>OX411799.1:5825885-8225885 GCA_948252455.1 Acleris cristana | reverse complement strand
CATTACACAACAGTGCAAATGCTGCTTAGCGGTAGTTTAAAGGATGGTGGTAGTGATCCGGACAAACCCAGCACAAGGTCCTACGGTCCTACCACCATTAAATAATAATCATTTGTCCGAAAATAATCTTTGAATTTTATGCAGAATATAACAAAATACATGCATCTTTATCTTATTTTAATACTTTAAGTACACAATCAAATATGTTTATAACACAGCAAACTTTACAACCTGTTACTAATTGCTCCCATGTTACGAGTGTAATCTATTGCAGCAATCGATATGAATCATTGCATAGCAACAAGATTACCTTCTTATTGCTGTATTCTAATGAATTTTTAAGTTCTAGTATATCATAGGTAATAATTCAAAATCCCATAACCAACAAAAGCAATAAGGTGCAAAGTACACTTTACACTTTAGCATGTGAGTCAGTAAGATCATCATATCACTGACTATATTTGTAAATAAGTATTCGAAAATTATAAAATGATTGTGTTGAAAATATTAGAATTATTCCATATCATCTTTAAGAACACCTTTTCACATTTTGAGCAAGGAATCCCAATTCCTATGAGATACATACATACATGCAACGCCTTTTTCCCATAGGGGTTGGCAGACACCACTTCCTTCTACTTGCTACGATTCAGAGAAACTTCCCTAGCGTCCGCCACACTCATAAGTCTCTTCATATACATGCGTCGGTTTAGGGTACTCCTGACCTAGCCCTTTCTTAATACCGTACATCCCCGATCTGTTTGTGGAATGTTCCCCTTCCAACATTCCCATTTACTCTTGCCAATGAGATGATTTTACACATTTCTTTCTACGGTATGAAAAAAACAACCTGGCATCTAAAACCCAGAGACACTTGAACTCTCAAGATAGCAAAGGTATTGCCAACCCGGACAACCACTAAACAGATGCAGAATAAGGATTAAAAATAATAATATAATTTTCTGTAGATTGACTGCCTTCCAGTGTGAAAACATGGTAAGACTTACTTGACGTCTGATGGAAGAAAGGTTTTCCTTAGCCGATTCGTAATTCTTTAGTATCTGCTTTGGGTCAGTGAGAGTTTTGTTCTCCTTAAAGGAATCCCTGATTCTACGAAGAGCGTAAGACCTGAGAATAAAATAATAAAATTAACAAATATTACGAACTATTTCTCAATACCTCCTTGCACAAAAGATCAATTCGCCTTCCTGTCTGTTAGCGAAACAAAAGGAAAAAAATCATGATTTCTTCGTTTGTGCTTAAATATTTAACATATTGAGTCAAGTTTTCTTAAATAATTTCAAGAAATTTAGGTTATGTAATTTCGAAATCTGATTAAATGATAGAAGTACCGAAAATTGTAGTTGGTGAACTTTTGGGACTCCTTCATAAGGCTCTTGTAAATTGATAAGACCTGCATTTTTGTCACCCTAGACGCCATTCTCTAGTTTGCACAAGAATTTCTCTTTTTGTATCAGATTCAATCAGATTAGTTAGACCCGAAAAGTGAAAATTAAAATGTAAATAAGCTGTGTTTCGTTTCACAAGAAAATCTAGACCACAGATTATATACTAGTAACTACTTACCATTTTAAATTACACAGTCTTGATTAATTTATTCATAAATTTTACTTTTCGAAGACGTAATTTTTTTAAATAATCTGTCATTAAATATGTACATTTTATTATTATAACCGTTTTGACGAAAGTACCTACACCATAACATCGAACGACTAATGACTTAAAAAATTTAAAAAATGCGTAAAATGTAAAAGTTAAAATGTTGCAAACTACATTAAGACATTTCGTTGTAGGATAACAGTTTAGAAAAGCTTAAAGATGCGTCAAAAAAATTAAAGTAGTCCTTAATAATAAAAGTGTTACTTTTTGTACATGTAGATGATTAAATCTTTTTATTTCGGAAAATCAAAATAAAACAGTATAATTTACCCACAGACACAGATTATAAAGGGTAGAGCACTTTTGTATATACTATGGTAGGCACCTGTCAAATGTGTCAAATGATCTTCAAGTTTTTATTGAGCGGACCGTCATCTCCTAGGCCGTTTTAATTAATCGTAAGATAAAAACTAACGCTAAAGTAATGAAGTAACACCTTTGGACACATCCTAGTGCCCAGCTTAACACCAGCGACATCAAAAACTGTGAGTACTTTTTCAGTTTTGTTATAAATCCTCTTTTGAATACGATATCGTTTTTATGTTTCACTTAAAAAATGCATTGATGCTCAAGTTTTTACGATACGGTGTCACAAGGGCTCTAAGTGTCTCGTGATGAAAGATGACGCCGTTTTTTTCGTATGAATGGCTCGTCTTAGACGCTAATGGGTTTATTGTGCAACCCAAGCTGACCGGAGTTCGTACTGTACGTGTTTAGAAAATATATAAATAAGCATGACCCCACTGCTATTGATAAATAGTATGCTCTGTTTGCGCTAGCAATGTAACACGCGGGTTATCATTAATTTAATTTGTTTACAAACAGTGTGCAACTTCTAATTTTGTGTTTTTTCCTTTATTGATGAAATTGTGTATATTTTTTATTTTAACAGTACTGCTTATGTATTTAAATTGATAGCAGTAATTATATTCCATTAGCACATTGATAAAGTTTGAATATGATTATTATTTTTCATATTTATATTCATTACATACATTTGTGAGTAATATAGTTTGTTTAAGAATTATTAAATTAACAAATTGCACAAAAATTATGAAGCTTTCTTAATCTTGAAACAGCAATAAAACAAAAAGTTTTCACATCATGAAGAAGGTAACTAGATGCTGCCTGTGACTCTGTCTGTATAGATGTTAGTTAGTCTATTCCCTCAGAAACTGTACATATTTCCTGTATAAAAAGTTGCTCATGTTATATTCCAGACTGTAATCTATTTCTGTGCCAAATTTCATCAGATCCCTTTAGCCGTTCTGGTGTGATTGAGTAACAAACATTCAAACTTTTGCATTTATAATACTAGAGATGCAGTAAAATGAATTTTAGTATCATGAAAAAATTAAATTTTTAATATTTCTGTAGGGACTTTTATTTTCACAGCTTCAATAAAAGCTGATTAATGTAACAAAGAGTTAAAAAATATATTTTCTTGAATAGCTATAAAAATAACCAAGATATGAGCCAACAAAGATTTGTTCCAGCTTAAAAACGTGTTGATAATTCAATAACAAGTTGTCTTAACTCGTAATAAAAAAGGGTATACATGAACGGAGTATACTAGACTTAAACCCTTTTTCACTTGATCTTCAGAAGACTTATACACCCATTTTCACTAGGAACCACATTTTGCTCAACTAGGCTAAGGGCCTGTTTCACAATTGACAAGTAAATTTATGTGCCAGTTAAAGTTAGCTCTCTCCTTGTCTATGTTCAAGTGTAAGAAAAGGAAAGGGCTAAATTTATGTGTCACATACGCGTTACTTGACGATTGTGAAACAGGCCCTAAGATGTTTACCATATATTTTTATACACATAATGTTACATAAAATTGATAAGGAATGCCTAAAGGTTATTTTGGTCATAGCTAGATTCATAAAGTCATACAGAATTATTGCAATGATAAGATTGTAATTTTAAATCTTGACATAGTATGAAACACAGTTGCTTCCCGCCGTCTGGCCCTCTGTATGTACGCTTAGATCTTAACTATGGCACAAATTTTAATGCCGTTTTCATCAGTACATACAACTTTGTATGAATGCAAAAAAAAAATTTTTTCATATCCTTATAAAATGAAAGATTCGTTTTCAAGAGTGATAAATTGTACATTTATTTATTAGTTAACGATAAGTGTAACTAAAAATAAAATAGGATATGAACTTTTTGATTGGTGGTCAAAATTTTAAAGTCATATTTGTAGGCAATTGTATGGGAAAAATACAAGCGTTCCTAATTATTTTGGCCATCTCTGTATATTAATTATTATACTGTTATTAGGTATTCTTCATTATCGTTTTTAGTTGTTTTTTTAACTTCTTTTCCGTAACACATGCCTACTGCAATGATTAGTATAAACTAATGATTTCCGCATTATTTCATGTGATAATTTTGGATTAGGCCTTATATTTGCGGTTTTTTTTCCTGCGTGAATTATTTAATTAAAATTATACTAAATTTAATTATTAAGGAAATTTATTGCAAAAAAACAAACTACTTTATAGCTTGCTCTTCGAAATGGAGTCACCCAAAAAATTCTTTATAACTTAGCCAGTTTATAAATATAAATTCGGTCAAGTGCGAGTCGGACTCACGTACCGAGGGTTCCCTACCGCCGCACAGTAGGTATTATTATATTCCGATTTGAATTCAATTTCGAATCGAATCAGCGGGAGCCTAACTCACACTTGACCATTTTAACTATTTGTTGTTTTTCGTTAGGGTTTGTAGGTAGTATAATCATACCAAATTTGACGCTCCTACGTTTTACCGTTATTACGATACAACAAAAATAAAAATACGTTGAAAAAAACAGGTTTCTTGTATGGGGACTCCCCTTTTTTACACCTTCCTTAATCTTCATTTCATAATCCAATCCAATTCTTGTTTTAATGGCAATTCGGTAACTATTAGTAAACAAACGACTTGCTTTGACAACAGCAGTGTATAAATGATTCACCCGTGTTTATTGCGGAACCTCTGACGGACAAACACAACTAGGGTTGCCAACTTTTTTTGAAGAAAATAGCGTACCTATATACCTGTCTGACGAATAAAAAATAAAAGTATTTCGAAATAAAAAAAATAGGTATTCTTCAATTATTTTTATTTATTTGTTTGTTTGAAAACATACTTTTTTGTGCTCTTAGCACACTGTACTGTAATGAAACTTCACGCAAGTTCAGAAATTTCGCTGAAGTCTTGATTCTGCTTTCCGTTCATCAATTTCGATCCATTCCACGCATAAGTCAGAAATAAAGTATTTTTGATACTTTTTTTATTCAAAAGTATAAAGTATAATAAAGCAATAGCTATCCAACGAGGAAATGCAGCCAGCATTATGGGCACCATTCCCAGTGGCAGTGGCCTAGGGGACATTTGTACATATTATAGTTATTTAGAATAAGTTAAGTTATTTTAGTATTTAGTTTTAGTTAGGTATGTTTTATTATTTTTCTGTTTAATGTTTGTGTCATTTGAATAAATAAACCAGTTATATAAAAAATATTTAAAAAAATATATTGTTGGCAACCCTAAACACAACATACCTACAGCAGGGTCAATAGAAACGTCAAAAGATGTAAACAAATGACTTGCTTTGACAACAGAAAGTGTGTAAAATGATTCACCCGTGTTTATTGCGGAACCTGTGACAAACAAACACAACATACACAGTCGGGGTCAATAGAAATGTCAACAGATGTAAACAAATCAGTACTGTTTGACACATAACCTCAATATTTCTGCAGACGAGTTTTGATCTAAAAAAATCGGACAAGGCGAGTCGGATTCGCCCACCGAGGGTTCCGCACATGACACGGTTAACTCAATTTAAAATTTGGACCGCCGCCGTTCCTTGCATAAAGAACCTGTTTTTTTCGTGATTTAATTTAAAATGTTGGGTTTTCAGACTTCTTCCTATATTTGTAGTATAAGGCGGTATACTTGCCAAATTTCATAGTTCTAGTTCAACGGAAAATACCCTATAAATATTGATTCCTTTTAGAGTGTCGAAATAAACGTTTTAAACGGCCGTATCTTTTTTTTACGTTAACTTAGAAGTTTGATTTTTTCACAGCTTCAAGGGACTGTAGACTACATGGTTAAAATTTCAACTCGATACCTCCAGACAGACGGACAGACAGACAGACTATAAGGGTTCCGTTTTTTCCTTTTGAGGTACGGAACCTTAAACACGTATAGATAATAGTTATTTAATCTTATGCAGAATGTAAAAGTAACAATCAAGCGTGTACATCATTAGATATACCTCGCGCGATATAATGGTAAATAGGTCCGTTTGGTTTTGTTTACATCTTTTGCCATTTTTATTGACCCCGAGTTTATAGTCAGAACGAATATAAGAATATTTATAAAAAGAAGATAAAAACGAGAACAATAGACATTTAAAGTTTAATGTTTTGGGCCTCTCTTGCCCGTGGTCCTACTGCGTAGACCTACTGACCAATGATTTCTACTTGAATATCATATTAACAAGGTCGAGGGAGCTCCACTAGCGTGGAGCTCCTATTTCTGGGCGTTTTGGCCCTCCGGGCTAGCTGCAGAACTAACATAAACTAAACCTACCTCATATTTATGATAGATACGGCGAACCACCGTTTTGGGAATGAATATATAAATATAGTAAATCTTATTGAGCATTTTTTTATTAGACGAAGGTAGGAAGAGAAGAGATTTGAAATCAATCGGTTTCGGGATAGAGCAAGGAAGAATGTCATGTAAAGCGACTGATTGGTAAGGGCAATTAAAAAAAATGTGCTCCATCCCATCTTCAAGGCCGCATGCGTAATATGCATTATGTAAAGGATTGGATAATGCCCAAGTTTACCCAACCGGTGCATTTATTTTCATAACATCATAACCAGATCATAACTTTAATTTATTAAATGTCGTCCATCAGATAAAAGCGGATGTTTTTTTTACATTGGAATCTTGTATTTTGGCCGGACATTATTAAGTGCGTTCCGATACTTCCGATTAACGTTGTTATTTTTATACGATAATCGTGATCGCATCCCTAGTTATTTAAAACAACCGGTCAAGTGCGTATTTAAGATAATATAGTTGGAAAATGCAAAAGAAAATACTCAGTACTAAAATACGCAATAAGGTCTACTTTAACTAGTCTTAAATTTAAAATAGATTTTTAATTTTTATTATGGTCCCAAAACTGTAAAGTTTCGCGTAAAAATAAAATGTATCTTTAAATCAGGAATTTTTCACAATGATTAGTCCATAAACTTCGGAGATAAGGGGGGGGGGGGAGGTCATTTTTGCAATGTTTTGGCTATAAATCAAAAAGTACGTCACGGACAATTATAAAAAGAAATGATTTAAAATGTGCAGACTGAGCCCTTTGATATGACACCCCGTTTGCCATAATCAGATGACTTTCATTTTTCAACCCCCCATTTAGACCCCTTTTCAATATACATACATACATACATTAAATCACGCCTGTTTCCCAGAGGGGTAGGCAGAGACCAATATATTTTTTAATAAAAACATGTGACATACAGACAGACAGACACCGAGGTATATAAGGGTTCCTTTTTACCATTTTGGTACGGAGCCCTAAAAACTAGGTTTGTACGTTTCCGTCTGTGTTTAGGGTTCCGTACCTCAAAACGAAAAACGAAACCACTATAGGATCACTTTGTTGTCCGTCTTTCTGTCTGTCAAGACCCTTAATCTCGGGAACGCGTGGAGATATCGAGGTGAAATTTAAACCATATATTCAAGTCTACAGTCCCTTGAAGCTGTTAAAAATTCAAACTTCTAAGTTAACGTAAAAAAAGATACAGCCGTTTATGCCGCAAAAAACGTATTTTTCAACACTCTCAAGGGAATCAAAATATATAGGGGATTTTCCGTTGACCTAGAACTATGAAATTTGGCAAGTAATACCGTCTCATACTACAAATATAGGGAAAAATCTGAAAAACCCAACGTTCTTAATTAAATCACAAAAATCAGGGTCTTTATGCAAGGAACGGCGGCGGTGCAAATTTTGAATTGAGTTAACCGTGTCATGTACGGATTACGGAACCCTCAGTGGGCGAGTCCGACTCGGCTTGTCCGATTTTTTTTATTTGTTGACAATTCTAGAAAAGGATATCGTACGTTTTTTAAACAGTCTCATCAAATCATTGGTTCACCAAATTTGATGTAATTGACCCTAATAACACTTTAACTCGGTGATTCTATGATTTGGTAACTATGAGTGAACGTTTTAATGAAAAGGGACATTATAGCGATGTGGTATACGTTTCCCCCCCCTTATTTCTAGCCCGATATTTATGATTTTTAGGGAGCCGAAGTCAAACTAGGAACCCTTATAGTTTAGATAGATAGATAAAAATCTTTATTCACATATTACCCAATGACAAATTGAAACACATTTACATAATTAAAATAAAGTAAAAAGAAAAAAAACACATTAAAAGCTTAAACTATAATTAAAACTACAACTAAAATTAAGCTGTGTGATTCAGATGTCACGCCAGAATAGAATAGAATAGAATATATTTTATTTGTAAATCACCAGTTTCGCCATGTCCGGTCTGTCCGCGGTCTATAAGCTCTGACTATTGGTACTACAAAGCTGTAATTTGACATACTTAGTTATATGATATATCTTTCATTTACGCCGACAAAGTTGTAAACTTAAATAATTAAAAAAACTGGCTCCCTCCGGTACATGTAAAGTTAATAACATCGAGTGAGTATCATTGGATACATTTTAATAATCATTATATACATGTTATTATCCATTTTTAGGGTTCCGTACCCAAAGGCTAAAAACGGGACCCTATTACTAAGACTCCGCTGTCCGTCTGTCTGTCTGTCACCAGGCTGTATCTCATGATCCGTGATAGCTAGACAAGTTGAAATTTTCACAGAAGATGTATTTCTGTTGCCGCTATAACAACAAAAACAGAATAATAAATATATTTAAGGGGGACTCCCATACAACAAACGTGATCTTTTGCAATTTTTTGCTAATGTTGTATAGATAATGGTACGGAACCCTTCGTGCGCGAGTCCGACTCGCACTTGGCCGGTTTTTTTATATTTCGTAGACGTTTGGGGTTCGGGAGAAGTTCATACTTGTTGTTTTTTGAGTTTTTTTTGTGTTTGTAGCACTCGTGGTACCCTGGCCCTGCATGCTCTTTCCCGGTTTAATTTACATCGGTTCAGTGGTTTACCTGGCATAATAGAGATGGGGAAAAGCGTTACATTTCAATCGCCGTGACTGTCGTTCCCGTTCCAACAAAATCACTGCGAAATATCATCGTGACTTTGTCACTCCTGTTACTCACATAGCGATAATGCTATAACGTAATTTTAATCGCACCTGTGGCCCGTTTCACGAAGCTACAAGGTACAAATTACAAGCGGAACTCTCTTTCTAGCAAAAGGAGTTAGAAAGAGACTTCCGCTTGTAATTTGCAACTTGTAGCTTCGTGAAACGGGCCTCTGTACTACGGCATTCACGCCTTCTCATTTTCACTCGCGGGCGTCGTCACCTAGCCTTTTCCGACAATTTCCGACTGAGCTCGATTAGCGCCGAACGAACCCCGAGTCACTAATACCAAACGCTGTGAGTCTGAGTCGTGACGTGACAGCGTCTCTCTCTACTCTACTCTACTCTAGCTAGGAGCAGCAGGAGCGAAGGAACGACCTATGTTATTTTGTAACGTTGATCGCTCGTGACAAGTCACAGTGATACTTTTAGACGCCTGAGCGCTGTGACTTTTTCATCGTGACGTTATTTTTCACCCATCTCTATGGCATAATAAACAAAGTTACTTTCGCATTTCGACGGTTCTGTGACTCAATTTCGTATATAGAATAATGTCCAGTATAAACTGACACGCACTAAGTACGCGAGTGCATACTTAGTGCGTGTCAGTTTACGCTGGACAAAATTCTATATACGAGATTGAGTCAGAACCGTCGATTTATAATATTAGTATGGATAAAACGACGCGCGCCTGCTTATAACATAACACCCCTTTACTTTCTGAACCTCGTATCTGATAGAATAGATAGGAAAGTAAGTAGTCTTTATTCTTTAGGGAACGTGATTGTTTTTCCTATCTAACTATTCGATCAGATACGACGTTGAGAAAGTAAGAAGACGATATACAGCACCGTGTGCGCTGCTTACCGCGTTTAGAAAGTTTTCCATTTCGAGTCAGTACCCGTACCATGAGTTACAATTATTGTTCCCGCTAGCGAGTCGAATGTTCTGTCCCTCACACTCTATAAGAATACTGTGAGGTCTGCGAGGGACAGAGCATTCGACTCACTAGCGAGTACGGGAATTGTAACTCATGGTAAGGGTACAGTTGGCCGACGGCCGCTGTCTGTTTGCTTACCAAAGCAAACTTGTTAGCTGGCAGCCTAAACTCGCTGTATTTGAACAGCTCGGGAAAACCGTATCGCCCTTGGCATGCTATCGTATTTAAAGGGATTAGTTCTCTATTGTAGCTACAGTCGAGTTCATAATGTGTACACTTTAGTACCTTGTCTATTTAATGTCATGTTTAAACTGCCATATATGAATTGGCACAACGATTAAAGTGACAAGGTACTGAAGTGTATACATATTTATGAACTCGACTGTACTTACTTGATTTTTATGTAGGGAAGTGTTTTTTGTGTAACAAATTATATTTATGCAATAAAGGGTTCACTTAGTATGTTGTAGGTACATGATATTATGAAAAACTATCTGTACGTTTTCTTTGAAACAATAAAAAAAAAGGGTTTAAGTCAACTTTGCTCATAATTAAAAAGGGTGTAAGGCTGAGACTACTAGACATACCTATACCCTTATTCACTTGAAGACTGAACCCACTTTTCACTAGGTCCCCAGCATTTGTGTGACATTGTCCCGTGATATTTATTATTTATTTATTTATATACTTATCTACAAGCGTCAAATTTTGTGTGTTTAAAAGATTACCGTGCACAGATGAGCACGGCGTGTACCTAGGTGTGTGTTTGTGTGTGTGTGGTCTTATCATATGTTTTTTTTAAGGTTAAAGCTTAAGTCCTACTCGCGCTTGACCGGTTTTCGCCTAGCTCTTTGATAACATCCCCAAAGGTCATGTCTCTGCCCTTGATTAGCTATAGTGCATTGTTGACTGACGTTTTCATGACTGCACATAATTGCAGCATGCAATTGCTCATTAATCGTCGTTCGTGTTTGTTTACCTTGATAATGATCGCTATTAATTGATCATGAAATGATTTTTTATGGTTTTATATTTCAATGATGGTGAACAAGATAGGGATATAAGCAGAGTAACTGTATGTATGTCTAACTGCCACACTCAGAGACGGTAATTAAATTTAATGCTTGATTAAAGTTGCTGCAGTCACTTTCTTTGCTAAAGCAATAAAATAAGACAACACGTCCCTAAACAAGCATTAAATTTAATTGACGTCTCTGAGTGCCGCAGTAAGGGTCTATTTCACGTCGTCGATCGTAAATAACCCACGAGTAAGCCGATTTTACGTTTCACCAACCTTTAACTAAAGAATAAAATCGAGTTAATCCTTATACCGCCGATTTTCGCCGAGTAAACTGTTATCCGTAGATTAGTATTGCCACGTGATGATGCCCAAGTGTCACCGTCAAGTTAGTTATAGGTAAGTAACCTAAGTGAAAATATTACCCGAAGAAATCTAAAAATCCGCAGCGCCATCACTCAAGCACGAGACAAAATCTCTGTCTTACTTAGGTGCGTAACGCTTTTATTTCATTCATTCATTCATTCAACGTCACAGAGTAACTATACGGGAGTATATCCATAGATTAGCGTAGTGATTCAAAATAGGGAATGTGCATGCATTTTTTAAATCGCTTTTCTCAATTATTACCAAAAGTGGAATTAGAATTAAATTCGGCCAAGAAATACGGATGATACAAGCATTTTAAACTGCTAAGTAGACAGCGATTAGACAGATCCGATATGCACTTTGACGTCATGTCGGCCATATAAACTCCATGTTAAATTCTGTTTTGCTAGAAAGAGATAGGAACAAATCTGTGTTGGCTTATATTTTGGTTATTTTTATAGCTATTTAAAAAAATGTTTTGTCTCAACTCAACTGTTTGTGAAATGAATCAGCTCTTATTGAAGCTGTGAAAAAAAGTCATGATTATACACTATTTTGCGACCGAGTCGTTCCAAACTACCCCGATAATAATGGAGTACATATAACGCTGAATTTTCGGTCTTTATCAGTTAATAATAGACAACTACAATGGTGCCTCACAATGGTAATGTAATGATGCCCCACAAAGGCCTTTGTCCTGTACGCTATAATAGGCTTTTTAACATGTAACAGTTGAAAAGGAAATTACTAAAATTGTAATATTATAGTGATTAATCCACGACGTCCCTTACGACTTAATCTTTTCCGATTTTGTTTTTGTTTAGATGATGTAACTCTACAATAAGTAGGTATGTTCTGACATACCTTTGGTTTTTACTGGAGATCATACAGGGTGTCCCATAATGGACACGTAACCCTGACACCGGAGATAGCCCAACCCTAGACCTACCAAACCAGCCAATTTTTTTTTCTAATTTTTTTTTTGGTAATTATTTTCATACGAAACTAATTATCATTATTGGCAATATCTAGAAAACCGTGCAACTTTTACTGAGGTCATGTTAGGCTGGTTTGGTAGGTCTAGGGGTGGGCTATCTCCGGTGTCAGGGTTACGTGTCCATTATGGGACACTCTTTAGATCGGTTACCCTAACTAATTCCGCGTAGCAAACTTTCCATTCGCATTTTTCCCCATTTTATTTTTTCTCCAATCGCTTCTGCCCATTGTTTTTTTGTACCAATTCTATATTTTCCATTTTGGATTTTCCCCACTTGCATGTTTTCTCAATTCAAAATCAATTTCACTGAGTCGACGGAGCTCCGCTGTTGCGGAGCTCCTATTTGTGGGTGCTATGGCACTTAGGACCTTCTGCAAAACTAATATAGCCTAAACCTATCTAGGTACCTATTTCGATCTATTTCGACTTAATTAAAATAGGAAATTTTGCGAGTGGGGAAAGTCCTAAATGGAAAATATGCGGTTGCTAAAAAATCAAAATGGGAAACAATGCGATCGGAGAAAAATTAGCTATGCAGTTCAGTTTACGGTGAGAGAAAAGGATAGAGCTATATAACTGCTATAGCTCTGTCCTCCACGCTCGCCGTAAAAAAAATGCATATCTAAGGACCACCCTAGTTAAACTAGACTTCAAATTAAAAAAAAACGCTCTGAATCGATCTATCTGTTTGGGAGATACGTTGCCACAGACAGATAGATACACACGTTTAACTCATGAACTCATGATTATAACTATTTATTATTCTGTTTTCGTTCGTTGTGTGACTTTATTATTTTCTCAGAATACAGCTCTAATATGTAAACAACTATAACTTCTACAACAATTTTATAATAATCTACAACATGTTTAACTTCTTACTAAACAAAAAGTCATTGAATTGTATTAATTCATTTGCTATGCGCGCTACCCACTTTATATCTAGTTGCACGGTTCTCGCATCGCAGCTGGAGCTCGCGGTGAAGCCGCCGGACAAAACTAAACTCAAATACTTAGGCATTACGTCCCAAAGCCACTGCGATGTGAAAACTATGCCACACCGGACTAATCTTATATTATAATTAATTTTTAGTGTTAATTTCTCATTTTAAGTGAATATTGTAATATTCTTATGAGAATAAATGTCTTAAACCATATTTATGAACTAGACTGTTCACGGTTACCCAGGAAAAGCTTATTCACTCTTTCCTTGAAAACACAAAGGTTATATTATATGAATCATTTCTTAATAACTTCTCAGTCAGCATCGCGTGCCTATTTAGGTACTTTGTGTATATTTAACCATATCTTCCTTGTAAGGTTTTCAGGTGGCTTTTTAGCTATAAAACCGCCTGTTAGTTGACTCACTATGTTTTTAGGGTTCCGTACCAAAAGGGTAAAAACGGGATCATATTACTAAGACTCCGCTTTCCGTCTGTCCGTTTGTCTGTCCGTCTGTCTGTCTGTCACCAGGCTGTATCTCATGAACGGTGATAACTAGACAGTCGAAATTTTCACAGATGTATTTCTGTTGCCGCTATAACAACAAATACTAAAAACAATAAAATAAATATTTAACCATGCAACAAACGTGATTTGTTTGCCGTTTTTTGCTAATGTTATACAGATAATGGCACGGAACCCTTCGTGCGCGAGTCCGACTCGCACTTGGCCGGTTTTTTTTATACGTACCATCCTTTCCTTGGTTTATATCGTGTTCAAAGTGTTTTGTATTGTAGAACGCATCTGCTTGCGTCAAGGAATAGAAATTCCTATAAACAAAGATAAGTACCTAAAATACCTAACGTCTATAATTTTAGTTTGGATCAATTGATTGATCAGCTGACTGGCCATTAATGGAACTAGGTCATCCCCGCTGGCCACCACGCGACACACGACACGACAGTTATCATAATATAACTTTCCATTAGCCACACCACAGGGAAATAACGAAATTGCTTTCGAATACCTAAATAATAATTCGAGGCCTCACATTTTGTCCTAAAATAAAGGTGTGGCAGCACTGGGCCTCTATTCCCGGCGGTAAAAACCATATCGTATTTGACCTGTTACGGTATTGTTTTGACGTCAGCCGCCATTACTGTCAAGGAAATAAGAGCTATCAAAACGTTGACAATACGATAACAGGTCAAAGACGATATGATTTTTAATGCCTAGAATTCCGGCCCAGGGCTCGGAGAGGACATTTCAAGCTCGCCGCAAGCATCGCCTCGCGTCGCGGAAAAGTCTTACTGCCGCACTCAGAGACGTCAATTAAATTTAATGCTTGTTTAGTGACGTGTTGTCTTATTCCATTGCTGTAGCAAAGAAAGTGACAGCAGCAACTTTAATCATGCAATTCAATTAAATTGACGTCTCTGAGTGCATCAGTTAGTCATATATTTAAATTTATATGTGCTTCGTCATAGTCGCTCAACCCTTAATCTCGATTAAGATTCTTAATATCTTATCTATAAACCCCACCCTTGAAATACCGTTAAGGAATGCCGGTGGCCATCTGTGGTCTTCATCATCAGTTCCACTTCACCAAATGATATCTACTTTCTGAATGCAAATGCTGGACTTTTCCTAAAAATAAAACATTTGAGGAGTTCCTTCAATTCCTCACGGATCCCCTCATCAGATACCGGTTTGGTGACAATGAGACCACCTCAGAAGTACCTATACCCTATCTTAAAAATCAAAATAGGTCTACAATTGACGAAGGAATCGGTGAACATACATAAAAAAATACAAACACCAGAACATCCTCCTTTTATACCTTTACGACTTTAGTACCTTGTCTATGTAATGTCATGTTTCAACTGCCATACATGAATTGGCACAGCGATTAAAGTGATAAGGTACTAAAGTGTACACATATTTATGAACTTGACTGTACCTATAGTAAGTAGGTTAAAGGTTGATTTTTCAATCACCAGATAAAACTATCCGTCAGTTAAATGTATTACTATCCTTTTCTGAAGTCATATTAAGAAAAGGACAGAGCTAAAATTTATCTTCCTGATAGATAGCTTTATCTGGATATTGAAAATTCAGCCCTTAACGTTATGTTTATACCTAGATATTTTTCTAGCAGGAACAACATGTGGTTAGTGCTTGACATAACTATAATATCGACAAACCTGTTATCGATTCACTGAACCACTTCAACGTCATAGAGGAAATACTCGTACATCAATATATAGTTGTTAAGAAAATATTCACGATGTCCTGGAACTCATTGAAGTACCAAATAAGAAAATAGCGAAATCGTTTCATCAAGGATAAAAATGACAATCATATATGTCATATGATTTATATAACAATGTGGTGCGTTATATAAAAAAAAGAACTATTATCAATATTTGATATATTTCGGTGAGAATCACTCTATGACGTTAAAATGATACCTACTTATCGATAACAGGATTGTCGATGTTTTTATTATGTCAAGCACTATCAACACGTCGTTCGTGCTAGGAAAATCTCTAGGTATTATGTTACTATCACATGGTCAAAGTGGGAGGCTGCCGGTTGACCAAAATGTTTGTGGCCAAATGTATCATTAAAATTTATATTATGTACGGGTGTAACAGAAAACTCTTATACACCGAAGCGAAGCGAGCGCGGGTCGCTCGTTAAAAAAAACATGGTAGATAGTATAATAATTATCAACGCTAAATTATGTAAAACATATATAAACAAACGTGTGTTTACAAATGTCAGTGTAGATAAGAAAACGATTAGTTATAGCGTTAAGTAACTAATACATCAAAAGAGACGTTCAAAGCGTTATTTAAAATAATAAAAAACCGGTCAAGTGCGAGCCAGACTCGCGCACCGAGGGTTCCGTACCGTCACATAGTAGGTATTATTTTCCAATTTTAATTCGATTGCGAATCGAATCAGCGCGAGCCCGACTCACACTTGACCATTTTTATCCGACTACGGCAAGCCCAAAAGGAGGGTTATGTGTTTGACCTGAATGTATCTCCAACTCTATGTTCCCTCGTAACTACTAAACGGTTAAACCAATTTTAATAAATTATACGCGGTTAGATTCGTCTTAACCAATAGTGTCAGCTATATTAAAATGATTCGAAATCATGTCATGCACGTACCTCAGTTTGGGGTGCTTTATTTGGCTCTTATTCAGTACATCGCGAATCTGATGACTTTAGGTATGTGCGTCAAGGTGTCCCCTGCCGCATTTCCTCTAATGCAGTCGGGTAAAAATACGTCACTATCCTAACAAATAAATAAATATCAGGGGACAATGCCACACCAATAGACCTAGTCCCAAATAAGGTCTAGGCTTGTAATGATATAAATACATATATAGAGAAATTATCTATATATATAAAAGGCTAAACTGACTGACTGACATATCAACGCACAGCCGAAACTACTGTAGCTAGAAACTTGAAATTTGGTACAGGGGTTCCTTTCATGATGTAAGTGAGCACTAAGAAAGGATTTTCCGAAAATCGACCCCCAACGGGAAGAAATGGGGGGAGTAGCGGGAAACTAATTCTACGCGTACGAAGTCGCGGGCGTCCTCTAGTTATTAATAATTATTGTATTGTAAGTGCTTTAAGTGCCAAATAAATTTTATTTCATTTCATTTCAAATATATACTTAAATACTTAGAAAACATCCATGACTCAGGAACAAATATTCGCGCTCATCACACAACAATGTCTGCCCTTACCGTGATTTGAACCCAGGACCGCTAGCTTCGTAGGCAGGGTCACTACCAACTAGTCCACGGCGTCGTCTAAATAAACTTTTACTATGGATACTCTACAACGTTGAACAAACATACTAAAATTAGTAACACTGGTATAATAGATCGATAGATGACGGTTGTAGCCGCGGGCAGAACTTCGAATGGCGCTATTTTACGATAGCTTTACTTATACCTAATTATATCGCTATTCTTGCGCTTTAACGTTATTATTATAACGTACTAACTTTTTCCCGCGACTCCGTTCGCGTTGAAGTCGTTTATCGCTTAATCATCGGGAACTGTCCAATTTTCCGTGATAACATACATTCACGCCTTCATTACCAGAGTGGGGTAGGCAGAGGCTACAGAATTACTAACTCTAAAAAAATATTTTTAATTTTATAACCACATTTTGCACAATTAGACAAAGATGTTTACCAGTGTATTGTGTCTTATATCCCGTGTGGTTGCCGGGTTAGAATAGTGCCACTCCATGTCTTCCCGTGGATGTCGTAAGAGGCGACTAAGGGAATAAAGGCTTGTAGTACTGTTAGGCGATAGGTTTGTAACCTGTGACTAAAAACGATACAATAACTTCCTTACGTGACCTCTTTCACTGCATTAAGCTTCAAGCGCTCGTCGCTATACGATACCGCGGTGGCCTTGTTTGCCGCTCATCTAGTATAAATAATAATAATATCAGGGAAAATGCCACACATCTAGCTCCAAACTAAGCTCTAGGTTTGTACTACGGGACTAGACAACGATAATCGTCGATTATGTATATATAGAGAAATAACTACATAGGAAACATTCACGACTCAGAAACAAATACTCGCGCTCATCACAAATATTTGCTCATACCGGGAATCGAACCAGGAACCTCTAGCTTCGTACGCATGGTAACAACCAACCAGCCCAACGCGTCGTCTAAGTTACCATACGATGTCGTATTCTACATCTGTATTTGATCGAACCAACGCTGTAACGGCAGGGCCCACGGGGGGACTCCATACATTACAAATAGAGCATTTTCATTTCGATTCCATTGATCAAAGAGCAAAAAATAACTGTTTCTGTTCGAAACACCGATTAATTTCGCTCGCTACTTTTTTCGCACCACCTGTTTCGCGCCACCCTGTTCTCGTGTTACCTACCCTAACAGCTAGCTTTTTTATTGCATTCTCACTTGCTCAGCTTCAAGTCAAGCAGGCCTTAACATTTTAAAACATCATAGTCACGTCAAGGATGAATCATCATCATCATCATCATCATCAGCCCGGGGGCGTCCACTGCTGGACAAAGGCCTCCCCCAAAGAGCGCCACAAGTCACGGTCTTGAGCCGCTTGCATCCAGCGGCTCCCCGCGATCCTAACCAGGTCGTCAGACCACCGGGTGGGAGGCCGTCCAACACTCCGTCCACCGAGGATTCAAGGATGAATCAATAGGGAAAAAAAATCAGGTTTATCCCAGCGATGATAACGATTCCGCTCCGAGCGAGCTTTTACGAAGAACATGGACCCTTTTCTTCGCATGAGCCTTCAACAAGTTATGGGTGCGGCTCCACTGAGGCGGAGATGAGCGGAGTGGAGCGGAGCTGTGCCAATATTAACCAATAGAATCTAAACTAAAGTGCACAAGGCGCGCTCTACGTGACCGCATGCGCCTTCTATTGGTTAATATTGGCACAGCTCCGCTCCGCTCGTCTCCGCCTCAGTGGAGCCGCACCCTAAAGGTTCACGTTAATAAAAAAAAATGTAACTATTTTTTTATGCTCTTTATGAAACAAAAGAGGTTTGAAAACACGTCATTTTCCAATTTTGCGTATAAAAGGGTTAAGTAAGAACCATAATAGGGAATATTCATGCTGTTTAGAACGCATCCAAAACGCAGCCGTCGTGACGTCACCTCGCGGCGCGGCGCGGCGGTTGGGACATTCAAAAGTGACAGTGGGTCAACGGGATTATTCTTCTGACCTGATCATCAAGGAACGAACACGTATACTCGAACGTATATCCGCCTGCACTTTAAATTCCTAATAAATGATTGTAAGGTCAATATAGTAAAATCATTCAATGAGAATAACCCTAGGATCCCTGCATCATCTCCCATAGGAGCCTACTAGGGCCGCAACACATGCCTTGTTTCACCGCTTTAATAAAAGCTCATTCATGTAACAAGCAGTTGAGAAAAATCAAATTTTGAATAGCTATAAAAATAACCAAGATAGTAAGAGGAACTTTGAAAGTAGCGCCAGTGATAGAAAAGGTTGTCATGGTATGGCCATGTAATGAGGAGGGATAAAAAATGTTACGAGAAGAGTTTTGAGTACCTATGAATGTCGAGGGTTGCTCGCGACTCCGTCCGCGCAGAAAAATAAAACATAGCCAGTGTTCATTAGGGTTAATGTAGAATTCTAATGATGAAAGAATTCTTCAAATCGGTCCAGTAGTTTCGGAGCCTATTCAATGCAAACAAACAAACAAACAACGGCAAAGGAGTGAAATCACGTCTAATGAGGATGTGTGGAAGGAAAAAACATGCCGCGCTGATCCCAGATGATTAGGATAAGGGCAAGGAGATGATGATAAGCCAACAAAGATTTGTTCCCAACTCTTTCTAGAAACAGAATTTATCATGGAGTTTTATGGCCGACGAGTTACATGACGTCACACAGCGTATCGGATCTCTCCGTTTCATCGCTGTCTAATTAATTAGCAGTTCAAAATGCTCGTATCATCCGTATTTGTTGGCCAATTTTAATTTCACTTTTGGTGATCTTTTATGGTATTTTAATATTTTTTCGAAAAATGCGATTTACAAAAAACATGCATATTCCCTATTAATGGGTATTTTTCCAACCGTTCCCGAGCCCTGTGTAACGCAACCAAAAAACGAATTGCTTTGGTCTTGCAGATACATTTATAAAGTTATAAACTCTCTAAAGAACAATAGTTGTATGCAAATATGATAATAGGTAGTTGTCTAGATTGAATGCTTCCTACCGCCGCGGCGAAGGTCGTGGTTCTATTTATAACCTAAGATGAAGAAAAAAAACAGGGGCGTCGCTAATCCTTCACTAATATCAACGCAAGTGTTTGTTAACAGATCTATGTGAAAGGCACACGGGTTTACCATCTTTTGCTAAAAAACGTCTCACAAAGTGATTCATCTCACAAACCTATCAATTTGCAAGACGGTTTTAAATAGAATTTAGAAATAGAAACATTTATTCGACAATCACAAGAAAAAATAACAATAAAGATTAAACATCAAACAAAGAATGTCAACACAGAAAACAAAATTATACAATAAAGAAAAGGAAGTTAGAAAAAAATACAATTGTAGCGGTTCCCCTATGGAAGCCCTAATCGTCATTTGTCCTGATGCATCGTTTGTCCGAATTTTGATTTATCCTAAAGCTATTTCCGTTTTAATTTTAAAACTTTTTAGTGTTGTTATAATACAACCCTAACCTAACCGAACCGCAGATATAATTGGAAAACTTAAAAAGTTGCCTGACCCATCTGAAAACCAGTTTAGGGTGAATGAAAATTCGGACAAACGATGTGTTAAGGACAAACGTTGTTAGGGATTCCGAGGGACACCCAATGTTTCCATTTGTTTTCTTTCCAAAACTACAAATATTTCAGATTTTTTATAAATTTAACCTAACATAACCTATAGGGTTCTACCAGATTGTCGAGAAACAAATATGACATATTAACAGTTTCGGAAAAAAAGCGTTTTGCAAAACGATATTTGTGAAAACAATCAGTTTGTGAAATGTTGGTTAGCAAGTCATTGGATACGGAACACAGGGCCTCTATTTAACTGAGTAGGTAAACCATATTGTCTGTAACATGTAGAGTCGGGACCTTTTCGTACCGTAACTCACAAACAAATAAATTTACCCTTGTTACTCTATAATCAGAATCACATGCTTTTGAAGTTTGAGCAGTGTTATATTGTTTATTTATACACTTAATCATTGTCTTCATGTCCATTTTGAGGTAGTAATATCGCTCTATTTAATATCGTATGTTTCGATGAAAAGCCTTTCCGTCAAAAATACAATTAGACTGACAGATTCTTGTCATAAAGATATTTTTTTATGTACTTACTTAGTGATGTTTTGATAGATTTGATTGATAAGAAAGGCTTTCGTCTCTGTCGCACCCAGCGATACGATACGATGATGATGATATTCATGATGAATGGCTTTTTAATAAACTAATTAGAGGTAACATTCTCATTACTATTTGATCCTCTATCTAAAGACAATAATTACGGTCAGGTGTCCTTGTTATTGTCATTGGCGGTTAAGGAACAGACGATAATTCTTATTTACTTGACAGTAATGGCGGCCATGTTGAACAAGATATTAGCAATCATAATAAAAATGACCACTTCGTTTACGTTACCACTGTTACCTCCCTTACCATGAGTTACAATTACGGTACTCGCTAGCGAGTCGAATGCTCTGTCCTTCGCACTCTATAAGAATACTGCGAGCTGTGCGAGGGATAGAGCATTCGACAAGCTAGCGAGAACGTTAACTGTAACTCATGGTAAGGGTACAGGTAGGTTAGGTTAGGTTAGGTAACTTCGAATGCTCGAAGGGCAAACTACACAAGAGGTCCGTCGACTTTGCTAAGACAGTCATAAAACGAAAATAGCTATGTGGTCATTTTGTGACTCGGACATTTTGAGATGTAGGCTAAGTGTAAAAATATGCATCGAGGATCCTCTCATAAATATGTTACGGAGTTCTTATTACACTGGAATAAGGTGCATTGGGACATATTTTTGAGATGTTGCGTTCTCCCATATTTTTAAACTTGACTGTACAAGCGATGTGGTCATTTTGCGAGTCGTTCCACACTACCCCGATAATAATGGAGTACATATCACGCTGAATTTTCGGTCTTCCGCAGTTAATACTAGACAACTACAATGGTGCATGACAATGGTAAGGTAATGATGCCCCACAAAGGCCTTTGTCCTGTACGCTATAAAAGTTGAAAAGGTATTACTAAAGTTATGTTAATATAGTGTTCAGTCCACGACGTCTCTTGCGACTTAATGTTACGATTATGTGTCGACTCTATGAGTACCTATGTTCCGACATACCTTTGTTTTTTATTGTTTTATCTTTACATATATAAGGCAAACCTGACTGACTTATACATCAACGCACAGCCGAAACTACTGCAGCTAGAAACTTGAAATTTGGTACAGGGGTTCCTTTCATGATGTAAGTGAGCACTAAGAAAGGATTTTCCGAAAATCGACCCCCAACGGGAAGAAATGGGGGGAGTAGCGGGAAACTAATTGTACACGTACGAAGTCGCGGGCGTCCTCTAGTCTTTACCTAGTATAAAACAAAGTCGCTTCCCGCCGTCTGTCCCTCTGTATGTACGCTTAGATCTTTCAAACTGCGCAACGGATTTTAATGCGGTTTTCATCAATACGAGGGGTGATCCATAAGTTTTGATAATCGGTATTAAAAATGGGAAATATATAAATCGTTATATTTTAATTGGAATAAGCACACTTTCTATATTTCCAAACACTCTCTCTCTTCTGTTATTAACTTCATTCAATTGTTTTATTTTGCCACTATAAAAATAATTTTACTTTTGGAGTTCTAAATGGTCAAATTTTGTACCTTCCCTAAGTCATCACCAGCTCGTGATTATTATATAGTTTTTTTTTGAACATCGGTGAATGAGAAGTAGTAGTCGAAAGTTAGGGCTAAATAACGAGGACAGCGGTTATCAGTTCTGATCTTTGGTCGATGAGCAGCACCCTTGTCAATTAGAAGGCTCTGAAGCACAATTCCTGCCGCAAATTCGTTTTTTTTTTCTTCATCTTATTTTTAATATTTTCCCATAACTATGATAGAATAATGTTATATAACTCTCCTAGATTATTTGAACTCAATTGCTAAAAACTAATGTCAAATTATTTATTTGTAGGCCTCAATAGTCCTGGAAAAGGCCGAAAAAACCACCCTAAAATTTGGTTACAGAGCTGGAGATAAAAATACCACTGCAATGATAACTTATTAATCCTTTAAATCATAATGATAAATTAAGGTTTCATTTTTAATAACAATATTTTTTATTAGTGTAAAAGAACTTTCTCCACACCGCTCCAAAGTATTACAAAACGAACTCTTATTTTTGCCGTCTTGTAAAATTGTTCATACAGATGTTTTTTGTTTAGCTGTCGCAGAAAAACTAATGAATAATGTATACATTTTTTTCTCTAATTTAATTTTGATTGGTGCCGTGGTATATTCCACATTAAAAGAATATCATTAAGTGGATGGTTCATACTGATTCTCAAAACTTATTGATCACCCCTCGTAGATAGTGACGTAAGAGGAAGTTTTTTATGTAAAATAAATTCTGGATTATGTATGGGTGTTACTCTTTATATAAAAAAACCGGTCAAGTGCGAGTCGGATTCGCGCACCGAGGGTTCCGTATTTAAGATTTTCATACGATACTCCCCATGACACGATTAATTCAATTCGAAATTTGGAAAACATTGCTGACGTGATCATACAAATCTCGTAAATTTAGTATGAACGCGTCAGCAATGGTTTTTTATAAGTTTTATAACTAAACTTTTTTAAACTACGATATGTACTAACATTTGTTATATACCGTTTTGAACCTTATTTAATGAGCTAACGAATTGAATAATAGCAACTGTTGTTCTACTAGTTCTTGATTGGTTGTCAATTTTAGTGAGTCACATTTGTAGGTAATCGTACGAGACGTAAGTACAGTACCAGCAATAATATATTATCTAACATTAGGCGCAAAAATATCTGACACGTCTTTATTACTAGAGGTATAAGAGCGTGTCAGATATTTTTGGGCCCAATCTTGCATAATATATTATTGCCGGTGACTGTACAAATATGATATATTATTTGCTGCTACTGTATGTGTTTTGTTGTCTTATAATATTATATGTAAAAATATGTAGATATATAAATATAAATACATATTGGGCTTAACCAAAAAATTAGGACTTAAAAACGTTAACTTCGGGTACAGTCAAGGACTTTAATTGTTAAGCCACTATGGAACCCTGTAGCATAACGTTAATCATTAATTATTTGACGCTGTCTTTATGACAGGGGTCCATAGTGGCATAGCAATTAAATTCCTGGACTGTATGTCCACAGGAAAGACGCTTACCTAAATCTGTGTATGACCCAACAATGCGGTGACATCATTGCATTTGCATCTATTCTGGGTCCGTGTCCTGTGGAACTTGTCAGTCCGGTCGCTTGCATGTTTATGCAGGTAAATAAAAGGTTAAGAGCTCAGAAGTAGCTGTGCATTTTACACCTTGTCGCAGTAACGTATAAAGTGCGTTTGAATTTACTAACCACCTTACTAATAAACGTAGAGTGACGGTGGTATAGCTATACAATGTTTTGTCCTTATCTGTCAAATCCAAATGTGAGAATGACGGATAACGTAAATGAAAGCTGCGACAAGGTGCTACAATGTACAGTGGCACGTTAAATCCAACGGTAATTTTTTGTACATTTTTGGCTATAAAACAACAAGTACATCTTGATAGAATTCTTATAGGTTTCCCTGTAATCTACAAGTAATGAACTATATTTTGTAATTTTTTTAAAACAAATTAGGCTCAGTAGTTTCGGAGATTAGGGGGATAAGAAGGGAGATAATTCGTTTTACTTCTTGAATTCTTCGCAAAGATGTCTTGAAGTCGCATTGTTTACAAACTGCACCGCGCATTTTGCGGGATATATTGAATTTCCGCTGCAATTTTTCTTAAACGCATTGTTATCTCAAACTGAAATATTTACCGTTCTTGTCTTCCGTCGTTGGATATCATACCAAAACATGATATTCTCAAAAATATAAAGCAAAACATCGTATTCATCAAAACATAACTATTATTGAGACATGAAGCTGCCTTCGGAATTCCGAATCGAACCCTTAGACAGTGTACCGCGGAGCTCCTATTTCCTATTTCTGGGAGGTTGGGCCCTCCGGGCCTGCTCTAAATCTAACATAACCTAAATCTACCTACGATTTTATATCAAAACCCGACTATTTGTAGATATCATGTTTTGCGAATATCGTGTTTTGCTAGTATGGTTTGATGTTATGCGTATATGATGTTTTGCTAGTATGATCTTTTGCTAATGTGATATTCACATATGAACGGCTTCGAAGGCCTCTACTTGTCTCCTAAAAAAATCCAAATCACAAATCTGTGCATGGAAAAACTATAGCGGCCTTTACACGTAAAGTTCGGACCGCTGGAAACGCCACGCGCCGTTCCAATTTTCGTTCTGTGCCTCTACGCTTAGATCTTTCAAACTACGCAACGGATTTGAATGCGGTTTTCAATGTTTTCATCAATAGATAAGAGTGTTTCAAGAGGAAGGTTTTTTTTTATGTACGTATGATAAATTTTGGATTATGTACGGGTGTTACAGAAAACTGACGTAAACCGAAGCGAAGCGAGGGCGGGTCGCAAGTGCCTCGTAAGGCCCACCGTACTACAAACTGCCAGTTTTTTATCAGTGGGACTTTGAATCTAACATCAAGGCAAAAAAGTTCAATTTCGTTTGTTCGAAAGTACCATTTTCAATTTATGAAGAAAGGAAAATAAACTTTATTTCTATTGAAATACATTTCAAATTAAATTAAGGCCTTGCGAGGATAAAGTATAAATGAATGCCCGAAGGAGCTAGCAGACCTCATTGCTAGCATATACTTAACAAAAGTCAATACTTCTATTATTCCACAGCCGTTCGTAAACAAAACACAGCACTGTAATTAGGCAATTACAATAATTACAGTAATCATGTACCTACTACAATGTTAAAAGTGATTAAACGGCGACATTTGCCAAGGTTAATTAGCATTTGAAGCAAGCGTATCAAAGTGTTTTTTGAGTTGGTAATGTAATGGACAATTAACGTTAATTTAACGTCGATAAACTGTTGTATAAACAATTCGACGGTGCGATCTTTGGCAGTAAGTATTGATAAAATTAAATAAAAAAACTGGGCAAGAGCATGTTACTACAAACACAATAAACTGGAAAAAACTGTCAAGTGCGAGTCGGGTCAAACTGAGAACCTTTTTTAAAGTCTGTTAAACACATCTAAATCGGCTCGGCGGTTTGGGATCTACGACGCCACAGACAAACACATATACACAGATACATATCCACACGTTAATCTTATAATACATATAATACCCCCTTATTTTGTTAGGGGTTAATAATCGTTACTATACTAGCTTTACTGCAAAATGTATCTAATATCGAATCCTATTGTACCTATGGATAATCCATTGTTAGACGACTTTTCCAAACGCATTTTTTCCCGAACGTGATTTAACCAGTCGCCTTTTTCCCGGCAGTGCATTTTTTCACATTCGTGTTTTCCCCCTTGCGAGTTTTATCCAGTCGCTTCTTTTCCCAGCATCATATTTTCACGGTCGTGTTTGTCCCATTCCAAAAATCAATTTTGACAGAGTCGACGGAGCTTCTATTTGTGGATTATATAGCCCTCCGATCCTGCTGCGAAATTAACATAATCGAAACCTACCTGCATTACGATATAATTAATTTTGCGGAAAAAAGTATACAAATCAATCGGGAAAAAATGCGACTGAGAAAAAAGTTGAACGGGAATAAAAGCGACGGTAATAAAATAGACCGGGGAAAAATTAAATTTGATAAAGTTAAGAATGGGAAAAAATGCGACAAGAAATATCGCTTCACATAATGATTTCGTGAAACTTATCTAACAAGTCCAATTTTGTTTAAGGGCCTTGAAAATCGGCGCACATTGACTCGTTCATTCTAGTATGACATCACCACTACCATTAGATATTAAGTCAGTCGTAAACCAGTGCTATCAGTTATAAACATGGCGACATATTTAAATCATAAAGGAGATCATTCATATTGGGCCTTTTTCAAAAGTGTCGGCTAAAAATAATAATTAGCATAGGTCGCTAGAATTATTTATTTTGGGTAACTTGTATTATGGCATGAAAGCTGTTGGATCATTCTCTGACTTTCTATTTTATGGGTTCTATGACGGCTCATCAATTAAAGTCCGTGACTGTGCTATGCAAAAGTAACATGTATGTATGTATGGGCGTGTATGTTTCAAACCTCTATAAAAAGTCAGGCAATGATCCGACAGTTTTCGTGCCGTAATAAAAGTAGATCAACATAAATAATTGTAGCGATGTACAACAAAATCTTTTTTTGGCCGGCACTTTAAAAAAAGCTCAAAAATGTATGAAGGATGAATGTCCTCCTTTTAAATAATGGCCGGTTTTCGAAGTATTTTTTGTGGCATAAGAAGATAAACGAGCACACATGCCATCTGATGATAACTAAGATCCGAAGACGATATCGTTACTACTTTGGAAAAAACTCTCCTCTGATATTTCGATATTTATGAGTTTACTTAATTCTCTTCACGTTTAAGTTTAAAATCGTACCTCACGAAATATCAGATACTTGGTTTTTTTAAAGCAATGACGATATACATTTGCATTATCACGACTACATCCCAAGACTGCAATTCTAAGGGTCGGATTAATAACTAATCGTAACTGAGATGTTCTGGGGTCCTAGTAAAAAGGGTGTAAGTCGTCTGAAGATCAGATGAAAAAGGGTTTAAGTCTAGTATACCCCATTCATGTATATACCCTTTTTTATTACGAGTTAAGTCGACTTGTACCCTTTTTCACTCGGACCCCAGGTTTGTCTTATGAATCGTCGAGCATTCGCGTGTTATGAGTAGTGTTAGGATTTTGGTGGCTTGTCGTGGTTCTACAATCCATGGAGTTGCTATTTCATCTATTGACAACACGTCACTAAACAAGCATTAAATTTAATTCACGTCTCTGAGTGCGGCAGTAAGACTGGGAATGCGTTGCCAATCCCGAGCACTAAGATGGAATGCCTCTATGCTAGTAATGTCACCGGTTATGACCCCCCACACAGGAACACAACAATGCGAATGCAGCTTCGCGGTAGGTTAAAGGAAAATATTGTCGTAGCGATCTGGACGGACATTCAGACATTGGACTAAATATAACATAATTTATTCAAATAATTAATTATTCAAAATACCAAGTATTCGGTGACTCATACAGGCTAGCCTGTCCTGTGAGGCTATAATAACAACATAACATAATTGGGTTGGAATATAATTTAAGTAATTGAGTAATTAATTATAATTACCATCTGACTGAATTATTTTATATTAACTGGTTAGGACCTACTTTTGTTAATATACAATCCCATCAAAAACATAAATGTGAAATGAGAGCCAAGTTCAATATTATGATATATGCCTTGGTTGTTGACTTCAACGACAAAAGAAGTGAGATCTAAATGGGTGCCAAGTTCAATGGTCAGTCCTCAAATTTATTTATAACAACATTATAATATCATTTCTTCTTATAACTTAGGATAATATATTGTAGCCTAAGGTCTGACTTGGCTAGTTCTCATATACGAATTATTATGTTCGATGGCTAGTTTCTACCTGTAAGCCAAATTTTCGGAATAATAAAATAAGAACCGACAAGTAACAGGATTAGAACTTGCGAAGGCTATAATATAATTCGTATAATGAAAACTAGCCAAGTCAGACCTTAGGCTACAATATATTATCCTAAGTTATAAGAAGAAATGATATTATAATGTTGTTATAAATAAATTTGAGGACTGACCATTGAACTTGGCACCCATTTAGATCTCACTTCTTTTGTCGTTGAAGTCAACAACCAAGGCATATATCATAATATTGAACTTGGCTCTCATTTCACATTTATGTTTTTGATGGGATATCATTACTTTTTGTACATAAATTATTAGTAGGTACTTATTTATAACAAAATTAATACCAAATGTTTTTTGTTAAACTACTGTATTTTCCTACAATTAAGTATAAGTTAAGCGTTCCTAATAGAATCGATTAAGTGAAAATTTTAATAAAATGATAAAAATTTACCAGTTTCTGATTTATTCCTTTGTATTCACCTAATTACCTAACTGCATGCCAAATTTGAACTTTCTAGGTCATCTGGAACTGGGTTAGAGTTTTGATCTATAGGTCAGTGATAAAAATGACGATTTTTGGACGTCAATATCTAAATAACCGTTTGTGATGTGTTAATGAAATTTGGAGCACTTATGTATCTTGCAAGTCTTAATATATGAGCCAAATTTGACACGTTTATCTGAAATAGTTTTTGAGTTATGAGGGGGTCAAAAGTGGCTCCAAATGGTTCGTGTAATATTACACACGGTGCTGCTCGCCAGTTCTGTTACTTGAACTTGGCTTGACACGCTACCGCGTGTCTAGATACGTTGACGACCCGTTAGGCCTGGTTCCCACTATGCCGGACCGGCAATTTTGCCGGATCCGGTAAGGGTAGTGGCTGTACAATTTATATGAAGCTGTTCACATTACGCCGTGTGAACAGCGTCATAAGCCACTAGCCTTACCGGCATCCGGCAAATTCGCCGGTCCGGCATAGTGGGAACCGGGCCTTAGCCTAGTTGGTAGTGTTAATGCTTCCGAAGCTAGCGGACCCGGGTTCGATTCCTGTGGACCTAATATGGCTGCGTTTGTCGCGTGACAAAATGCGGTTAAGCTTCTGTCACTTTTTGACACATATATAAGTACGAGAGTGAAGGATGCTTTATCCACATTTTGTTACGCGATAAATGCAATCATACTACGGCTGCAGTTATGGACAGAAATTTGTATAAAGAGCGCGGGTATTTGTTCCTGAGTCTTGGATTTTTTCTATGTATTTAATTATTTATTTCTCTATATAAGTATTTATATCGTTGTCTAGTACCCATAGTACAAGCCTAGAGCTTAGTTCGGGACTAGGTCAATTTGTGTGACATCGTCAGTAGTATAATATTGGGCATTCTGGCCCACCTCGTTCGATCGGGCGAAAATTTCGCCCTCCTCACTCGTGTGATCCAAATGCCCAATATTATTTTGTGGATTTCAAAATTTGGGTTTGCGCAAAATGAAACAATCGCGCTAACGTGCGCGTTTCGCAACATGTAACGGAAATTGGGTTTGTGCTTAAAATAAAACGATTATCTCTCGCGTTAACATACGTATTTAACAAATAACACGTCGTAACGGAAATTGGGTTTGCCCAAAATGAAATGATCGCGTTCACGTGCACGTTTGCAACGGGAATTATTAGCTAAAAACAATCGCATCAAAATTGTTATATATATGTGAAAACGTAGTCGTGATTTCCCTTAATTGGAATAAGTCTTTCATGCAAGTAAAACGTACCTATGCATCGCTTGAGAAATTTTGAAGAAATATGAAGTTTGTAAAACAAAATCAGAGCTTGCAGTTGGATCTTGTTTTTTCAGCTCGCAATAAGCCTTGTGTACGTCATGGTGAACTTTTACCTTACAATATTCGCAGTATAATTTGCGGTCCTTCTAATTGCGGGAAAACTAATTTAATGGTTGGTCTTTTACTTCATGAACAAGGGTTACGGTACCAAAATGTTTATGTTTACTCAAAAACCCTTTTCCAACCTATGTATCGATTTTTAGAAGAAGTATTAGCGTTAGTTCCAACGGTTACATTTAAAAAATATTGTGAAAATGAAGAAATACTTAGCCCAAACGAAGCTAACTATAACTCAATCATGATATTTGATGATGTGGCTTGTGAAAACCAAAACAACATAAGGGATTACTTTGCAATGGGAAGACATAAAAATATTGATAGCTTTTATTTAAATCAAACGTACAGTAAAGTACCAAAACAATTAATAAGGGATAATGCTAATTTAATAATTCTTTTTAAGCAAGATGATGTTAATTTACGTCATGTTTATGATGAGCACGTTGGAACCGATATGTCATGGTCGCAGTTTCGTGAAATTTGCGCTAAAGTATGGAACGCACCTTTCAGCTACTTGGTTATAAACAAGGATTGTAACAAAAATTCTGGATGTTATAGAATGGGGTTTGATACATTCATTACTGTAGATTAATATACTTAAGTACATACTTATTGAATAGTATTCGAATAATCGTTTATTATATTAAATGAATCCAAAGAGAACGGACATGAGCTCGAAAGTCGAGAAAGTTAATGAAGATAAAGTGCTAAAGGAAAAGATACTCCGGTCAGCCGAAGCAGTTAAAAAGAAGGTTAAACTTATTCGCGATGTAAAAACAAACAATGATATGATTCTGGAATCTGTTTTAAAACCAATTACAGAACCGCTTAATGAAATAGTTAAAGTTAAAAATGAGAATAATTACTTCAATACTAATGATGATGATTTTGATGACGGATTGCAATGGGGAAAGTTAGTAAAAAGAATTAAATATAGCCCAAGTGAAGAAAAGAAGGAATCTATAACTGATCAAACGGTTGTGAGGAATTTTTCTCAATCTAGCCTTGTTAATAAAAATGATGAGGATGAGACATCAAAAGATAATGAAAGTGATGTAAGCGATGAAGTGGAAAGTGAACATTTTAATGATCAGGATTCTTCAAATAATATTTCATTTAAGACGACTGATTCTTACGCTTCTCCTCGTGACGATCCTAAATTTCAAAAGCAATATATTACCAACTTAAATATACCTTTTGGTATTCGAACGGAACGGGACAAGCTAATGTTGGGAACCTGTCCGGTATACACTACAAATGACAAAAAACTGAAAGTAAATGGTCATACTTACTATTTAACGCCAGGTTTATTCGAACTGCTATATAAGAAAGTACCGAATTTAGATATTGTAACTGAGGATGACAGATGTAATTATAAAACCTTATTATTAGAAACTAATGCACATAGAAGAGAGTTTAATCCTAATAAACCAATAAAAAGCAACAAAGGCATGAAATATTTATATGTAATAAGACCTCTTTTTAAATTAGCTAAAGAACGTTCAGTAAGTGGTGAAGGACTACCGACGATGAAAAATGTTAAAAACGATGTGTCATATGTATATTGGGATAACCCAAACGAATTAGTAGAAAGGTTAAAATTACTTATAGCTTCTCGTGATGCTGGTAATACAGGATTGGATAATGAAATCATATCTATTATTGAAGAACTACAAGAAGCGGGATTAGTGAACAATGTTAATATATAAAGCAGTTACTTTACTATTATCGTTAGTCGAAGCAGAACTTTTGGCGTAAAAATATATCATAAAATGAACATAGATAAATTTGGTCACCATGTTCATAAACGTTTACGTGTAGCAGGTGTATCTGAAGTCAACGAACTTAAAAGTCAGGCTTTGCTTCGTTCAGAAGACGGAGATTTTGATTTACAATCACTGAGATTAAAAGGCGTTGCTCATCCTTTGTCGGCTGATGATGCAGTAAATAAGGAGTACGTCGATCAGCTCGTTCAGAACATTTATGACAAGAAGTATCTAGATTCTTTAATCAAAGTTATAAATTCTCAAATTCATCAGCTCGCAACTCAGTTGAAATTGAACTTTTATACAAAAAACGAGGTAGATAACATTGTAAAACAATTAAGCAATGGCAAAAGAACAAGTAGTGAACGAGATCCACAGATCAGCTCGTAAAAACTTTAAGCGACGAGCAGTTGTTTTAAAAGGCATTCACGATTTGTGGCAAGCAGATTTGATTGACTTACAAAAATTCCATAAAATAAATAAAGGAAATAAATATATTTTAGTTGTCATTGATGCATTTTCAAAGTACGCGTGGTGTATTCCGACAAAATCGAAAACTAGACAAGAAGTTAAAAATGCATTTCAACAAATTATAAAGTCAGCAATCCAAATTCCTAGAAACTTGCAGACAGACTTTGGAAAAGAATTTTACAATAGTGAATTTGATTGTTATTTAAAATCTTTAGGAATAAATCATTATTCAACTTATTCAATTAAAAAGGCATCAATTGTTGAAAGGTTAATAAAGACGCTTAAAAACAAACTGTACAAATATTTTAGTTTAATTGGAAATTATAAATGGGTTGGAAAACCTTTAGATGATATAGTCAAATCTTATAATGAAACTTTTCATAGTACAACAAAATTTAGACCAAATGATGTTAATTTTGAGAATGAATCGGAAGTAAAGAACAATATTAAGAAACGTCAACAAAATCTATATCATAAATTAAATAAATTCAATGTGGGAGATCGTGTACGTATAAGCAAGTATAAAAGCGCTTTCCATAAAAGTTATACGCCTAATTGGTCAACAGAGCTATTTACTATTAAACAAGTCAGTAACACTCAACCGTTTACGTACCATATAGAAGATCAGCGAGGAAACACTATTCTGGGCACATTTTACGAACAAGAACTTCAAAAAACTAAGTACCCGGACGTTTATCTCATTGAAAAGGTGGTCAAAAAAAAAGGGAATAAATTATACGTTAAGTGGTTAGGACTTAATGATAGTGAGAACAGCTGGATTAATAGAAGTGCCATTGTATGAATATATTTATATAGTTACTCGCACAAAAAATGTCATTAACATATAGGATATGAAAGGAAGAGGACTTTTAAACAGTGTAATTAATCACTTGCCTTTTGAATTACACTTACCTGGTTACAATTATTGCGGACCAGGCACTAAATTGCATAAACGGTTATTAAGAGGTGATAAAGGAGTTAATGAATTGGATGACGCGTGCATGAAACACGATATAGCTTATGATAAACATTCTAACCTAACAGATCGACACCGCGCAGATTTAGAACTTTATAAAATGGCTAAACAGAGGTTGAAGTCGAAAAGTGCTGGAAAAGGAGAAAAACTTGCTTCATGGTTAGTTAGCAAAGTGATGAAATCTAAAATGAAAGCTGGTGCAGGCATAAAATCATTTAAAGGTTTGGTTACAAAGATGCGGAAGGAACTGAAAAGAAACAAATCAAAAGATAAAGGCACTACAATCACCCGAGCTCTTGCGCTCGCAAAGAAAGTATTTACTAGAAACAGTAAAATTCATATTCCGCGTTTAATACCGATTCCGAAAACTGGCGGTATATTACCACTGATACCTATTTTTGCGGGACTTTCTGCGTTGGGATCATTGGCTGGAGGAGCTGCTGGGATAGCTAAAGCTGTTGGTGATTACAAAGCTGCAAAGAAAAACTTAACCGAATCACAACGTCACAACAAAATGATGGAATCTATTGCATTAGGTAAAGGATTGCACATTAAACCGTACAGAAATGGAAAGGGATTGTGTTTAGAATACTCAAAAAACTAGTCAACAGGCTTCCCAGACGTGCTCTCACTAATATAGATATTTTAAAACACTCTTCAGATATTCCTCATTTCCGTGGCGTTTATATGAGAGATAATTTGCCAAAGCGTTCGAATAGAGTAGAGTGCGCAATTATTAATTTAGATAGTTCTGAAAACCAAGGGACACACTGGGTAGCCTATGTCAAAGATAATAATTACTGTGAATATTTCGATAGTTACGGCGATCTTCAGCCTCCAATAGAATTAATAAAGTATTTAAAAAATAAAATTATTTCATACAACTATGTCACTTATCAAAAGTTTAATACTGTATATTGCGGTCATTTATGTTTGAAATATTTAAAGCAATTTTGGAGTAACCGTTTAAATATCTCTGTTCAATAAAAACCATATCATTCACATGATGTCTTTCACTTTGTCCATAACTGGAACCTCTTCTACCCTGATCACAAATCATTCACCAGCTTTTCAACTAAATGGTGAATATGAATGCGGGTTACTATATTTTTCGACTTTTAACTCTATACCTAATATAGACTATAGAAATAATATGTTTTATTATGGCCAAAATGAAGTAGTTGAAATTCCTGAAGGGTCATACGAACTTCAAGACCTCGACGATTACCTGAAAAGACATCTGAAAGGATGTTCATTTTCACTGACATGTAATAATAATACGTTAAAGACGTCTATATTGTGTTCTAAAAATGTGTATTTTAATAAAGAAAATTCGATTGGTAACTTACTAGGTTTCGGTCAAGAAACTATTCAAGCTAATATATTAACAGAGTCTCCTTTTCCTGTGTCCATTCTCTCTACAACTATAGTGCGAGTTGAATGTGACATTGTGAGTGGTTCATTTATTAACGGAAAACCAAGTCATATTATTCACGAGTTTGTGCCTAATGTACCACCAGGCTATCGGATTATAGAAACACCTAAAAACGTTATTTATTTTCCTCTTAATCAAAACAGTTTAAGCTCTTTAAAGTTAATAATATTGGATATAAACGATAACTTAATCAATTTACGCGGTGAAGAGATCCAGATATATTTGCATCTCAGGAAAAGATGATAGATTTCAATAAAAGATTAGTTTCGCGCAGTACAATTATTAGTACGCATTGTGCTGTCAAGAAAAGAACACCTAAAAATCAGCTTACGAGGCTTTCCAAGGAAAATAAAGAATTTCTTAAAACTATTGGTTTATTAAAATGAGTATTCTAAACTTAACAGAAACTTTCGGCTACGATAACACAATAGAAAGTTTTGAATTCCATTCCTACAAACCTTACGTAACAAGTTTCAATTTTAATGATGAAATCCGTATACCAATAAACCAACAAGATCTATACGTGTTACCTTCTGAGAGTGCCTTATACATAGAGGGAAACATGGTAGTAGTCAACAGAGAAACAAAACTACCGGTGGCCAGTGTTCAGTTTACTAATAACCCTATACTTCATTTGTTTCAAGATATTCGATATGAGCTTAATGGAATCGAAATAGACAAAATTAAAAATGCTGGAGTTACAACTACTATGAAATCTCTCTTATCTCTAAATGAACATGAATCGAGAATGTCAAAGTCATGGGGTTGGGATGTCAACGGTACAAAAGTTACGCATGGGTCGTTTTCTGTATGCATTCCTTTAAACAAGATTCTTGGTTTTGCAGAGGATTACAATAAAATAGTTATAAACTGTAAGCATGAACTTATTCTTTTGAGATCCAATACTAATTTAAATAGCGTTACATTAAATACAAATGAATATATAGATAACATTACGATATCTAAAATAGTATGGCGTATGCCACATATAAAAGTTTCTGATCGGGAAAGGTTAAATTTAATGAAGTGCTTGGAAAAAGATCGTGCTATTCAGATAGCATTTAGAAACTGGGATCTTTATGAGTATCCACTTTTACCGAAAACATCAAAACATTCCTGGGCAATCAAAACTTCATCTCAAATTGAAAAGCCACGATATGTTGTTATCGGATTAAAAACAGATAGAAAAAATATGACTAACAAAGATATGACACACTTTGATCATTGTCATTTAAGAGATGTAAAAGTTTTTTTAAATTCAACCTATTTTCCGTATGAAAGTTCTAATGTTAGTTTCGCAGCTGAAAAATTCGCTATATTATACGATCAGTATGCTAAATTCCAACAGTCGTATTATAACCGCAGTCAAGCGCCGTTGCTAAGTCCGCAAGAATTTAAGGATAAAGCACCTCTGTTTGTTATCGACTGCTCTCGGCAAAACGAAACCTTAAAAACGGGTTCAATAGATGTGAGAGTTGAATTAGAGTGTGAACAGGACATACCCGGTAATACTGCGGCTTACTGTCTTATTTTGAATGATAGCATTGTAGAATACAAACCGTTGACCAATATTACCCGAAGGATATCATGAGCTCAGACTGCTTGTTTGTAGATCTCCAGGGGTTTAAATCATCTACAAATGAATTTATTCTTAAAGAATTTGCGTATAGTACAAATGAATACACGCAAGTATTTTTAATAAAACCTCCGTATGCATTTTTTACTTTATCGGAAAAAGAAAAAAGTAATGTTATATGGATAGAGAAAAACCTCGGTATCTTATGGCGTGAAGGATTCATTGATTATAGAGAGTTTAAAAGAATGATTTATGTTCACTTAGAAAATAAGAAAATATTTGTAAAAGGGTTAGAAAAAATTAAATGGGTTAAAGATTTGTGTGATAATTGTACTGTAATAGACTTGGGTGAAAAAGGTCTTCCTAATTTTCAATCAATGCATCAAAAATATTGTAAAAACAGCGGCACATATAATTGTTTAATTCATAAAAAAACTTGTGCGTTAAAAAATGTATTATGCATTAAAAAATGGTACTTTGAAAATAATTTAGAACTGTATTCTCATATCTGATTTCAAAATAAATGATATTATTGACAAACATATTTTTTATTTCACCTATTCAAAGAGAATTATCAATTACCGAAAAGTTTTTCCACTAAATTGAATTAATATCGCTGTCAGTCGAGATGAAGAAAAACGTGTCGGTAAAAAAAAAACTCTTAAGGTCACTTGCAGCTTTTTCTTAGTCCAGTAATGTTAAAATATATGATAGGTACTATTACTGTTAAATCTAGTTTAAAAGTTATATCGAAATTTAAAAAAGCTGCAAGGGGCCATTAATAACTGCAAAATGAAACAACAAGTTATTTTCATTATATTTATTTACTTACTATGTTAATTACAACAAAATTAAACTAAAACTACAAACTAGCACTGTATCCACTCAGTTTTTTTGAAATCTTATGTATCACACTTTCGGCATGATCTATAACTTCATCGTAATTATCGTCCGCCAAATATTGAGCACTCAACATCACTTTGTCTTCATCATCACTGTCTTTGTTCAGGTCAATTATCTGTATTTTTAGTAGTCTCGTACCTTTCCCTGCTTTATTATTTATTATAAATGATGGCAGACGGTCGTGACCACTTCTTTTAAAAACTTTATTGGAAAAGTTTCGTTTTGATCTTTTTTCTTTATTTTTTTTCTGGATTCCGCTTTTAAGTTTCTTCACCAGCTCGCTGTCTTCTTCTTCTTCCACTAGGAATTCCTCCAGTGGATCCTGAGCATATTGCGAAAATAGGAAAGTGTCTTGTGTTCCTTCCATATTCTGAAACAAGATAAATCAAAATAAATATTTTAATATTTTGCTTGCTATTTGTAGACAAAAAAAATAAAAATAAAAATGCAAGACGATAACATTTACCTACATAAATAGATCGAGTCTAACTTGAATAAATTGTTAATATATAAATATATCAAATGTTTGCTTACCACACCGGGGCTGAGGATATGAAGCTCGTAACAACTTGTAAAAACTTGTAACTTCGTTCTGAAGATAGACTGATGTTTGGCTGAGTATTATATGAGCCTTTATTTATAACGATTAGAATTCATGAATCGACAAAATTACACCACAATTGACGAACAATTTCAGTCAGTATCGTATAACGCGGTCATAGCTGACTCGACAAGGCGTCAGCAGCTAACCTGCTGATTGAGAAACATGCTAATTTTAATATTTCATTTTAAGTAAGTATTTTTATCGGCTAATTAGAAAGACAATAAATTTTAGAATACCGGTGTTTTTAATTTTCACGCAAACTTTGATTATCATTGAAGAAAATCTATTTTTAACATTTAACTGTCTTTCTTTCTTTAGCTAATAAATTCACTTAATTAAAAAAAGAAATATAAATCATTTTAATGAATAGGTTTGTATTTTACTCATATAAATTAAAGTTCATTCATTTCACAAATAGCTCACTAATTAGTTTGGAGTTAAATAAAAAAATAAAAATAAACATACACCTCTTGTGAAATGGAGAACCAATTATTTATGAGTAATTAGGTAATTAAAAATCCAAACACAAATTGCACTAGGCATATGTACGTTTATTCAAATAGCAGTACTAATAGGTATTTACATAACATATAATCATAAATTGTTTCTTAATACTAACATATTACTTATTTTAACGGTATACATTTCTGGTAAAGTTGTAGATTTACAATTCAATTTATTTAACGAGATTTGAATACATTCGCTTATAATTTATAAAAACTACAATATCGATCTATGACCCCATGCTTTAGTTGAAATTTTGTCTTTTAATGTAAGTCGCTTATCGTCTTTACTGGATAACGCAATTTTGTTAACAGTTTGCGTAAAGATTTCATGTTTAATAGATTTAAATAATATATTTTTTTTCCTAATAACCGTATTCTTGAACAGAACATCCTTATAGTCATCTAATGTTAATTCTCGGACACCAGGCTTTTTTACTCCTTTTGCTTTTTTGAGTAATGAATTTTCGCTTTTGATACAATACAACTTGGAACGTAGCCCTACAAACTCAGTGATAAGCTCGCCCCCTAACTCGTCTTTAAATAATCCCGGAACCTTTTTATTTATCAAGGGTATCTGAAACTCATTTGATTTGTTATAATTACTTGTATCAAAATAATGTATAAACTGATTTTTCAAATCGTCGTAAAAGTCAGTGGTTTTAATATTATAAATGAAACTGTCAGTATCTGTATAACAGAGAGAAACACTTTCATTATAATAAGGTTTTATTACAGAGTAGTGGAATTGATACATGTGACTCTTAGAAAGCTCGAGTATCGCGAATCCTATGTATATCGGTTTATCTAAGACAACTCTCTCCGGTTTCATTTGAACAGCGACTAAATTATCCGAAAATGTCGTGGCGCTGTGAAAATTTGGTCGTGCTATTAATTTACTTGCTGTTACAAACTTCTTTGTAGAGTTTCTCTCATCACTCCACTGATTTACTAACTTAACATCTACACGTCGTTCACTATCCTCGAGAGTCTTGCCAAAAACAGCGTTATTTTTTAATTTAAAAAGATTCTGTTGAAATGGAGTTTTTGCATTTTTTCTTAGTTCTGTATTTAAATCTATATATTTTTTCAAAAAGGGGCTTTGTCGGAAGGTGATTACCCGGTGAATTTTATTAAGAGTCAAACCATTACGCAAGCACGTTTTTAAATGTACATAATGAATGACGTACTCATATTTATCATACAAATTTGGGATTAATTTCGAATTTTTCCCTCCTGGAGGTACAAATTTTTGTGCACAGAAGGGATAATCGTTATGCAAATGATGTAACTCTTTAGGGTAAACTAAGTCGACCTCAAGAATAAATCCAAATTCTGCATCGTCTGAAATTGACATAAAGTCTAATTGCTCTATTTCCTCAGAATCTAGAAAGCGAAAATCAGATATGGGTAATGAATGACTCATACTATATCCGTATAAGTTGTTACAATCAATGTATACAAGAAACGAGTCGGGTTTACTGTCATCATAAGTTTTCATATATTTATTATTAGCAAGAGCATGTCTGGTAGAGCACATGCAAATTCCGCCTCGAATGCCTTTTTGAATAAGACGAATGATTTCTAAATCAGATATCAACTCTAATTTTACGCCTGTTTTCAATAACATCGCGTCAAATGACAAACTCGGCACGGTTAAATAGAATGCAGGATCTAATTCATAATGAATCTTACAAATTTTTCGAAAATTTTCAAATATGTCTGACAAAAGCAAAACGTCAGTTTTAATATAGAGATCTGTATATTCACCCATGTTTCTTATTTGAAATGTCTCCCATACACGTTGAGCGTGCTCATAGTCAGAGTCTGTAATTTGTTCCGCAGAAAGCGAGTTATAAAACGAACTCTTTTCAGGTAGCTCAATTTCTGTAAATTTATCCCAGCCGGTCATATAATCGTAAGGATATACTCCTTTGCGTAGTAATAAATTAAACTCTTCTAATCGAGGATAAAAGTTACTTAAGTGGAAAAACTCTGATCTACATAAACCCTTAGCTAACTCTTCTAAACTAGCACCTAGAAATTTAAATGAATCTACAAACCGTATTTGCACATACTGATCATTAGATAACCTTAAAATTTTTGTAAATGAAATATAGTTTTCTTTATTTTTAGGTATTACTTTTATAGGTCCAGAACATTTACCCAGTTCTTTGATAAATAAATGACAGTCGTATCCAGACAAATTGTGGAAAAATATAGGAATAAGTTTAGGCACTCGAAAACGTAAGTTACAGTATTGATGGGCCGCTCCGCGATAAAACCCTGTTAAATGACAGTGATCTCTAACTTTATCACCAAACAAAGGGGTTTTGCAAATGTGACAATTTTTTGCATTTTTGTACGCTAAAGCATCTTCATCGTCGAAAATCATAGGAACCTCTTTATTTAAGATCTCATGTATTTCATTTACATGTCTGTACAAGTACTCTAAAAACTTGGATACGCAATCGGGTCCGCGATACTGAATAAAACGATTCAGACTTCCGTCATAAGAACAAACTATGTAATACGCAAAAGCTGCAGGCTTATGAATTTGTTTATTTGAGGTGAAGCTAATCGATGGTGCTTGCTCGCAACCCTGGTAAGGTTCAAGAATAGTTTCAAAGTCAGCGTACACTACAAATGGTACGTCTTGTTTACGATCGAAATTTTTAAATTGCAGATATGTACCTTTATCTGGAAGTACAGTAGCAATTCCACTACAAACATGCATATCATATTTGTATTCTGATACAAAAAATATGAGACAGTCTTCGCAAAAATAAAGTTTACCATGATGCTTAGTAATTTGAGAACGTACAAGACGCGACAAGTCACGAATCAAAACATAATGCGAGTTATTACCGCGCTCGATTAAAAGTAAATTGATCCTATGTTTCCTTTTGTACTCGGACCTGTAAAGAGGTCCTACAACAGTTCGATTGTTTTTTAAAGAATACACATTAATACTGATATCAGTATTATCGGATTCAAATGTCTTAATATCAGCAAAGGTGACAGGGAAACTCATATTATCAGTTTTTAAAACAGTCTTAAAATAGGGATACGACGATGTACGCTCACTATGATGTGAGGACGGGTAAATGGCGGCAACAATGCACCAGAGAAAACAATAGTCATCGTTATTGCGAATATTTATGCAAGCCTTTTTATTTTTTATTAATTTAGGCAAATCCACGTAAGATGACGCTTTTAATGGATCAAATTTATTGACATTTATTTCTAAATACAAATTTGATAAAAATGTCCAACCAGAATCGCGGTCTTCAAATTCCTCTACCTTTTTTCTTATAGTTATAAAGAATTTTTGAAAAAGCTTCTCCAAATCATAATTTTGATGCACAGAAAAATTTTTTGTTGCGAAAGACTTAATTTCTTGCCTGTCATCTTTGAATAAAAGAAAATTGCAAAAGTATTCGAAATTAACTTTAAGGCTCACTTGTTTTTGAAGCGCATTTTGTAAAATTCTTAAAAATTTGCATTTCAAAGAGTTCAAAAATACGTCAGGTAAACAAGTTTTAAAATCATCAGTAGCAATTATCCTATATGACGATATGCGACCTTTAAAAGCTGAGGAAATTTGATAAACCTCATCGTTTAGTTCTACAACGGAATTATTTTTATGTTTATTACTTTTTAAGTGACCCACCCACTGTTTTCTTTCTACTCTGATGGAGCACTCTGAGCAAAAAGGCATATTTATGTAAGTTTATTCAGATTACAACACAATAAAAAATAATAAGAGCAAACAGACATTTTACGCAAACGTTAAAATAATACTGAATTACTTGTTGTTAGAGTAAAATTTAACGTCAGCCTCTACAAAAAGTTCTTGAAGTCGTTGAACAAATTTTTGCAACGAGTTCCACTGTGGTGTTTCACTGTTGATTTGAGCCTTAACTGCAAGAAGGGCTTTCTTCCAACGCTGATCGGGCAACTCACCGCGAATGTCTTCGGTGTGAGACACCTTCAGCTCCACGAAGAAGTCTCCCTTCAGAACGCATGCTCGTTTCGTTGCTCCTGTCGGCAGTCGGTTGATTATAGACGAGTCGAGCGCATTTGAAGAAACAGAGGGTTTCGGCGTAATATTAAAATCTTCCGGGAATATACCAAACAAATCATGAGGGTTTTGGTTTCCTTTTATCTTCGATGCGGCAGAACTGTAAAAAACAATTAAATCAGTACAACCACCTTGATGTTAGAAGGTTTACTAGAATTACCTTTTAAAAAGATAATGAATAAGATAGTAAAAACAAATACCTGGTTGATGATGATTTTCGTTTCTTAATGGTTTTTTTCGATTTGAGATTATCTTGGCTTACGCTGTCCTCTGAATCAGATCTAAAACAGGATATATGGATAATTATTAATCGTTTTTGTTTAAAAACATACATTAACAGTGAAAACAAGTCAACGGGAAATATACCTATTTGCTGCACTTCTTTTTTGTTTTCCAAATTTTGAGGTGACGGGGGTCACGTTAGCAGCAACGATGCTTTCAAATTCGGTATCAGACCTATAAATAATAAATAATTGATATAATTAAATCACTGAAACATTTTAAAGTTATTTGGGAAAAAAGTGTACTTACTCACATTTTAACAGTAGCGAGATGAAACAGCAGGAGGTGGTAATGCACTGGGCGGTAAGCTGGCGGACGAGGTGTAGGGCAGCGGTGGCGGTAGCTGGAAGTCTCGGAGCACAAAAAGAACGCAGTTGTGGAAGTTGACAAATAAATAGCGAATTCTTGATGACTTTGTTACATGCGCCAGGGGTGTTACTTGAGTAATTTTGCATAAAGCAGTTAATATCGCTATTATTAATTTAATATTATTGCTATTTCTATTGCACTGGAAGAACCAGTGAGAGAAGATTCCATCTTCACATCCATATTGTGGTAATTAACATTATTTTTATTATAAGTAGTGTAAATTGTTTTTTTTCTTTAAGCTTACATGTTGTGATAGTTTGAATGTTTATTCCAGTAACTGTTAACATTTAACTAGGGTTTCTCACTGGTAAAATAATTATAACAAGTTTAATGAACGAAATGTATTCAAAATGTTCGACACAATTAAAAGTATTGTTACCAATTATAACATTATTTGATACATTTACGATAGTGCCAGCCCTCAAAATGTATATTCTTGCATATTTTTAATGGGGCCACCGGCGTTGTGCAATTTCCTTCACATCGATTGAAAAAAACATGTTGCGTAATTGACCAATGCCTAATTAATAAAATGCAGGAATATTTGTTAAATCAACAAATGAAAAAAAAAATATATATTAATTTAAATTATTTACGCAAATGTACTGGAAACAGAAAAAGTATTTTCCCGAACAAGCGAACTTGACAAATCGATTTCTTAATCCAGAAAACACCTGTAATTGTAAATTTATTGTAATTCCAACATTGAATACAAAAATTAAATATTACCAATATAAAGAATTTAACAATGGTTTCATCATAAGCGCCCTCTATAGGCTAAGTACTGAACTAATATAATAGCTTAATGAATGCATTACACTTTCATATAAGTTGCAAATGGTTTCGATTAATTCCGATAGATTAAGCAAAATATTCGTTATTCTACGCCACCTATGTTCATTTGCGTGAAATCATCACAATAATAGCGAGCGTCCATGGTTGAAATGTGATCGCGGATCTCATACCGCCCGGTCTTCGAGTTCTAATTACAATTACGCAAAACATTGTATGTCGCATGCGATTATATTTTTAGCTAAGCTTAATTTTGCACACAATAAAACTGATTTTACATCAATATGTTAAAGTATGATATGTTTTTTTAGAAATGTATTAATATATAACGTTCCTATAGATGGCATTACAATAGCATTAAAATTAACTGGAGCACATTTATGCGTTGTTTTCTTGCGTTTTGGTTTTACAAACCAAAAATCAGTTGAACTAACGAATTGTTTATAAAACATCTTATAGTTTCGTAATTTAAATGATGATAAGACTGGTTTTATACAACCGAAAACCAGTTAAAACCTACATCACGCTATTGAAGTTTTTATACTCAGGTTGATATATATAGTAAGAACTTTACCAAATGCATAAGTGTCTTAGTACTCCTTGTGACCTACCGGCTTGGTTGTGCTAAGTCCCAGCTTGTCAATCTCGATGCTCGATTTGATCACCCTTGCACTGAGTATTGCTGAACTATCTCGAATATTTGGGAGGGATTCTGTTACTATGCGGTGGTAGATAACGGATGAACTCGTCCCTGGTGAAGGATGCAAACTCACCATGTACACAAAAGCGGTCATACGACCACCGGGAACTAAGCGTCCTGGGTGACCCGATCTTGTCTGTGGAGCCTGATCACCTTCACGACAAGTTGTACAAACGCGTCTGCGCTCCGGCCAAGTGCGAGGTGTTTAAGCTTTTGCATTTTACGAAATCAACTAATATTCTTAGTTTAACTTGGACTTTAAGAATGTATAAAATCTAAACCTCCATTTTACGCAAACCCAATTTTGAAATCCACAAATAATGTCAAGCATTTGGATCATACGAGTGGGGAGGACGAATTCGCTCGATATCGAAAAAGGTGGGACAGAATGCATGCATGAATTTCATTTTGCGCAAACCCAATTTACGTTACGACTTGTTATTTGTTCAATACGCATGCGAGAGATAATCTTTTTATTTTAAGCACAAACCCAATTTCCGTTACATGTCGCGAAACGCGCACGTTAGCGCGATTATTTAATTTTGCGCAAACCCAAATTTTGAAATCCACAAATATCGCTCGATATCGAAAAAGGTGGGACAGAATGCATGCATGAATTTCATTCTGCGCAAACCCAAATTTTGAAATCCACAAAATAATATTGGGCATTTGGATCACACGAGTGAGGAGGGCGAAATTTTCGCCCGATCGAACGAGGTGGGCCAGAATGCCCAATATTATACTACTATCGTCTCTTGTAATTAATAACTGTTGATTCTTGTAATTAATAACTATAATCATTGTCATAAGCAATATTGAAAAAAAAAAGAAGTTGAGTTTCTTGCGGCGTTTCTTCTCAGCAGTGGTCTCCTCTTGGCTGGTGGATTTTTGACGTGTACAAGTGCCCGTGCGGCCTACTTAAGGCCAAACTCTATATTCAAACCGCGGATAGATAGGCTTACCTCGGATTAAAATTTGACACATTTTGTATAGGCAAATGTCAAATCTATCCGCGGTTTGAATATAGGGTTCGGCCGTTACTGGAGCAAGCAACTTTTTTTTTAAATCTTTTTATAAAGAACTTGAAAGGAGTTCAGACAAAAACTAGTTTCTATTATTTTGAATAGGTATTTAATGAAATGAAATTACTCATACACAATGAGTATACGTTGTATCTAATATAGTAGGTTTATTAATGTTATGATAACATAAATTATGTTTATCTAACATTGCAAAATAATGCCTTTACAATATACAACATGCCTGTTTGTTTTAGAAATGGTCGGCCTTGATACACTTGATATTCTCGGCGTAATATGTTGCTAGTGGTTCAGTTTATTATTATTTTGCGATGCCGACGCCTGACTGAAGTCTCTCGTCATTTGAAGTAACGAAAGCACACTCCTCCCGCATCGTTTCATTACCGCAGGAACCTAATCAGTTAAGCGCTAGACCTGTAGCCCCCTCGCCAATTCCCCCTCCCCCTCCCCGCAAAGGAAGCCTAATGGGGGGGTATGACGGACTCTCAACCGCCTCAGCCTCCTGCGAGAGCTGAAGTGGAAGCATACCGTCTAAAACCTCTCCGGTGTTAACCCACAGGGGCTCTTAACGGGGGCACTGTGAGCTGATGACTATTGACCACTGGGTGCCCCCCAGCGGCCCAAGTCTAGTGCTGGGGCACCCGCGCCAATGGAGGGAAGGTTCGTTTAACACCGCGAACCCTCCCCCAGGACTTGTAAGACCATAGCGTGAGACCCTATCCCCATGGTTCTACTAGGGGTTCAAGCCTGCAGCAAACTGCCTCTGCCTTTGCCCCACACATCTACGCCGGAGCGAATGCGCGTCCACGTCCTCCTCGTACTTCGGCTCCCTCGCCTCCTTCTGCGAGATGATGCTCTCGCAGAAGGAGGCAAGGGCAAACCACCATCTCTCACTGCTCAGCATGGCCGACACCACGCTGTGCAGTGAGAGATCGGAGAGCCCTGGGTCAGCCGCAGAGCGGCTGTTGGGCCGTGTCGTCGGGATCGTCACACTCATGGTCTCGTAACCTAACTTTTTTTTTGACGGAGTGGAATTGCGTTACGCATTATCCCCCGGCATTGGGTTGGCCATGCTATAGGGTGGTATGACGGACTCTCTCCTCTGCCCACTCTCGCACAAGAGTAGAGGGAGCAGCCTATCGTCTAAAACCACTCCGGCTCACCTCGCTGCTGTTTTCGGGGGCGCCAAGAGCTGCCTAAGATGCAACCATTGGGCGCCCCCTAAGCTAACCTAACCTAACCTAACCTAACCTAACCCATCGTTGTTGCAGACAGCGCTACATGGCACAAGCGCATGACGAGGACTACGAAGATAGGTACTACTCCTCGAGCCGCGACAGCGATGACAGTCCGCTACTGTCTTACAGGTAATGTCTCAGCGCCATCACGGTCTATTCTGCTCGGCAAAACCATATTGCTTCTGGGTTAGTAGTAGAATGCATAGGTCGCAAAATTACTTAATCCCAAAATGACCACATCGCTTGTAGCCTATATCACAAAAAGTCCGAGTCGCAAAATGACCACATCGCTTGTAGCCTATATCACAAAAAGTCCGAGTCGCAAAATGACCACATTGTTTTTTTTTTCATTTTATGTCTATCCTACGAGTAGCATAGTTCACGGAGCCCCGTATGGCGCATATGAAGTAAGTAGTAACACAAACAAAGTGGTAATTTTGCGACACGGACATTCTTATAATGTAGACTAAAAGCGAATTGGTCGTTTTGCGGTGTCAGTAATTTTGCCACTTAATCCTTCCGAGTTCATCTGGAAAAGACGATAACAATGTCAAAAGCAATAACGTTTTACCGAGTGCAATGGAGTCTTTTTATGCACTATTATATCAAAATCTGTCACGTCTGCGAGTATGGGGATCAATCCAAATGGGTGAGGATGAGGAATTCGGAAACCGGTTGATTGATTTTGGACAGCGGAAAAACTGAATTTAAAGATTATAAAACGGTACTAATCGGGAAAGGAACCAAGTACCTAGTTTTCCCGAAGAAAGCGCGCATCGTTCTTACGGTTCCGTTGTAAATAAGGAACCCTTATAGTTTCGTCTGTCCGTCTGTCTGCGGTTTAACCCAGAGAACAAACCTGTAATATGGTATAGTGACACTTTTAAATTACAACGACAAAGTTGTAAAATATCCATAAGTTGTCCGCTTGCACTTGCCCGGTTTTTTCTCATATTTTACCTGTAATTGGAGTTTTTAATTATTTGTATGTAGGTACGAGGCGGCGCGGCGCGCGCGCACGCCGTCGCCTCCGGGCCGCACGCGTCGATCGACGGTCACCGCGCTCGCGAAGTTCTTCCTCTTCTGCTCTGCCATGATCGTGTTCTGCGCGCTGCTGTACATACCCGCGTACAACAGGGCCGGCGACCAGGTCAACAGAGGTCAGTGTTATATACCCGTGTACAACAAGGCTAGCACCAGGTCAACAGAAGTCAGTGTTATATACCCGTGTACAACAAGGCCGGCGACCAGGTCAACAGAGGTCAGTGTTATATACCCGTGTACAACAAGGTCGGTGACCAGGTCAACAGAGGTCAGTGTTATATATACCCGTGTACAACAAGGTCGGTGACCAGGTCAACAGAGGTCAGTGTTATATCCCCGTGTACAACAAGGCCGACGACTAGCTCAATAGTGAGAGGTCAGTGTGATATACCCGTGTACAAGAAAGCTAGCATCAGGTCAACAGAAGTCAGTGTTATATACCTGTGTACAACAAGGTCGGTGACCAGGTCAACAGAGGTCAGTGTTATATACAGGGTGTCCGGGAGGTAGTGGCCAATCTTACAGGGCTATATAGCTCAGCTCAGGAGTGTCGCAAATATGATAAATCATGTTAAGTAAATGTCGCTCGGAAAACGAGATATCTCAACATTTTAAAACTTTGGAAATGCGGTAGGTACCTTGATTTACCAGCTTCGATTCCACGACCACAGTTATTACCAGTTTTCAGTTTCGTTTGCTGTGAAAGAAAGCTGATTAAATTTGCTTTAAGACCCTACTAACGAAATTAATAAATAATCAGGAGTTTTTTTTTAAAGTTAAATCTGAGTTTTTCTTCCGGCAAGTGTGACGTTTAAAATATTGACAAATTATGACAAGTGGGGTATCGTTGAATAGGTATTTAAAAAGCATCTTAAGGTTTCTTCATTTTGAATGATCATTTAGGATTTATAACGATTTAATGTTGGTTATCGACAGTCGGGTTTTTAAAGCTTGATTTTATAGACTTGTTATTGAATTATTGATTGCGGATCGATATGGAAAAAACATACTAGCAATTATAAGTTTACGGTAATTAAAACAGGCGGTCGGGTTTGAAAATCAGCATTTTGATTAGTTATGAAAATATTTTATTATATTCTTGAAGTACTGTTAGGCGATGGGCTTGCAACCTGTCACTAATGCGCTGGTAAACATCTTAGCCTATTTGTGCAGAATGTGGTTACTGAATTATCTTATCAACAAGTTTTTAAATTTGTAGGTATTTCTGTAGCTCGGCCTACCCCACTCTGGGGTTACAGGCGTGAAGGTATGTATGAACATATTTTGAAAACTCAACATAATTCGATTTAAGTTTTTAAGCCACGTCTCAAAAAGAGGTATCTGTGTCTGTCTGTAGCACCGTAGCTCCTAAGCGGATGGACCGATTTGGATGCGTTTTTTTAAAGCTGGTTTAATCTGGATATTTCTTAGCTGGGTGACGTCAACTCACATAAAAATGATCAAGTGCGAGTTGGGCTCGTGCTGATTCGATTCGAAATTAATTGAAATCGGAATATAATAATACCTGCTTGACGGCGGTACGGGACACTCGGTTCGCGAGTCCGACTCGCGCTTGACCGGTTTTTATTCATTCTATATCCCAATTGACCACATCGGCACAAAAAGTTCTGCTTATAACATATTATGTCGTTTCAGGAACCGTGGCAGGCTGGTCGATACACGCCAACCGTGATACGAAAGTATACGTGCAACCCAACAACTTGACAACGATCCACGAGCCAAAGGACATATGCACCCCACAAACTAGAAACAAAAAGAACAATCTATTCTTACTTATAATAGTTAGCTCTGCCACCACACACTTCAATGAAAGAGTCGCTATAAGAGAGACCTGGGGGCATTATAAAACATATTTAACTCTATCAAAAATATATAATGAAGTCAGAGAAAGATATAAAGATTATAATTACACATATGATTTAACTGAGATTAATAGTATAAATGTTAGTAGTAAAGGTAAGAGAGATACTAGTATTAAAGAATTGTTGCCAGAAATAGTGAAGGCGTTAGAAAAACTTAATAATAGAACAGATGTACCTGAGGCGGAGGAGCCTGTGCTGGACGAGGAGTACGACGATGAGACCAACGTCATGAAAATACCTCCCGAGGGGCTTGACTACTTCGATAACAATAACCCGTATATAGCTAAAATTCTAAATATGATGAAAAATATAAATAACCCTAAACAAGAAGAAATAGATTCGGTTGATCGTACACCCGTTATCAGTTTTCGAGATGTAGATAAAATTATAGATAGGTTACGGAAAGACAAACAAATAATTAAGGAAGATGATAGTGATGACGTGTTGGTTGGTACACCTGATTTCAAATTGTTGTTTATACTTGGTATGCCTGCGGGAAAGAACAATTCAGAAGTACAGAGTAAGATCGAGGAGGAGGTACAGACGTACGGAGATATATTGCAGGAAGGCTTCGTTGATTCTTATAACAATCTCACGTTGAAGTCCATCATGATGCTGAAGTGGGTCACGAATAAGTGCAATGAAAGCGGTAAGTGCTTTTTTGGATATCCTGACTTTTAACCAAAACTATGTTTGTACAGATGTAGCGCATAATCCTTTCCTTCGTTTTTTGTTGTAGTTGGCTTATTGATGGGTACTGAAGCTAATTTAGAAAACAAGATAAATATGAACGTATCCAACAAACAATTATGGAAGAGGTTTATTCAGTACATCTGTACAGTTTTCCGTGAGCCACTGCCGGTACTGGCTGAAAATCAGCGCTGTAGGTGTCTGACACCTCAGCATTTTGCCGAGCCAGTGTCCGTGTCACCGCCGCGAGGACACATATTGCGGGCCTTTTCTGTTACTTGTTTTCTTTAATCATTTGTATATTTGTGCGTCTTATGGTTGGTTAATGAATGTATTTCATCTTCTTCTTTAAAGTTATAATGCGCACCACGTGACATGAACCTGCGCGAAATTCGTTTTTTAGGTGTCACAGGTAGGCGGTGAGCGGCGCGATGTGAGGGGAGCGCGCCTTACCATAGCGACCGCATTGTTACTGCCAAAACCGCCATATTGGTTCATGTTACATTTGATTCGAAATCAAATCCAACCCAGAATATGTGACCAGATATTTTTTTTTTAATTCCAGTCCGCTATATCCTAAAGACCGACGACGACATGTACATAAATGTGCCCGCGCTGATGATGAATCTGCAGAACCGCTCCCGAGTGCACGATAAGCGGCGCCCCTCGTCTACGGAGTACCTGCTGATAGGGGACCTCATATGTGGCGCCACGCCGATCGCCGACGCGAGGAACAAGTGGTAAGGGGGGGGGGGGGGGGGGGGGTGATGATGTTATGCCAACGCTCATATAATATTTTACTTCGCCGAATTTTCATTTCATCGACTGGCATTTGCACGTGCAGGAGTTGTAATGTTTTGATGGTCACGAGTTTAACCTAACCTAACCTGACCTAACCCATGCTTCAGATAGCCTAAAAACATTAAGGTTTCAGCAGAAGTTAGCTTTTGATTAAGTGAAAATTCGGCGATGTGAAACATTAAAGGGGATTCCGATGTCATGAATGATCGCAATTTTTGATTGCTTCCTTTTTCTTATTCCTGATTCGACATATTCTTGATTTGACACATTCTAGTTTCGCCGCTTTCCGTTTTCGACAGTTTGGACACATTCGGTGTTTAACATAACGTAAATATAGTAAACTGAGAAAACATTTTGGACATCACTTGGCCAATGTATTGTCCGTGATTGCTTTATTTTATTTAAAATAGCTGTTTCATACAAAAAAGTTGCATTTTGAGTTTAGAAAGTTGTTTACTACTTAAGACAAGTAAGTCTGAACAGGGTTTAGATATATAATAAAGTCAGTTTGTCATTAATAATATATAAACGGAGTCAAGTTTCCATTTTTCGTTTTAACAAATGTTTCATGTTTTAGGTTTTGTTTTATTTTATTTCATTTCATTGAAAAAATAATTATTCTCTTTTTCTAATAAATCTTCTCTTTTTATTATGCAAGCTAACATAGACATTGCAAAGTATAACTTGGTAGTTCCACTGTGTCAAGACAAGAATATGTCGAATCAGTAACATGACGAAAAAGGAAGCATCAAATTTTTGAATGTATATGATGACCTCCTTTATCTCCAGGTATAGCCCCCAGTATATGTACGCGGGGAAGTTCTACCCGCGGTACCTGTCGGGTACCGGGTACGCTCTCTCCGCGCCCACCGCTGCCGCCCTGTACAAAGCGGCGCTGTACCAGAATTATTTCCATTTAGAAGATATTTATATCACTGGTAAGTTATTGGGTGGTATAAGGTGGGTACCTATGTTGCGTGTATGGGCTTTTTTTTCTTGGTCCCTTCTACTTTATATGCAATAGAGACCCAGCTCGGGCCAAGACTCGGTACCTACTTGTGAAAACGACAGTTCTGCCCGTGTATGAAACGAGGATTTTTAATACATTTGCAAAAAAAATCAATGAAACAAAAGTAAAACAGTAACTAAAAGGGACAATTATACTTAATTCTTAGTCTAATAAAAATTCACAGTGCAATTTGAATTATTAAGGCTGCATTTCATCAAACTTGGAAAAAGATTTACTCCAAGATTAGTCTATACAAATCCATACAAACTTAATCTAGGTATAAGACCTTATTTCAGTTTGGTCGAATGCAACCAAAGGTTAAAAAAGGAAGTAAAAAACACTAGTGCGAGAAATCTAACTTCCCGCACAATATGCAGCTACTAAAATTAATAAGCACTAGTCCGAAAAATCCAACTTTCCGCACGATATACACCTACAAATATTACCAATTTTTGAGCAACTGCATTTTTTTTATTAATGACTAGCCGACCCGGCGAACTAAGTACCGCCTCAGATTGTTTTTCTCGTATTTTTTCCCGAGGTTTTAATAGTTATTATGCTATTTGGGGCAGAGACAAATCCAACAAAACAAATATCATAAAAATCCGTCCAGCCATTCTTGAGTTATGACTGTTATAACTGTTATAAGTGGTGTAAATAACCCGAATTTGTTTTGTATAAGACCAAACTAACAAGTCCCAACACGTTGGGTCTACGTTATGAATAGCGGAGATCCTGTCGCCACCTTTCGACTCCATCATCAGATCACATAATATCAGTTCATTATTATTAAGGATGTTACGGAGGCGGCTTTACTGGAGCCGGAGCCGGATCCGGAGTTTAATTTTTTTTATTTAATGGAGTCGGATCCGGAGCCGGAGGCGAAGTTGGAACCGTATCCGAAGCCGGAGCCGGAGCTGAGTACCATTTATTTAAGTCGAAGATGCGGGCGTTCGTGAGTGATAGATAAGTAATCCTGGACAAGTCTAAACTTGAAGGCGTGCCACGCGCTGCAATACCTTCAGCTCCGGTATAACTTTGGTAAAAAAATCAAGGAGGCGGAGGTGTGAAATAAAAAATTGCGAAGACGGAGGCGGATCCGAAGGTGTAAAACCGAACGGAAGTTCGGTCTAAACGGATGCGGAGGCGAAGCTCCGGAACATCCCTAATTATTATGTGTGTATTTTGTTTCCAGGCATGTGCGCGATGCTCGCGCAGCCGCCGGTGCCGCCGCGCGACGACCCGATGTTCTCGTACGTGCGCGTGCCGGCGCGGCCCGCCTGCGCCGCGCACGCGCAGGCCACCGCGCACCACCTGGCGCCGCGCGCGCTGCGCCAGCTCACACAGCGCCTGCTGGACCCGAGGGTGGTCGACGAGTGAGTCACACACCTTTTGTCATCTTGTCACCTTGTTATTGAGTTTCTCTTGAGGTCGAATTTGTCATGTCGTTGATTGCGTCATGTGGTCGACTTTGTCATGTCGTTGATTGTGTCATGTGGTCGACTTTGTCACGAGATCGATTTCTCATGACGTTGACTTGTCAGCCACATAGGTTTAATTTGGCATATTTGGCATGTTGTTGGTTATGTCATGAAGTAAAATTTGCACGCGAAGGCCACCGCGCCCCACCTGCCGCCACGCGCGCTGTGCCAGGTGACGCAGCGCCCGCTGGACCTGTTCATTGTATCATGTGGTCGTCTTTGTCTTGAGATCAACTTTCTCATGAGATCGACTTCGTCATGTGGTCGACTTTGTCATAAGGTTGACTTCGTCCTGCGGTCGACCTTTTCATGAGGTCAAGTATGCAATAACCGCCATCATTTTCTCGTCTTTCCTACCCTATTAACTAGCTCTTTAGTTAATTTTTCACTTGCTCAGCTTGAAGTCAAAACACGCATATCATTTTAGTCGCCGCGCCAACCAACTGCAGGAAAATTAAAAAACTAAAAATACCAGGTTAATCCCAGCGATTATAACGCTCACGAATCGATTCCGCTTCGAGCGAGCGCTTACGAAAAATCTGGTTAAGAACCATAATTAACCGGTATTTTTCGAACCGTCCCCAAGCCCTCATGGGAGGTACCCCACAAAAAAAACGGCGTTATAGTTTATACAGTTTCTTAAAGAAAATAAAATAGCTACAGCTAATCTAATGTGCTTGATTGCCCTTAATGTAAATAAAATTTATTCAATAACGTTACTAACTAGTAACTAAATTTATTTAATGGTATTTAGACGCTGTCTCATACTGCTGAGTCACTTGATATATATTGGTAAGTTAATTCATTTGGTGGTGTGATAAATTATTAATAAAACTAGCGACCCGCCCTCGCTTCGCTTCGGTTTACGTGAGTTTTCTGTAACACCCGTACATAATCCAGAATTTATTATACATAAATTCCTTTCTCTCGAATCACTATCTATTGATGAAAACCGCATTAAAATCCGTTGCGTAGTTTGAAAGATCCAAGCGTACATACAGAGGGACAGACGGCGGGAAGCGACTTTGTTTTATCCCTATTTTGGAATCCCTAATAACGTTTGTCCTAACGAATCGGTTGTCCTAATTATTGTTTGATATAAAACTAATTATAAACTAGTTTTTAGCTGAGTCAGATAACTATCTAAGTTTCCCAAAAGGGTCGTTTTAAAAAAATATATACATAGTTAAGGGCTTTAATTAAAACGAATTTGTGCGACTAACTTTCGTAACACAAAGGATTTTGTTTTCAGTTAGCCTTTAATTATGTACAATATTTTTGAAAACGACCCATATATACCTGCGGGTAGGTTAGGTTAGGGTTGTATTATAAGTACACTGAAAAGTTTTGGAATTCTAGCGGAAATGGCTTTAGGATAAACGAAAATTCGGACAAACGATGCATTAGGACAAATGACGATTAGGGATTCCGATATAGACTTGATGGTACGACTTTCTGCAGGGTCCGGACAGCCTACCACCATCTTTTCCTTACCTGCCGCCATGCATTGTTCTGTTCCCCTGACGTTAAGATAACTGGTGAAATAAGTAGCATATTTAGATGCATTACATCTCGGTGAACAGGGTCGGTAATGCATTTGCAGTCTTAGGATTGTCGTCTTGAGATTGTTTTTTTAAATTAATTTTGTTAATATTGTTTCAGGTGCGAACGAAAAAGACTAACTCAGGTAAGACGAGATAGGATGCGGCCAAAACATCGGCCAAAACCGCCGCCAAAGAAAAGGACGTCGTTTAAAATAATAAATTTTAGACTAGATAAAAAATAACAGACGTGACCAAAAAAGAGTATTGGATTGGCCAAATTGAAACTTACAGATTTCTTTTTCTTGTTTAAAATGACAATGACGGATAAAAAATCACCCGTACACCGTACCGTATTTTTAAGTACCACTTTGTCACAATGTCTATTTTAACACCGAGATGAAAAAGTAACAAAGTGGTAATTATTTATAAGGGCCACTAAACAAAAATGGTGCTAAAAATGATAAAAAAATATTATATTATACATATTACGAAAAAAAAAGGACGGTCATATGTACCACTACCACCTTAATGAAAGCACGTGTGTGTTTTTTATTTCATTAATATATTTTTTATGTGGTCCAGCTACAAAAGACACAGCTAATAATTCTCATTTTTTACCCAGAACTGCTTTAATATAACTAAAGCGAAAATAAACGTAAGTACAACATTTATTTGTTTATTATTGAGTTCATAGAAATGTTCAACAATATATTATTGAATGGTATTTAAAGGTCTAATATTTTATGACAGTATTATAATTCTTTCTAAGACAGCACTATTTCCCACATTCTTTTAAACATTCAATTGTTTAAAAAAATATTTCTGGTTTAAATAACACAGGCCATATTTCTTTAACTCCTTTTTTATGACTTAGAGAAAAATTTATATCATTTTTGGTCACGTCTATATTTTTTGAAATTATGGCCTTTTTGTGAAGTCTACGGTGGAGGTAATTGTATTAATTTCGTTTTTATATTGGATTTAGTCGAGGAAAGAACATGTTGCCAAAATAAGAACAAGTAGTTACTTATTAGTTATGACGTCATTTAGTATGTTTAAAAAGTAATCTGATGAAGTAGGGCCTCCACGGTCGTCCGGATTAATACCACCATTTTTTTTTCTCTTGTGTTTTGACCTGTCTTGGTACGTGAGTACGTAGTAATTATATTTCTGCTTAAAAAAATCTTTACATTTTTTCTCTTTCTTTTTCTCTCTCTATTTATTTAAGAGCCATTCTCTTGTCGGTGTTATAATCGCCCACCGCTCCGGTCCTCCGTCAACTGCTTCACTTTCTTCTTTTTTATTTGCTCAAAGTAATTTCTTCTTTGTAGATTTTTACCGTGTTATAAATAAATATACTTAGGGCCTGTTTCACAATCGACAAGTAAATATATCTGCCATTTAAAGTTGTTTCTCTCCTTGTCTATTTTCAAGTGTAAAAAAGAGAAAGGGCTAAATTTATCTGTCAAATAAGCTTTACTTGTCGATTGTGAAACAGGCGGTTAGAGACATAAAATACGTAAAAAAATAACACCTACCTATTTTTAATCCCGTTTGATCTCAATACGTCGTAATCAAAAAATCATACTAAATGACGTCATAACAACGCCTAAACATTATTCTAACGTGTAAGTGCAGGTTCAAATGACAAGATAATTAACGGTATAATTGTTTAGTGGTGGTTTACTTACTGACAGTTATATTAGTGTAAGTTAAGGTATTAACGTTTTTAGAACAGCAGTTTTTTTAAAGAATCTCATTTTTTGTGAATCTCTTAGATTGTAATGACCGAGACTTAATATTAAGTTTCGTTTGTATGTTCAAGTTTAGTTATATCACGGTTGTATATTAGATCCTCCGATTTTTTTTATGGTAGTGATTTTTCACTCGTTATTTTTCAAGTCAATCGTCGTCAAGAAGTAAATAGATATAGGTTTTTTTCGAACGTATCTTTTCAAGGGGCATAAATTATGTTGAATTCATATGAATGTAAAAATCACTAGCATGAAAAAAAATCGTCGGTGATAGGTACTGTAAAACTCCGTAACCAACAAATTTATTATAGAGCAAAATAAATCTTTAGATCTTAGAAAAAAAAGGTGCATTTTGCTCCTCATTAAAAGTGTTACTTACGCGGTTTTGCAGTTTCACCGACGAAATATTTCGGAAATACCCTTCACAAGTAAATGTTTACGAATCCTACCATGACCGCCAATAGTTTTCTTGGTTCACTTAGGTTGTAATTTCCGTATCTTCTACTTATATAGTTTATTAAATGTGTATGTATTGTTTATATATTTATTATAATAGTATATGTTTATTATTTCGTTAATAAGTTAATGCGCCAACTATATTACAGTAGTGCTAGTTTCTTGGTAACGGCAATCTTTCGTGCTTAGGACGTGTCTCCAATATGTAATTTTCCGAACGGTATTAAGTCGCTGGGAAGTACTGTATGTCGTTGTGTTGCGATTTCTCAGTCCAAACGTACTCAGATTGCTATGTTTTATAGTTTGATTTTTAATACGTAATTTATATTGATGATGAAATCGTTAAATTCAATAAAGCAGATTAGATGCAGTCTTAATAAATAAATAAGTAGCATATAATAGGAACTTTAAATGAATTAATTCACATTTGCCGACAAATAATAGGTGAAAAAAAAAACATATTTAATAAAAAAAACCCTGGTCCGGTACGATCATTAATCTAATCTAATTTTACTACTGATCGTGTGTTTGTTATCTTGTGGAGATATTGTTACGACGTTTATTCTTATTATTCTACTTTTATTAAATCAAATAGGAAATCGAAAAAATAATGTTATCAAAATACTCTCTAAGGATCTTATAAATCAAATTCCGTCTTTACGATATTTAATTATAATAAAAAAAACTGCATAAAAACTAAAGATATTTATCGCAATAAAGATAGAAACAGTATTTTTTGCTAAGCATTAGCATTCGAGCGAACACAAATAAATATGAAGTAATACGATGATAAATATATATAACTGTGGCCAATAGGAAATATGAGCATGTGTGTTATTAAAAATGGTGCATGGTTTTTAATTAACCAGTTTTCTTTTGTCTCGCTTTTATTACGTACTAATTCAATAATTCCCGACAGTTATTCTCTTTACCCGAGTGGTCATTTGTAATAACTTCAATCATAACCTTAATCGTGCGTGGGGTACCTTCGACCCTGCCAGTCCTCGAGTGGGTAAAAAATTACAAAGTCAAAGATACGCACGAACACGTAGTTTGTAGCGCATGGAAACAGTGTTAGGTCATTGATTGCGATTAAGCTCTTCGTCACAAAACTTTTAATAAATATTACCTATACTTTAAGTAAAAAAAACCTTGTATAAACCTAGAGTAGTTTAAATATACTGTAAGGAAATGAGATTTTATGCTATAAACATTAAGAAAGCATTATTTACAGAGAAAAATAATAATTGTATTCTTTTTTTATAGAGTTGCTCAATAAGTGGTGCTTTTTGTACCTGTAAGTACATCGTGCTGATAGTCGGATTTTTCGAACCAGTGCTTTTTATTTTTTTGTAGCTGCATATCGTACTTTTCCATTTTTTACCCTTAAATGTTTAAATTGCAGTATGAACTTTATTTATATATTTTTGTTACATTGTAATTTTTTCGCAGATGTTTTAAAAAACTTCGTTTGTTTCATACAACTGTTAATTTCATTCGCCGTCTCGAGTCCCCTCCGGACTCGTTTAAAATGACATACTTTCCGCACTTGCATCAAAATGTACTATTGTACCATTGAATCTCATTTCTTGATACTATATTTAAACAACTCGAAGGAATACCCGTATTTAAAAAAAGTGGTTTTTATTCTTTCAGTATTCTAGTGAAAAACTTAAATCGATGTAACTTCACTAACTAGTCCAATGAAATTATTTGAAAAAATAATTTCTAACAATGAAATGCGTACTCACACCTTTATTTGTAATAATAACGTATGTATTGTTACTTACTCTAGTTAATACTTTTATTTTTTATTCGTTTTGTTTTTTCGTCACTTTCAGATGAGACCGCGCAAACCCACAAGTATATTGTCCTCGATATACAATTACTTGACGTTCGGCTTTGGTTAAAGCAGTGGCGTAGCTATGTCACGAAAATGAAGAAACGTTTAATATACTTGCCTACTGCATTGCGTTTACCACTTTGTACCACCTTGTACCACTTCGTAACACTCGAGACCAAGATACTTATCGTTGAATCTCCTCGATATTTTTATATGATGCGTAACATACCATAACTTAGATATAATTTTAATTTTAAATGAATTAAATGTTTTTGTCTATTATATTTATATTTAAATAGATTTTTTATAAATTAAATCGCCTTGAAAATTGGCCGTTTGTTGTAAGTTATATTTAGACATTTTTTTATTCATTGATTTAAGCAAGCTACGCCATTTGCTTAATTTTGCGTTGTGTACTCATAATAGTTTTTTTATATCCCTTGTCAGTTTTCTACTAAGTACATATGCTATTTTTAGTACACAAGGTTATTTTGATGCGTAAATGTGCTGGTGGAAAGCTTTTGCTTTATCTTTACCGTACCTTGACTTTTCAACGTCTATAATATTCATCTATTACCTACACCACTACACCACGGGCTCTCCTACAGCTACTGAACGGTACCACTATTTTTTCCTAACAATCCGCCTAGAATAAAAAACCTTAGCTTCAATTAAGGACTGTGAAGTTGTTTATCAGTTAAATAATTTACAGAATTGGATCGTTCCTGGCATAAACTCCTATACAATTTTACTTGCAATTTTTTTTGTTTATTCAATTATTACGTTGAAAAGTTTAAGGTATAAGTAACATTAGGTGTGACTTATGCGCTCTTTTCCTAAACACCGACATCGCATACAGGTTCCCAAACGGGCATTTTAAAACTGTATTTTTTTTACTTGTTCTTAAGATTCCCGCTACTTCATACACGTGAAATAAATATTTTTTTATTAATATTTACCACTACAAAAGTACATAGTTTTTTTTTCTGGGGCAGAATGGGGAAAAGTAGGATGTACAAAGAATCTCTCTTAGAAACTTATGTTTTTTTGTGAATTCAACTGTCGCATGGTTAGTTTTTGGGTCGTGTGTGAGTTGCTCGTAATATTAAATAGAATTGTCAATTTTCTATGCAGACCATGTAAGGAAATAAAAAATCGAGAAAGCTGAAAGTTTTTTTTAAAATAAATATTTGATAATTTAATGAAATGGGTGTCCATTGCATTGTAGTATTTAGGAAAAGAGTGATTGTTTTTTTCTGAGGCAGCAGATAGCGTTTGTTGAAATTATGTATGACTAACCTATTTGACCTCTCGTCTCATAGGGTTGATTTAAAATTACAGATCAAATATAGTTTGCTATATTTAATGGAATCAATATGCTACTTCAATTGAGTGTAAACTTTGATGATTTATTGGTTGCTTATACAAAACTCAACTCTGTTGCCTTAGAATAACGTAGTTTTTCTGCAAGCATGGAGTGAGCTATGATATTAAATGAACTTCAATTTTTAATTTCCGTTCCACAAGGAACCAGACGGAAGTCATGGCAAAAAAGAATAAATACAAACGTAAGCGTTACATATTTGCACTTTTATTCTATTTTTTGGGCTATTTTACTAAACAACTACTAAAATCTCTTGAATTATATTTATATATGTCGTTAAACTACAAATAAAACTTAATTTAAAGCCTTTTATCGAAATTAACTATAAGATCGTTTTAAAACTTAAGACTAGATTTTTCGATTAGTAAGCACTTCGGTTATGTATTTTTTTAATATATTTCATGCCATTATGGGAACTTGTGTCAAGTACCTATACTGTAAAAAACCCACGGACTATCTTTTACAGTTTAAAAATTACAGATATTTCACACACAAACGGACAGAAGAACGTCATATGCTTAGTAATGAGGTCCCTTTAGGTACAAAACCGATTAAGATAGCGTAGTAGTAGGAGTGTTATAACCTATCTAACATCTAAGTTTGTATCGAAATGTAACGAAGTGGTTATTTTTCTGTCCCATAACGACGACATAGTGGTACTTTTAACCCAAATACCACTATAATTTAATAAAAAAAAGGAAACGGTTGAAAGTGAATATTAAATAATATAGTATATTTAAAAAAGGTGCTTTTGTTCGATTGCGTTTTTTTGTAGGTATTGCTATTGTAAACCGATTTAATACATTTTTTATTAACACGGTTGACCTTAGAAATGGTTCAATTCTCACTTGAACCAGGTTAATACTATTACTTTAATAGATGTTGTTTAGTAAAATTGCTCAAAAACATTTTTAAACGCCATGTAAAAGTCACAATCTCGAAATAGGTATGTTGTACGTAGTAATATAGATTTTATAAAGTGATGATAGTGCCTTCCGTACCATAGTTTTATTATTTTTAGCTATATTATTTAAATGAACGGAAAAGTTAGTGCAATTGTCGGATTCCATGAATTAATTGGTAATGTCAGGGGAAATCTCACGCAAACTCAGCTTGACCCGAATTAAACTCATACCGACTAATAAACGTAGATTAACGGTGGTATAGCTATACAATGTTGTGTCCTTATCTGATGATGGCGTCGGAAGGTGGCGACAGGATCTCCGCTATACTTGCCGTAGATCCACCGTGTTGGGACTTATTAGTTCGGTCTTATTAAGCAGATAAAGAATTTGAAAAAAGTACAGTCGGCAACAAAAGCTTGTCCAAAAAATGAAATTTTTGACAGAAACTCATTTAAAATCATGAATTCGTTTATTTTGCCATAAATACTCGTTTGAAATCAGATATTTACTACTTTTCGCGACTAAGGTAAATTTCCTCCCATTTTTGGGCCCACTTTTAAATGCGTACAACGAATCCATAATTATATTGGGTATTTATGTTAATCCCAAATTTCACTGCCTTTTCCGATCATTAATTTTGAAGCGTACTTAGTTTTTGTAATTGTGCTATATTATGCAATAGGTCCAAAGTTGCACGCTTTTAAATGTATTTTTATTTTTATTAACGAAGTACACTTATTTACTCTTTAAATTTGTATTAGTTTAAAACTTTTTTATTGTAGTTTTTTACATTTTAAAATGTTGAATAGAGTCTTTAATGATTAATGCTGAGATTTTAGTTTTTGTGTGTAGTTTTTAAAAATACCGAATGAGATACTTTATATTTGACTTCCATATTTATTTTTATTTAGATAATTTTCATTATATTACTAACAGTTACATTTAGTCTAAAGCTTGCATGGTTGTATAGTTATATGTTTATGAATGTTTGTGGTTTTTGATATATTCTACTGGCCATTTTATAAATGTTATAATATCGTCTAATTGATATTAAATTAAATTAATTATAATCAGATTCTATGAATTTATGAAATATGAGATGTAGATAGTTTAAATAGCTCATACTAGATTACCTATAAAGATAGTAAGACGACTTGTCTAGCTCATTTCTAGAACCCGTTCCTAATATTCGAACCGCGACCACCCTCGCTTACTTCGCTCTAGATATCGCGAGCCAGTTTAATTTGACCCCTCAGCAGGAATACAGTGGGAACTTAAAGTGTATCTCAACGTTGGTCGTTTTGTGAGGTAGCTCCACCAAGGTCGAAGGTACCATTCAAGTTGTAGGTAGACATTGGAGACGAAATGAGGAATGAGGTTACAAAGATATAACATTAGTAAAAGCGCTGGGATATTCAAAACAACTCGCTTCTCAATTCGTTGACGAAGTACCTGAAAACTTAAGATGACCGAGCGGCTTTGTCGACAAAACCAGCGACAGATCAGCAGGCCACTTGCCGCTGGCCACATACTATACCTATTCTATTCTCTGTCTTTCTTATCCCTCCCTCGCACTTATACTATACTATTATAACCGTATTTTTACCTTATTACCGGTATAGTGCCGGTAAAATATCTGCATTCGTTACAAAATACTGGTATCAAATGTTGATACCGGTACCAGGTTTTATTCCTGTGTATCAAAAATTAACCACATGATTTGTGACTAACTTTTCTTACACAATGGAATGATGTCAATGGTGTCTCAATTAAGACCTTAACTGCGTAAAATATTTTAAAAAATTACCACTTCGTCACGAAAATTACTTTTTTTTTATTATACTACCCCATGCCATTTATAAGTTATAGATAAGTGGCAAAAAATCGTAATACCTACTTAATTTTTTTTTTTTTACAAACTTAAACTTCTTATACTTTTATCAAGTTGGGATGTGTCATGCCTTAAACAGATAATAAAAATAGTTCCAAATGCTTTAAATTTTCTTAAATTAATCAGTAAAATAATCTCATATTAAACCCAAAAAGAAGTTCTCGAAGTTGACGTAAGTACCTTTCAATGCTTCCCTTTTATCGATGCTAGTTAGTGAGAGACGGAATACTTTGTCCATTGTGGTAAATTATTCTATATCCCTTTCCCGATCAGGGGGCTTAGTATGCTACGCAAGATTTACTGTCATATTTTATGTCATTCATATGAAAATAAGAAAATATGACATAACGTCACACTTTAAGATGCTTAGTAATAAAAGGACTCAATTCACACAAAATACACTTTTATTTAAAACCTTAAATGTTTACCCTTACGTTCGAATATAGAATAGACATATTTGACACTAAATCGCGTTTGACGTATTCTCCTCGCCTCGCATGCTAAGCCCACTGGTTTCTATTTCATACGTTCGGCAGGTAACTTCCCGAGAAATATATAATTATGTTAATTAGTTCTTTTAACCCTTCGGAACCCGGTCTGTTGAACGCAAAAAAATAGAGGAACCCGTCTGTTGAGCGCAAACAAATTTCGGAATCCGACTTTCCTATCCCGAATCCCTGACATAAGATGTCAGCGGGATCCGAAGGGTTAAGCAATTTGACGAAATTATTATTAGATTTGTACATATCGATTTGCTTATCGAATTACCTTTGATAATTTATGAAATATAATTCCAGGTAATGTATGAAATATTTTAATAAATAACATCGGTAATTGCTGATTTAAATACAATAATTAATTTTATATTTTACTTCGCGTCTCATTGCGTCCTTCCTTCATATAGGAATAACTTATCTATATTCTTACGAGTATGATAAATGTTACGACTAATGTGCAATAACTATAATATAGATATAGTCAAAACTTCGGGTTCGCGAGTGACTGACAATGTATAATTTCAATGAATCTCTCCATTTTAAATCTCAATGATTCCCAGAATACTTTATAGATTTGAATTTCATGCAGTTCTTAATTAAGTGTTATAAAACTCTGCATCTGACGTATTTAAATGTGTGACATGCAATATTTTGTCGTGGAGTTATTTTCGAATGATTGTGTAACATATTTTTGTTATATTGTGTAAATATACAGTTAGAAGTCACAATATGAGAAAATATTGCATTACACAGATAAAAATACAGCAGATGCACAGAGTTTAGATTACATTTGAGAATTCGATATCATTTTAATAATAATAAAGTAGTTAAAACTATGGCGTAGTCCGCTCGCCTTGAAAGAGGCCTCTTAAATCATGAAAAATGTATGCAAATAATATAGTTTTTCAGTTTCTTCCGACAGTGGAACGTCAAGGGCACCAATATGTATGCAACTAATGCTCAAAAATATGTAAATAGACTTTATTACTATGGCAATCAGGTCTATGTGTACATATTTTGGTATCTTTGTGCGGATATTTATTTTTACCCTTGACTGCACATCTGTACAAGTTCAAGCTTCTGTTGTATTTTATTTGCTATTTTTTTTATCTATCTTTGACAAATTAAGTCTATAGCAAATTGCTGGTCCCTACTTAGGAGGTTAGGCATATTTTTTTTATGTCCATTTATTAATCTTACTTCGCCACTTCGAATTTTGAAAATCTTTTATTGTTAGTAATAAGTGAAATGATCTATGAGGCAGCGAACGTACAGCGCGGCGTTGCCAGACTTCCTTGGACATATCTAGCCGCATTGTTTATAATGTTGTGCTGTGTTGCTAGACAATGTTGCAGGACTTTTGTGCCCTAGCGTTTTGCCAGTTTTTCATATACGAACATATTTTTTTTGAGTCGTTTAAAAACTGACAAAATGCCTTTTATTAATAAGAAGAGGTTGTAGAGAAATTTCTCTTTGAAGGCCATGAAATGAAGTAGATAGTAAAAATAGAAAGGCGATGTCCCAGAGTTTAGGCACACATTGAATTTTTAAAGTGGCTGTATGTTTTAAAATATGTAAACGAAGGTAAAAATATGTCAGTCTAGAAAAATATGTCCGCAACTCTATTGTCAATGGATTGAGTTCGTTGTTGGTCGCTGCTATATTTTTTTTTTTAACCCCTTATTACTTGAGCTAATAGAGACCGAGAAATAAATATGTCAAAAATAGATGACTAAATTTAAATTTAACTTCGATAGCTCAAGATTTAATGGAGTTTCTTGATATTTAAAAATCCTTACAATATTTAAAAAGTACATGCCTTAGATAGTTGTTTAATATGGTAAGAAATTTGGTATGATAATGGTTGTTATTGGTACTTTAATAGATTCAATGTGTACCGCACTCTAGCCTAGTAATATAGTTATTTTTCATACATGTAAAGTGTTGCAATATAAAAAATATAAAAGATTTAGCTTTGCCTTTAAAAGAGTCCCTAACGCATAGTGTTCCAGAATGTGATGATTTTTATAAATAAATAAAACGAATCAATTTTGTGTTTCATTTTTATTAGTTAAAAAATACGGTGAGAAGTTTTTACATAATATTATTAGTTTGACAAGTGACAACACTATATAAGTTTTAATTGATAGTAAAACTTATTTGTATAGTCTTCATTTACGTTAAATATATTACACCATCAAATAAAAACCTAATTGACCTAAAGTTGATCAGAAAAAAGTTATGACAGTTGCAATGACAATTGAAACCACGTTTTCCCACCAAAATAGACGTCATTATTTAAAAAATAATATTTCTATGCTTGGTGTTGCCAGTAAATAGGTGTGGTTTCATCTGTCACCGTGTAAACCGTTACAAAGCTGTCAATGCAGATTGACATCTGTCAAAAGCTTTTTCTAAGTGCGACTATAGACTAAATTATAAGTTTTAAAAGTAAATTAGAAGTTACATCCGAAGTTGCAGATGTAGGAATTGATGAAGGTTCTGATGATGAAGTTGGCGCGGTAGGCGAACAGCTCGCGCTCGTAGATGTTCAGGTAGGTGAGGTCCGAGGTCAGGAACCTGGCGGTTGGAGGGTCTGTGGAGAGAAGCAGTGTTAATACCACAGAGCTAAAAAAATTACGCTTAATACCGTGGGTTTCAAAACGGAAACGGAAACGTTCACTTTTCTCGTTGTGACGAAAATTCAGCAATCAATTATGCATTTAATTTTCGTTACACAAAGGAAAATACATACCGATTTCGAAATTGAGACCTTAACGATGCAGAAGCTTCGGTTTAATCGGTGCAGGAAAAACATCGTGAGGATACATGCTACAACATAATGCACCAGCTCTCAGCAGTTTTGGTTTTTAGTTTTTTTGTTTTGCTGGCTGTGTGACCTGCCGTGAAAAATACGCCCCCCATACAAAAATGGTACGGAACCCTTCGTGTGCGAGTTCGACTTGCACTTCGCCGTTTTACTTATTGTAATAATAATAACAGCCCACCTACATAAGGTAGGTAGTTTATAGTAAACTAGCTGTTCCCGTGGCCACTTCGTTGGGCAATAAACATTTTTTTTGGGTAGATAATATATAGCCTATGGCAATCGCAAAAAACATGGCTTTCTATTGGTAAAAGAATTTTCAAAATGGGTTCCGTAGATCCAGAGATTACCCCCTACAACGTCAAACTTTACCTCTTTATAATATTATTATAGATTAGCGACCCACCCTCATGAAATTGCCCTGATGAAGCAGGGCTTGGAAACGTTATTTAAAATAACGTTTTGAACGGTTTTAATACAACATTTTGTAAGGAACGTTTTAAAAAAAAAGGGTGCGGCGATAAGCATGAAATTATTTCTAATATTCGTTCGTAGCTTCGTACCGTAATGTAAAAAAACGGTTAAAACGTTTTATTAATCAATAACGATTAAATTTTTGATCCTGATCAAAAACGTTTCCATAATTTTCCGTTCGAACGAAATCGAAACCTTTTCTCAGGTATTAAAGTCGAAACCGTTTCGAAAAATGTACCGTTGTCCGAGCCCTGGATATAACCGTACAGTCAACAGCATAAATAAGTGATCATTTACCTTGTCACTTTAACGTCGTGTTTGAAATGTTATACAAAATTGTGAAACGGTTGAAAGCGACAAGGTACATAAATGTTCACTTATTTACGCTGTTGACTGTGCATACAGAGTGAGACGGACGGCGGGAAGCGACTTTGTTTTATACTATGTACAGATTATGATTACTATTAGGGTCGATGTGGAACCGCGGCAGCGCCGTGACGTCAGCGAAGGTGAACGCGTTGCAGATGTCCAGCCGGTTGGCTTTTTGGACGTTCATGGTCAGGCGAACCAGGGCTGCAATAAAAAAATACCTTATAAATTTTAATTCAAATTCAATACATTTATTTGACTAAATCACTACAACACAACGGACATGGTAAAAAAGAAGAAACAAGATTAGAGCAGAAATGGAATCGTTGCGTTGCTTATCTTACTAAAATTATGCTTTCTAATAATTATAAACGCGAAAGTTTGTATGTATGGATGTTTGTTGCTATTTCACGCTGCAACGGCTGGACGGAATTTGATGAAATTTGGAATGAAGATAGCCTATACACTGGATTAACACATAGGCTTCTATTTATACTGGAAAATTAAAAGTTCTCGAGGGAATAACGATAATCGAAATCTACGCGGACAAAGTCGCAGGCAGAAGCTAGTTTTTTTGGAAAGTTTGGATGGATGGATGTTTGTTACTCTATCACGCCAGAACGGCTGAACGGATCTGGATAAAATTGACCACAGAGATAAATCATAGTCTGGTATAGCACAAGGGTTACTTTTATCCGGGAAAATTGGTCAGTTTCCGAGGGAATAGCAATGCACGACTTTGGAACAAATCTTTGTTGGCTTTTATCTTGGTTATTTTTATTGCTATTTTTTTTTTCTCAACTGGTTTGTTAATGAATCAGCTTTCATTTGAAGCTGTGATTTATTTTTTCGAACATTCCCTATTGTCGTCAAACTTCATACTCCACAAGCCTCTGCGGCGCCTGAGACACATTACTTCGAAGCTTAGCGTTCAAAGGGTCAAGTAAATGAGGATGTATAGGTACTCACGGTATGTAGCCCTGATGTGGAAGCTGTAGCTGGTATCTTCCCCTAGCGAGTAGTGCTGCAGCAGCCGCCGGTCGGACTCCATGTCGAACTCGGGGCAGTCCACCGCGAGCACCGCCACGTCGGACTCCGTGTTGAAGCTGAAGATGGGGAGCGTTGATAAAGAAATAAAGAAGACAAAGGACACATTTTTCTATTTCTATTTGGCATTCTAGACGGTAAAAACGATATCGTAGTTGACCTGTTATGGTATTGGTACTGCGTCAGCCGCGATTACTGTCGAGTAAATATAAGAGCTATCAAAACGGTGGCAATACCATAACAGAATATCAAAAACGATATTGTTTTTACCGTGTTGAATAGAGGCCCTGGGCCGGTATTCTAGGCGCTAAAAACCATATCGTCTTTAATCTGTTATCGTATTGTCACCGTTTTGATAGCTCTTATTTCCTTGAAAGTAATGGCGGCTCGGGCGCTCTTCCATATGTTGTGACTTAAATTAATTAATTGGTGTTACACAAATACATACAAACGACATAGGGTGACGGCACCAATGATGGACACTTAGCTGACAGGCACCAGTAATGGACAATTCACTCTTAACTCAAATTTCATACGGTCCTAAATTAATTGATACAAAACAAATGAATAACCCTTATCTTTAGTTAAATAGGAATCAAATGTCCATCATTGTGTGCTAGTCCATCACTGGTTCACTACCCTAGGTAGATATAGTATAGAAACCCATCAAAAATAAAAGTACCTAATTAAAAGTAAATTACTTCGAGCCATATCAGATCAGAGAGAGGGTAAATTGAAAGTAGTAGGTAAGTACATATTCTGTGTGTAGTTTTATACTTACAAGAATTCCGAAACGAAGCACTTATCATGATTCCTGATAATCAGGTTCTCGTCGATGTAGGAGGCATTGAAGTAAGGGGCCTCGAACCGGTAGGCGCCCAGACGGTACTCGCCGGGAAGCGAACCCTGGACCGCAGGGTTACACTGGGAGTTAGCCTTCAGGTTGTCGCGGATGCAGTGCAGGTCGCTTAGCACGCATGGCCGAACAATTTTTGATTTGTCTGATCAAAAAAATCATCTATGACATGAGGTATTTTTGCTGACAGTATGTTTTTTACACGATTATCTGGCTAAAGTAATGAATCCAAACTCGCGGGTCTCGTTTAGTACCCCGGTCTCCATCATCATATCAGGTTGTCATTTCCCATTTTAAAAAGGGAACCGATTCAAAATAGAAAATATACAGATATTTTAATTCCTCTTTAAGTTAAAGTTTTTAATTTGATTTGATTTTAACTTAAGTTAAACAAAAACCTCTCGCCAAGTGTTACCTAATAATAACAACACAAGGAACGATTTTTATTAAAATCTTTTGTTTCTTGGTATTTTATTTTCATAACAGTAAACATAATATAAACCAGGCAAATGTGAGTCGGGTTTAGATCCGTCTGTGCGCGAGTCCGACTCTCACTTGATCGGTTTTGTACTCACCGGCGGCAAGGCAGAGGGACGCTGCACACACCAAAAACAGTGCTTTTAACAGCATTTTTGACGACTTCTAGTCACCTAGCCTGGACAACGACTGTCGCAAAACAGCTCGAAACTACAAAAGGAAAATAATTATATTTGCACAGTTGTGTGCACAGCTGGGGGCTTCTACTAACTTACCAAGATGTATTTGCGTGTATGGAAATATTCGGCTGAAAATGGGCTGAAATAAGTCTGCTTGCTTTGAGAGAATTTTATGAGAGCTTTCAACCTAGTACTTACTTACCATAATATTTCGAGTTGTGAGTCGCGTAATTTCTGCTATATTCGGTTTCATACAAAACTCCTGTTTGGTTTACACGAGGATGAAAAATGATATGGACTTTTGTATGAAGCAGAAATTATACGGCCAAAAATATGCGACTCACAACTTGAAAAATTACGCCCCTTTGGCTTCACCCTTGAGGTGGCGAGTGTAGTCTCCCACAGATCGAACTACAGTTTACCTGAAGTCTCTATCTGTTTATCGCCGCATAACCATCAAAATTTTTTGTTGAAATGTATGAAACCTGCTGAGTATTTGATAGTTTGGGATACGATAAACTAACAGGCCAATATAATTTTAAATATAATTTTTCGCCAGTAGAAAAGAGATCCAGCACAACTCCACATGACAACAAGAGGTCTTTAAGTAAGTACCTACATTTGAAATATTCAGAGCTTTTGCAGCAGCAGGGCGTTGTAAAGACTAAAACCCGTATTCACAAACAATACTTAAGGGATCATTCACTGAGTAAACGCACTGCGTTCAATACAGCTTTGTGATTGGTCCTTTTTGACCGACGTTTTGTTTATGAGACGATTTGAACCACCCTGTGCGTTCGTGAGCACTGTGAGACCTCATAGTGACGTGTGTGAATACGGGTGTAAGAGACCGTATAGCGTATTTTTGCTTCGAGACAATTTTTTATTCCCAACTGTAGGTACTTTTAGTTTTAGTGGTCGCGGCCAGGCACTTACAACTGCATCTGCACGGCATTCGAGGTTTTCTCTAACCGTGTCACCTTTACGGAAACTGGAACGATTACTCATTTGTTTTTGTTTACTGTAACATACCTACTCTAATTGTTAAAAAATAAAGTAGTGTTCTGTCGATGACGATTTTAGACGTGTCTAAATAAATATATCAAGGAATCATCTCACACAAATCTATTCCCAAACATAAGCTCTAGGCTTGATAACATGTTAAAAGTAATACGATTTTACTGATTAGATCATACGCTCAGATGGTACAGTCAACAGCATAAATAAGTGATCATTTATGTACCTTGTCACTTTATTTATGCTGTTGACTGTACGTGGGATCTGAGACCCTTTGACATTTCGTCCCTTTACTTTCTCAACCTCGTATCTGATGGAATAGTTAGGATAGGAAACTATTCAGATACGAGGTTGAGAAAGTAAAGGGACGATTTGCATTCTCAAAACTGCCATCCTAAGACTTTAAATGCGTCGCCAACCCCGAGGACTAAGAGGAAATGCCTCTATGCTAGTAATTTCACCTGTTGCACCCCTACACCGGAACACAACAATGTGAATTCTGCTTTGGCAGCAGGTTAAAGGATATACCTAAGAAGTGTTAGCGATCTGGACGGACCTGCACAAGGTCCTACCGATTCCCGAATCCCTAATCGTCATTTGTCTTAATGCATCGTTTGTCTGAATTTTTGTTTATCCTAAAGCCATTTCCGCTTAAATTTTAAAACTTTTTAATGTTTTTATAATACAACCCTAACCTAACCGAACCGCAGATATAATTGAAAAACTTGAAAAGTTGCCTGACTCAGCTGAAAACCAGTTTAGGGCAAATGAAAATTCGGAGAAACGATGTGTTAGGACAAACGTTTTAAGGGATATCGAGCGGTCCTAACAACACCACGTCATAAAAAAAAACCTCCATAGATTGCTCTTTTGGATTCTCTTTGTGAAGTAATAAAACACGCTCGCCACAAGTTCTTTCTTTCAGTAACCAATATTGTCCAAGTGTAAACTTATCATTGTACTGTATAAATGCTCACGCAAATGATTCTGAATAATGGATTTACGTATAATTTATACCAAATGTAAGTAGATAATGATTTGTTACGGTGTTTGTGTCGATTTCATTGTTTTATTGTTGGTTTTGTGACGTCAATCGTAATTTATAGGTTTCGTGCAGTCTTTGTTCAGTTTTGTGTCAGTATTTTGGGTGGAACAATAACTTTCACGTGCGTCTTTCGCGTGAGATGACGAATATTTCATTTTTCTACCGTCGCTCGACTTTTGCAATAATACCTAGCTTAGACGTGTGTTCCCGATTCATCGTTTTCTTGTTTCGCCATAATCGCTCTACATAGTAGGTATAAAATATAGTGTAGGTAATAAAGGCTTGTAGTAGGTACTGTTAGGCGATGGGCTTGCAACCTGTCACTAATACACTGGTAAAAATCGACTGATTGTGCAAAATGTGGTTACAGAATTATCAACAAGTTTTTAGAGTTGTTGGTAAGTCTGTAGCTCTGCCTACCCCACTCTGTGAATGAAGGCGTGAATTTATGTAGGTATGTGTGTATGTAGTATAAAACAAAGTCGCTTCCCGCCGTCTGTCCCACTGTTCGCTTAGATCTTCCAAACTACGCAACGGATTTTAATGCGGTTTTTAACAATAGATAGCTTTATTCAAGAGGAAAGTTTAAATAATAATAAATACTGGTTTATGTACGGGTGTTACAGAAAACTCACATAAACCGAAGCGAAGCGAGGGCGGGTTGCTAGTTATTTACTTACCTATATGTCATAAAATTAGTCATTTTAAGGAGCTTCGCCTCCGCATCCATTAAGGCGGAACTTCCGTTTGGTTTTACACCTTCGGATCCGCTTCCCGCCTTCGCTATTTTTTATTTCACACCTCCGCCCTCGTCTCCGCCTCCGTAATTTTTTTACCGAAGTTACCTATACCGGAGCTGAAGGTATTGCATATGCCGCGGCAGCGCGGCGCACGCCTTCAACTTTTGACTTGTCCAGGAATTACTTACCTATCACTCACGATTGCCCGCATTTTGTCTTAAATAAAAGGTAGTCGGCTCCGGCTCCGCCTCCGGTAAACCTCCGTATCCGGCTTCGGATACGGCTCCATTTTCGCCTCCGGCACCGGATCCGACTCCGTTAAATAAAATAAAAAAACTCCGGATCCGGCTCCGGCTCCGCTAAAGCCGCCTCCGTAACATCCCTAGTCTAGAATGTGCTAGCTTGCCTTCCATACGCCATAAAAAAAAATGTGATTCGTACATCGACGCGCATTTAGTAGCTCTGTCAAATGAAATTTAAAAGTACCTAAAATCCGCTAAAATTGTCGACTTGATGAGCGGCGTTGTTAGATAAGCGACGATTTGATAATATCAATCAATTTTAACTCATACTAAAGACTAACTAATCAGAAAACCTAAAATGTGCGTTTGTAAAACTACTCTCAGATGATATTATTAAGGCTCGGGGACACGTAATAAAGTACATATTATTCATCGCTCAAGCATTTTATTTACGTCTGCGCTCCGTTTTAAATATAATTAGTCATTAATGTTTGCTCAATTGAAAATGCGTGTAACCTCGATGTTATATGTATAAACATGTTGGATTTCTAGAACGACCTCTGAAAAATATAGCGATATAAGAAAATGGTTTATTTACCCTTTGTACAGACATCAGCAATATATGGAATGCATCTATGTATTGAACTATTTGCAAAGATATTAGCGGTCCCGTGTTCGATTCCCGTTTAGGGCAAATATTGTGTGATGGGCGAGTGTTTGTTTATAAGTACCAGCTAGGCACTTTAGTTTGGTAGTTTATTACTTTAATATTACATGTACTAAAATATTTTTTAATGCTTAAACAGTGAAGGACCCACGGCACAACTACGAGGCACAACTGACCAAAATTTGTATCATAAATATGAGGTAGGTTTAGGTTGTGTTAGTTCTGCAGCCGGCCCGAAGGGCCAATCGCTTAGAAATAGGAGCTCCACGATAGTGGAGCTCCGTCGACTCTGTTAAATTTGATTTTGAAATAGAAATCATTGGTCAGTTGTGCCCAGTTGTGCCGTATAGTTGTGCCGTGGGTCAGAAGCCGCTTAAACAGACCTTTGGTTTGTCTTTTCCATTAAATTTAGTGTGTAATTATTTACAATTTATTACTTTCTTAACTTGTGATGTTACTAACTTTTTAAGTATGATTGCATATTATGGTTTAAAAAACCGGTCAAGTGTGAGTCGGACTCGCGCTCCGAGGGTTCCGTATTTAAGATAATTATGCTTGGTAACCGCGAAAGAATATACTCATTTTGTTATGAAAATGGTACGCAATGGACCTTTCATTTTGACTAGCTAAATTAAAATACAGGTTTTCAAAGCTTTTTTTTACTTCTCAAAATCTGTAAATAATGAACACTTCATTTTATTTTTCCTATAAAATATAAAAAAATATATACACGTCAGGATTTTTTTATCATTTTTTATGCGATTTAATACGCACATAAACAGGACGGGTCGCTATGTTAAATAAAACAAACAGATAAAGGCTTAAAAATCATTTTATTCATAACTATCGTACATTAATCAATTAATAATCAATACATTAATCATGGGTAAATATTTGACACAGCTCCCAAGCGATTACTTATAAATGCCATTTTACATTATAAATACAATGAAACATAACTATTCACTTCCAAGACATTTATTTGCTGTTAAAATACACAAATAAAAGATATGAAGTTACACCCTTGTTAATAAAAAATATTACAGTTAATGAAAATAATATTATGAAATTAGCGAACATGTTCCAATGTAGGCAAGAGTGCCATTTTTAAAGAAATTATATCACGCACATAAGTAAATCTTATGGTCTTGCCACTTATAAAAGAAGTTCAGTATAAGACCACTAAATTAAAAAATACATGGCGTGTTTTTTAACATGATTATCGATTTCTGACATCATGAATATAATATATGCATTATATGCGATATAAACCAGTGGAAATTGTTCTATTTATTATTTTTATTAATCACTTAATAACATTATTTATGTTTATGATTTCGAATATTTTACTGGAATCTTCAATACTTTTTTAAACCAAATACAAACAAATTTACATACAAATATTACAACACACATAATATCACACGCCAATTGTAAAAACTTAAACTTAATTATTCATATTGGAATATTTAAAAAAAAGAAATAAAAGAAACGCTTTATTTTTAGCAAAAAAGGAGTAATATTTTTCATTAACAAGGGCTTTTTAAGCATCATTATATAAGAATTTATGAATAGAAACAATGTTTGTCAGTTTGATCTGTTAAAATATTAACATTCGTGATTGTGATGTTGCAACGCGTAACATAGTGTTATGTGCTAAATTAAAGTAACATTATTTGCACCAATAACAATTTTATTATCTGCCCTAAAGAAACTATACATAAAGTGTATTTTTCTTATATATTGTTAATTTTCCAACAAATTCTTATATAAAGAACCAAAAACATATATTTCAAAGATATCACTAGGATATGTCTTTAAAACATATATAATTGACAGATACACAGAAAGTACAAGAGATTCTTCACATATAAAGTTTTCTATACACTGAATTAAGCAGAACATACAAAAAGCATTCAACGTATGACATATAAAATTAGTCACCTACATATTATGTGTTACAAACAATAGGTTTAAAGTATAAACAATTGGAATTATTCAAGACATAATTTGCGTTCGTGTTACATACATTAATTTGAATGAAGCAGGTCTCAGTAATAATTATTTCACTTATATCTCAGGAGATACAGTATTTATAAAAATATATAAACACATTTTTTATATATTTTTAAAACAATCATGAACGCAGGCATATCAGCTAAAGCACTTTGGATAGCATAACATTATAGTAAACAAATACTATCTGCTCACAACAAAAAAAACCGAAGATGGTTTGAAGTCGTTACAAAACATGGGACATACATACAAATTTATAGCCAATCTCTAATAGAACTATAACGTCGATGCTGCACATCATTATGAAAGATACATAACACGTTCATATTTTAATGGAATAATCGAAACAAAAAAGAAGGCATCGGTGACCGTTTAAGGTGTCGACTTTTGACATAATATACCAAGTTCGAACTCTAGTCGCCATGTCACAAAGTCATAAAATATACACGTTTCTAAGCTGTCAAATATATCTTTGTGTATATACATATATAACGCGATAGATGTACCTATATCTATAAGTGACTTCGACTGTAATAATGACTGATAACTTTATTACATCACCTTAATGCCGTGGTCACAGATGCTCTTACAGCGAAGAAAAACATATTTTCAATTTTATTTCCATAATTAGACATTATTAAAACATGCCACAGATACAGCAAATCCGTCAAAACTCACATTTATTACAATCGCAACACAAACTGCGTAGTTTTTTTGGCTAAAGGCACATACGCTCGAGGCGCCACCTATGTTAAAATGGAGTAACTACAAATTTCAACTTTAGGTATACTTGACTTTTAAATGGTTTTTTATGACAATAAATGGTATACCAATGTAATTACAGATCACATTTAGGTATGTATAATTGGGAATTGCGACGGACTGAGCGCCCGTCCTCACTAAAGCAAAATCTATAATGTTATTCAACAGATCAGTTTGCGTAAACATGCTGCCACACCACAGTAAGGGTAGTACTGTTAAAAAATTAACGACTACTGTGATGAAAAAAAGTTAATTATTGTTGTTCTTAATCTCTAAATGTAGAGTGGCGCAATTACTTTCTATAATTGTTGATATAACGTTTATTATTTGACACGTGATTCCCATGTTATAATTATAAAAACCTTAAAATAAAAATCAATTATACCTAAATCATAGATCAAATCTACAAAAATACGTTCAACAAACAAGCCAATATCCTTACAACTCACTCTTAGAGACCATAATCCATTGTAGATTAACAAAAACATGATTTCAAATCTGGAAAATCTTTAAGAATTAATGTATTTAATAGCCGATATACAGGGTATACCTAATTCACCAAAATCGATTGAAAACGGGGTCATTTTGTGCAGATTTAAATCAAATAACGACTTTGATTCAATAATCTAGTATCAGTTTGAGTCCAGAACTTTTCTCATAATCAGTGAATATAAATTTGAAGAAAATAAGTACATGGAGTGGTAAGATTGAAATAATTTTATTTTTCGTTCATGTATCTGTTTTTCTGTAATTATAGGAAAACTTTTGCGTGCTTTAGACGCTTTACAAAAAAACACTTTAATGGCTAAAAAAAAGCAATGCTAGATTTATCCTATTGTCAAGACAATTTTCAACGGTGGTCACTAACCTCCATATATTTATTTTCTTCAAGTTTTGATATAGCATCTGTGAGTGAGATAGAGTCATATATTTTCTTGGTCTATGATCTATCTTACACCCGCGGGTATTGTTTTTCTCAGTAAGTTTAGGTATAAAACTGGTAACTTAAGTCTTGTAAGTATATATTCGGCTGAATTGAGAATAGAATAAGCTCTCATGTCTCTAGCTAAGTCTAATATCAAAAACTTTGAGATAGACAGCGTTTCAAGCGACATCCAACGGCAACTTTGTAAAACTCATGGTATATTGCGTTAAATGTATAACTATGAGTTTATTTTCATATTGACACAATTTCAGCACTGATCGATTTAATTTCAATGAATTGGTGGTTTTAGTGTACAAATTATACACTGTAAACAAAATCTTTCAAAATTTGTCAAGTGTTTTTTTTTTTACAAAATTAATTGTAAAACTCTGATTTTTTATTTTATTTTTTATCACCAACATCCCAATCGTTTTGCAAAGTTACCGATGGCTAACATTGCCAAGCAATATACGTCCTCATCTACATACCTTTAAGAACTATAATTCCTTATTGATTGATTTCCAAATTCAGTAAAAAACTGTTATGTTCCCAAAACGTCAGAGACTTAAGCAGCTATCTCTTTCCAGACGTTTAAGAAAGCGAGACAGATGCTTATATCTCTAAGGCAAACAATATGATGGTTAAAGGAATATATTTGTATGGATTTATTAATATTTTATTAATGATAATTCTAGCCATTTTACAGTTTAAAAATAGACTATTTAGATATTGATTCAATTTATTTACAAAACCAATAATTTGGTTAAATTTATTGAGAATATTGTAGATGTTTTTTTTTCTTTACGATAAATTTTATTTCTATAAACAAAATCCTAATTATTGGTTTCATAATTAACATTATTAAAAACTGTTTTGTATAGGGTTGGAAGTGCGTTCAAAAACTATCTAAAGAGTTTAGAGTTAAATACCTACCAACATACGTAATTTTATACATCGCACTACACACTGCCAATCTTAAGCCAAATAGGTACCAAATTAAATGACGACATTTTTGCAAAAAAACAACCTGAAAAAAGATTTTTTTTCATGAAGAAGGCAGACGAGCGCACAGGCCCCCTGATGATAAATAGGATCTGCGACCCATAGGCATTTGCATTCTCAAGGCTACAATCTTAAGACTGCAATCCTAAGACTGCTAATGCGTTACCAACCCTGAGGACTAAGATCGAAAGCCGCTATGCTAGTTAAATAACCTTGTGATATATAAGTAAGTATATAACCTATATATGTGTATTGTGATTACTTAAACATATACAGCTATGATATCTCTTCCAACTTGTTTAAACCCACCTTAATTCTATATCATAATCACATTGTTTTTTTTATGGCACGGCAAACCCGCAAGTTATACCTGACTGTCAAGTGAATAAGCTACCATATCGTCAACAATATGATTATGATATGAAACCAATAGGCTAAAACAGAGTGGAATATAAATGCTTATTTAATCGTAAAGACCGATTTCACAGTGACAATTCGGTATACATTGCTCGACGAGTTTTTACATCACTGGGCTTCATTGTAAGTACGCAATGTACATCAAATTGCCATCAATGAGCTGTCACTGGGTTTTTAAAACAATTGAAATAAACTTAAAAAAAACACCAGTTTATTTCCAAGACTTTTGTTGGGATTTGTTTAGTAAGGCTTTTTCATAGTTTTTAGCAGTTTTTTTAAGCAAAATGTCGTCATTCAATAAAGTTATACCTCTAATAAATACGAGAATTTGTACAAAAGTCCTGTGACGCGCGCGTTCCCTTGCCATACGAAATAACCTTTTACAAAATAAATAAAACTTGTCTTTTCATTACACTCAGTAGATATACAACACTTTTTAAATCCACCATATTATACAAACTTTAAAAAGTCATAAATTCTATACTACATTTGCTTACGTACAAAAAACCACGTGATGTCCGTCAGCCCGTCAAACCGTCAAAACGTCAAAGCTCGACAAAACCGATCTGATTGGATATTACACAAAGCCACGTGATTTGCATTGTTGACATTAATTTAACTAACTAAGCAAACATAGTATAGAATCACTTTTTTTGATAATTATAAGAGTCATAATTTAACAATTATCTAGGTTATAACCGAACTATATTGAGATATAAGGATAACAGATTTAACCTTGTGCAAGGATCAGTGTTCGCACTGTTGTGTTCCGGCGCTAAGATGGCAAAATTAGTAGCAGATAAATCATTTGCAATTTCGATACTTTAAATCCGTTGCTAACCCTGAGGACTAAGATGGAATGCCTCTATGCTAGAAATTTCACCGGTTGTGTGATCCCCACAGGAACACAATGTAAACACTGTTGCTTGGTAGGTTAAATGATAAGTTGGTGATAGCCTACAGCCACAATCAAAATTCAAGTCTTTGGTGCACAAAAATGTTGTATATTTACCTCAAACAATCCTTAATAAAAATAGGAATAGTCGAACGTACTATTGATCTATGCGATTGGAAATCGTAGTAAAAAAATATATAGTTAAAGCTTCCAAGAGCTTGTGTTATTAAAAAGTTTTTATTTGTTGTTAAAATATTATCAGTGAAACAATTAAAAATACCAAGTCTAAATTCGATGCTACTTTTTGTATATTGTTAGAGTTTTCTTGTCTTCCGTTTATTGGCATAGCTAAGGACAAACTCTAGCAATATAGAAAACTATCGGATACAGTAAAAATATCGAATATAGGCTTGGAGTATCAGAATGGTGATGATTTTTACTCAAACGGGTGACAGGATAGATTACTAACACCCGTATTCACAAACGTCACTATGAGGTCTCACAGTGCTCACGAACGCACAGGGTGGTTCAAATCGTCTCATAAACAAAAGGTCGGTCAAAAAGGACCAATCACAAAGCTGTATTGAACATAGTGCGTTTACTCAGTCCCTCCCTTCCCTTAAGTATTGTTCGTGAATACGGGTGTAAATGAGTTTTTGTATTTATTAGGCTCAGTATATTCATGTTTGCTGGATTCCTAGTCTTTAATAGTGTTATGACCAAAATATTCTTACTCAGATCTGGATAAAATCCTATGTTATATGGCATTTTTAAAACAAGCTTCCCGCCGTCTGTCCGTCTGTATGTACGCTTAGATCTTTGAAACTACGCAACAAATTTCACTGAGGTTTTCACCATCAGCTCGATAATTTTTTCACGGAAGGATTTTATTTTATACGTATTTATATACGGTTGTTACAAAAAAATTACATAAACCGAAGCGAAGCGAGGGCGAGTCGCTAGTAATAATTAAATTATACTTTAACTGATATTATTTCTACAGATCCTGTAGTAATATTAATAATGATTAATTAATTATTAAGTTCGAGCACTAGCTGAATGTTAATTGACATTAAAAGGAGGTAAAACTGTTTGTTTGTATGTTGGGAGTAAACTCTGGAACTACATAACCAATTTTTAAAAAAGGTTTGCAGTTTGAAATAACATCACTTAAACATTGAACTTGGCATTATTTTTTACAAATTGATATTTACTCTTGTCACATTACTGTACGTACCCCAGTGGTCTATTTAGGTTGATTCTATAGCGAAAAAAAGTATATAGGGTCAACTCCTATATGCGCATCATATTTTTCCTTGTCTAAATATCAAATATTATTTGTTGTATAAATTAACCAATCCTATCACACATTAGCGTAAAAATCACACCATTCAAGACACCTCATATATTTTAAAAATATGTTAAGCGCCCATGTCTCGTAGTTCGTAAATCCATACACAACAACCATGGCTATAATATCTATATGTCAACAGTCCTGCATAGATCAACAGTAACTTATCACAAAATAACCAATGACAGGGCTTGGCCTCGCCAGCGACCGGTGACCTTGAACCTATGATAACCTTGAGCCTGATGACCTTTGATGACCTTTGACTTAAGCCGTTAGTTGTTGATAATAATTACATATAGAGTTGTAAAATGTACGCCACATTAACTAATGCAAAGTTTTAAATAGAAAATGACTATGCACACACATGACTATTTCGACAGGGAGTTACTATATTTTTCATTTAACCTAACGTAACCCATGCTTAAGATAATTTAAAAACAACAAGGTTTTAGCAGAAATTAGCTTTCAATGAAATGATACATTCGATCAAATGAATGTCGTCAATTATCATTATATCACTTCAATTTAAAATGGCTTATTAATCAACAAAACTAAAATTTTGCGAGTGTTAAGCCGTGTATTTTAAATTCGAAGTAATTTTAACGCTCATTTTCGCTATATTCTAAACTTGCGGCGTACAATATAATAAACACATTCGACTAATAAAATCTGCAACATTTTCTAAAAAATGATCAACTTAACTCACATCACATCATATCATATCAGGGGTCATCAGAGGTCATCAGGCGGTATCACGGCGCATCAGGCGTCGGTCTGCGTGGCGCGGGTGGTGGTCCGCGCGCGCCGCCTCCTGCGCTACGTGGGCGGCGCGCCTCTTGCGGCCTCGTCGCGGTGCTTGCTGATGTACACCTGCGGGCCGGCATCATCATTACTATCATGGGAGATAGCTCTGATAAATGTTTTTAAGGTGATCAGAGTGGCAATTACTGTGTAATAGTACATTTTGATGCAATTGCGGAAAGCATGTAATATTACACGAGCTCCGAGGTGTCTCGGCCCGAGCTGCAAGCTAGGGAAAGACTCGGGACGAGTAAAAATTACAGTTCCGCACGTGTATATTTTTTTTTAAATACATTTGCGAAAAAATGTCAATGTAAAAAAAAACAGTAAATAACAGACAATTTTACTTAAATCTTAGTCTGCTAAAAAAACTGTGCTATCGAATGTAGTTATTGATATTTTTACAATCATAATGACGTCATATTGACGTTAGTCACACATGTATGCCCTTACTTATAAACGTGGAATAACCATAGAGTAGCTATGACATGTTTTGTCATTACCCGTCGTTGTGACATTTGAATTCGACGGATAAGGACAAAGCATGGCTTAGCTACTCCATGGTTACTCCACGTTTATAAGTAAGGGCATTAGTTTGGTATTTTTATTTTTCGAAGAAGTTGCCCAAGGACGTCTGGACATTTGTACGGTCAACTAATTTATAATAGTTATTTATGTAACTGGTACATAATGAAGCTTCTTAAGGTACGAGCGCCGAGGTTAGAGCGCGAGCTTGCGAGCGCTCTAATTATAGGCACGAGTACCTTAAGAGCTAATTATGTACCGTTGCATACATAACTTTTTCTACAAGCTTAGAATGATAATGACAAAAATAAACAATCGCTAACTTTTCTCTCGTCTTCACTCGATTTTTCTGCTAACAAGTTACTTGTTAGCAAAGTAATTTTCTTTATTCCGATTGGCGTTAATAGTTTGTAAATTTTATTGGCAAATGTTTATAAATTTCATGCAATCTTTAATAGTTAGGTACTAAAACAGTTCTGACAATGTATCATAAAAGTTGGAATGCCAAACAAAACGCCATTTTGTTGATATCCATATTGAACGTAACCATGGTAACCAAATAACAAATCGATGGATATTACTCATCTATTTTTAGTAACTTGATAAAAATGTAATTCTAAACACATATTTAGTCTCAAAAATAATTTTATTTTTAATATAGATAATTTTAATTGGTGTTAACATTTTTTAACGGTTTATTATACAAATTATTAGGATGTCAAGTGTTAACTAAACGCCAAGACTGATATCCGGAATGACCGTTACCATGGTAATAACAATGCTATAATAAATTATAGAACTGTTATTACCATGGCAACGCTAATTATAGAATTGTTTTTACTCTTCGGTTACGCTATAGGTGGTATTCTGACACCATTAACGATATCAATATTAGCGGTTTATAGTACGCGAGTAGAAAATAGTAGTTTATGTGACTGTTGCATAATAAGGGGCATTAAAATTCGAGTGAGTGTTTATGAAACGAGCCGAAGGCGAGTTTCATAATAGCATCTCACGAGTATTTTAATGCTTATTATGTACAGTTACATACACTGCTTTATCTACACACATATCATCAAAGCTCTCTATGATGTATTCAGAAATCGCATGTAATGACCGGCATTGCAGCATTGATTAGAGCTATTGGTAAAATAATACAAAAAATAAATGGGATAACAGAGACAATTATTTATTGTAATAATTATTATTTACAGTTTTAATTGTGCGGTGGTTGAATTCCACTTTTCCAGTTTTGATAGTAGAATGTTCGTGGATTTTGACGGCAACAACATATTTTCGATGCTCGTTGCTTTATCCCTGATATCAGGTGGCGTCTCCGAAATATCGTGATCACTCATTTTAAGTAGTCCTACAATACAATAATTATTTACGAACAAAACAACACAACAAACTTATTTTTCCGACAAAATAAGCGTCAAATGTGGCGGCAAATCAAAATTTGACAAGTTGTTTTTTTTTAATTCAGAGACAACTAGATTAAGCGTCAACTATCAAATCGTTCGATATCAAGTAACGTGCGAGATATGTCAAAGTTGTGTGAAATTGACATTTCATTTTCAATAAAATGTCATCTCGACTGATTTAGAATAGAGGTCTAATCAAAAATGCTTCGTTTTTCAGAGATGTTTGAAATTTGAATGTCATAAGAACATCGAAATTGATGTGCTTATGAATTCATAAGAAAACTGCCACAGATAAAAAAAATGCTCTAAGAACAGAGTTGATTATTATGCTGGTCATAATTTGCGGTTTCTGAACGTATCATAGAGGGTTTATGATATGAGTGTAGATAAAATTAGTAGTGAGTTTGTAATACCTGCAACAGACGGCATTTGCTGACCGACAGGTGCTTGAGGTGCGGCTGCATGCGCTCCTCGCCGAGCGCGAACGTGAACGCGACCATGCAGAATATGGCTGCTTTACGCACGGCCGAGTTCTGGTGGTCCGCCAACTGGAACAACATGGTGTCATATGATTTAATATGAAAATATATTGTATATAGTCCAGTCTGTGGGGACAGTAAAGTGTTCACTTTTCAAAAGGTAGAGAATAAACAGTTTTGATATAATTATTCCGCTATTCTTATCATTGTTTCTTATGCATTTCTTTATATAAATATGTTTACCGTTGATTAGTACCCATAGTAGAAGCCTTGAGCTTAGTTTGGGACCAGGTCAATTTGTTTGAGATTGTGTCCCCTCCCCCTGTTTTGAAGAGCAAGAATACCTACAGACTGCTCTGGTGACCAAACAACAGCGATGAACAAATGAAAACTTTGATTTTCAGTCTTTTTAAACGCAGTTAAAATTTACCAAAACCTGTATTTCTACACACATGGCTGTTTTTATTACCCATTCAGTAAAATCGTGGCAGTTCTTGTATTTTTTATAATTACCGACAGTCAGTAGTTTATCATTGTGTTGAAGAGGGTTGTTGGCAGTAATGCTACAGGTGTACCTGCGAGACCCCGTCCATGAGCTGCGCCACGATGTCGTCGGTGAGCTCGTGGCTGCGCGCCTTGGCCACCTCGGCCGCCAGCTTCAGCGCGCACAGCGACGTGGGGTACCCGCGCGTGCGGATCACCGGCTTCAGCAGCGCCAGCACCTGCAAGCGAGGGGTGTTGTATGATATAATAGTGGAAAGATGATAGAAGGTAGTATTGGAGCAGGGAGATATGTCAAAATGTTCTAAACTACAATAACCTGCCTACCAATAGCCTGTATTACCATTAATTTCTAAAAAAATAAAACTGCCGAGGGAATGACGATAATCGAAATATACGCGGACGAAATTGCGAAAAGCTAGGGTTTTATAAAATTCTAATTTAAAGTTCGGGTTAGTAGTAGAATGACTCGCAAAATGATTTAATGCCAAAATTGTTTTTTTATTTTGTCTGTCTTAACAAAGTTGACGGACCCCCGCATAGCGGGGCTCCTATCCCGGGCGGTTTGCCCTTTGGGCATTTGAAGTTACCTAACGATCCTACCCTACCTAGTGACACAAAGAAAGGAGTATGTAATTCTGAGTCTATCCGCAAATTTCAAATTGAAAACAGTGGTCACCTGCGCGGCGGGCAGCGCGCGGGCGACGTGCGGCAGGCCGTGGTCGACGGCGCGCATGACCTCCTTGCTGAGCGCGCCGTACGCGTTGATGAGCTTCAGCAGGATCAGGTCGAAGTAGTCGAGCCACTGCGGCCGCGTCTCGGGCCGGCGGCACAGCCAGATCAGCACCTTCACGGCCTCGGCCGCCGCGCGCTCGTTGGCTGTCGCCCAGCCTGGGAGATAAATAAATAAGTGTTTCAAAAAGCAAACTTTAACTTTGGGTAAGATGACGCTACTAATGTTGGACACCTTTAGCTGAAGGTACGAATGATGGACACTTAACTTTTAATTAAAAAATCATGTTATAAATTGATAACCCTTATCTTCTGTTAAAAACACGTCACATACAGTCTAAAATGTTTAATTTTTTCAATTCCAATCAGACCTATTTTCCGATAATGTTATAATGATATCGTTATTTTCGCACTATAAAAGTAGGATCCGTAGCGGTATTTATCATAACGACATATAATAACAATATTTTCTGTAACAATATAATAACGTTACACATCGTCTTCTTTACTAATTTCGCTGATTCTCTCAATTTTCAGTATGAGTAAAATGACATCTTACTAGGGTTGACATAAAATTTAAATTCTTCAATTTCTTAACTGGGTATTTTTTTGTATACTAGGATCATCAGTAATAAATAAACAAGTGTCTCTTAAACCAACGATAAAACGAAGATGGCTGATAGTTCGGCTCATGACCTACCAGAGAAAATCGTTTTTTTAAAATGCTCCGATCAAAGTCGTGAATGGCGACATACCTGAAGCCTGTTGCGCGTTGGAAGCATTTTCCGAATTTTCTTTATCACCCACACTTTCGTCCACCGCGAGCGTAGCGAGGGCCACTCGCACTATGTTCCTAGAATAAAGAAAATACTATAAATAAGGGAATATTTCTTCTTTCTTTTTTAAACTAAAGGGCAACTCAGACTTACAGTCCGTCGGTTGATGTTAGAACATAAACTATTTCTCTTAATTTAAATAAATAAAAATAAATCGCCCAAATGTATGTACGCACATAACTTCCGAACGACTGCACCAAATTGGATAATTATTTTTTTGTTGTGATCGTTATTGACAGGACAAGTGTCCAAGCGCCATTGTACTCACTTGAAGTACTCGCAGGGCTTGCGGCAGTCCCCGTACTTGAGGATCTCGTGCGTGGCCAGCAGCAGCCGCTCCCACTGCTCGGGCGGCGCGTGGCTCGTGTCCAGCTGGCACAGCGCCTCCAGCACCTCCTGCTCGCGGAGCCCGGCTGGGAAATTAGGAAAAAATACATATCAGGGAACAATGTTACATACATTGACTTAGTTCTATAGTAGGGCAATGTTACACAAATTACCCTAGTCCCAAACTTTTGTCAATGTCTAAAAAATTGCACCTAGTCTTACACTATGGACAATGTCTCACAAATTGACCTAGTAACAAAACTACCAAACTAAGGACAATGTCTAACAAATTGACCTACCTAAGCTAAGAATAATGTCACACAAATAAACCTAGTAATAAACTAAGGACAATGTTACACAAATTGACCAGTCATTATCTAGTTCAAACGAATGTCTTACAAATTGACCTAGTCACAAACTAAGGACAATGTCTAACAAATTGACCTGTCCCAAACGTTAGAGGTATTTGGTTGGAATCGATGAGAAATGTTTGAAAATACTTACATTTAGTAATTAGAAATCCGTTTTCGTCAGTCTCATATGGTTTAATCTTGTCTCGGAGGGCCGAATTGTAATCACTGGAAATGAAAACACAATATAATTATGTTGTAATGGTAACAACAGTTCTTTAACAACCATTATAGCACGGTTATTGCTATGGTAACGTTTATCACGGATATAGGTGTATGGTGAACATTTGTCTAATGTTTAAATTATATTATAGGAACTTAAACAAGTTGAACTTGTTTCTGTTGTGGTCACAGTTCTAACCTAACCTTGAATTTGTAACGTACTGCTTTAGGCACTGGTCCCAGCCAGCGATTAACTATAATATATTTGTGTCTCTTTTATCTATATTTTTTGTTTCAACAAACTAGTGGAAAAAATGAACGTGACAATGAAAAAGTGAACAGTCAGCGATCACCTTTTAACATAGGTGCTCTTTTATTGACACGCAATCTATATCTTTTGTTCGTTTCTTGAGCGGAAAATATTTGATAGCTAATCACTTCCTCGCCCTTGTGGCACTAGTGTCTTAAGTTAGTTGGGAAATGCTATTAGGCTAAATGTATTCGCCGAAACGGTAGTATAGTAAGCTTTCATTATGTGACAGTTGCTTTTTTATTGTTATTTGAATAATTAAGTTACCCATGCGGCGGCAGGTCCAGCCGGTGGTGGCCGGGCACCGGAGACGACTCTTTAGTGCTGTTGGCTTCCTCGGAGCTGTCCGCCGACGCCGCGCGCGCGCTCTCGCTGCGATAACAAATAATAAAAATCTGGAGATGTGTTACACAATACCTATAGTAAACAACAAAGGCTAGGGTAGATAAAAAATGTGTTGAAACAAACGAAGTGGCGAGAAATGGAAAAAAAATTAGGTCGGGCGGGGATTTTCCGGCAGAGAGGCAATTCTGACAATTTAGATTAAAAAATGGTATATACGTGTCTGTTGGACCAGCGTTGCTAATGCCTAGCACACTCGCAATGTTTTCATTTTGAAAGCAGACTCGCCTTCTGACTGTCAAAATGAAAACGATTACGATTACGAGCGCGTTAGGCAATAAGCCCTCGGGTTGCATACAAGTAATTACTATGCGATACCAAAAAGGGAGCACCGTTAGCGCATTAGACATACTGAAACTATGTTCGCTGTTTGGAAGAGCGCCTTCTGTATTTGTACTATTCATACATATAAAACAGTACCGTGACCGAGTGACAGAAGAACAGACAACTCACAGCCTAAACCGCTGGACCTAGGGACTTGAAATTTGGAGGAAGTATTCCTTGGGTACCCTAGAAGAGCCCTAAGAAAGGATTTCTCGAAAATCTTACCCCAACGGGTAGAAAAAGCGAAAAAAGCGGGAAACTAATTCTACGCGTATAGAGTCGCGGGCGTTCTCCAGTTGCAATTTATTCGGTGATATTGTATGTCTGGTTTTACCATGTCGGCGTGTGGTGGGTTTAACTTACGCAATGTAATGTCCGTTGGGCACCCCGTTGACGCCCTTGTTCGAGAGGGTCACGTCCGACATCTGGCTGATGCCCGAGTCCTTGCTGGACATGTGGTTACCGCACTCAGCTGTAACAAAAACCATCATTATTAACAATATTTATATTTTAACTCGCTTCTGCCCACGACTTCGTCCGCGTATATTTTGATTATCGTCATTCCCTCGGGAACTATTAAAATTAAATATTTTAATCCAATGTATAAGCTATCTCTATTCCAAATTTCATCCAATTTCGTCCAGCCATTGCAACGTTAAAGTGTAACAAACATCTATACATACAAATTTTCGCGTTTATAATATTAAGTAAGGATTTAAATTTGTTTAAAACCCCTCCGTTTAAAAAAATATTAATCCATGATAATATTATAAATGTGAAAGTTGAACCGATTTCGATGAAATTTGGTATGAAGATATCAGCGTGTGATAACTGTGTTAGTAGATTATTGCTTCAATTTATTAGTTACCAACATACAGAATCTAAAATAGTGAGATCATCTGTAAAATGCGTGCCAAATTTAACACATCCTAATTATCCCGGAAAATAGAAAATAATAGCGATGATCGACTTCTACTGACAGAGTCGCGCGCAAAAGCTAAAAAAATTACATAAAATGAAAGTTAGAGATGGCTAACATAACCTTTACTTTTCTTGTCGTATGTTTTAAGAGAGGGCGATATCAATATGTGGCGTTATCTATGAAAAGGGACCTTATTGTCGATGGCGCTTCCGCCATTATTAACGATGCTCCGATATAAATACAACGTCGAGTGACACAGTGCGGCGTAAGCGCCATCGACAATAAGGTCTCCTTTCATGGATAACGCCGCATATTAAAAATTATTTACCGTTCGCATGTTGCGCAGTGTACGTGTGTATCTCGGTGGTGGTCCTCCTGATCCTCGAGTACACGTCATCAGCTGCGCCGGAGTTGGGCGTGGCGCTCGACGTGCGCAGCGGGGAGTCGCTGCCGGCTGTCGACAGATGTCACTCATGCATAACTGATTTGGGGCCGTATTAAGATGAGTCTTGAGTAAGATTCCCGTCTCAAGATAAGAGAGCGTCAGTGGCGAAAACATCGTGAGGAAACCTGCACATCCTGACAGCTGAGTCTTTCTATAGTTCCTCTTGAATGCTTCGTGACGTATGACGAAAGGGCTTGTTTACATTATAACACCAGATAAAATAAACTTCAAGCTTAACCGATCAAAAATAGTTCATAGCCCGGACACAGAATAAACAATAGTACAAAATACAAAAGTTTCACTTCCTAACAAAATCGTATAGGTTAGTTTAAGCGGGGCTATTATGTCAATGGGCCAATTACGTCAAGTGGCTTTATCTCCCGTTTTAAAGTTCGTATCGAAAAGTTACATCTATTGACAAGTAGTTTTTTTGGAGCTGATTAAAAAGAGATAAGTGCTACTCACTGCTGGAAGTTCTCCGGACGTGCTGCTGCAACACTCCATTGACCAGACCCTGGGTCTCCGGAGACAGCTCGCTCATCAGCGCCGTGAACTGGGGAGAGACGAATAGATAAGTAAAACATACGATCGTTAGAAATAACAACAGGTTACTCAGTATACAATGGAATTAATTTTAACTAGGTACATAAAAAATAAACTTATTTATAAATACAAAGTGAAATTCAATAGTTTTAAATAAGTACCTAAATAAATAAAAGTTAAAAATTGGGAACATAGTAAAGGCAATACTGACCGGCACGGGGTTGCAGTCGTAGAGGCAGGCGAGCGCGCGGCGCGCCCCCACGCGCACGTCGGCGGCGCGCGGCTCCTGCGCGTGCGCCGCCACCTTCACCAGCGCGCGCCCCGCCACGCCCGTGGCGCCGCCTGGGGGGGGAAACTATTATAACACTGTCTCTTCGCGGTGTATGCCGAGACGTAGTGCTGAGCGGTGTCAATTTCGATGACACAGAATATCCATGGCGACATTGAAATAAATAAATATCAAGGACGATGTCAACCCAGTGTTTAAATTTGAATTTTGAATCTGCTGCTGAATTTTGAACCCGGGACGACTAGCTTCATAGGCAGGGTCACTAAAAACTAGGTAACAATCACATTACCTACAATTGCATTTTTCTTTCCTTCTTTATTAAGTAGTAACTTGTCAAATTAAACGTCAAGTCATGGGACACTATCATGGCTCATCTCATAACTGACAAAAAAAATTGGAGGTAATACTAACCACTAACGCGCTTTTTATGGATAAAATTTAATAAAACAATGTGTATTTACCTTGTAACGCGACGCACAGTGCGTTTGGCGTGCAGTAGTCATGGGCTAGCTCTGCTAGGAAACGGAGCGCTGCCGCTTTTGTTTTCGCCGTGGGGGCCGTCGCGCCGTCCGCTAGGAACCTGATAAAAAATATTGATTAGTTTTGGACATTATTAAAACAAAAAGATTTTTACAAATTTTACTTTAATAAGTATTTTTTTACCATATAAGTAAAAACAAAAGTCTTAATAGCTAAAATAAATTGCAAATTCATTTTAATAAGTGAATATGAATATGCGCAAGTTTTTTTTTAAATTCACATATAGTCGACATCAACAGAGCACACAACGAAAAAAGCCCTTTAACAAAGTCGAGTTTAGATATTTTGGAACCCTGTAGAGGCGCCTTAACACAAAACCTCACTAAATTCCGTTTACGAGTACTAATTCTAAAAGTTTTCTGTGTAAATCACCTACCTGAATATATTATGCAGCTGTAATTCTGGCGGGAAACACTCGTGTATCACGTCCAACGTCTTCATTATCTTGCTCTGCACTGAGCCTAATATGTCGGTACCAAGTTTCATTAGTAATCTGCAACAAGAACATACTTTAATAAATTTATAGATGAAAAAAAAACACATTACACAACATCCTTTAGGCAACATTTTTTTTACTTGGAGTGCAAGGTTCGTCCGGATCGCTACTGGTGGTGGCCGACCGCAAAGCAGTCTACTAACATCTTGCGCAACTTCTACCAAACATTGCATGCAAGTACGGTGTTACTGCAGATTTTTACCACCCTTATCAACCCTTAAAACTTAGGATCCGTAAAGATCGCTCTGACCACCTTACCACTAAGCAGCATACTTTATTGAGTTCTGATACTGACCAAAACACAAGCTGGTATAGTCAATCCTTGAGCTGCTGCCAGAGTACCACTCGGAGCTCGTATTCAGCAATAACTAAGAGAGACCAGTTTGGTGAGAGTGTCCACTAATATCTTGCGCCACTTATTACAAACATCGCGTCAGTAAGGTGTAATTCTATATTTCTAACATTGTGTAGGCAGTGTCTGTCCGGATAGCTTCTCTATGCTAAAAAACACTGCCAGTACTGTACTGACCTGAACACAAGCTGGTATAGCCAGTCCTTGAGCTGCTGCCAGTGCACCAGTAGGAGCTCGCAGACAGCGTCCAGGAGAAGAGAGAACACTTTGGTGTGAGCGTCCACAAACATCTTGTTGAGCAGTTCAGTTAGTCGGCGGAGCTGGGAGTCGTTGAGTAGGCGACCGGAGTTTAGGTAGTTGGCCTATGGAAGAATTTTGAGGTGAGCTTTGGGTTTCCAATTACAAATCTGGGTTTACTTGTATATTTCAGACAGTAAATTACCCTTTTTGTGTAGTCGGATAAAAATAAACATAAATATATTTTTTATGTACCTAAGTGATGTCTAATGGGCGGACGACGGATGCAATACGGTGACGAAAGCACAAGATGGATAAGACTTATTAAATTTCGAGTACTATTTATGTGTTATAAAATATGCAGTTTTTGTTATAATATAAATCAGTAACATATTTTGTATATTTGAAAAAACTGAAGTATCACTTTACAATTCCGCCTCTTACTTCTGTAGATATGGAGAGGTCCTTTTCCCTATATAAGTAGATAGTGAACTATAAAAGAAATGTACAGAAAATACCTAAAAAAGCAAAAAAAAACTGTTCTCGTTTTTATTAATCAATTGTAGTCATATCCATATTACGGATATCATTTGACATTATTTTGACGTAATTTGCATCCGTCGTCCGCCCATTAGATGTCAGAATATTTAGTAACTCTATGTTAAAAGAAGCTTTGATAACCAAAACCGAGGTTTACCGATGGGTAAACTTACGTCATGGTACTGAACCGGGGTTTGAAAGTATAGAGTACAAAAAATATAAAATAAAATGCCATGAAATACGGGCGTCTCGCCAAGCGCCACGTCCTCGCCTGCTCAGTGCTCACCAAGTGCGTGAGGCCGTCCTTGCGCTCGGTCCAGTGCGTGCTGGCGCACAGCGCGAGCACGTCGTCGGGCGGCGGCGGCGGCGAGCCCTCCCAGCCCAGCCGCCCGGCCGACCCCGACCACGACACGCTCTACAATACAAATAATCAATTCCTTTTATAACTTCATACCCAATACACTACAACAAATTACTACTGTTTGACACATAACCTCAAATATTTATCAAGCGTGTTTTAATATATTTTACGTAACACCTGGTCATAATGTGAGTTTTATCGCACGCTGCGCGCACGGTAAAACTCGCATTGTGGCCAGTTGAAGACGTAAAATTGTGTACTCATCACGGGCAGTAAAAAATAAAGCCCTCTATCGCATATTTACAACCCTCGCCTACGGCTCGGGTCTCAAATACCTGCGATTTCGGGCTTTCTTTCTTTTACAGCCCTTGTTAAGTAATGTACTATATCTATCTATCTATTAAAAATAACGTATAATTAATAGTTAACTAATCTCAAACTTAATGTGAAAGTAAAGATCAAGTGTATGAATTCTTGCTAAGACGACGCTTGATTTTTAAAAGCAAGTGATTATCGAGTAATAATGGCAAATTGGTTCGTTTGGTTGTGTTTACATGTTTGCCAATTTCAATTGGCACAGACTATTATATGAATTTCTATTAAATAATTGTATTCAATTAGTTCAAGAGTAAATAAGGGAGCTTTATGGCAAAATTTCATGTTAGTTGATTCGTTTTTCAATGAATAACTGAAAAGTAACTGAAAAGTAACTGTAAAGTATACACATAGTGAATTTCTTCATAAAAGGCAATTTTTTATAATAAAATATCATTGTACAGTCAAGAACGTAATAACACCCATTTAAAAAAAATGCTTGAAGACGCCAATGTCATTAGAGATGCCAAGTCATTTGTAACTTATAGGAATCTCAACCTTATTGCTGTGGAATGCGAGATTGACCTTGGACCTAAGATGAGTCATTAAGTATTCATCTGTACGTACATCATGCCTCCTGTAGGAGTCCAGACTCCGCTCCGAGCAGACGCTGGAAGCCTCGGAGTCGTCGTCCCGCCGACCGCAGTCGTACGCCGAGTTGTCTTCGGGGCTCTGTTGCAACAAACAAACATTTAAACTAAGCTGTGTAAGGTTAGTGATACTTATTTGGGTCTATATTGTCTGCCATAATTATTTTTAGTCATAATGTGTTTTAGGTCATAATCATCGCAAGTCATAACGTATTTTTTTGAGAAACTGTTACTTATTCAGGATTTTTATAAATTAAACCTAACCTAACCTAGCCTTGTCTACACGTTAGATATTTCAGAAATTCTGAAAAGTATAGTTTCAGCGATATAAAAATTATGAGTATCAATAATTATGTCAACTATCACATTATGACCAATAAAATTATGGGAAAATAAAGGCTCCCTATTTATTTAACTGGACCAGATCTGTAACGAATAAGTGAAGAGGCCTGAGAGTAAAGTGACAGATATAGCTGGATAGGAAATTGTGGAGGGGCCTCAGGGAGGCTTTTTAGAAACGGCTGGATAAGTTGAGAAAATATTACTTTTTTTTTCAACTGTAACTTTTTCATGATTTTTGTTAATCAAACCTAACCTAGCCATTGGTTATTAAAGAATTTGTGAAAAGTTTACGGTTCCAGCGATATAAAAATAATGTCAAAAATAATATAATGATCAAAAAAAAGGGAATGAACGGGCTCCCATCGTATGTGTGTACTGTACCCGCAGCACGCCCTCCGCGTCGCGCGTCTGCTGCAGCAGCCGCAGCGTGGCGGCGGGCGCGCGCGACGGCGCCGTGCGCTCCACCGACTCGCGCCGGCGCACCGCCGAGCCCACCACGCTGCTCGACCGACCACTCCTGGAATATTCAATCATTCATATAATATCAAAATGAAACTTATTTTAACATAGTTCTTCTTGGGAGACCACACGTAGGTATCTTCAGAATTCTGACAGAAATCAGTTGAGGAACTAAAATGATCAAAATAGCGAACTCTTCTACCGACACCAGCAACTGCTCGACCTCAATGACGCTTCCAAATAACAGAGTGGTCTTAATGCAACGCGTTAAAGTGCTTTTTCTATTCATGCGACTTGTTACTTGTTTAAACTCAAACAAATACAACATTTATTTGACAAGAACACACTACAAAGGAACAGACATACTACAAAAAAGAGATAAGATTATATCAAAATTAGAAACGTTGCACCATAGTATGAAGTCAAATAGGACTCAGCTCAGCATGTGCTGCAGCCGGAGCCGATGCCACTATAATACTGCGTTGGGACCATTTCGTGACCCTGTTGTCACCTTTTGTCTTTGTCAGTCTGTTTTTTCGTACCGTTTTTCGTCGCACTGCACTCATTTCATCATCATCAGTTTCATTTTCTGTAGCATTACTCTTCAAAACTAGCTGCGTAGGTATTTATCAACTAAATGTTACCGAGTGGGACTGGTCTCCCTGGAGCCGGCCAGCGACCGGGGTATCCCGGACGGGCGCCGCCGCGCGCTGGCGAGCGACATCGGCCCGCTGCTGCGAGACGACGGCGACGACGAGCGCGATGTCGCTATGGAATTTAATATACACGGTTTCTGTACAGTCAAATGCACAAAATATAGTTCGAAAGAATCCTGTCATAAATACGAAGCTGTTATTACACTGGAATAAGGTGCATCGGGATATATTTTTGAGATGTTGAGTTACACTTGGCTGTACATGTGTTTAAAAAAATAGTATTAGTACCGATTCCGCACGTTCATAAAAACAGGCTTACATACATACATACATAAACTCACGCCTTCGTTCCAAAAGTGAGGTAGGCAGAGCTAAAGAATTACCTACAACTCTAAAAACTTGTTAATAATTCTGTAACCACATTTTGCACAATTAGGCTAAGATGTTTACCGGCGAATTAGTGACAGGTAGGTAATAGGCTTAACGACAAAAAATACATGCTGCCAATCGATCTGCTTCTCTTTAAGGATAAAATTATACATATATGCAATCAGAGCACAAAGTCAGAAATGACTTTGGACCATAAAACTTTCAACTAGGAATATCGAACTTTGACTAAGTTTGAATAACACCCCATACAAATTGATACTCAACTACGACGTCACATTTGAGTAAATACTGTACTATAGTTTTTGCACTATACAGTCAGGGTCAAATAATTCGTTACACCATATTAATTGTATGGTATACCGAACTATTTGAGCACTGGTTACCTTACACATGACGCTGACTGTACCCTATTTGTTTTTATATTACCATACTGAACTGTACTCTAGGTACTTACGTTGTGATTGTGACACGCCGGGCCTGGACCGAGACCGCCCCACCACTCTCTCCGGGCTCGGCGGCACTCCGCTACCACTCACTGGGGATCTCTTCGCTCGAGCTACGGGAAATATGTTTTATGTTTTATGTCATGTCGTCATTTGTCCTAATGCATCGTTTGTTCGAATTTTCGTTTATCCTAAAGCCATTTCCGCTTGAATTTTAGAACTTTTTAGTGTTGTAAAGGGGCTTCTAAACGGGCCATGTTTTCACTGCAATATGTGGCCGGCAACTATTGGTGTCCCTCTCTTACTCGTATGTTAGAGAAAGACACCAATAGTTGCCGGCCACATATTGCAGTGAAAATATGGCCCGTTTAGAAGCCCCTTTATACAAACCTAACCTAACTAACCGCAGATATTTTTGGAAAGCTCAAAGTTCTCTGACTCAGCTAGTAGTTAGGACAAACGAAGCGTCGGGACACAAGTTATTAAGAATTCCAAGGTACACCCCTACGAAAAGTGAGTGAAACTTTTTATTATCCGACTTATTGCGTCAATTTAACATACTCGTAGTTTCAAAGTGGTCCAGAAATGTTGGTTGAATGTCGCGCGCTTGCCATAAAAAAACTTAAAACTAAACATAGGCAGAGACAGAGGCACTAGTCCAACAGCCAACCAATTATAGCTAAATAAATAATACGTAACCATTTTAAAACGTCTGTAGGTTATGAAACGCGTTGTCAACTGAACAAGATAAACTTTCAATTTGGTAGTATAATAAAAGAAGAAACTGATGCTGACTGATCAATCAACGCACAGCCGGAACCACTAGACTTGAAATTTAGAGGGAATATTCGTTGGATATCCTAGAGGTGCATTAAGGGATTTTCAGTAATTCATCCCCTAAGGGGTTAAAATAGGGGGGGGAGTAGCTGGAAACTAATTCTACGTGTACGAAGTCGCGGGCGTCCTCTAGCTAGCGTGATAAAATGAAATGAAAACTCAAGTTACGCACTTATTAAAGAAAAACAATATTTAGTGGCAAAAATATACTATCACTACAAAGAAAGAAAAATCAGTATAAAAGGATTTAACCGAGTTTTTTGAATTGAACCTGGCTCCACATAATGCATAAAAATATATTAACTTGGCCATACAATCAACTGGCATCACATATTAATGTAATGTATATGTACATTAATGAAATCCACAGTTTCATTTTTATTTGTAGGAGTCCGATAACTTTTTGCGCAACGGTCCCGCGCTTAGAGGGCGGGGAGGGGAAATAGCAGTCTCCTCGTCTACCCCAACGTCTCTCACCCCGTTGCATAATCATGCAAGAATTTGTCGAACAATAGCAGGTAACAAAAAAATACACGAAAACTGATACGTAACGATGCGTTGCAACTAAAAGGTGCATAATATTAATTAGGTGCATTGTAAATTATTGGAATATATCGCTGGAGTTAAATACCTTGTTGTGCCACTTCTCCCTCTGCAGAAAGGCAATAGGAAGTCAAAATAATTAATATTAAACAGACATGACAAAAGTCTACAGTAAGATATGTTCCGCAACTAATTAATTATTTGATTTAAAGAACTCGTTTATTGTTGATTATTCGCATTTTATACATCAGTAATTAAATTCACAATAATAAATAAGTCTAAATTTTTACTAATAAAGTTCATTTAACACTGTTAATTGCGTAACGAAACTTCATAGAACGATGAACACCTAGCGCCATCTATCGGATCAACAGTTCAATTTCTAGTTACATATAAATCTAGTTTGGGAGATTAGCGATCTTTGTGACCATTTTAACTCTTACCTTATGCATGCAATCACCTATGCACGGACTATACCGGCCTTTATTCTTTATACTATCCAAGGTAAAAATGTCAATAGTTTAATGTTGAACACCTTTCAGCGCCATCTATCGTTCCAACAGTATGTAGTGGTATTTTTATAAGAGGTCCGTCACATTAAAAACAGTAGTGGTCTTTGCCGCAAGCCTCGCCGGCCGTCTACCTGGGTTTTCCCGGCCGTGACATAATGATACTTGACGTCGCCATTCCAACTTGAACCTTATAGCTTAGAGCTGAAGATAGCTATTTGACCGGATTATCTTTTTACATATTTCCTTTCGTTCTGAACTGCTAAAGATAAGCTCTGTATGACTATTCGGACCTATTATAAAAATACCACTGTAACTATAAAGAACTTACGTAGACTAGCTGTCCCGGCGGCCATCTTAGCGCGCGTCATGTGCGAGTACAGGGCGCGCGCGCGGGCCCGCTGCGCCGCCGCCGCGTCCACGGCCGACACGGAGCGCGTCGCCGCCGCCGTCGGAGAACGGTCTACAACATTCATACACAAACAACAAGTAAAAACAACATGTAATGAGAGTTGATTTGTGCAATAATGCTGAGTAAGTAAGCATGATGGTAAGTGGACTCTGTAACCCATAGACATTTGTAATCTCACGATTGTAATCTTACAATGACAATGAAAAGACTACAAATGCGTTGCCAACCCTGAGGACTTATAGAATGCCTCTATGCTAGTCATGCCACCGGTTTTCTTACCGCTGCACTGTAACACAATAAAGCGTAAAGATTTTACGCTCTTTTCACCACTAAATGTTGTAAATTATCTATCAAATCTTATGGTAATGTATGAAGAAAACATTATGCTGATTGGTTCGCCTACCCCTCTAGACGCCAATGGCAGCTGAAAACCACAGCTAATGTCAACCTTACGTCACTAATACTCGGGTCGGCGTGGTAGGCACGACGGTACACAGATCCCACTTGCCATCAGGTGGCCTGTGTGCTCGTGTGCCTTCTCCTTGTCATAATAATGCTTACAAGAAACTAAGCAATTATACGCTGTGTTGTCGTCCTTATATTATAATTGCAAAACTTGGGTAATTTTTTTTTCAATTCCTTACGTTTCAAAGACTCAACCGATGAATGTGGTAATTCAAGTGATAATTTATTTGTTTATTAATTTCATCCGTGTAAAAGTCATTTATCGTAAGTATCCTAAATACTATGAACTATCTAATTTCTTCCTGAGAGATAAGTGATATTTGTAGGCAACTGTATGGAAAAGCACGCAAGTATTTCTAATTACGTGACCACCTACTTATTCGCCGACTAGATAAGACACACGTATCAACCCATCATTTTATCGAATTGTACTTCATCGATTGTATCATATCCTTGAATTTTATTTCATCGAAGGCTATTTTCTGCTGAAACCATTATGTTTTCAGAATATCTTAAACATTAATTACGAAGGTTAGGTTAGACTTGTGACTACCAAAAAAAAATTAACTCATGCGGCGGGAAATGCCTTTCGATGAAATGAAAATTCAAGGATATGATAAAATCAATGAAGTACAATTTACTTCGTTGAAAGGTGTTTCGATAGAAAAATAGGTATTATACCGCACTCTATACCTCTCAAAGCTACAGGAATATGCGACATCGGCGGGCGCTCCTGGGAAGCCCGGCGCCTCCTCAAAGAATTGGTCCTACTGACGCCGCACACTAAGTTCTCAGTAGACGCTTTATATATTAAGTTCATACAAACCATGTCCAAAGCGGCGTGGAAAAGAAACATATTATAAGTATGGCGTTTCCAGGTATGTATAGTGGACGAATAAAAAGGTTCGTCAGTTTTTAACTCTATTTTAAAAATAAAAGACTCACGTTTATTAATAGTTGATAGCTGGTTGTTAACATTGCCGGCGAGAACTCTCTCTCCCACAAAAGATATAGATCTCTTGTCAATAAAAGAGACGCAAATAATAATAGTTGATCGCTGGCTCTATTAGCTTCTTCATTATCAGCACGAAACACATAGGGGTGGAGTCATATCTATCAGCAACGATTCGCATTTTGTCTATAGATAATGGCTGTTTTGTATGAAGATGCGTACGCATGCGATAGAAGGATACACATCTTGATACAAAGTAACTATTTTATACCAGGTGACTCCTAAGTCGTGAACCCAAGTATGTTTTTCTGGCTACGTAACACTATGTTTTGTAAGTGTATTTTGTAATCATTAATAAAATGATTAATTTTAAATTTACCGAGTCTCATGGTTACCCTACTCCTTACGTTGAACTGTCATAGACTCTGAGTACCTTAATCTACATAACTTGTCTTGTAGAATAGGGTGACCACACGGTTGGAAAACTTTTACTCTTTAAAGAAATTAAGTTTTGCTTTAACAAAGTTTAATTGTTGGTTTTTGGAGTTAATGCACTGAAACCATAATTTCGGTTCACGATTTGGTTTTTTGGGTGTCATTCGGATTTCCATAATATCTTTTGTCCTAATCGTCATTTGTCCTAATTTATCAATTGTCCTAATTTGGTTTTCAGACAACTTTTTAAGCTTTCTGAAAATACCCATAGGTTAGGTTAGAGTTGGAGTCACCCTGTACAGACATAATGCGCCGCCACTGCGTCTCGCGGCATGCTTCATACATATGCATTGTTTTGTCTGCCACCTTCGCACGAAATAGTATTATGTCTTTTCAAAAGCGCGGTAGGAAAGCAAGACTGCATGCAAACAACACTAAAATACAGTGCGGACAATAATTACAAGCGTAAAATCGTAAAACACGCCATTTTGAAATCGCTAGTTTTAGCAGCAAGTTTACGATATTAAAAATCATAACATTTATTTGTTAAATACACACTGCATTCACAGAAATAGTACAATAAAACAAGATTAGAGCAGAGGAGAATGGGCCAATCAGCCTGTGCTTAATAAGTGTTATAACGTTTGTCCTAACGCATCGTTTGCAAGAATCTTCGTTAATCCTAAACTGGTTTTCAGCAGAGTCAGACTAATAGCCCGTATTAATAAACTGATCTCGACTTTAATGCCAGTCTCAAGATGGGTCAAAAATGACAGTTTTCGACAGACGTTTACATTGACGTATCTTGTGACGCATCTCGGTCAAGATGAGTTTATTAATACGGCCCCTAGAGGCTTATTCCCAGTTGTCCGCACCCCTTTGTTCGCACTGCTGACAACTGGCTTTTTTTCCCACTTGTCCGCAGTCTGTTCACACTGCGGACAAGTGGGAAAAAAATTACCAGCTGTCCGCACCCTAGAGCCGCTTATTCCCAGTTGTCCGCAGTGTGGACAAAGCTATGGGAATAAGCCCCACTAGAGTTTTCCAAAAATACGTGCGGTTAGGTTATGGTAGGGTATTGTATTATAACAATACTAAAAATTCAGACGGAAATGGCTTTAGCATAAACGAAAATTCGAACAGACGATGCATTAGGACTAATGACAATTAGGGATTCCAATATAGACCACTGGGGTCCCTACATTTCGGCCCATCCTGCTTCAGAAGAAGTGGAATAGGATTCAGCTCAGCATGTGCTGGATCCATAGCGCTGATTTTCAGCTAAGCCATTTTCTATTTGCGGTCGACCAAGACAGCTGTCTTCATTACTAGATATAACTTCGTCTCTAATAAAAGTTTCGCTATAGTCGAGTCAATCTAGAATAATCCCTGTGACAGCTCATATAAACTCGTATTATTATTTATTTATTTATTTCACATACAAGCTTACAGCATAGGAGAAACGACGCTCGCATAGTAGTGGTATAAAAAATCAAATTATACTTATTTCTTGGAGTTTTCATAAATACTACATTGATACAATCCTCAGGACGTTCAGTAATTACATGAATACCCTCTCAAACGCCTTTTGTCGTATTCTTCACCGCTCTTTTGTAAAAAAAAAATTGAAAAGAATCGTTATCTGTAGAGACTAGAACTCGGGTTTTGTTGTAATCCATTACTTTTTCAAATTTAAGTTCGTCGATTTTATCATTTTATCGAACGCTATTTTCTGCTAGAACCATAATGTTTTCACGGGGTGTCATTCGCGATCCATAATATCGTTTAACCTAATCGTCATTTGCCCTAATTTATCGTTTGTCCTAAACTGGTTTTCAGCTGAGTCCGACAACTTTCCAAAAATAACTGCGGTTAGGTTAGGTTGGAGTTGTGTTATAAGTTATAACAACACTAAAAAGATTTAAACATCAGGCAAAAATGGGTTTTAGGACAAACGATGAATTAGGACAAAAGACGATTAGGACAAACGATATTATGGATTCTGATATAGACCCGTTTTCAGGATATCTTAAACATTAATTACGTAGGTTAGGTTAGACTCGTGACTACCAAAAACAAACTACTCATGCGGTGAGAAATGCCTTTCGATCAAATGAAAATTTTGCGTTCTCGATAAACTAAATGGGTACCCCGTTTCTTTACATGCCTTGCTTGCGAGTATAGTCAGTGTTTGAAATTACAAAATACCTTTGTCACCGGGATCATTCTATAATTGACCGGACTGTTCAAATAGACACACACCTCACTAACCCCTTTACTGGTTGGCTGTACCTCTGTGCAGTCATCCTGATGTACAGTAAGGGAAACTGAAAGACGTACCTTTTTATGTCTTATTTACATTGGAATAAGAGCGAAAAAGGTACGTCTTTCGATTTCCTTGACTGTACAGTTTGTCTATGTTATTATTAGTTTTCGGTTGTCTTTAGCTATCACGCTTGCTCTTGTATCTGACTGTACATTTGTCTTTCTTGTTTATTAGACACACGAACAAAGCCAAAAACTATTAATAGGTAAGGACCACTTGCAGCAAAAAAAAGGAAAATTCACAAAATGTATGGAAAATCCAGCCATGAATTCAGATTTATAGAGATTTAAGGGTAAAACTCTTTTTTTTTCCTGCAAGCGGCTTGAAGACGTACTGTGACCCACTTTTTTTCCATATTCTGTATTGAAGTTGACGAAATCTTAACCCTTAATTTGTCAAAAATGAAAAAAGTCGGGAAGTCTTTTTGATTTTAAATCCGAAAAAAAAAAACACTTTCCAAACATAATAAGTAAACATTATGGTATGTTGACTGTGACATACGAAATTAGGGGGATATTGCAAGAGATGGAGAGGTGATTAATAGTGTAGTTAATTATTCAAGGAACCTTAATTTATTATTTAAAGCCTGAGGACGATTCTTCAGTGAAAATAAATTTTTGGACAATTATCTCGTTTCGTCATCGAATATATGTACTGTTCGGCGGTACGGGCCACTTGTGCTAAGATTTGACATAACCCTTATTATGATATACGAGTATTACATCACATCTCAATACAAAATGCGTAGCTACATGTAATAGAAACCCCAAATCAGGCATTGATCTTATATTAAAAAACAAAGAATAAAATTGAATCTAGTTATTAATTAAGATCACTGCGTAATTCATGCAAACTAGGTCCTCAGCAGTGTTAAATATAACAGAAAAAAGGAACGCTATTGGTTAAAACTCGACATCTTTTATAATGAACCAATCACAGACTTTAATAGGTTATAAGAGTTAACACTGCTAAGCCCAGCATTTAATCCAAACTATTTTAAAATAAAATAATTCCCATAAAATACAATCTGTATATTAAATCACACAAATTAAAAGCTATTTACAAATTAAATACAAATTATTACAAGCTCTTAAAATATTATTTTAATATATTCGAGAAAACATTAAAGTTAAAAAAACAATCACAGTGCAAATACATCATGCTCTGTCAAGCCGGGCCTTTAGCAGGTTTTTTATGTCAAAAGCTCCTAATTTGTTATTGGTTGGTTTTTAAATGACGTTTTCGTTTTGACCAATAGCATTGCTTTGTTTAGACCCCGTTATATAACGCTCAGTTGTTAATGTCAAAATAGTGGTAGTAACTACGATCAAATTTAAACTACAAATAGATATAGTTAGTTATTTAATTTTAATATTAGGGAGGTTAGTATTTTATTTTATAAGTTAACCCACCATTTTATCCAACTTCACTTGTATTATTTCATCGAATTTCATTTCATCGAACGCTATTTTATGCTGACACTGCTTTTTTTTCAAGATATCTTAAACATTAATTACGTAGTTTAGGTTAGGTTAGGCTTGTATAACAATAATATTTAATACACATAATGTAATGTTAATATATACAACTAATACATACTATATTATAAACTATTAATGAAATTATAATTTCAAGCGAAACACTAATATGACTCAATTGGTATTTTTTTTAAATCACTGTGGCATATATTTAATTACCTTACATTAAATTTAAACTTTTGATTTGATTTACATCACTTGCTCTCAAAATTAACTTAAAATAACCTACTAATCCTACTAATATTATAAATGCGAAGTTTGTGTTTTAGTTTGTTACTCCTTCACGCTGCAACGGCTGGACGGATTTCGATGAAATTTAAAATGGATAGGCTATACAAAAAAAGATACTAAGCTATCCCAGATAGCTTAGTATCTTTTCAATTTTTTTCTTGCTGCGAAAATGGATTAACACATAGGCTACTTTTCATCCCAGATTTTTTTTAATGGTATTTTTTTTGCGACATACCTCTTTATAAGCATATTTTTTATTAGAACACCTTAAAATACTTTGTCAATTATTCTAGAAGCCTAACCACGAACTTGTATGTAGCTTCTATCGAGTTACGTTAACGTTTCGTCATCGAGGTAATCTGGCGTTACGTATCTGTATTTAGAACTAAAATTTCCTAACACAAACTTTGAAATTGACATTGCATTGTTATCGAGTGGAAACGGTGAAGTTCACGTGAAATAATGTATTGAAACGTGGGTCTGTTTAAAGGTTCATGCTGCAGATAGATTACAAAAACGTGCCAAGTAGAATAAGGCGCTAGTGGTAAGCCATAATTTTATCGAATTACTAATCTAATTATTATATAGTCGAATTTCATTTCATCGAACGCCATTTTCTGCTAAAACTGCGTTTTCAGGATATATTAAACATTAATTACGTAAGTTAGGTTAGGTTAGACTTGTAACTACCACAAACACAGATATAAAACACATAGATAACGCAAATGTGTCTACTTCGCGTGTCCGAACCCCGACCAAGCGTCGGGGTTGGCCGTCGCTACTGAGACGTTCCGCGCGCGGTGTTTCGATAAAATAATAGGTACCCGGCCTTAGTTCACGTATTCAAATAGTAAAAGCGATTCGGTATTGTGACATATGACGTACAGTCACGAGATTAAATTTGGTACCCACCTTAGGTCCAAATTCAATCTGACATTCTACAACAATAAGGTTGATTTTCCTAAAAGTTACCAATGACTTGACATCTCTAATGACATTGACGACTTCAAGCATATTTTTCTTGAAATGGGTCCCAAATTAACGCTCGTGACCGTATGAAGACCTAACCAAAAAATTGTACCCGCATTTAAAAATATTTTGAACGTATAACGGGGTCTATTTGTTTTTCTGCTGAGGACCTAGCTTCACCCCCAGTTCTAGCGCTTCTAGCGTGTACGTACAGTCATGCATATACTCGTGAGGTACATATTAGTTATTTAAATCGGCGATTCTCGGGACAAACCTGAAACACTGACGGACGGGCTGCGCGGGCTGGTGATGGCTCGTCGCTCTGTAACAAACAGAATTTTTAGCTTTTTATAATTTGTGCAGCGTCACCACACCTATCTTTTCCTTTAACCTACCGCCAAGCAGCATACGCATTGTTGTGTTTCGGTGCGGGGATAACACAACCGATGACATTACTAGCGTAGAGGCATTCCATCTTAGTGCTCAGGGTTGGCAACGCATTGGTGGTATTAAGATTGCTGTCCTAAGAATCAAAATGTCTATGGATCACAGATCTCAGCTAACAGGTGGCCTATGTGCTCGTTTGCCTTTTCCAAGTAATAAAACAAAATACTCGGTTGGCTAAATGTAAACAAACCAAACCACGTGACCTATGAAACAGTCAATTAAAACTGTTGTTTATGGCGTGGCGGAGGAAAACGAGCACACAGGCCGCCTGATGGTAAGTGGGATCTGAAGCTCATGGACTTTCTCTCTCCAGCTGTTTCTGCGCGCCTGGGTTATGCGCTGCAATAACACTCACCGGTGCCCACGTGCTGCAGACTGTCCACGCTGCCCACGTGCCTCTCTCTCTCCAGCTGTTTCTGCGCGCCGGGGTCCAGGCGAGCAAACAGCTGCTCCGCGTCGGCGGGGAACGCTCGCTTGTACGCCCAGTATGCGCTACAAAGAAAAATGTTGTTAAGGTCTTTATGGCTGCATTTGGTTATGAGGGTCAACAATTACTGACTGCCAGACAACGCAAAGCCTAAACGTCTGGAACTAGAGACTTGAAAATATTTCCTCCATATTTCTTGGACACCGGGAGCACAAAAAAAGATTTTTTTTTAAACTACCCCTGACGGTAGTTAACTAATTCTACGCGATTGTCTTCTCGCCACAATATCTCGAGTGAAATAGGTGCCTTTTATCCCTTGATTTATGTACTATTCAGTCCCCAATCAGGCTATTGTCCAGCTCACCGGCGTCCATAGGTCCTGGCCGTGCTGTCGGCGTCGACGCAGGCGCGGCGGATGGCGTCCCGGACGACCGGCATCTGCTTCTCGATGGCGCCCGCCGACCACTGCTCCAGCATCAGCACGAGGATCTCGCTGTAACAATGCGATAACAATTACTAACCTAAACCTTCAAACTTTATCATCGCGGATTTTTTTTAACCCGCCATCGAAAATCAGTTTTTCTACTCGCTAATATTGATATCGTTAACGGTATCAGAATACCACCTATAGCGTAACCGAAGTGACAAAAGTTTTATAATCAGCGTTGTCATGGTAATAACTCTTATTTTAAAATTATTATAGCATTGTTATAACCATGGTTACGTGCATGAACAATGTCAGTGTGGGAGTTTCGTGATGAACTGACATCTCAATTTCTTATCAAAGGTCACAATTTATATATATCAACTACTTCTTGAATGAATATTGTTTTTAATGTACGTAACAAAATGTAATATGCAGCCCGTACTAATTCGTAGAGAAGACACAACACTAAAAATGTGGCTACGACTTATGTCCTAACTACGTAACTCGTATCACAACCGCCTTTAATTATGTGACAGTTGCATAATAACCCATTATTGCACATGTAGTATTGTCCTCACCTGAGCGTCGACCGTATCTCTTTGGACTTGTTGGAGGTGAGGTTGGTGGCGACCACCGGCACGAGGCGCGGGCAGTGCACGTACGTCACTATGTACCGCACGCACACCGTACCGGCTGACGATACCACCTGAAAATCACGCAAATAATCAATCAACTTGAAAGGGTAAATCCAAAACTTTTTATATTTATGCAAATCGACTCAGTTTCACGTGGTTTCACGTAAGGATCATTTCATTGTATGAAAAGAAAAAAATTGGAACAGCAGAAGTTGGTCAAATTTGAAAAAAATACTTACAAATTGAATAAAAAAACATTATTTAACCAACTTCTGCTGTTCTAATTTTTTTCGTTCCATTCAATGAAATGATCATTACATGAAACTGTAACGATTTGAATAAAAACAATTTTTATTTAAATATTTTTTTAACTACAAACGTAAAGCCTAAACCGCTGTACCTAAGGTCGCCGTCAATAGAACTTGTGAGCAATGTAAACAAATTAGTACTGTTTGACACATAACCTCAAATATTCACCAAGCGTGTTTTTATTAAATATAACGTATAATGAATAGTTATTTCATCTTAAACTTAATATGAAAATAATAATCAAGTGTATAAATCATTGCAAAGACCTCACTTGATCTTTAAAAGTACGTGATTATCGAGTAATCATGGTGAATTGGTTCGTTTGGTTTTGTTTACATCTCTTGCAAGTTCTATTGACGGCGACTTTAGAAACTTGATATTTAGAGGGAATATTCCAAAGGATTTCCCGAAAATCGACCCCCAACGGGAATAAAAAGGGGGCGGAGAGGGAAACAAACTCTACGCGAGCTTCTTCTAGTTTTAACATGGCATTCGTTACCTTGGCAGCGTTCTGTATGAGGTTGATCAGCTCTTGCAAGATGTATAAGCTGAACTGTTCCAATTTGTTCTTCAACACTTTAGCCATATGCGCTATGGTGATGCACGCTTCTCTCACGACCTGGGATGAACAATACATTATTAAAAATATAGGTTAATCCAAAGATGTCATGCGCAAAAGAGATACCGTTACATAAATAAATACTGCTTGAACGAGACAGAAACAGACAAGAAAAGTAATGTCTTGTTACACACGGTTATCTATTATTTTATCGAAACACTTTTCAACGAATGTATCGTTCATTACGCAGAATTTCCCTTTCATCATAAGTGATTTCTCGCCGCATGTTTTTTTTAGTACTCCTTGATGCTTCAATAAAAGCCGAATCATGTAACAGTTGAAAAGAATCATTTCTTGAAAAGCTATAAAAATAACCAAGTTACAAGCCAACAAAGATTTGTTCCTGTCTCTTTCTAGCAAAAACGAAATTTAACATGGATTTTATATGGTCGACGTGTTATATGACGTCACAGTGCATATCGGATCTCTCTGTGTAATCGCTGTCTAATTAGCAGTTTAAAATGCTTGCCAATTTTAATTTTAATTTCACTTTTGGTGATCTCTTTTAGGGCTGATTTTTCAATCCGCAGATAAAACTATCAGTCAGTTAAATGTATTACTATCCTTTTCTAAAGTCATATGAAAGAAAAGGAGAGAGCTAAAATTTACCTTCCGGATAGCTTTATCTGGGGATTGAAAAATCAGCCCTTAGGGTATTTTTATATTTCCCTATTCCGAAAATGTGAAATTACACCTCACTGATGCGATGTTTGTAAAAAGTGGCGCAGGATGTATGCCTGGTCCCTATCGCGTCAGTTACCTGACTCCTCAGGTCCTTGATGACGACTAGAAAGGGCACGGAGAGCTCCTTGAGGTTGGCGGCGAACTCCGCGGGGTACTGCTGGTGCGCGTTGGCAGTCAGGAGGGACCGGATTTTCTTCAACTGAAACAAATTATTATAATTGGATTATGGATATAAAAAACTGGTGCGAGGTGAACTTGCGTGAAGTCCGTACGATTCTGATAAGTTTTAGATACAGTTTAAAAGTTTTTTTTTTACAGATTTTTTAGTTTCAGAGATAGGGAGGGTACCAAAGCCTGGTACCGGTACATATGTCAAAAACCGGTACACGTCCCGTTACACTTTTTCCTACATACACCTAATAATAGGTAAAAGCAATTTTCAAACGATGATTTTATAAGATGCCCTTTTTAAAGTATCACAAACGTATCTGTAGTTATAGCAGTCGGTTTTTTAATAATTATACACATACTAACTTACCAATTAACACTTGTACCGAACGTTCAATATATGTACCAAAATGCTAGTACATGTAACATAAAACTGGTACACGCACCAACACACCGGTACAGGTTTATTATTATTTATTAACCAGTATAAAAGTACCATAAAACCGGTACATGTACCAAAAAAATCGGTACCTGTCTCCAAAACCTAATATATAAAACAACTAACCGCGTCGACTCTCCTCTCCCACTCGGCCGCCTTGTCCCCGAGCAGGCCGGACGCGTGGCGACACAGGTCGTCGAGCCCGCGCACGCCGTAGATGGCGGCGGGCGCGGTGGCCGCGAACGCCGCTTCGAACGCTTCGCAGGACACCGCGCCAGCCTCGTTCGGACCTGAGTTCGTTACTCCGGTTGCTACTGGAAACAATAAGGATTTTTAATTCATGCTAAACTTTACTGTTATTTTTTTATGACAATTACCTACTGACTCAATAAATAGTTAATAGTAACTTAAAAACAAAAGAAGTTAACGAACAAGTCGATGGCGGAGCTCCTATTCTGTGTAGATATGGCGCTTCGCGCCTTGACGCAACTCTAACCTAACCTAACCTATAAGTAAAAGCAAGATTGGCCTAATTTAGCAGATTGGTTTACATGACCTTGATTTAAATATATTATTATTTATAATTAGTTTTATCACCTGATCATTATTACAAATGTTTTAATAATTTTTAATAATTATGTATAGTATATCAAATGGCATTATTCCATATGAATGTTACACAGAAGGTGGTTATGCTAAATGAGTGTTATACTCTATGTGACTGTTATGCTACAAAAAATATACATTTTGTTTTTATTATCCATTTCGTAGTTAGTTAAATGAAATTATGCAAAAAGTTTTAATACTGATTGAAGCGCACCCATCATACATCATTAGGCAGAATTTTCATTTCATCGAAAGGCATTTCTCGCCACATTAGTTAGATTTTTTTGGTAGTCACAAATCTAACTTAATCTAACCCACGTAATTCATGTTTAAGATATCCTGAAAACATCATGGTTTCAGCAGAAAATAGGATTCGATGAAATTATAAAGTCGATGTAGTGGAATTCGATAAAATTATACGTTACCATCTATACTTGGGAGCAAAGAAATCGAGCCACTTTCTATGGAAATTCTGTACTAAGTGGCTCGATTTCTTTGCTCCCAAGTGTATTTGTACTTACCACTGGAGACACTGTTGAGTTTCGCCGGTGGAGGTTTTCTACTTGCTGATGGCAGACTATAAAGGCCAGGTACCACAGCCCTCTTTGGTACTTCGGTGGCTATATTATATTACATATATACGTGATACATGTTATATTAAGATATTGACAGTGATGCAAGTGATTTTAACAATTTATAATAGTAAAAATGTGATTAAATAGAAAACAGTGATAATGATTTTAAAATATAAGCAAGTGTCAATTTAACGTTTTTAGAGTTAAAGTTTTAGAAATTATAGATTATATGATATGATAAATAAATATGATAGATATAAATAGATATGCAGCCCCACGTAGGTTTCGATGAATTAGTCGCAGACGGTTAGAGGCGGTCCCGTGGTGAACATGTTAGAGAAAGAAAGGTTATGCGTTAGAGAGAGTCGACGAGATTATGTAAATGCTTTTGGATTAAGAAGTCGCCAGAGTCGAAAACTAGAAATCATGTTGTTACGGCGGTTTTCAAAGTGTACATTGTTAAGGGCTAAATCTAAGAAACGATAAATTTGCCATTGCATCTCGAAAATTAACTTTACAGCTATAAGACAAATGGTAATATCTCAGACAAAACTCCTGTACCAAGTGCGACCTGCTTCGTTTATTGATTTTCAGATTCAGCCTATTTGGCTTTTTTATCAACTAGTAGAAGGCAAACCAGCACACGGGCCATCTGATGGTAAGAGGGAGATACCCCTATAGATATTTGAATTCTCAAGACCACAATTTCAAGACTGCAATCCTAAGACTCCAAATGCGTTCCCAACCCTGAGTACCAATATGGAATGCCTCTATGCTAGTAATTTCACCGGAGCAAGAAAATACCAACACTGCTACTTGGCGGTAGGTTAGATGATTAAAGGCAGTATTCAAATGTATTAATAATTTTCGTGACGCAATGTTAAAGTTACTGTTTCTTAATTTTAGTCCTCAACTATGTACTTTTTTTTAACCTTGGCCGTTAACTACCGACTACAACGCTTTTTAATCCTCATACAGCATTCAAGGCTTCAATGATGAATGATAAAAAAATATCATTGTCTATGTGATACTGATGTTCTTAGCTAAGTCCCTCGTTTCTAAACAAACTTTCTTCTTCTACTAGTCTTTACTAGATATATAGCACCATTTTATTCTGTTTCGCTTAATGGTTTTCTGGTAGAGAATGCCAACGGGCATTATGTCGACCATAATATGCAAAGTTTAAATAATTAAATAGCGACAGACTGACTTACATTTAATAAAAATAAATGACATTTCCGGCAAATGGTATGGCAACACTTTATTATCTTTTTTAACAAGTGTATAATAATGGATTTTATCATAGGTAATGAAATTAGGAATATATCTGTTATTGTTTCGTAACCTTTTAACGATATTTAGGATAATTAATAATTCAGCTACAAAAGGACAATGTGCCATGTTTAATTTTCAATATTGAAACCACAGGTAGATTTTGTAAGTTCAAATTAAACATTTGCCACTTTCAACACAGTCTAAACCAAATATATCCTCGGCTTAAATATTAGGAAGAGGCATTAATGAATGTACAATACCGTTATTGATTTAAATTATTATTTGATTTTAATGTAATGTCTTAATTTGGTGACTTGTCTTTATTGACTGACCTGGTGTGGGGGGTCCGGAGGTCTCCCCCTCCCTCGACCTGGCCGAGGTGGGGATGGCCATGTTCCTCCTCGTCGTCATCCGGGACACGAAGTCGGCCTCGTCCACGCCTTGGTTTGCTTGGGAGATAAGATTATAAGATGCAGTAGGGAAAATAATTTATTTTTTAATGACGCATATTATTCATATTTGTATCCATTATAATACAAAAGCGCAAAAAAGTTTTTTTTTCCTAAATTAAAATTTGGGAAACCAATTCATACATATTTTAATGATAACGAATATCACGTCGAATGATGATGATTTTGATCAATTTATAAAAAGGTCTTCATTTATCAAAAATTATCAAGCATCATAAAATTTCGAAAACATTTGAAAACATTAGATGCTCTCAATCCATAAGAGAAAAAATATGGAAAATTGCCACGAATTTGACATAGGATACTTTCACAATTTGACGTGTATCTCGTCGGAATAGTCAAGCAAATCGAAAGACGTACTGCTTTTGCTCTTGTCACAGTGTGAACAAGACGAAAGAGGGTACGTCTTTGAGTTTCCCTTACTGTGCTTTGGTACTATTGGTAGTCCTATCTATGCATTATGAATACCTGTGGGTAGCAATAAGCCAGCTTCTCTGGCCTCGTCGAATTTCTGCTCAAGCAGCGCAAACTTCTGCGCCGGCAAGAGCTCCTTCTTCTTTAAATCGGATCGCAATCGTTCACCTGATGGAAAAACAAAATAATAAATAAATATCGGGGGACAATCTCACACAAATTGACCTATGCCTTGTTCGGATAGGTATTTAACTAAAGGTAAACAAACCAAACCACGTGGCTCTGTTCAACAGCCAATCAAAACTGTTTGGTCGATCTTTGACGTATCAGTGGTCTTCTCCTATTGGCTCACCAACTATGTCACGTGGTTTTTTGTTTACATTTAGTTAAATACCTATCCGAACAAGGTATAGTCCCAAACTAAGCTCAAGGCTTGTACAAGGGGAGTTTCAAAAAAATAGCACACCTTTGACTTTTTCTTCAGATTTGGGAAAAAAAATGCACGTTGGTTGGGATCATCATTCTGAACAAGAAAAAATAGTACTCCCGATATGTCCCCAAAAATATGTATGGAATTGTCCGTTTTGTTACCAAAATCCAATACGTTTCTTGGTAACAAAACGGACAATTCCATACATATTTTTGGGGACATATCGGGAGTACTATTTTTTCTTGTTCAGAATGATGATCCCAACCAACGTGCATTTTTTTTCCCAAATCTGTAGAAAAAGTCAAAGGTGTGCTATTTTTTTGAAACTCCCCACAATAGACATTATATGGTACAAAAGTAGAAGAAAAAAGTAAAAAAAATATGGTTATTTTCTTTTTATTCAAATGATGATACAAAATCTAGGAGTCCTTTCGAAAAATAGTCTAGCATTTCTTACAGATGTTTTTAAATAAGAAAAACAGGTAAGATAAGACAACATAGTATTAAGAAATCGATAAACACATATAAGGAGAAATACAAACTTAAATACATAGAAAACATCCAAGACTCAGGAAAAGACCTCGCGTTCATCACACAAATATACCGGTTCATCATACCGGGAATCGAACCCAGGACCGCTAGCTTCGTAGGCAGAGACGCTACGCGTCGTTAAAACAGTAGAAACGTTAACTGCCCCACTCAGAGACGTCAATTTAATTTAATGCTTGATTAAAGTTGCTGCTGTCACTTTCTAGCTAGCGTTATTTTTCTAGGTACGACAAGGCAAACCAGCACACAGGTCACCTGATGGTAAGTGGGATCTGAGACCCATAGACATTTACATTCTCAAGACTGCAATCCTAAGATAAAGCGTTGCTAACCCTGAGGACCAGGATGGAATGACTCTATGGTAGTAATTTCACCAGTTCTCTTATCCCCACACCGGAACACCACAATGAGTAGTCAAAAAGATAAGTGTTTGTAACTCACCGACGTGTCTGTACATGTCGACAAACAGTTGCATAGCGGCATCCCGGACCGCGCTGCTAGGGTCGCCGCACAGAGCGGCTAGGTTCGGCACGGCAGCGCGGAGTTGTAATTCTTGAGCACCGTGCCTGGAATAACGAAGATAAGTTAAAAATAGACTATGATTAAGAGCTACAAGATCAGTGACATGTACCGCTTTTTTGGTACATATACCAAAACCGTTAATAAACATGCACGGTCCATTTCCTACAAGAAACATTCCGGCGCAAGAACTTAAAAGATCGTAGCACGTGCTAAAAAACCGGTACATGTACCAAAATGTACCGGTACATGTACCAAAAACCTAATTGAACTCACGTGTCAAGCAGCGTCTGTATGGTCCTCACGGCCTCCTCCCGCGTGTGGGGGGCCTTGTGCTGGGTCGCGGGGATGAGGCGGACGAGGAGGGCGCGCGGGGGGGCCGCCTTGCTTTCTCCTAGGGCTGCTATACACAATCTTGCCATATGGCGGACGCCCTCTTTCGTGTCCGCTAACCTATAAATAAATTAATGTATAAGTTTATTAACTCTTTTCGTCATACTGGTCACCTGTGATTAGGGTTACCATTTAGGAATTTAAATAGTCCTGACAAAAAGCCTGACATTTCAATAAAAGTACTGACATTTTAGTCATAAAATGTAAACATCTAATTAAAAAAACCGGACAAATTAAAGAGAAAGACTAAGTCCGGACAAATAAAAGCCCGGACAAAGTCCGGACTAGAGTATAAAAGTCCGGACATGTCCGGACTAATCCGGACGGATGGTAACCCTGCCTGTTATGACCTGATGACCGCCTATTATCTGCGTGTTGTTGGTAACGTAACTGTGGCCTTCGAAATAACGTGGCGCGTTTTTCTAGATTTTAAAACAACAACAGAACCATTTCAAGAGTATGAAGACTATTAAGACATCTTAAAGGCTGAATAACCATATAAGACACTAAAGGTCAAGTCCAGTGTTATAGGTACTATTGTACTGTTGTACTATTGTTATGAGAATATTGTTAACATCGTCGCGCTCCGTCGATTCTTTAATGAGGCGTTATGATGTCACTGCTAGGTATTCGAAGCGATGCTAGGCGGTTGAGAAAGTGTGTTACTTAAGATCATTTTAACCTCGAACCGATTTCAAGAAACCTGACATTTAGCGGAAAAGAAATCCTAATAATGCTAAAGGAAATAAGTTCTTGAAACTGTAACTTGCTAGATAATTCAAAAAAGTTTTTCTTATTTTTGTTTATTAAATACAAATAGAGCATGCATACACATAACTCAGATACAAATACTCGCGCTCATCTCAAATATTTGCCCATACCGGGAAACGAACCTGGGACTGCTAGCTTCGTATGCAGGATCACTAACAACTAGGCCAACGCGTCGAAGGTGTAGGAGATATGTTAGTCTTGCTACAGGCCTGAAGGGCCAAATCAACTAGATATAAATGCTTCTAGCTAGCTTGCTAGAGCACTTTCAGATTGATTTAATGAATGGGTAAAACCAAGAATTTAAATCCTACTTCTAGAAAAAACGCTTTTGGGAACTTTATCTAACAAATCCGTTGTCTGCCACCTCGAATTCAGAAGTTAGTTTTAGTCATTGAAGATGCAACCAGGAAAACAAGGATTCAGTAAGAGTTTCGAGGCAACCACCAATTAGCAAGCGTTTGGCATCTGAAAACTATTCTTATTAAACCGGTTAATTCTTGCAATTTGCCTGTTTTTCTGAGAGGTAAAGAGATGCTCTCTCCACAGCGCTCACTTTAGGGCAACTACTCTTTGACATTATTTTGTGATTTTAGCATAATCTTGTGCTCTTTCTAACTTACCTGTCTATTATATGCGGCAGAATACCAGGCACGAAATGGGAGAAGTCATGACCTAGCCGCTCCGCCAAGGCTGCTATCGTTTCTAAACCGTTCTGCGCCACCTGGAAACAACACGTACGTTATAAAAACACTTCCAAAATCTTAAGAAAAGGTGCTTCATAAATGTATACATTTATTTTATAGCTATAGGAAAGAAGAATCTGACTGACTGATCGATCAACGCACAGCGAGAACCGCTGGACCTAGGGACTTGTTTAGAGTATTTCTTTGGTACCTACCCATGCTTTAAATCTTACTCATTGCTTTTTCAACTACTTCTGCTATACTAATTCTTATGAAACTTTGCACACATATTGAGTTCATGTGACGATACAGTATTATGATAGATTCAGGAAGGTCTGATGACCGAGTCAGGAGGTGAACAGTGGAACTCTTCAACCGTTAATAGTATGTCGAGTTTGAACTCATGTGATTGGTTTTGACGAGTTCTTTACAGTATGCATGCTTGGTGACGATGAGGGTCTGATGATGGTGTCAGGAGGTGAACAGTGGAACTCTTCAACCTTCAACGATCATACTGTATAATACAGTATGATCGGTAATGAGGAGGGTCTGATGATGAAGTCAGGAGATGGAACTTGGAATTATTCAACTGTAACTAGTAAGCCCGTCGAGTTTAAACTTATTTGGTTGCTTTTGAAGAGTTTGCGTAATGAAGTAAAACGGTTTTATTTTCATTCATCAGCTGTATCAAAACCTACAAAATAATATGGAAACTTAGCTGGACCGTCTTAAGATTCTGACATCTGGTAAGAAATCATGCAATGCTAACATTGATGTCTTCTCATGTCGGATGCCAACGGGCACTTTGTGTCCCTGCGTCAACATAATAAGTAACAAACTGGCACTAAATTAAAACAGTGGGGCGCATTTGAAATAAATAAAAAAGTACATATTTACGCTTTAATGTCGCTAAAGTCGCTCTTTGCATTACAGATACAGCACGTGAAAGTTAACGTGATAATGCATTGGAAATTCAACTATAGGGTGGCAGAACTGGTAGATCACAAATTTGGCTCACTGTACATTTTCGCAATCGAACAACGTCATTCGTAGTTTGAAATCACAAATTATGCCCCACCTTAGGCCTCTCCTCAATTCCCTATCCAGTGACACCTGAGCCAAGCCATTACGGAATGGCCCTGCCTTGTACTTGGACGAGACCAGATCACCAAAGAAGATACTAAAAGCAAATATTGAAACAAGGCATATCAGCTTAGCTCACCGCTCGTCAACTTTCTTATTCACAACAACCATTATTCTTTCATATAAATAACACAACACCACCGATAGACAACTCAAGGCGTACTGTTCTCGATGGAGATGTAGGGGACTTATTCTGTTAAAACTATTTTAGTACTTACATTGGTCTCACCATAATTTAACTTAACTCATAATATTTATTTACAAAATCACACTAAAGTCTGTTCCTATTCAACAAGTAGGTACACCTGACTGTAATTGTCTTTAACTAGGTAGAGGATGAAATAGTAATGCGAATAATGTTACCTCTAATTAGTTTATTAAAAAGGTTGAATATATATTCATCATCATTCATTCATTCATTCATCGGATTATTATGCTGCGTGCGACAGAGACGAAAACCTCTCTTATCAATCAAATCTATCAAAACATCACTACATTTTCATGTCAAACATATTTCGAAAAATCAAAATGTATGTACCTAAGCATCGGTCAGTGTCATTATATTTTCACCAAAAGTGCTTTTGATCAAAAATACATGATTAAAAATAGAGATTACTACCCCAAAATAAACATGAAGACAATAATTAAGTGTATAAATAAATAATATGACCATGCTCAACCTTCAAAAGTACGCGAATATGGAGAATAATGGTAAATTGACTTGTTTATATCAGGGACTAGGGCATCCTCCCGGGAAATCCCGGTTCTGTAATTCCCGGGAAATCCCGGGAATTTCATAGTGCCTAAAGAACCGGTACTGAAGGTTACATCCCGGTTCTCCCGGTTCTTTCCATGAGTATCACAAATATCACAATTCACAGCTGAGCGACGACGCCGGCACAAGCGGCAACATCGCACTCCACTATCCGCTTTTTGGAAGGGGTGGAGGCTGCATTTAAGCTTTAAAAGAAGGGTAATTACACAAAAGATCCCATAGGGTCGAAGTGTATCCTTAAGGACGCCACAAATAAGATAAAATAAGATAAGATAAGATACGTTTTTTTTGAAGAAAACATGCATGATTTTATTGCATGTTTACAAAAAAAAAAACATTTTTTTTTTAATTGTTTTATTTCTTAAATATCCGTGTGTGGCGCTGAATTGAGGTAAAAATAAAGAACCGGGAGAACCGGGAATCCCGGTACTGTCCCTGCATAGAACCGGGAAATGGAATTCTTGGTACCGGGCCCGGTACTGCATGCCCTATCAGGGACCCGACCACCCATTCCCCGAAAAGCCTTTGAAAAACTTGCCTCTCGAGGTATAACCCACTAAAAAACCCCTTTGGAAATATATGACTTAGTTATTTGTTAAACTAAACATTCACACAAGGGAAAATTCCTTTACAGTTCTCTCGAGTTGTTCCGCCCGAAACGTGATACTTTGAAGTCTAAAATAACTAAAATAACGCCAACATTTCATTGCATGTTTGAGAAAAGTAAATAACATGGTACAGTATATGTATAATAATAAAGCCCTGCAAAACTCTTACAACAACGTTTGTCTGCACGAAATTCTCTTTTTTTAAACACGTGAAATATGACTAGTGAAGTAATTATAGTGCTTACGGGAGGGCCAATCTAGATAGTCATAGATAGATAGAATTCCTGTACAAGTTACAGCATTACTTTGATCCGCGATGATCTCCCGCCGAGAGCAGAATACGGACGTGCGCAATGAGGCGACGCAGGCGCCGCAATCAGACTGTGTATGATGCATGTGACGTATCGTATGCTCGGTACATGGATTATGAGTATCGATATTACTTGCTGTTTGTTCGTTTTAGGGTTCCGTGCGCTCCCTGGGGACCCTATTAATATACCTCCGCTATCGTAACTTTAAAGAGCTGTGTCTTTTGAACCGTAATAGATAAGACTTTTTAATTGGTGTTATTACGGCAGATATACTGACAAATAAAAATAGGTAATGAAAGTCAAAGTCAAAATATGTATGTATGCATGTAAACAGAAATCCAAATACAATATTTACAGAATTGGAATGTACGTACAAAGTGCGAACTTACCCCTTTAAGGGATCTCTTCCAGCTGACCTTTGGGTGATTGTGATTGAGGTTTTAGTTCTTTATTCTTAAGTTTGGTTTTTGATTTTTGATTTGACCTTTTTAATGTCAAAAAGCATTACCACCGGAAAGAAAGTGAAATAACGAAAAAGGGAGTCCCCTCCCCATACAAGAAACGTTTTTTTTCAACGTAGTCTATTTTTGTTGTATCGTAAAAACGGTAAAAATTAACAAGCGTAAAATTATGTATAATTATAGTACGAACCAAGAAGAAAAACAACAAATACTAAAAATTAACAACTGTGAGTTGGGCTGTTGATTCGAGTCGAAATCGAATTCTAATCAGAATGTAATAATACCTATTGTACGCGGCGATACGGAACCCTCGGTGCGCGAGTCCGACTCGCACTTAAAACTATCTTCAGTACTGAGGGCTTACTGTCTAACGCACTCGCAATCGCTACCGGCTTCAAGGTGGAGCAATTGTTTTCATTTTATAAGCAAACAAGCCTTCGATTTTCAAAATGAAAACGATCGTGATTGCGAGTGCGTTAGACAATAAGCCCTCTGGCCAGTTACTTGTAATGAAGTGTTGACATTTTGCCTTAACTGATGTTTTGGATTTAAGACATTCTACAATTCAGTTGTATCGCTACTTCGGTATTGGAAGGAAACGTACTTTTCAATATTTAGGCATTACGGGAGGGATACAAACAGGGGGGCAATCTCGCATAAATTGACCTAGTGCTAAACTAAGCTCTAGGCTTGTACTAACTATGGGTACTAGACAACGATATTCCTCTTTTTTTAGGAGGCTAAGTCAGTCAGTCGGTCAGTACGTCGAGTTTTATATGTAGAAATTGCGAAGCGCTAAAGATTACTCTCCCCTCATTTGTATTTCCAAGTGTAGTGCTGTAGAGTGGGTTATTTCGTCCTTTTCGTAGTTCTTATCATCAGTTGAGATAGAGATCAATCACCAGCCAGCACTAGCACGAGACAAAGCACCGTATAAACAGTTTTCGCCATTTGTTTGTGATGCGCCAGCGCTGGCGCGGAATAGATCACCAATTTTTGGATTGGTGTAAACACGCCTCGACTGTGCAGCGACAACGACGCTGACTTGACTTCGCTGTTATTGACTTCCCTAGCTTTTGCTTCGTCTTAATCGTGCACAAGCGACGTACCTTGAAGTTCCCTCCGTTGAGCCAGGCCTGCATGGCGTCCAACAGCTGAGCGGCGACATCTTGCGTCACTTCCTCCTCTCGCCGCACCAGCGTCACCAGCTGCTCGCCGAGCTGCTGGCGGAGCCGTAAGTCCGGCCGCAGCAGCAGCGGCAACGCTGCTTCAAGCGAGGTGGGTTGGGGATAGTGAGCCATCTGTGAAACAATATGGTTAACTTTTGAATGGCAATAACTTTATTGATGACGCGATTAACCTAGTTAACTAGTAGTAGGATGATTCCTATAACAGTCTTTAAACATTTAAGCGCAAAATGGTCGAAGGGTGGTTCAGACCTTAATAACGTTATGAAGATTTACTGTCATTAGGTACAAAATGGAAAATCGTCCACTTGAAATTATACGTGAGTTCAGAAAAATGACCATTTCAAATACAACAACAAGGAAAATTGTCCATCCTGAAATATGATATTGGTCGAAAAAAATATGTTTATTTGTATTTACGTACTATCACGAACGTTAATTTGTGACCCATTTCAAGAAAAATATGTCATTAGAGATGTCAAGTCATTTGTAACTTTTAGGAAACTCAACCTTATTGTTGTAGAATGTCAGATTGACTTTGGACCTAAGGTGGGTACCAAATTAAAGTTCGCGACTGTACACTCAGAAATATGACCGATTAATATATTACGAAAATAAATTTGGTTATAAATACTTTTCAGCACAATTACATTTGGACTAAATTCACTTTGGATACTATTACTTTTGTTTTGACCCAACTTCAGAATGGTTATTTCACGTTGCCTATTTTCCATTTGTACCTAATGACGGTAAATCGCTACGAAATCAATATCATAACAAAGCTAGAATAACGTTATGGATAGCGCGCTGTTCCGGTTTACGCTTTTAATGCCCTAAGTCAGATAATTGTGACGCTGCGCTGGTGACTCTTATGTTATGACTAGAGGACGCCCGCGACTTCGTACGCGTAGAATTAGTTTCCCGCTACTCCCCCCATTTCTTCCCGTTGGGGGTCGATTTTCGGAAAATCCTTTCTTAGTGCTCACTTACATCATGAAAGGAACCCATGTACCAAATTTCAAGTTTCTAGGTACAGTAGTTTCGGCTGTGCGTTGATATGTCAGTCAGTCAGTTTAGCCTTTTATATATATATATATATAGATGCATATTAGATGGGTGGCAATGAAGGCCATCGCGGTATGAACCAGCGAAGTCAGGTGCAGTAATAAAGGTGAAATAAAATCTGCTCAATATTTCAGACTCATCAATGTTATGCATAGAAATTAATGCGTAATGATTTCTACGTAATGACGTAATGATGTGTGGGAATGTTGGAAGGGGAAGGCCAAAGCGAACGTTCCACGATCAGATCGGGGACGTATTAAGACAGGGCCAGGTCAGGAGACTCTAAACCGACGCACGTGTATGAAGAGACTTATGAGTGTGGAGGAAGCGAGGGCAGTTTGTCTGAATCGTAGCAAGTGGAAGGAAGTGGTCTCTGCCTACCCCTACGGAAATAGGCGTGATTGTATGTATGTTTTTATGTATTTCTGTGAAACAGTACTAGGTAAGCCACGGAATAGAAAAAACAGTGGAAGTGGCATGAGCTTCGCTTAGTATCAGACCTGTTGTCGCCAATTCTCAAACTATCATAAAAACAACACGCCACCATGGAAAATGTTTTCGGTGCGGCTATCGTTTTTACATTCCAAAATAGCACAATAAGGCATGGTTCTGGATTTATTTCCTATTTTAGAAATATCGAAATATTGAAACATCGAAATAAGCGATCAAAAGTACGGCAAAAGTATGGTAGGTTATGCGGAACTCCGCATAACCGTGCCACACGTTACACACCCACTTGACACTTCTACTGTTTTTCTGTTCTGTGTAGGTAAGCCATATGCGTTTCTTTATTGACACTTAATGCTAAAAAAAATTGCTATGCGCCTATACTCGCACGCAAGGCTTATAAAGAGAGGTGACTAACCATTTTAATTACTGAACGTCGACACAAGGTTTGTATTAATGAAGAATTTATAAAAAGTCGAAGTAACAAGTGCAATAGGCGACCTAGCGGCATCTAGCGACAACTTGTTACAACCAGCTTGACAGCGCCGCCAGCGTCAGACGGTCCAACTAAATCTGACAGTGCGCTACATCGCGCTAACGAAGTTTCCCCAGCCAGTTGACAGCAGTGGCCCGTTTCACGAACTTCACGAAGCTACAAGTTACAAATTACAAGCGGAACTCTCTTTAAATTGAAGTTTTTGACAAGCTTTTATTTAACTTGCCCTGTATATTATTTTATTTGTTTCTTTGGGTCAAATCTTAAGTTAATTTTGAACCAGTTCCCGTCAATGGAATTGGCTGAAACTTGGAATACATGTGCGAACCCGATGGCAATGCAATATTATGGTACCATCGAGGTGATCTGATGATGGAGTCGGAAGGTGGCGACGTGATCTTTGCTGTATTTAATATCTACCCGCCGAGTTGCGGCTCGTTAGTTTCGTCTCGATAAGCAGATGATATCTGAATAATGTCGTCAACATAATGTTAGTTTTCATGCCGCTCAATTTGGCGCCAAAAATTCGCCATTTTGATTTCCAATAATTGTTCATATAGCCTATGACACTCTAGTGGTTAAGACGAATCTAACCACCTAAAATTTATTAAAATTGGTTTAGCTGTTTACGATTACGAGGGAACATAGAGTCGGACAAACAGGTCAAACACATAACCCTCCTTTTGGGCTTTGCCGCAATCGGGTAAAAAAATATCTAAACCAAACTGACCTTGATTTCGCAATCAATCCGTATTTATCAAAAACTTTCTGTCCACAACACAAACTGTCAATAGCTGGCACGCTATCATTTCACTCAAACCACTAATTCCAGCACTGGTAAACACTGCACTGTACACTGTTACACTATTCCGATGATTTACATCTGGATCACGGATTGGCCACTAAGCCTTTTCACATGGTCAGATGGCTGATTACCTGCAACAAAGAAAAACAATTAATACCCATTTTAACGCATTGTGATAATTTTAATACCTAATAAACAAAAAGCCTTTTATTTGTTGACAATAAAAAAAAATTACTAATAATCTGAAGTCTATGTTAGTCTATACTCGAAAATCTAATTCAAGACCAGAATCTGACAGTTCCCATCTTGATTATTTAGTTATTTTAACATTATTTCATAAAAACATGAATGAGAACTCGTGTTACCTGTAATATTAGGGTAAGTTTTATTGATAAAAATACCTACACTTAAACCAAAATGCAGTAATCACAGCGAGTGTGCGCCCGTTGAGGTTAGGATTTTGGTCTTGAATTAGATTTTCAAGTGTATGTAAGTAAGTATTGGTGAATCTGTTTCAGCTTATAATTTTAAGTAAAGTATGATAATTTTAGTGGTGATAGGACCTTGTGCAGGGTCCATTCAGATCGCTACCACAGTCATATCCTCTAGCTACCACCAGTCAGCAGTGTTCGCATTGATGTGTTCCGGTGTGGGTATAAGACAACCGGTGAAATTACCAGCATAGAGGCATTCCACCTTAGTCCTCGGGTTTAGCAATGCATTTGAAGTCTTAAAATTGAAGTCATGAGATTGTAGTCTTGAGAATTCAAATGTCTATGGGTCTCAGATCCCACTCACCATCATGTGGCCTGAGTGCTCACGTGCCTTCTCCTTGCCATATAAAAAAAACTAAGATTATTTTTTTGCTATGGATTGGACTGTTTGAGTCTATATTTCTGATCTCGTCTTTCCATCTAGTATAAGGTCTTCCCATCTTTCTTTTTATTATTTTATTAATGCTAGTGCCGGCAAATAAGCCGGCATCTCGGAAAATTGCGCAGTTCCTAAGGGAATAGGGACAAACAACTTCTACGCGGACGGATTCGCGGAATACAGCTAGTCTCGTTATAAATGGACTAAACAGATCAACTAACGAGATCAAAGTGTAGGCCGAAAGGTGACGAGTGGATAAGCTAGTGTCTATTTATATCCATGACGAGCCTAGGTATTTCTAGTATTACAGTATTTACAGTAATTGCAAATAGGTCAGGTTCATACTAGTTATATAGGTAGATAATGATGAAGTTAAATATCTTTAACGTACGAGTCAATCAATGACAATAAGGTCGTTCCTTATGACGATTTTATACACAAGTTTGAAATAGGCTTGTGTCTGAGGGGTAAACTGGCAACACCAGCCGGTTTAGACGTCAAAATGGAGTGCCAGTTTTGATAAATTCTTTTTAAGTAGTTTTAATGTTTAAATTGTTAATTTTTTGGACTAAAACCCAAGATAAACACATAAATATTAAGTGTACATGGTATCACGACTATATGTGCTGTGAAGGAAGTATTATCACGAATGCAAAATTTGACAAGTAAATGGTTCAACGACTTCGTGATTTGAAAATGTCTTGAAAATTACACCGTCTGCTGTACTGATTTATCATCAACAAAACCAGGGGAGTATTCATTTTGTATAATTTCGTTATTACATTTACTACTGCATTAAATTTTAACGAATATACTGTAGTTGTAACAAAGTATTTTGATCAAATTATGTGACATTGACAGCACGAAAAGGTTTTAGTTTTTAAAATGTTTTGGTAAAAGTGTGGCTTATTTCAAGCTTTAGTTAATAGTATTGTAATAGTAAAATTATTGCAGTCATTAATATACCTACATTTCCATAAGAAATTAGTTTATTTTTGTGACATTGTCACTTTTAAGGCAATTAACATATAATTTAGGCTAACTATTGATAGTGTATCTTGTTTAACTGTTTTTGTGTTCTAGTACTATACTCTGTCACCATGATTTCAGCCACTACCACTCTTTTTTTTTACCGATCATCTGTAGCTTCAAACCCTGACACTGGCAAAGTTGTCCATATGGACAGAAGCCATTCCGAGGGAAAATTGAAATTGAAGCCCACAACCCGTCGGGATGTCCTGGTGAACAAACTCCAGAATACTCAGTCTGAGCTTAAGACAGTCAACGAGCTCAATGCACGGCTGTTGCAGGAGCGCGACGAGAGTGAAGAGGAGGTCCTGCGCGTCATCAATAATAACAAAACCCTCAAGCCGGACTTAGAGTACAATGACATGCGGGAACAGCGGGACCGCCTGCAGGCCAAACGTGGACCAGTTCCAGCAGTGCCGCGAGACGCACGAGGAGGCGCTTCGGCGCATCCGGGATCTAGAATAATTACTGGAGGCGCAGCAAGTGAAGCAGGAATATTAAGCAGTCCATACCTTTAGTATATATTACACACCAAGTATTGTATCATATACATGTATACAGGAACTAAGAACTAAAAGGAAGAACCGAAAGGAACTAGTTCCTCGTAAACGATCTTAATCGGTCTTCGGTCCTTTAGGTCAGTAGCAATAGTTGTATGAGCGAAACAGAGCGAACGAGTAAAGAGCGCACGGCACGGCACTCGATGTGAACGAGACAAATAGTACCTACCTATTTCAAAGCGTGTCCTTCTCAGATCTCAAAATTTGCTCCGGAGCTAAAGGACTAGTTCCTTTGACCGATTGACCGAGATCGGAGCGCTCCCTTTTAAGACCGAGCGGAAACAACTCTAGCTTGAAAAATAAACGAGTTAATCGTCTTAATTGCCTGCACATGAGACCGAGCGTCGCTCGGGTTAAAAACGAATTTTCCCGAAGATGGCTAATTGACAGATATTTTTTTCCCCCCGTTAAACCCCCATGTTGCAAATTTCATCGAAACCTTGAGAGTCGTATATGTATATACAAATATTGCTCGTTCAATGTATACATATTTAATAGATTAAAAACCCCCCCCTATAATGGCGACCCCGTCTCCCAGAGCTGATACCTATTCCTTGGATAGGTACCCTAGGTGCGCTCAGAAAAGATTTTTCAAAACTCGCCCCCAAAGCGAATTCCGGGTTCCTCTAGTTCTTTATAAATAGGTAATATACTTAGTTATCGGCAAACACATGTCTTAAGATCATGAACCAAGTCAATAAACATAAATAAATTATCTAACATCAAAGGAATGTATTTATAGCCAACTAAATATATTGCACTCATAAATTCTTGCATATTTATCACTGATTAGATTTATATAATTTCGACATAGCTATTTAATAAAATGATCATTTAAGTTATTGAATAGCAGATTATTTACGACACGCTTAGCCTACTTGCTAGTGACCCTGCCTACGGAGCTAGAGGTCTCGGGACTCTCGGGTTTGATTCCTTGTAAAGACAAATACCTACTTATTTGTGTGATGAGCGCTAGTACTTGTTCATCTCGTCACAGTTGTGAGTAGGTATGTATTTGTCTAAATAAGTATGTTTATAGTACGTAGCCTAGTACCCATAGTACAAGCCTAGAGCTTAGTTTGGGAATAGGTCAATTTGTGTGACATTTTATTCAGATATTTATTTTATTGGTCATTAACAAAAAACATGAAAGATTTGGTAAACATTGTACATACTTAAATTAATACCTACATAAAGAACATCCAAGACTCAGGAACAATTACTCTCACATCACACAAATATTTGCCCATACTGAGAATCGAACCCGGGACCGCTAGCTTTCTAGGGCCACTACCAAATAGGCTAAAAAAAATGTTCTGTTCATAATGGTCAGGACAAGATTTGTATGGAAAAATAAACACCCAGGCGCTAGATACAAACAGCTAGTCAAATAATAAAAAACCGGACAAGTGCGAGTCGGACTCGCGCACCGAGGGTTCCGCACATGTCGGTTAACTGAATTCAAAATTTGGACCACCGTTCCTTGCATAAAGACCCCATTTTTTTGGGATTTAATCAAAAATTTATAGTTTTCAGATTTTTTCCTATACTTGTAGTAAGACGGAATTACTTGCCAAATTTATATTTAGATATAGATCTAGGTCAACGGAAAAGAACTACCTACCCTACCCTATAAATTTAGATTCCCTTGAGAGTGTTGAAATATACATTATTTGCTACAAAAACGGCCGTATATTTTTTTACATTAACTTAGAAGTTTGAATTTTTCACAACTTCAAGGGACTGAAGACCTGAGTACAATATGGTTTTAATTTTAATTCGATACGCATTCCCGAGATAAAGGGTCTTGACAGACAGACGGACTGATGGACAACAAAGTGATCCATTCCATTTTTTCCTTTTTTTCCTTTTGAGGTACGGTACCGTAAACGTAAAAACTATCTTAATGACACAGCTCAAGAAAAAAAAATGTGCAAATTTAATTATGTACACAAGTTAATTTAGATGACTTCCCATAACTTTCATAGACACAATGAGAATTGAGAATGTAATCTTGTGGGAACATTCATTTCAAATAGGTATTTAAATTTAATTATGCAAGAATGTAATGTGCTTACACATTTAACAAAAGATAACTATACTCGAAAATCTAATTCAAGACCAAAATCCTAACCTCAACGGGCGCACATTCGCTGTGATTACTTACTGCATTTTGGTTTAAGTGTAGGTATTTTTATCAATAAAACTTACCCTAATATTACTGGATACAGGAGTTCTCATTCATTGTTTTTAAGAAATAATGTTAAAATGACGAAATAATCAAGATGGGAACTGTCAAATTTTGGTCTTGAATTCGATTTTCGAGTTTTGGTACCTATTAAGTAGATAAAAACCGGTAAAGTGCGAGTGGGACTCGCGTACCGAGGGTTCCGTACCGTACCGCCGCACAGTAGGTATTATTATTGTATTCCGATTTGAATTCGATTTTGAATCTAATCAGCGAGAGCCCAACTCACGTTTTTCTTCAGGGTTTCTACTAGGTAGGTATAAATCATACCAAATTCGACGCCGGTATGTTTTACCATTTTTATGGTAAACCATCAAAATATAAAAAAGTACAAATGGCGGACTTAGTGCCTAATGGCATTTACATTTACAAAACTACAATCTTATTACTGCAAATATGTTGCCAACCCTGAGGACTAAGATGGAAAGCCTGTATGCTAATGTCACCGTTTGTGTTATCCCCACACCGGAACACAACAATGCGAATGCTGCTTTGCGGTAAGTTAATTGATATCATGGTGGTAGTGATCCAGACGGATGCTGCACAAGGTCTTAACATCAGTAAAAATTACGTAAGATACCTCTGTTATAAGTAAGATACCGCAATTGCCAAATGTAAGTTAGTAATGGAAATAGACATTCATTCATATTTTTTCTATACTTGTCCTTTTAGTCTGTGAACAGGAGATGCTGAACATTCTGATGAGTGAGTTTAACCCGTAGGTTCAGGGGTTTAGGCTGATCATTGTCTGACAGTCAGTCAGTCAAACAATCACAGAATAGTTTTATAAGTCAAGATAAAAATCATTTTTATCTCAGCATATTATTAACTCTTTTTGAGCATGAATCCTTCTTGAAATCCTCAAAATAGGTATATACCTAATTTAGATTAAAATCTATAAAAACATTGAAATAAAATAAACATGACCAGTTGACAAATATGGTATAATGACATACCCGCCCACATAGTATATTAATTTAAAATTATTCCAATCAAAAATACAACTTAAGGAGGTCATAATGAGTAAACAAAATTCATAAAGGCAAAAAAAAACTAATCCTCCATATTAATATGTAAATAACCTTAACAATGGTGGACTGCACTCATCATGTTTTTGAGGCTGCAACAAGGTTCACTAATGTTTTACCAAATCATCATTTGGCAAACAATGTCATTTTACAAACTTTAATTTTGCAAAAATGAATTTCCCACCACATAATTTTATATTTTTTGTGGTATAACCTAACCTAACTTATTTAATGTGTAATGGTTTAAGCACTAATACATTTTTGCGAAATGAAAGTTTGTAAAATGATATGTTTGTCAAATTAACTTTTGGTAAAAAGTCAGGATACCCTGCAACAACCAACCATATTCTGGATGTACAGCCAAACAAATGGATTTCTATGCCACTATGGAACTACATCAAAGTGAGGCAGTAAGTCAATCCTGAGGACGTTTCTAGAATTGTGCACAGGCAGCGGTGATCTCTTCACATCAGGTGACCGGATAGCTTGTTTGCCGTTTGCTTGATTGCAATAAAATTGATTGATTACGTCCCAATTGTGGCCCCAAAATCCATTTCATCTGTACATAGTGCAATCATTACTGTGTTTGTCTGATAAAATAAAGCATTCTCTTTTTTCTAACAATTTAAAGATGATGGATGATTTATCATACAAATCCATCATCTATCCCTGGAAATAGTAGTTTTTCTTTCAGTATAAATGATAGTCTGTTAATTCAGGCTATCTCCATTTCAAATTTTATCCAAATAGGTATAGCAGTTTCAGCATGAAGTAGTAACACGCAAATTACATACATATATACATTAAATCATGCCCGTTTCCCAGAGGGATAGGCAGAAATTTAAGCACACAAGTTTTTGAATGTATTTGTGTGGTACCTAGATGATATAATAATAAGTGCATGGGGTAGTTGAATTTGTCAGACAATGACTGAAAAGAGAAATTGAAGGAATGTGTTTTTATTTTTTTGCTCAATCAATCAGTCAAATCAAAAAGGGTTTGAATTTCCCGACTTTTTTTATTTTTGCCAATTTAAGGGTTAAACATTATTAAGCAGACAGGTGCTACTTCTGGACCATTGACTCAAACATCAACAATCAATATTATGGTACATCTCAGTCAATCAATCAATTAGAGTTGATATTTATCCACATATTATCAGAAGTTTGGTGTCAAGTAGATAGCTAAGGGATTTAAGAATTCACAGATAAGCCATAGATACATTATCTATGTAAATAACTTAGTATGTAACAGGATTACAAGAAGCCATACTTTCACTTGAGAGCGTCGAAGAAATTCGGTAATAGGCTTGTACCAAAAAGAAGACGACTTATTTTTATAATATGATTATATGACTAATTAAGCAGTTTTAATGTTAAATGTCGGATTTTAGTGTTTATAAACGAGTGACATAGTTGTGTTGATACAATAAACGAGAGTGATGTCATCGCGGACGACCAATTGAAGCCAGCAGGATAAAAATTAACAGTCTGTTATACTGGTTTAAGTGACCAACAGCCTTGTAGTAACTTCGACACCCATACGCAAAAAATGTAAATTTATGCTATTTTCCCATGACCTAATTGAAAATAACGACTTCATATTGCTTTAAAATGTTCAAGAGCCTATTTAAAAGGTCGCAACAACTTAAAATCCTTGAAATTATCAATGTAATACACGGAGACGGCCCAACAAAAGGATTGTCAAATAATATTGCACGGAGATTCGCAAACCGCGAAATGCGATCATTGCACGAGATTTAACCCCTTAAGATACACAAATAACTCTGTATTCGCAAAAGAAGCATAAAGAGATACTGAGTCACAAGTAAAACAAAGAATTAGTCAAGGAATCCGGCGCAAAAATACCATTTGGAGGAGACATTGCCTTTTTCAGTAACTGACCTTTGCGAGTAACACTTCCTTGCACAAATCAATTTAACACAAAATCACTTATAACACCAGTCTTTACACACTTAAATGGATGAATACGTTCGCACTTGAGTATTTTCCAACAGTTTTCTTCACGAACAGAGTCCCAACGTTTCAAAATCACTTGTAAAATTCGTGATGTCGCGCATGCCCGACAGAAATTTACATCACGTGACCTGTCATGGCGTCATAAAAGTTTGTTTTTTTACATCTTTGCGATGAGACTGTGGAATATGTCATACAGCTTAAATGTTCGACGTTCCATTTTATATTGTAAATATTAATGAAAGTCTAAAGTGATAGATATTTCCAAAATACTTTTAGGGCAATCTGCGCATAAAACTATTAAATAGGTAAGTATATGTTCCGAGATTTTTTATTTGTGGCAATAATTGTAGCTAACTTCACATTAATTTTGTGACGGCATGGGGCATGGTGCTCTACTTTGAAATCCGTAATTCGAACTTCGTCTATAGCTATCTCTTTCGCTCTCGACGCGTAACTAATTCGCAAGAAAGTAACGGGGCGATCCGAAGTTCGAATTACTGATTTCAAAGTAGAGCCCATGGTTTGGTGTTGTTAATATTTGTATAAAAACCGGCCAACGAGTCGGACTAGCACACGAAGGGTTCCGAACAATTATCTATAAAAAATCGTTTTGAAGTTAGAATCTTTTGTCTTTAGGTCTGTGGTAATATTACGAACTCCTTTATTACTAAGTACTATCAGACCATTGGAACCTTGACCCACCATAGAACTGTGTCACAGAGACGTTATGATTCAAGTTATAAGAAGTGTCAAACAAATTGTTTTATAATGTCACTGTGACACCGTTCTATGGTGGGTCAGGGTTCCATTGGGCTGATAGTACATAATAATATGATGAATTACCGAGAGCCTGGAATTGCATATGTAGTGGTTGTACCGTTCGCATGAAAAGGGAAACCATTTAAGTTTTCTTCTTAATTTAATGAGATTACCCTAAACAAGTGGAATAAGTATGTATTTTTTTGCTTTTAGTCGCTATCATTTATTTAAATTTTCGTCTTTAAGGTTGGAAATTGCTTATAGGACAGATGAAAATTATATATAGTTCTCCTGATGACTTCTTGATCAAAATCATCTACTGCCGGCGGACGGACGTACGTAACTTTTTCTTACTGGGAGAAAGGGATTTTTTCGTTGCTTTGAATTCGTCACTCTTACTCTCGGTCATAATTTTATAAATAGTCGAGGTAGAAACACCTGTAGCTTTTTCAACTAATTGAGCAGCGATGTAAGGTGAATTTGAATTTTTCATTAGTTCGAGTTCAAAATATTTATGACAGTTAAAATTATTTGTTTACTTTGACTCTCAATCGGACCAAAATTACTGTTACTTTCTGCCATAATTTTTGCAAACTTACAACTTACAGTCGCACGTGCCCAGACAAAATAATTCTGAAAATTGCGAGTACCTATCCAATAAAATAGTTTTTAAAGTTGTAGGTACCTAATTTTATAGCTCTGCCTACCGCACTCTGGGATTACAGGCGTGAAGGTATGTATGTATGTACACAATAAAATAAGACGTATATTTTAGTGCATTGTAAAAAGTATTTAGAATTTGACACTGACATTATTTTTGTACTTACTTATTTAATATAAAACAAAACTCTTTTTATGCTGATGGTATAGAAGTTGAGGAAATTTAAATTGAGAATGCCTGTAAAGACATGTTACCACTACATATGTAATTCCACGCTCTCGGTAATTCATCTATACCTATTATGGGAGTCAAAAAAAAAGTATATAATACGAATGTCAGGAGCCCTAATATGGCTGCATTTATCGCGTGATAAAGTTTGGATAGGATAACCTTTGATAAGTAAATAAGTAAGTACGAGAGTTACGGATGCTTTATCCACATTTGACACGCGATATAGAAGCAGCTATACTAGGCCCGCAGGAGTTGTTATGTCACTATGTTTTAAATATACCGATGTTTTCAATTTTGTTAATTAAGGGCAGATTTTTCAATCCCCAGATAAAGCTATCCGGAAGGTAAATTTTAGCTCTGTCCTTTTCTTTCATATGACTTCAGAAAAGGATAGTTATACATTTAAGTGACGGATAGTTTTATCTGGGGATTCAAAAATCAGCCCTAAAGCCTAAATAATCAAAATACGCGAACACGCAACGCCAAGTGAAGTGCTAGCATTAGGTACTACAGACTACACTCGTGCCAGGTCTCTACTTTGAAATCAGTAATTCGAACTTCGTATCGCCCCGTCACTTTCTTGCGAATTAGTGACTCGTCGAGAGCAAAAGGGATAGCCAAAGACGAAGTTCGAATTACGGATTTCAAAGTAGAGCCTCTGTCATTAGAACATGCTTTAATTTGATTTATTCAAATAATAAAACCGTTTTAAAGTAAGTATGTCTTTATTGTGTTCGCCACCACGGCGGGAAAATTGGCACATACAGCGATGATAGCCGGTGGTGGTGGGCGGGATCGAGGTATCTAACACAGTTATGAAGTTTTTACTTGCTAAAAAGTGGAGATGCCGACAGTTTCACATGCTTCCACCAAATAGCCATTATTTTTCGATTACTTTGTATTGCGAGAGACAATTATGCGTGTAGAGCACTCGTTCGCAATTCGAAATATTTTGTGCGTTCAATTTACACGCCACTTGAATACAAGTTCGAACTTAGGTGTAAGTACATGCAACTTAGGGTGGTATATTCTTTGTCAAATGTGCATTTGATCAAAGAAATTGGATGACTTCATCAAATTTTCTAGAAACGCCTACATTTGATCAAATGTTACGAATGACATAAATGTCATTCGTAATGTAATTGTTTGTCCAATTTCTATATCCAATATTTGATCAAATAGTAATGAGAGCGCCACTGGACGCTCGGTGTAGTCTTAAAGCTTAAGTAGGTATACGTTTTGATTGAAAATTTGAAATAGCACAATCATCATCTGTAACGATATCGGTTCATCTGTAACGATTTCTTCTGACGAAAGCGTAATCATCGAACTCTTCGTCGTTCACCGGCTCCCAAGTCAGCGTCAGGCCCAAGCGCTTCTCCTGGACGTACAACTCCTGGAACAGAGAATTCAGATTAGCCCCTTTTTAGTTTTTTAGTTTTAGTTTACCCCCTAAAACAACTCGTCTCTCACCCCCCTCGTCTCGATTGCTTACGGAATGCAATATCGCTTTAACCGCTAACACGGCTTACCAGTAAGTAACCCATGTTTACCGGTAAACCGGTTCACCGGTATTTTAGCCTCATTTACGATTGGTTTTAAGTATTATAGTATTTTATGATAAAAAAAATTGTTTCTTGCGGCGCTTCTTCTCCGCAATGATGGTCTTGTCCGAAGCGTTGTAGATTCATTCCATATTAATTACCTACCGACTTATAAAAGAGCCCTCATGTGGCCAATTTACTGTATAAATATTTTGAATTTTGACTTAGATTTGTTAAATATACATTTTTTTAGTGTTGTACTCTATTCGTATATTTCAATCGCTTAAGAGTAACTGGAATATAATTTTTAAAGGGATACAATGCGCTGGCCACCAGCCTAAGCTGCAGAATGCATCGGTGCTTGTGCATTTTTGCAACGTAGGTGTCGGTTAAACACTGTAGAACAGACCGATTGATACCACGTTCGTTTCTACTCGTCCTCATTTTTTATTATTTACTGAGAAACACGAAGTCCAGTACTAACTGTAACGTAGAAAAGACCAGACAAAAAATTGTTCGTTTATTTTCTCTGTAAACAATGAACAAAATAACTATGCTTCTGTGACAAACCTCTATAAGCATGATTTTTTCAGAACACCTTTTATTTTCTGCTGTCAATTCCTGGATTCCCGTCTCCGAGCCTGGGGCGAGGGTTGCCACGTACCTGGTCAGTGTTGCTCGCAGTTCCGTGCAGCCGCAGGAACAGCTTGCGCGGGCGCCGGCGGACGTCGCGGGCAGCCGCCGCCACCAGCGCGCGCGACACGCTGCCGCACTCCGAGGCGTCGAGAGCCTACCAACCGGAACTAACAATAAGTATGTTTCTTATGTCAAGGGCGAGTGTCCACCAGTGCAGTACGAGGCAGCGGGGCGGTGCGCGAGGACCAAATCCACCAATAGGAGAGCTGCGCTGAGCGAGGCCAGGGAGGCTAAGTCATCCTATTGGTGGACATTTTCTTCGCACAATTTTAAAAATATAGTTTGCCAGGATTAAGAAGTTATAACTATTAATTAAAGAATCATCGTTAAAGATCGTAAAGGTTTCAAGATTCAACGAAAAACGTGTGTGGTAAAGGTGTCAACGTTTGAAAAATAAAACTATTAAGAATTTTGTTTCTAATCGTTTTTTCACGTTTAACAGTCTCAAGGAAATATGATCAAGTTTAATATATCCATAGAACTCCAACTTTATCATATGTGGCCTCTTAATATCTTAAGATCTATTTAGAGCTACACATTGTATTGTAATGTGCTATTGATGGCATTATAAAATAAAATAAGTTTATGACAACATCAATGATGACAACACTTTTTTTGTAACAAATATTTGTTGCCGTCTACTTTTATCTGCTTATCAAGACCAAACTGATGAATCCCAATGCGTAGGGTCTACGTTGGGTAAACCGACTCCATCATCAGATCAACTCTTTGATGCCATAACATTAACTTGTCATCGGGTTAACATATGTGGTCCAAATTTCAGCCCATTAACGGGACTGGTTCAAAATTGACTCGCAAGATTTGTCGACCTGAACTGACACACATACAAACAGCAGGTTAATAAAAAGCTTGTAAAATGGAAGGGTGGCACGAGGCACACAATATTTTGCTTCGTTCCATTCGTATATCAGGAGTTGTGAGTCGATGTAGGATAACGTTACCGTGATGCTGCCGTAGCTGATGCAGTGCTCCAGGTCCTCGTCGGTGGCCTGGCTGCCCGCCACACAGAGCTCGGCGACGCGGGGCAGCTCCCGGCACAGCGCCCGCACCGCCCGCCCGCTCACCGCTGCCGCCCAAGAAACATTATTGACAACAAGAACTTTTTTAAAAGAGGTTCTGTAAAAAAACTTGCTTATAAAGGTTGGTCTCAAAAGCATTTTTTTGTTTATTTACTGAAAAAATAAATAAACAAATTTCTGCTAACGGCTAAAGAGCTTAAACGGCACATGGTCTTTTCTACGTCACAGCTAGTTCTAGACTTAAAACATCTTTTGTTAACTGCATATTCCGGTGTCTTTGCTAAAGACCGTAAATCTTACCACGGCTTCCATTAATATTTAAATAGCGAAGTTTCTTGCAGCCGAGCACAATAGCTTCCAGCAACGCGTCTGTGGCGATGCAGCTCATGCTGAACCGCTTCAGCTCGCTGAGTCGGCCGATGGCTGCCACTAGTTCCTCATGCACGCTGACCTCTTCATAGCCATCTAAAGATAGAATTTCCAACTTGGGCGTTTTCCCAATCAACTGAGAAACTTTGGCGAAAATTTCAGGCGAATTAAAATTTAATACTAGCTCCGTTAGTCGTGAGAAGTCTTCAGATTGATCTAGTCCCTCGATCTTCAATAACGGGCATGCGTTCATCGTAAGAGATTCCAAGTTTGTTCCGGCGACAGCCAAGAAACTCCCGGACATATGCTCGTTGTCGGTTATTTTCACATGTTCAACGAATTCCGTCTGGATGTATCCGTCCATATAGAACTCATTTACCTGGAATTAAAATAAATATGATTAATGTTTTGCCCACGACTTCTGACTGCATTGAAATTATTTAAAGCTAAATAATAATCTATATCATGGGACAATCTCACACAAATTGACCTAGTCCCAAAGTAAGCTCTAGGCCTAGGCTTATACTAGACTTATACCTACTAGGCTTATACTATCATATGGGTACTAGACCAGTGCTCCGCAAAAAGAAAATGAATGTCTATTTCCATAAGCGTGATCTAGGCTGCAATCTATATGGACTGGGTTCGAAATCCATTCTCCGAAAGCATTCCTTTTGGACACTTACCAATAAATGAGCAGGAAGAACAAATTAAAATTAAAATTTTCAGTAACCGATTTTGAACATTTTTGTAAAATATGTGTGAAAAATGAATGTCCTCTGCTTTCTAAGCATGCTATTGCAATACTTTTGCCATTTGCAACGATCTATTTGTGTGAATTAGGATTTTCAACTCTTATCACAATAAAAACCAAAAAAAGGGAATGCCTTAGGACGATCGACGAAGAGATGAGAGCGGCCCTGTCAACGATTACTCCAAATTTAGTCCGTCTATGCTCAATTAAACAGGCTCGTTTCGCATTAAGTAAATACCTTTTCTTCATTTTAAAGTTTGTTGATTAATATTACTTAAATATTTGTTTGTTGATTAATAATAAATGGTGATTAATATTATTGCAAAACTGATTTTTAATTTGTGGTGTACCTCCAAAAAATTTCGTTTTCCTATATGTAGGTACCTTGAACACAAAAAGTTTGCGGCACATTGTACTAGACAACGATAGAGAAATAAATACATAGAAAACATCCAAGGCTTAGAAACCAAAAATCGCGCTCAACACTCAAATACGCGAGTATCTACCGGGAATCGAACGCGGGACCGCTAGCTTCATAGGCAGGGTCACAACTAGGGCTAACGCCTCGTCCTGTTACGGGACACCTGTCGACGTAATGCATATTGTACTGTTCTCTATAAGTACCTCAATTGTCGCAGCACCATGTTGGTGGTATCCACCTCTCACTTAGCAGGATGTCTTACACCCGTATTCACAAACGTCACTATTAGGTCTCACAGTGCTCACGAACGCACAGGGTGGTTCAAAATAAATCGTCTCATAAACAAGGTCGGTCAATAACCTAACCAACAAAACGTTGGAAAACCCCCGACATTGACATTTCAAAGTTCAATAATTACAAAACGGCTGAACCGATTTCGATATAAAATGTCTAAGAACCACCGCAAGAAAACCTGCTTTCAAATAAAAAAAACCGCATCCAAATCGGTTCATCCGTTTAAGAGCTACGGTGCCACAGACAGACACACACACACACACACACACACACACACACACACACACACACACACACACACACACTTACACGTCAAACTTATAACACCCCTCTTTTTTGCGTCGGGGGTTAAAAAAGGACCAATCACAAAGCTGTATTGAACGCAGTGCGTTTACTCAGTGAAAGATCCCTTAAGTATTGTTTGTGAATACGGGTGTTAGTATGAAGTTAGTTGAAAATATGTAGTACTTACACGAGTACAAGCTTCAAAAGTTACTTTTTTCAAGCGCTTGAAATATTTTAACATTTCGAATGGAATCTCCCATTTTATTTCGTAAAACTGAAATATAAATAAGAATAAACTTAATTAGGTATATAGAAATATTTACATAGTATAAAACAAAATCGCTTTGCGCGTCTGTCTGTCCGTCCCTATACATGTACATCTGCTAACTTCTCATACAACACGCAACGGATTTTGATGCGGTTTTCACCATTAGTTAGATAATTTTTCACGGAAGGTTTCAATGTTGAATAAATCCTGGTTTATATACGGGTGTCACAGGAAACTCACATAAACGGGAGCGAAGCGAGGGCGAGTCGCTCGCAATAAATGTCAGGGGATACTTTCACGCAAATTGACCTAGTCCCGAACTAACTAAACTCTAGATTTGAACTATGGGTACTAGGCAATAGTAATTTACGTGACGGTTGCGTAATGCCGTATACGCAGAGTCGCGTACAATACTTTATCTACACACATTATTATAAGTACTCTAAGATGGGTTCAGAAGCCGAAAGGCAAATGACCAGCATTACCTGTGGTCGTAGGTGACAGCGATGACAGCTGTAACGTAATTCCATTACGTTATCGAATATTGTGAGGTAATGAGATCCAAATTTGGAACATCTTCCAAAATTAACAGTTCTCATCGCTGTCACCCACTACCACAAGTAATGCTGGTCATTGCCTACTACGGGTTTTGAACGTATAATAGAGGACTTATGATATGTATGTACCTATATAAAAAAAATCGTTTGTTTTAAACTTTCGCGACGTTCACACATACTGTAATAAATATAAAACGGGACTTAATCGCACGTAACCTAAATAAGCACCAGCGCTCTTCAGTCAGGTCGTGACCACGACCGTTGCACACGGTCGAAACGTCGAGGTATGTATAATGATTTTATGCAATTAAGTCCCGTTCTAGATTTATTTCAAAAGAAATATGTTAAAAAAAACTAACAACGGATACCTACTATAAAAAAGTTAAACTCCCTTGACCATTTTTAATACTTGTTGTTTTTTTTCGGGATTCATACTAAGTATAATCATACCAAATTTTATGCTTGTATGCTTTACCGGTTTTACGATACCTAAGTACAACAAAATAACGTTTCTTGTATTGGGACCACTTTTATTGTTTAATTTTTTATATTTTTTAGTAAATCCGCCGTAATTACACAAAAAATTCTGAAAAAAGTAACCTATCTATTACGGTTCAAAAGATACAGCTGTTTAAAGTTAGGACGGACGGACGGACAGACGGACGGCGGGTCCCGTTGGGCTCCCTTCGGGTACGAAACCCTAAAATGGTTAAGTGTACCGGCGGCACGGAACCCTCGGTGCGCGAGTCCGACTCGCGATTGACCGGTTTTCATTTAAATAATATGCTTATTTTGATACTTACTGTAATATCTTCTATATTTGGACAATGTGCGCCGAAACTTGAAGAGAAGTTATTAAAATTTGTGGTGTACAAAAGAAGTTTCTCTATATAAGGACCCATTTTGTTAATCATTGATTGGCACATCGTTTTATCCCAGTCCAGACAGATACAGCGGTACTGATGTTTGTTTCTATAATGTCGGAAATAGCCACACCAACTACGGTGGTGTATTCGATAGCTCTTGACACCTGTAATTAAATTATAAATAAAATTAATCGCAAACATCAAAGGCAACTCTGGCGTGGTTATACCTGGTATCTATTCGAGCACCACTTGTTGCCAGCCGCGGCTGACGCGCTCCGGGCGCGACTTTGTCGATGTGAGCCACTCACGGCTCCCGGCGTGGTCATACTTGGTAAGTATCCGAGCACCACTTGTTGCCAGCCGCGGCTGACGCGCTCCGAGCGCGACGTCGTCGATGTGGGCCAGTCACGGCTCCCGGCGTGGTCATACCTAACATCTATTCGAGTACCACTTGTTGCCAGCCGCGGCTGACGCGCTCCGAGCGCGACGTCGTCGATGTGGGCCACTCACGGCTCCCGGCGTGGTCATACCTGGTAAGTATCCGAGCACCACTTATTGCCAGCCGCGGCTGACGCGCTCCGAGCGCGACGGCGTCGATGTGAGCCACTCACGGCTCCCGGCGTGGTCATACCTAACATCTATTCGAGTACCACTTGTTGCCAGCCGCGGCTGACGCGCTCCGAGCGCGACGTCGTCGATGTGAGCCACTCACGGCTCCCGGCGTGGTCATACCTGGTAAGTATCCGAGCACCACTTATTGCCAGCCGCGGCTGACGCGCTCCGAGCGCGACGGCGTCGATGTGAGCCACTCACGGCTCCCGGCGTGGTCATATCTGACATCTATTCGAGTACCACTTGTTGCCAGCCGCGGCTGACGCGCTCCGAGCGCGACGTCGTCGATGTGAGCCACTCACGGCTCCCGGCGTGGTCATACCTGGTAAGTATCCGAGCACCACTTATTGCCAGCCGCGGCTGACGCGCTCCGAGCGCGACGGCGTCGATGTGAGCCACTCACGGCTCCCGGCGTGGTCATATCTGACATCTATTCGAGTACCACTTGTTGCCAGCCGCGGCTGACGCGCTCCGAGCGCGACGTCGTCGATGTGAGCCACTCACGGCTCCCGGCGTGGTCATACCTGGTAAGTATTCGAGCACCACTTGTTGCCAGCCGCGGCTGACGCGCTCCGAGCGCACTACGTCGTTAATGCCCACATAATCCAACACATGTCTCCAGCAGTCCGCATTCAGAACGTCTAAAATCGTTTTACAGGATGCATCCAATTCTGGGTTCTGCAATACAAACAAATGAGAATCAACCAAAGACGTTTAATGTAGGTACTAAGTAGTAATAGACGGGACATAGCAAACAAAAGCGTAATCAAAAAAATAATAATAGTGTAGATAATGTAGCCCCTACCCCAACCGCCTCCACACTACAGGAACCGCCTATAGTTTTGCACTGATAAAGCATGTTGGTGGTAATAGGTAGTAATGGGACTCGTCGCAGTGCGGTATGACGTGCGTATCCGTGTCAAGCTCAAAACACAGCGGGCGGGACGGGACGGCGACGGGACGCTGGCGGGGTGTCGGCGTGGCTTCTCGATCTTAAGCTCTAATTCCTTTTGACTCTTAAATCGCCTTTAGTATTTTGGTACGACGCAGCGAGCCGTCCCGTGGGGTGTGACGTCCTCGGCTTTCTAAACACTTCTACAAATACTTATACAACACAACGCGTCGCGCCCGCATTCACGGGCGTGCCACGCCACGCCTCAACGGTGCGACATTACGGAGCAAACTGATTAGAAAACGGCAGCCAGAGAACTCGTTCACGATGACGCCATTTGGCTTCGCGAGGAGGCGCGGCGTGTTCAACGTAGAATTTCGACATTCACGATAGTCCCATTCGGATTGCGCGTGTTGGCGCGTCGCGCTGGCTTTCATTCCATTTGGAAATCCAACGGACTTTTAAACGCTACAGTTTCGACATTCACAGATCGATTTTAGCGCGGCGCGGCGCTGCTCTATTGGGCTCGTTGGACCGGTCGTGACTGCCCAGCTTTGGATGATTTTTGGCAGGTATAAACACTTTAGGGCTGATTTTTTAATCCCCATATTGAACTATCCGTCAGTGAAATGTATTACTATCCTTTTCTGAAGTCATATGAAAGAAAAGGACAGAGCTAAAATTTACTTTCCGGATAGCTTTATCTGGGGATTGAAAGATCAGCCCTTAGTCGCCCGTATCTCAAGAAGCAATCAAGCCTACTGAATCGTGATAGTTTTCCTTTTAAATTAGTTATATGTGGTTTAATTTAAGATTTTTTTCAGATCTTTATTACCTGTAGTTTTGGCTGTAGGGGAGGGGCCAGTGTACATCACCAGCATTATGATACAACATTGTGCTTAAAAATATCTGACACCCTCTTATGCCTCTAGTAATAAAGACGTGTCAGATATTTTGTGCCCAATGTTGGATAATTATATTATTGCTGGTGATTGTACCTATTTTTTGACCGACCTTTTGTTTATGAGACGATTTGAACCACCCTGTGCGTTTGTGAGCACTGTGAGACCTCATACTGACGTTTGTGAATATACGTGGGTTAGTATCATATGTTTGTATAAAAAATATAACTTGAAAATAAATTCGGTTTACGGTTTTAACTTTTAAGAGCTACGGTGCCACGGACAGACACAGACCGGACCCATACATAGCGGTCAAACATATAACACCCCTCTTTTTGCGTCGGGGGTTACAGATGTAACATCAGCTCGGTACAGCCTGTACTCGACTCGGTAATTGGGTCAAAATCTTTGTAGATGCATTGAAAATGTGTCAGAGCGGTTGTTTTTGTAGGAAGTAATATTTTATTTTGTTTGACGATGTTTGGCAATACTGTGCTGATTCAAATAGAATAAACATTTATTTAGATTTAAAAAAATAACGACTTAAAGAAAAAAAATACGATCGTGACAGAGTAGAAAATTTCAGTGCATCGAAAAAGATTTTGACCCAATTATCGTATTGTTTAACTCGGCCGCCATTACTGTCAAGTAAATAAGAGCTATCAATACGTTGACAATACAGAAACACGTCAAAAGCGATAAGGTTCGATCGTGTGGAACTGTAGAATCTCGGCCCATACGAATATTGCTTACGTCATCGTCATGGCGGCGGTTACCCATCTTCCGACTCCGGCGCAGCACCCGTCTCAGCACCCGTCTCGCTCGTGCACACTGCTCCTGTGATAAGAAAATACTCTCCGTACCAAGCTAACTGCGTCTATATAAAAATACATAGCAACAATGATTAGTTTTTTGTAATTATAGATATCAATGACCTTCCCAATGCAGTCTCCAAAAATGGTTTATACCTATTAGTCGGCTGATGTGACTCACCCCTCCGGCTGTACGATAGGTACCTACTGAAGCACGATAAATACGAACTCTTCCGATAAAATACGATAGAAAACTATTAAGCACTAGATACATCTGTATAGTTATAATTTACTCGCGGCCCGCCGGCGGCTTGGCCCCGCTACAAATTTCCGACTTTCCCGGTGCATTTTTCTTTCATACAAACCTTGTCCTGACAAAAACGAATACGACGAAAAAAGAATAATCTAATTTGGTGCAGTCGTTCGGTAGTTATGCGAGTAGGTACATACATTTCGGTGATTCACTTTTATTTACATAGATTATGAATCACGAAACTTCATTTTCTGAGTTAATTATAGGTTAAATTTGTGCGAGAGATAAAATTAATTAAGACAGCCATGTCAGCCATTATTGTCAACAAGGCTACATTGTACTAATAAATAAATAATAAAAAAGTAATAAGAGGGGTGTTGTAGAAGCACGTATCTATTTCCCGGGAGTAGCTGAGTGACTTCGCGACAGTCACCAGCATTATTATGATCCAACATTGCACTTCAAAATATCTGACACGCTCTTATGCCTCTAGTAATAAAGACGTGTCAGATATTTTTGAGCCCAATGTTGGATAATAATAGTAATATTATTGCTGGTGATTGTACCTATTATTTTATCACCTTTCAACGAAGTTATCTAATAATAAGATCGTTGAATAAATAAAAAAAAATCATTTCACCGAAAGGCATTTCTTTTCTCACCGCGCATGAGTCAATTTTACTTGGTAGTCACAAGTCACAAGTCTAACCTAACCTAACCTAACCTAACCTAACCTAGGTAATTAATGATTTCAGCAGCCAATAGCGTTCGATGAAATGATACAATAAATGAAGTGAAAATCGATAAATAGGTGGGTTACCAACTTACCACATATACCCCCTCTGTTCGCGTAGGGGGTTAAAACAGCTGCTATTATTACCCAAGCTACAAATATAACGTAATATACCTTAATATTGGGCATTGCACTCGTATGACCCATGATATGTATCAGGGAAGTGTATTATTATACGATAAAAACATACCTAAACCGGTCGACCGGGCGCGCTCTCCCGCAAGCTGCGTGCGCGCACTAGTGACGCGAGTGTATTGTGTCGACGCCTCGACGGGCATTCGTGGACTGAGCAGGACATACATTTGGTGGGTTTTTTGGTGGACAAACGATGGGTGCGTCATACGCAGTCTAAAAACATTTTTCATAATTATATTTTACTACCTAGGAAAACCAAAATGAACGTTTAGCATACAAACAATTTTATCAGGCATACGCTCAAATAACATAACACTCATCTATCTATATAAATAAAAACCGGTAAAGTGCGAGTCGGACTCGCGCACCGAGGGTTCCGTATTGAAGATAATATGCTTCGTAACCGCAAAAGAAAATATTTTGTTATAAGCTTTATTTTCCAGACAATAAGGTCGATTTTAACTAGCCTAAATTTTAATACAGATTTTCTTAGTTTTTTTGTTATTTCTCAAAAACTGTAAATAATGAACACTTTATTTTATTTTTCCCAGAAAATATAAGTAATTATCTATACGTCAGGATTTTTTTCAGAATTTTTGATTGATAAACTTCGGAGCTATAAGGGGGGGGCTATAACTTTTGGCTATAAATCAAAAAGAACATCACAGAAATTTTTCAAACAAATAGTTTTGAAATGTGCAGATTAAGACCTTTCATATGACACCCCATTTCCTATAATCGAACCACTTTTATTTTTGAACCCCCCATTCTAGACCCCTTTTCAATTATTAATAAAATTAATTTCATATTTTTTTTACTACAAATAGATGCGGGCAAGCAAGTTGTACAACTATGCCAAATTTCAAGTTGATAGCATTTGTAGTTGCTGAGAAAACCTGCTGTGACATACAGACAGACACACAGACAGACAGACAACGAAGTCTCACCATAAGGGTTCCTTTTGTACCATTTTGGTACGGAACCCTAAAAATGAATCGCCAAAATGTATATTATGTGATCTGATCGCATAACTTCCGAAAGACTGGACCGATTTGGCTGATTTCTTTTTTGTTGTGTTCGTCATTGTCAGGACAAGGTTTGTATGTCAGAAAATAATTGAAAAATCCACCGGGAAAGTCAGAAATTTGCAGCGGGGCGAAGCCGCTGGCGGGCCGCTAGTTTGTCATAAAGATCATTTATTTGCTATTATGCATTTTAAGTCAATTTCTTCTTACTAGGTTGGGTTAGGTCAGTGCTGTGACCACATTTAATTTCCTGACAGGTGTACTAATTTAGTAATCCTGGGACCAGCAGGCAGGTTTGCATAGAGACGATGGCAATTTTAGAATTAGGAATCTGTAGAGCTGGTAAAAATTGGTCTATTCTATACTCCGTTTACGCCCTTACTAATAAACGTTGAGTGACGGTGGTATAGCTATACAATGTTTTGTCCTTATCTGTCAAATTCAAATGTCACGATGACAGATAAGGACAAAACATTGTATAGCTATACCACCGTTACTCAACGTTTATTAGTAAGGGGGCTTGTGTCCGAAATAAATGAACGTACTACTTCTACCGGGTAACCCCACTTATATGATATTTCTCAAGCTCAAACTCAAATTGGTTGACTGTACCTATTTACTTTACTTTTAAATTCAATGACTGCGACCCCACAGCCCTCACCTCCGTTAGTATAATTGGAAGAAGCAAAATGAATCGATAAAAACCGGGCAAGAGCATGTCGGACAACGCTCAGTGTAGGGTTCCGTCCGAAGCAGACCTCGCGACAAACTTAACTTTGCCGTTGGAAAACTGTTATCATCATACATCGACATAGGTCGCGGTCAGTTTACCAACTAAGTTTTCGGTAGGTATAAACATTAAAACCGTTTGTAACTCAAGAACCAATGAAGTTTATTTAGTCGTGATAGTTTTCCTATTAAATTCACTATATGTGCTTTCATTTAAGATATTTTTCAGATTTATAGTATTTTCACAACACTGCTCGCAAATATGGCCATAGATGGTCTTGTTTGTGGTCACAAAACGTCACTTATAAGGACACACCAAGAATATTTTTGTCGGCATGTTTGCTGATTGGTCGAGAACATTGTTGTCCAACCTTAAGAACCAATGAAAATCAATCAATCAATTTTTGTGTCATAGCTCTTTAAAATGAAAAATTGAAATCGACCAATCAGAAGACACCATTTTGTGTCGTAAAATTATAGGTGTATTTTTGCTAAAAGATACACAGGACTAAAAACTCTGTCACTGCTTTTTTTTTAAATGTAATTCAAACTTGGCTTCTAATCTGGAACCACTAGAGATGAAATTACATGGGAGATATGGCGAAACAAATACAATTTTAGATGGAGTTGACATCTTCATCTCGAATGCTAGTTTATTAAACTCGAGTGCCACGAGACTCGAGACGGGGTCCTAGGGGTATTAAAAAAATTTTATCTATGGTAAAATTGGCGGTGATCTTTTAGAATACCTTTGATTTAAACCGAGTAAACCGACGCCAATTGACTAACACTATTGAAAGTGAATTGAAAGTTTTGAATATGAATTTTTATTTTATTTCCCCTCAGAAGTTGTGGAGAGCACTATGTCTGCCTCGTACAAAAATCGCGTACTTTCTATCCTCTGCAACAATGTACTATTGTAGTTTTGGCTGTGGGGGGGGGGGGGGGACACTTGACTCTAACAAAAATTTGCGCTTTAAAGCTTAACATTTCATTAACGGATCCCTTAATCGAAAACTTGAGGAATCAAGTTTTCGATTTTGTGGAAACAAACCAGCAATATTTTTGAAAGACCTATCCAACGACACCGAATTTAGCTTTGATTTTGTATGGGACTGGTTATCTAGTTGGTATTGTTGATCGAAGTTTGTTACTTATAAATTTGTTTAAGACCGAATATATCACCGATTTAGTGTCCTTAGGTACAAATAGACAATCGTCAACGTGAAATAACCATTCTGAAGTTGGATCAAAAGTAGGTAAATAGTATCCAAAGTGAATTTAGTCAAAATGTAATTGTGCTGAAAAGTATTTATAACCAAATTTATTTTCGTTGTAAATAAATTAATTCCGAATGGAATTTTGTCCATTATAAATTATGAGCAAAATGAAATACGTACAAGTGAATGTAGTCTAATATTAATTAAGACTATATAAATATAATCTAAATTGCACATATTTCAGGTAGGACGTTTTTACAATTGGTTATATTTCTGAGTGTACGTAAATACAAATAGAAATATTTTTTTTCGACCAATATCATATAGGACAATTTTACCATGGGACATGATTCCATTTTAGGTGTTATTCAGGATGGACAATTTTCCTTTTTGTTGCATTTCAAATGGACATTTTTCTGAACTGACGTATAATTTCAAGTGGACGATGTTCCATTTGTACTTATAATCTGTTTCATCTAGGATGAGTCCTGTGACAGCCGTATTTCGTAATTTCAATCACTTACTATACTCACATGCGAGGTATTTAAAAATAGGCGATTAATTATTTAAGTTCCTGAACGGCGTCGCTAGGTGTGTACCAATTTAGTTTTTATGTAAGGTTAAAGAAACAAGTGTAATACGTGTTTATATGAGCTGTCACAGAACTCATCGTAGGTGAAAAAGAGTGTAATGATACTAAATCATCTCACCCAATATGTACCTAAATTACCGCCAATCAGCAGTATTCGCTTGGGGGATAAAACAACCGGTGAAATTGCTAGCATGGAGACATTCCACCTTAGTATTCAGGGTTGGCAACGCATTCGCAGTCTTGGGGTTGTAGTCTTGAGAAAGCAAATGTCTATAATGGGTGCCAGATCCCACTTACTATAACACGCCCCGATGGGTGTATTCCCACTATCCCTACCACCAGTAGGAACTATTCTATACTTCGTGGTAGTAATAGTAGTAATAGTGAGGTACACTCGTTTGCTTTCTACAAAATATGCGTTTGAGGTTATATTTCGTTCTTCGTTGACAGCTACCTAGCTGTCAAATCAGGCCTGTGACAACGACGCAACTATAGTGTAAGGAAGTGGAAGAAATAAAAATAAATCGTTTTAAATTAAAATTGTCATTTAATTAAAATAATGACACCGCCGATAAATATCACAGGGGCACATGGGTAGATCATACTCGCAGTCATATTCACCTACGCACTCGTCACAATATAAAGGCTGTCTCATTCTCCCAGGGCGTGTGCCTGAAGCCGGCTGCCTTGTTTCTGTTGCTGCGTGTCTTGCATTGTTTTCCACAATTCTAAAATTCCTTCTGTCGTTTTCTGTCTGGGCACTTGTTTGGGCTGTCGCAGGTGATCTCGAACCAGGATTACCCTCAACTGGTATTGACAAAACATTCGAAGGACCTTTAGGGCCGATATTCGATGCTGCTGGTATGCTGCGATTTTGAGCTGTCTTGGTAGAAACTGGAGTAATAGAAGATCGCGGTATGGGTGCTGCAAATTGAGGAGCAGTTTGAGCTTGAAATGGCTTTTGGGGAAAGGGTTTTTTTGGGTGAAGAGGTCTGTGGTCACCATTACTGTTTAAACGGTTGATAAAAGCTTCAATTTCTTGAGGACTTATATCAACTGCGTACTTTTGAATCGTCTTATCAATAACGGCCTTAATTTTGTCATCTCCTTCTCCTCCTCCCTCTCTTTGTATATTTACTAGATTCTTTGCGAGATTCGACTTCGTTTGTTCTTTTTCTGCGCTTTCAGGGATTACCTTTAATAGCTCTGAGACACCGTTTTTCATTCGTATTTCAAAGACTTCATCAGATAATGCTGATTCCGTTGGAGGTCTTACTTGTGTCATTTTTGTGATCAAACGATCACTTGTTAGTTTTGGATCTAAATCGGAGTTTTCATTATCATTTTTCAATGCGCTTTCCACTGTATTCGTTATTTTATCTTTAAAGATCTGTTGGTCAGCGTCATAATTTTTAGAATAGGTGTACTGTACGAAATCGTCAACAATTTGATTTTGTGCGCTGTTTTCTATTCTAATTTGGTTAGGTTTTGCTGTTTCCTCTATGAAACTTGACACAACAGATTTCAAATTCTGTTTGTATCCTTCCCTATCCAAATCATCTTTAACTAAAGGTCTGAGGGCACTAAGCTCGCTAACCAACTGTGCTTTTCTGGCATTTGTAGCCGATTGATTTTCACTATAACCCTGTAAATCAGACAAAATCTTCTGTATCCCAACATTTAAGTGGTGTTCAAATAAATCTTCGTTATTCAGTATGGTTGGATCAGTGACCAAGTCGATTACAAGCTGGTGTACTTTGTCAGAAGTTTCATCTTTTATATACTGCATTTCATCAGGGCTGTCGGTTTTTAGAGGCAATTGCCTACACCAGTTATGTACTGTGGCAGCTATAAGGTCTTCAGCTTTCCGACGTGGTGCTGCAGGCTTTTCGCGATGCGGAGGGTTTACTCCACTAGGTCCAGCAATTTGACTAGTATTTGCTTTTCTAGATGGAACCTGTAATTGTATTTCTTTATTAATACTTCGAGAATTTCGCTTTTCCGAACTTTCATTTACTCCTCTCTTACATCCTCTCTGGTCTGCAGTAACTTTTAATAGACAAATTAATTTATCAGCGTACATATTTAGATTTTCATCTTCACCGGGGAGAAGTGGTAATTTTTTAATCCATTTTAGTATTTCTTTTCGCATTATCTCATCTGCATGGTCAAGATCTTTATTTCTTTCAATGTCAAATAATTTTTTACCTAATATTTCCATAATCTGATCGCGTCGCAAAAGGTCATCGAATCCAGAAGCTTCTCTCAAAGGCAATTCTTTGAACCATTCATCAACTTCACATCTAATTTTTACCTTATCTACTTCTTCTTGAATAGTTTGCTCACTGGGAGGAGATTGTTTATCAAGGGAACTATAAAACTCTTTGAAAAGGACACTTTTTTCAATAGGTGAAGCATTTCGTTTTTGTGCTTGGTCCGCATACTTGTCTATGTCTCGATTAAGTTTCATCCTATATTTCATTGTACCATAATTATTAGCGGTATCGTAATGCTCTAAAAGCCACAGCATTGCCAGTCTATGTTTGTATAATTCAAAACCTGGATCATGGCTAGGAGGCTGATCAACCGGGTTAGGAAAAGATGACTCAATACTAGATTCAAGTACATTCTTGTAATTGTCTCCGGCCGATATTCTTTTAATTCTTTTTTTTGCATCCATTACATCTTTAAGTAAGGAGACTTTTAATTCTTTTTTTTTATCATCAACATCAGGATGTGTCTTCGACAGATTCGTTAATGTAGCATCAATATGATCAGCCAATAACTCTTCAAACAACGGGTCATTATTAGCTACATGAGGGTCATCACTAAGCTGTCCTACGTTCTTTAAAATATTTATTGCAATGTTTTCTTTCGTGGCTTCTTCTAAATCTTTATCTTCTTCAGTGATAGGTAAATCTAGACACCAGTTGTCGATAGCTTTCACCATCGATTTACCAGCATCAACGTCCGAGTAAACTTCTTCCTGGCTTCTTGTCCTGAAAATATAAATAATTTAAAATAACCGGCGCCGATTCAAAACAATTTTTTTATTTATTAAAAAACATAAAGCCCCCCTCCTCCTTAATTCAAATTCAAATATTTTTATTTCATATTATAAATCCATAATGGTAAGATACAATAACTTAAATCTAGTGTTATTATACTTAAATGACTACTATATTGTAATATACACACAACAGTAATATTAAATTTTTCGTAGCGGTGGTGTCGCGACAGGTGCGTGCAGCAGTACGCACCGTTCAAACAGCGGCAGCGGCGATCCCAGCGCTGGGCCAGCGTGCTGGGATGCCGCTCGTGCTGCCGCGGCTGCGGTGGGAGAGTGAAGCTGCGCGCTTCCTCACGGTGGCGAAAAAGCAGTCCGTATGAGCAAACATTCCCGAGGCACGACAATCTATGTTTTTTTTACTTTACAGTTAAAATTATAGCGCAGGCGATTTTTTTGTTTTCTTTGGTTTTCTATTTTCTACTTTTTAGTTTTTTTTAAATATGATGGTTTCAGTTTAAGTACAGTATGTGAGTAAATTAAAGTACCCAGTAATGGTGCTCCCACACTAGCTGTTATAAATGTTATGTAACGTTATAAAACACGATAACATCCACTAACACTTCATAACATTTTGTTACAACTTGTTAGATGTTTTAAACGCTCCCACACTGGTAAAATTTATAACATGTTTGTTACCGTGTTGTAATTTGTTATATAACATTTAAAAAGTTATGTAACGTTATATAACATGATAACAATGTATAACTTTTGTTATAATTTGTGATAAAATGTTATTATACAAATGTTTTATAACGTTATATATGTAACATTTATAACAGCTAGTGTGGGAGCACCATAAACACTCGCAACGTTAATACGAATCTTAACGACATCGACACGAGTCTATTGAAATCGGCCCCCCATTCAGCCCCTACGAGAGAACAACTTATTTAGGGTTCCGTACAAAAACATAAAAAAACCGTTCCCTTATAGTATCACTCGTGCGTCTGTCTGTCTGTCCGTCCGACTGTCGCAGCCAATTTCTACTGGACGAAATCAGGTGAAATTTGGTAGGATGGTGTAATCCACAGATCACAGAAACAATGCAGATATGGTATGGGGGCGTGGTTCCTGACGCCTCGGTATGGTCAAAATGGACAAGGCGCGTCGAGCATTGCCTTAGTCACCCGCTGATCGCTGTCAATATGCGAGCTTCGTTTAAATGGTAAAATTACTGTTCGTAGCGTGACAGTGTGCAAAAATCGAAGTCAAAACGTTAATTTTAAGTCAAGGGGTAAATTTTAAACATTATTCCTATTTTTAAATGAATATTTAAGGTTTGTATGGATTTCTGAGCGTAAGGATTCGACGTGATTTCTATCGAATATCGATAAATGGCTTGTTCTACAGCGATCAATAGAATTAAACTTGTTAATAGTTCAAGTTATTTATCGTTTTATCTTTATTTATTTGTTTGAAACAGCCAAACATAATTTTAATCTTAGAAATAAACATAAATTATTAGTCACTTCTCACCGCACAACAACATTTGCAAAAAGTATGTTCTGGATGGCTGTACAAATATATAATAGAATCCCAGACGCGTTCCAATTGTATAATTGTGATAAATTTAAATCTGTAATTCGTAACTGGCTATTAAGTAAACTTTTCTACACTGTACAAGACTTATATTGCCTGAGGCTTTTCCCTTCCAGGGCAGCCCGGGTATTGTAACGAGGTGTATTCACCTATGTGTTACACCTCGTTCAATTAAAGTCATTCCGGCATTCTTCTATCTGGCTATTTGTTATTCTAAATTCTAAATTTGAGTTCATTTTAAATTCTAAGATCGCTTGCGCATGACGACGAGTTCAGTCGCTCACGAGCTCCCATGCTATGAACAAGTTTCAAACGTAGTAAAATTTATAAATCAAGTCAATATATAATAATTTTAAAACTGTGAGGTGAGAATTATTTACCCTTCATCTAAATACCTACTGTTTACGGCACTAATTGTAAGTTTATAGCTTTTTGTCTAAGACCATCCCTTCATTTAGTCCTAATGTTATTATATATATTCTAAGTTCCCTTCTATTTTGTTCTCAGGTGCCTTATTTTATAATGTAAACTAATTGAAGATTTTTAAATAAATATTCCACCTGGACTTCCGGTGTTTCTATAAAAACTACTTCCCGCTCCTGCTCCCGGTTCCGGTCATCCCGTGACAATGTTTTGTTTAAGGCCTAGATAGTAAGTTTACTATGTATGTTTGTTTTCCAAATAAAAACATAACATAACATAACATGTACCTACTTAAGGCAAATATTGTACACTATTTTATGGTAGACTGTATCGGAATTAACTCACATAATATTTTTTATCATCTCTCATAATTATGTCCTTATAGTTCAACAATAAAAGGTTTTGTTTTTGATTTTGAATGTATTTAGTAATATACCTATCACAACTCACAACGATATAAAATATTATACAAAGTTGACCCGAGACATGTACTAATTAACACGTCGCTTTAATTCTTGTCCATCCAATTCCATTGAAGAAAGGAACGGGGGGGTTATTATGACATAGCAATGCAGTTCAGTTTACGCTGAGAGAAAAGGACAGAGCTATATAGCTGCTATAGCTCGGTCCTTTACGCTCACCGTAAAATGAACTGCATAGCCATGTCATAATAACCCCTCAGATGTCGCTAACGCATTTTCCCATTACCCACCCAGTTGCGCCCAAACCCTTGTGAGGGAGAGACGTGCTAGTGCTGTGCGGCTCGCAGTGCAAATGTGAGTATCTAATTCACCCAACGCCCTCAAAAGTTCTAATAAACATGTTCACGTTTTTAAAATCAACCAATAACTCTATGGCTCTGTGAATTATTGTATACAATAAGAACCTCAGTATTTAACAGCTACTGGACCTTATAGTTTATTACATGTACCAACAAAAAGTTACAATTTTTTAATCAATAATCCCTAATACACACGTCTTATTCACGCGTCAAAATATAACGCGTTAATTAGTTTAAGAGTTCAGAAAATATCAATTATAAATGTTTTTGGTAGGTACATAGGTAATAACTATTCACTTCTAATTTCTTGCATGAATTTTTGCAATTTCTTGAATATACAAAAACGGTTTACAAGAATTTACGAAAATTATCTTTTTCAAAATTAATCTAATTAACGCATCTTTTTTCTAATTTACGCGTTGCTCAAAGGCAAATAATTCTAAATAACAAGTATAAAAACCTTTCAAGTTAATTAACCGCTAAAAATAATTAAGTGAAACGATGAAATTTGAAGGATGAAATGTTACTACATTTGGCACAAAAAAATTCAAAAAGGAAGTTAAATAAAAAAAGGCTGAGAACACAAATCTGGAGAATGACCGTTACACTAAAAACAAAATGTTGCAGTCAAGATAAAACCCGGAAAATATAGCATTAAAAAAAGTATTCTAATACCGTAACAAAATCTGTAGAATCATACCTGTTTGCACTACCATCTTGAAAGAAAACTGGCAACGAGGAACGGGATTTTCCATCAAACCTGTGGACTTTCTCCATTCTTCTCTTAAGTTGCGAAATTAATATAGGTACATCAATTTCCTTTTCTGCTTGGAGTTCTAGGTCAAGTATCCAATTGGTTATCTCAAAATCTATAAATTTATCGACATCCGGATCATTAGCAGCTTTCCTTGCATCTGCTTGTACCATTTTTTCAGCTAATTCACTGATCATTCGGATTCTAGTTTCATAATCATTTACACTCTTCAGCGGTATTAATGGAAAGTTGTGCAACCAGTCAGCAATTTCCGCAGCATATCTCATTTCAGTGTCAAATCTTATGACAGACTCTCTTCTTGGAAAAGGCACGGATTCCAATTGCTTGATGAACTGAGAATTAGTGAATACGCCAGCATTCATCATCTTTCTAATTTCTTTAAAGAGACGAGCTAAATAAGCCTCTCGCAAGAGCTGATCATCGCCTATATCTTCTCCGTAAAGTTTGCTGATGAATTCCTCCATAAGTATAACGACGTCGTTCTCATTTTTAATTGCTTTGGCGTTGCTAGGTAACAAATTACTAGGTGATGGTCGGTGCTTTGCTATTCTTCTCCTTAGTTGATTGGCACCAACCATCACTTGGGGAATATACTGAGGGGGTAAAGGCAATTGCTTCATATATTGTAAAATATTATCATACAATAGTAATTCGTAGTCTGGTACTGGAGGACCAACCATTTGCTCTTGTTCTAGGTCTGCAATAATTCTAGCAAGATCATTTATGAACTCTACGCGGTCGGTCACAGTATTCAGCAAAGGGTAAAACGATAAATTCCTTAACCAATCAGTTATTTCTGTTATGTACTCTAATTCCTTTCTAAAGTGTTTCGTGTCTATTTCCTCAGAAGCCTTTTTTTCTATAATTGGACTCAATTTTTCAAATTCTTGCATCAATATATTCCCAAAAGCACCTTCTACTATCGGGTCTGTGACCTCATAGTTGTTTTCGACGTATTTCTCAAGGAATTCTTTGAGTTGTTTATCAGGGTTTGTGTTTGCATCACTGTCCTGATCCACTATAGCTGGTTGGTATGGTGGTTCCTCCATAACTTTGTCTATTTGTCTCTGTTTAGAATTAGGATCCGCATCGTCATTCATTGTAGTCCCTGATCTCATGGGCTCATTTAGCGGTAAACTATTTACTTCGCCATTTGACTCGGGCTGTTCAACATCAAGATCGGTATCTTCACCCGCTAAAGCTCTAGCTCTTTTCTGAGCTATTAAGCCTATAGTTTCATTCTGTGGTAATTTCATAACTGTGTCTTTCAATTCCTCCGCTAATCGATCAACGTCGGTTTTGACGTTCGGTTGAACAATATTATTCAACCAATGCGCTAATTCTGTTTTTATTTTCCCTTCAGACTTTCTTTGTTCAAGATCTTTTTGTACTTTTATAGCGACAGCATGCAATTGATGGTTTCTTTCTGACCTGTCTTGGTCTTTGAAGATCTCTGATGGTTGTTTATTCATCCACACCGATATGTTATCTTCCACAATGTTTAATGCGTCAGGTCTCAGGTCATGTTCAGGGTTCTTGATTTGCGCCATAATATTTGCTAAATCTTGTCTGTTACCATGCTGTGGCATCAACAAATTAGGTGTCTCCAAATCCAAAATTTGTCGTATTAATTCTTTAACTTGAGGAGCATTTGCTGGGTCGTTAAACAAATCATATTTTTGGGTAGCTTTCATTATTATGTAATGTATCGTATGTTCATAACTACTTTTCTCAATACTTTCTTCCATTTGAGACATTTTAACAAAATCTTTAACTTCGCCTGCTATATCTTTAGCGATGGTTTGTTTGAAAAATTGATCTTCATTTGTTTCGAAAAGTTTTTCAGTTGTGTCAAGCCATGCTTCAACTACCTTTGCCACCTTATCCAAATACTGTCTCTCTTCAGCGTTTAGCTTTTCATTATATTTTTCGTGTTCTGGCAGTAATGGAGTTGAAGTGAGTGGTTGATTAGGTAGAAACGGGTTTATAAGTTCATGTTCTGAGGTTAGAAGTACTAATGAACAATGAGAATTGTAGGTTTTTCCGAAACTCTTCGTACAAGAGGCCTTTACGTTGTTAATAACTGTGTTTGCTAATGATAATGCTTCAACTTCTGATAATTCGCCTGACTTTTGAAGAAGTTTTTGAATACTAGCAACTACTTTTTGATCTTTTCCTTCAGTTACTAAATCCCTGTTTTCCAACAAAACTCCAGTTATATCACTTATAGTACCTTCTGGGGCATCGGTGAGCTTAAGAATGTTAACGAGTTCCGTAGACAAGTCGTCCTCCATTAATTTAGAATTATCAATAGAATTGTTCAAATCATTATTTTTATCGTCACACATTTGAGGACACACCTTTTCATTTTTTGTGCAGCCAGTTCCTTCAATACCTCCCAATTTATCAGTTAAGTCTGTCGCCAATGTATTTAATTGGACTTTATATGTTGTCCCACTTTTAGGCATTTTAAGCATCGGACAAAATTCTTCTAAAATGTTTCTGATTTCTGTTTTTACGTTCTTTTTTTTGTATTTCGCCGATTTGACTATTGGTATAAGTCTGTTTGCAAAAACATCGGTTAAGAACTGTTTATGCTTAGAGCTTTCTAAACAACCGGCGATGATAAGTTTTTCATCTATCCACTTGGCTATTTCATCTCTCAATATCCCAATATTATTCACAGTATTGGATGGGTAATATTCCAAGTCACAATTAGCGTCGTTATTCCAAAAGTTGTCTGGTTGGCGCAGCCATTTTTCATTCAAGGCTTCAACGCTATCTAGAAGCAACCGCGAAAGATGATTCTTTAAATATTGTCTCTGCAACTTGTCGCTAGTGGACCACATGAGAAGAACATCGACACAATATTCAATTTCGTGTATGATTTCATTGTTGTAGTCTTTCATACCGACGTACGCTGACAAATTTGTTAAATTCTCAATTAGATTAATAACGACTTTGAATCTCAAAAAATCTCTTTTTTTTGGACATTGTGTTGTAGGTGGGATATTTAAAAACCATTTTATTATTTCATCCTGGAGATTTTGTTTATAGAAATTTTTTTTAGAGACAAGTTTTTGCGTTTCCAGGTTCCTTAGTGGTATGTGGACCAGTTTATGATGACTTTTAATTTTAATTGATTTTGCTTTAACTGTGTTTGCCTTGTGTCTGCTCAACTGTATACTGGTATTACTACAAGTTCTCGTCTCAATTTCTGGAGCTCGGAATTCTGTTTCAACATAAGAATCGTCTTTTGATGATGGGGCAAACTCGATTGTAACTGTAGACTGAAAAAACGTGTCAATTATTGTAGAGCGTTGGTGGCCGAGTGGCTTAGGGTGTCGCCTCGTGACTGTAAAGTACCGAGTTCGAGCCCCAGCGGTTGCCATAAACCAATGAGTTTTTCTAACTTAGTAAAAAACTAACTAAACTTAACTTAGTGCTGAAAGGGTGAAGGAAAACATCGTGAGGATCGCATTCGAACAGCAAGTGTGTACATATTTATATATAAATATAAATAAATTTATAAAATAAAAAACCCCGACTGCGTAAAAAAACTACGGAATAGTAACACCCCAGTACAATATCAGGACCTGTACCTTTATCGTTACCTATAAATCCTAAATGATCTTTCAAAATGAAAAATGATGAAAGAAACCTAAAGATGATTTTTGATACCCCGTTTGTCATAGGTCGTCGAATATTTTTTTCTTCACTTTATGGCGTCTGGTTGCCGCCAATTGAATTTTGATAACTGTCATATCTTTAGTGACTCTCACAAGATTAAGACAAATCGATTGACATAAGAATCATCAAAATCCGCCCACGCGTTTCGTTTCTAGAGCGTCACTAAGGAAAAAACATACATACATACATATATACGCTGATAAACACATTACTCTCCTTTGCTTTAACTGGCGATCTGCCCGCTTCGGTTTAGGTACCTATATGAGTTTTCTGTAACACACGAACTTAAACCAGAATATATTAATCTTCCGTGAAAAAATATCTAACTGATGGTGAAAACCGAATGAAATTCCGTTCAGTAATTTTTGAGAACATCGCGAACATACAGACGAACAGACGCGGCGCGGGACTTTTGTTTTATAATCTGTAGTGTTAAAGATATGGAATGGAATCCTAAGAGCGCTGCCAGACGAGCGCTGCCGGTACGTTGCGTCGACGCAACGCTGTGACTTCAACACAAAGCGACGCAAGTGTTCAACGCATCGTGTGGCATGTCGTTCTAATGCACATGTAGAACAACGCAGCGGCGACGACGCAGCGCACCGGCAACGCCCCGCTGGCATCCCTCTAAACTGGACATTAGTGGGGTAGTATTTGCCGTTGACTTTACCCGGCTGGGGTGGTACGCCAGCTTGTGGCTGTTCAGCCGTTCCCTCAGCTTGTGGCACCGATTGGCACTGCACGGCTGGAAGAACGGAGCTGGTTAACAACTTATTTTAAGAGTCCACAATATCATAAATAGGTTAGAGATGTCCCTAAAAGGAACTCTAAAACTACAAGAGATGGACAAGAAATTTCAAATTCGCCGTCGAATTTAAAGATTACCTAATACTATTAAAGAGATAATATCCCCCTACTACTTGGCGAGCTGATTTCTCTCCACCAGGCTGTCTGGTTTTAATAAACCCTAGCCAAGAACCACATAATATAGCGAAAAAAACAAAATGGTTTTAGTGTATTAAGACAGAAATCAAGAACACTGGCTCCCTTGGTAGCAACGGGGTACCAAAAGATATTGTTTTTATTTCAGTATTGTATTTTATCGATATATTATTATATATAACGAAAGTCGACAAACAAGAAGTCCCTTGAAAAGTGCCACGAAAATTCCGGCCTCTGTTATAAAATAAACCTAACCTAACATAATGGGTTCTAAGATTAAGATTACGTTAAAGTTATGTTAAGGTTTATAGCCCGGCGGAACCAGAGTTCTCTGGAATGAAAGCCGCAGTGGACACCCATGTCCAAGCGCTTCCTCACTCCAAATCCCTCATCCAACTTACCAAAAAGGTACAAGCGTTCCTGATCCTCGAAATCCTCGAGTCGTCCTCGCTGCCCAGCCAGTAGATGAAGGCGTCTCGACGAGGTGACTTTGTGATACCGAATAAATCTGAAATAGATTTTGTTCCATTGTCTTCTGCAAGCGAGCGCACAGGCCAGCTGGGGCCCTAGTCAAGATGAAAACGCTCTAACGTTTTTCTTTTCTATCACTCAAATGGGATGACATCCTCGTGCGTTACGATAAACGGGCCATTCCCAGTTGTCCACACCCCGTTTGTCCACACTGTGGACAACCGGGAAAGAAATCCCAGTTGTCCACAGTGTGGAGCGCCTATATGTTAAAGCGCTCGAGCTCTGCACAGCAAGTCCCTTCACATTACAGCGGCTATAGCGCGGCTGTCGCGACGCCGTCGCTAGCGACAGCCGCGCTTCACAGTCGCGCTGCAGACGCGCTGCTGACGCGCTGCTGACGCGCGGCTGTCGCGCGTCTGTCGCGCCGCAGCTGCGCTACTTAAATATGTAGGAATACGAGTCGCGCTACTGCAGCGCGACTTAGAAGCGCTGCATAAACGCCTATATGTTAAAGCGCTCGAGCTCTGCACAGCGAATCCCTTCACATTACAGCGGCTAATGAAAATGAAATTGAAATTCGAGCAAACGCAGTAATACGGGTGATAACACCAGTGACGCCTTACCGTCCCGCCGGTCGTCCATGGCAAAATGTGTAGTGATTACTATTATTTTTCAAACTCAATCTTTCGCGGTGTAAACCGATCATTTTACGCAGTTTCTAATTATGACTTAGAAATTCATTTTTTAATTTTTATACGATATTCTTCCTGTTTTGACTTTTTCTAGGTTTATTTTCGGGTATTTAATATGCTGCGCGCATTATTATTTATTTGTCTTCTTTATTATTTATTTATTAGTTTGTTGACGACTTGAATTTGATAGCTGTCAGTGTAAGTTAGTTTTTAATAGACCACGGACGATTATTCTAGCCAAAATAATAGGGAATGTGCAAGGATTTTTTAAATCGCAACAACAAAATATGAAAAAAGCGTATAAGAGATCACCAAAAGTGAAATTTAAATTAAAATACGGCTGGTACAAGCATTTTAAACTGCTAATTAGACAGCCATTAGATGGAGAGATCCGATATGCACTGTGACGTCATGTAACAGGTCGGCCATATAAACTCCAAGTTAAATTCTGTTTAGCTAGAAAGAGATAGTTACCAATCTTTGTTGGCTTATACCTTGGTTATTTTTTATATCTATTAAAAAAAGATTTTTGTCAACTGTTTGTTACGTGAATCAGCTTTTATTGAAGGAGTGGAAAAAAGTCGTGATTCATGACTCATATATTCCTTATATGTATATGAAACTTAGCTATAAGAATCATCTTGATTAAATTAGTTTTCTTTTTAAAAAAACCGCGTGCACATTGGTAAATCCGTTTGGAAGTTACAATCATCATCATCATCATCATCAGCCGTATGACGTCCACTGCTGGACATGGGTGTGTAATGTTTAGCATAAAAACAAATGGTCTAATGATCATTTTGCATAACACTAATTGCATAATTTCAATCTGCATAATAAACCATCGATTTAATAGTCATGATGCATAAAACGAAATGCATAATTTCAAAAACTATATACTACGTTTGATTCGATCGGCCGAGTTCGGCCGACAACGGATTAGGTGGACGCCTACCCTTAGTCATGTCGTCGGTCCACCTAGTTGGAGGCAAAGGCCTACCCTCATTTCTCCAGTCATTTCTTGACAGGATCCCAAGTAGCGGCAGCCGCAATAGAGGCAGACCAAAAAGAAGATGGCGGGACGATTTCTCATCATCATCACCACCATTTCAGTCGAAAGACGCCTGTTGGACATAGGCGAGCCCCAAGGTCTGCTACAAAGACCGGTCAAGCGCCGCTTGCGTAAATCTGTTTTCCGCAACCTTAGCCATGTCGTCACCTTGTTGGAGGCCTACCCACGCTGCGTCTTTACACGGACGTCACTCGAGAACTCCTCGACCCCATCGGCCATGCCGGGAGCTACGGTGCCTATGACAAATATACAGACTACTACACATGTCAAACTCATAACACCTCTTTTTGGCGACAGGGGTTAAAATGCGACTCAGTATTGACACGGTGTTACAGTGTGGTGATGCTTTATAAAGACATTTACTTTCTAGCAGGCTGTAACAATATTCCAAAAACTATGACATGACATGACAAATAATATTTAGTACGTGTCAGATTTACGTTTCATCTACTATGTTATAAATTAGTGGAAATTGATCTAAATTAATCTAAATTACCACGTTTTTTCCGTACATTTATTTTTAACTTCAAATTTAAGCAGAACATTTAAAATTGAGCGGTGATGTGAGTATTCTATTTTATTTATTTACACTGCTAGACTCGTAAGAAACATGTCTAAAAAAGCTAGCATTCGGAACCTGACTACCAAGGCTGCATCAGGACCGAGGAGGTTCCAATACAGCCTATGACACTCCATGGATTAATACCCAACTCTACCCCGCACTTTAAAAACCGTCCGGGGGTTAGGCCTATAGGTACTATGTGACCTCACAAGTCTCACAACAACCATGATAGCTCTTAAAAGGAGCGTCGGATTTGTTTGTCCGTGTGTTTGTCTCTTATTAAGAGCGAGTGAGAGAGAAGTGCAAACTCAAAGCACCTTCTAAGTGCTCATAGATTGTATATACTTGAATAATGTACTTAGAAACCTAGTCCGCGCCCTAATGTGATGCCACTCAAACCAGCATAAATTTGGTCTACCCAGTAATACATTATTTGTGCATTTGCGTGCGTGTCGTACGAAAAGATTACGCCTAAAACCTGTTCAGACTTACTTTCTAACCTTAAAATGCAACTTTTTTTGGCTAAAACAGCTCTTTTATCGTAAATAAAGTAAACTGAGAAAACATTTTGGACATTACTTGGCCAATATTGTCCGTGATTGCTTTATTTTATTTAAAATAGCTGTTTCATACAAAAAAAATGCATTTTGAGGTTAGAAAGTGTTTACTACTTAAGACAAGTAAGTTGAACAGGATTTATATGCTTCCGTTTGTGGCTTTAATATTGATGCGTCGGTTGAATGAAACTATCATTCTATGTGTTATTATTCTAAGGATACATACACAGTAGTAAGGGAACGATAAACTCGCCTCGTTACAAATTTGTTAGTTCGATTCATTGAAATCGTTATTTCCTGTATATCGATGTTCTTTTCGCATTTTTTCCAGTTCCAGATGTTTTTTCAGTTTCACATAGTATTAGTGAATAGGTGTGTATTTTTTCAGCCACATATTTTTCAGTACCTAGCTGATGTGTAAAATAATTTGGATGATTTAAAAACAAGTTTAATCTAATCACTACTAGAATTTCTTACATAGCAAGTAAATTTTCACATTTATTATGATTATTTAGTCAAAGACTTGTATCAATTTCAATCAAAGTCTAGAAAATGAGATAGTATTTAAGCAGAATAGTCGATCAACTTCCCGCGCGACTTTCCCACAGGGTTACAGACGTGCGCGGGGGAGGGAAGCGCGTAATAGACGTCACTGTATAGCGACCCATTCACGATCCTACGTCACAGTCCGCTTAACCATCCGCCACGGAAATACGGTGTCGGAAAAAAATTGAATTTTAAAAAACTGTTGCTGTCACTTTGCGAGTGTTAGAGCACGAAAGGGACAACTGCTGCATTATGTCTGTCCGTCTGTCTATATATTCGCTAACTCCTCCTAAACCACGCAACAGATTTTGATGCGATTTTCATCATCAATCAATTTTTCACGGAATGTTTTTAAGTATAATAAATTCTGTTTTTTTGTAGTACCCTATTGTTAGGCGATGGGCTTGCATCACTAATATTATAGGTACGCTGGTAAACATCTTAGCCTGATTATGCGAAATGTGGTTGCGGAATCGTCAACAAATTTTTAGAGTTGTAGGTAATTCTGTAGCTCTGTCTACCCCACTTTGGGAATGAAGGCGTGAGCATATTATATATGTGTATGTAAATTAAAACAGAGTTAAACCACAAAACTGTTTGGGTAAAAATGCGATTAGAAATTATATCTATGGGCCATAAAATTATCATCCAGGGCCCGTATTATGGTCGCCTTTATCGCGGTAGATAAAGCTTCCGTCACTCTCCCACTTACATACTGGTCAGAAAGTGACAGATGTTTTATCTACGCTTATCTACGTCGATAAACACGACCATAATCGGCCCGCAGGTTCGGTTGCCTTGTCCATAGATAAAGTTCGCGTTATGGAAACGTTCGATGAGTTGATCTGACAATATTGTTCCAGGCCCGCGGGAGCCGCCGACGGGCAGGCCTGCTACAGGCCCGACCTCGCCAGTTCCGTGCTCAAATTGCTAAAGATGGTGGTAGATTGGATTTACTAAAAGGGGCTCTACATAACGCAAATTATCGTATGCAATCTTAAAGCGTACCACAGACAAGTATATCTCGTCAATCGAATGCATTAGGTATAACAACGAAGTAAATTAATTTGATAAGTTTGTAATTTTGTTTACATAGACTACTTACTTAGTTTCTAATTCTTAATGGAAAATTACGTGAGAAATTTTGCAAATTATTATCGGGGCGAATTATTCTTTATGTAAAGTTTTCAAAGGCGATTTGGAAGAAAGCGGAGAAAATAGAATGTTAATGAAATGAAAAATAATTTATTTGGCACATAAAAAAACAGTTTACAAGCATAAAATTGGCTTAACCTAAATAAGGTGGAGTCTTGTAATTGCAACTATCTGGTAATTGCAACTGACTTAAATAACTTCCTCTAGGATCAGTGTTTTGAACAACGACAGGCGAGATATTGTATTTCTTAGTATAGAAGAACAACATCTCGCCTGACGTTGTTCAAAACAGAGATTCTATAGGGAGTTATTTAAGTCAGTTGCAATTACCAGATAGTTGCAATTACAAGACTCCACCTTACATTTATTTTTTATTACGCTCAAAATGGTCTCCGCTCAGCTGTATGCCCCTGAACATCATTGATACATTCACCGACGCCGGTGTTCAGTGAGACCAGGGAGAGCATGGCGATCGACGGCGTTAAAATAAAAATAAAAAACAAAGTATGCATTACCTAAAAAAAAATTTTAGAGGGATCAATTATAAATGTAATAAAGAAAAACCTATCTTATACTATCTTATCTCTGTGTGTGTATGTAATGGTATTTCAGCGAGTATTGTTCAAAATGATATCGCCAAATAATATTCATACAAATTGTTATTAACTACAACATGAGAACAGTTATTTTTAATGATAATGTTACTCGATTGTGATTGTTGCCGCTGTCCATCTCAATGTTAGAATAATTGATGAACTTAAAAAGTTTAACAAGGGTTTATTTATCCAGAACCAGTTCCGCAATACGTATAACCTCCTAAGACCCACCATACAACGAAATTTGTCAATGGAATATGAATCTACTGCGAATGAAATAAAGTCAATTTTCTTATTTGATCGCGAGTTCTAAAAACAAAAGAAATTTTACTTTACTTCCTTTGCACTAGATCTTTATTTCAATGGCAGTATTTTGTACTAATTTTAGTACAAGAACCCTCAGGAGGATAAGTATACGTATTCATACATATACGTATATGTACGTATATGTATGAATGCGGAAGAAGCGAAAGAGATTTGTCAAGATCGTAGCAGGTGGAAAGAAGTGGTCTCTGCCTACCCCTCTGGGAAACAGGCGTGATTTAATGTATGTAGTTCCGAAATACCCGAAACAATTTTCAACTTTTCATTACTACTACCTATATACAATTTGTCGTCTTCAGCACCAGAAGTTCGACCCCTCCTCATATTAATACACGACGACAATTTTCCGTTCTATTTGACTCTTGTAACTAATTTTAACATCGAGGAAGCGAAGCGTTAGACCAAGAATATACGCTCTCCTATCATGCCACAAAAGACTTCGAAACCCTTTCCAGCCCAACCACTGGTACCAGTAGCATGGCGGACGGCATGGTGGCGGTGGTGAAGGGCCTCCGCGACTGCGGGCTGGCCGTGGCGCTGATGGGGCTCGACGGGAAGACCTACACCCTGGTGCCCAACGCGGGAGTGGGGACGGGGCCCGGCGCCAAGCCGCCGCAGTGCTTCGACGCCGGTGCGCAAGTGAATGATACGAGAGATTCTACTATTTATGTGGTTTGTCTTCTTCTTATTGTTTTCTTTCATTCTAAACAGCTTCAGGATTAACTTATTACATTGCAAGGTTCATCTGGATCGCGACCACCACCTTAACCTTAAAGGTTGAAGCACACATAACCGCTCGGCACCGAATCGGCACCACTAGCCGTTCAGTATTCTTTGTATGAAACTCCATATTGTAACGCACACATAAGCGCAATTCACACAGCGGGCGGGCGCGGGTCGTGCGCCGAGCGGGTCGGAAGTTCGGCGGGTGTTTTAACATGGAGTTATATGGAAGCATTCACACTCGCGGCGGGACGGGTTCGGCGCGGGTCGGGAATCGCGCGGGAGCCGCGCCTGCCGTCCGCCACTAAAAACAGGGCGCGGGTGCGGCGAGTCCGTCCCAGGCTAATAACACGCATTCTCCGATAGGCATTCGCACAGAGCGCGTTATAAATTCTACTCTATGTACTCGCCATTACCATCCGATCCCGAATGCCCGCTTGCGCACCCGCGCGGGGCCCGCCGCCGTTCGGCGCTATGTGTGAATACGACGACCCGCGCGGCCCCCGCGATGGAAACGACATGCTCGGCGCCCGACCCGCTGCCGCCCGCTGGGCGAATTGCGCTTTATCGGCATCGGAACGGCAACGCCTCGCCTCGGCCAAAGCTAGCAGCCGTCCACTGAACATTTCATCGTACAGTCGGCCTTATAAGAAGCTGGACACTTTTGAACCTTGTCGCTTTAACGCCTTTGACAGATTAGTGCAGCAGTTCAAACATGACGTTAAAGTGACAAAACACTAAAGTGTGCAGCTTCTTATAAGGCTGACCGTACTAACACAGATCAGAGCACACTCTTCAATGTCTCACTGAGCTGGTCCGGCGTCGAGCGGTTATGTCTGCGCCACCCTTACCTCTGCCGCCAAGCATGTTTATATTAACTGACCATAAGACACTCGGTAAAATGACCAGCATAATGCATTCCATCTTAGTCCTCAGGGTTGGCTACGCTTTTGCCGTTTTAGGGCCGAAATAATAAACTAATTTTTTTATGGCATGAAGAAACGGGCACGCAGGCTGCCTAATGGTAAGTGGACTATGCAATCCTAGTCCTACTTCCAAGATTGCCTTTTTTTTAATTTATAGTCATTTTATTGGTTGTCTTACAACGCAACTACCTACGCCTTCGCCCCAAACGTCTACGCCGGAGCAGGTGCGCGTGTACGTCCTCCTCGCGCTCCCGCTCCGCCGCCTTCTTCTGCTAGATGATGTACCGACGACCGTAACGTAACCAGTGCTCCGGCGACGGGAGGAGTGCCCCTAAGGTGCGGAGTCCATAGGAGGAGTCCTTCAGGTCGCTTTTCCACCGGTCCCTGAGGCGCCGCTCCGTCATACGACGGTCCCCCCCCCCCCACCTACGAGTACGGGCACTCTACTCTGGCCAGGAACTCCGCCCTCCTCCGGGTCACAGGCCTAAACTAACCTAACCTATGTAACTAATGCTTAAGATAAAATAAAAATAATACCCTAATTTTTATCCAAAATGGGTTTGAGCTTGACCTCGTTCGTTCGTTAAGTGATGATAAAGTCGAGGGTGGGGGTGGAAGAGGGGTTTCAGCAGAAATTACCTTTCAATGAAATTAAATTCGATGAAATTATACATTCGATCAAATGAGAACCGGTGATTTAAGGGGATCCCGACTGATACGGTACGAAGCCAAGTTTTTCTTTTAATAGGTCTAGGTGAGTTGTAAGTTCATGTCGTGGTTACCTAATTCAAAAAGCATGGTGGTGTTCCTAATAGAGGGGAGCGAGGAACTACATCGAGACGTCGAACCAAGCAGTGGGGACTGCGGCTTCCATCACCAGACAGCATTGCTGCGACTCCAGCGCGCAGGCCACGGACGGGAGATACGCCAGCGTTTATCAGGTAGGTTTCCATTCAAGATAAGACTGCACTGGACCTTTACAAACCCAAAAAACTCGGTAACCTGATCGGTGACTTCCTCCAATGAAAGACTTAACCAAACGATACAGTAAATTCGACTTAGCACTTAGCAAAACCAAAAACCCTATGATGCGTTTCGTATTTGAAGACGGACTGCAATTGTGCAAAATGTGGTTACAGAATTATCAACAATTTTTTGGAGTTGTTGGTAATTATGTAGCTCTGCCTACCCCACTTGGGAATGAAGGCATGAGTTTATGTATGTATGCGTTTCCCTCATTAAGGTTAATCGAACGGCTTTAAGCTATTTTTATCTATTCGCATAAGACTATCGACTTATTATTGCACTACCTAAATAATTTATAGCTAGCAGCAGATAGCTGCACGCTGCGAGATAAAAATAATAAGATCGGTTAATTAGTTCGGTTACGGCCGGTATTCAAGGCCGAAATCATATCGTCTTTGACCTGTAATTGTATGTCAACGTTTTGATAGCTCCTGTTTACTTGACAGTAATGGCGGCTGAGTTAAAAACAATTCCATAGCAGGTCAAATACGATATCGTTTTTACCGCCTAGAATAGAGGCCAAGGCTTCCCTGGCGTAACGGTAACATAAATGTATGTATGTATGACATATAACTCTATATTGCACAAGAATATAAATATTACAATATTGTTTTTAAACTCTCTTCCAGCAAACCCTAATCAAAGGAAAACAATAACTGGGTAGCCAAGTGATATGGTTTCCGTATCGATAGGCTTAACTAAATGAAGGGATATCCCGGAGTGCAGATGTCGGTAGGGGACCCCCTAGACGCACATAGAATGATCAGATTCGCAATGTACTGAATGGGCCAAATCAAAAGCACCCGAAACCGACGTACGTGCATGAAGAGTTTGATGAATGTAGAAGAAGCGAAAATTGTCTGTTTAGACCGTCGAACCCGACGTTCCATAGTCTCTGCCTCTCTCTATGTATGTGTGGGATGTTCCGGTCCCGGGATGGGACCTCGCGCAGAGTCCGTCCGGATCGCTACCACTATCGATAACCTTTTCACGCTGTGGAAATCCATTTACGCATACCACCCAGGTCCATGGATGGGATGGTTATGTGGGACTCACCAACCGAGATCGGCCGGAATACCCACCAAAAACCCAGCGGTAAACCATCTGCGTCCTGGTATCGATAACCTAACCTAACATAACCTAACCTTCAACTTTCTCCAAGCATGTTAGCATAGTGGAGTTCTGCTGAAGGTGAAATGACTAGCATAGATGCATGCCCTCTCAGTCCTCAGCGTCCTCAGTCTTAAGAGTGCAGTCTTGAGATCGCAGTCGAGAACAAAACAGACAATAAAACAACGTTTGTATTCCAGACGCAACACTGCAACGTTGCCCCCACGTCTCCCCCCGCGCTGTGCGCCGAGTTCCCCCCCCAACGGACTGACATGAGCCCTGGTAAATAAAAAAATAGTTAAGAGTAGATAATTAGTATTTAATAGAAAGCAAATGGCTCAGAAATATATATATATACGACAGGAGTCGGACAAAGAATAGTAATCTTATTAATGGTGTCAACGTGAAAGTTTGTATGTTTGCTACTCAATCACGCCGAACGGCACAGAGATAGATTATAGTCTGGGATAGCACGTACTTTTTATCCTGGAAAATGAATAGTTCTCGAGGGAATACCGATAACGGAGCCGAGGGCAACAGCTAGACTATAATTATAGTATTTATTCGCTCATTCCCGTTACAATTTCAAAACACCATAGATTATAGTTTGCACCAGGGTAACCCATCGTTTACTCGAATTTCACTTCATCGATTGTATCATTTCATCGAATTTCATTTCATCGAATGCTATTTTCTGCTGAAACCATGATGTTTTCAGGATATCTTAAACGTTAATTACGTAGGTTAGGTTAGGTTAGACTTGAGACAACCAAAAAAATTACTCATGCGTCGAGAAATGCCTTTCGATGAAATGAAAATTCTGATTAATGATACGTTTGTTGAAAGGTGTTTCGATAAAATAATAGGTACCCTTGTACCAGATTTCCAAAACACCAATTAGCGGCCTTTACACGTAAAGTTCGGGCCGCGGAAACGCCACGCGCCGTTCCAATCTTCGTTCCGAACCGTACGTGTAAATGTAACTGTAATAGTAAAATAGTAAAAAATGTATTGTTCGGAACGAAGATTGGAACGGCGCGTGGCGTTTCCTGCGGTCCGAACTTTACGTGTAAAGGCCGCTATTAAAGTTTAGGTGGAAATAATAAACAATACCTTAAATTTGAGAATTGAGACTAGTAAACGGAGAGTCTGGTATTTCGGGAATAAAGAATTGTTTTTAGAATATCTTTCATAAGAATTGTTTTCATAATATATGTGAAGATGGCGGGCGATTTGGATAAATTCGATTCAGACTGGCAAGGATCAGCCAGATCAAGAGATGACTGGAGTTTTTTATTTGAACGCAAGTGCCCGTTATATTAACACTGCATTCCAGGTAGGTCGCCCGTTGCCCTACTAGTCTATTCCGCATTTGCCTCGTCATTTTGCAGGGCATGGCAGTTTCCAGGTCGGTGGCACTGGCAGCGGCGAGGCCGGCTTCATGCCAGCCAAGTCTTCCAACTACCGCGGGGCTATGTGCTGGGCTGATCGAGGTACAGGAACACTCAGGGGACCCTGGGCGTTCTAGTCTAACAGTTGGCAAGGCCGAGCGCGACGCAGCTATATGTTACAATGAGAACCATTTATAGTCTTTTTATGACAAAGAGAAGGCAAAAGAGCACACAAGCCACCAGAGCCTCTTTTCAACACAGTAAAACCATATTGCTTTTGTCGTGTTATGGTATGGTCTTAACTCATCCGTCGTTACTGTCAAACAAATAAGAGTTATAGTAACGTCGACGATATGATAACACGTCAAAAGCAACATTGCCACCGTGCTGAATAGAGGCGCTGATGGTGAGTGGGACCTGACTCGTACTTTACTGACATCGTCTAGACTACAATTAAAATTATTTGCAAACACAGGGGGCCTAATACGGCTGCGTTTATCGCGTGACAAAATGAGGATAAAACATCGGTCACTTTCTGACACGTATGTATAGAAGTAAGGGAGTGACGGACACTCTATCCACATTTTGTCATGCGCCAAACGCAACCATACTACCTAGGCCCGCAGGCAATGTAATAAGGTGTTACAAATATCTTGTCATGCATAGGGGAGACCGGGTATGGTTGTCACACTGTTTGGTTGTCACAGGCGGCCATGACGGAAAACTGAACGAACGAATGAGTTCATCGATCGGTGTCGAAAGACCGCGAGCGCTATATCTCCCTCCCTACTTCACATCAGTCCGCTCCAGAAATTCAGGAGGATGGCCGCTGTGACAACCAACCCGTGTGACAACCATACCCGGTCTCTCATATCGCTATGTTTTGCCACTAGGCATATAAATATACCAAAAGAATATAATTAAAGTCACATTAGGTTACATAAGGTATAAGAAGGCAACACTGCTCGGAAGTATTATAAAATATGGTTTGGTTTCGGGTTTAAAACCTTTATAAACTGGCCAATAATGTTATGTCGGCCTGTTTCTGATTAATCGACGACATTGTTGTCCAACATTGAGAACCAATGAAATTCAAGCAATCAATAATATTGCGTCACTTAATTAAATAATGAAATCAACCAATCAGAACACGGAATTTCGATACGTAAAATATTAGGCGTATTATTTCTAAAAGATATACAGATTGGAAATAATGTCACAACTTTCTTTTGAGCCCAATACCTACAATAATGTTGTGCAGGTTTGCATACAATATAATGTTTCGCCCAGGTTCCGTGTGCTCCCCTCGCCACTCCCACGACTCCGACCCCTTCGCCAACTCCCTGCGAAAGTACCCGGCCTCGTCGCCGGAGCGCTCCCACGAGCTGATCGAGCGGCTGGTCAACTACTCGCAGGGGAGGAACTACCGTGAGCCGTCCATTACTATCATAGGATCAAACACTTCTGTCCCTCCGTCCACTAGGATCCATTGATAGGATCCATTAAAGGGGTCAAGTGGACTTTCTGTACATTCAAATCCATTAATGGAGTAGAGTGGGCTTTATTGTATACTTAAATCCATTTGGATTCGTTTACGTTTTAATACTCTGGAATCCATCAATGGATTCTGTTGCACTCTTAATTACACTTCGATCTATCAATGGATTTTATTGAAATTTTAATACACTTGATTCCATCAATTGATGGATACTCGTGGACATTTAGTATCCATTGATGGATCCCGGTATATAAAAAGTTCAATAGAATCCATTAATGGATCTTTGTAAACTTCATCGTATATTTAAATCCATTGATGGATCCCAGCGTCTTAAAAAGTGTAAATGAATCCAAATGGATTTAAGTATACATTAAATCCCACTCGACTCCATTAATGGATTTTAATGTACAAAAAGTTCACTTGACCCCATTAATGGATCCTAGTGGACGGAGGGACTTCTGTGTACAGTCCATAACATCTGACTTGTCTTATTTAGTAAACAATTTTATAACCTCAAAATGCATCGTTTTTGGCTAAAACGGCCGTTTTCTGGTGAATATAAGCAACTAGATACCACGTTGTGCACACCATTTTCCTGATTTTACATCATGGATGGTTTTTTTGTGACAAAATTGTATTTTTAGGCGAAAAGGGAGCAGTTTGAGGTTATATAAAAGTGTTTAGGTACTAAATAGGGCAAGTCAGTTGGTATGGACTATTATACACTAGACCCGCAGATCACCCCCAATACATACCGCTTACAAGAGAGATCCGATATGCACTGTGACGTCGGCCATATAAACTCTATGTTAAATTCTGTTTTGCTAAAAAGAGATAGATCTTGGTTATTTTTATAGCTACTATTCAAAAAATATTTTTCTCAACTGGTTGTTACATGCTTTTATTGAAGTTGTGAAGTCACATGATTATCCCTATTGTAAAATCTCCTTCCCAGCCGGATCCCCCCAGCGCAACCACTCCCCCCCTAACCGCTCGTACGACGTCGTCACCTCCTCCTGCTACCCGGAGGGCAGTGCCCGCAGCTCCAGGCAAGGTCTGTACGAGCCGGACCGGCGGCAGCGGGCGCCTGAGGACTACCCCACCAGAGATAGGAGGTGGCCCGACACGGAGTCTCACATGTTCGTAAATCCGAATTCTTATATTTTATCGTCGGTTTAGTTAGAAGGGAAAACTTACTAACTGCCGCACTCAGAGACGGCAATTTAATTTAATGCTTGATTAAAGTTGGTGCTGTCACTTTCTTTGCTACAGCAATAGAATAAGACAACACGTCAGTAAACAAGTAAGTATTAAATTTAATTGACGTCTCTGAGTGCGGCAGTGACTTATTAGTGATTTTTTCCTCTAAACAGACGATACCTATAGGTACAGTGGTGGTCACATAATTAGGGACACTTGTTTTTTCCCATACATTGCCAACAAATATGACTTTTCAATTTTGACTATTAAGTAATCAAAAAGTTCTTAACCCATTATATTTTTATTTACACTTATCGTTAACTAATAAACTAAAGTTTAAATGTGAGTATCTTTCATTTTATAAGGATTTGAAAAAATCAATATTTAGCGTTCCAACTTTGTATGGACGCGCCAGAACTGAGTTTTTAAATCACTATAAAATATAAGATCTGTTTTTAACAGTAGTTCACTGTAACTCAGTTTAAACTTAAGTTAATAATGTAAAGTTATATATATTTAGCAATAGAATGGGTCAAGTACTTTTTGATTGTTGGTCAAAATTGAGAAGTCATATTTGTAGGCAATGGTTTTTTAGGGTACCTTTTTTAGGGTACCGGAACAACGATTTACAAAATTTACGACGAAGAATTTTGTAATGGCTGCACCTTTTCCGGTATATTATAGCGTACTTCCGGTTCAAATTTCGGAATGGCGACAGGCAGATCCGTATTCCACGGGGTCAAAACCCTCCGATAACTTTGTCACCCCATCTGTTACATGATTTGCTGCTTGCTTTCTACTTCTTCAAAAATGATCCTATAAGTACTGAAATGTTGCAATAAACCATTTTCCTTTCTTATTTCTTTCTTTCTTTCTTTCTTTCTTTCTTTCAAACTGGCGACATTTATTTGACAGACACACTGCACTCATACAGCAATAACAGACAAACACAGACATTTTATTAATAATACTTTATTAAATTTGTATCACAAGACTCATTAAAAAATTCGTCATTGCTTTGAAAAAACCTCGTATCTCATATTTTGTGACGTACGATTTTGAACTTAAAATTGAATTTAATTAAGTTCAAACTCATATGTCTCAAAATATCAGATAAGTACAAGTTTTTTCTAAAGTAGTAACGAAATCTTTAATTTAAACTACTTGACAAAATCAATGGTGCCTGTTTTCTTTGCTTTGTTTATTTTTAAGCAAAAGGTTAGAAAATAATGGTGTACCTTCGAGATCATCAATATCATCATAACGAGCGTCAACTTTTTGCTGACCTTGACCTCACCTACCCTTTAACTTGTAGGAAGTCGACCTTCAGCAAAAACAGCGACGCTCGCTTCGTGAGGGACGTCAGCAAGAGGCTGCGGGATAGCATAAAAAGTATGTTCAATTATGTAAGTATGTTACACGGGTACCTATTATTTTGTCGAAACACCTTTCAACGAACGTAACCCAGTCTAATCTACGTAATTAACGTTTAAGTTATTCTGAAACATCAAGGTTTTAGCAGAAAATAGCGTTCGATGAAATTAATTTCGTTGAAACTATACAATCGATGAAGTAAAATTCGATAAAATGATGGGTCACCATGTTACACGTATAACTAAGTATAAGTTTAGGTTGGTCTAGATGATGGAAAAAAAGTTCATTTTTCTAAAAACATGGGAAGTGTTTCAAGGAACTGTTTAGACCGGTGTCACAGATTATTATACTAGTTACTTCGTAACAGACCCGTCACTCGACGCCGCCTACCGTTATAAGTACCTACCGGCCGGTGTGTCCCCGGCGATATAAATATCAGTTGAGTGTCAAAATTTGAACTTAGAGTACCGCACGTACTAGACCTGACCGGGAGATAGTGACACAAAATTTCCGGTCAGTTGTAGGAACCAAGTATGGCGACCCTTCAGGGGTCTAATTACGTAATGACGAAAAGGATATGTAATTACGGAATTACGGAATTACGTAATGAAGTAATGAGGAAATGACGGCCATAGCGCTGGTACCGGCGGGCCAATCGCGTGGGCGTTAATTTAACGTGTCGGATAAATCACGAGTGTAGTTAGAACGATTCGTTACACAAAAAATCTTATATTTTCCGATAGTCGATGAAAAAAGAAGTAGCCGGTAGCATAATGATACTTTTCCGGTGTGGCTTACAGCCCTTCACAGAGTATTTAGTTGTATATTCACTTTAAAAATAGATGATAAATTTAAAATAAAATAAATGTTTAAGGGGGACTCGCATACAACAAACGTGATTTTTTAGCCGTTTTTTGCTAATGTTGTATAGATAAGATAGTACGGGACCCTTCGTGCGCGAGTCCCACACGCACTTGGCCGGTTTTTTATAATTTGTTTTCGTATTCAATAATGATGTCCATGGTTCCACCTAATGGTTCCAACGGAGGACCAGCGCGATGCGGCATCACGCTGAGTTGGGGCCATTTCGTGACTAGGTACATTCTTCTTGTGCGTATTCCTCTGTCCTTTGTTGTTAGCCACGGATGAATGTTTTTCTTTCCTCTTTCTTTCGTTCTCTATGTAAAATCGGCCCAGAATTATATTTCCGTAATTATCATAGTTTTGAGATAATCGTGAAGATACAATATACGTAGGTATCACCCACGGAATAGAAAAAAACAGTGGAAGTGGCATGAGCTTGGCTTAGTATCAGACCTGTTGTCGCCAATAGGTACTCAAACTATCATAAAAACAATACGCCACCAGGGAAAATGTTTTTGGTGCGGCTATCGTTTTTACATTCTAAAATGGGACAATAAGGCATGCCTCTGGATTAATTTCCTATTTTAGAAATATCGAAATAATCGATCGCGGCAAAAGTATGGTAGGTTGCGCGGAACTCCGCATAACTATGCCACACGTTACACGCCCACTTGACACTTCTACTGTTTTTTCTGTTCTGTGGTATCACCGACCGAATTGACATTAACGAGGTTCTTTTTCGTTCACAGCCCAATCTCCCCCCAGCCTCCGATATACCTATATGTAAAAGTATGGCCGCCCCAGAGATGTCCGTAAGCGTAAGTTGTGTACGTGACCTAACCTAACCTTACCTTTTCAACACTATTAACATACCATAAACAGTAGTTCGCCTTCAGACTCGGCTCGGCTTCGGTTCGGCTTCGTTTCGCTTGCTTGTATGTGTGCGTGCCTCGTCCGTACACGCCGCAAGCCACCACATGCAAACAATACCATCTGAAAATTATACTGGGGCCCTTGGGCACACAAGAATTTGGGGCCCGGATGCTCACTGTTATGTGCTCAACAAAAATGTTTCAACAATAAAATGTAAGAGAAATTGATAAGTCCTTCGGGGCCCCCTTAGGATGCAGGCCCTGGGGCACAGGCCCCGTGTCCCCGCACCGCCTCGCCTCGAGCGGTTAGTATTCTTTATATTTATTTGTATGGGCATGCGCTCACTACATAGCGTAGCGTCACCGGATCGCCTCGCTCGCGAGGTGTCCACGCGCGGACGGCGAGTGGTCCACTCGATGATAGCTCGTTTCTCGCATGCTTGCCTCACGTGAACCGCCTGATGACAGCGCGCGGTTTACGCTGATAGACTGCTCAGAAATTCGTTGACCACGCGAGGTCATTAATATTAATGTGGTCACAGTTCTAACCTAAACTAACCTAGTTAGAAGACATTGACTAAAAATGCATTATAACAAGAAAATGAGTTATACTAAATGAGTGTTACGTTATTCGATCGTATGCCTGATGAAATTATACAATTGGTTTTTTGCTAAACGTTCATTATGCTTTTCGTGGTTAGTTAAATGAAATTAGACAACATGTTTTTAGACTGATTGAAACGCATCCATTCTGAAGACCTAAAGCTTTGTTCGGGACTAGGTTCATTTGCGTGAGATTAACACCTGATATTAATATATTTACGGATTTGCCAACATAGCATTTAAATTAAAAATGCCTTTTTTAATTACAGGATAATTCTTCAGTCGACATAGAAACCCAAGGTACGTTTCATTGGCAAAATGTTTATCGAAGTAAAAAAAACCGTATGAGTGATAGATAATAAAAATCATTATTGTTTAAGTAGTCCCTGTAGGCACTTTTACATGTATCAATCTACCAGCGTTTTGTAAAGGAACGTTTGAAAAAAATATATAGGGAAGACTGCTCTAAGTTTTGATCTCTTACCGATTATTTACAACCTTTTTTTTTCTAAAGTTGTAAGAGGCCATAATTCTACAATCACTAGGTGCTAGCAATTGGGTGTTTTACCCCATTTATTTAATCTGTGGCTTAATTAAGGTTAAGACGACGGCTAAGGCAACGTCTTTCCATACTAACTACTTAATTGTTATTAATAATTTTCAGTCTTAGGATTGCAGTCTTGTGAATGCGAATGTTTATGGGTCACAGTTTCCACTTACCATCAGGTGGCCTGTGTCATGTGCTCGTTTGCCTTCTCTAAGACAAAAAAAATGAGTACGAGTATGACGCCAATTTTAATATGAATTTCGACTTCATATCTCCCTTTAGTCTTACCGTGCGAAGTATGAAAAATGCGATCCCTGGGTATATATAACAAGAATTTAATCTCTTCATAACGAGTTTTTTAGTCTTTGTTAGTGTCCCACTGTAGGGTTAAGGCCTCTCCTCCCCTTTTTCGCTATTCTTTCCTTCTGATTGCTCCCGCCAGTCGCATTATTTGCATTGTTAATGACGTAAATAAATTATGGAATGCCATAAATGATGTATGAGTATGGGGCGAGTTTTAATATGAAAGACGACTCTATATCTTTCTTTAGTCTACCGTGCTATGAAAACTCAGCACCCTGTTTATAACAATGTTTGTAACGAATAAACTCAAAAAGCTGATTTATTGATTAAAACAATTACATTATAAATTACATTAAAAATTAAAAATTAAAACTATGGCAAATTAAAAGATAAATTAAAACAAAAATTATAACTAAACTAAAAAGTACAATGAAATTAAAACTAAATAAAAGCTAAAAAAGAGAGGGCCCCCGTGGCAAAGTACCACAGATGCTGGCAGAATTTCCTCGTTGTATAGCAATGCTGATTCGTTGCCCGAGGAAGCTGCCAGCTCTGTGGTCTCCGGTTGTTTCTATCAGCCTTTTTGAAATGTCCTTAAAAAGGCTGATAGCACCGGGTCCCCACGGACCAAGGGTCTCGACGCCGAATGGAACGAAGTTATATTCTGCGCCGAGACCCTTGTACTTATTCTTTTTCATAACTATTTCTCGAGGTAACACATCGTTTGATTTTTTCAGTTGCGAGCGATATGATCTCGCCGTCGGTAGCCGTGGCCACCGTCGCAGCTTCGACCCAAAGTATTCACTCTGTAAGTCATCATCATCATTATCATCATCACCACCATCATCATCATCATCATCACCATCACCATCACCATCACCATCACCATCACCATCACCATCACCATCACCATCACCATCACCATCACCACCACCACCATCATCATCATCATCATCATCATCACCATCATCATCATCATCATCATCATCATCATCATCATCATCATCATCATCATCATCATCATCATCATCATCATCATCATCATCATCATCACTATCATCATCATCATTCTCGTGGGGCTCTGTAAGTGATCTAACTAATTGTATATTCATTTGTACAACAAAAAAACTGCACGTTCGGCGTAGTCTCGTAGTTGCTCCCTATTATACTTTCCGTTCTTCGAAAATACCAGATATTTACCAGATTTTTTATAATGACCATGATCCAAAACATCTGATTCGTAAAATGCTTACTTAGTACTAGGTACACAAATTACCAAACGTTGGAAAAGCTAGGTAATTTAATTGAAATTAAAAAAAACCGGCGCTTTGAGATTAGTTAATTTTGGATTTAAGGCGTTTTGGTGTTAGGAATTTTAGTCATTTCCATCAAGCTGTGATGGTATTTAGGCATTATGATGCAAAAGAGATACCTAGTCATGTTGGTAACGGTACCCTGTTAATACCTACCTCCTAACCTAAACTGTACCTGTAGAGCTTAATTATAGATATATTATTTTTTTATTAACTCCTCCCTTGTTCTAGGTAGCTGTCCCCCTTTCTGCGATATCCTCATGCGTGCTCTCCAATCAGACGTTCATTGTTGAAGCAAACCACACCTGCAGGTCCGCCCAGCCCCTTCTACCAGTATCTTCCCAAAAATCAGTGCAGACATCCGCCAGCGCCGTAGTCCTTTCAGAAAGCAACATAAAACTTTCCAAAAGAAGAAAAAGTTCTAGCGGCTGTAGTATAGATGAAGGTCTGAAGGATGAAATATTAAAATGGCTTGAGGATAATACTGATCCCAAGCTGAAAATACTTCAAGATACTGTGATGAAAAAGCTTTCAAAGAGGTATAAAAAGATTTCAGTGTCAAATTCTGAGAAATTCACCGTGAAAAGTGAAGATAAAGAGTATCATGAAAATGATGGTAAAAAGATTATAGATTGTATAATCGATAAGTTAATTAGGATGCATCTCCGTTACTGCGAAGCTGTTGACTCTGCTGAAATGATTAAAGCTACGCGCAGCGATCAAAGTTTTGAACAAACCAGTAAATGTTTGATAAATGAGATATCTTTAAAGGAGCATGATTTTTCGAGAACACTGAACAAAGAACAGGTTTATGATGCTTTTGTACAAAAAATAAAACAGTGGTCTTTTAAAAAGCCTAAGGCGTATAGAAAGCAGTCGCTTAGAACAGAAATATTGAATCTTCTTCATGACGCACCTATTGATTTCCATGGATTAAGCAAAATGGTATATTTAAACACTCTGGCAGAAGCTTTTGTAACAAAACTTAATAATGCTCCTGCAGAGCATAACAACACGACGAATCGTTGTGATGAAGACCCAGAGCCGTCAAAATATTTATGCGAAGTCCAAAAAACCCCTTGTCAACCCACTATAAAGCAACTCAAAATTTTAGTAGCGGATTCGTTAATTGAATTCATTAATAAAATCAAAGTAAAACGAAAACTTGACAGCGTAGAAGAAATAATAAGAGATCTTATTAAGATTCTTTTGGATGCAATAATTCGTCTAAATTCTAGTGACGAGAATTTTGCAATAGAAATTGCTACGTTAATAAGAAATGTGACCATGTTCCCAGAGAATGAAGGAACTAAATTTGCTACACCCAGTACCGGACAAATAAAAAATATTTTCAATGGAAATGAGGGTGACAGCTCTCGACCAGAGACATTTTTAGTACTTCAGAATGCATCCTTAAATCGTTCTAGAGTTATAGTATGTGATAACAGTAATGATGAAAGTAATAGCAGTAGAGCCGATAAAGAAGAAAGCTCCGAGTTAAACATTTATAAACGTCAACTATCGAAACAAATAGATGGATGGGTATGCAGCTTAGATATACCTCTAGCGCGTAATAAAGAATTTAGAAAACATCTAGTAAACGATTTGGCTAGTGATATAGTTGACAGATATAAATATTTAGAATTAAATAAAGATTGTGTATATAAAACAGATGAACTTGAACATTTCAAATATCAGATATTTAAATGGATTAATAAGATAGTAGGTGATAGTAATAATGAAGCTGTTAACCATGCCACCGAATTATTGGAGATGATCAGAGTAATCAAAAAACCCGGGACGACTAGTAGTCATGAACAAAATATTGAACTCAATAAGGATACTACTAATGCAGGGTCATCGCAAAAAACGTCTGAAAAAAAAACCATCAATGCAGATGATGATGATGGTAATGTAAATCTTGTGTGTTCAAAAAGTGTGATTAGCTCTAATACTAATACTTGTTTAGGCGATGGGAAAGATCCTGATCAGAATATTCAAATGCCTGCGCATAAGAATACTCAAACAGATTGGTATACCTATGGTGAAAGTTATAATGAAAAGTTTGCCGATGGTTATCCATCTGACGCTAATTTTAATTCTATTTACGGCACTTGGAGAGATTTTCAACATATTCCAATACGTAAACAAATAATAATTAATACGTCCACTCAAACAGTTTTCCCTATTCTCATTGATCAAGGATTTCAAACCAACGAAGAGCAAGGTCCTCCAGCTTTTATAGCTCGTGTATCCAACCCGAAGTCTGATTTTGACAAATCTTTAACACCTTCTTTAAAACCACCATCTCCCGGACCTAACACTCCTGCTACACCTTCAGTAAAACAATTAAATGACGAATTTGAGGACTATCTCAACAATTGGGTTAACGATATACCTATTCAAACCAATAATCCAGAAGAAGTTTCTGTTGCCGAGAAAGCTAGAATAGGTATTCGCCATGGTATTTGGAAAGCTATTGCAAGTGCTAAATCTCAGCCTGTGGTGTATTTTAACAGATTTTACTATGAAGATGTATTGGCAGATGCAATAGATGAATTATTTGATATTTTACCACAGACACAAGAATTGAAAGATAAGAGGTATATGCTAAAAGCGAAATTAATTGAAAAGGCCATGGATATTACCGACTTAATTAAAATAGTGCGTACTCCAGCATCTTATAAGGAGCAGTTGGCGGAGCTAGTGGCAGCCAACTTACAAAGAAGGACTGTTAAAACAGAGGGGGAGGATCCCACACAGCTTTATGAAGAAATGATTATTCAATGCATTGTTGAGGATTTCATCTTAACTTCTTGTTATAAAAATGAAGACAAGCTGAAAGAAACCGCGTATAGAAATAAATTGAAAAAGAAAGTCGAGTCATTAATCAATGAAGTAAAAAAAACTCATGGCAAAGATTTCCGGGAACTTAATAAGGAGATATGTATCCAGGACATTGTTACCGCGTTACGTAAAGTGCCTGCGCCATCTGATGCTACTTTAAAAGACGAAGCTGACGAAATTATTTTAGGACACGAAATTGATCAATGGTTTGCCGATTTGCCTATTGTAAAAAACGACAATGCACAGGAAAAATTTCTTCGCCGTCGTCTAAAAGATGCGTTGACAATAAAATTACATGAATTGGAGAAGAACATACATTTTGCTGATTGTTACGAAGAACCAGAGTTTAAACATGAAATATCATTATTCCTAGACAAGATACCCCTTGAAAAAGACGAGAGTTTAAACATAAATTTTATGGTTGGCGAATTAGCCAACCGAATTAAAAATAGAGACAGGCCCGGTCACAGAAGAAAGTCTGTAGCATTTGAAGGAAGAGATGAAGATAATTATAGAGGTCAAGAAAATGGTCGACGTCAAGAGCAGGGTCAAGATTATGGTCATGGTCAAAATATCGTACATCCAAACACACCAGAAGTGAGCAAATTTACGGTTGACGTGTATGATGAAGATGATTATAACGTGTTTCATAAGGAAAAACCTGCTAATTCTACTATGATCAATCCCCCGTCGGAACCCCAGCGGTATAATAATGAAAAATTGCCAGATTATCTTAAACAGGGTATAGACTCCCAACCGTCTGAGAAGTGGTATTCATTTGACAGTGCCGGGAATCTTAAATTGTCTAGAGAACCACCCCAGGAACAATTCACTTACGTTCCTGGGCAGTTTCAGGAGCAACGTCTAGGTGGAAAGTTTGGGGACGATGTACAGAATCTAAGTGCAGACATGCAGAATTCTCCACATTCTCGATATGTACGATATGGTGCGAGAGACTCCGCTGACGCAACCCGACAAGGACCACCAATCCGCAAGTATTTCGACAACTCGGGGAATTATATACCGTCACCAGATGATCAAAATGAACCTAATCCAGCACCACAGAAAATTAGTAGAATTCCGTTATTAAATAATCAGTCAGCAATGCAAGCACCGGAAGATCTCGAGGCGAACTTAGAAGCACCTGTTCCTGCAGATGACAGACCAATGGATATAGACATGCAGCATTCTCAACATTCTCGATATGCACGATATGGCGCGAGAGACTCCGCTGACGCAACCCGACAAGGACCACCAATCCGCAAGTATTTCGACAACTCGGGGAATTATATACCGTCACCAGCTGATCAAAATGAACCTAATCCAGCACCACAGAAAATTAATAGAATTCCGTTATTAAATAATCAGTCAGCAATGCAAGCACCGGAAGATCTCGAGGCGAACTTAGAAGCACCTGTTCCTGCATATGACCGACCAATGAATATGTCTTCGTTTAGACAATTTACTAGCGATAAACCAGCGTCTTCATCGTGGCAGGAACAACCTGAAGACGAGTACCATTCGTTATTGTATGACGGACCACCACGACCAATTCAGTCTCAGCACCGAACGCATTACGAACCCTACGAGCTACCTCCAGAAGAAGTTCAAGCTGGGAGATTTGTTTTAGAAGGTACGCGCTTATCCGAAAGGCCCGGACAACAAACTAGCAATCCTTCGAAATATAATCCCGAGCCAGGGAATTCACGAGAGACTCCAAACTATCTCGAGGGCGGTTTCATAAAGTCACGACATGGCATGGATCAAGATCAGGCAAACCCACAAGATTTCTTCTTACCTAAATCAGTTCACCTACCTAGTTCGCCAGGATCTCACAGTATCAAGAGTAGACATTTAGAAATGGCTGAGCAAAATAGGAGCCCGACAATTGGCAGAGACCAGAGTCCTGAGGATGGACCTCCAATGAGAACCTACGTAAAAATAATAGCACCAATTGAAAACTCTCACCCTACGTCGAGCCAAAGGCCTGATGAGCAAGACCAAAGGTTTCTAGCTCAAACGCCACCTCAAACTGGATTGTCAATGGACAACCAACCAGTTGGTTCCTCTACACCTAACCAACGGCCAACCAATGATTATCCTCCAAATATCAAAGAAAGAAGACAGGCAGAAAGAGAGAGGCATTCAAGACGAGATTATGGTACAGACGATGATCAGCAAGGGAGACATACGTGTCCTTGTTTGGAAAGACCTATGAGGTGCATAAGACTACCCGCCGACACTAATTTTCCGAATTTGCAAGACCGAAGACCAGGCGAAAGAGACTGGCTATCTGAAAGGGATTATGAAACTGACGATGACGTTGAAGGAGCGAGGAAATGCATAAGACGATGCGGTACATGGTATGATTATGAAGATTATATACGTGCGGGGATCCCGTTGGTCTGTCCGTACCCTTATGTACCTCATCCCTGTTTTAACCTAAAGAAAAAACACTCCCGGTGCTTCCCCTCTCGTTACCCCGGCTCCATCAAACGCGTTCCAAAATTCCCGCGTTAACCCTTGAATAGGAGAAGGCGGCATCCTACGTAACCAACTACTAAAACAATATAATCAACTCACTAAAATTTAACGAGTAATATAATTTTTCGTCGACTACTAAAATTAAATCATGCGCTTTATCAGAAAATTTCTAATACTTACTTGGTATTTATGTTGAATCTTTATGTCTGTTAATCTGTTTATTTTGTTGTACATTAATGTATTGTTTCAATAAAAACTGCAATTTATTATTGACTTTTATTTTAACAATCTGAACAATGAATCACACAGGACAAAACAAAACAAAACCCAAAAGTTATCTAAAATAGAAGTTAGAGGGATGGGGACATTTAGTACAAATTTTCTCCAGATCTGACAGGGTTTAGCTTGAAATGATTTTACTTCCACAAGCGCACATCGAAGGGTTTGGCTTCATCGAATTACTGTCTTACTTGTCTTCTGTTATGTACGGTGAAGAGATGTCCTCACTATTTCTGTATATATGCGGTCTGCATGTTCTCGAAGATCGGCAAGTAAACGATTATCTCTTGGGCACATGTCGCAATTAAGTCTGCCATGTCTAGACATATCTAGATACGATTAGTGGTTTATGAGTATTAAGGTACTTGCAGGAATCATCTTGGTCAATTAGTCTACACCTTCGCGTGCAAGGCGACGTCGTCCGCGGGCAAATATCAGGACTCATACACGGAGGAGAGTACCCACTTCTTCGTATAAAGTACGACGAAGACAGAGCTGGAAGGCTAGAGCGATTTTGAGTGTTAAGTGGCGTGGAACAGTCTGTTAAATGATAATCCGCCATACGCCGCCCTTTACAGTACTGAGGAAAGGGGCATCCAGGTGAAATTCGTGGTGGACACTGCCATCGTTCCCTTACTCTAATTCGTGGAATTTTATCGTGTTTTCTACGACATACGTCATACAAAGATTTCCCATCTGCTACATCGGTCTGACTTGCGTGGTGTAATGGTAGTCGATGCGTAGGACTTTTCAGACATGCCGGAACCCATGGGGGTCTAGAACTCAAATCAATAGGTTTTTTAGATACATGTGCCCTGCCTTTTATTCTTTGCAAATGTTCTTTTTCTTCTTGATTTAAATACGATGGTGGAATGCCGTGTTTATTTTCATCAACTAAACGTCGGCTTCCTTCATTTAACGTCCTTGAATGTTCCGAGTGTTTGATTTCGTCGCATAACTTATCAATCATACTATTCAAATTAGATCGGCTTCGCAAAGGAAGCTCGTGAAGGTGTTTTTCGATTTCACGTCTTATATTATCTTCTTTAATAGGATCAGAGGTATGTTTTTCTTTTTCTAACTCATACACACGCTTAGCCAAGCGCGACAATACTTTATTCATCTCTATTTTGTCCCGCGGAGTAAGCACCTTTAAGGGTAACTGATCTGCCCAGTCGTCAACAAGATCTTTCATTCTGGCTAGTCCTGCTTCAGACCTCATTGAATCATCATTAGGCATTGCTACACTTTTTAATGCATCATACAAATCATTTTCCAGTTGTGCAGTACTAAGAGGCTTAGTGGGATCACTTTTCAAGTATCCATTAGCAAATTGGTTAATCTTATCTCTTATTTTATCCTTAAACTTATTTTTTAAAGCTTCATCATCTCCTACATAGTGTAAGTTAATAAAAGCATCAGCGAGATCATCTTTGAACACTTCAAAAGACGCTTTTTCGTCTTCCGAAGGATTATTTATTTTAGGTGAAACATTAGATATGGTATCACGAAGTTGCTGCTTATAGCCTTTTGCACGACTATCATCATTTTCTTTCTCAAAGACGTTTAATTCAATACTGTCCACGTCATCAGGATCCAAAGGCAGCATTTTTAATAGTTCGTCGATATACTCTAAAATCACTTGTTCATATAAAGTCTTATTGCCCATTTCTGGGTCCATGTTATGCCCATTAATTTGTGCTCTTATTTTGTTAAAGATATCCCGTCTTATAGCTTTAGCTTCAGAAATGGTAGTGTGTGGTAGTGGCAGACAGCCGCACCATTTTTCGAGAATAGTATCCATGGAATCTGATATGTCTGCCGCCGTAATATCATTTCTTTCTGAAATATTATTAAACAAATATACATCGCTCTAACCTTACCATGGGTTTTAGCGATTTGCCTAGAGATTACTCCAAAGTACTGCATGGTTTATTATAATTTGATTAATTAATGTCAAAAATTCCATGTCATAAAATTATCATTGATGGGAATCATCTTAAATTTATTTATAAATCAGCATAAATTTATAAATCTCTATTTAATTTTGTAAATGAAAGAGTGCCAAAGTGACCAGATCAGGTTCAGAATTGGGATCCGAAAGTCAACTCACTGAATATTTTACTGTCTTTATAGCATTCGTAAAATAAAGATCCCTAAATTACCATTTTCCTGAATAAATCTGGTAAAATCTTTGTAGGATAGTTAAACTAAGATTGACTCTCACAATACTTTACACCAGAAACCAGACTCCGAAAGATATTGTTTATAGTAGATTTCTTTCACTTACTTATTACTATTTTTATTGTATATCCAATACAAAAATTATAGATTAACGTATTTTTAAGTTATGGGTTAGTACATATTTTAGATTAAAACAGTGTCAAATCAAAGCGAATCAACCATAGTTATAAATTAAATCATCACTTCGTAATAAAAGTTCCTAATTTTACACGTAAAATGGCTGGCCTAAAAATAAATCTAAATATAGGTATACTGTAATAGGTTCAATGGAAAAAACCAATCACATTGAAACATTTCCAAAACGCTACAGGTGGTATGATACAGGCCTGAGGTTAGAGCGATGTGTATAGTTGCTTAATAAAATTTCAAATAAAAGTGATAGGGTCAGCACCATTTGGACCGTTTCCAAAAGACAAATATAATAAATTATATGAAAATTATATGAAGATGATATAACAGGATAAATAATAACAAAATAAGGACAGTTATAGAAGAACTTAACGTGAACCCAATAACAACACGAAACATACCCTATAGATGTGGTTACACATCTTAAAAGGCAAACTGCTAAAGTTCTAGTGTACCAAAACCATCTCTATAGTTTGGGGAAATTCTCTAAAGTATTCGAAATAATAGCAAATTTCAGAACTTTTTCTTAGTTAATAGTGCAAAATTAAAAGAGAACTGAATTCTAGCCTCATTAGATTTAACTAATTCGCACGAAATTCTTTAAATAAAAAAATCAAAAAGTATCAGTCGTAAGTGATCATAGTTAGTACCAGATTTTGAAATTGCCCATTTGAGGGTTAAAATCTTACCCTCTGGCTGTGCCAATCGAGGAAAAGGAACTTCATTAACGCGTTCCATTAATTTATCAACATGTGACATCATGGTTATTATTGTGGCAGGATCGACTTTCCTGTTAAGCTTATTAAACATTTGGTGTTTCATATATTCTAGTCCTTTCTCTTTGGAAATGGTTACGTATGGATGAAGCTGAAGGCATTTCTGTGTATCTGCTATATCAAGAGCCAATTCATTAATAAATTTTTCCTTATTACCCTTCAAATCTACACCAATATCATTTATCCAATCTCGTATTTTATTTTGGAGTAGTGTACAATAATTTTGTTGATTTTTGCTTGTAGTGTTATTATTTGCATTATATATTCTTTTTTTATCTGCACTGTTTGTTAGTGTGTCTGTGTTATAGCTTGGACTTCTCGGTCTTTTGCCTGAACTTAGATTGGCCTTTCTTGTACCAACTTTTGGGTACATACTTTTTTTTTCCCACGGGGTCAAAATTCTACTATCCATATTTATGGTTTTCGGGGTTAGAATTCTGGACGATAAATCTCTTCTTTCATGTGAACTTTTACCCAGGCCTATACCCGGTCTGTTTGCATCTCTAATTACGCTCCTAACCGGGCTTCCGTCATCTGCTTTTCTGCCTGTCCTTCGATCTCTCGTTGCATCTGTACTAATATTTTTTCTATATTTTGCTCCTTTTAAAGGAATTGAAGTTGCCAAAGGCCTATCACCGGGCAAAAAAACAGTTTTTTTTTCGTTTGCCAAATCTTCGCTTAATTCCTTTATGTAAGATATTAATTTGTTGATAAATTTATGCATTGAGAGAACAGAATCCTTAATTTGTATCAGCAATTTAATTAAATCAGGTATTATACAATCTACGTGTCTATCCTTACGGAGTATGTGGTTTAAAACATTTAGGTATTCTGATTCAACTGGGTTTATTTCTTTATCATTGGTATTGGCATCATAATTATTTCGTTTTGCAGAAACATTTGCTGATTCATCTGTGAACTTTGCAAAACTAATTGTTCTCCCTGGCTTGTGTTTTGATTTTTGTGTCATGCTTTCGTCATATTTTTTTAATACTATATCATCACTATCTTGGTGTTGGGTGAAAGTTGTATTACTTGGATACGTTTCAGAGCCCTGTATGCTGTTGGGATCAACTGAACTGCTAGGATCTGAAAGTTGTTGACGACCTGAAAGGCCCGCTGTACTACCAGGCCCCACATCAGAAGGATATTCAGGATATTGACTGGTGGGTCTCCTATTAAAAGCATTAATCATGCCAGTAACCTGCCTAGGATCCTGATCACCAGGTCTTATTTCAGATGTGTATTGTCTAGGATCGAAATTATCAAGTCTCATTTCAGGAGAATATTTTCTAGACTCTTGATCAGCAGGTCTCATATGAGTAGAATACCATCTAGGGTCTTGATTTCCAGGTCTCATTTCGGAAGAATATTGTTTAGAGTCTAAATTGCCAGTTTCCATTTCAGCATATTGACTAGGATTTAGATTACCAGATATATTTTTAGAAGAATCATGGCTAGGGTCATGAGTACCAATTCTCATTTCTGGAGGATATTGGCCAGAATCCTGGTCACCTGGTCTCATTTCAGAGATATATTGACCACGATCTAGATTATACGATATCTTTTTAGAATAATATTGTCTAGGGTCTTGAGTACCAATTCTCATTTCTGGAGAAAATTGAGAAGGACCCTGATCACCAGTTCTTATTTCAGGAGGATATCGACTGGGATCTATACTTCCAGATCTTATTTCAGGAGGATATTGAGTAGGATCTACATTACCAGATATATTTTTAGATGAATATTGTCCAGGGTCTTTAGTACTAATTCTCATTTCTGGGGAATATTGAGTAGGATCCTGATCACCAGTTCTCATTTCAGAAGTATATTCACCAGGATCTACATTATCAGATATCTTTTTAGAAGAATATTGTCTAGGGTCTTGACTACTAATTCTCATTTTTGGAGAATATTGAGTAGGATCCTGATCAACAGTTCTTATTTCACGAGGATGTTGACTGGGACCCAGACTATCAGGTCTTTTTTCAGGAGGATATTGACTTGAATCTAGATTTCCAGGTCTTTTCCTAGATGACATTTTTCTAGAGTCATGCGAACTAATTCTATTTTCTGGAGAATATTGACTAGTATTCAGTTCACCAGGTTTTATTTCAGGAATATATTGACTAGGGTCCTGGTCACCAGGTCTCATTTCAGGGGGGTATTGACTTGGAGCAAGGTTTTCAGATCTCTTTATGGAAGAAGCTTGTCTGCGGTCTTGAGACCCAATTTTAATTTCTGGAGAATATTGACTGGGATCTTGATCACCAGTTCTCATTTCAGAGGTATATTCACCAGGGTCTAGATTATCTGATATCTTTTTAGAAGAATATTGTCTAGGGTATAGAAAAATAATTCTCTTTTTTGGAGAATATTGAGTAGGATCCTGTTCACCAGTACTTATTTCAGAAGGATATCGACTTGGACCCAGGCTACCAGGACTATTTTCAGGGGGATACTGACTTGGATCTAAATTTTCAGATCTTTTTCTAGACCACGTTTTTCTTGGGTCTTGTGAACTAATTCTCCTTTCTGGAGAATATTGACTAGTATCGAGATCACCAGGTTTTATTTCAGGAATATATTGACTAGGGTCCTGGTCACCAGGTCTCATTTCAGGGGGGTATTGACTTGGAGCAAGGTTTTCAGATCTCTTTATGGAAGAAGCTTGTCTGCGGTCTTGAGACCCAATTTTAATTTCTGGAGAATATTGACTGGGATCTTGATCACCAGTTCTCATTTCAGAGGTATATTCACCAGGGTGTAGATTATCTGATATCTTTTTAGAAGAATATTGTCTAGGGTCTTGACTACTAATTCTCATTTTTGGAGAATATTGAGTAGGATCCTGATCAACAGTTCTTATTTCACGAGGATGTTGACTGGGACCCAGACTATCAGGTCTTTTTTCAGGAGGATATTGACTTGAATCTAGATTTCCAGGTCTTTTCCTATACGACATTTTTCTAGAGTCATGCGAACTAATTCTATTTTCTGGAGAATATTGACTAGTACTCAGTTCACCAGGTTTTATTTCAGGAATATATTGACTAGGGTCCTGGTCACCAGGTCTCATTTCAGGGGGGTATTGACTTGGAGCAAGGTTTTCAGATCTCTTTATGGCAGAAGCTTGTCTGCTGTCTTGAGACCCTATTTTAATTTCTGGAGAATATTGACTGGAATCTTGATCACCAGTTCTCATTTCAGAGGTATATTCACCAGGGTTTAGATTATCAGATATCTCTTTAGAAGAATATTGTCTAGGGTCTTGACTACTAATTCTCATTCCTGGAGAATATTGAATAGCATCCTGATCACCTGTTCTCATTTCAGAGGTATATTCACCAGGGTCTACATTATCAGATATCTTTTTAGAAGAATATTGTCTAGGGTCTTGACTACTAATTGTCATTTTTGGAGAATATTGAGTAGGATCCTGATCAACAGTTCTTATTTCAGGAGGATCTTGTCTGGGATCATGATGTCCAGTTCTCATTTCAGAGGTATATTCACCAGGATCTAGATTATCAGTGAACTTTTTAGAAGAATATTGTCTAGGGTCTTGACTAATAATTCTCATTTTTGGAGAATATTGAGTAGGATCCTGATCAATAGTTCTTATTTCACGAGGATGTTGACTGGGACCCAGACTATCAGGTCTTTTTTCAGGAGGATATTGACTTGAATCTAGATTTCCAGGTCTTTTCCTAGATGACATTTTTCTAGAGTCATGCGAACTAATTCTATTTTCTGGAGAATATTGACTAGTACTCAGTTCACCAGGTTTTATTTCAGGAATATATTGACTAGGGTCCTGGTCACCAGGTCTCATTTCAGGGGGGTATTGACTTGGAGCAAGGTTTTCAGATCTCTTTATGGCAGAAGCTTGTCTGCGGTCTTGAGACCCTATTTTAATTTCTAGAGAATATTGACTGGGATCTTGATCACCAGTTCTCATTTCAGAGGTATATTCACCAGGGTTTAGATTATCAGATATCTCTTTAGAAGAATATTGTCTAGGGTCTTGACTACTAATTCTCATTCCTGGAGAATATTGAATAGCATCCTGATCACCTGTTCTCATTTCAGAGGTATATTCACCAGGGTCTTTATCAGATATCTTTTTAGAAGAATATTGTCTAGGGTCTTGACTACTAATTGTCAATTTTGGAGAATATTGAGTAGGATCCTTATCAACAGTTCTTATTTCAGGAGGATCTTGTCTGGGATCTTGATGTCCAGTTCTCATTTCAGAGGTATATTCACCAGGATCTAGATAATCAGTGAACTTTTTAGAAGAATATTGTCTAGGGTCTTGACTACTAATTCTAATTTTTGGAGAATATTGAGTAGGATCCTGATCAACAGTTCTTATTTCAGGAGGATCGTGTCTGGGATCTTGATTTCCAGTTCTCATTTCAGAGGTATATTCACCAGGATCTAGATTATCAGTGAACTTTTTAGAAGAATATTGTCTAGGGTCTAGAGCGCTAATTCTCATTTCTGGAGGAAATTGAGTAGGATTCTGATCACCAGTTCTTATTTCAGGAGGATATTGACTAGGATCTAGTTGTCCAGATATTTTTTGAGAACCAATTTTCGTTTCTGGAGAGTACTGACTGGGATCCTCATCACCAGTTCTCATTTCAGAGGTATATTCATCAGGATGTAGATTATGAGATATGTTTTTAGACGAATATTGTCTAGGGTCTTGAGTACTAATTCTCATTTCTGGAGAAAATCGAGATGGACCCTGATCACCAGTTCTTATTTCAGGAGGATATCGACTGGGATCTATACTTCCAGATCTTATTTCAAGAGGATATTCACTTTGATCTAGATTTCCAGATCTTTTTCTAGACAGCATTTTTCTCAAGTCTTGCGATCTAGTTCTCATTTCTGGAGAATATTGACTAGTATCCAGATCACCAGGTCTTATTTCGGGAAGATATTGACTAGGTTCCTGGTCACCAGGTCTCATTTCAGGGGGGTATTGACTTGGATGAAAGTTAACATTTTTCTTAATGGAAGGAGCTTGTCTACGGTCTTGAGAACCAATTTCTGGAGAATATTGACTAGGATTCTGATCTCCAGTTCTCATTTCAGAGGTATATTCACCAGGATCTACATTATCAGATATCTTTTTAGAAGAATATTGTCTAGGGTCTTGACTACTAATTCTCTTTTTTGGAGAATATTGAGTAGGATCCTGATCAACAGTTCTTATTTCACGAGGATGTTGACTCGGACCCAGACTACCAGGTCTATTTTCAGGAGGATATTGACTTGAATCTAGATTTCCAGGTCTTTTCCTAGACGACATTTTTCTTGAGTCATGCGAACTAATTCTCTTTTCTGGAGAATATTGACTAGTATCCAGATCACCAGGTTTTATTTCAGGAATATATTGACTAGGCTCCTGGTCAAAAGGTCTCATTTCAGGGGGGTATTGACTTGGAGCAAGGTTTTCAGATCTCTTTATGGAAGGAGCTTGTCTGCGGTCTTGAGAACCAATTTTAATTTCTGGAGAATATTGACTGGGGTCCTGATCACCAGTTCTCATTTCAGAGGTATATTCACCAGGGTCTAGATTATCTGATATCTCTTTAGAAGAATATTGTCTTGGGTATTGATAACTAATTCTCTTTTTTGGAGAATATTGAGTAGGATCCTGATCACCAGTTCTTATTTCAGAAGGATATCGACTTGGACCCAGGCTACCAGGTCTATTTTCAGGAGGATACTGACTTGGATCTAAATTTTCAGATCTTTTTCTAGACCACGTTTTTCTTGGGTCTTGTGAACTAATTCTCTTTTCTGGAGTATATTGACTAGTATCGAGATCACCAGGTTTTATTTCAGGAATATATTGACTAGGGTCCTGGTCACCAGGTCTCACTTCAGGGGGGTATTGACTTGGAGCAAGGTTTTCAGATCTCTTTATGGAAGGAGCTTGTCTACGGTCTTGAGAACCAATTTCTGGAGAATATTGACTGGGATCCTGATCACCAGTTCTCATTTCAGAGGTATTTTCGCCAGGGTCTAGATTATCAGATATCTCTTTAGAAGATTGTCTAGGGTCTTGACTACTAATTCTCTTTTTTGGAGAATATTGAGTAGGATCCTGTTCACCAGTTCTTATTTCAGAAGGATATCGACTTGGACCCAGACTACCAGGTCTATTTTCAGGAGGATACTGACTTGGATCTAAATTTTCAGATATTTTTCTAGACCTCGTTTTTCTTGGGTCTTGTGAACTAATTCTCTTTTCTGGAGAATATTGACTAGTATCCAGATCACCAGGTTTTATTTCAGGAATATATTGACTAGGCTCTTGGTCAAAAGGTCTCATTTCAGGGGGGTATTGACTTGGAGCAAGGTTTTCAGATCTCTTTATGGAAGGAGCTTGTCTACGGTCTTGAGAACCAATTTCTGGAGAATATTGACTGGGATCCTGATCACCAGTTCTCATTTCAGAGGTATTTTCACCAGGGTCTAGATTATCAGATATCTCTTTAGAAGATTGTCTAGGGTCTTGACTACTAATTCTCATTTCTGGAGAATATTGAGTAGCATCCTGATCACCAGTTCTCATTTCAGAGGTATATTCACCAGGGTCTAGATTATCTGATATCTCTTTAGAAGAATATTGTCTAGGGTATTGATAACTAATTCTCTTTTCTGGAGTATATTGACTAGTATCGAGATCACCAGGTTTTATTTCAGGAATATATTGACTAGGGTCCTGGTCACCAGGTCTCACTTCAGGGGGGTATTGACTTGGAGCAAGGTTTTCAGATCTCTTTATGGAAGGAGCTTGTCTACGGTCTTGAGAACCAATTTCTGGAGAATATTGACTGGGATCCTGATCACCAGTTCTCATTTCAGAGGTATTTTTGCCAGGGTCTAGATTATCAGATATCTCTTTAGAAGATTGTCTAGGGTCTTGACTACTAATTCTCATTTCTGGAGAATATTGAGTAGCATCCTGATCACCAGTTCTCATTTCAGAGGTATATTCACCAGGGTCTAGATTATCTGATATCTCTTTAGAAGAATATTGTCTAGGGTATTGATAACTAATTCTCTTTTTTGGAGAATATTGAGTAGGATCCTGAGCACCAGTTCTTATTTCAGAAGGATATCGACTTGGACCCAGGCTACCAGGTCTATTTTCAGGAGGATACTGACTTGGATCTAAATTTTCAGATCTTTTTCTAGACCACGTTTTTCTTGGGTCTTGTGAACTAATTCTCTTTTCTGGAGAATATTGACTAGTATCGAGATCACCAGGTTTTATTTCAGGAATATATTGACTAGGGTCCTGGTCACCAGGTCTCATTTCAGGGGGGTATTGACTTGGAGCAAGGTTTTCAGATCTCTTTATGGAAGGAGCTTGTCTAGGGTCTTGAGAACCAATTTCTGGAAAATATTCACTGGGATCCTGATCACCAGTTCTCATTTCAGAGGTATTTTCACCAGGGTCTAGATTATCAGATATCTCTTTAGAAGATTGTCTAGGGTCTTGACTACTAATTCTCATTTCTGGAGAATATTGAGTAGCATCCTGATCACCAGTTCTCATTTCAGAGGTATATTCACCAGGGTCGAGATTATCTGATATCTCTTTAGAAGAATATTGTCTAGGGTATTGAAAACTAATTCTCTTTTTTGGAGAATATTGAGTAGGATCCTGATCACCAGTTCTTATTTCAGAAGGATATCGACTTGGACCCAGGCTACCAGGTCCATTTTTTTTTTTAGGAGGATACTGACTTGGATCTAAATTTTCAGATCTTTTTCTAGACCACGTTCTTTTTGGGTCTTGTGAACTAATTCTCTTTTCTGGAGAATATTGACTAGTATCGAGATCACCAGGTTTTATTTCAGGAATATATTGACTAGGGTCCTGGTCACCAGGTCTCACTTCAGGGGGGTATTGACTTGGAGCAAGGTTTTCAGATCTCTTTGTGGAAGTAGCTTGTCTACGGTCTTGAGAACCAATTTCTGGAGAATATTGACTGGGATCCTGATCACCAGTTCTCATTTCAGAGGTATTTTTGCCAGGGTCTAGATTATCAGATATCTCTTTAGAAGATTGTCTAGGGTCTTGACTACTAATTCTCTTTTTTGGAGAATATTGAGTAGGATCCTGTTCACCAGTTCTTATTTCAGAAGGATATCGACTTGGACCCAGACTACCAGGTCTATTTTCAGGAGGATACTGACTTGGATCTAAATTTTCAGATATTTTTCTAGACCTCGTTTTTCTTGGGTCTTGTGAACTAATTCTCTTTTCTGGAGAATATTGACTAGTATCCAGATCACCAGGTTTTATTTCAGGAATATATTGACTAGGCTCCTGGTCAAAAGGTCTCATTTCAGGGGGGTATTGACTTGGAGCAAGGTTTTCAGATCTCTTTATGGAAGGAGCTTGTCTACGGTCTTGAGAACCAATTTCTGGAGAATATTGACTGGGATCCTGATCACCAGTTCTCATTTCAGAGGTATATTCACCAGGGTCTAGATTATCAGATATCTCTTTAGAAGAATATAGTCTAGGGTCTTGAAAACTAATTCTCTTTTTTGGAGAATATTGAGTAGGATCCTGATCACCAGTTCTTATTTCAGAAGGATATCGACTTGGACCCAGACTACCAGGTCTATTTTCAGGAGGATACTGACTTGGATCTAAATTTTCAGATCTTTTTCTTGACCATGTTTTTCTTGGGTCTTGCGAACTAATTCTCTTTTCTGGAGAATATTGACTAGTATCCAGATCACCAGGTCTTATTTCAGGAAGATATTGACTAGCGTCCTGGTCACCAGGTCTCATTTCAGATTTATATTCACTAGGATCTAGATTATCAGATATCTTTTTAGAAGAATATTGTCTAGGGTCTTGAGTATCAATTCTCATTTCCGGAGAATATTGAGTAGGATCCTGATCATTAGTTCTTTTTTCAGGAGGATATTGACTGGGATCTAGATTATAAGACATCTTTTTAGAAGAATTTTGTTTAGGGTCTTGAGTACTAATTCTCATATCTGGAGAATATTGAGTAGGATCCTGATCACCAGTTCTTATTTTAGAAGGATATCGACTGGGATCCAGACTACCACGCGTTAATGGAGAGGAATGTTGGGTGGGGTCTTGATTACCAGGACTTATTTCAGAATATTGTTTAGGATCTTGACGACCAAGTTTCATTTTAGGAGTATTTTGAGTAGCATCTAGATAATCAGGTCTCATTTCAGGAGAATATTGCATGTCCTCTTGATTAACAGGTCTTATTTTAGAAGTGTATTCACTAGGATCTATACTACCAGCTCCCTTTTTAGAAGAGGATTGTCTAGTGTCTCTAGTATCAATTCTCATTTCTGGAGCATATTGACTAGGATCCAGATCACCAGGTTTTATTTTAGGAGAATACTGGTTAGGAGTTTGAGTACCAGGTCTCATTTCAGGAGGATATTGTCTAGGGTCTTGATGACCTTGTCTCATTTCAGATGGGTCTCCAGGGCTCTGACTGCCAGTTCTTACATCAGACAACTTGGGGTGACTGCCACTTGTGTCGGAAGCGTATTGTGAATCACCAGGACTCACAATATCTGAAGAATAAAAGTGTAAGAATAGTTTAAAATCCTGAGCCTGTTTTGATATTTTTATACACTAAGGGCCGAGTTCACCAACCAATTTAACAGATGGTTAAGTCTTAATCAGAAATAAAATGATATGAAATGAAATTTATTTATTTACTGTAAATGTGGTAAATTAAGATGTCGTTTAAATTGTAGTAGATCGCACACTTTGCTGTGTTCAGCATGCAAAAATTGTATTACTTAAAACTATCTTACACTAAATTTAATATTTTAAATTACAATTAATTACATTTTACATTATTTATACAACATTGGCAAAATCATTCAATTGTATTTATCTCAAAGAAATCCTTAATGGTATTGAGACATGCATCAATCAACCAAACATATATCTATATATATATCTATATTTTTACTGGCAATTCCTTGATGGAAATACACTACTAACATAGTATAACCTGTCAATAACAATTTTAATTATACCGCATCCATGACCCTCCAGTGTTTGTGAATCTTGAACTGCATATTTGCTATCGCCTGCGCCTCTGTTAACGCTGCAGTAACTTCCTACCCACCTTTACTAATTCTCACAGTTTAGTTTGCTTAATTTTAAAATAACTTTCAATAAAAGATTTCAAATACCAAGTAATACTTGCCATGTTTAAAATGTAGTACAGGAGGTAAATAAGTAATTCTTTATAGGAATTTGAAATCGTGATGTAAATAGTGTTATGTTGCGATGTGATAATGTGATAATTGTGATTATGACTTTTTCTTAATAAGCACAGCCTGTGCGCTTGTTCTAAATAAATTATACAGTGTAACATCATTCTCAAGTAAGTGAATTTTGTAAATTCTTTATGAGAATAAAGTTCTTAAACCATGAATAGGTGTATGGTTGAAGACTTTAATGGCCATAGCATGACAATTGTTTTTATACAACGCACTTCTATATTTAGGCATTATCAGTTTTGACGGATCTCTTGGTCTCAGTTGCGGATTTGCAGTAGATTTTATAAACAGATCGGGATTCAAATTTGCAAATATGCCTATCTCTAAAATATACATCGCAGTTAGGGTTAATATGTTCATCTTTTTAAATAGTGGCTTACATGGTTCTACAGGCCCTACACCACATATCGCTCTGATACATTTTTTTTGACACATAAAAACCCTATTTATGTCAGAAGAATTTCCCCAGACTATTAAGCCGTACCTTAGAATAGATGCTCTCCGTCCTATCTCCAGCTACACGTTTTAATCTTCTCAATGCATACATAATTTTTCCTAAGCGAGCACAAATTTAATGTTGTCTACATGAAGTTTCCAATTACAATGTCTATCTAATGTTAATCCCAAAAATTCAATTTCTCGGGTCTCTTCTAGCGTTTGTTCTTCACATTTAATTTTTAATGTTTGTGTTCCAGTTTTGATGTTACAAAACTGTATATATTTAGTTTTTTGTGTATTTACGCTCTAATTGTTTTGTTTCAACCAATTCCTTATTAATTCTACAGTGCAATTTACATTACTTATATATGTATCTTTGTTTCTAATGTCATTTGGAATTACGATTGAAATATCATCGGCAAACAGAACTGTTTTATAACTACACACGTTCGGAAGATCATTAATATATATTACTAGCTTCTGGCCGCGACTTCGTCCACGTAGATTTCGATTATAGTTTTTCCCTCGGGAACTTTTAAATTTTCCGGGATGAAAAGTAGCCTATCTGTTAATCTAGGGTATAAGCTATCTTCATTACAATTTTCATCTAAATCCGTCCAGCCGTTGCAGCGTGAAGAAGTAACAAACACACACACACACAAACTTTCGCATTTATAATATTAGTAGGATATTAGTAGGATAAACAATAACGGCCCTAGTACACTACCTAGTACACCTGATTTATTTATCTGAAGAGATGATTTGTATTGATTCATTTCAAGTCTGTTATTGATTTTACTTATTTTTACGCAGCTGTTAGTCAATACATTTGACAACCGTTAGACCGCTAACCGTCCGTTGAATTGATGGTGAACTCAACCCTAAGTACGCTACATTATCTTAGATAAGAAACCCTACTTAATACCAGGTTTTATTTTACCCTTACTCACTTTGATGCGTGTATACCAGAACGTTGAAGTTCCAGGTTTCTTAGCTCCTTCTACACACATCGCTCTAAAATAACCCTAAGGGATGTCATGCTGTATCATACTGTTTTGCGATGATATTTTATGTTTAGATACGTTATCCGTGCGTAGAGTTTAAAACTGTGAGGTCAAATGCCAAACTCACATTAAACTATTAATTAGGGCCTTTCGACTCGGTAAAACTACTGGGCGGTCACTAGGCCACTACACACTAACACGTGCAGTGCGATGATTAGTTTAACGATGTGAGCGCGGCGGGCGTCTTTATACGCGCCAATGTGTGAGTAACGTAGGGTTGCTTCCAACGCGACTTGCGAATGTCATAAGTACAAGTATGGTCAATAAAGTGGATTGAGATAAGTAGGTACATCAAAACGTGCAAATTTTGACACTCAACTGATATTTGTATCCCCGGGGACACCGGCCGGTAGGTAAGTGTAACGGTAGGCGTTGGCGAGTGACGTACCTGTTACGAAATAACTGGTATATAATCTGCCTTTGGCATGTTATCGTATTGTCAACGTTACAATTGTTCTTATTTACTTGAGAGTAATGGCGGCCGAGTTAAAAACAATAAGATAACATTATGACAAAGGTCTGGCACTGGCACGCACGTGTCAACGAACGTTTATCTCTTTCTAAGTAACACCAGGGTGTAGAAGTAATAACGATAGCTGTCTTGGTCAGTTTCGATGTATATAGAAGTACACCAACATAACAAAACAACTGACGAACCTCCGCGACGGGTTTTGTATGCGTTTGTATGTAAAAAGCTTATTGTACAAACAAAAGAGATAGCAATTGTAAAATAGACAAAAATAAAGTAGGGATGTACAAAGGCAAACGTATATATACCCTTAACGTTTTAGACTAAGCTTGTAGTTGCTTAACTTTAGAAGTCGTAATATTTATACGAATTCGTTTGATGTTACTATGGTAGTTATGGTTATCTAGTTACTAACCAACTTTTCTGTTTGTAATGTTTGTCATCTGCAAGCGTTGCAATGGTGTTGTTTCTAACACTGGAATATCACATGTGTATTAACAAGTTTTTGGAGTTGTTGGTGAGTCTGTGGCTCTGCCTACCCCACTCTGGGACTGAAGGCGTGAGTTTATGTTGTTGTTGTTGTATTAACAGTATATATACCCCTACAGGACCGGACCTACGACATTTCCTTGCGGTACTCCAGCTTCTATTTGCTTAATTATGAGTCATCTTGTTTGATTTGAAACATTCTGTCTGATAGATAAGATTAAAATCTATAGATAATATTAAGATATCTGTGAACTGTTTTGGAAGCATTTTATTCAGCTTGTATATCAAGCCGTCATGCTATACTTTGTCGAATGCTTGGGCTCCGTCAAGGAAGACCGTAGAGCAAACTTTTTTCTCTTCTAGAGTTTTTTCAATAATGTTGGTTACTCTGTGAACCTGAGGGCTTATTGTCTAACGCACTATTGTTAATTGTTTTCATTTTGTATGCAGACAAGCCTTCGATTTTCAAAATGAAAACGATCGTGATTGCGAGTGCGTTAGACAATAAGCCCTCAGGTATATATAGTAGAATGCTTTTCTCTAAAGCCAAACTGGTAATCAGGGATTAACTTTTTGTCTTCTAAAATAGGTTTTATTCTTTTTATGAAGAGTTTTTCAAATAACTTGGATATTATTGGTAACAGGGATGTTGGTCTGTATGATGTTACCTCATGTGCTAGCTTTCCTCGTTTGGGAATCATAATGACTTCGGCAAATTTCCACAAGCCGGGTATATGTTTTAGTCTAAATGTAGCGTTGATAAGTGTGGTGAATTTCACTATTGCTTTACGGGGCTGGTTACTTAGGACTTCCCCAGTGATGAGATCATAACCTGGAGAATTCTTTTGTCTTAGGCGATTAATTTCTGTACAGACTTCTTTTGGCGTGATCAATTTTATTTGAAGTTAATCGTGTAATATCTCTTCATTTAGGTTAACTTCAAACGTATTATCCTCGTGCGATTGAAATATTTGTTCAAGATGTTGCGCAAATCTCGCAGGTTTCTGAGCGCCACTTACTGCCCAAGTAGGTCTTTTTAATTTTTTTGTGGCTTTGCACAACGAATAGTCTGTTGAACGATCACCTGTTAGTTGACGAAGGTGAGTAGTCATCGACTCATCGTGGAAACTTTAAATTTTACTATTCAGTTGCTTTGTGAGATTATTTAATAAGGTCTTGTCTTGTGGAAATCTCGATTGTTGCCATTTTCTTCTCTGCTTTCGTTTTTCAGTAATTCGATTTCTGATTTCGAGAGGATACTGGCTACCTAAGACCCTTTTCTTGGGGATAGGTGTGTTATTCCAGGCATTTAATAAGGTCTTGTATTGTGGAAATCTCGATTACTGCCCTTTTCTTGTCTGTTTTCGTTTTTCAGTAATTAGATTTCTGATTTCCAGAGGATAGTGGCTCCCTAAGACCCTTTTCTTAGGGATGGGTGTGTTATTCCAGGCACATTGTTGTACATCTGCTATGATTTCTTAACCTCCAGTTCGAGCTGTTCAGTGGTTTAAAGAGGAACCTTGAGATTTATAATGCAGTCTAGATCTAACTTAAAGCTTTCCCAGTCTGTGTTCTTATTCACCAGAGTCGGGTTCCATTCTTTTAACATAATTTGTTCACGTAGAGTTCAGATTATAGGTGAATGGTCCGAACTCATATCGTATCCTTCCTCGATGTGTATGTTAAAATTTGCTAAGTTTTTGTATATGAAGAAATCGATAAGATCTGGTACTTTGTTGATATCGGTAGGCCAGTAAGTCGGATTCCCTGTTGATACAACGTCACATTTGGTTTCTTTGATGGCGCATAGCAATTCTTTGCCTTTGGTAGTTGTAAGTCTGGATCCAAGTAGGTATTTTTAGCATTGAAGTCGCCTCCTAGGATTAACCTGTTTCCAAGTTGCTCCAGAAAGCTCCTGTACTGCGTTGTTTTCAGTGCATACTTTGGAGGGCAATACAGGGTACCTCCGACCTTGGGGCTTTAAATGCAACGATCGATTCCACTCGTTAAACTGAACTACTTTTGTTCTGCAACATTAAAAAATAACTTAAGTTTAGCTAACTAATTGATGTTAAAGTCTAATTGTAAAATCAGTGTATTCAATCATGGCCATATAATCACTATCTCATGGTACGGGGGCGTCATTTCCTTGGTACGAGGGCTAAAGGAAAATGGAGAATTGGATTGCGTAGATTGAAAATTACATTTAACTTGTATGAAAAAATTAAAATGTAAGTTGGACATATTCTTAACAACTTACAAAACAAAAGAAGTTCAGTTTCAGGAGTAAAAACGATCCATGCATTTAAAGCCCCAAGGTCGGAGGCACCCTATATATGGCTGATATGGTAACAGGATATCGTTTTGTTTTCACACAAACGGCTACAATTTGTTTGTCTTGTTCTTCGATCTTGAATTCTTCATAATGGGAAATGTTGTCCTTTATTATGACTGTGCTACCTCCTCTAGCAGTATTGTCTGCATGGGAACGTGATACAAAAAAGATTCTTTAGTAAAGTGACTCAGATATGAGGCATACATCATTTTTTCTGTGGATATGTTAGCCTTCAATTCGTTTTCATGACGAAGCAGTCCGTTAGCGTTCCATGCCATGACTTGAATTTCAGATTTTGAGTGGATGTCTTGGAGGTGAAATCCAGTTTCTTTAATCTACCGTCGAAAGACGACATAAGGTTGAGGATTTTATTTATTTTATCATCCAGGCTACTGTTTGGCAGAAGAGGCTTTACCTGTGCTTGAACTTGAGCTCCTTTTATTGATTTCACCATAGGACACATTTTTTTCTTTCTTCATTCTTTTTCAGGGCACTTCCATGAATACTACCCTTTTTATCTTGTTGAGCAGTTTGTGACTTTACTCGTTTTTTTTTTATTGCTTGTAGTTCCTTGTCTACTACATAACCCCTGTAGTTAGCGAGGTGGCGTTCGCCACAATGGTAACATTTCGGCTTTTGGCTGTTGGCTTTTGGCAGTCTTTTGTCAGATGCTTGGCTTTACATTTAACGCGCCTGGGTTCTTTAGAGCAGTATTTTTGTGTGTGGCCGTACGACTGGCAACGCTTGCACTGCGGTATAAGTTTCGATGTTCTCATCGGCTGGATGTCAACTTTGCATCCTAATATCGATTTGATGTTGTAGATATTGGTTATGATTTCATCTTTTTGGAATGAAAGCACAAAAATATTCAATGGCTCTTTTGTACTCCGACTCAGTTTGTTGACAGCCTCTTGTATTGTAAATCCTTTGGATTTAAGGTCTTCTATAATTTAGGGACCTAATTTTAACTATATCGCTAATATAAAAAAATATAACATGTAAAATAATAAGCCATATAATGCACTTACTTACATATTTTATTAAATAAAAACTTATATTTGATATACTTTTATTTGAAAAGCATTTTTTTTTTTCGACATTACTTAAAATGAATTAAAGAAACTTTGTGTCCAACTCTTTTTAAAGGCCTCCATAACATGTAAAATAATATGCTTTATTAACCCTTAATTTGGCAAAAATAAAAAAAGTCGGGAATTCAAACCCTTTTTGATTTTGAATCAGCAAAAAAATAAAAACAAATTCCAAACAAAGAAAGTGTAGGATTATGGTATGTTCACTGTGATGAACATTGCCAAATTAAGGGTTAAAAACATATTTTATCGTATTACGCTTTTAATTAACATTATTTCAATTGATTTTACGGTGGTTCAGGAAATTCATACAGAAAAAGAAATTAACAAAAGTAAGTATTTGAATTAATTATTATTAACATATATTTTACTCGAAACTCACGCCCGTGTATTCGGGTGTACCACAACGCTGTTTTTTCTGCATTGCTATGCAGATGACAGCACAGGGGGGTTATTATGACATAGCTGTGCAATTCAGTTTACGCTGAGAGAAAAGGACAGAACTATATTTATTTATTTATTTATTTATTGTCAAACACATGCAAGTTTACAGTTCGGAACCAAAACACCCACTATAACTGCTATAGCATGTCATAATAACACCCTAGGTCACACACGTTACTTTGGCCGGAGCAATCTCTTTCGAGCCGACCCCGAACACTGCCGAGCACAGCTTTGTCTGAAACTGAGTCGTAGCTGGAGGCGGTCTCAAAACGGGGCAAACCCAACCTGAGGGGCTTTTGTCTAACGCACTCGCAATCGCAACCGGCTTCAAAGTGGTGCAATTGTTTTCATTTTGTATGCAGACAAGCCTTCGATTTTCAAAATGAAAATGATCGTGATTGCGAGTCGGTTATACAATAAGCCTTCGGATCCAATTTAACCCCACTAAGACACAAGTGTGCGTGTTATCAGCCAAGAAAAGCCCTTTCGTCATAACACCTCTGTTCGAAGGCACTTCCCTCGCCATCAAGCCCAATATCGGAGTCCTAGGCGTTGACATATCACATGATATTCAGATCCGTAGTCATTTGGAAGATAAAGCCTAATTACTTATTTACATCAATTACATATTTGTTTGTACATATTTGATGTTTTTTTTTCAACTAAAACTAGTTACACGATATGTAAAATTTCGTTTTTTCTTCTGTAGTTGCTGAGAAAAACTGATGTTGAATGACAGACATAAAAGTCTCACCTACAGGGTTCCTTTTACCATTTGGTACGGAACCATAAAAATATCCGGCATAAAAAAATAGGGTTCCCAATTTAAACCAATTTAAAGTTATTGAGCGGTTCGCTTTTAAAGAGAGTTCTGCCGTGCAGGCTCTAAAATGCAGTAGGTATATGAGAAAAAAGGCGGTTTCGAGAAAACTGCGAAAAACTTTTTCACGCTCGTTTTTTTCTTACTAAATTGGTATAGGGGACGTTTTTATTGTCACAAGAACCAAGTGACAACAAAGATTGAATTTACAAATGTTAAATTGCGGTAAAAAATACTTGATACTACAAAAACATCTGATTTATTAGCTACTTTGCAGGCAACTTTGCGCCATAACACTTTCTTTACTGCAATTTAACTTGCATTTAGAAGAACTGTACTGAGTAAACTGCAGTAAATAATGAACGTACCTGCAGTTTAAACAGTAACACTTAAGTTCAAAAGTTAGATTGCGATTATAGTAAAAGAAATATGTTTTGACTTTGTTCTACTTTAGTTGGTTTTCGCTATATTAACCTACTTGACTAACACTAAATAAAATACTACATTCAAGGACGATGCCGCATTTTAATCTGTAGTTTATAGGAAATAAATTAGTGATCAATAGACCCCGGTATCGGAGGTGCAAAATGGTAGCTGTCAAGTTCTTAGGGATGGGTAATCATATTTTTGATGTTGATATCGATACACGATTTTTCTATACATTAGGTTGTACACAGTTATTTTTTTTTGATCTATGATAATCATTGATCGTAAAAATATAAAGTGTACACATATTTATGAACTCGACTGTACAACAAAATATATATCTATGGTTGCTATTACTTTTCTTATGTTTCGAGTTGCAGAGCAGTGCATAAACACTCTTGTGATAAACCTTTTCAATAGAGATTAATACTGGCCACTTATACTGATTTTTTATGAATGCTTTATGCTAAGAAGATAACTAAAACTTCTTAATGATGAAAGATTTTTTTTTGTAAATAATAAAAATGTTCAATACATGTTGGTTTTGTAATTATATAGTCCTACTTTATAGAATAAACGCTATCATTATGATATAATAAAATATCGACATATAACTATGTTTATCGACATGAAGTTAATATTTCAAAACAATGTTTACCCTTCCCTAGTAATGGCTCGAAATTGACAGCTACCATTTTGCACCTCCGATACCGGGGTCTAGTGATCAACTATGCAGTATAACATTTTTGGTACAAAAAGTATTTACTTACTGCGTTTTAGTTTACATCCTTAAATATTTTTTTTAAGCTGAAGTTTACATTTTTTGTGTTAAGTAATAAAGATATTTACTGCGTATAACCTGGCAAAGTGACGGGTCGTTTTATACGTAACTGCTATCATCGTATTTTATTTAGTATTACAATATATTATACTCGCTTTGTTGAGTTTACTGCTTTTACAAATTGTTTTTTTTATCGTGTAATCATCGGATCAACAAAATGGTTAGATCACTCTGTTCCTTATAGCGTGCCCGTTCAAATTCAATATTCAACTAAAAAACTCGAATAAACCTGGTACTGCACGGCAGAGTTGAATTTCCATCGTTCTTTTGCCTTTGATCTACCGTAAATTCGTTAAACCATCATGGGCCTGTTTTATAAAGCTACAAATTACAAATTACAGATTACAAGTTTCCATTTGACACAACCTCGACCAATGACGACCAGCCATTTGAGCAGTGTTGCCAGTTTAGCCCTGTAAAATTGTTACTTGTAGCTTTATAAAGCGTGCCCCAGATTGTGTAAATTTGTAATAATAATCGACTTAAACCTGAGAATTTTCGGCGCAAAAATGCTATAGGTAGTTATATAGCCAAGGAAAAATAATATTTGTGTTACTGTCAAGATCCAGATGATTTTCAAAATGTTTGTTCTTTCTTAATTTTGAAACAAAAACAATAAACAACTGAAAAAGAGTATTTATACTTATTTTGAAATGTTTTTCAAAGTAACTATATGACTTTGATTTTTGGCATGTTGGTCGGTAATAAAGATGGCGTCTTGATGCAAATATCCATTTAAAATTACTGAATGATATCGCGCCTCTTTATCCTAGTAGGGGATTTGCAATGGATAAATTATAAAAATATCGACATCATATTTATCGATATCAAATCACTAGAACAAGCCCCGACAATTCCCAGGTTTGATTGTAAAATCTCTAAAGGTTAAAAAAACCAGCTAAGTGCTTGTGCTTTGGAAAAACTACTGTCATTCGTAATCCTTAAGAACGTTCGTCCTGATGCATCACGAGAGCAAATTATCGTTTGACCTAAACAGGTTTTCAGTTTTTCAAAAATAACAGCATTTAAGGAAAAAAAAGATTCATTACTCAGACGCATATGGCTTTAGGATTAACGAAAATTTTTAGGTACTAGCAATGCATTAGGACAAATGATAAATTAAAGATTCCAATATAGACCAGACAAAACCCGTTTCTTTGGAAAAAATATTGAATTAAAACAAAATATCGTCTATAAAGAGGAAATACTCACTAAGTTATTTGTAATTAAATTATATTTATGTACAAAGCCACCATTTTCTATAGAACGATTGGCAATCTTCGTTTTTCTATGACACACGAGTGACAAATATACTGTCAGTTGCGAGTTGCGAGTGCAAGCGAATGAAGACGCTGGGAATACTGTACAAACTTCGTGAGTTTTCCTCTATATAGACGACATAATGTGAAGAGAATCGCACTTGCCCGGTTTCCAAATATTTCAAACTCTTACCCGGTCCGTATTGAGGAATAGGAACATTATTCATGCCGTTCATCAATTCGTGAACATCTGATATCAAGGTTTCTAAATTGTCATGATCCACTTTATCTCTAAAATGTTTGTAAATTTCGTATTTAATTATTTCTTGGTCGTCCGTAGGTGTTGTTTTTGTATGGGACTGTAAATATTTTTGTCTGTCCTCTATTTCATTAACTAGATCATTCACAATATCTTGCTCGTTAACCCCTAAATCTACATTAAGATTTCTCACCCAATCTTTTATTAAACCTTGAAGCTCTTTAATGAAAGCATCTTCATCTATTTGACTTCTCTGACCAGATAAATCATCCATGTCTGGAGATAGTCTAGAATCTCGACTACCGGGTCTTGCTCCAGAAGAATGATCCATGCCATGAGAAAGTGTGGAATCTCGATTACCGGGTCTTGCTTCAGAAGAATGATCCATGCCACGAGAACGTGTGGAATCTCGATTACCAGGTCTTGCTTCAGAAGAGTGATCCATGCCACGAGAACGTGTGGAATCTCGATTACCGGGTCTTGCTTCAGAAGAAGGATCCATGCCACGAGAACGTGTGGAATCACGATTACCAGGTCTTGCTTCAGAAGAGTGATCCATGCCACGAGAACGTGTGGAATCTCGATTATCGGGTCTTGCTTCAGAAGAATGATCCATGCCACGAGAACGTGTGGAATCTCGACTACCGGGTCTTGCTTCATTAGAGTGATCCATGCCACGAGAACGTGTGGAATCTCGATTACCAGGACTTGCTTCAGAAGAATGATTCATGCCACCAGAACGTGTAGAATCTCGATTACCGGGTCTTGCTTCAGAAACCTTTAGACCACGGTCTTGATCGGTAGAATATTGTCGATCACCACGTGTCATTTTAGGAGCATCTAGAATTTCACGTCTTAAATAAGAACAAGAAATTTGTTTAGAATATTGATGGCAAGGCTTTTTATTAGAGGTAACCATCACAATAGTCCAGCAGCCACCGCCTGATTTTATTAGTGAGTAGTAACAGGCTGAATTTTCGTGAGTAGGTTCGGTTCTACGAAACACCTAAATCTTCAGTGAAAATTCTCGGCAGAGGTAGCTACCTACTGTGTGCGCAGGTATAAAACATGTCGATTTGGTGGGGTCTCGAAATTGTCTGAATAAAAGTAAGTTTTTTTTATTTGAATATTGAGATACCTAATTGGAGAATAAACACGGAAAAACAATTGTCCTACAAAATGGATGGTTTGACTGGGGCGTCCTCCACTCTGAATATGTCCAAATAACGAGGTCATGAAAGTTATAAATAACCAGCAGATTTTTGGGTGTACAGCTTAGTACATATTTGTATAAGTAATGAAATGGCCACATAGTCCTACAAATTTAGTGGTACGTTCTCCCAGTCCTACGCTTAGAAGTTGTCCAATCCACGGTAAGACTTTTTTCATTAATAACAACTTCATTTTAACTTTCGAGAATGAACTGTAGAAAACAACTTTATGAATGACCTACACGAAAAAATCTATGTACCTATTTCCAGGGGCCTGTTTTATAAAGCTACAAATTACAATTTACAGGTTACAAGTTTCCATTTGACATAACCTCGACCAATGACGACCAGCCATTTGAGCAGTGTTGCCAGTTTAGACCTGTAAAATTGTAACTTGTAGCTTTATAAAACGTGCCCCAGGAATAGATATCTCGATTTCAACACCCCACCGAATCGACAAGTTTTATACCTGCGCACTAACAGTAGCTACCTCTACCGAGAATTTTCGCAGAGGAAAATTTGGACGACCTGTCGAACCGAACCTACTCACGAAGATTCAGCCTTTTACTACTCACTAAAAGAAATAGGCTGCGGCTGCGGGTCTACAAGGCCGAATTTTCGTTTACAACTGATTGTCCGAATAGTTCTTTTATTCGTTAAAGTAGATTAAAAGATATACATGTAGAACCTAAACGTCAGATAAAGTTTGTTTAATAAGAATCCTGGAAAGTGAAACGGTATAAAAAAATGCGCCCTATGTCCGAATTTCATTAATAAAAAAATCTGAAAAAATCCTTAAGTGTAGATAAATGAATGAATGAATAATTTATGTGAAAAATAAAATTAAGTGTTAATTATTTACAGTTTTTGAGAAATAACAAAAAAACTCAACAAAATAGTTATAGCGTGCCCGTCCAAATTCAATATTCAACTGAAAAACTCGAATAAACCTGTTACTGCATGGCAGAGTTGTATTTCCATCGTTCTTTTGCCTTTGATCTACCGTAAATTCGTTAAACCATCATGGGCCTGTTTTATAAAGCTACAAATTACATGTTACAAGTTTCCATTTGACACAACCTCGACCAATGACGACCAGCCATTTGAGCAGTGTTGCCAGTTTAGCCCTGTAAAATTGTTACTTGTAGCTTTATAAAGCGTGCCCCAGATTGTGTAAATTTGTAATAATAATCGACTTAAACCTGAGAATTTTCGGCGCAAAAATGCTATAGGTAGTTATATAGCCAAGGAAAAATAATATTTGTATTACTGTCAAGATCCAGATGATTTTCAAAATGTTTGTTCTTTCTTAATTTTGAAACAAAAACAATAAACAACTGAAAAAGAGTATTTATACTTATTTTGAAATGTTTTTCAAAGTAACTATATGACTTTGATTTTTGGCATGTTGGTCGGTAATAAAGATGGCGTCTTGATGCAAATATCCATTTAAAATTACTGAATGATATCGCGCCTCTTTATCCTAGTAGGGGATTTGCAATGGATAAATTATAAAAATATCGACATCATATTTATCGATATCAAATCACTAGAACAAGCCCCGACAATTCCCAGGTTTGATTGTAAAATCTCTAAAGGTTAAAAAAACCAGCTAAGTGCTTGTGCTTTGGAAAAACTACTGTCATTCGTAATCCTTAAGAACGTTCGTCCTGATGCATCACGAGAGCAAATTATCGTTTGACCTAAACAGGTTTTCAGTTTTTCAAAAATAACAGCATTTAAGGAAAAAAAAGATTCATTACTCAGACGCATATGGCTTTAGGATTAACGAAAATTTTTAGGTACTAGCAATGCATTAGGACAAATGATAAATTAAAGATTCCAATATAGACCAGACAAAACCCGTTTCTTTGGAAAAAATATTGAATTAAAACAAAATATCGTCTATAAAGAGGAAATACTCACTAAGTTATTTGTAATTAAATTATATTTATGTACAAAGCCACCATTTTCTATAGAGCGATTGGCAATCTTCGTTTTTCTATGACACACGAGTGACAAATATACTGTCAGTTGCGAGTTGCGTGTGCAAGCGAATGAAGAAGCTGGGAATACTGTACAAACTTCGTGAGTTTTCCTCTATATAGACGACATAATGTGAAGAGAATCGCACTTGCCCGGTTTCCAAATATTTCAAACTCTTACCCGGTCCGTATTGAGGAATAGGAACATTATTCATGCCGTTCATCAATTCGTGAACATCTGATATCAAGGTTTCTAAATTGTCATGATCCACTTTATCTCTAAAATGTTTGTAAATTTCGTATTTAATTATTTCTTGGTCGTCCGTAGGTGTTGTTTTTGTATGGGACTGTAAATATTTTTGTCTGTCCTCTATTTCATTAACTAGATCATTCACAATATCTTGCTCGTTAACCCCTAAATCTACATTAAGATTTCTCATCCAATCTTTTATTAAACCTTGAAGCTCTTTAATGAAAGCATCTTCATCTATTTGACTTCTCTGACCAGATAAATCATCCATGTCTGGAGATAGTCTAGAATCTCGACTACCGGGTCTTGCTTCAGAAGAATGATCCATGCCATGAGAAAGTGTGGAATCTCGATTACCGGGTCTTGCTTCAGAAGAATGATCCATGCCACGAGAACGTGTGGAATCTCGATTACCAGGTCTTGCTTCAGAAGAGTGATCCATGCCACGAGAACGTGTGGAATCTCGATTATCGGGTCTTGCTTCAGAAGAAGGATCCATGCCACGAGAACGTGTGGAATCTCGATTACCGGGTCTTGCTTCAGAAGAGTGATCCATGCCACGAGAAAGTGTGGAATCTCGATTACCGGGTCTTGCTTCAGAAGAATGATCCATGCCACGCGAACGTGTGGAATCTCGATTACCGGGTCTTGCTTCAGAAGAGTGATCCATGCCACGAGAACGTGTGGAATCTCGATTACCGGGTCTTGCTTCAGAAGAATGATCCATGCCACGAGAACGTGTGGAATCTCGATTACCGGGTCTTGCTTCAGAAGAAGGATCCATGCCACGAGAACGTGTGGAATCTCGATTACCAGGTCTTGCTTCAGAAGAGTGATCCATGCCACGAGAACGTGTGGAATCTCGATTATCGGGTCTTGCTTCAGAAGAATGATCCATGCCACGAGAACGTGTGGAATCTCGACTACCGGGTCTTGCTTCATTAGAGTGATCCATGCCACGAGAACGTGTGGAATCTCGATTACCGGGTCTTGCTTCAGAAGAGTGATCCATGCCACGAGAAAGTGTGGAATCTCGATTACCAGGACTTGCTTCAGAAGAATGATCCATGCCACCAGAACGTGTAGAATCTCGATTACCGGGTCTTGCTTCAGAAACCTTTAGACCACGGTCTTGATCGGTAGAATATTGTCGATCACCACGTGTCATTTTAGGAGCATCTAGAATTTTACGTCTTAAATGAGAACAAGAAATTTGTTTAGAATATTGATGGCAAGGCTTTTTATTAGAGGTAACCATCACAATAGTCCAGCAGCCACCGCCTGACTTTATTAGTGAGTAGTAACAGGCTGAATTTTCGTGAGTAGGTTCGGTTCTACGAAACACCTAAATCTTCAGTGAAAATTCTCGGCAGAGGTAGCTACCTACTGTGTGCGCAGGTATAAAACATGTCGATTTGGTGGGGTCTCGAAATTGTCTGAATAAAAGTAAGTTTTTTTTATTTGAATATTGAGATACCTAATTGGAGAATAAACACGGAAAAACAATTGTCCTACAAAATGGATGGTTTGACTGGGGCGTCCTCCACTCTGAATATGTCCAAATAACGAGGTCATGAAAGTTATAAATAACCAGCAGATTTTTGGGTGTGCAGCTTAGTACATATTTGTATAAGTAATGAAATGGCCACATAGTCCTACAAATTTAGTGGTACGTTCTCCCAGTCCTACGCTTAGAAGTTGTCCTATCCACGGTAAGACTTTTTTCATTAATAACAACTTCATTTTAACTTTCGAGAATGAACTGTAGAAAACAACTTTATGAATGACCTACACGAAAAAATCTATGTACCTATTTCCAGGGGCCTGTTTTATAAAGCTACAAATTACAATTTACAGGTTACAAGTTTCCATTTGACATAACGTCGACCAATGACGACCAGCCATTTGAGCAGTGTTGCCAGTTTAGACCTGTAAAATTGTAACTTGTAGCTTTATAAAACGTGCCCCAGGAATAGATATCTCGATTTCGACACCCCACCGAATCGACAAGTTTTATACCTGCGCACTAACAGTAGCTACCTCTACCGAGAATTTTCGCAGAGGAAAATTTGGACGACCTGTCGAACCGAACCTACTCACGAAGATTCAGCCTTTTACTACTCACTAAAAGAAATAGGCCGTGGCTGCGGGTCTACAAGGCCGAATTTTCGTTTACAACTGAGTGTCCGAATAGTTTCTTTTATTCGTTAAAGTAGATTAAAAGATATACATGTAGAACCTAAACGTCAGATAAAGTTTGTTTAATAAGAATCCTGGTAGTACGGGCGGTAACGACCATAGGTCAAAATTTTGATATCGGATGAATTCACTTGGCACAGATGTATCCTAGGTCAAACTTAGCTGATTTAGCCCGGTAGCCATCAGCCACCCCCTGGTGGGTAGGGAGGGGGGGTATTCAAAGTTACACGCCGCCGCGCTTCAGATAAAAAATTATATCGGCTTCAGTTTACCTACCACCTCGAGTGTGGTGTCATTTTCTGATAAACCATAGATGGGGCTCTCATTTTTGATATAATAATTACACTCTTTCATATAAATTTATTAATATACATAAAGAAGTTTCACAACATCTGCTTATCAGTTTTGTTTCAATACATAATATTTTATAATATATGTATCACATTGTATTTACAAAAAATACAGTTGAAAAGCCCAATTTATGCAGATTTAAAAAACAAAAGTTTTAATTTATATCGTTAATTTAAGACGAGTAGAATAAATAAATATACCCGCGCGGCAGCGCGAATTAAGACAGCGGGCGGAACTAACTCAGACGAGAACTCGCCACGCAGCCTGCTGCACTAGATACTATTGATATCACAAATTACATATTAAATAAATAAATATCAAGGGACAATGTCACACCAATTGACCTAGTCCCAAACTACGCTCTACAATGTACAATGTACAATGTACAAATTGTACAATGGGTACTAGACAACGATATAAATACTTACATAGGGAAATATATACCTACTTAAATACATAGAAAACATCCATGACTCAGGAACAAATATTCGCGCTCATCGCACAAATATCTGCCCTTACCGGGATTTGAACCCAGGACCGCTAGCTTCGAAGGCAGGGTCACAACCGACTAGGCCAACGTGTCGTCAATATCGTAATTAACAAAATAAACTTAAGGTCAATTCATAATAAATACGGATTTTACGACCGTCAGCTAAAGAATATTCCGCCTACGGATGCCAGTAGCATCTCCTAAGAGCCGTCTACCAGGGTGTGCACGTATGCCACGTGCCAAGCGATGGTGCCGATTCTTCGTCCGGCGGATTGGGGATGGGAACTACAATCGATTCACAATTGGAAACGAATTCCGACTACTGCATCCGTTGCTGCTACAGCTTGTCTGGAATTAATTCGGTGCAAGAGCAAGTCACAGTGAGGTGTTAGATGCACACGCACGCAAACAACTGTTCGTAATATACCGAATTATGCCACTGTGGTGGAAAATGTAATAATGGCATAAACGCTATTTTAATTTTTTCAGATAGACGTTGTATGATAAATGAAACTATGTGTAAAGGGATTAAGAATTTTATAACTTAATTACAGCATAAACTTAATTTCTAATAACAATCAGTTCAAAAAAACTATTTAATAAAAGTGAAAGATAAAATGTTGTACTACAGGACTTAAAAGTAAAGCCCTCCATTGCACCCACTTGCGGCATCGTGCCGAGGACACTCGCAGCGTTACTCCGCTGCACCGCGATGCTCAGTCTTGGGGCAAAAAAGGAGCCTTGCCTGTGGTCGCCAGAAACGCTGATTAATTTATCCGACACTTCTTTTGTAAATTTCTCTGTGTCAGATGACCACGGCCGAAAAGTTTCTATAGCAAGGGCAGCAACTACGTAATTTGGCTTTAAAAAAGCATATTTGCGGCACTTGATGGCTTGGGCGTGGTCTGCGACGTTCCCTGGCTTGCGAGCAGAACCTTGGACATGAGACTTTGCTCGCGTATTAACGCAAGTGACGTCCCGCGCCAAGGGACGACCAAGATGCCACGGTACTAAAGTGCATTCGTCGGTTCTCTTTTCGTCTGAGGCAGACAGGCTAGTGGGTTCAAGCGACGATGGGAAAGAAATTATGCTAAAGCCCGACTGATCAAAAAGGTTATCGATACATGTCTGTAAACTCGACCAGCACTGGATTGGTAACACAGACCGTGGTGTCCTAGGTCGTCGACCGCATTTCCACAACAGCAACAACGATGCGGCTCGTAGACTTTAAGACCGTGGCGGAGGCACACTGCTATCCTTAAAGTATAAAGATCTAAAAGAGAACCCCTTAGGGTTCGTGAAGGGAGCAACGGGCCTTCTCGAATAAATTTTGAGTATTTTCCATAAGTTTGCGATGGCAAATTTTGACCGAAATATGGTCCCATGTTGCTTGGCTAGCTTTTTCGACTCGCAAACTCTCACCCGGGTAACAGACACGCCAAGCATCCTCTGTATCGGACAAGCACAACTAATAGCCCAAATGCAAAGCCCACCGTACTTTACGGGGAGGGTTGTTTGAGACCCACGGGTGAGTGTGAGATGTTCAAAATTTAGCTAAAAGTTAATTTTAAAATATTGACTTGGAAGTTCGATTTCTTTTTCACATAGACGTTGTATGATAAATATAATTAAATATATATTTGTTTAAAGCTGAATAAATGTTCTTTAAGATATTATTGATTTCTTTGCAAAAACTTCAGTATTTTCAAACATACTGAAGACTATTTAATAAAAAAAATAGAAATCAGTTTTGATATTTTCGTCAATATTATAATTTTTTTTCTAGAAAACTGTATATTAAATGTCTCAAAAATGAATTTCTCATGACCATTTTATTAAAAATAGACACCACACTCGAGGTAGTAGAAAAATTTCAATACTTCTTGGCGAATTCAAGTCTCAGTTAGTTCCGCCCGCTGTCTTAATTCACGCTGCCGCGCGAGTATTTTTAATTATTCTACTCATCTCTAATAAATGATATAAATTAAAACAATATGTTTTTTAAATCTGCATAAATTGGGCTTCTCAACTGTATTATTTGTAAATACAATGTGATACATATATTATAAAATATTGTGTTGAAACAAAAATGATAAGCTGCACAGAAAGAAAATATTTCTTGTGCCAAAGAAACTTATTTCGTTCAAGATATATCCTGTTTCCTATATAAGGAAGATCGTTATTGCTTGAAATGAGATCCAAAATATTTCGAAGTTTATTACTTCCTATAACTAATCAATATCTTTGTGCAAATAATAAAAGATTCTTTTTTTAAAAGTTTAAGATTTATTCCAAGAGCGTAATCGTTTTGTTTCATGAAAATCGTTATTCAGAAACAAATCCACAAGCTCTTGGGAAGAGAAAGACTGCCTATTGATTGCAATTGATAAAAACGCTTAAAATAAGAGTATCTGCGGTTGTAAAAGAAGACTTATCGATGCTTAAAGTAAAATTTTAACTTTCTTGGAGTGAAACAAATAACTCTCAATCTTAACTATACTGGAACTTACAACAAGTAAGTTTATTTCTTGATATCAGATCCACCTGATTGCACTAAAAAATATATTTCTTGGTGTGAATTTGAGTAACGACTTAAAATGAGACAACACTATCTACTTGAACTTTTGAACCATTTTAATGCAAAAAATAAGCCTCTTGGTTTGATATTGAAAATTTGTTTCTCTCAATCTTAACTATACTGGAACTTACAACAAGTAAGTTTATTTCTTGATATCAGATCCACCTGATTGCACTAAAAAATATATTTCTTGGTGTGAATTTGAGTAACGACTTAAAATGAGACAACACTATCTCTACTTGAACTTTTGAACCATTTTAATGCAAAAAATAAGCCTCTTGGTTTGATATTGAAAATTAATTGCTTAAAGATTCAATAATTTTGAATGTAGCTTTTTGCATCTTCTAATAAGATATACTTATTTCTTGTATCGAGTCAATAAATTACTTGATGTGAAAGGTTATTATTTTTTCCTGTAATTCTGGAAATGCTTAGTTGGAGAACCAATGTTTATAAAAATAATTGTTTTCAGGATCACTAGATGTCGCCAACTGCTAATGAGGTTGTGTTATTTTAGGTAAATTTTGCTAGCGGCGGAAGTAATATTAAGATAGAATTGTCTAAATAAATTGTGATAGATACTTAGTATCAAAACAAATAACACTTCCGCTACTCAGCCTACTACCAACAAAATAAACTGATAAATAACAGCATAAACTCAATAGCAGTCGGTGACATCTGGTGATCATGAACAGTTAGTTGCCTTTATAAACACATTATTACTAAAAATTGTATTAGGTGATTTTTCAAGAAATCCAGATTTACTGAAAAAGTATGTAGTTATAGTAAGAATAAAAAATAAAATGAAAATATTGAGAAAGTCATATATTGTTAAAAAAATCTACTTAAGTACTTATATTAATAAAAACTAACACAGTTGAGTGAAATTAAAGAGTGCGAACAGCTGCTGGGAATAAAAAAAATGTATTTATATTTAAATCACTTATTCATCTATTGATTATATTAATTAGGTACAGTTGAACCACGTTAAGTTGGCGGACTACTAAGGCAATTACAAATCAAGGGCAATGACCCCTTGTTCCTTGAAGGCAACCGTGGCCAGATAACTGATTATCTGTGAAGATTTTTTTTCCTCCAGTGTAACTAGTTACCTCCGAGGTTTTTATTTGCCTTGCAGATAACTGTTAAAAATAACAGCTATTTGTAAAGAAAATCTATTCCTTGGAGATAACTAGTTATCTCAGAGGATTTTATTTTCATCATAGATAACTGTTATTTTTAAGTGTTGTCTGTAACACTTTTTTCTGTTTCTATTTGTGACTGTTTTATTTTTAACTTACAGGTAACATTTGAACATTTGAAAAATACTAACATAGGGCTATTTAAGTGTCCTTACAGACAACTGTTAAAAAGAACAGTTATCTGTGAGGATGATAAAATTCTCATATATAACTGGTTATCTTCAAGGAATAGATTTTCTTTACAGATAACTGTTAAAAATAACAGTTATCTATGAGGAAAATAAAATTCCTGGAGATAACTAGTTATCTCCAAGGAATAGATTTTCTTTACAAATGACTGTTCAGTTATCGGCGAGGTAAATAAAATCCTTGGAGGTAACTAAAAAAACTTCACAGATAATCAGTTATCTGGCCACGGTTACCTCCAAGGAACAGGGGTCAATGACATGACATAGAAACAACGCGCCGGCTGAATGTGGTTTTACTGTATAAAAAAAAGTTCAGGAAATATGAATTGGCCGTCTGTAATCTTCACTAAGATCTTTTTGTTAATATTAAATAAAAGGTAAAACTGCCCTCATTCTTCAAACAACAGTGAGTTGAAAGGTTAAAGTTAGATCGCAAAGTAGATAACAGACGGCCAAATCACATTTTCCTGAACTATACCTACCTTACCTACTTATTTACTTAAATTTGAATGCTTACAATTTTTCATTGTTTTGCATACCTTCTATCAATTAAGTATTATTAAACCACGTTTAATTGGTTCGTGGTTCTACAGTAGTACTATTAACTTTATTTTTGTATATACATGCACAATTTTGCATTACATTTAGATTATACCCATGAAGTGTCTCAAGTCATTACGTAATATAAAATAGATCTACGACCAAAGAACGGCACACGTGCCCGCTGAACGTGATTCTACTCTACTTCTTTAAAAGTGTATAGCCCTAGAAAACCACCGTTACATCCATGATTAAGGACCACAACTGGTCCGAAACATGTCGAGCAGTTTCTCGATATACGGGATGGAAAGTTAAGATGGGGCAGTAAGGGCAGCTACTAGATCCCTTGCTGCTACGCGAAAATGCTCTTAGGAGACCTTTACTAACTTTTTAAGAAATGAAAATCGACATACACAGATTTTTGAAAAAAATTAGTCAGCGAGAAAATCGTCAGATTTGAGTAATATTATTTTAATGTTAATCGGTCCCATTTCTGTCAAGGATTAAAAAACTCTTTGGGACCAACTAAGGTTAGAGTACTAGAAAACCTACAAATCAAAGAAAGCTTTTTCCATACAGTTCGTTGGGTAATTAAGTGTACATTTTGCATGTTGTTTTTACGCTTATGAGTCCTTTATGCTTAAAGAAAATTAAACAGTATGTAGACAACTAAAAGCCACTTGCACCAAAAATTTAATACTGGGTTAGTAAACGTCAGTTTTATACAAAAACTGTCATTTTAACTCGCTAAAGGTCCGTTGTTTGATCAGTAGTTAACTCGACTAATTGTTAAAATTCGAAAAAGGAATCGACAATTTGACACTTTAGTTACGGTTTATAAGATTAGTTAGTTTAACTGCTGATCAAACAACAGGCCTTAAACAGAACGTTTCCGAGAAAAACGAGAATTCAAATAAAGCATGAGATCATCTTCGTTGTAATTTCAAAATTTAAATTCAGTATCTTCATTATTTTTAATTATTAACCTGTTTCATCCATGACAGACATTTAGAGTTCTCTTTCGCAGACTCTAGTTTTTTTTTTTAACAATAGTACTGCTTTTTCTCATTTCTAATATCCTAATTGGCAATTGCAGTTGTCTCCATATTTAATGATCTTAAAGCTAAAGAAAATTTCACTTTGTAATTAATTATAATTACCCTACAAACTGTATGGAAAAAGTTTTTTTTGATTTGTGGGTTTTCTAATACTCTAACCTTAATTGGTCCCAAAGAATGTTTTAATCCTTGATAGAAATGGGAACTAAATGCATTAAAAAAAAATTACTCAAATATGTCGATTTTCTCGCCGATTACATTTTTTCAAAAAATCTGTGAATTTCGATATTCATTACTTAAGAAGTTACTTAAGAGCATCTTATGAGCATTTTCGCGTAGCAGCAAGGGATCTAGTAGCTGCCCTTACTGCCTCATCTTAATTTTCCACCCTGTATGTACAGTCAAGGAAATTGATTCCTAGACCACATTGGACTTTGTCCAAGTGACACTGTAAATAAAATCATAAGTCTCTTACGTTTTGATTGATGACATCACTTTGACATAGTCCAAAGTGGTCAAGGAATCATTTTCCATGACATGTACATGATTCCTGTGCATGATTTATCCGTCAATTTGTGTGAGATCGTCCCTTGATTTTTATTTATTATTATTATTTTTTAATATTTTTTTACATTAATATGTGCAAAGACCTATTTGTAAAATGAAACGTAGCATGTTCCACTAACTGAACGAAATGGCATAGGAAATTGGTCGCAGCAATTCGCAAGAGATATTATGTCACACTTGGATTCTTCACACTTTTCAACAAGATATGATTTAAAATGATCACTATAGCCACAAATTCGTAATTTATTGCATAACAACAATATTGACTTAAAATCAATGTTATTCACAAGTATATTCCGGATCAATACAAAACTTGGTTCATCGTTTACACATGCGTAAAGCAGAGCACTCATATTGTCATAAATTACGCCATTGATTTCATAATTTGAAACTGAAAAGTAATCCTCTTCCAATCCACTGGGAATATTCAAGTGACTTTGTTTACTCATATTAATATTGTCTTTGAAGCCTATATCAGACATATATCTTGAACAATTTTTCAATTCACATCGTAATCCAATGGAAAGACACAAGTTCTTGCGACTTGTAATGGACTGTGACACACGTTTTAGATGTTTATGTTTAGCCTCAAATTTAAAGGCCGAGAAAAATATAGGTGGACCACTTTTTTTAATTACGGATGGGTAATGTAACAAGAAGTGATATTTTGGTTTCAAGTGAGTCTGAAATAATTCCAAATAAATTTCGTGGTGTTCTTTTATAAGTTCTTTTAAATTTTGTATATGTTCTACGGAAAGGACTTGACTCGTTAAAGTTTCAGTTAATTCTAGTAAAGTCAAGTAGTAATACCATATTTCATCGTTTTCGCGAACTAAGTCACCAACCATGTAACGAAAATTCCTTACTAAGCATAGCATCTCAGAAGCTGAAAATATTATGGAACCACTCGTTAAATGTTGTTTAGTTATTGGCGGTGGATGATTATTTTCCATTTGGCTATAATTAAAATATTTGATTCTCGAGTTCAGTTGCTCTAGTGTAAAACAATTTCTGCTTATTAATGATTTAACTATAGCTGCCATGCTATATCTATGAACTCCTTCACAAAGATCGTGCATTACATCGACACTAGGATTGTCAAAAATGTGAAATCGTTCTAAAGTGTTCCACACACAGTTTTCTTTCAAACCGATATTGTTTTCTAAATAATAATTATAGTCCTCTCTATGGCGGATTTTATCTTCTTTTTCATTAGTTTCAGTTTGACATTCTCTTTTGTTCATTGTACAAATTCTGCAAAACACATTTGCTGAGAAACTTTCTACACAGCCCAAAATTGAATTCAGCCCTAGGTTGTCACCACATAAAACTATCAATGAAAACTTAATGTTCAGTTCTTTACTTTCATGACAAATCTTGATGCCAGTTGTTTCAAGAAATTTAAGTTCAGAGAGTAATGGTTCAAAAACTTTTTGATTGCCAAACTTAGTTCTTTGATTTGTGTAGAAAAGTAATGTTAAGAAGACATTTTCCAATCTGCTTGCATATTGGGGTGGAACACTGCCTAAACATGAATATACTGCACCAATTTTGTGTTTTCCCGCGTGACTACCTAAAGGGTTACCGCTTTCAAAATCATCATAGTATACATAAAGAGGAATTAGTGTATCTAAGCAATTTTCACTTCGTGTTTTCCACAGGGTTCCATTCACTACATTACGTATTACGTTAGTATCACCTTCAATATTCCTCTGGTACTTCAATATAGTATTTAAAACGTTTGGTAGTTCTAAAAATATTTTTAAAGTTTTTCTCAATGGCATAAGATACACAAATTCATCTTTAAGTTGCATTAGGACGGTATTGTTCTTTTTCTGTCGTGCTTTGGACGTACCGACTTTAATTTTTACGGGTTGTACAAATTTTCCGATAGTGTTAAAGTAATTTATAATTTTATGTTCCGTGTCAAATGAGTTAAAACAGGTCTCAGTCATGTCCATGACACTATTTAAAGTTTTGTAACAATTTTCATCAAGTCCAAGATTGTTTTTTAAAATTTTGACTATTTTTGACATTGGACACATAATGTCTTTTAGCAACGTTTTAAAGCTGTCTATTAGACTTTTTATTTTAGACCGAGGAATATTAAGGGCACTGTAAAGATTTAAAATAAACCGAACAACATTTGAGTTGAGACAATTTTGAACTTGATTTAACTCATCTTCTAAACTATTACAATCAAATCCAAGAGTTGGCTTTGGGCTAGTGGAAGCAGCCGTTTTATCTGTCAGTTCACAATATATCGGATCCCTAAGACGTCCACTCTGTGATTCTGTGGTCACACATGTTATTTCATTACTATGAAGTTGACGCTCCTTAAACAGTTTGTGAAATGCAGTTAAATGGTCTTTCAGGGAATATTTTGTGTCATAAGTTCGGGTACAATCAGCTACTGGGCATACAAAATAGTTAGTTATTTTATGTGCGACATCTAAATGTAATATGTACTTTTTGAAGTTAACAATATCTTGTTTGCATTCAGGACACAACATATTGAATTAATAATAAATAATAATAATCATAAAATATCAGGGGACGATGTCACACCAATTGACCTAGTCCAAACTAAGCTCTAGGCTTACATAGTAAAAAGTGATGTGAGAGATGCTCAACTAAAAATAAAGCGAATAGCGTTATTTCAAGTTAAGAACTTCTACAATGTGTGGCGGTATTTTGTCATATGGTGTTGAAATAGAATACACCATTCTCTGTATTATTAAATATAAGTAGTCCCCTGCTTCAGGGTACTTGGCATGCAGAACATGATAAGTTTTGAATAAAGTGTCAAAGGCCTTGGACGCAGTCTGGAAGATGTACTTCACGTCATCGATGACTATATATATCGCCGAGAAGTTGTGCAAGCTACCAAGAAGCAGGATGTACGGCTGCACAGACTGTTTACGTGTTTTACATTTCTCTATTTGTTTCTGTATTGTACTGTCGATGTCACCAGTGTTCTGAAAACAAAACCTGATTAATCACATGTACATAATTATAATAAATATAATATAATCGCCGACTATTGCTAGAAACATATAAATTCAGAGTTGTAGTTTAGTATTTTAATATAATTAGGGGAGAACGAGAAAAAGGTTCATTGTCACAGGTTCAATGAGACTCAAAAGGGGTTATTTTGTTCTGCTATTCCGGTAGAGCAAACCGGCCCATTCATACATGGTCCAAGATCCGAAGAGGAGACGACCTTCACCGAGCTGCTTATTCGATCAAAAGTATTTTATATCAAATTTAATATGCTAAGTAATATGTAGCGAATGGGTTGCCTGAAAAAAATCAGTATTTCCTACTAACAGCGAGCAACAGCGTGGCTCTAAATGAGTATAGTATGGACTTACTTGAACGGTTTACAATAAGGGTTATTATTATTACGTGTATTTAGTTAAATAATAATAATAATTAAAAAACCAATTTTAAATACTTAGTTACATATTTTTATTTAAGGCCCACCAGAGTTTATAAAACCCTCTGCGGAACTATGAAAGTAACTGTAAATGGGATCCAAAAAGGATTTAAAAAACTCTGGTCAGTCTTGAATAATTATGATATTTAAGATACAGTTAAACATAGGCCACTTACATTTATCTGTACAATCAGCCCTTCTATGGCTTCAACAGCGGAGTATTTTATCTTCCTGTTTAGTCTTCCTTTGGGTGGAACCAGATAACCCAGCAGAGTCATCTGTACTGGTATCTTTTTATCTGAAAACAAAATAATATATAATTTATATTGTTGTCTAGTACCCACAGTACAAGCCTAGAGCTTAGTTTGGGACCAGGTCAATTAGTGTGACATTGTCCCCTGATATTTATTTTATTTTTATTACATAACTATATATGTCCAGTGGTCTCAAGCTCTCATTTTCCTCCCAATGTTCCGGTATGTTTTAGGTTTCATCACTTCACAATCGTGCGTTTGGTAATTGGCGGTTTCCATGAGCGGTGGTGTTTACTTCCCATGAGGTGAAGTGCAAGCTTGTTTGCCTACTTGGACATACGTTACATAATATACATATATATTTTTATGGGAAAATTTACCTTCATTTGTTATGCTGTTTAAGTTTTCAAGTAAAACCAGTCCAGTTTTGTTATTAATTTCGTTTTGTTTGAACTGCAAAAGTTTTTCATAAAAACTATTCCAATTTTTTATGAAATTTAACGATTTTCCAGGAAACTTCTGCTCAAAATCTAAATTAATCTGCAATAAAAATGTAAATGACTCGTCAATTGGCTAGACAAATATTTGACAGGTGATATTCAGATGACATTTAAAGATAGTAAATTATATTACCAGCACATGTCCTTCGGGAACTTTTAATATTGGCCATTTGTTTAAAAATTCATGCACCGTGGCTACGTTTTCCTGCCTTCTGAATGGGAGGGTAAGTTTCCATTTTTCTATAACCTCCTCCCATGGTGCATCATTATTTTGCAGCCAAAGAACATTGTCGTCATCTCCAGTGGCAATAGTGGCATCTAAAATAAATAAAAAACAAGAAAATAAATTGACAAGTTATTTTTTTTGCTGACTATGTATACATTTAAAGACCCCCACTGCCACTGCTAGATATACCGTGCATGTAAAATTATAGAACAGGATATTAAAACTAATACATATTTTAGGAGTTCTCTTAGCATTGCCGGTTCAAACATTATATTACTATCTAATCTGAATGTGTGTATAAAATGTTTAATTTATTGTTCCACTGTAGAAGAGATTTGTTAACTCTTCTACAGACAAGTCATTCCTGACCGCAGTAGGTCAGGTATATCGAAATATTTACGGTGTATTGCGTGTGCGAACTGGAAATAAAAGGCTATATTATTATTATTATTATTATTGGTATATATAATAGGCACCTGGCCACAACTATACATAAGAGGTAATAATGAAACAGTATTTACTAGCACTTGTAAACTGGTTACTAGTAACAAGTAAATCTGTATACATGTAACATACAATCGCCTAAAACCTAACTTACCAATATTGACCACCAAACGAAAAGTCCTTGACCAATTTTATTGCTATTTATAATTTACTATAGACCATTGACTATGGTTTATACTGAAGTACAATTAGTTAGACGGGATTATGTTGAGCAGTTGAGGAGTTCCTATGGTCACTTTCCATCTACACTACATCATCACACCAGTTCCATGATACCACAATATTGCATTTTCTTCTGATGTGCATAAAGTATGCAAAATTTCAGCTCAGTCAAACACCGCGAAAAAGGATAAATTTAACTTGCAAGATTTGATTAAGTGTAGACAGAAAGACTCCGGGACAGGTGAAACTAAATAAAAGTTCAAACCTAATAGGGCATCTCTTTCCCCGTTCTCTCCCTCCTGATTCCCTGAGGATTGTGGTCTACGGTGCCTTTCCCCGGACACGTATAAAAGGTTGCGCACTTTATCGACTAATTTGCCCTTGGCTGGAATATACTTTCCAGATGTCGATTTTGATGTGGGGACGGCTTTCATATAATAGGTGGCTATGTTCTCACTTGGGAATAATGTCACTATCTTTGCTGCTATAAGATTGTAGTCTTCTGGTATTAGTTTGCTGAAAATATTTAAAAAAGTTTGTAAAAAAAATTTTTTTTGACTGGGTATCGAATTTGTCAAATATGAAAAAAAACCTTGTATTTTAAGATGCCAATCGAAAGGGTAAATAACAAGATATTTGAGGAGAGGAGAGAAGGAGATTACATATTATATACATACTTACATACACACATACATACATACAATACATACGCTCGAAAAACATAACCATCCTTCTTAGGCAGTCGGGTAAAAAAAAAATTTAGTAACAAATCTGTAGAAAAGTGGTCTGTTATTTGGAAAATATACCTAAGAGTAGAGAACTAATTGAATCAGTGAACAGGCCCGCAAAAACATTATTGCCTGTTCATAAAAGTCCATCTTCTGACCCCTACCGGACCCCACTCTATGGCAATATTTCGGTATAGTAAAAAATATTTTTAAGCAACCTGTGACATTGTTCATAGTCGTAAAATTCAGTGTTCCTTTACTGTAAGATACTATGTTATTTAGAAGGTATTATTCCTTATCATTAACCCTTTTGATTGGCATCATAAAAATACAGCAGGACGCCCTCTTAACATTACTACACTACAATTGCAACACTGTTACTACCTATAATACAACTACAATTATAACTAATAATAGTCATAATCATAACTCTGTAGACATTTAAGTATGACAAGATTTGGGTGTTTGTCAGCTTCAGAAGTAACCATGATAAATTCAAGTACTTTTTTTTGACGAATTACTTAGCTGTCTATCTTTCTTTTACCCCACTATACAAGTAAGCTTAATAAGTATATGACACATTGAACATTCACATATACACCTTAGTTTGTAAGTTCATTTTTGGAATTCACCGTACCTTGCATGCTATTAACATAACCAGCATAATTAGATATCTGAATTCAAATTAGTCCTATCATAGAAGGGGTCAAGATTGCATGTATGAAACAATTTTATGCTATGAAGTACAGAGTTTTGACAGTGACAAATTATAAATAAACTACTCTAATACAACTATACTACTTTTAAACTACAATTATAATACAACATTATCAGATATGAATGATATGATACTATTTCTGTAGATATTAAGGTAAAATAAGTATGTTAAATTTGTAACAAGGAGTTTCACAGGGAGGAAACAGCAAAAAAATATCAAATGCCTCATAACACTTGGGCAAATTGAGAAATAATCAACCCAGGATGTACAGTCAACTAATTTGATTTCTAGGCCACTTTGGACTATGTTAAAGTGACGTTGACAACCAAACGTTACAGACTTCTTATGATTTGGTTTACAACGTCACATTAACAAAGTCAATAGTGGCCTAGGAATCAAATTGGTTGACTGTACACATTGTACTCACAAGCATAAGCTCATGCCATGGGTAGGTAGAGACTACAGAACGCCACTGACTCTTATCCTGACTCACTCATGTGGGCAATTTGGCATCCTTGAGTCGGAGGTAAAAAAATTAGTTTATCATTAGCTCTAAGTTTTGACTACATACTTGGCCATTAATAATATATATTTTTTTGTTCTAATACATATCACTATACAACACCTACTAATAAAAATTAAAATGAATATTTACTTGTTGACGATATATGTATATATATGTTTAATGACAATATCCACCAGTATATTACGCTTTTTTGAATTAAGCGTTTTGAATTTTTTATAGTAATTAAGCACACTGTTTCCATGGGCGGATGTTTGCAACAGAGTGTTTATATCAAAATCAGGTAACGGGAGTCTATTAAGATCTTCAAAAAAGTTACTTATGTCTTTGAGAATTGGCAGACTTGAATTTAAGTCTTCTAATACCAAGTTACTTTTAGAAGAACTGACATCATTTGTTGTCATTGTTTCTGTTTCAGCGACAGAGTCCAGCAATTCATGGATGTTGGTTTTTAATACCATTCTTTGTCCTATATGAGGACACAGTTCTTTGAGATATGCATCCGTTAAATCTTTAAATTTTTCAATTGAAATATCGTTATCTAAAAGTATAAAATAAAATTAAAGTCACAGTCTACAATTGTGTTTTTGGAGGTTGGAGCATATTCAGATAGAGTATTTTTAGTCCAATCAGATCACAGGGTCCCGAAACGACCAAGAGCACTTGTAAGTTGGAAATTTCCATCTTACAAGTGTACTTGATCGCTTCCAGAGGCCCGTTTCACGAAGCTACAAGTTACAAATTACAAGCGGAACCCTCTTTCTAGCAGTACGAGTTAGAAAGAGACTTCCGCTTGTAATTTGTAACTTGTAGCTTCGTGAAACGGGCCTCAGGTCCATAGCAGCGGTGCGGTTAACCAATAATAACCGCAACGCAGAGAGGAGGGGAGGTGGTGCGTTCCCATACAAAAAGCGTGCCCAAAGCGTGGCAGATGGTAACGGTTTTTAGTATGCGACCGCGCGGCCTTCGCTCTCCTTAAGTTTGCGGCTTACGTATAATAACGCAAGCCAATTTTAATAGAGTTCTTTGAACACTTTGCCACTGGAAGTAGGTATTTACCTACTTACTATACCAGTCGAGTTAAGTTTGCTTGCACCACGCTAGTATGGGAAGTCATGGACGCCAGGTTTGCACCTGGCGTCCATGACTTCCCATACTAACTAGCGTGGTGCAAGCAAACTTAACTCGACTGGTATAGTAAGTAGGGTTGTAGGTAAGCAGTTTTATCCACATAACATTATTATTTTTTAGAACATTAGTAACTATTTACTTACTTGAATAACTGACAATCAAAACTTAGGTACTTACCAAGGAAATTCTTAACCACCTCAGGTGGCATTAACCACGAATGGAGCAGCAAGCTTGTTTCTTCCATTATTTTTATTCACTTGCCTTGTGCCACTTATTCACAATGAAAATAAATGCCGTTACAATTGGAATTTTCATACTTGAGCAGCAGCAGACGCAGTCGACGCAGACTAGGGATTGCAAATCCGGATTTATTTTGTAAGGAAATCCAGATTTAATCCGGATTTCCCCATACAAAACGAATCCGGATTGCACTCCCTAACCTAACGCAGACGCAAGCAGGCAGAGGAGAGAAAAATGGCGGAAGGCGGGAACTTCGTCATGCCCGAACCGAAGCGTGTGTGTTGCCAATTTACAAATTTCATTTCCCGATAAGTTTGTTTCTATAGGGCCTATAATATAGGGCCGAACTTTTGTTTGATTCCGATTTTATATATTATGCACCTATCGAAAGTAATGTTATTTAAGTAAGCCTCGATTTTCTGCGAATTATTCGTAATAATGCTTGGGTACTTATTCATTATAAAACATCATCTTTGAATAGATCACAAATGTAATATAAAATATTTTTGATTTCGTTCTTTTAATAAAAGATTGTTTATTAATGAACTTCTTGTACGTATAGTAGATATTTTGTTATCGATTGCGCTTTGCAATTTATAAAAGATTATTTATTAATGAACTTCTTGTACCTATAGGTAGATATTTTTTATCAATTGCTCTTTGCAATAAGGGTAATGTGTTTATTGGTCTATATAAAGTACGAAGATAGTCATACACTTTTAGTTTAGAAAATTTGTTGATTCCCGTTTAACCGTTCACAGGGGCTCTACTTTGAAATCAGTAATTCGAACTTCGGATCGCCCCGTCACTTTCTTGCGAATTAGTGACGCGTCGAGAGCAAAAGGGATAGCAATAGACGAAGTTCGAATTACGGATTTCAAAGTAGAGCCTCTGGACTTTTACACCAATGGCATCAGACAACTGCCAAGAAAATGGCAGGCCAGTATTAATTATATGGGGAAATATTTCAAATAATTCAAATAAATAAATAAAAATTTCATACATTTTACTTCCTATAAAGGAGTTCTTTTATTTTTTCATATAGAACACCAATTTCATAGCTTGTTTGCTAGTCGGATAGAATTAGCCGAAAGACGGTCCATTGAAAAAATATGATAACACGTTTTATTTTTTTATCTGTTAAGAGGCAACGTCACGTCACGATTAACACATATGATTTGAACACGTGTAGGTATGTTCTTAGGGCTCTCTGTCAAAAAAATTGACAAAAATTGGCGTTTTATCAAGAAAATTATGGATCTTACGATGAAAAGTGCTCTAGTAGTCTGGTATATTAATTCTTATTAATGAAAATACGTGTAACATGAATTAAGGAAAAAAAAACATTACTTTAAGTCCAGTGGCTCCCGAGGTATCGTTATTTTTCACGTACTCTTTCAATGTGCTATTTTTGTTAATCGAATTTTGCAGTATTTGTCTAGCACAATTGAATGGAACAGTATTTTCTGATTTTGGAGAGCAACTCTCGATGAATAAAAAACTTTTTTATGTCCGTTTTTCTGAAGGACTTTTTTTCAGTTTTCTTAGCGTTGTGCAAAAAGTTTTTAACCGAGCTTGCAAAAATTTTGTACGCGTATTACGGCCTACAAAACCCAGATTCTTACCAAATTTTAGATCTTATTATTTATTTTAACGCAATTTTCGAAAAAACGGCCTAGAAACGCGGTTTTTTGGCAATTTGAAAAGAACTACTGTCGAAAAGATATACTAATCGATCGGGGCTGAGCAAGTCAATTTTTATTTGTCTTTTTACAACGATTTTTTAATATTCACTACTTTTCTTGGTAAGATGCACAGTTTTCTTGAAAAACTCAAAAATACCGTTTTTGACAGAAATATAAAATAGAATTTCCCTGAACGTACGCATGTTCAAATCATATCTAGGTATATATACCAGGCAAACCTGACTTACTGACTTATATATCAACGCACAGCCGAAACTACTGTACCTAGAAACTTGAAATTTGGTACAGGGGTTCCTTTCATCTCATGTAAGTGACCACTAAGAAAGGATTTTCTTAGTGGTCACTTACATGAGATGAAAAATCGACCCCCAGCGGGAAGAAATGGGGAGAGTAGCGGGAAACTAATTCTACGCGTTCGAAGTCGCGGGCGTCCTCTAGATATGTTATATTAATCGTGTCGTTGTGATCTAACAGATGAAACCAATAAACGTAGGTGATATTTTTTTTTGGCGGATTATCTAATTCTATCCGACTCTACTATCTGAAACCCACAAATCAGTGACAATTTTTTTTATTACCTATGTTATATAATAAACAAAATGGTCATCTTTTAATAGTCATCGGAGCACATTTCGTTGAAAACCGTTGCTTGTGTGACACTTAAAATACACAGGTAGGTAGTAATTGAACCGTGCTCTTGGGGTAATGTAAAAGAAAAAGAATGAAAGAAAAAACATTTATGACAAACAGACAAACAAAAGTCAACAAAATACTGACATAGACAAAATACCTGAGGCCCGTTTCACGAAGCTACAAGTTACAAATTACAAGCGGAAGTCTCTTTCTAACTCCTTTTGCTAGAAAGAGAGTTCCGCTTGTAATTTGTAACTTGTAGCTTCGTGAAACGGGCCTCTGTTGTCACGAAATGATTCCAACTCATCGTTATGCTGGCGTTAAACCAGCGCTGGTCTCCCGTTAAAAGTGTTGGAACCACCAACAGTAAATGTAAGGTGGAATTTAAGTGCCAAACCTAACCAAAACTCTTCTATTTGTAGTCATTTAAGTAGCACCGACTTTCGAAAGGTGATATAATGTTAATAATATATTAGGTGGGTGCCTACTACATAAAATATGTTTTATTTGTCATTATTTTTCGTTTATTGGAGTTCTTTGTTAATAAAAATCCATATTATAATTATGATAATATTTGACGCAGAAATAATTTAAAGATATAACATGAACGGGTAATCAGGACTAACTACCCATTTCAAGAAAATATTTTTGCAGTGGCAACACCACGAAAAGTACAAGAAATAACGCTTTACTGTTTAAGATTAACTGTTTTAAATGGAGTATTATTTCTTTATTTAAACATCTTGAATCTTCAATGTAGTTTGTGGCATATCAAACTAAGAGTTAGTAAAATCAAACCAAGAATGTACTTAATCTTGACGTAACCGTGTCATTTTTCGATTTAAGCTTCTTGATTCTCGAATTGAGCTCGTAGGTAAACATCAAATCAACAATTTGTAAAATAAAGCCAAGAATATACACAATCTAGACTTAAACACGTTATTTTGTAATTTAAGAGCTTCTTGAATCTCAAATATAGCATGTAAACATCAAATCAACAATTTGTAAAATAAAGCCAAGAATGTGCACAATCTTGACGTAAACACATGTTATTTTTCAATTTAAGAGCTTCTTGAATCTCGAATATAGCTTATAAATATCAAATCAAGAATTTGTAAAATCGAGCCAAGAGTGTAATGAATCTTGACGTAAAACCGTGTCTATTTTTGGGTGTAAGCTTCATGAATTTCGAATTAATCTTGTGAATATGAAATCAAGAATTTGTAAAATGAAGCCAAGAATGTAATAAATCTTGACAAAAACTCGTGTTATTTTTCAATTTAAGAGCTTCTTGAATCTCGAATATAGCTTATAAATATCAAATCAAGAATTTGTAAAATCGAGCCAAGAGTGTAATGAATCTTGACGTAAAACCGTGTCTATTTTTGGGTGTAAGCTTCATGAATTTCGAATTAATCTTGTGAATATGAAATCAAGAATTATTAAAATCAAGCCAAGAATGTACTAAATCTTGACGTAAAACTATGTTTTTCTTTATTTGAACTTCATAAATATCGACCGTAGATTATAAACGTCAAATCAAGATGTAATGGTTTACACTTAAAAACTTAATAATCTTATAGGAAACATTTGTTGGTTCTTCTTTTAATTTGGGGACATCTTTGGTTTGATAAAGGTTACTTGAAACAAATACCTTTTTTAAGAACTAGCATATTCAAACTAAAAGTGTATTTTTTTTTGATCCAAATAAATATTTTTTTAACTTAAATCGTTCCTATTTGCTATAATGATATATAAACATGGAACTGAACAATTTTGGTTCTTCTCTGAAAAAGTATGATCCCTTTAGCTAAAGACATTTTTATTAGATGAAGCATTATATTATTCTATGTAAAAATCAGTGTTTGAGAGGGTTTTCCCTCTTAAAATGAAATATCTTTTCTATCTGTGTGATGTTGTGAAACTTCTATATTATATTAATAAATTTATATGAAAGAGTGTAATTATTATATCAAAAATGAAAGCCCCATCTATGGTTTATCAGAAAATGACACCACACTCGAGGTGGTAGGTAAACTGAAGCCAGTATAATTTTTATCTGAAGCGCGGCGGCGTGTAACTTTGAATACGGGGGTATCCCTCCCTACCCATCAGGGAGTGGCTGATGGCTACCGGGCTAAATCAGCTGTTTGACCTAGGATACATCTGTGCCATGTGAATTCATCCGATACCAAATTTTGACCTCTCCATACATTGGGTGGCCCGTACTATGGAAAGTGAAACGGTTTAAAAAACTGCGCCCTATGTCCGAATTTCTTTAATAAAAAAATCTGAAAAAATCCTGAAGTGTAGATAAATGAATGAATGAATAATTTATGTGAAAAATTAAATTAAGTTAATTATTTACAGTTTTTGAGAAATAACAAAAAATCTCAACAAAATGGTTAGATCACTCTCTGTTCCTTATAGCGTGCCCGTTCAAATTCAATATTCAACTGAAAAACTCGAATAAACCTGTTACTGCATGGCAGAGTTGTATTTCCATCGTTCTTTTGCCTTTGATCTACCGTAAATTCGTTAAACCATCATGGGCCTGTTTTATAAAGCTACAAATTACAAATTACAGGTTACAAGTTTCCATTTGACACAACCTCGACCAATGACGACCAGCCATTTGAGCAGTGTTGCCAGTTTAGCCCTGTAAAATTGTTACTTGTAGCTTTATAAAGCGTGCCCCAGATTGTGTAAATTTGTAATAATAATCGACTTAAACCTGAGAATTTTCGGCGCAAAAATGCTATAGGTAGTTATATAGCCAAGGAAAAATAATATTTGTATTACTGTCAAGATCCAGATGATTTTCAAAAATAATACATAATGTTTGTTCTTTCATAATTTTGAAACAAAAACAATAAACAACTGAAAAAGAGTATTTATACTTATTTTGAAATGTTTTTCAAAGTAACTATATGACTTTGATTTTTGGCATGTTGGTCGGTAATAAAGATGGCGTCTTGATGCAAATATCCATTTAAAATTACTGAATGATATCGCGCCTCTTTATCCTAGTAGGGGATTTGCAATGGATAAATTATAAAAATATAGACATCATATTTATTGATATCAAATCACTAGAACAAGCCCCGACAATTCCCAGGTTTGATTGTAAAATCTCTAAAGGTTAAAAAAACCAGCTAAGTGCTTGTGCTTTGGAAAAACTGGTGTCATTCGTAATCCTTAAGAACGTTCGTCCTGATGCATCACGAGAGCAAATTATCGTTTGACCTAAACAGGTTTTCAGTTTTTCAAAAATACCAGCATTTAAGGAAAAAAAAGATTCATTATTCAGACGCATATGGCTTTAGGATTAACGAAAATTTTTAGGTACTAGCAATGCACTAGGACAAATGATTCATTAAAGATTCCAATATAGACCAGACAAAACCCGTTTCTTTGGAAAAAATATTGAATTAAAACAAAAAATCGTCTATAAAGAGGAAATACCTACTCACTAAGTTATTTGTACTTAAATTATATTTATGTACAAAGCTACCATTTTCTATAGAGCGATTGGCAATCTTCGTTTTTCTATGACACACGAGTGACAAATATACTGTCAGTTGCGAGTGCAAGCGAATGAAGAAGCTGGGAATACTGTACAAACTTCGTGAGTTTTCCTCTATATAGACGACATAATGTGAAAAGAATCGCACTTGCCCGGTTTCCAAATATTTCAAACTCTTACCCTGTCCGTATTGAGGAATAGGAACATTATTCATGCCGTTCATCAATTCGTGAACATCTGATATCAAGGTTTCTAAATTGTCATGATCCACTTTATCTCTAAAATGTTTGTAAATTTCGTATTTAATTATTTCTTGGTCGTCCGTAGGTGTTGTTTTTGTATGGGACTGTAAATATTTTTGTCTGTCCTCTATTTCATTAACTAGATCATTCACAATATCTTGCTCGTTAACCCCTAAATCTACATTAAGATTTCTCACCCAATCTTTTATTAAACCTTGAAGCTCTTTAATGAAAGCATCTTCATCTATTTGACTTCTCTGACCAGATAAATCATCCATGTCTGGAGATAGTCTAGAATCTCGACTACCGGGTCTTGCTTCAGAAGAATGATCCATGCCATGAGAAAGTGTGGAATCTCGATTACCGGGTCTTGCTTCAGAAGAAGGATCCATGCCACGAGAACGTGTGGAATCTCGATTACCGGGTCTTGCTTCAGAAGAAGGATCCATGCCACGAGAACGTGTAGAATCTCGATTACCGGGTCTTGCTTCAGAAGAATGATCCATGCCACGAGAACGTGTGGAATCTCGATTACCGGGTCTTGCTTCAGAAGAGTGATCCATGCCACGAGAACGTGTGGAATCTCGATTACCGGGTCTTGCTTCAGAAGAAGGATCCATACCACGAGAACGTGTGGAATCTCGATTACCGGGTCTTGCTTCAGAAGAAGGATCCATGCCACGAGAACGTGTGGAATCTCGATTACCGGGTCTTGCTTCAGAAGAATGATCCATGCCACGAGAACGTGTGGAATCTCGATTACCAGGTCTTGCTTCAGAAGAATGATCCATGCCATGAGAACGTGTGGAATCTCGATTACCGGGTCTTGCTTCAGAAGAGTGATCCACGCCACGAGAACGTGTGGAATCTCGATTACCGGGTCTTGCTTCAGAAGAGTGATCCACGCCACGAGAAAGTGTGGAATCTCGATTACCGGGTCTTGCTTCAGAAGAGTGATCCATGCCACGAGAACGTGTGGAATCTCGATTACCGGGTCTTGCTTCAGAAGAATGATCCATGCCACGAGAACGTGTAGAATCTCGATTACCGGGTCTTGCTTCAGAATGATCCATGCCACGAGGAAGTGTGGAATCTCGATTACCGGGTCTTGCTTCAGAAGAATGATCCATGCCACGCGAACGTGTGGAATCTCGATTACCGGGTCTTGCTTCAGGAGAATGATCCATGCCACGAGAACGTGTGGAATCTCGATTACCGGGTCTTGCTTCAGAAGAATGATCCATGCCACGAGAAAGTGTGGAATCTCGATTACCGGGTCTTGCTTCAGAAGAGTGATCCATGCCACGAGAAAGTGTGGAATCTCGATTACCAGGTCTTGCTTCAGAATGATCCATGCCACGAGGAAGTGTGGAATCTCGATTACCGGGTCTTGCTTCAGAAGAATGATCCATGCCACGAGAACGTGTGGAATCTCGATTGCCGGGTCTTGCTTCAGGAGAATGATCCATGCCACGAGAACGTGTGGAATCTCGATTACCGGGTCTTGCTTCAGGAGAATGATCCATACCACGAGAACGTGTGGAATCTCGATTACCGGGTCTTGCTTCAGAAGAATGATCCATGCCACGAGAAAGTGTGGAATCTCGATTACCAGGTCTTTCTTCAGAAGAATGATCCATGCCACGAGAACGTGTAGAATCTCGATTACCGGGTCTTGCTTCAGAAACCTTTAGACCACGGTCTTGATCGGTAGAATATTGTCGATCACCACGTGTCATTTTAGGAGCATCTAGAATTTCACGTCTTAAATAAGAACAAGAAATTTGTTTAGAATATTGATGGCAAGGCTTTTTATTAGAAGTAACCATCACAATAGTCCAGCAGCCACCGCCGTAGTGAGTAGTAACAGGCTTAATTTTCGTGAGTAGGTTCGGTTCTACGAAACACCTAAATCTTCAGTGAAAAATCTCGGCAGCGGTAGCTACTGTATGCGCAGGTATAAAACATGTCGATTTGGTGGGGTCCCGAAATTGTCTGAATAAAAGTATTTTTTTTTTATTTGAATATTGAGATACCTAATTGGAGAATAAACACGGAAAAACAATTGACCTACAAAATGGATGGTTTGACTGGGGCGTCCTCCACTCTGAATATGTCCAAATAACGAGGTCATGAAAGTTATAAATAACCAGTAGAATTTTGGGTGTGCAGCTTAGTAAATATTTGTATAAGTAATGAAATGGCCACATACTCCTACAAATTTAGTGGTACGTTCTCCCAGTCCTACGCTTAGGAGTTGTCCATTCCACGGTTAGACTTTTTTCACTAATAATAACTTCATTTTAACTTTCGAGAATGAACTGTAGAAAACAACTTTATGAATGTCTTACACGAAAAATTCTATGTATTTCCAGGGGCCTGTTTTATAAAGCTACAAATTACAATTTACAGGTTACAAGTTTCCATTTGACATAACCTCGACCAATGACGACCAGCCATTTGAGCAGTGTTGCCAGTTTAGACCTGTAAAATTGTAACTTGTAGCTTTATAAAACGTGCCCCAGGAATAGATATCTCGATTTCGACACCCCACCGAATCGACAAGTTTTATACCTGCGCACTAACAGTAGCTACCTCTACCGAGAATTTTCGCAGAGGAAAATTTGGACGACCTGTCGAACCGAACCTACTCACGAAGATTCAGCCTTTTACTACTCACTAAAAGAAATAGGCCGTGGCTGCGGGTCTACAAGGCCGAATTTTCGTTTACAACTGATTGTCCGAATAGATTTTTTATTCGTTAAAGTAGAGTAAAAGGTATACATGTAGAATATAAACGTCAGGTAAAGTTTGTTTCATAAGAATCCTGGAAAGTGAAACGGCGCCCTATGTCCGAATTTCATTAATAAAAAAATATGAAAAATCCTCAAGTATAGATAAATGAATGAATGAATAATTTATGTGAAAAATAAAATTAAGTGTTAATTATTTACAGTTTTTGAGAAATAACAAAAAAACTTTGAAAATCTGCATTAAAATTTAGGCTAGTCAAAATTGACCTTATCGCATGGAGAATAAAGTTCATGACAAAATTAATATTTTCTTTTGCGGTTGTCAAGCATATTATCTTAGTCCGACTCGCACTAACGTGACAACTATATAGGCATGCCTGCCTGGATGAAATCGCATGCAAGATAACTTGCATATGTACCTATTCACTGTGTGCCAGTTACTTGTACAGTCAAGAAAATTGATTCCTAGACCACTTTAGACTATGTCAAAGTGACACTATAAATTAAATCATAAGAAGTCACGTACTTTGATTGATTACATCTCTTTGACATAGTCCTTGCCGTTAACTAGAAGGTACTCACGCTGCTCTTCCGTTTTACAGGCATGTGTATTCCCGGCTAAGGCTGCCTTTCCACTGAGGTGGAGACGAGCGGAGTGGAGCGGAGCTGTGCCAATATTAACCAATAGAATCTTAACTAAAGTGCGCAAGGCGCGCTCGACGTGACCACATGCGCCTGCTATTGGTTTATATTGGCGCAGCTCCGCTCGTCTCCGCCAGAGTAGAAAGACAGCCTTAGGGTGAGGCTCCACTTAGGCGGAGACGAGCGGAGCGGAGCTGTGCCAATATTAACCAATAGAAGGCGCATGCGATCACGTCGAGCGCGTCTTGTGCACGTTAGTTTAGATTCTATTGGTTAATATTGGCACAGCTCCGCTCCACTCCGCTCATCTCCGCCTCAGTGGAACCGCACCCTTAAGGTGAAGTCGGTCTAACAAGTGGCGATAGTAAACAGTCCACGTTTTGGCAGAATCAGTTTGTTAGGCAGTATATTTGCCATGTAAAAATCGGTTACAAGCTTCTAATACTAAAGTCTTGGGGTAAATTTACGAAATGTGACAACGGATGTGATGGGTGCTAGAAGATGTCACCAAGAACCGACCAGAACTGTGTATATAGTAATAAATAATAACTCAATAAATAATAAGGAACAATCTCACACCAATTGACCTAATCCCAAACTAAGCTCTAGGCTTGTACTAGGCAACAATAAACCTATACAAAGCGTCCCAGAAATACGGCATAAAAAACGCCTTCTTTACCTATCCAGAAAATAGTTTTAACTTTTCTATATGTTAATTAATTTAGCAGTTAAGTATAAAGGTTTTAATGGTACTGGTTAAGAACGGTACTTTGCCGATTTGTGTTTTAAAACTTGATAACCAATCCTTAACAAAGTAGCAAATTAGCAATAGCGGCCTTTATCCGTTCCAATTTTCGTACCGTACGTGTAAATGCAACTGTAATAGTAAAATAGTAAAAATGTACGGTTCGGAACGAAGATTGGAACGGCGCGTGGCGTTTTCCACGGTCCGAACTTTACGTGTGCAGGCCGCTATTGTGTTGAAATTGCATTATAATTCCAAAAGTTGGTGCAGTTAATCAAGATTTCGAAATCATGCAACAAGTACTACCTACCTAATATGGGCCAAAAATAAAGCTTCTTTCCTTCCAAGTGACCTAATCTCGAACCAATCTCAAAATACTCATGGCCGATGTTAATAGGGTAAATATGGCAATAAACAGAACAAACTCAAATTCCTTGGGTATTTACTTCAGCGCACCTCGCACAAAATAACTGACGATCAATTTAATTAATTAATTAATTTAATATTATATTCATCATTATTAAATAATTATGAATTTGTGGCGCTTGCAGTGGAGACCATAGGCCCTTGGTCAGTTGATATGAAAAGTATTATTAAGGTCCTGTCATCCCGGCTGAGATTCGAAGATCCGGAGACCCTAGAGCTGGTGCTTACCTCTGCCAAAGGATTGGGCTAGCTATCCAGAGAGGTAACGCAGCCAGTGTCATAGGGACCATGCCGCGAGCGGACCTGCTAGAGGGGGTGTTCTTTTTATAGTGGTGATTATTATTTAAGTACATCTTTAATATTTGAGTAGCTTAGTTTTATTTAAATTTAAATAAGTTTAGTTTAAACTTTTAATTGTATCCATTTAATATTAATTTTTAATTGTATTTATATATCTAAGATATTGGTGCACTCAGGGTACCTGTACTGCAATGTTTCACCTGTATTGATCAGATTGCATCAAATGATGTTTATTTACACCGATCAGAACTGTCCGATTCAAACTCTGAGCATTAAGTCCACCATTTGTTTTATTTTTATTTTTTTGTTTTTTACTGTGTGTAATTAAAACAATATTGTAAAACCAGGCCTGTAACAATGTTACAAATACCTATATACATATATTTATTATATATATATATATTTATTATATATATTATTATAAGTACTTTAGAGGCTTAGGGGTTAGGTTCGTAAGGACTAGATTGCAAAACGACTTAGTTTCATAAGATCTTGGTTGCAAAATGTCCAATTTCATAAATTTTCTTAATAGTAGAATGCCTGTGTTGAAGATTGGACTTAGTTCTATAACGTTTTGTTTGTATAACGCCCAAATAACAAAATGTCAAAGTTGCAAAACGCCAACGTATGCAGAACGTACTGAAACATATCGTTAAAAACTGATTACGTCTAAGTGGCAAAACGACGAGATAGTTGAATGACAAGGAAATCACAAAATGTGGAACTCTTTACATACCTATTGATAAAGAAGGTGAGTATGTATCTGGCCACTAATATTAAAATTCATCGAATATAACCTAGTCGTTATGCAATCACGACGTTTTCTTACCTAGACGATTTAAAACCATGACCTCGAACTATCCAGAAACTTTGCATAATGAGTCATAATACAACTACGGCCATGTACAATTTGTATTTAATGCTACTTTGTCATTTTACAACCATGACATTATGATTAATTAGGCATTACTTACAACCTAAACATTTTACTTATTAGGGCATTTCACAAAAAAGGCGTTTTGATTAGGTTGATCGTTATGCAACAACGACGTTTTGCTTACATGGCCGTTTTGCAATCTAGTCCTTAAGAACTTAACCCTTAGATAGTGTTCAGTCTCAGCATCTTCAACTGACCATTGGACTACGCGACCTACATTCCGCTGACACAACTAACACGCCACTGACCCATAACCCAGATCTAAATCTGCTACAGCGGCTAGTTACACACACAGCTCACAAAGCTAAAACTGTGTATGTGTACATAAATGTAAATAATATAAATAGCATGTAAGTGAATGAATAAATCAGATATCAATTGTCCGTTGATGTTTCATTCCATAACTACCTAGCTTGCCCAGGGCCACTCTCCGGGAGCTACTCCTTCCCCACCCTAAACCCTCACTGTGGCCAAGACACCCTTAGCCATCTTTGATCAGTCCTGTGAGTCTGCAGGTTGGCAGTGAGTATCCAACCTGGTACCCATTTCCTTCCACCCTTCCGCCTGATGCCTTAGGTCGCATGGTACAGGCATCCTGCATTTATATATTTATTGACTTTCCATAAGGCTAGGCTCTGTAAGGCTTTAGGGCTATTAGGGCAGTAGATGGTTAGGTCATAGGTTTCCCTAGTAATATATATTCGTAAGGTCAGCTGGTTGGCGCAGTGTCAACTAGTTGGTTTTACAGATAGTATGTATTTATTTTGAATGCGTTGATATTTTGGAATTATGATGTAATTCAATACATTGTTATTTTATTGAGGATTGGATATAACGTTTGATTATAACGAATTATAGCTATTTTTATAGCAATTAACACTTTAATAACTCCTAAAGTAAAACAGATTGAATAGCCCAGGAAAGATACGATATCTTTGTATGGAGACACAACAATAAATATATTCAAAAAGTAAACAGGATAATTGAAAATACATACATACATACATACACTCACGCCTTCATTCCCAAAATGGGGTAGGCAGAGCCACAGGATTACCAACAACTCTAAAAACTTGTTGTTAATTATGTAACCACATTTTGCACAAAACCAGTGTACATGAGTGACAGGGTGCAAGCCCATCCCCCAGAATACTACAGGCCTTTAGTCCCTTACTCGCCTCTTACGACTTCCACGGGAAGACATGGAGTGGCACAACTCTAAGCCGGCTACCATACAGCATTAGTTTCGGGCCTTGCACAATGACAACCGGTGAATCGCTACAAGGAAAATATGATTTTGATATGAGGTACCTATAGTTCTAACAAACATTTCTTATCCAATAATATTTAAGTCAAGTTCTGGGACACCCTGTGTAGATATGAAATCATGAATATCGTAATTTACCATGCCTAATAAAATAAAATACATAGTTAAGTAAATACAATAGAAAACAAAATTGAAAAATAAAACTTCCGTGAGACTCAGACTTATTAAAGAACTTAACAACGGGCTGCCCACGTAAAAAAAACCGGCCAAGTGCGAGTCGGACTCGCGCACGAAGGGTTCCGTACCGTTATCTATTCAACATTAGCAAAAAACGGCAAAAAAGTCACGTTTGGTGTATGGGAGCCCCCCTTAAATATTTATTTTATCTGTTATTAGTATTTATTTGTTGTTGTAGCGGCAACAGAAATACATCTTCTCTCTAGCTATCACGGTTCATGAGATACATCCTGGTGACAGACAGACATACAGACATGATAAATGATAAAAAAAATGATAAAATGTTTATTATTATTTATTTCTTACATAGCTACAGACAAGGTTGAGGTCTCCTTTTAAGTATAACAAATACCTGTGTCAGTAGACCCCGCTCTCCCATGATTAGCAAAGTACATTTTAGAAACTAAAATAGATACTTTAAAATTTAAAAGAACTTAAACTAAAGAACTTAAAAAATATTAGACAGACGGACAGCGGGATCTTAGTAATAGGGTCCCGCTTTTACCCTTTGGGTACGGAACCCTAAAAACGACGATATTCGATATTATTTGCGTGAGTACCCCGTTTTTATCTGTTTGATACTCATACATAGAACACGCCCAAGACTCGGGGACAAGTTCTCGCGCCTATCACACAAACTTCCCCATACAAGTAAAGTTTTTTGAAGGGTTGTATAATAATTTTTTTCTAATAGTGCCTGGCCCATTAACCAATAATCTACAGTTTTTTTTTACTCATTAGGTCCATTTCTTCAACAATATATTTTTTCAACTCTGTTATGAGAGTTCTCTGAGCTTTACGGCACTATACCTACGCGTTACCTTAGCCTAAAGGATTATTAAAAAAAAACGTATTGTGACAACACTTTGTTTGTTGTCAAAATTGACAAACGAATAACTGTTTCGCTTTCGTTTGCTTACCTCCGTGTACCAATTATTTCCTTGAATTTTACGACGACTTCTGCTCAGACCCTTGGATTTGAATATTACCGCATTTCTCGACGACCCCCGCAACGCTTTTTGGACTTGGATTGGATCTACTCTAGACGTGCTCTTGACCACTTCCGCGCGTATTTGGCTGTCGACTCTTACTATCCCTGACGACCTCTGCATTCGTTTTTGGACTCCGATACAAGTTGTTTGCATCATCGTCGTCCTTAATGGATACAACAGATATAGAGCATATTACAAGGATCAAGTAGGTGCGATGTTTCGTACAGTCTTCTAAAAAGTAACAACAAAGTGCTGTCACATTCCTTTTTTTTTAATTACCATTTAGGCTAAGGTAACGCATATACTGCCGTACAGCTCAGAGAACTGTCATAACAGACAAGAAAAAAATATTTTAGAAGAACTGTACTGAGTAAAAATAAAACTGTAGATTATTGGATAATAGACCAAAAACTATCAGAAAAAAAAATACACCCCTTAAAAAAACTTTATTTACCCAATTGAACCGAGACCGCTAGCTCCGCAGGCAGGGCCACTAACAACCGAGCTAACCACTAGTATTAGTCTTACTTAGTTTTAGTAATCAAATATAAATTTAAAAATATAATCTAAATACCTTCTAATAATAATTTTCAACTACAAATTAAAACTAAAAACAAAACTTAAACAGTAGCAGATTAATATAGGATTAAAACAACAATTACCTAAATTAGCACTTAGTAAAATATATATATAAAGCTAATGAACTAAAAAAAAGACAACCAACTGAGACTGCCAACATACCACATGCTGGCAGCGGTTACCTATTATATTATAGAAACACATTTCAACGAACGTGTCATTACGTAGAATTTACATTTCATCGTAACGCTATTAGTTTACGCCGCATGAGTTATTTTTTTAAATTCTTCGTTTGAAATTTTTTAATCATTGCATAAGTAATTAAAGTTTAAGGTCTACCGAAGAAATGAATCATGACAATTTAAAAACAACTAAAAAAATATATCGTTACACATAGAATACAACTAAATAGGATTAAAATGACTTCTCTTCAATATTCTGCTAGATCTCACACACCCTGTATGTTTATTGTATTTAATAAAAAATTCATTGGTGTTAATTCCGAATTATTATATTTTCCATTCATGAAAAACTATTTGTAAAATGACAAATGGCAAAGTAACCGGACGAGCTTTGAAATTGGAATTCGATTGTCAACGGACACAACTGTATACGTAATTGACAGCTAGGTGAAAAAACATTGTAATTTCCTGATATAATGTATGCCTAGATCTTACCCGCTGTGTGTGACAAGCTCGGAACAGGAACGTTTTTTAAGTTAGCCATTAACGTATCAACATGAGGCATCATGAGTTTTATCGTGCCAGGATCCACTTTATTTTTAAGCATCTTAAAAATTTGATATTTCAGATCATCCAATGTTTCCGCATCCGGAGTTTTCAGGCCTGGATTCCATTGTATATATCTTTGTCTATCTAATACTTCGTCGGCCATCACCCTCGCCAAATTTTGCTCGTTACCTTTTAAATCTATACCTAGGTCATCTATCCATTTGTGTATAATATTTTGAAGCTCTTTACAATACATAAGTTCATTTTTGCTTTTAGGTTTACCAGAAACCTTTTCAGCACCGCTTCCTAGCATGCCAGGCTCTCTCCCTGAGCTTGTACTTCTCCTGGTTGAACTTGGAGACATTCTTCTTCCATTTAGATTTGGGCCCACAGTCCTTTCATCCACAGCTTTTATTTGGCTCAGAGTTCTTTCACGCGGGCTTGCGGTGCCTACTTGTTTTTCAACTCTGCCACGTGGACTCGTCTCAACTCGACTAACACCCCTTCCTTGATCATCTAGACTTCTATTTGGGCCCCTACTCGGTGTTCTTGGACTTTGTATACTTCTGCTCGGGCTCAGACTAAAATTTATTTTATCGTTTCGTTTTGATGGACTCGTTGGCCCAGCTATGTTTTTGCTTCTGTTTCTGCTTGGATCTTCTTTTTCATCTATACTATCATCATCTAGACTTCTATTTGGGCCCCTACTCGGTGTTCTTGGACTTTGTACACTTCTGCTCGGGCTCAGACTAAAATTTATTTTATCGTTTCGTTTTGATGGACTCTTTGGCCCAGCTATGTTTTTGCTTCTGTTTTTGCTTGGATCTTCTTTTTCATCTGTACTATTATACCTTCCTTGTATCTTACTCATATTTCTTTTCTCAGGTGTTGCGCCTGGTCTGCCGTCTTGCGGGTGCGGTTGGTATGATTGGTTATTTGTCAAGATTTCACTCAATTCGTTTATGTGTTTTACTATCTTATCGTGCACATGACCAGAGTAAATGCCAGCGTTGTTAACTTGTTCTAGTAAAGTAATTAATGCCATTAAAATAGAAGCTTCGGTAAGGTCCTCATATGTGATTATGTTCTCAAAAGCCTTTTCGAATTCTGATTCTTTTCTAATTCTTTCTTCATCACTAATACCATGTGTAAGATTTGGCATTCCGATTTTATCACGAAATTGTTCATTAGTGCTGCTAGGTTCTTTTTTTGATAAAGTATTTTTTTTTTTATGACCTGGGCTGGTTGGTTTCATATCTGAAGGTTGACGATCTGGACTGCCCGCTCTACCACTGTCCACATGTCCAGGATATTGACTGCCAGGTCTCTTATCAGAAGGAAAATGCATGCCAGGATAATGTCTTTCATCCTGATAACCAGACCTTATTTCAGGTAAAAATTGTCTAGGGTCTTGAGAACCAAATCTCATTTCTGGAGAATGAGGACTAGGATCCACATCACCAGGTCTTATTTCAGAAGGATATTGATTAGGATGCAGATTACCAGGTCTAATTTTGGGAGAATACTGTCTCTGTTCTTGGGTACCAGATCTCATTTCAGGAGAATAGTGACTAGGATCTTGAGTACCAGGTATCATTTCAGGAGAATATCGTGTCTTTTCTTGAGTACCAGGTCTCATTTCAGGAGTATCTCGCTCTTGAGTACCAGGTCTTATTTCAGAAGGATATTGATTAGGATTTTTTTGATAATCAGTATAAAGTTTAGGGTCTTTATAACTTGATTGCGTTTCTGATGTATAAGGGTCTTGAGAACCAAATCTCATTTCTGGAGGATGACGACTAGGATCCACATCACCAGGTCTTATTTCAGAAGGATATTGACTGCCAGGTTTCTTATCAGAAGGAAAATGCATGCCAGGATAATATCTTTCATCCTGATAACCAGACCTTATTTCAGGTAAAAATTGTCTAGGGTCTTGAGAACCAAATCTCATTTTTGGAGAATGAGGACTAGGATCCACATCACCAGGTCTTATTTCAGAAGGATATTGATTAGGATGCAGATTACCAGGTCTAATTTTGGGAGAATACTGTCTCTGTTCTTGGGTACCAGGTCTCATTTCAGGAGAATAGTGACTAGGATCTTGAGTACCAGGTATCATTTCAGGAGAATATCGTGTCTTTTCTTGAGTACCAGGTCTCATTTCAGGAGTATCTCGCTCTTGAGTACCAGGTCTTATTTCAGAAGGATATTGATTAGGATTTTTTCGATTACCAGTATAAAGTTTAGGGTCTTTATAACTTGATTGCGTTTCTGATGTATAAGGGTCAGCGTCTTGATAATTGGAATATTCACTAGAATTGAGATTAGGTGCAAATGTAGACTTATCTTGTACAGGTCTAGTTCGAACTCCAGTTGGATAGTTTTTAGGATATTCATTTGACATTCTTTTGGGGGTACTTGTTTCAATATTTCGCTTTCTAGGTTCTTTATCTGCATGCAAGCAGTCATGAGGTTTTCCAGCAAAGTTTTGAGCAGGTTGACCAGTTTTCCCAACAGCGGATGGTTTTCTTAAATGTTGACTAGGAGGTCGTCCATCAGCAAACCAACCAGTTGAATGTTCAGTTGCTGCATTTGGTCTAATTATAGAACTTTTGTCTAATTGACTGCCACGTCTTGAATCAGGAGATTGTCCCGAAAACTTAGCTTGTACTGCTTTAGTACCTTGAACAATGTTTGTCGTTAGCTGCCGTTGCTTTTCAGGAGCCATTTTAATACTATTATCTCTAAGCAATTGATCTAACCAATTGTGAACTATATAAAAACGTAAAACACTGTCTATTTTAAACATCTTCCCATCATCACTATTTTCTATATGAGAATCTGAAAGTTTTTTAATAACATCTTTGGCCGCCATCCTCTTTTTATTCTCACTAATATTATCGAATTCAGAAACGTTATTCAGAGCATTCAATACTAATTCCTCGTTTTTGCTCAATTTATCGGTCATCACACCAACCGGATTATCCTCTTTGGGTGATATAAGTAATTCATTAGCGAGTTTATCAGATAGCTCGTCCTTGCTTCTCCTTGTCGACGTTCCTTCGGCAGACCTTAATTTTTCACCACGGCATGCTTTAAATCGGCTAAACAAGTTATTGCTGATCTCGTCCATAAATGTTTCTTTTCTGTCTTTATCCTTCGGCAACCACATTGGCATCCCGTGTACGTGTTTTTTTATTTCGTTTAAACCTTTCTTATTGAATTTATCGTCGTCCATACTAGCAAGAGATTTGATAAGGTCCTTAACAATGTTATCTCTTGTAGTTTTGTCTTTTGGTGTCTCCCTGGCTTGGATAGGTAGTTCACTTAGCCAATCTTCAAACACACAAACACTATCTGATGAGCATGGTGGTTCTTTCACAGGGACAGGGCAATCAAAGATAGCTTTATCTAAGTCACAATCGCAAATTGTAGCGTCACTTGGACTACATATCCCTTCCAAGCGCTTGCGTGGTTCAGAGGAAGGACCCGCATGGCTCTCAGGCGTATTTTCTGTTTTCTGTTTTTTCTGCCGTTCTTGCATAGTCTTTTCGCATTCGCAGAGGACGTTTTTGTTCTCAGTTTTGCTTCTTGAGCGCTTTTTACCCTGAAAGATAAAGATTTTTGTTGGAAATCAACAGAGAATAACAGGGTGTCTTGTATTTAGAGATCCAAGATCGACCTGTTTATAGACAATCCTTGGATCTATCTTAACAAACTAATTTTAGTCCAGTAAAAGTCTTACGGTTTTGCAATTTACGGGAATTTTCATATTTCACATCTTGCTTCAGTTTTTTAAACCCTGTCCCATAACTTGAACGTTTAGCTCAATTTATTTATGAATAACTAGGGCTGATGCAGAATAAGATGTGTACTTATCACAATTTTTAGCAGTTCCTCGTAAATAAATGTTAAAGTTGCAATGTTGGACTTGACTAAAACCATACATACAAACATACCTTCACGCCTGTCTCCCAATAGGATAGGCAGAGACTACGGAATGCCAGGTGCACTGGTCTAAACATACAACTTTCGAATCCTCTACATTCATCAATCTCTTCATGCACGTACGTCAGTTTCGGGTGCTTTTGATTTGGCCCTTATTCCGTACATCGCGAATCCGATCACCGTACATCCGTCTAGGACGTCCAATACCGACATCTCCGCTCACTCTCGCTCGCCATATCTCTTTCGTAACTCTTCTTTCGTCCATCCTTTCTAAATGACCAAACCATCTTAGCATTATCGATTACCCCTTTTCGATTTTAGTCACTACATCTTCTTTCAATCCTCATAGTTCTCGGATCTCGCTATATCTTACTCTATCTATCATCCTAACTCCACACATACTTCTTAGAGCTCTCATTTCAACTGCATTAATCCTGCTTTCGTTCTTCTTCTGCCATACTGACTAAAACAGTGATCGAACTTTTAACACGGGTGTTTTTTTTGTAACTGCCTTTGGCACACTGTTTAAAAACTTTGACATTTAATGCAGAGTTACTTAAATACAGAAAAGTGAAATCTAATTAATTGAAAAATTAGAATGTCGTCGCTAATTTAATGGCGAACGAATTGTTTTGTAGAAATCACGAATCGATCTTACTTCAAGTGTTTTGACGTGACGAACAGATCAACAATCATTTTAAGCAATTAATTTCCAATAAACTAAAAAATTCTTTGGAAACAGTGTCGTACAGTCACCAGCAATAATATATTATTCAACGTTGGCCGCAAAATTATCTGACTCATCTTTATGACTAGAGGTATTAGAGCGTGTCAGATAATTTTGCGGCCAATGTTGAATAATATATTATTGCTGGTGACTGTACTTGTTTTATTAACCGATTTCAAAAAAGGAGGAGGTTATACGTTCCACTGTATGTTTTTTTTTAATGTATGTTCACCGATTACTCCGTCAATTGTGGACCGATTTTAAAAAATCTTTTTTGGTTTGATAGAATATACTTCCGAGGTGGTCGCATTGTCAGCAAATCTGAATTTCGGCTTTTTGTTGAAAATATTGTGGTCGCCGACTTCAGTTGGACTAACCTAATAGGATAGGTACCTACTACTAAGTACCTAGTAGTAGAAGTTATTTTTTACATTTTTGAAGGCGGTTTTTTGTTTTTTTTGTATCTCGAAACTTGTTCACTTTTACAAAACCTATGATGCTACGTTGTTTAGATATAGCAAAGACTCGTCTATACACTCGCACGGGTTGATCTAGGGGCCTCTCAATATTATACCGGACATCCCGTATAAGAAAAACTAAAAAAATATTTTGGACTCCTGGCTCTTAATTACCCATATGTAATCAGTTGATAATTAATTAGCAATTTTATAATTATTATTTTTTAGAACCTAAACCTACGATGTCGCTTCACGTGTAAACTGTAATGCGACATTCAATAAACTATTTATATTTACCCGACTGCGGCGGAGCCCAAAAGGAGGGTTATGTTTTTCACCGTCATGTATGTATGTATGTATGTCCAGTTCTATGATCCCCGCTACAGCAAAAACGGCTTGGACGATTTTGACAAATGAGGTATCATTGGATTCGTCTTCGCAGCGAGAGTGTCATAGGCTACATTTTATCCCGGGAAAACGTCCCGTTCTTTTTTTATATTAATAAAACTAAAAAGAGTGAAATAAATTAAATTATTTAAAAAACAAAAAACCCGACTGCAATAAAAAAACTGAAAAGCGAAAAACAAGCTCTATAATTTATAGAAAATTGTAGGAGCAATGTACTTATTGATATTTATAACAATTTAAATTTAACTTGAATATTGGAAAAGGCATTGCAGGTGGGGACAAGCAAGTCCAAATGTTAAATTATATCGAGAAATAGGATTTGTAATTCATTGCTTGTCCCGGCCTGCAATGCCTTTTCCAATATTCAAGTTAAATTTAAATGGGAAGTAATTAAATGGTAAGCCGTTATTAAAATTGATCAGCAAAAAAAATCAGCAATTAACTCATTTCTCACTCACGCATAAAAAGATTTGGGTGGCAATAAATAAAAATCCGGCTACAACTCTTTGTTCAGCAAATAATTTATAAACGAGTAACATTTTAATCAATTTCGGTCTGCCTAATAAACAGTCGAGGTGCAAAATAATTATTTGGGCAGCAAGATTTTACAATTGGTCAGCAGAGAAAACATGTCTGTAAGCAGTTTGATTGAGAGGTAAGCATATTAAAATTATGGTTATCTATATAAATAAGTGGATTGCATTTAGTTTGAAAAATCAGCAGTGTTCGTTTTTGTGGGCGGAGCGAAATCGGACCACGTGAAGCGAGCACCCAAGCATTGTTACTTTTGAGGCTATTAAGTAGTAATTACAAGTTAAGTTTTGTGACACAAATTTAGAAATCACAATCACACCCTAGATTAACCAAAATTTGTGTCATAAATATGAGGTAGGTTAGGTTAGGTTCGTTTTTATATCAGGCCCGGAGGGCCAGAACAACCCAGAAATAGGAGATCCGCGTGAGCGGAGCTCCGTCGACTCTGTTAAGTTTGTAAATTTCCATCATCATCATCATCATCATCATAAACATCGTCGTCGTCATCGTCATCGTCATCGTCATCGTCATCGTCATCGTCATCACCATCATCATCATCACCATTACCATCACCACCACCATCATCACCATCGTCATCTTCATCGTCATCGTCACCATCGCCATCGCGATCACCATCGCCATCGTCATCGCCATTGCCATCGCCATCGTCATCGTCATCGTCATCGTCATCATCATCATCGTTTTTTACACTTTTGGTCAAAAACATTCTAAGTCTTTTTTAAGTGGTTACCGTCTGCTACACCCTAACCGGCATATGTGCGTTGCCGGCACGGCAGTAAATTTGCCCCCTTTTTTTTGCTGGACAAAATGAAATATTTTGCTTACCTACTGATTGCTTACCAAAATTTGATTAATTGTGGGTCGCTCAATGCAGCTCAAATATTTAATTTGCTGACCAAAATAATTTAGAGCAGTTCAGTATATCATTAATTGCAGACAGATTTATAAATGTTTGCTAACCATAAGTTGCTTACCAACTAGATATTTTCGCTGACCAAATACATTTTTCTGTTCACCAAAATAAGAATATCTTCCTGATCGGTTAAATAATACCCAATTTAAATTGTTATAAATATCAATTAGTACATTGCTCCTACAATTTTCTATAAATTATAGAGCTTGTTTTTCGCTTTTCAGTTTTTTTATTTCTATTTTTATCTATAGCCCATACCAACTGGCTTGTCTTGTTTAGTAAACACTTTTATAACCTCAAAATGCATAATTTTTGGCTAAAACGGCCGTTTTCTGCTAAACAAAGCAATTAGAGTTGCACACCATTTTCCTGATTTTAAATCACGTATGTTTATTTATATGATAAAATTGTTATGTTACGCGAAAAGGGAGCATTTTGACGTTATAGAAGTGTTTACTAAACAAGAAAAGTCAATTGATATGGACCATAACGTGTCTGCGTAATCCGCGTGCCACGGCGTAGGTCCTAGTAGCGTTATCGCTACAAATCGTAACAAATCGCGTCAAAAATCGCATACTTGTTTAGCCTCTTTTTTAGGACCTTAATTAGGTCTGACTCTTTGGCCGGTAGGAACATTTGTTGGACATTTAATTTTGAAATTTGAACGTTCGATTGTCAATTCGTTCGAGGTGCAAGAAAATTCTACCATTGCTGTACGAGTCGTCGTTTTGATTATATTAAGTTACAAGGTGATTCTTCGAGGTCGCGATTTTTGTGTTATTCCTCTGTCATATATTTTTTTGCCTATTTGACTAACAAGTATATGCTCCCATGAAAGTAGATTTATTAAGAAACATGAATATGGTTTAGGTACATTTTTTTATAAACTCGTTCAGAATTTAATTAACTGTTTAATAGTACTATGTGTAAAAGGTAAATAGTATATAATGTGTGGTATTGCGTTGCGTTATATTGCTAAATATCAAAAAACTATTAGGATATATTTTTGATCCCTATAATATTGACTACTTACGTGGGAGGTTTTCCCAAGTTTGTCGGAGCCGTAACTGTCGGAGGACTTCTGCACTTTAAGACGATGCACTGTCATGGAGAAACCAAAGATATTAAATAGACAACGCGTTTTTTTTAATGTCGGAATTCACTTGGGAACTTCCCGAGTACATTCCGACATTTGAAATAATTCTTACTATACTCGTAGCCTAGTTAGTACCCTGTTAACTAAACTAGCGGTCCGGGGTTCGAATATGGGCAATTATTTATGATAATAGTCAGTTTATCGTTACCTAGTACCCATAGTACAAACCTAGAGCTTAGTTTGGGCCTAGGTCAATTTGTGTGAGATTGTCCCTCGATTTTTATTAATTTATTAATTAATGTTATAGAGCTAAGGAAAGTGGAGGGCGGGTTGATGAATGAAATTAAATAAAAGATAACAGTTCACTATATAGTTACATGACTTGGCGCTGGAAGAGGTATTCTGAAAAAGAAAAGGAATAAAAGATATTTCAAACATAAGATAGATAAAAACTCCCGAACCATATACAGGAGATGGGTTTTGCATATAAACATAAAGTAGGACAAACAGAAATAGTTCTCCCGCGTGGTCCTACAAATAGGACAAATCAGTAGGACCACGAGAAAACCGGGAATATAATGGCGTCTCTCAGAGCTGATATCTCTTAAACGGCCGAACTGATTTTCATGAAACCTAGCTAAAAACACCGTTAGAAAACTGGCTTTTAAATAAATAAAAAACGCATTCAAATCGGTTTAGGAGCTACGATTCCACAGACAGATACACACGACAAACTTATAATAACACGCCTCTTTTTGCGTCGGGGTTAATAGTTATTTATGTAACTGGTTCATAATGTAGCCTCTTAAGGTACGAGAGCCGAGGTTAGAGCGCGAGCTTGCGAGCGCTCTAAATGCAGGCACGAGTACCTTAAGAGCTAATTGTGAACCGTTGCATACATAACTTTTTCTACAAGCTTAAAATGATAATGATAAAAATAAACAATCGCTAAATTTTCTCGTATACCTACTTTACTCGATTTTTCTGCTAACAAATTACTTATCATCAAAGAAATTTTCACTATTCCGATGCGCATTAATAGTTTGTGAATTTTATTGATAAATGTTAACAAATTTCACGCGTATTTTAATAGTTACTAAAAACAGTTCTATCAATTTATCATAAACAAGTTGGAATGCCAAACGAAACGCCATTTTGTTGATATCCATATTGAACGTAACCATGGTAACCAAATAACAAATCGATGGATATTAACCATCTATTTTTAGTAATTGAATAAAAATGTTATTTTAACCACATATTTAGTCTCAAAATTAATTTTATTTTTAATATACGTAATTTTAATTGGTGTTAAAATGTTTTTAACGGTTTATATACAAATTATTAGGATGTCAAGTGTTAACTAAACGCCAAGACTGATATCCGGAATGACCGTTACCATGGTAATAACAATGCTATAATAAATTATAGCACTGTTATAACCATGGCAACGCTAATTATAGAATTGTTTTTACTCTTCGGTTACGCTATAGGTGGTATTCTGACACCATTAACGATATCAATATTAGCGGTTTATAGTACGCGAGTAGAAAAAAATATTTATGCAATTGTTATATTTTATCCCCCTTACTAATAAACGTTGAGTAACGGTGGTATAGCTATACAATGTTTTGTCATTATCTGTCATTGTGACATTTGGATTTGACAGATAAGGACAAAACATTGTATAGCTATACCACCGTTACTCAACGTTTATTAGTACGGGGTAAACCTATAATCAAACCCCGGATTGAAGGGGGCAAAAATGTACCAGCGGCTAGTGATTAATTAAATATCGACTAAGTTTTATCGACATCGTTCAAAAGCAATTTTCAATGACCACAATGAATAGCCAAGTGTATATACCTTTTAATAATTTGTTCACGTCTTTAATTATACTTTTGTCTTCGTCAATCCGGGGTTTGTATATAATACACTTACTACGAGCTTGTTAAGTCGGAGAGTTTAGTGGTGGCCTATCTTATCCTAACCTACTTACCAAGCAGCAGTGTTCGCATTGCTGTCTAGTGTGAGGATAAGACAACCAGTGTAATGACTAACATAGAGGCATTCCCTCGTATTCCTCAGGGTTGGCAACACTTTGCAGTCTTAGGATTGCAATCGTGACATTGTAGTTTCGGGAATATCTGTGGGTCTCATCTCAGAGCCCGCTTACTGTCAGGTGGCCTGTGGGCTCCTTCGCTTAATCCCTGACATAGAGGTATATAGTAGGAGGAATTCTGGGGCTCTACTTTGAAATCAGTAATTCGAACTTGGGATCGCCCCGTCACTTTCTTACGAATTAGTGACGCGTCGAGAGCAAAAGGGATAGCAATAGACGAAGTTCGAATTACGGATTTCAAAGTAGAGCCTCTGGCCGAGGGGTTTTATATTTCGGCGATTTCGTGGCCGCCGGCTAGCTGACACCGCGAAAGTGTATTGTTAGTTGTTATGTATGTTAGTTTGTAAGATATTTGTAAAAATGGGCGTAGTTGCTTGAAATAAAGTTATTCTATTATATTCTATAAAAAAGCCTGCGCATTTAAGCATTGAAACAAATAATTAAAAGATTGATCTTAAAAGTATTATAATCCTTCAAGATTTGTAATCAAATTGAAATTCAAAATATTTATTCAGTAAATTGACCACATGAGGGCTCTTGTATACTTACGTCGGTAATACGGAGTGAATCTACCAGCGCACGGACGGGTATTTTACTGATCTGGGCGGCCATAAGTCAATTTTTTAAAACTGATTGTGGTTAGAATTATGAGTCGGGTTCAGAAAGTCAACTTATTGACGCACTATAATCCGACAATGTATTCGACCTATCGCTAAACTATGCTCGTATATGGCTTGTTGCAATATTAAGTATTTGAAGTGCATTTGTTTTCACTAGTGGCACATATCAAAAGAGTATGTTTTTGCGGTGGAATATATAAGAAATTACCTTAAATATTACGATGGCAGGTAAGAATGTTTCGTTTGTATGCGTTTTTAATAGGATTGATTATCTTATGACGATATGGTAGTCATTCAAAGTAAGGTCTTGTATTTTGACTTATCGGAAACTTTTAGTTGTAGTTCCCGATGAGTCCCGGCAGAAATAGGGCATGTAGCACATACCTCATTTATTCTAGTTTATTATTTTGCTTTGATTTTCCACGGAAACACTCCGGAAAATGAAAAAATTAGGCATCCAAACGTTATATGGTCAAAATGTATGATTTTATGAATTTGTTATTTTTTGGTAATTTTGTTTTTTTATTGTTTCTAGGGCCATCTAATGTTAAAATAATAACTCGATCGAAGTTATTTGAGTTGATGCAGCAGACGAAATTGCCAAATTTAAAAAGTAAACTTAACTATCTCGAAAGTGATTTGTCTGAAGAAATATCGACAGAGCCGTCTTCGTCTGATGAAAGTGACACGATTTCCGACTGATTTTTGTTACTTTTGTATATACTTTGTACATATATTATTATACCTACTTTGAGATAACATAGAAAAATCCTTATTTTTTTGTAATTTCACCATAATTTTCTTACCGTATAGATAAATAATGAAATATTAGCTTAATATTACTGTACCTACCAATATAACATCAAAAATAATATTGGCCGCCCAGATCAGTAAAATACCCCACTGTGCAGCGCTTCGGACAAGACCATCATTGCGGAGAAGAAGCGCCGCAAGAAACTCCAGCAAGTCATTTTTCAATCATAAAATACAATTGAAAACAGGATTTTTTGAAAAGGTGTTGTTCTAAAATCATGCTTGCAAAGGTTTGTCTCAAAAGCATACTTATTTTTATTTTTTTACCATCATTATTTACCGAGAAAAAATCATTGACAATGTCATTTCATGTATTAATTCAAAAACGACAAATGTGCTCAATGCCATTCTACTTTCTATTCGCGGTTTGATTAGGGCCGGTTTTATAACGATCCGTTTCTTTATTTTCGTATCTCTTTGGCATACCATAACCACCTGTCATAATTTGCGTTTTGTAACGGTCCGTTAGTAATTTTTCAGTAACATTTCTTTTCAGGTTACCGAGATCGGTGTCATGGATTAAACTTACAAACAGTGTTTTGACATGTCGATATTGAAAAAATTGCCTTCTTCTGGAGTTTCTTGTCCGAAGCGCTAATCAATTCACTACATATTACCGACGTGTAAAAGAGGCCTCATGTAGCCAATTTATTGTTTTTTTTCGTGTGTATTGTAATTTGTTCGACTGACCAACATCTGCTGTTGGCTGTACAAGAAACTACGACTTACAACTGGTTCCGACTGGTGGAAGTCCCGCATATGCTTCTCCAGCCTGTCCATCATCCGAGAACAAACTTTATACGAGTCCTGTAAAACAAAAACATTTTCACCTCAGCTCCTTAAAAAGGCAGGTTTTGCTGTTTAAAGACAGTTCGCCAAACAGTACAGCCAAATTCGAATTTGCCGCTAGCGAAAGACAATGGGCAGAATTCGATTTTGGTGCCAGCGTGCGACAAAGTAAGATTATAATTTAAAAAAAAACGTGTGCATCTCAGGACGGCCGACAGAAGTGATAACTGTTAACTTAAACTAGTCTAAAGAAGTTGAACTATTTAATATTGAAATTGTTTAACTTGGTGATAGTTTTAGGTTATAATGCTCACTGTCAACAGTATTTATGGTTAGAAACGCACGCACGGTGACGTCAGCAGGTAAGATCAAATACCGTTTACCATTTTCGTCCATACCTTGTAACTTAAGATTTGCCTAGCGGCTGAGAGGTAAGTAGATGACGCTAAGGTGCCGCGGTTCAAATCCGATTCCTGCGTCTTTTCGTATTTTAAAAATTGTTTAAAAATGAGTACTACCGCAGCCGTATGCGTGAGAGAAAGGGAAGCCAGACAGTCTGTCATTAATCGCGCGTTACGTAACGAAATGGTTTACCCTCCGTAAAGAAGTTATCACTTCAAAAAATGCCGTGGACAGTGCTGGGTCAATATAAATGAGTGGGTAAATATAAGTGTGGTTTAATTTTTACCATTATGTATTTTTTTACCTTTAGGTATTATAATTATAGCCCATGGAATTGGTACATTTTGCCTTACATACATTAACCTAACCTGTTATTTTATCTAAACCGTGCAAGCGAGAGTAGACAAATAAAATCACTATTGATGAAAATATAATGGACTTAATAATGCATATATTTATAGACGTTCCTGTTCTTAACTTAGATGAAAAAAAAAAACTTTTGTTTTTCACTTCATTTTTTTTGCTCTATTCGCGAAGGTACACCTACAAAAAAAATACGTGACTAGCCACTATTGTCAACTACGTATACACATAAGAACATTTTCAAATATATTGGTAAGCCATGTAAAAAAAAAAACAAGTTACGAAAAAGTCTTGCATTCTGAGTTTATCCAGATAGTTCCCAAGTACAGTCAAGGAAATTGATTCCTAGACCACTTTGGGTTATGTCAAAGTGACGTAATCAATCAAAATGATACAGAATTTCTTATGATTTTATTTACAGTGCCACTCACCTTACCTTACTGGACATATTTACCTAATAATCAATTCTTTACCAGAGTTAATAAATTGTTAGTTGAAGAAGCTTTCTACACATTAGAAGAATTTTTCACGAAATGTAGACTTCTCTTAAGAGCTGAAATATAATGTAGTATTGTAATGTATCATATTAATCTTATTCTTTTGTACCTTTTTTGTAGAATATTGTTATTATTTTTAACTTTATTTTCTTTTCTCAATTCTAAGTTATGATGCTAGTGTACATATTTGCATATATGGAATGTATGATTTTCGTATACAAATTATGCAATTTGTATACGAAAATCATTCACCTTAACGGCGAAATAATGAACTGTTATAATTAATTTCAAGATCTATGTAACATTATTTCATGCAATAAATTGAATTTAAATTTGAATTTCGAAACGATATCTACTAATGATTTGCACATGTTCAAACGCTTTTTCGGACGGCCCGTTGTTTCACAGATCTGATCACGCCTTTACAGGCCGACCGATCGTGGGAACGGTCGCATCCGATAAGGCCTGTGGTCGCCTGTCGTGGCCCGTTCGATCCGTCGGGAGTCGGTAAGTTCAAAGGCGCGGCGCGGCGCGACGGTGCCTTTCGCGGCCTGTAGGGGCGCGTCTGCGTCGGTTCATTTCACCTGGGACAGCGCGTGCGCGTACACGCACACATGATCGAGACGGAATCAGCTGCACAGGCATCCACAGGCGTGGCGCGATCCGGCCTGGCCTGTAATAACACTGGCCGTGGGAACCCACCTTGATGGAGACGCAACCAGGCACGCAGGCATCCACAGGCGCGGCGCGATCCGGCTTGGGCTGTAATAACACGGGCCACCTTTAGATCGTAGTGATTTGAAGATTCAACCAAAAACATGCGAAAAAGGTGTCATGGTTGAAAAATAAAACTAGGTATCGAGTTTTTTTCTTTTGACAGTTTTATGGAAACATGATCAAGTTTACTATATAAAGTCGGTCAAGTGCCAGTTGAACTCGCGTGGAGAGGGTTCCGTACCGTAACAAACGTATATTTTTTAATTTCATTTGGTCGAATTCTTATAGGTTTTCCTGTAATCTACAAGCAATGAACTATATTTTGTATTTTTTTTTAATTCTAGACTCAGTAGTTTCTGAGATCAGGGGAGGGAATGGTCAATTTTCGTCTTCTTTCATGAACAAAATCAAATTTTACAATAATAACAAAAATATATTTGAGATCCTCATCATATTTATATCCCTTTCATTTGACTTATGACACAGTAAGGTTTGCAAAACTTTTTTTAAATTTCCTAATTTGTTCCACGAAAATGACCATTGTTTAAAAAAAAAAATTACTTTGCACTTCTTTGTTTGGGTCATCAATTTACATATGTGTAACAAATTTCAACTCAATCGGTCCAGTAGTTTCGGAGCAAATTGGCTGTGACAGACAGACGGACAGACATACGCACGAGTGATCCTGTAAGGGTTCCGGTTTTTCAATTTTTGTACAGAACCCTAAAAAGAACAGAAACATATTGTTATTGGGATCCAGATCGCGAAACACGTGAACGTGAGTGGTGGTGGCGGTGGTGAGTGGTGATGGCGGTGGAGAGTGATGGTAGTGAGTGGTGGAGATGGTGAGTGGTGGCCAGTGGTTAGACTTACCAAGGGCCCTCTCTATTCACGGCCTGCAGGCTGTACGTGATCGTGTCTATGACGGTCTGGTGGTCACTGCTTACCACGCGCGGGAGGCAGCCGCGGAATGCTACGTAAGTAGTGTGTAAAATATTCAAGTATCGAAAAAATTCAAAAAATTCAAATTCAAAATTCAAAATATTTATTCAGTAAATAGGCCACATGAGGGCTCTTTTACACGTCGGTAACATGAGTGAATCTACCAGCGCTTCGGACAAGACCATCATTGCGGAGAAGAAGCGCCGCAAGAAACTCCAGCAGAAGGTCATTTTTTCAATAATAATAACAAAATAATACTTAAAAGTAAGTTACATTAAGTAATAATAAGGTAATAAAGTAATAAACAATAAATTCTTAAAACTATCAAAAATAAAATTATTACAAATGTAAGGTCAATAAAAAAAGTCTTGCATTCTGAGTTTATCCCGATAGTTCCCAAGTACAGTCAAGGAAATTGATCCCTAGACCACTTTGGGTTATGTCAAAGTGACGTAGTCAATCAAAATGATACAGAATTTCTTATGATTTTATTTACAGTGCCACTTACCTTACCTTACTGGACATATTTACCTAATAATCAATTCTTTACCAGAGTTAATAAATTGTTAGTTGAAGAAGCTTTCTACAGTTTCTACACATTAGAAGAATTTTTCACGAAATGTAGACTTCTCTTAAGAGCTGAAATATAATGTACCATTGAAATGTTTCATATTAATCTTACTCTTTTGTATCTTTTTTGTAGAATATTGTTATTTTTTTTTTTTTGATGTTAGTGTATTTGCATATACGGAATGTATGATTTTCGTATACAAATTGCATGCCTTAACGGCGAAATAATGAACTGTTATAATTTATTTTAAGATCTATGTAACATTATTTCATGCAATAAATTTAATTTTAATTTTGAATTTTAATTTCGAAACGATATCTACTAATGATTTGCACATGTTCAAACGCTTTTTCGGACGGCCCGTTGTTTCACAGATCTGATCGCGCCTTTACAGGCCGACCGATCGTGGGAACGGTCGCATCCGATAAGGCCTGTGGTCGCCTGTCGTGGCCCGTTCGATCCGTCGGGAGTCGGTAGATAAGTGCAAAGGCGCGGCGCGGCGCGACGGTGCCTTTCGCGGCCTATAGGGGCGCGTCTGCGTCGGTTCATTTCACCTGGGACTGCGCGTGCGCGTACACGCACACATAATCGAGACGGAATCAGCTGCACAGGCATCCACAGGCGTGGCGCGATCCGGCCTGGCCTGTAATAACACTGGCCGTGGGAACCCACCTTGATAGAGACGCAACCAGGCACGCAGGCATCCACAGGCGCGGCGCGATCCGGCTTGGGCTGTAATAACACGGGCCACCTTTAGATCGTAGTGATTTGAAGATTCAACCAAAAACATGCGAAAAAGATGTCATGGTTGAAAAATAAAACTAGATATCGAGTTTTTTTTATAATCGTGTTTTTTCTTTTGTCAAGTGCGAGTTGAACTCGCGTGGAGAGGGTCCCGTACTGTAAAAAACGTATTCTTTTGTATTTTATTTTGAGGGGAGGGAATGGTCAATTTCCGTCTTCTTTCATGAACAAAATCAAAACCATTTATTTTACAATAATAACAAAAATATACTTGAGATCCTCATAATGATCCCTTTCATTGGACTTATGACACATGGAACGCAAAACTTTTTTAAAATTTCCTAATTTGTCCACCGAAAATGACCCTATAATTTTTACTTAGCACTTCTGTGTTTGGGTCATCAGTCATCACATCAATTTACATATTTGTACCAAATTTCAACTCAATCGGTCCAGTAGTTTCGGAGCAAATTGGCTGTGACAGACAGACGGACAGACAGACGCACGAGTGATCCTATAAGCATTCCGTTTTTTCAGTTTTTGTACGGAACCCTAAAAAGAACAGAAACATATTGTTATTGAGATCGAGATCGCGAAACACGTGAACGTGAGTGGTGGTGGCGGTGGTGAGTGGTGATGGCGGTGGAGAGTGGTGGTAGTGAGTGGTGGAGATGGTGAGTGGTGACCAGTGGTTAAACTTACCAAGGGCCCTCTCTATCCACGGCCCGTAGGCTGTACCTGATCGTGTCTATGACGGTCTGACGGTCACCGCTTACCACGCCTGGGAGGCAGCCGCGGAATGCTACGTAAGTAGTGTGTAAAATATTCAAGTATCGAAAAAGTCTTGCATTCTGAGTTTATCCAGATAGTTCCCAAGTACAGTCAAGGAAATTGATTCCTAGACCACTTTGGGTTATGTCAAAGTGACGTAATCAATCAAAATGATACAGAATTTCTTATGATTTTATTTACAGTGCCACTTACCTTACCTTACTGGACATATTTACCTAATAATCAATCCTTTACCAGAGTTAATAAATTGTTAGTTGAAGAAGCTTTCTACACATTAGAAGATTTTTTCACGAAATGTAGACTTCTCTTAAGAGCTGAAATATAATGTACCATTGTAATGTTTCATATTAATCTTATTCTTTTGTATCTTTTTTGTAGAATATTGTTATTATTTTTAACTTTATTTTCTTTTAATAAATTGTTAGTTGAAGAAGCTTTCTACACATTAGAAGAATTTTTCACGAAATGTAGACTTCTCTTAAGAGCTGAAATATAATGTACCATTGTAATGTTTCATATCAATCTTATTCTTTTGTATCATTTTTGTAAAATATTGTTATTATTTTTAACTTTATTTTCTTTTCTCAATTCTAAGTTATGATGTTAGTGTATTTGCATATACGGAATACAAATTGCATGCCTTAACGGCGAAATAATGAACTGTTATAATTAATTTTAAGATCTATGTAACAGGCAACCACAGGCGTGGCGCGATCCGGCCTGGCCTGTAATAACACGGGCCGTGGGAACCCACCTTGATGGAGACGCAACCAGGCACGCAGGCATCCACAGGCGCGGCGCGATCCGGCTTGGGCTGTAATAACACGGGCCACCTTTAGATCGTAGTGATTTGAAGATTCAACCAAAAACATGCGAAAAAGGTGTCATGGTTGAAAAATAAAACTAGATATCGAGTTTTTTTTATAATCGTGTTTTTTCTTTTGTCAAGTGCGAGTTGAACTCGCGTGGAGAGGGTCCCGTACTGTAAAAAACGTATTCTTTTGTATTTTATTTGAGGGGAGGGAATGGTCAATTTCCGTCTTCTTTCATGAACAAAATCAAAACCATTTATTTTACAATAATAACAAAAATATACTTGAGATCCTCATAATGATCCCTTTCATTTGACTAATGACACATGGAACGCAAAACTTTTTTAAAATTTCCTAATTTGTCCCCCGAAAATGACCCTATAATTTTTACTTAGCACTTCTGTGTTTGGGTCACCAGTCATCACATCAATTTACATATGTGTACCAAATTTCAACTCAATCGGTCCAGTAGTTTCGGAGCAAATTGGCTGTGACAGAAAGATGGACAAACAGATTATAAGGGTTCCGTTTTTTTTAGTTTTTGTACGGAACCCTAAAAAGAACAGAAACATATTGTTATTGAGATCGAGATCGCGAAACACTACACAACGTGAGTGGTGGTGGCGGTGGTGAGTGGTGATGGCGGTGGTGAGTGGTGATGGCGGTGGAGAGTGGTGGTAGTGAGTGGTGGAGATGGTGAGTGGTGGCCAGTGGTTAGACTTACCAAGGGCCCTCTCTATCCACGGCCCGTAGGCTGTACCTGATCGTGTCTATGACGGCCTGACGGTCACCGCTTACCACGCGTGGGAGGCAGCCGCGGAATGCTACGTAAGTAGTGTGTAAAATATTCAATTATCGAAATTCATTCTGAGTTTATCCAGATAGTTCCCAAGTACAGTCAAGGAAATTGATCCCTAGACCACTTTGGGTTATGTCAAAGTGACGTAATCAATCAAAATGATACAGAATTTTTTATGATTTTATTTACAGTGCCACTTACCTTACCTTACTGGACATATTTACCTAATAATCAATTCTTTACCAGGGTTAATAAATTGTTAGTTGAAGAAGCTTTCTACACATTAGAAGTTTTTTCAAGAAATGTAAACTTCTCTCAAGAGCTGAAATATAATGTAGTATTGTAATGTATCATATTAATATTATTCTATTGTAACTTTTTTGTAGAATATTGTTATTATTTTTAACTTTATTTTCTTTTCTCAATTCTAAATTATGATGCTAGTGTATTTGCATATACGGAATGTATGATTTTCGTATACTAATTGAATGTCTTCTTCTCCTTCTTCTTCTTTTTTATTAATAGCGGTCCACTGCGTATCTTAACGGCGAAATAATGAACTGTTATAATTAATTTTAAGGTAGATGTAACATTATTTCATGCAATAAATTGAATTTGAATTTCGAAACGATATCTACTAATGATTTTGCACATGTTGAAACGCTTTTTCGGACGGCCCGTTGTTTCACAGATCTGGTCGCGCCTTTACAGGCTGACAGACCGTGGGAACGGTCGCATCCCATAAGGCCTGTGGTCGCATGTCGTGGCCTGTTCGATCCGTCGGGAGTCGGTAAGTTCAAAGGCGCGGCGCGGCGCGACGGTGCCTTTCGCGGCCTGTAGGGGCGCGTCTGCGTCGGTTCATTTCACCTGGGACAGCGCGTGCGCGTACACGCATACGTGATCGAGATGGAATCAGCTGCACAGGCATCCACAGGCGTGGCGCGATCCAGCCTGGCCAGTAATAACACGGGCCGTGGGAACCCACCTTGATAGAGACGCAATCAGCCGCACAGGCATCCACACCACAGGCGTGGCGCGATCCGGCCTGACCTGTAATAACACGGGCCATGGGAACCCACCTTGATGGAGACGCAACCAGGCACACAGGCATCCACAGGCGTGGCGCGATCCGGCCTGGCCTGTAATAACACGGGCCGTGGGAACCCACCTTGATGGAGACGCAACCAGGCACACAAGCATCCACAGGCGCGTCGCAATTCGGCGTAGCCTGTAATAACACGGGCCACCTTTAGATCGTAGTGATTTGAAGATTCAACCAAAAAAATGCGAAAAAGTTGTCATGGTTGAAAAATAAAACTAGGTATCGAGTTTTTTTTTATACTTAAAGGTGTTTTCTCTTTTAACAGTTTTAAGGAAACATAATCAAGTTTCTATACATATAAAACCAGTCAAGTGCGATTTGAACTCGCGAGGTCAGATCACGAGACGGGTCAAACGCTAACATGTAATTTAAATATTAGAAAAACCGTTGAAAATAAACCTCGGTTTTGGCATGAAACATTAAGAGATTTCGGTCAGGATAATTTAAGAAAATTTTCGGAATGTATGTCCGCTTTATCATTCAACCAGGTCATTAATGCGATGGACACAGATTCGGCGTATGATGAGTTTCATGACCTCATTAGCTTATTCTTTAATTTATGTTTTCCTTTAATTAAAGTAAAAAAATGTATTAAACCCATTATGAACAAATGGCTTACCAAAGGGATAAAACGATGCTGTGTAAATAAGAGAAATCTTTATAGAATAGCAAGTAAATTTAAAGAAAATATAGAACATCTAAAAAAGTATAAAACATACACAAGACTTTTAAAGAAATTTCTTTATAAAGCTAGACAAATATCAAATAGCCGGCTCATTAAGAATTCGAAAAACACATGTCGGACATCATGGCAAATAATAAAAAATAACTGTGACATTAAATTTAATAACAATGAAATTAATAAAATTATAATTGAATCTAAGGAAATAATAAATCCTGAATTAATAGCTGAAAAATTCAATAGTTTCTTTATTGAAAGTACAAATAAATCAATCCAACAACAAATGAAATCGTACTGTTGTAACATACTACAAAATAGAAATAGTTTATTCTTGTCTCCAGTAAGCGCACATGACATTACCAAGGCAATAAAAAGTTTAAACAACACAAAAGCTACAGGTTATGATGGTATATGTACTAAAGTTTTAAAATAATGCGCTAGTGCATTATCAGTGCCTTTAAGTCATATAATGAATGTATCTTTCTTGCAGGGTAATTTTACGAAACGATTAAAATATTCCATAATCAAGCCTTTACATAAAAAGGGCTCTATATCAGATTTAAAAAACTACCGACCTATCACCTTAATACCAGTTATCTCGAAAATCTTTGAGAAAATAATGCATGACAAGTTGTTAGACTTTATGACAAAACATGAAATTCTTAGCAATGACCAATTCGGATTCAGGAAGTATAGTTCTACGACTTTGGCATGTGGTCATCTGGTGAAGCAGGTTACGGAAAGTCTAGACAAACAAGTTCCAATAGTCGCAGTTTTACTCGATATGAGTAAAGCATTTGATTTTGTGGACCATGACATTTTATTGAACAAATTATATAGATACGGAGTACGAGGTCCAGCATTCGATTGGTTTGCCAGCTATCTCAAAAATAGGGAACAATGCGTGGAAATCACTAAATTGATTGGTAATGATAAAATAACCTTTACATCAAGCTACAAGCCCAACCGATTTGGAGTGCCACAAGGCAGTATTCTGGGCCCATTATTGTTTTTGTTATACATAAACGATCTACCGAAGGCCACGAATCACAATTGTATCCTTTTTGCTGATGATACTACCCTACTCATAAGATGTAATGATACCTTTTCATTTGAAGCAAAAATTAATAAGGCTTTAGAAGAAATAATTATTTGGCTAGATAACAATAATTTAGAAATTAATCTAAGTAAGACGAAAATTATGCAATTTCAAACATACAAAAGTAAACGTGTTTCACTAGATATTAAATACCGAGGTTCAAATGTAGAAGAAGTAAAGTCAACCTCATTTCTAGGTATAACTATAGATTGTTTTTGCAACTGGAAGCCTCACATTGATAACCTACGCATTAAACTCGATCGATTTATATATGTATTACACCGTATTCGCAATGTAGTTTCAGAAGCAGCAGCTATGTCAGCATATCATGGCTACGTAGCATCCCTTTTAAGATATGGCATTATTCTGTGGGGAAACTCGGTGGATGTAGATATAATTTTTAAAATACAAAAGAAATGTATTAGGGCAATAACAGGGGCAGACTTCCGAGAAAGTTATAAACCACTTTTCCAAAATAGAAAGTTGTTAACATTGCCAGCAATGTACATTCTTGAAATGTGTGTTTTTGTTAGGAAACATCAATCCCTTTTTAAAACCGTTACAAAAAAATCAAGGCGAGGGGCATATAGGAATAAATTGTTTATGCCCAAAACGAACCTAGCTCTTGTTAGAAAGAACGTTTACGGAATGGCAATACAAATATTCAACACGCTAACCGATAGTTTTAAGGAACTACCATTTAATATGTTTAAAAAAAAATGTTTAATCACCTGGTTGAAAATAGTTACTACTCCGTTGATGACTTCATCTCAAATTGTAAATTATGAGTACTGTGAAATCATGTTATTTATTTAATTTATTAACTTCGTTACAATTCCTGTATATAATCGCTATTTTTTAAATTATTATTATATTTAGTTGACATTGAATTAATTTTAGTAAATATTTTAAGCTGCACCTATGCATTACTTAATTTATTAATCATAAAATATTTGTACGCCATATTATAAGGAATGGAACTGCTTATTGTGTTACACCTTTTTGTACCCTTGTTTATGCAAATAAAAACATTTGAATTTGAATTTGAATTTGAGGAGAGGGTTCCGTACCGTAACAAACGTAATTTTTTTAAATTTTATTTGATCGAATTGTTATAGGTTTCCCCGTTATATACAAGCAATGAACTATATTTTGTAAAAAATATATAATTCTAGGCTCAGTAGTTTCTGAGATCAGGGGAGGGAATGGTCAATTATCGTCTTCTTTCATGAACAAAATCAAAACCATTTATTTTACAATATTAACAAAAATATATTTGAGATCCTCATAATATGATACCTTTAATTTGACTTATGACACAGTAAACTTTGCAAAACTTTTTTTTTAATTTCCCAAAAAATTACACATATTAAAAAAAAAATACTTATCACGTCTGTGTTTGGGTCATCAATTTACATATGTGTACCAAATTTCAACTCAATCGGTCCAGTAGTTTCGGAGCAAATTGGCTGTGACAGACAGACGGACAGACAGACGCACGAGTGATCCTATAAGGATTCCGTTTTTTCAATTTTTGTACGGAACCCTAAAAAGAACAGAAACATATTGTTATTGAGATCCAGATCGCGAAACACTACACAACGTGAGTGGTGGTGGCGGCGGTGAGTGGTGATGGCGGTGGAGAGTGATGGTAGTGAGTGGTGGAGATGGTGAGTGGTGGCCAGTGGTTAGACTTACCAAGGGCCCTCAAGGGACGGTCTGGCGGTCACCGCTTACCACGCGCGGGAGGCAGCCGCGGAATGCTACGTAAGTAGTGTGTAAAATATTCAAGTATCGAAAAAGTCTTGCATTCTGAGTTTATCCAGATAGTTCCCAAGTACAGTCAAGGAAATTGATTCCTAGACCACTTTGGGTTATGTCAAAGTGACGTAATCAATCAAAATGATACAGAATTTCTTATGATTTTATTTACAGTGCCGTTTACCTTACCTTACTGGACATATTTACCTAATAATCAATTCTTTACCAGAGTTAATAAATTGTTAGTTGAAGAAGCTTTCTACACATTAGAAGATTTTTTCACGAAATGTAGACTTCTCTTAAGAGCTGAAATATAATGTAGTATTGTAATGTATCATATTAATATTATTCTTTTGTATCTTTTTTGTAGAACATTGTTATTATTTTTAACTTTATTTTCTTTTCTCAATTCTAAATTATGATGTTAGTGTATTTGCATATACGGAATTTATGATTTTCGTATACAAATTGTATGCCTTACCGGCTAAATAATGAACTGATATAATTAATTTTAAGATCCATGTAACATTATTTCATGCAATAAATTGAATTTGAATTTTGAATTTGAATTTCGAAACGATATCTACTAATGATTTGCACATGTTCAAACGCTTTTTCGGACGGCCCGTTGTTTCACAGATCTGTTCGCGCCTTTACAGGCCGACCGATCGTGGGAACGGTCGCATCCGATAAGGCCTGTGGTCGCCTGTCGTGGCCCGTTCGATCCGTCGGGAGTCGGTAAGTTCAAAGGCGCGGCGCGGCGCGACGGTGCCTTTCGCGGCCTGTAGGGGCGCGTCTGCGTCGGTTCATTTCACCTGGGACAGCGCGTGCGCGTACACGCATACATGATCGAGACGGAATCAGCTGCACAGGCATCCACCGGCGTGTCGCGATCCGGCCTGGCCTGTAATAACACGGGCCGTGGGAACCCACCTTGATGGAGACGCAACCAGGCACACAGGCATCCACAGGCGTGGCGTGATCCGGCCTGGCCTGTAATAACACGGGCCGTGGGAACCCACCTTGATGGAGACGCAACCAGGCACACAGGCATCCACAGGCGCGGCGCGATCCGGCCTGGCCTGTAATAACACGGGCCGTGGGAACCCACCTTGATGAAGATGCAATCAGCCGCACAGGCATCCACAGGCGTGGCGCGATCCGGCCTGGCCTGTAATAACATGGCCCGTGGGAACCCACCTTGATGGAGACGCAATCAGGCACGCAGGCATCCACAGTCGCGGAGCGAACCGGCCTGGCCTGTAATAACACGGGCCACCTTTAGATCGTAGTGATTTGAAGATTCAACCAAAAACATGCGAAAAAGGTGTCATGGTTGAAAAATAAAACTATCGAGTTTTCTTTTTATAATCGTGTTTTTCTTTTGACAGTTTAAGGAAACATGATCAAGTTTTCTATATAAAACCGGTCAAGTGCGAGTTTAACTTGCGTGGAGAGGGTCCCGTACCGTAAAAAACGTATTTTTTTGTATTTTATTTGAGGAGAGGGAATGGTCAATTTTCGTCTTCTTTCATGAACAAAATCAAAACCATTTATTTTACAATAATAACAAAAATATACTTGAGATCCTCAAAATGATCCCTTTCATTTGACTTATGACAGAGTAAGGTATGCAAAACTTTTTTTAAAATGTCCTAATTTGTCCCCCGAAAAAGACCCTACAATTTTTACTTAGCACTTCTGTGTTTGGGTCATCAGTCATCACATCAATTTACATATGTGTACCAAATTTCAACTCAATCGGTCTAGTAGTTTCGGAGCAAATAGGCTGTGACAGACAGACGAACAGACAGACGCAAGAATGATCCTATAAATAAGGGTTCCGTATTTCAATTTTTGTACGGAACCCTAAAAAGAACAGAAACATATTGTTATTGAGATCCAGATCGCGAAACACTACACAACGTGAGTGTTGGTGGCGGTGGTGAGTGGTGATAGCGGTGGAGAGTGGTGGTAGTGAGTGATGGAGGTAGGTCTGGCGGTCACCGCTTACCACGCGCGGGAGGCAGCCGCGGAATGCTACGTAAGTAGTGTATAGTAAGTGGTGGTGGTGGTGAGTGGTTGCCAGTGGTTGGACTTACCAAGGGCCCTCTCCATACACGGCCTGCACTCTGCAGGCTGTACCTGATAGTGTCTATGACCGCCTGGCGGTCACCGCTCACCACGCGCGGGAGGCAGCCGCGGAATGCTTAAGTCTTGTGTAGTCAGTGCTGTAAACTGTCACTGACAAAAAAAGAGGAGATTGTTGCCATAAAAACCAGGAGACGGTAAAAAAAAGAAGGAGTACTGATTTTTTTACATTTTTATGCGTATTTAAATGGAAACAGCAGGTGCTCAATGCCTTTTTATGTATATTTATTACAGAAAGCACTTTCGATCTCCGATTCTCAACGATACTGAAACAATGGTTTAAATTAAAACGTTCCGATACCTACTCGATTTAAATTGACCGTAAGTGACATGACGTAGAAAAAGTCGGTTCCACTCTTCCAATGCAACTTGTCAGAGGCTCTACTTTGAAATCAGTAATTCGAACTTCGGATCGCCCCGTCACTTTCTTGCAAATTAGTGACGCGACAAGAGCAAAAGAGATAGCAATAGACGAAGTTCGAATTACGGATTTCAAAGTAGAGCCTCTGGTTGTCATGTCAGTACCGAAAATACTGAAACGTTCCATTTTTTTCATTTTTAAGAGGGCTATTTTACAGTTGTTGAAAATCCAGGAGATAACGTAGAATATTCAAAAAAAGCAGTAGAAAAGGAGACTTTACTAAAAAACATGTAATCTCCTGGAAAACCAGGAGAGTTTACAGCACTGTGTGTAGTAATGGTGATGGCAGTAGTGGTGGTGAGTGGTGGTGGTGGTGCTGAGTGGTAGTGGTGGTGAGTGGTAGTGGTGAGTGGTGGAGGTGGTGAGTGGTGGCCGGTTGTAAGACTTACCAAGGGCGGATACGCGGTCCTGATGGAATCCATAACTGTTTCCCTGCGGTCACCGCACGCCGTGTTGGGTGGCGGCGGCGGCGGCGGCGGCGGCGGCGGCGGCGGCGGTTGCGGCGGCGGCTGCGGAATGCAGCTGTTGTTTAAGTTGTCGAAGGGTGCTCTGGTTCTGGAAACAAGTTCCAAAGAAATGTGATGTGTTTTTATCTTAATTATGAATCCACCCTTTGCTAGGCCTAGCAAATTGTGGTGGGAATTAATGGAAGAGAAATGACGAGTAAGCTCGCGCGAGCGCGCAATTATTATCAAGATAGTTGACGCGTAAGCTCGCGCCAGCGCGAAATTAATATCAAGAGAATTGACGAGTAAGCTCGCGCGAGCTGGCCATCGCATCGCCAGATTTGTGTCACCGTTGCAGAGTTAATAAACACTCTGTTTAAGTAATACCTGCGGTTTAAAATAACTACAGCAAACATCAATTCTCTTCTCGCACATCCTCGTCAATCCAAACCATTTGCGACGGGGATGTGCTAAAACACGATATTGCTAATGGACGAGCACGCAAGGTTTGTCGAACGCAAGGTAGCAAACTGGACAGTAAGCCGCAAACTATATCAGACTGCACCAAGCGTCTAGTGGCGGCCTCATTTAATTATTATTGTTTTCTAATAAACTTTTGTTATCTAGTAATAAACTACCTATAACTAGCAGAGCTCGGAATTTTCTCAGCAAAACAAAAGACTATCTCAATCTAGCTAGTGTTAGAAACACTCTTTTATCGATATCGAGTAGGTATTATTATATAAAATAAACATGCCGATATATATACATTTTTTTATAATAATTCGCGACAGTTGTTTTATATGTGTTATTCCAACTTAATCCTAACTCCTACTTTATCATATCAAATAATAAAATAACCCGACGGATAACTAAGAGGTAAGACTTTGAATGAAGTGACTATACTAAGTATAGTCTAACTACCTCATTGAAAATAATAGATTTCAGGAACTGTCTACTCCCAGAGAATGTTGAGAAATTAATGATTATCTACCTCTATCGGTTACCTATCTGAAACACTAAAAATGACAGTCCGAATTTCGTTTCGACAAAAACTATTCGATAAATTTCGTTTTAATATTTTTTCATTTGTCCGAAAATTCATTTCGAATTCTTATGATTAGGCATTTATTGTCTCAGTTTTTTGATCATTCGACAAATTATATGTTCCCCTAAATTTCATTTGTCCGAAGTATCAGTTACCCGATGTAACCTTTCGGTTTATTAATAATTCGACTTTTTTTTATTGACTTTGATTTCATTTGTCCGATGTAACGATCCGGATTTTTAACTACTCGGCTTTTCTGAAATGGAATTTATAATTTTTGCAAAATGAAATAAAGCAAGCATGTTTTTTTTAGGGACGACAAAAAATAACCTCGAAGGCTAAGGCGGGAGCTTCGCTACGCTTCGCTCCCACCTTAGCCTTCTAACCTAACCTATCCGAGTCGCTTCTGCCCAGACCCATCTTGCTCGCTCGCTTCGCTCGCTCGCCGCATCATTTACATTTTCATTAACATTTGGTAGAAAAACGGTATGAATAAAAATAATTGATACTATAGAAAATATGTCCTAAAATATTTCTGACTGATTATAAATATATGCCTTTGAATGTTTTAGGGTAATAATATTACAGTGGAAAATACCTCTGTCGAAAAATAACTTAGGATAGCGTTAAAAAGTAAACTGAAAATTTGTCTAAACGTATGCAGTGCCAAAAGTATCCTTGGTTAAATAAAAAATGGGCTAATAAACAAAATACGTAACAATTCATAGAGCAAGTAAATGAGACAGGAAAAGTTTTTCGGACAAACGATACTTTTACTAAACGTAAAATAGTGAAGAAAAAAATTTACGAAACCTGTCATCGGACAAACGGTAATAATTCGAATAGTTTTCGGACAAATGAAATTCGGACAATGATTTTTAGTGTTTGAGATAGGTTACCACCTCTATCACTATCACAAACCAAATAAAATGTCATGTGCTGCTGTGTTTACTGACGTGGTTTTCGAAGAAGAAATTGCATCTGTTTCTATATAATTTTACACCAACCTAAACTAAAATGTTTGTTTTTTGTGGGCCGTTTTTTTTTCTTCCATTACACAACTATCGATATATCGCTAAACAAATATTTCTAACACTAGCTAGATTGCGGCAGCGATTTTGTTTTGCAAATTCCGGGCTCTGATAACTAGTATCATCTTGAAATCGCGGATTGGTTTTTTGATGTACAAATTAATACTCAATGTAAAGCATATGATGACTGTTGATATCCTTTAACCTTCGTGTTGTCAACTCAAAAAAAATAATCGCTAATATTGATATCGTTAATGGTATCAAAATACCAACTATAGCGTAATCGAAGCGTGAAAACAATTCTATAATGAGCGTTGCCATGGTAATAACAGTTCTATAGTAATGATTATAGCATTGTTATTACTATGGTTACGGTCATTCCGGATATCAGTCTTGGCGTTAAGTGAACACTTGACATCCTAATTTGTATAATAAACCGTTAAAAATATATTAATACCAATTAAAATTACGTATATTAAAAACCAAATTAAATTTGTGACTAATTATGTTTTTAAAATTAATTTTTTTTTAATTAAAAAACATAGATGATTAATATATCCATTGATTTGTTATTTGGTTACCATGGTTACGTACAATATGGATATCAACAAAATGGCGTTTCGTTTGGCATTCCCACTTTTATGATAAATTGTCAGAACTGTTTTTAACTATTAAAATTTGTATGAAATTTGTAAACATTGAACAATAAAATTCACAAACTAATTATTAACGCCAATCGGAATAATGCAAATGACTTTGCTGACAAGTTATTTATTAGCAGAAAAATCAAGTAAAGTATACAAGAAACGTTACCGATAGTTTATTTTTGTCAGTATCATTTTAAGCTTGCAGAAAAAGTTATTTATGCAACGGTACATAATTAGCTCTTAAGGTACTCGTGCCTGTAATTAGAGCGCTCGCAAGCTCGTGCTCTAACCTCGGCGCTCGTACCTTAAAAACCTACATTATAAACCAGTTACATAAATAACTATTGTCTACACACATATAATAAGTCCTCTATTATGCGTTCAAAACCCGTAGGCAATGACAGCTGTTAATTTTGGACGCTGTTCCAAATTTGGATCTCATTACTTTACAATATTCGACAGCTGTCATCGCTGCCACCTACTACCACAGGTAATGCTGGTCATTCGCCTTTCAGCTTCTGAAACCATCTTAGAGTACTTATAATGTGTGTGTAGATAAAGTATTGTACGCGACTCTGCGTAATTGGCATTACGCAAGCCAACCGTTACGTAAACTACCTACTATAGTCAAACTATGCTCGTGTGGCATCACTAATGGCCGAACCCAATATTCAAACCGCGGATAGATAAGCCTACTTCGGATTAAAATTTGACACATTTTGTATGGGCAAATGTAAAATTTTAACCCGAAGTAAGCCTTATCTGTCCGCGGTTTGAATATAGGTTTCGGCCGTAAGGCAGTCACAGTTTGCGACGCCAGTTTGCCGAACGCAAATTGGCAAACTGGACAGTAGGTTAGCCGCACGCTGTTTAACGGGAGCACAGCCTAAGGTGGTGGTAGCGGTCCGGAGGGACCCTGCGCAAGGTCATACCACTAAAAGAAGGTTACCTGACACTCTTGCTGCAGCACGGGCTGGGCGACTTGTACCCCGAGGACTTGAAGCGTTTCTGCTTCACCTTCGACGGCATCGTCACGAATATTCGGCTCAAGTATTCAGCGGCAGACTGCTCCTTCTTCCGCCGGTTAACGTTGAGGGTCTTGGATGACTTTTTGATACAAATTTTGGAATGTTTGGAGTTGGTAATGTTTCGAAGGTTCTTTGTATGGCGGAGCGATTTGTAAACTGAAAACGATATTGGTTTTACACTAAAGTCTGTTACTTCCTATTTAGACCGCCAATGACAATAACAAGTATACCTTACTGTAATTGTCTTTAGGTAGAGGATAAAATAGTAATAACAGTAAAGTTACCTCTAATTAGTTTATTAAAAAGGTTTGATATATATTCATCATCATCATCGTATCGTATCGCTGGGTGCGACAGAGACGAAAAGCTCTCTTATCACTCAAATCTATCAAAACATAAACATTCAATGTCAAAAATAGTTCAAAAAAAAATCTTTATGACAAGAATCTGTCTAATTGTATTTTCACGGAAAGTGCTTTTCATCAAAAAATACGATATTAAATAGAGAGTACTACCTCAAAATTTACCTGGAGACAATGATTAAGTTAAATAAATAATATGATATGAACGTGCTCAAACTTCAAAAGTACGTGATTATGGAGTAACAATGGTAAATTTATCTATATATCTATATAGGGTAAATCCGGGATAGATGCCGCAAAGGGATAGACGCCTATTTTTTAAAAACCTAACTTCCCAAATTCGCAGCAAAGAATTAATAGTCTAAATAGGGAGCGCAAGGGCCATACCCCTCCCCTCAGTCCCCCGCAAGCCATCATGAGGAACGTACGCGTCTCGGTTGTGTGTGTCAAAATCTCCGCGACGAGCGCAAAAAACGCCTCGAAAATTAAAACGTAAGTATTTGCAGTTTCATAACTTTATAATTAGTATTAACTTCTGTTCTTTTTTTTGTTACATCAATATACTGGTTTATTAAGTGTACAACTAAGTGTTAATTATCGCTCTTTTGTATTTAGTTTAGATAAAAAATAAAAAGGCACCTATCCGTATCAAAAAGGATACTCGCCCCGATTTTTGTGGGTATACGTGCCTTTGGGGCGTCTATCCCCCCTATATAATCTCAGTATATATTTTTATTTTGTTTATGTTTTGTTATACTTTTTATTCTTTTTACAATCGATTTCTATTGATAGGTTTCTATGTTCTACTAAGAGTCCATACTTACAAATTATCCTTTATAATTACAAATTAATCATTTTAATACTATATTTTATACTTATTTTATTCCATAGGGCATCTATCCTACACCATATTTTTTACTTAGTTTATTCCAAAGGGCATCTATCCTACACCACAAGCATCTATCCTTCTTAAAATTTTCATAGTGGGGCATGTATCCATATAGGTAGGCATCTATCCTAAAAAAAAGGGGTCTGCGAAAACTCAATTTCTACACAATCAGTAATTATTAGGTAAACAAAAACTAGTCGTAATGAAAGATTAAAGACCAAACTAGCTATATCGAAAGAAAATATTCATGAAAAATTGATAGTTTTGAAATTATGAGGCCTTTTCAAAAAGTGTGGCATCTATCCCGGTTTTACCCTATATAAAAGGCAAACCTGACTGACTTATATATCAAGGCACAGCCGAAATTACTGTACCTAGAAACTTGAAATTTGGTACAGGGGTTCCTTTCATGATGTAAGTGAGCACTAAGAAAGGATTTTCCGAAAATCGACCCCCAACGGGAAGAAATGGGGGGGAGTAGCGGGAAACTAATTCTACGCGTACGAAGTCGCGGGCGTCCTCTAGTATAATATAAATAAGAAGAAACTGACTGATCTATCAACGCACAGCCCAAACCGCTGGGTCTAGAGATTCCAAATTTAGCACGTAGGTTCCTTATGAGCTCTAGGGGTGCACTAACAAAGGATTTTACGAAAGTCTACCCCTAACGGGAAGAAATAGGGGGAGTAGAGGGAAACTAATTCTTCGCGTACGAAGTCGCGGGCGACCTCTAGTTTGTTTATATGGGTGACGGAACGAAAAGGTCCCAACTATATCGTGTTTGCCTTCTAACCTCCGCCTCCGGCACCAACAGAGAAGGTCTGGCGACCTAGCGACGGGATCCCCTTGGATCGCATAATTTGTTTTAGACTATTATTGTTTCGCATAATTGTTTTGGCATAATAGTACTGTCGGATAATAATACTTTAGCATACTTACTACTTTTTTGGCATAAGACGCTATTAGAATAATTTCAGTTGACCTAATTGGTATTAGACTAATACACATTATGCATATTATTGTTTGGGCTAATAATTATTTGTTATATCTGTCATTAACCATAATTTCAGTTTTCTAAACAGTTTCGTTGTTACATATTAGGTAAGGTTAAATTAGGTCACGTTAGGTAAATTAGGTTGGGTTAGGTTAGTATGATATCCAGGCGCGAAGCGCCCAAGCAACGCAGAATAGGAGGTCCGCGAAGCGGACCTCCGTCGACCTCGCCTTAGTTCCTAAATATATATAAACACTAAACTAACCTTTTCACGTAGTATGTCTACGACTAGTATGTTTATTGCTAGGTATATGTGCCATTTTTGTACATGACTTTTTTTAGGACAATATTGTTATGCATTTTATAATGATGCCAATTTATTATAGGTATTATGACTTTTTGTATTTATGCTATTTGATGTTAGTCTTCATGACGATTATGCTTTCTGTATTTATGATTTTTAGATTTATGCGTAAAAATATATGCGTAATGATGATTATGCACATCGCTATTTCGGCTAAATTATGCGTAACAATATTATTACAAATAATTTTATGCCATCCAATAGAGAACCCCTAGCGACATCTAGCGACGTCTTGTAACAAATCAACTTAACAGCGCAACTGGATCTGACAGTGCGCTACACCGCGCTGACGAAGTTTCCCCAGTCGGTTGACGTATACCACTTCCAACTTGATCCCAATGGACTTCGGTCCCCAGGCGTGACACCCGCCTAGCGTTGAAAATGTCGGAAAAAACCAAATGTTTTTTTCGGAAATTTATGAATATTTCGTTTTTTTCCGTTTCTTTCGGGTTTTTTAGGAAAATAACAAATGAATAATGACAATTTATTCATAGTCAATCACTGTCTCTCTTGCCACCTATTTCAATTGCTTCTGCCTTCATGTCGTCGATGTCGCCCTTTTGTAGGTGCAAATAAGACCGAATATAGATTAAAATAACAGCAGAAATTTTCTTTGTTTTTTTTTCTATAAAAATCCGAAAAAAACGAGTTGTTTGGAATAAAACGGGATTTTCTCCGGACTTTTTCAACGCTACACCCGCCTGGAGTGAGAGCTCTCGAGGTAACACTCTTTTTTTAGCGTGTTTATCTCTGTATGCGTGTTTCCATGTATGACATCGCAGCTCGCTAGTTCCCAAACGGATAGACCAATTTGTACGTGTTTTTTAGTGTTCCGTACAAATAATGAAAAACGGAACCCTTATAGGATCACTCGTGCGTCTGTCTGTCGATCCGTCTGTCGCAGCCAATTTGCTCCGAATCTGGACTGGACAAAATCAGGTGAAATTTGGCGCTCAGGTTCACCTTGTCCGTATTCCCATTTCGTCCACATTCTCATCTCGGTTACATTCCCAACTCGTCCACATACCAATCCCAAATTGTCCACTTCCTATCTCGTCCATATTCCCAACTCGTCCTCATTCCCAACTCGTCCGCATTCGCGATTAGCCGACATTCCCAACTTGTCCTCATTCCTAACTCGTCTGCAACCTACCTTAGGACTGTAGGATTGTTCTATATCAATTCGATCACATGGTTGTTCACCAGTTTTTGGGAATGTGAACGAAATGGGAATGTGGACGAGATGGGAATGTGGACGAGATGGGAATGTGAACGAAATGGGAATGTGGACGAAATGGGTATGTGTACGAGATGGGAATGTGGACGAGATGTGAATGTGGCTGAGATGAGAATGTGGACGAGATGGGAATATGGACAAAGTGAACCTGAGCGAAATTGATGACCCAAACACAGAATTTTTATATAAGGATGATTTTCGGGGGACAAATTAGGAAATTAAAAAGAAGTTTTGCAAACCTGTGTCATATCAAATAAAAGAGCTCGTTATCAGGAAGGTTTTTGTTATTATTTTAAAATAAATAGTTTTGTTTTTATTAATGAAAGAAGACGAAAATTTACCATTACCAAGATCACCGAAACTACCGAGCCTAAAATTTTGAAAAAAATACCTCATATAGTTCATTGCTTGTAAATTAAAGGAAAACCTAAAAGAATTATATAAAAAAAATCGTATGTACGGAACCCTTTCCACGCGAGTTCACCTCGCAACTAGGCCAGTTTTTTTTTTTTCAAAGAAATCTAATGTATTTGCTTACACAGTCTTCTCTGTCGCCTCAGGAACCGCTGCAATAATTCGTCAGACGGGTAGCTCGTCGTGCTCGGGTACTTTCGGAGGGAGTTCGCGAACGCGTCGTCTCGCTCGGGCGGGGAGCGCGGCGTGTTAAAGCATCCTAAAGAGAGAAAGAGGATAGATGACATTTGGGTGAGGCTCACACAAAATGTACCCCATCCAAAACTTTTGTAGACCTCATTTTGAGTAATGTAGTAAGTTATTTCTGAAAACGAAAAAAAAAACTTAGGTTTGCTTGTAGTAACTGCTGTATTTATGTATGTATGCAATGATATTTTATATTTAGATACGCTATGCTCATACTAAGCGCATTTAAAACCCGTCACCAATTACTGACAGTTGCTACGTTACCATGGTTACCATATTTCTACAGACAAAGACGGCAATCCGTAGCGAACGCTATTGTTAGAAAGAGATACATAATTGTATCAAATTGCTCGCCATTCCCGCCAAGACAAGCGCCCGCTCACAACACAACCGTCCTTATCGCACTCCTGCGATATCTAATTGTGTATCTCATGTTTCACAGGTGACAATGACGAAGGTGCAAATTAAACAAATCATGGCAATGCACAAACAAAATGTAAAAAATATTTACGGTACTTACGAATGATATGACGAGACATCCATTTTTCCTTTTATAGGTACAGTATAATTTCGGCAGCCTCGAAAATCACAAGACGGCATTTTTTATGATTTAAATTTGTTGCATTTCGGTAATAAAACTTTACTGTTTTTGATGCGTGCGTGTCAACGGCCGCGGCGCAACTGACCGGTAGTAAGGCAATTGCCTTCCTTTTTGAGGAACGCTTTTGCGGGCAGATGACGTATCTTAATATAAAATATCATTGTATGTATGTATGTATGCTTTCTTTTGTTACGCACTTTGGTTAAATCAGAAGAATATCTTTATAAATAAATAAATATATAAATAAAACAAATTACCTACGTGTTTTCTGTACAGGTATAATTGCACTTATGATTCCAGGTCCTTTAAATACCTAGTTATAATATTTATATAATATATATTATTATTTTACGTTGTATTTTATCGGGTTATTATATTTAATACACCTAAGAGTAGGAATAGATTTACAATGTATGCATTAAATATTACCGAAATGACTATGACGTTTATTAATAAAAATATCATGATTTCTGTGTTACAGTATGTTTGTTACATGCTCCTTTTTGTATTAGCAATAGAGAATAAATAGTACATTTTGATTGCGGAAAGAATGTCATTTTACACTAGTCCCGAGGTGTGTCGGCCGGAGTTCGCGAAGCGAGCGTCGAGACTCGGGACGAGTAAAAAAGACAGTTCCGCACGTGTATCCATCGACGTTTTTTAACACATTTTCGAAAAAATGACAATGCAAGAAAAATAAAACAGTAATTAAATTAAGGTAGGTAAGTACTCAATAAAAGTGCTCAAGAGCAAGTGCTCAATAAAAGCATGCTTTTGTCCCATTGCATGGTGCGACACACGTGCTACTAATGAGCACTTGCTCAATAAAAGCATGCTTTCGTGCTGGTAATGAGCACGTCTGTCAGTACCTTTAGACAGACGAAAACCGGGTAAGAGCATGTCGGGCCATGCTCGCTTCCGGGTGGTTAGGTCTGAATGTCAAAATGTAGTGATCTACATAACGTACGTACTTCGAAAAGAGCCTTTCCCAAAATGACTGATTTTCTATAGGTCTTCATTATTAAATGTCGGAAATGAAACTGTCAAATGTATGTACAGTCACTCTCTTTATTTTTAAGATATTAAAATAAAATCACATTCTATAGATAATGGGCAAACAAAACAAAAACACGAATCAAAATGTACCCATACTATTAATTCTAATCATGTTTACATCTCAAAATTTATTCCAAATTCCATCTGCACCGGTTTTAATTTTATAGGACTCATTTTCCGAACGCTCAATCTGTTTAGCCTCAATATAAACAGTCATTATTACAAACTTTTTTGTTTTATAATTCATAACATAAGTAATTCATTACAAAAAGGTTTTATACTCTGTCGTCTAGATATTTAAAATTTGTCGGCCAGATGCCTTCATTTGTTAAATGTACGTCGAGTTTCGATTCTTCTTTGTTTTCTAGCATTTTGAATTTGGAAGTTCTACATCGCGCTATCGAAGTTTATTAACGCAGGTATATATACCCCCGTGTCAGTCGAAGGGTGGACAGGCCGCGCGATTTACTGTGGCCGCCTAACGAGCTTCTTGAGAACAAGTCAACACGCCTTACTGCGGTTTGTACCGCCCTATGTAAAAGGCAACGAAAGACTTATTCGGCGCCTCAATTACAGGCTACGTTTACTGAGCTCAAAACTGTTTTGTGATGTTATTGCGGCGCCTATGGCGCCGCCCTTAGTAGATTAGTACGAGGGGACCATAGCCCTATTGCGGCGCCTACGGCGCCGCCCTTAGTAAGTTAGTGCGAGGGGACCATAGTGCTATCGCGGCGCCTACGGCGCCGCCCTTAGTAGGTTAGTACAATGAGACCATAGCGCTATCGCGGCGCCTATGGCGCCGCCCTTAGTAGGTTAGTACGAGGGGACCATAGCCCTATTGCGGCGCCTATGGCGCCGCCCTTAGTAGGTTAGTACAATGAGACCATAGCGCTATCGCGGCGCCTATGGCGCCGCCCTTAGTAGGTTAGTACGAGGGGACCATAGCCCTATTGCGGCGCCTACGGCGCCGCCCTTAGTAGATTAGTACGAGGGGACCATAGCCCTATTGCGGCGCCTACGGCGCCGCCCTTAGTAGGTTAGTACGAGGGGACCATAGCCCTATTGCGGCGCCTACGGCGCCGCCCTTAGTTGATTAGTACGAGGGGACCATAGCCCTATTGCGGCGCCTACGGCGCCGCCCTTAGTAAGTTAGTGCGAGGGGACCATAGTGCTATCGCGTCGCCTACGGCGCCGCCCTTAGTAGGTTAGTACAAGGGGACCATAGCGCTATCGCGGCGCCCATGGCGCCGCCCTTAGTAGGTTAGTACGAGGGGACCATAGCCCTATTGCGGCGCCTAGGGCGCCGCCCTTAGTAGATTAGTACGAGGGGACCATAGCCCTATTGCGGCGCCTACGGCGCCGCCCTTAGTAAGTTAGTGCGAGGGGACCATAGTGCTATCGCGGCGCCTACGGCGCCGCCCTTAGTAGGTTAGTACAAGGGGACCATAGCACTATCGCGGCGCCTATGGCGCCGCCCTTAGTAGGTTAGTACGAGGGGACCATAGCCCTATTGCGGCGCCTACGGCGCCGCCCTTAGTAGATTAGTACGAGGGGACCATAGCCCTATTGCGGCGCCTAAGGCGCCGCCCTTAGTAACTTAGTGCGAGGGGACCATAGTGCTATCGCGGCGCCTACGGCGCCGCCCTTAGTAGGTTAGTACGAGGGGACCATAGCGCTTTCGCGGCGCCTACGGCGTCGCCCTTAGTAGGTTGGTACGAGGGGACCATAGCACTATTGCGGCGCCTACGGCGCCGCCCTTTGTAGGTTAGTACGAGGGGACCATAGCGCTATCGCGGCGTCTATGGCGCCGCCCTTAGTAGGTTAGGACGAGGGGACCATAGCACTATTGCGGCGCCGGCGCCGCCCTTAGTAGGTTAGTACGAGGGGACCATAGCCCTATTGCGGCGCCTACGCCGCCGCCCTTAGTAGTTTAGTACGAGGGGACCATAGGCCTATTGCGGCGCCTGTGGCGCCGCTCTCAGTAGGTTAGTACAAAGGGACCATAGCGCTATCGCGGCGCCTATGGCGCCGCCCTTAGTAGGTTAGTACGAGGGGACCATAGCGCTTTCGCGGCGCCTACGGCGTCGCCCTTAGTAGGTTAGTACGAGGGGACCATAGCCCTATTAATACGAGGGGACCAAAGCCTTGTTGATGCCGCTCTTAATAAACTAATATGAGGGGACCAAAGTTTTATTGCGGCGCTCTTAGTAGGTTAATAAGAGGGGACCAAAGTTGTATTACGGCGCTCTTAGTAGGTTAATACGAGGGGACCAAAGTTGTATTACGGCGCTCTTAGTAGGTTAATACGAGGGGACCCAAGCGTTATTTTGTCGCCGCTCTTAGTAGTTTAATATGAGGGGATCAAAGCTTTATTTCGGCGCCTTTCTTATTATTTATTAATTTGTAATTTAAATAATAATATAATTGTTTTTCAATCACGCTCAATGGCTGAACAAATCTGAATATCTCAAGCAAAAATGGCGGCAATGTGTCATAAATATGAATATTTTTTAAGCCATAGACAAACCAATGACGTCCCTAAGCTGATGTCGTTCGAGATCAAATTAGGGGTGTATATACTAAAAAGAGGTCTATATTAGACTCCATAATATCGTTTTTCCTAATCGTCATTTGTCCTAATTCATCGTGTGTCTTAGAAGCCATTTCCGCCTGATGTTTAAAACTTTTTAGTGTTGTTATAACTACTTATAACACAACTCTGCCCGAACCTAACCACAGGTATTTTTGGAAAGCTTAAAAAGTTGTCTTAAAACCAGTTTAGGACAAATGATAAATTAGAACTACTGACGATTAGGACAAACGATATTATGGATCGCGAATGACACCCACTAAAAAACATACCGAGCTGACGTTTCGTGTTGACTTAATTTTAATTTCAAATTGTGCCCATTTAAATTGTTTTGGTTTTGGAAGATGTTCCAAATTAAAAACTCGTATTATATGGCCTGCACACCTGCTACCACCACCAGATAGTAAACTTGATTGTTGTAATGCTGGTCATTACCGACGGGTTTTGAACGCATTATAGAGGAATTATGATACGTGTGCAGATAAACATTGTTATAGTAGATTGTTCAACAAGGGACTAAAACAAGCCATAATAACACGAGATGTTTAGCCATCCGAGCTGAGCGAGGGTGGCTATAGTTCGAGTGTCATTATGGTTATTTAGTCTCGCGTTAAACACTCTACTTTTCAATTTAAATGCGAGGAAAATAAACGACGTTCTATGCATAATTACAAATTTGTAGGTTTTTCCAATATTAAAGTTTACAAATTTATTCCGCGGTTATCTTTTCTTTTTCTTTTTTTTGTAGTAACGCTTTAAATAAGCCAACAGATTCCAACTTGAAAACTATTTAAAAAATAATTCGACCATGCATAATAAAATGAATTCATCCTTAATATAAATAAAAAAATTCATTCGTAATCATTAATCGCGTTTCACGACATTAAATCGTTTTTTTTGCACAGTTGTCATTTTGATGTTATTTCCACGCCGTAAAAATTGTCTACACACAATCACTGAAAATGGTGGTAATCCTCCATTCACAAACAACGTGAATGGTTGTTTAGGGGATTCCAAAAAAAAATTGTCCCTAGAGATTAAAAAGAATCTTTAGTCCCGATATGCAGAGACTAAAGTAACATTTTAAGAGCATGAGAAGTGAAAAATATATTATGGTTATTGGTCGTCCCGACCTCTTTCCCGCCACGACGACGACGACAGCCGGAAGCTGGGAGAGGTAGCTCTCGGGCTGCTCGCCCTTGCTCGGCCGAAGCTGTAACTCCCCACTTCGAAGTTCCCTTCATCTGCAAAAAAAACTTATTTTTTAACTCCTGCGCTAAAAAAGAGAGAACAATAGAGAGATTTCTCTCCAGGCGGGTGTTGCCCAGAGACCAGTCCTTTGGGATGAAGTGACATGAAATGACATGAAATTAAATTAATAATTTATTTGTGAAAAGTGGGTACTCATATTGAGGGTAATTAAAAATTAAAGACCTTCACCTTTATAGATAGGTGTACAAATTTAGAGTTAATTAGGTATACTAATGTCATCAATTAAATCATCATTATTTGCAGTCTTAGGATTGCAGTCTTGTGAATGCGAACGTCTATGGGTCACAGCTTCCACTTACCATCAGGTGGCCTGTGTGCTCGTTTGCCTTCCGTATGACATAAAAAAAAACTCTGGCCCTTCTGACCCTCAGGATACGTACTTCGGCAATTCCCTTGTCTTCGCACTGGGAACTCTGTGGGATTAAGTTCTGGGGACGTGGGCCGTTGACTGCAATGAGCCAGCTGCAACAGAGAACCAGCCGTCACCGCCCGACAGGCTCCAGCCAGTGGCCAGAACAGATAGAGTGAACCCTATTATTGGACACCAACCAATTATTGGCCTCGTGAACTTAAACGTACGGTAATAGAAAAGATAATTCAACAATCACTAGGTGCCAGTAATTAGTATTTTAGAGATCAATAATTATCTGTTTTCGCTCCGACCACTAGGATCCATTGATAGGATCAATTAAAGGAGTCAAGTCGACTTTATGTACATTCCATACCATAATGGAAATCTGATATAAGAAAAGAAAATTAACATCCATTATAACAAAAGTGTTATGGCAAATGACTTTAGGACAAACGATACTATGGCAAAAAAAGAACCCCAGAAATCTACGCGAAGTCGCGGGCACAAACAAAATATAGTTCCATTTGAGGTTTGCTGCTGCGTTTTAGACGACACGACCCAGCAGTTCAAACATTACAACCTTAAAGTCACAGCAATTGTGCAGCTACTTAACAAGGCAACCTTAAACAAGAAAATAAAAATACTTGATAGGTGCTGGCATAGCGTCCATCGCAGATCTGAGCGCTGTTGTCGGTCGTGTGGTGGGTGTCGGTGGCCACCTTCCTGCTCACTTGGTGAACCGTTGTGACGGGGGCCGCTTCTGGAAGTTTCCATAAATAATTTCTTTTTAATACCACTAGTAGACTGGTCATGTCTGCCGCGTGCTTAATGAGCTTTCGTCCCATATTTTCACCCTGCGGAAGACACAAGAGAAGAGGCAGACCAAGAAAGAGATCACAGGATGAACTGGACCCGTTCTGTAAGGACGGGGTCAGGAGTCACTGGAGAGGGCATTGTGGAGAGCCCTGAGGGAGGCTTACATTACCAAGGTCAATGCGGCTTACATTCTATTTCATCTTACTTCTCTTAAACATGGAGTAAAAAAATAAAACACGAAAAAAAATGTCGGAAGATGTGCAAAATGTGGTCTTTAATACCTAAATAAATGGAGTATATAACTTACGAGTGCCAAATTGGCGCGAAATCCTCTCGCCCCAGCTTTGCCGTCTCTTCAGGTTGAAATCCTCAGATTTCCTGTTCAGCACCACCACGGTCACCCCACCCCTGGTCAGGCCCTGGACGACAGCTGTCAAACTGCCTCCCCCCATAGTTTCGGTTTCTTATTGGGGGAGGGGAATATGCTGGAATCAAGGAAGGATAGTTTTATGGGACAGAAGCGAACAACGCAGGCTAACTGATGGTAGTGAAGTCGTAATTCCCTGCGGTACACGCTTTAGCTTAGCAAATTTGTTCGTGACACTCCCATGGTCCGCGGGCGGCGGGGGACGGGCGACAGGGGGGGCGGTATGAAGCGTGTGTGCAAATATTAGTAGGTATGGATAAACTGAAATGAAAATGTATTTAGTTTATTTAGAGATATGACAGAACTAAAGGCCAAAATCAAAGTGATATAATTAGGAAATAGCGACTGCATGGATTCTAGAACCACGTTTTGCCACCAAAATCCTAACCCTAGTGATGACTGATGATGGTGATAGAGGTGATGATGGTGATAGAGGTGGTGATGGTGATACTCACGGACATCTTGACGAGACGCAGCGAGGAGCAGCACTCATTGGACATGGAGCAGCCCTGCCACGCGTCGCATAGGGGAGCCGGCCTGCAACACAACCAGTTCTTATCTCAATAAGATGTGCACGGGCACTTTTACACGTCAGAAATCTACCAGCGCTTCCCACCAGACCACTGCTGAATAGAAACGCTAAGAATCCCTATCATACTATCATCTTTCGTGTAACTTTGTGCCTAAATAAAGAATTATTAATTTTCTTAGGGCCTGTTTCACAATCGTCAAGTAAAGCATATCTGACAGAAAAATTTAGCCCTTTTCTTTTCTTACACTTGAACATAGACAAGGAGAGAGCTAACTTTTACTGGCACATAAATTTACTTGCCGATTGTGAAACAGGCCCTTATTCTAATAGCTATACACTTCCTTTTTTTCCAGAATCTATATGACTGAATGTATGGCCGCTGTAACATATACAAGAAATACAAGAAGCTGTTTTTTTTAGGCGTTTTGTTGCCCGATCTTAATAATCGCGTTAGGTACCTACACTTACATTATTACAGAGTATTAAACATTCGTTCATGTCCGACTCGCACTTGGCCTGTTTTTTGGGGTTCCGTACAAAACATGAAAAAACGGAGCCCTAATGGGATAACTCGTACGTCTGTCTGTCTGTCGTACGTCTGTCACAGCCAATTTTCTCCGCAACTACTGGACCGATTAAGTTGACATTTGGTACACATATGTAAATTGATGACCCAAACACAGATGTGCAATGTAATGTTTTTTTTTAAAATAAGTTTTAATTTCTTGAGACAAATTAAGTTTTGCTAACCCTACTGTGTCATATATCAAATGAAAGGGCTCCTTATGAGGATCTCAAATATATTTTCGGTATAATTGTAAAAAAAATATTTTTTATTGTATTCATAAAAGAAGACGAAAATTGACCATTTCCCCCCCTGATCTCCGAAACTACTGAGCCTAAACTTTTGAAAAAAAATACAGAACATAGTTCATTACTTTCAGATTACAGGAAAACCTATAAGAATACAATAAAAAATAAAAAAATAAAAAATAACTTATGTACGGAACCCTTCGCATGTGAGTTCAACTCGCACTTGGCCGATTTTTTTTTAATAAATGTATGTATGTCTCCTCTAATAAACAAGCCAAGTATCCTGTAATTCACAACGAGCAAAGAATTATAAAGGGTGAGGCACGAAGGTTGCTACAATAAAGAACCTTTACATTTTTTTTAATTTTGGCATTTTGACATTTGTGGTGATTATAGGTTATAATTTGGTTAATTAAGATTTAGTATGGATCGAGTAGACATTCCAACTAGGATAACATTAGTTCAAATACCATGAACTAAAGTCTATAATTTTAGTACAAAGAGCGTATCGTATAGAGAAACAAATTCTTTATTCGTGTCCGATGAAGTACACTTCGATTTAAACGGAAATGTAAACAAGCAAAATTGTCACATATGGGCAGAAGACAATCCCAAAGTCATTCACGAATTGGATTTGCATCCAGAACGCGTCACAGTATGGTGTGCAGTTTCTTCGGAACTGCATTGTCGGCCCATACTTCTTTGAGGAAAATGGTGCTACAGTTACTGTCACTGGACACCGGTATTTGGAAATGTTGAACAATTTCTTCTTTCCAGCATTACGCAGAAAACGTATACCTCTGAATTCAGTGTGGTTTCAACAAGATGAGGCTTCCAGTCACATTGCAAGATCAGTTATGGACATCCTACGTGCAAAATTCGGCCAAAAACTAATTTCGAGGAATGCCCCCAATCGTTGGCCCCCAAGGTCACCGGATCTGACGGTCCCAGATTTCTTTTTTTAGGGATATTGTAAACATGAAGTTTACAAAAGGAAATCTCTCAACGGCGACGAATTAAAAGCTTCAATTATACGAAGTATCGAAGCCATACCCCAAGTGACATTACGAGCCGCAATGAATAACGTTCTGATCCGATGCAGAGCGTGCATTAATGAGCGTGGTGGACACCTAAATCAAATATTTTTTTAAAACTAATGTAAAGCTGTATTTCCGGGTCGGGTCCCGTTGGCCTTACTTGCATTTAGCCTTAGCGAGCAAAACGGCTCAGTAGTACAATGACCAAGTATGCAAAATGACTTGGTTATATAATTCCATGGTTACGAAATTGTCTTAGTTTCAAGAAGACTTACTTAGCAAAACGTCTAGGTCGTGAAATGCCCCAGTAAGCAGAATGACTCAATTGTGTTAGGACTTGATTGTATTATCTTGATATGTGAAGATTATCGAGACCATTTGCCTATTAGAACATTATGACATTAAGTCGTTTTACAGCCAAGTCATTCCGTCTATGCTATGCCTTATAGCAATGAGGGCGTTTTACAGACCAAGGCATTTTGCTACCTGGACAAAATACAACTAAGGTGCTCTGCTCGCCAAGGCTAAATGCAAGTAAGGCCAACGGGACCCGACCCGTATTTCCTTGTTATACTTAATCTGGTTTGTTGAATAAAAATAAATAAATATAAACGAAAACGAAAATATTCGATTTTCATTTTGTAGCAAAATTCGTGCCTCACCCTGTATTTACTGTATTATTGCTAAAATAACATGTCAGGCGTTATTAATGCAATAGTACGACACCTAGTAAATAATTGGTAGTGAGGTAGTGGCCCTGCCGTGGTAGAGAAACTGGTAGAGAATGCCATTAGACATTAAGTTCACCTTTTGTACTCAAATTTGTATTTTTGTGCAATAAAGATTAAATAAACAAATAAAATAATACCACACGCACACAAATGCACAAATAATGTCGTACTGAGTAGACCAAATTATTTTGGTCTGGTTTAGGTGGCATCTCAATTGGTCTAAGATCCGAATAGGAGACGATTTGCACCGGGCTGCTTATTCGATCAAAAGTATTTTATATCAAATTTGATACGCTAAATAATATGTGGCGAATAGGTTGGCTGAAAAAAATCAGTCCAGTACTTATATCATTAAAAAAATATTAAAAATTAACTTTTTTTTAAATTGCATATGCTTGTTTAATAGACGAATTACATACTAATCGAAAGTATGAAGCCTATAGAATATGCAAACGTTAGGTTTGGTGCAAATTATTAGTACCGACTTACCTGTTTATACCTGCCTATCCAATAGTTTGACGGGAAAAAATAATCAACCTAACGTTTGCAAGTTCTATAGGCTTCATACTTTCGATTGGTATGTAATTTGTCTATTAAACAAGCAATAGATTTTTTTTAAGCCGAAGTTAATTTTTATTTTTTTATTTAATTATATACTGGACTGGAATTTTTCAGGCAACCTATTCGCCACATATAATTTAGCGTATCAAATTTGATATAAAATACTTTTGATCGAATAAGCAGCCCGGCGCAAATCGTCTCCTATTCGGATCTACTACTAAATGGTCCGTGGACTAGGTCTCAGTCTTGTTATTCCTAGGCTCTAAGATAAACACCATAACATTTTGAATTTATCACGTGTAACAACAGAAAATTACTCACATCATTTTTGAAACAGAATTAAAAATTTTAAATAGAAAATAACTGTAAATATAAGATTTTAGAATTTCATCATATTAAATTTACACAGCGATATGGCAGAATAATCAAATTTGAAAGAAGTTTTTCTTCTGGACTGTCAGTTTGTAAAGCAGGTCATTTGAATGAGTTTTATTTAAACTGTGACAGAAAACCAGTCAAGTGCGAGCCGGACTCGCAGACTGAGGGTTCCGTGCGTATAACAAAAGCTCTAAATCATTTTTAGGGATCCGTACCCAAAGGGAAAACTCTCTACCCCCGGAAATCTATTCAAATACTTCTTAACTTTAAAGAGCTGTACCTTATACGAGGGAAGGTCCAGAAGTCCGCGGAATGAAGCAGATGGAGATATAATTATACACAACATTTTTGCTTATCTGGTATGAGAACTCTTTAGAAAAAAAAAAGTTAAATGTCAATCCAAAACCGTCATTTGTTTTAAAGATATCGCCCTTCAAACAAATTATTTCGGAATAAACGTGCGACTATGGAGCAAATTGAATTTCGTGCTGTTATAAAGTGTCTTTTTAAGCAAGGAAAACCTCCGCAATTTATTATTTCTGAAATGGAAGCTGTTTACGGGCATCAGTGCCCTGGTAAAACCATGGTTTATAAGTGGTATAATCTATTTGAAAATTGCAGAGAGTCAATTAGCGATGACCCTGGCCCAGGAAGGCCGATTGAGGCGACCACGTCAGAGATGGTAGAAAAAGTCGAAAAACTTGTAGAAGAAGATGCTCGTCTTAAAAAGAAACAGTTATCTGCATTAGTTGGCGTATCAGATACCACTATTTTGAGGATCCTACACGATCATTTTGACATGACGAAAGTCAGTGCAAGGTGGGTCCCGAGAATGCTTGAACCGCTGCAGATGCACCGGTACACAAGAGCAATGTCGCGACCGCTGCTATTCACAGGTGTGGCTTCAAATCGCTGGTCCACCCGCCCTACATCCTGTTCCAATCCAATTTTAAAAAAGAACTAAGGGAAAAAACATAATCGTAACGATGAAGAAATGAAGGAGGTAATTTCGATTCATTTTGAGGGTAAAGATTTTTTTTTCCGTTTAAATAAATAAATTTCTAAATTTAAAAATTGTATCTAACTTAAAGATAAATATATTAAAAAGGAAAAATATTTATTCTGTTTTATTGAATAGATAAACATTTCATTCCGCGAACTTTTGGACCTCCCCTCGTAGATAATGTTTTTTTTTTTCAAAATGAAATTTTATCAATTAATGGTATTAAAGATAACAGTAAAAAACACCTGATATGCACCTACAAAAATTAAAAGCTACTAGTTGAAAAATCCAACTTTCCGCACGATATAGACAAGAAGTGCCACTTTTTGAGAAACTGTATTAAAAAAGGTAATTTTTGACACAGGCTTATTTATGATTATCTCAATTGGCGTCTTAAAAATGGCGCCGACCGTTAACAGAATGTGTCGTTGGCCAATTGTTGTCGTTATCAATTCGGGTGACCCGCCGTTATCTTAACTATGTAATCGCTTAACGGTCAAAACATTATGCCGGGACAGCTGTCTCCTGGCCGACGTTTGAAATAACCGCCAGGTTTACAAAACTTTTTTTTTAAACCATCTCCTAATCACTAATAGGGACGATTGGCGGAAAATACGGGAGGCCTTTGCCCATCAGTGGGATACAAATAAAGGAAAATAAAAACCGGGCAAGTGTGAGTCGCGCACGAAGGGTTCCGTAACATTATCTATACAACATTAGCAAAAAACGTCAAAAATATTACGTTTGTTGTATGGGAGCCCTTAAATATTTATTTCACTCTGTTTTTAGTAAGGTCGCTGTCAATAGAACTTGCGAACCATGTAAACAAAACCAAAGGAACCAATTCACCATGATTACTCGATAATCACGTACTTTTAAGGATCAAGTGAGGTTTTTGTAATTTTTGTTATTTTTATATTAAGTTTAAGATGAAATAACTATTCCTTATACGTTATTTTTAATAAAAACACGCTTGATGAATATTTGAGGTTATGTGTCAAACAGTACTAATTTGTTTACATAGTTCGCAAGTTCTATTGACGGCGACCTTATTTGTTGTTATAGCGGCAACAGAAATACATCTTCTGTGAAAATTTCACCTGTCTAGCAACCACGGTTCATGAGACAGACAGTCAGCCTGGTGACAGACACTCTTAGTAATAGGGTCCCGTGTCTTTGGGTACGGAACCCTAAAAACCCTTATCTGAGGTTACCCTTAGTACAAGCCTAGAGCTTAGTTTAAGACTAGGTATATAGGTGACAACGCATTTTGCCTAGTTGGTAGTGACCCTGCCTACGAAGCTCACGGTCCCGGGTTCGATTCGGAGTATTTGTCCCTGGATCTAGGATGTTTTTTGTATACTTAAGTATTTATTTCTCTATATAAGTATGTTTATCGCTGTATTATACCCACAGGCCAAGCCTAGAGCTTAGTTTGGGACTAGGTCAATGTGTGTGAGATTGTCTCATGATAAAAAAAACTGTTAACTTAACAATACCGTTAAACAGCGTGGTCAGCAACATACTTAACTAAGTGCATCGGTGCTATATGTCTAAAACCGTTAACGATAACGCCATCTTATAGCTTATTTGGGACGAGAGGTCTGTAACCGGTTGATAGTTTCGAGTGTTCGATGACGCAGTATCTTGCTTAGTGACCAGGGAACTAGCGGTCCTGGGTTAGGAACTTAGGTTGTAATATTAATACTGAAGTGTGTTTGTTTGTTTGGTTTAACATCTAAACCGATCAATGTGTGGTTAGAGATATTTTATTCCCCGTACATGGACAATGGGTACTTTTAAGCTCAAAACGGGCGCGACGGGACGGCGACGGGACGCGACCCATTGTGTTATATGAGTATTTGTTTTTGTGTTCAGAATGCTGACAGAATGGGAGCTTGTCACGCCCGACGGGACGGCAGTGTTGTATTAAAATATAACAAAAGTATTGATAAGCTAATTGAATCACTACGAAGTCATGTTTTTTTATACGACTTGGGCAAAAGGGGTCGGGTAAGGAAGTAAGCTCCACCTATCTAGTTCACCTACCTATGTAGATTACGGAGAGTAGACTGGCTAAAATTAATAGGTAGGTTTAGGTTATGTTAGTTCTTCCGAGGGCCCGAAGTGCCAAAATAACCCAGAAGTAGGAGCTCCGCGATAGCGGAGCTCTGTCGTCTTCGTTAAGGTCTGCTAAAATTCCCAGGTGAACTAAGCAGGTGGACCACGGGTAAGGAAGGAATCTATAATGTAATAGTGCTAGCCTGAAGTCGACGGTTTGTGAGTCAATAGGAAGGGAGCTTATGATCGAGAAAACACACCGAGCTCGACGGGTCGAGTAGTGTGACCTGCACGCCACGCCACGCCCCGCCAGCCTCCGGTCGCCATCCCGTCCCGCCCGCTGTGTGTTTTGAGCTTTAACCCCGAAATATTTAGCAAAACCATGTGTCTTACTGCCGCACTCAGAGACGTCAATTAAATTTAATGCTTGATTACTGTAGCTGTTGCCACTTTCTTTGCTATAGCAATGAAATAAGACAACACGTCACTAAACAAGTATTAAATTTAATTGACGTCTCTGAGTGCGGCACTTATTTTTTTTTTCCTTGATAAAACAGAGTACCCGGTCTTACCCGGTTTTTCAGTATTGTGTACGGAACCCTAACAAAAATATACAATTGTTCATATCTCCAGGATAACGTAATATCTATCAATAATAGTGAACAGACATAATAATGTTAAAGTCGTGACCAGACCCGAGCCGCTCGCCTCGACCGACCACCACACAGCCATACAAGCCGAGCGCGCCTTGGGCTCGGCGTAATAGGGTAAAATATCACGAACCAGACAGAAGTCATCACCTAATGTAGAATGGTTAGGTTAACGAGTTTGACAGAAAAAGTGTTGCCAGATAGATACAGGGCCCCTATTCTGCTCGGTAGAACAATATTGCTTTTGATATGTTACCGTACAGTCAAAGACTTAAATTTGGGCCGCATCTTAGGTCCAAAGTCAACCTGGGGCACGTTTTATAAAGCTACAAGTTACAATTTTACAGGTCTAAACTGGCAACACTGCTCAAATGGCTGGTCGTCATTGGTCGAGGTTGTGTCAAATGAAACTTGTAACCTGTAAATTGTAATTTGTAGCTTTATAAAACAGGCCCCTGACATTCTACAGCAATAAGGTTGAGTTTCCTATCAGTTACAAACACAGAACAGAAAAAAATGTAGAAGTGTCAAGTGGGCGTGTAACGTGTGGCATAGTTATGCGGAGGTCCCATACTTTTGCCGCGATCGCTTATTTCGATATTTCTAAAATAGGGAATAAATCCAGAAGCATGCCTTATTGTGCTATTTTGGAATGTAAAAACGATAGCCACACCGAAAACATTTTCCATGGTGGCGTGTTGTTTTTATGATAGTTTGAGTATTGGCGACAACAGGTCTGATTTTTTTAATTAATTATATACTGGACTGAAATTTTTCAGCCAACCTATTCGCCACATATTATTTAGCGTATCAAATTTGATATAAAATACTTTTGATCGAATAAGCAGCCCGGTGCACATCGTTTCCTATTCGGATCTTAGACCAGAAGCTCATGCCACTTCCACTCAAACTTGGCATCTTTAGGGGGAAAAATCAGACTAGATTTTAATTTTACCGCATTTTGTATGGACATTTTCAGCATAGATCCTCTTTTTTTTATGTCATAGAGAAGGCAAACGAGCACACAGGCCACCTGATGGTACCTAAGTGGAAACTGTGACCCATAGACATTCGCATTCACAAGACTGCAATCCTAAGACTGCAAATGCGTTGCCAACCCTGAGGACTAAGATGGAATGCCTCTATGCTAGTCATTACACCGGCTGTCTTATCCCCAAACCGGAACACAACAATGGGAACACTGCTGTTTGGCGGTACGTTAATGGATAAGATGGTGGTAGCGATCCGGACGGACCCTGCACAAGGTTCTACAACCAACGGCCTCTTATGGCAGCCATAGGTTACAGTTAATTAATAAGTAATATACTATTTCCTAGCTCCTCTGCATTGTCATATTATTATTATGAAACCTTAAAGTACTTTATGGCCCTTACGCCATTTATGAAGAAATTGTGTTCAAACTATCTTAGACATTTTTTATGCACAAAAGTATAAAAAACGTCAAATGATATTATCTGCAAAAAATATAAAAACCGTTAGGAACACTTCACAAAAAAGAGTCTTAGGACAATTTTACGTAAACTTGTAATTTCAACTCTATTTGGTAGGAACAAGGTAGTATCTCTAGCTACGTAGTTAAGTGAGATAGGAGTTTATGTAGATAACTTGCTGATTTGCTACAATAAAACTCAACTCTAACGCTTTTAGAGTTGTTGGAAGTAGTTAGTAGCTTTTGTTGCGTTTGAATAGAGTTTGAAATGGCTTGGCGTTTTGCGTGACGAAGGAAAAGTTAAGTTTGTTATGATACTGCATTCCTGTGGTTACCATTTATATAACTGGAAGGATTGCTAGTGTATTACTTGATGCAGTTTTTAGCTGAATATTTTAATTAAATATTACTTTTAATGTGTATGTTGACAACGCGGTGTGCCTAGTTGGCAATGACAAAATATTGTATATGAAGAGTTTAATTGGAACCCCGCACTTTTTGGTAAAAATCGACCGTTTTTTACTTTTACAGATTGCCAAAAAAGATTGAAACAATGACAATTAACCCAGAACATTTTTGACATTTGGATAATAACACCAGTGATTAAAAAAATATATATATGTATATATATAGAGTGCGCAAATATTTAACAATATACTTAGTAAAAAGCTGTATAACAAGAAATTCTTTTCAGTCGCTGTCATTTATCATTAAGTATAAAGTAATAATAGTGCTACAAGAACTACCAGGACGTTGTTCATGTTTTTCCTCAATTCAATTTTGTTTTTTATTGTCTTGTACCCATATATAGGCCTACACTACACAATACAATACAACTCAAAACCTTAAAAAGCTAAAGTCACTTTGTGTGAGTGAGATCGTCCAATAATATTTATCTATCTTGCCGACACTCTCGCTCAGCACGATACTCGCAATCGACCTAGCGCTCCAAATAAATTGATGTCCACAACTTCATACGCTGCTAACTTCACAGGGGTCATTAAAATTTAGTTTTCGAACGACTGCCGAGGCGCCAGCCGCGCGCGCTCAGCCAAGCGAACCGAAATTTAAAAACAACGGCCATATTCTAAATATAAAAGTGACAGTTTGCGCAAACAATTTCAAAAAGTGACTTAAAAGAGTTTTTATGATTTAAAACTCTTTAGTGAAGTGTTGAGAGCCTCCTATTGTGTTTAAATAGTGTGATGATTTCGTAAAAAAACACAAAATGGAGGACGTGTATACGATCAAAGTAAAGACTAAACCGGATACTAGGAATCTATATCCTTCGGAACGGCGATATTCCGCGTCCACTGTCTCTGGACTGGCATGGGTGCATTTGGCATTGGCTGCCACCTCCTTTTTATTAGCTTGCCTAGCGTTGATAAATCCACACTCAGAAATAAAGAGGCTAACTCTGAACGATACTGAAGAACGCGCTGTTAACAAAAGCGAGTTGATTTTCAACTGGACTGAATCTACGGAAACTAACGACACTTTGGAAACTCTAAACGTTGTAAATGAAGAGGGCAATGATTCGAGCTATATTTTAGTTTTAGCTCCAACTTTAATAACAATTTTCGCAGCAGCAGCTGGTATTGCTTCTATAATGGCATCTATCAGATGGTATATAGATCGGAATATAACTTGGTTGTTTATTATGTCTGTTCTATCCACTCTAGTAGCTCTAACTTCATTTACTATGATCATTGTGTGGTTTGTATTGACTTCTGACACAGATTTTTCTGAATTTTATAAAGATAAAGTGCCTTTTCAGGAGCATGTGATTGTAAAACACACAGATGTTTTAATAAAAAACCAAACTCATATGCTGATTGCTTTGAAAAATGGTAATAAAGTAGAAGAAGAGGATTCGTATGTTTTTACAAAACGGGTGTTATGTATAAATATTATGATTGCAGCCTTTTTGGAGCTACTTTGGTCAATTCTAAGCGTTAAAATCTCTTACAAAGGCATGAGACGAAAATACAAAGACGATAACGAACCAAGAAGCAATAGAATATCTGTCGTTACAACTATAAAAGGCAATAATACAAAAAAACTCCCAAGAAACGCGAAAATACTACCACCAAAACCTGATTTGATAGAACATTATCCAAGCAGGAAAGTCAAAAGAATATTCTTAGAGCAAAGCGAAGGATTCTATCTCAAAAAGGATGCGAAAAACAAAGAGAACACTGAAACCAGTTCAGAAATTTATAAAGAAAGAATGATGAACTTCCTAGACAGGTGTGCGGAAGGAGAAGCTAATTCTGAACGTACTCCTAGCGTGCAATCTGAAACCGTTTTGAACACTATACCAGAAGCTACAAGGGCGCAAATCAATCAACTCAACGACACCAGGGACAGGACCACTCCAGTCAGCTGGGGCGACACTTCAGACCATACCATCTACAATCAAAACAACATAGACTTTGACAAGCTGTTTGTATTCGGCAAAACAAGTGCAAAGGAAAGTGAACATGAAAACGATTAAAACGTGAAAGTGGAAAATGCGTGAATTGCTTGCAATGCAGTGATACAGACATTGTTTATGTGCAGTGTAAATCACTTGACACGGTCCACGGCGGCGACGTTGCAATGGAATGTCCAGTCAATAGGTGTTAGTTATTGAACTGAGTTGTCTTATAGTTGGATAAATTGCCTGTACAGCCTTATTAAAGATATTAATAAACGAGGATTAACCGAGGAGTAGCTAAGCCATGCTTTGTCCTTATCTGGCATTGTGAAATTCGAAATCGATAGATAGATAGAATAGAGGACAAAGCATGGCTTACCTACTCCACGGTTACTCTAAGTTTATTAATAAGGACATTATATTTGGAGCCTGTACCAGGGTTGCCAGTTGAGATTTTAAAATTATACGGTTAGGTGTTGAAAATTATACGAAATTGAATGTCAGGATACACTATCTGACTGTTCGTGTAGAATGCGCATTAATGCGCTTCGGCGATCGGTTTGCTCAAAATTCGTATCTCTGTCTGGCTGTCATATAACTCAGATAATGGAATTTAGGTTTCCCCTATCCAATTATACATGAGGCTCCAGGATACAGAGAGGGTACAATCAGTCGCCCAATTATACAGTTTTTGTATCCAATTATACAATCTGGCAGCCCTGGCCTGTACGTGAATTTTTATGTTAAGAAGTAGGGTTCTTATTTGTACAGTGACCAAGATATTAAAATGGCGGATACTTAATACGTGCCTTTATTAAACCTACTTTTTTATTATTTCAAATAATAACGGTCAAATTTAAACGCGTTTCCTTTAATAACGTAATAATACTCAAAAAATGTTTGTGTAAATATTCAAATTATTTTTATTAATTACTTAGAGAAGACACAAATGTATTTGTTTTCTAATTTTTGTAGACGAAAGCGTATACAAAATAAACGTCATTTATTCTAATTTGAAAACCGAAGCACAGGTTCGGTTATACCCCTTCTACACTGTCGGGACAACCACCAAATTCGACCAAGGTCAATCGGTCCATGACCGAGTTGAACAAAAAATGTATCGTGTAGACGTCAGTCGGGCAACCAAATTGAATGAATTGAAGTAGAAAAGACAATTAGACAACTTCCTTGGTTGAATTGGGTGGTTGTTCCGACCGTGTAGAAGGGGTTTTAGGTTGGTGATATTAACTAAATGTAGCTAATATATATATTAGCCAATAGAAGTATAACACGGACACTTCAAAGGTCGATAAAACAGTTTTGATTGTCTGTTACAGAGCCACGTGGTTTGGTCTGTTTACATATGGTTTACATTTAGTTAAGTAACTAAACAAACGGAGTATAGCATCCGTTATATGTCTAGAATTAAGTTTTTTTTATAAACCTCATAACAATTAACTTGTATATCAATTAATTATTACCCAAGGCGTGGCAACTAGCGTTGCCAGGCGTCCGAATAAAGCTGGACTAGTCCAGCCTGGACTAAGTCTGGCTTTTTGGTTGCATGTACGTCCAAATCAGACGGTATCCAGGTCTGGCTTTTTAAATTCATCTTTTACATTTGTCATACAGAAGACTGATTCATTCAATTTAATTTTTGTTTCATTAGAATTTTATAAAATTTCGTGTTATTAATTTGGTATAGCAGGCATTTTTAACTAAATGCCCTGTCCGGTTTTTGGCTGCCTGGCAACTCTAGTTGCAACGTATTTTTAATTAATCTTCTTTTCGATCTCTCACCGGTCTTTTACAAAGACTCAAACGCTATAATAAATTCGATAATGTTACTATAACAAGCTTTAAAAATTGTTAATAAAATAAATAGGCAACATTCCTGATATACTCATTTTACGGATAAGCATCCTTTTTTTTTAAATTAAGTGCAGAGTTTTTAGACTACTTAAAAATACTTGTTAGAATTCATGTAATTATAATTCTTATCGTTTAAAACTGTATTTAATTAATGTGATAAAAAAACCCATTTGAAAAGAAACGGGCGCTTACGGTTCTTTCGCGTAGTGACTTGACACTGTCATTATATTGTGACAGGGTTCTATTGTGACAAGATTTCAATTCCATGAAAATGTTAGAAAGTTTGACATGTGAAAATTATTTTGAGATAAAACCTGTGAAAATCCAAAATTCAGACGCTAACGATATGTTTTTTAAACAGAATAAAGAAAGGAGGTTCTCAATTCGGTTGTTTTTTTTAAAATGTTTTTTACCTCGGAATATGTCTATAACCCTATTTTTTATTTTATTTTATTTGTATAAACTTTCAGATAGGTACCAATATGGAAGTTTACCATCTCAATTTTTTTTTTTTATTAAAATGCATGTCTGATGAATTGATGATGGAATCTATGAAGAATTGAGGTAACTCCTTAAATATTAAAGGAATAGCGTTTTTGGTATTTTCAGTAACAAAACAAGCATTAGTGTTAAGGAAGTATCATTTAGTGAAGTGGAACTGATGAAGAAGACCGCGGATGGCCACCGGAACTTCAAGGGAGGCGATAAGATATCACGACGAAGCAAAGTTAGATGGTCACAAAAAGCGAATTTTTTTTTTTACATAAAATGTCTTCAGAAGCCACTAAAAAGCGTTAAATAATTTGTGCATCATATATTTCGTGTATTATACATGCAATGTTTATCGAAATCGGTGGCAAGAGTCAGGTTCTGACAGTACCTATAGGGTACCTAAGTATCTCAGAGACCCACCACCGTGATGACGGCGATGGTGATGTTGGGACGGGTGGTTGTGTAGTTAGTTGTGAATAAATAAATCTCTTACTCAATTTTAGAGTATTTTTAATTATTTATTCATATAATAGTAGGTTAACACACTAATAAATTGAATAATAAATAATACTAAGTTGTTAGCATGAAACCCGAGACGGTTTTTCATGGACGGTCATGGAGAAGGTCGAGCACTCGGGCCACCTTATGGTTAGTAGGATCTGAGACCCATAGACATTTGTAAACTCAAGACTACAGTCATAAGACAGCAAATGCATTGCCAACCCTGGGACTGGTGGTTTTAAATTTGTGTAAGAATGTTTCTTAAACGGTTACGTATCAGAATGCCTAAAATTAATAAGCCTAATGTATCATAATCCCTAAAAGTTCATAATACCAAAAAGCTTTTTTTTCTGAAACTGTAAACATTTCAGGATTTTTTAAAACGCCATTGTTTAGAACTCATTAGGTTAGGTTAGGTTTGTTGTGTAACAATCCTGAAAAGTATACGGTTTCAGTAAAAACAACCATTAGGTATTATGAACTTTCAGGGATTATGATACATTAGGCTTATTAATTTTAGGCGTTCTGATACGTACCCTTCTTAAACAAACCCAGTTTAGATATTATGTAATACAGTTTTACTGTTTATAAACTAAAGCACCGGTAGTTGATTTAAAATAATTTTATAATGTAATAGATATTTCCCACGAATTACTACGCACGGCGTGGCGGGGAGCGGTAACAAAGAAATGCGTAGGAGCAGACCTTCTTAAGTATTCATAACATTATGAAAAATATCGTTATCAACGCTATATTTCGTTAGTGTTCTTTTTTTTGTTTTATACTATGCAAAGATAAAGAAGATGAAATTAATAGTACATTATGCAATTAGTGAATAAAGGATGGATTTAAAGCGAGGGCCATAGATGACTTACGAGCAACTGAAGGATCTAACGATTGAATCATGATGATTGAATCACGAGCGTAGCGAGTAGCGGGGAATGGTATAAATAAAATTTCATGCGTAGTGGAGCAGGATATCGTGTCATAAAGTTTATATTTATTGATAGGCCTTGTGACAAAAACAATAAACAAAGGCTTAAATGTTTAATTCAGCGTCACCGACAACAAGGTGCTAACAATAGCCACAGATCAAACAATCGGTCATCCTTGCTTGCGCAAACTCATTGATATTTCGCCGAAAACGCGGCAACCAGCGTTGCCAACGAAACGTGAACGTGAGATCAAAACACTAGAGGGCGTGTTAATAGACCGATCTCGAGAGTAATGTTCATCTCAAGACGCGTTACTAAATGGTTACTAATGACCTAATCCCGGATTGACGTGGGCAAAAATGTGCCAGTGCTAGTGATTAATTAAACATTGACTAAGTTTTATCGACATCGTTAAAAATCAATATTCAATCATCATAATTAATGGCTAAGTTTATATGCCTTATAATAATTTGTAAACCTCTTTTATTTATACTAATCGCAACGTCTGTCCGGTCGGCTAGTTACAGTTAGTAAAAAGAATATTTATGTCGAATTTCACCAAGCACTTAACTAACGAGTGTTAACAGCTGTCGAAATGTATGAACTAACAGTCGATTAACATTTATTAACATCGTTTGGTGAAATTAGCACTTAATCTATGAAATATGACTAAACGAAATTAAATGTGCCAAATGGGCAAATTTAAAAGAAAATGGTAAATCGTTAAAATGACTAGATAATATAATAAATATGAAAAAGAAGTTACACTAACTTCATTTTCTTCTTTATATTTTTGAGGCTTGATTATGATGACATCATTAACTTAAAAAAATGCATACAAATAGAAAACAAACTGCAACAGTTAATAAATATGCATGGCGATAGTGGAGCGCTCGTTACACGTGTGCGGCAATTTAGGGCGTATCGCTGACGACTTTGTAATGGCCGACGCACCGTCGTCGTCAACAAGAAACCGTTCCTAATTACATTGACGTCGAAGAAAGGGAAATCAGGGGACAATCTCACACAAATTGACTTAAACTAAGCTCTAAGCTTTGTACATTAGAATAAAATAGAATATAATAACTTTATTTCAGGCATAAAATTTTTTTCAGACCTCAAGGCCCGTATTTTCAAATACCTTAAAGACTAACAAACGTAATATAATAATATATAACTTAAAATAAATTAGCATATTTAGTCCCACAATTTCGCGGTGTCAGCTAGCCGGCAGCCACGAAATCGCCGAAATATGACACCCTTCCTTTGAAAAGACCATAGGTAAAAAGTCGTTTACAAGGTAATGATAAACATACCTACTTCTTTTTTTTTAGTTCTTTGACGAAGCCTGTGGCGGATTACATTTTTGTCAGTACCATCTTATAAAATTTTTTGGACTGAATAAATAATTAAGTAAACATACTTACAAAGAGAAATACATACTTAAATACATGGAAAACATGCAAGAGTCAGAACAAATAGTCACGATCATCACACAAATATTTGCCCATCTACTAGGTACTACCTACTACTAGCACCCACACTCTTCGCTCTATATTTCGCAGTCGCTGTCCGACGTCTTAGAGTCAGACCTCGGCAAAAGGTGTTCGCAGCCGTTTTCGCACCGACGGTAATATTTTTAATCTAGCCAAATTTAGGGCACGCAGCAAGGTGTCGTACGCATTTGTCACAGAAATGATGTATGCGGACGACTTATGCTTTCTTGCGGAACCCCTGCTGATCTTCAACAACTTGACTTCCACGATTCCTGTAGCAAGTTTGGCCTAAAAATCAGTGTCAAGAAGACAGAGGTAATGTCTTTAGATATTCATGGTCGCGAGACACCGAGAGTTCAACTACGCGCGATGTGTTGCAGCAAGTCGAAAAGTCGCGTTACCTGGGAGGCACAGTAACATCTGCGTGTGACCTTGATGCCAGGATCAACAGCAGAACCGGTGCCGCAGCTGCAGCATTTGATAACCTTTTTTTGGCCAAGTGCGAGTCGGACTCGCGCACGAAGGGTTCCGTACCATTATCTATACAACATTAGACACTATACCAGTTGCCGTTATTAATATCAAGCCAAAAATCACGTTTGTTGTACTGGAGCCCCACTTAATTTTTTGAGTTTGTTTAAATATTTATTTTATTTTATTTTTAGTATTTTTTGTTAGAGCGCTAACAGAAATACATCATTTGTGAAAATTTCAATTGTCTAGCTATCACGGTTCATGAGATGCCTGGTGACAGACAAACGTACAGTGGAGTCTTAGTAGTATAGGGTCCCTTTTTTTCCCTTTGAGTAGGTACGGAACCCTAAAAAAGTAGTGGTACACATTAGTTATCTTAATCACATACATACCTACATACATATACACTGTTAAACTCTTTGTTCGTCTTTTGGTTTCGCGTAGTCGCGTAAAATTACAGAATCACTTTCGTGCCAAACCAACTGGAGCAACTAGAGCATTCCAAAGGAGAAAATAAGCCATTAAAAGATTTGTATCGATTACACTTACATGAAACAGAATCAGTTCTGCCTTGCGTCTACATTATGTGTACAAGCGAAGTAAGTAACTTTATTAAATCTATGGTGTGAGCATGAAAAAGAAATCCGATGGCACGTGTTGAATTTACTCGTATGACCCATCATTCATTTATTTATTTTATCGATTTTCACTTCATCAATTGTATCATTTCATCGAATTTCATTTCATCGAACGCTATTTTCTGCTGAAGCCATGACGTTTTCAGGATATCTTAACTTAATCATTATTTACTAATTATGGACACTTGATTCTTATTTTACAGAAGATAAGGGTTATTCATTTTTCAATCCAACACCATGCCAACACCAATCAATTTAGGACCGTATGAAATTTGAATTAAGAGTGAAGTGTCCATTAATGGTGCCTGTTAGCTAAAAGTGTCCATCATTGGTGCCGTCACCCTACTTAGGTTAGGACAGACTTGAGACCAACAAAAAAAAAACTAAAGTGAAATGCCTTTCGATAAGATGAAAATTATGCACAATGAGACGTTCGTTTTGAAAGGTAAGTATTTCGATTAAACAGTAGGTATGTATACTACTTTGCTGAAAATGGGCCTTATGATTATAACAAATAGTTAAAATATAGTGAAAAAAAAATTCAAATTACTTCCCTTCAATAAAAGTTTTCTTCGTTTACAATTTCACAATTTTGTTGCTTTTCTTACAGCATGGTAGCGTTAAACTACTTGAAAAATCAAAAGTGCCCGCATTATTTGCAAAGGGCTTGCAAGAGGGTGGAACTAAATGTTTTATACAGGCCCAAAATACAACTGTCCTTTCGCAGTCGTGTAACAGGTATGACAACAAGCAAGCTTTAAAAATTATCGTCTGCATAAGTTAAATAGGGTGACGGAACCATTAATGGACAAGGCACCATAATAATGGACACTTGATTCTTATTTTACAGAAGCTTTTCTTATTTTTTTTTGCAACAATCACTTTAGGACCGTATGAAATGTGCCGTCACCCTACCCATGGTATAGGTACATTTTAATTTTCAGCGAGGAAATGCTGCCAGCATCTTCGGGACAATTAATACCGCAGGGCCCTATTTAAAATTATCTTTTTGGTTTTAAAATCCGCCATTTCATATTTCCCAATTGCGACCTGACTTTTTAGATCGGTTTTAGGATTTGTACTCGAAGGGAGTCCAATAGGAATCTTTTACTATGCCGTCCGTCCATCCGTCCGTCCATCTGTCCGTCCGTCCGTCCCTCTGTCCTAATGTTAAAGAGCTGTATATTTTGAACAAAAGAGAAAGCAGTTTTTTTTATTACGTGGGATTTCATAATAAGTAAATGGAAAAGTTAAAAAATAAAGGGGGTCCCAACACAAGAAAAAAGTTTTTTTTACAACGTATTTTTATTTTGTTCGTATCGTAAAAGCGGTAAAATGTACAAGCGTGACGCAATTTGGAGTGACTTACTGCTGCAATCAGAGACGTCAATTAAATTTAAAGCTTGTTTAGTGACGTGTTGCCTTATTCTTTTGCTATAGCAAAGAAAGTGACAGCAGCAACTTTAATCCAGCATTAAATTTGATTGCCGTCTCTGAGTGCGGCAGTATAACCCTAAAGAAAAACAACAAATACTAAAAAACCGGTAAAGTGTGAATTGGGCTCGCGCAATTTTTTCATTTGGTAAGGACATAACATTTGTTCAGTGCGTGAGTCCGACTTGCACTTGACCGGTTTTTTCGTCTCCATGCAATAAAAAAGGTTTGAAATCGTATTATGATTTTTATCAACGAATGACCTTGACAGTCTTTACGCTTTGTGATCTTTAACGAAACTCTATTGTTTCATTATTCATACATCATGAGAGAGTTTTGCAAGCACTTTTATGAATGAGTTTAGGATGTGAACCGACGCTTGGCGAAGCTGTCAAAAAAAAACCATACATATTCTGCTAAGGGCGATAACGTTTCACCCCCTAAATCGGGTCTATATTCATTCTCAAAATACGAACATACGATCACGCCTCTTTCCCGTAGGGGTAGGCAGAGACCACTTCCTTCCACTTGCTACGATCCAGACAAACTTCCCTCGCTTCCTTCACTCTCATAAGTCTCTTCATACACGTGCGTCGGTTTAGAGTCCCCTGACCTGGCCCTTTCTTAATACGTCCCCGATCTGATCGTGGAACGTTCGCCTTGGCCGCCCTCTTCCAACATTCCCATTTAGGGTGCGGCTCCACTGAGGCGGAGATGAGCGGAGTGGAGCGGAGCTGTGCCAATATTAACCAATAGAATCTAAACTAAGGTGCACAAGGCACGCTCGACGTGACCGCATGCGGTTACTCTTGCCTCATATATCTGTTTCGTCAATCCCACTTCATCCATTAATAATTGTGATTGCATGTTATATGTTTTTCTCTGAAATTGATATATTATTTTAACTTTTTAAATACTAACCTAAGCTATCCTAACTTCATGTTATGTGCATGATGAATATTTAAATGATTTTAAAAATGTCATTGTTTCAGCAAAAAATCAATTATGCAAAATCATAATCATGCGAAGCACAATAATATTATGCCAAGCTAAGGGCATGGCCTTAAATTAAATTCGATTTCTACGATTTTTAAACATGTCGTAGTTGTTATGAAAAACTATTAAAAATTAACAAGTACAGACCTGGGACTCAATTCTCGTGACTTCGAGATGATTTTTCATGCGAGATATGTCGAAAAAATGTATGCAGTTGACAGTTAATCTCGCATGAAAAATCATCTCGAAGTCATATTTTTCATAATATCTAAGTAAAGCAAGTACAGAAATTGATAGCTTCGCATCCTCTTAACCATGAATAGTGCGTGCTGCGTGGTAACGAAGTTAACTCATCCAATGTCGTCCACGCATATATGTACTTAAGCGTTTTCCTAACTGCCACGCATTGTCTTTAACGCGTATATGCGTGCGAAAAGTATGCGAGCTTCATATAAATATTTAAAAAAAACCTGCTAAGTGCGAGTCAGACTCGCGCACCGAGCGTTCCGTACCGCACAGTATGTATCATCAAATCATCATAATTTCAATTTGAATTCGATCTCGAATCTAATCAGCGCGAGCACAACTCTCACTTGACCATTTTTAGCATTTGTTGTTTTTCTTCAGGGTTTGTACTATCATAGGTACCTACTTACTATAATCATACCAAATTTAACGCTTGTATGTTTTACCGTTTTTACGAAACCGCTAAAAGAATTTGGTCATTGAGTGCCTATCGAACTGCCTTATTTTAATGATAATATTGTGATACTGTTGCCCGTGTAGAACTCGTTTATAGTTATTGCCTGAGAAAATGACTTATTATTTGTTATTAAAAGTATACTATGACTATGTCCAAGCTATCTCCGTGACAAAAATAAAAGCTTAACATACAAACCAACTAAGTACATTTACTTTCGCATGCAGGTAACATCAGTATTATGAATTATGACATAGACTTTGAATAACACTAAATATCGTTCACTAAAACGAATGAAAAACTTTTTACAAAACGTGAACAATAACTATTACCACAGAGTAGATAACAGTACCATTCCAATTGCAACTATGCAAATTTCGAAATTGTGCTACTAGTGGCGCCCCCGTAGCAAGTAAGTTTGCGGCAATGACCTGAAACATAATGGTACCTTTTACTTGCGTATTGTGAAAAACATTTGCGAATCGAATCGATTTTATATTTAATGTGTTAATGTTGTAAAAGTTTTAAGTTCACATTATTTAAAGTAGCTTGCGCCATCTTTAATTGGACGTGTCATTTACCACGTTTGTACCTTGTCGCATTGACACCTATGACTGATTAGTATGGCAGTTCAAACATAACGTTGTAGTGACAAAGCACTACAGTGTCCTGGGGTGTGATTCTCTCAAATAACAACGACAAACGGACGGACGAACGAGTGAATGTCCTAGCGGCGAGTTTAAGTAGTCTGTCTGAGCGAACAAAACAAATTTTAGCGCGTATATTAAATTTGGCAGCATGGCTTCTCCAACGTATAAGATGGTATAAGGCCGCCTAATTGAGAATGCACGCGATAAAATGTGTTTTGTTCGCTCGGACGGGACTACTTAAACTCGCCGCTGCGCTTTCGCTCGTTCGTTCGACCGACCGCCGTTTTTAAGAGAACAACATCCCCGCTACTTACAAGGACGTTCGTACTTAAGTATATGATTGTCAACTCAATAAATTGAGAATGAAAGTAATGGCAACCCTCTCATTCAGAAATTATATCTCTTAAACGGCCCAAGTGAATTTCATGAAACCTAGCTAATAAACATACCTACCAATTAAACTAGGTTTCTTTTTAAAAAACCGCCTCCATATTTAATTTATTCAGGTCCTAGCAGAATATCAGCGTTGCGAAGTTATTCGTGGCATGTTTCCCTTTTCGTCGCCGTTTCTTCTGTATAATTATTTGTTATACACACACACATATTATTATACAATACACAGACACACAGATACAGAAATACACACGTTAAACGTATAACACCCCTCTTCTTTTGTAAGGGGTTAAAAATGATGGACATTGGGTATACCCGTTTGTAAAATTACCAGTAAAATTTTCACAAGATATCTTCTTCGAGCATGTTGTTGGAATCTGCTCTTCATTAGACGATGTGTGTTTATAAATAATTACCGTTTCCTGCCCCGTTGAGAACGACTCGTTTAACGTTAATTCCCAGAGAAGAGGCAGTCGTCTACACAACAGAAAGCCGTTTTCTTTGCCTTTCTGTCGCACCAATATACACTCAGGGGCAAAAATAACGGGTCAGAGTGTGTTTTTCATACAATCGAGGCTATTTCGAAGCCTTGGTTCCTTGCCCGGGGTTGTTTTGAGTGAGGTTTAATGGTGGATACTGCGAGGTTTAATAGAGGAGGTCAAAAGTTCTTAAAATACCTAACTTATCGCACAATCAGTTAACACCACAGCGAGCGAGTGTGGGTCAGCATTTGGATTTCCTTACATTTTATTGCCATTTTAGATGATTTTCTGAACATGCACAATTCCGGCGTTAACCGCAGATTCAATCAGTTGAGGATCCCAGGCACTCTGGAAGTCCTGTATCGATGCTCAGGGTATCATCAGATTTCACTTAAAGCATCCCCTGGCGAGGAACCAAGGCTTCGAAATAGCCTCTTTAGTATGAAAAACTTAATCTGACCCGATTTTTTTTGCCACTGTGTGTAGGTCGACACGCACCTCTGTACGATGCTTGCCTCATATACTGGCAAAGTCCACGTTTGACATTTATAGCTGTTCTCTAGCCTCAGCCAAATTAAAAGAACACTAATGAAGCTGTAATTAATTTTGATTTTAATTTTAGTGATAATTTTTGATTATTTTTTACTTTGTTTTATTATTTTATTTTATTTAGACAAGTTCCTAGTGTTCCAACTACTGTTGAAATTAATATTTAATGCATGCTGTGTCTACTGTTTTAGGATGTACAGATATGTAGCGTAGTTTTAAGCTTTGAATGGTAATTTTTTATTGTTGTACCATTCAGTTTGTAGACCAATTAAAAAAAAACTATACAATTTTCCGATATAGAAATCCTATGTTTTATTCCAGGATGTACCTAATCTTCCTTGCCTTAAATCCTTTTAGCCGTGTTTGCTTGATAGAACAACAAAAATCGGAATTCTTACAATAAAGGTGCGGAGTTTAGACTTAAGTAGGGGTACTTAAGTAAATTACCCGATGCTCTTACGGTGAAGGAAAAACATCGTGAGAAAACCTGCACATTCGAACAGCTGAGCGTGTAAGATGGTAATTGCACAAGATCCTAAAGGGCCTGTTTTATAAAACTACAAATTAAAATTTACAGGTTACAAGTTCCCATTTGACACAACCTCGCCCAATCACGACCAGCCATTTGAGCAGTGTTGCCAGTTTAGACCTGAAGAATTGTAACTTGTAGCTTTATAAAACGTGCCCTTGTAAGATAAGATAGAGGGTTGCCATTTATCGGAATTTTTTATTGTTACTTACTATAATCTCTGACGACAAAGTTTTACTTTGTTTAATACTAACAAAGTGTCAAATGTCTGTAAAAAATGTGTTGAAAGCATGAAATGTACTGTTTTATTAAGACGAGGACAAATTTATATAACAATGACTGTTATTGATTCGGGTTGCAACCAGATACTGTTAAACATGGACGTCGATACGTGAGATTATTACTTAAATAATATGTATTTGATATTTCCGGAAGTTATGGACAAAAACACTGAAAAAAAGCAGTACCTATGTTTAACCGAAAAACGTGAACATTCACTGCTTTGCATCATAGGTACTAGGTATATGGGCTAATGATACGGAACGGTAATTGTTACTATACCTTTACCATGAGTTATAATTACCGTACTCGCTAGCGAGTCGAATGCTCTGTCCCTCGTTCTCCATCATAATACTGCGAGGTCAGCAAGTGACAGAGCATTCAAATTCAAATTCAAATTCAAATCATTTATTCTGTAAGTAGGCGCTTCCAAAGAGACCACTGTTGAGAAGAAGCGCCGCAAGAAACTCAACAGTAACCCGTTTTTTCCAAATCGACTCGCTAGCTAATAGAAAATCGCTTTTTATCCACATGTGAAGAAAGAGTTTTGACATTTGAAGGCAGCTTAAGTGATATTTGACAGCTAACAAAACTGGATATGCTTAGGCTATACACGGGTGAAAAGTTATTTTAGGTAAGTACGTCTCGTGTGTTGAAACACTCGCTACGCTCAGAATTCTATTTTTGAATCACTCGCTACGCTCGTGGTCAATCATAGAATCCTTTCGCTAACTCGTGTTTCAAATGAGCACTCGCAGGTAAAATACAACTTTCCCCCCTTGTATAACAAATAACTATTGTTTCTCCTTCATGCAAAAACGGCTGGAAGGATTGTAATGAAATTTTGAATGGAGATTGCTTATACCCTGGATTAACACATAGGCTACCTTTTATCCGGAAAAAAAACCACCTTTCCCGTAGGATGTTCAACGCGAACAATGTCGGGGGTAGAAGCTAGTTATTATTTTTAAATAATAATATACAGTACCAATAAAAACATGTCGCAATACTATTTATAATGTATCCGTCAACGTTGTAGGCGAAATTAACATTCTTGATAAGTAAGCACTTGGAGGTCGTTACTGTGATAATTAAGTAGAAAATATCATCGTGACCTTTAAAAAGGTCAACATTGCGAATTAAGTGGTTTATGTTTATAAATATTTAGACTCGATGAGTGTGATTTTAGGGTAATGGAACTGTAAAACATACTCATATGTTGCGTCAATGTATATAGGTACCGACTTATTTAAAAATGAATCCCTGTTTCTCTTGGTATAACGTAACTCGAGAACGGATCGACCGATTTTAATAATTTCTTTTTTGTTGTGTTTGTAATTATCAGGATAAGGTTTGTATGCAAGAAAAATACACCCGGGCAGATCCGGACACGAACTGAGATTATAAATAAAAAGGGATAGCTTATATCGGGGGTTTTTATCTTTTAAATATTTACAAAAAATAACGTGATCAACTACATACATACATACATAAACTCATGCCTGCAATCCCAGAGTGGGGTAGGCAGAGTTACAGAATTACCAACATCGCTAAAATCTTGTTGATAATTGTGTACCTACCCAGATTGTGCACAAATCGGATATGATGTTTACCAGCTTATTAGTGACAGGTTGCAAGCACATCGCCTAACAGTACTACAAGCCTTTATTTACAGTCGCCTCTTACGACATCCACGGGAAGACAAGGAGTGGCACTATTCTAAGCCGGCAACCACACCTAAACCAACATCAAATAAGTACCTAAAATAAATAAAACATATAAATATTTTGTAGATACGTTAAAAGAAGGTTAAAAGCAGCGAATAGTAATAAACATTCTTATGAAAAGTGAAGCGAATCATTCCCCGTATGAAAACGAAATGTCAAATTGAAAGCATAAATCTCGATTTGTATCACGCTGCTCGCCGCGGCCAGATCTGCGGCATTCGACGGATGCTCGTGCTGAAGTGTATTTCTTAATGTTGAAGTAAGAGATGTCAACATGAACCTTTGCCGAAACCCCTAGAGGTGGCCGCAGCATTATAATCAGGGTTGGCAACGCATTTGCAGTCTAATGCCCTTACTTATCTTATAACGTGGAGTTACCATGGAGTAGCTAAGCCATGCTTTGTCCTTATCTGTCGAATTCAAATGTCACAACGACAGGTAAGGACAAAACATGGCATAGCTACTCCATGGTTACTCTACGTTTATAAGTAAGGGCCTTAGGATTGTAGTGTAAATGTAGGGTCTCTATATTGACCCAGCACTATTCTCGGCATTTTTGAAAAAAGTTAGTTTGTGTCACGCTCTCAGCGAAATCGAAATTTGCGAACTGCCCATAAACAGCAAAACCTGCCCTTTTGATGAGCTGAGGTGAAAAAGTTTATGCAAAAACATTTATTTGTACTTATTTTGCACTAATTACGATAATGACCATGACATTTAGTACAAAAAGTAACGTATCGTTTTGTAACAGTTGTTTTAATTGTCCTTCAAAATAAGACACCAATTAACTTCGTCGTGCGAACTCGTCATAAGATTTGAAAAATATGACGGCTGTATAATGTAAAATGTCAAAATGAAAATTAATGGACCTAGTTAAAAAAACACTAGGTTTATAACAACTACACACATCAATCATTTTTTATGTGTGTACATTAAGCCATAGGTAGTATTAATAAAATATAATACTATTGGAAAAGTAGTATCAAATGGCGCCATTGCATTTTGCACGCGTTTTTTTTGCTTGCCTAATTACTAAGCATAGGAGGCCAAGGTCCCATCGTCCACTCTGCCTTTTGTGTTCTGTGGCAAATTTATAGAATAGCTACCGAAATCACTCGTGCCAACCTACAAAAACTAAATACGTTAGTGGTTTCTACTATAGATTCTCTACTGGTAGTAAACATGTCATGGTCACTCAAAGGCCCCGCTTACGGCGGCGTCGTTGATCGGGTCGCCGCCTTCCCGAACACATGGTTGAGGGAGGCGATGGCTGAGCTGAGATACGCGCCACACTCGTGAACGGTTCACGCTGCAAGGACTTGTTTCCCAAGTAGAGGGTCTATCATCGATATAGAACTTTAATACGTAAATATGGTACGGTCGGTAAGCCTTAGCTGAACATTTTAGTCCTTTGTCACTTTAACGCGATGTTTGAACTGTTGCACTAATAATGTGTGCACCAACGCCAGTAGTAAATTATAAGGCAGACTGTTTATATTATTACCTATTATTTATTTGTTTATTTATTATAATATATTAACAAGTTTAATTGTATTTATAACGTCCCGCAAAACTGTTTCTACAGTTTGACTGTGGGATTCGCGAGTCTTCAATCACAGTTGATAAACAATCAAAAATTAGAATACTTAAATTTAAATTTAACTGAGGTAGAGTTTAAACAAGGCTCTCTTAAACCTATTGTGGTTGGGCTCCAATCTAAGCAGCCGCAGGTAAACCGGTGAGGATGTAAGGCAAGCGCTTCTCAATAGATCTATCTATCTACCCCTATAGTAATTCCTTTGTGAATCTTAAGCTGGACTTTAACGGTACTGACCAATCACGACTTCAGTTCAATGGCTTCCATTTCTAGGTAGAAGAATCCGAAAATGGATGTCAATTCGTTCATCCACTGGCTGCGCAGCGTGATGAGCGTGGTGTCACGGGTCGCGGCGCAAGATTTTCGCACTCACTATCCGTAAATCGTTATCAGTCCAAAATGTTGACTGAAGATTCGACAGTCACGATTAAATTTGGCAAAAAAAACATTGTTTGTCTCTGTTACATAGATGGAGTGCTAACCCTAAAATGAAATAAAATAATATAGCGGTTGATATAGGTACAGTCAACAGCATAAATAAGTGATCATTTCTGTGCCTTGTCGCTTTCAGTCGTTTCACAATTTTTTATAACATTTCAAACACGACGTTAAAGTGACAAGGAACATAAATGATCACTTATTTTGCTGTTGACTGTACAACTAGATGTTCATGCGAAAAGTAGCAGTGCTACGGACAAACAGACAGACGGACATGATCAAATTATTATAATTAATTTTAAACAATCATTCTAAAAATAAGATGCCTCGGCGTTAAGTGTAGCGAGACTCATATAATTAGGTAATCTATATACTTATATAAAAAGGGGTATCAATTAACCGGTCAGCAAAATATTCTCATTTTGGTGAACAGAAATATGTATTTGGTCAGCCAAAATAGCTAGTTGGTAAGCAACTTATGGTTAGCAAACATTTATAAATCTGTCAGCAATTAATGACATATTGGGCTGCTCTAAATTATTTTGGTCAGCAAATTAAATATTTGAGCTGCATTGAACGACCCACAGATAATTCAATTTTGGTAAGCAATCAGAAGGTAAGCAAAATAATTCATTTTGTCCAGCAGAAAAAAGGAAGCAATAAAATCAAATTGGTCATCAACAAAATGGGTGCAACTATTACAAAGTTCATTCAAATATACTCTCTTTTTTTGTAAATTATTCAATTTATATAGAATTATTCCTCTAGGGCACACTATCCTCGCAGATACACCCTTGAAAAAAGTTCGCCTTTATTCCTTATAGATCCCCTTTTTAAATACCAATGCATTGTTTCCTAATAGATACACTTTTGGGTACAGTTGTGTACACAAAGGTGTAATTAACAAATTTACTGCCGTGCCGGCAACACACACACCCCAAATCCACCATCAAATTTACAAATTTAACAGAGTCGACGGAGCTCCGCTCACGCGGATCTCCTATTTCTGGGTTGTTCTGGCCCTCCGGGCCTGATATAAAAACGAACCTAACCTAACCTACCTCATATTATTTATGATACAAATTTTGGTTAATCTAGGGTGTGATTGTGATAGAAAATTGTGTGACAAAACTTAACTTGTAAACACTGCTGACTTTTCAAACTAAACGCAATCCACTTCTATATTATAGATGACCATTATTTTAATATGCATACCTCTTAATTAAACTGCTTACAGATATGTTTTCTCTGCTGACCAATTGTAAAATCTTGCTGCCCAAATAATTATTCTGCAGCTCGACTGTTTATTAGGCAGACAAATGACAAAAAAAGCTGATCGAAATTGTTTAAAATGTTACCCGTTTATAAATTGTTTGCTGAACAAAGAGTTGTAGCCCGATTTTTATTTATTGCCACCCAAATCTTTTTATGCTGCCCAAACGAATTAATTGCTGATTTTTTTTGCTGATCAATTTTAATAACGGCTGACCATTTAATTACTTCCCTATAAAAAGCAAACCTGACTGACTTATATATCAACGCACAGCCGAAACTACTGTATCTAGAAACTTGAAATTTGGTACAGCGGTTCCTTTCATGATGTAAGTGAGCACTAAGAAAGAATTTTCCGAAAATCGACCCCCAACGGGAAGACATGGGGGGAGTAGCGGGAAACTAATTCTACGTGTACGAAGTCGCAGGCGTCCTCTAGTACATTATAATGCTATCTGCGTCAGATAAACCTTTTTTGCACGTTCAGCTAGTCGGAAAACACAATACACAATAATATAGAGACCATTTTATTGCAATTATTTTGCAATTTGTCTTGAAATAAAAAGAGCTAATCGCAGTCTAATCAAAACTAAACCGTCGCAAGTCAAAAAGATACCGCTGCAATTTCAATTTTAATCTGTAGGGCTAAAAATGGCTTTTGTAATCTAGTTTTAGATGATTTGCAAGAAGATTTTGTTAGGTAAGTAACATTATAATTGACTGGTTATATTATTAAAGACGTAAAAAAGGTTTAGAATGCGATTGTTGCGTCACAAAGGTCTATAACCTCGTCTAGGTACAACGGTACTGGAGCCCTAGACAAGATTTATTCTACGAACGTTATAGTGGTCGGAAATTGTATAGGATCGACGTAAGCTGCCGGACGCGGACGGTCGAGCGGTTATGTCAATTCCACACATTTTGACAGTTCTCGAATAACGTTTACGTTAGCGTTAATCTAAACAATTAACATTAGGACTTTAATTCTAAACATTTTGCTGACAAATTCGTCAGCGATTAAATAACAAGATGGACATCTAAGCCGGAATTAGTTAAGGAGGCCAAGAACGCCTCCTTGCGGGACACCTTTCCCTCCCTTGACTTAAAATAGCTTTAATTTGTGATTAAAAACCTTAACATCCAATCCTTCATAATGTAACAATGTATTGAATTACACTTTAATTCCAAAATATTGACGCTTTGAAAATTTTTGAAAACTTTCTGAGTCACTCAAGCATTTCTTGTTTTTTATTCAACAACTTTGACTCGACGTCTTGAAAAATAAAAGCTCTAGACTAAGGGGGCACGGTATCTTAAGAATTGGGGCAGTCAATCAAAATTTCGAAATCAGTCGATTACGGGTGCTTTTGAATTGGCCCTTATTCAGTACCTACATCGCGAATCTGATGGGTAGGTCCCATTTGTTCCATGGAACTTCGGATTTTGCATTAAGCTATGATGTAATGTTCAATACAAAATTCGCAGTTCCATGGAACAAATGGGACCTACCCAATCTAATGGTATGTACCATGTGCGTTTCGGGCGTCCCCTACCGACATCTCCAGTCACTCTCAAGTTATGACTTGTAATAATTATGATTTTAAAATAATCACGGCAGACGATATAGACCCGTATTCTGTGCTTATGCCTAGATACAAACGCGTGAAAACCGATAATCACGCCGGTAATCCATCATCGAACTCACGAGCTAGATGTTTTTATGAATCACACAACAGAATGACCTAACGTTAGGTATGTAGTCTTAAACATAATCTATAGACTACAATGCAAATTGCAGGATGCAGTAGTAATTATGTAAGTATAGGTAAGCGATATAAAAATAAGATTGAGCGCCGGAAGTAAGTCCTATTTGATCTTTTGCGTCGGCAGCAGTGTCGGATGAAAATGGAATTTTATATTTACGTTAATTATTTCTTTTTAAGATTTTTTCTTGTTAAGACCATTCTTAAGAAGTGAACTATAAAGATCTTAATCGTTTTTTAATGAAGCTAATATTTTTCACAAGTATTGATTTCATTAAGATTTTTCGTTGTTTATCCGAAGTGACCTTTTCCTTCAAAACATTAAAGATGGAAAGGTAGAAGGAAGAAGAGGCAGGGGAAAACCGAGGAGGAATTACTTTGAGCAAATGGTCATCTTGTGCCAGAAAATCAAGCAATTGACAGCAGACCAGAGTGGTTGGCGATCACGACAAGAGCTTACAGAAATCCAGAAAATATAATACAGTTTAAACTAATGGCATTTTCACTACTGGTACTTAACGCCCTTTTATTACGGTGGTCCCTCATAATTTGACCTCCGTGCCACTACTAATGTGGGGAGTGGTGTCTCGGGGTGTGGTCACTCTAGTCGTTATTTGAACTCAAACACGAACCCAACTTGACAAGTGGACAGATCGCGTGACACCGTGTCATCGACCTTGGGGCGCAGACAAAATGCGTAAACGTTAGCGATTTTCGAAACCTGACATAACTATTACATGTTGAAGTATTTTTTTCTGTAGATAAGTATGTTTATAGTTGCTAAGTACCGACAGTACAAGCGTATAGCTTAGTTTGGGAGTAGGTCGATTTGTGTAAGCTCCTCGCCCCCCGAATAGAATAGATTAGAATAGAATATATTTATTTGTAAATCACAGGTATTAAATTAGGTCTCGATCCCTCGATAAGTATATATGGATCTCAAATCTCAATCAACGCCGGTTTCCCGCCTAGGCCTAGGGCTCCAGTGGCGGAACCATCATATTATGCGAGTGTAGCCGAGTTTACCCGAACGAATTGTTGAGACCTCTTGCTTGTAACTTTTGTACTGTTTTTATTTTGACATTGAGCATCCTATTTTCATATTATATTGTTGATACATACGTAGCAAGTGTTAACAGTTACGGAAATTTCATTAAAATCCTAGACAACTAATGTATCGAACTGTAAACATTCTTGTTTCATGTAATACTTACTAATAACTAATAACACATAATCACATAATTCATACTTACGTTTTCTCCTGCGTGACTGGTTTAACTTAGCTACTCGGCGCTAGATGTCGCTAGTACGCTGCGAAGTTAGCTACATTCGCATATTTATAATTCGAGCGTATCAAGGACATTATTTCACTGTAGATTATAGTATTATCTGTGGTTGTGACCAAAATCAAAACAAATGCTGCTATTTTAAAACATGGCGGCATTTGTTTATGTCATCAAACTCAGGGAATGATAGTTTTAAAATAAAAAACCAAATTAGAAATACAAAAATAATTTTATTTGGTGGCGATTCGAAGGAACATTTCTTGTACAATTATTATCAACCTCAATAATTACTTATTCTAAAAATGCAATTGTATCAAAAATACTTAACAATTCAATGTACTTCAATAATTGTAGCTTATTCCCAAAAGGGTTATCATTAACTTAACAATCTTAATTATTCAATATTATAATATTAATTAAATCAATACATCGACCTGCAGCCTGAAATCATGTTATTTAAAATGTATTTTAATTATAATAAAGTCTGTATTACAATCTCTGAAATATTAAATTATTTTTCCACATTTAATTTCAAAATTAATGAATTGCATTATATATTATATCATTTAAGCTACCAGTCAAATTATGCAATGTGGGGCAATGTCACACAAATTGACCTAGTCCCAAACTAAGCTCTAGGCTTGAACTATGGGCACTAGGCAACGATACACATAGAAAAATACATACTTCAATACATAGAAAACAACCGAGACTCTGGAACAAGTACCCGGGATAGAACCCAGGACTGCTAGCGCTTTTAGACATAGCTAGCTGAGATGACACAAGATACCTTCTCACAACAGCTACCCGAATATATTGTCTCAGAGATTATAATGAATGATATTATTATCCTTAGGCTGCGGCTCCACTGAGGCGGAGATGAGCGGAGTGGAGCGGAGTGGAGCGGAGCTGTGCCAATATTAACCAATAGAATATAAACTAACGTGCGCAAGGCGCGCTCGACGTGACCGCATGCGCCTTCTATCGGTTAATATGGGCACAGCTCCGCTCGTCTCCGCCTCAGTGGAGCCGCAGCCTTAAGCGTCTCCTGAACATCAGTGTTAATTAAACTCGATCTTATTTCAACACGTCCAAAGACGATAATGCTTCGCTGTATGTGCACAGGCATTTACACTTCGTTTAAAAACTCACCAATTTAAATACAAAGAGTAACAAAAAAACCTGTTAAAAATAAACTAAGTGTAGTGTCATTAACCCCTAGCTAAAGGTTAAAATTCGCTTTGTATGGAGAAAATGCGGTTACTTATACTGCCCTTGTAAATAAAAAGGACGCATGCATAAATTGATAGTCAAGGCAAATAGAATCTACTAAGGTCATTAATACATTCGCGATTCTGAGACATACGCCCTTTTTCTAATGAGGGCAGTATAATAAGCTCGATTTTTCCTTTCCAACTGTTTTTATAAGTAGGCAAGGTCGGGCGGGACTACTGTGGCAGAGGGGTAAAACCGTCTTTTAAATATTTTAACTGAATAAAATGATTTATAAATATTTTTGCTCCTTTTTATACAAATGTAGGTACTGAAACTACTATAAAAAGGGGCAAAATTGTTCCAAAACGTTGTTCCCTTAAAAAAATACGCATTTACCCCACAGCTGGAATAGCCCCGCCCGAGCTTACACTTCTATGCATTTTTTTCTGCAGCCGTTAACTTTCTAGGGTTTTTATAAAACAAACCTAACCTATAGGTTATATTATATATCTTTAAATGTTTTTAAAAGGATGGGTTAAGAAAAAAAGAGTTTCTACCTTGTGATTTTTCGGCCAAATGGAATAGTTGGAAAACAACTTCGGAATTGCGACAGGATACCAAATAATGCATTCTTCTAAAACCTGACTTTATAAAAAACGAAGAAAGTTTATTGTTCGTTTATGAATATAGTTATTTAATGGGTTATTATTTTGTTTCTTTTGCATCGTGCTCAGTGACCGTGAGAGGTCAGTGACCCTACTCACTTTATTTAAAGGTGTTTTGTTAGACCTGTATACGTTTGTTCTGACCCTCGATGTCGCTACGTCAACGGCTCCTCGGTGAAGTACGGGTGCTCCAGGCAGTCCAGGGCGGTCAGTCTTTTGGCTGGGTCGAACACCAACATACGCTGGAAACCAATTAAAAAAAAACGGTAAAAAAAAGGCCCACATGATGTGATAAAATAACGCAATATTTAAACGAACGACTGTGTATGATAGGATAAGATGAAATAATAAATACTTTGAAAACGCGGTAAGCATAGTTGGTAGCGACCAATGAATATTTATATTCTATAACAAAGTTACCCTTATAAGGTCCAGAGCGTGAGGCTGGATCCTGGGCAGGATGTCCGCGAGGTCCTGGGGAGGGTAGTCCGGGAAGCTGTCCACCACGATGGAGACGTTCTCCGGCCACTCGTGCCGCGGCGGCCGGCCGATTAACCTGCAAATTGAGGTATCAGTACCATCATCAAGATCATTCTATGTTTATGTTGTTGAAAGTCGTTAACTATCGTAGAAAGCAACTTGCCAAGAAAAATTCAATTAAAAAAAAAACAGATCTTTAAGCAAAGGAAAAAAAGACGGATCAAAATGTTATATTACGCTGGTGAAAAAAAACAGTACATACCAAATCCTAACCATATCTACCGTACCTATTTGCTAGCTGTTCATAATCACCCCCAAAAACACAGTACCATTCATGAAGATTTCTCAAATAAAATCAGCTCGAATGTAACACCAACACTAACCCTACCTCATTGCTAGCTGTTCTATACCTCAATTAAAAATCTCAGCTTGTAACTCCTTATTTTCTTGAACAATCCTGTTACAATCTTTCAGCAGTTTCCATTCAATTTTATTAATATTCAGCCCCACCTCGTTGCTACCAGTTCTAGACCTTTCCTAAAAATCTCAGCTCAAAATTCCAACATTTCTAGAACAAACCAGTCACCTGAATATGCAATGGAGCTGGTCCGAGTCGGAAGCTCCGGGCAGCAGCGGCGCGCGGGAGTGGAGCTGGGCGAGCACGCAGCCGGCCGACCACACGTCCACTCCCGTGTTGTAGGACACTCCTAGCAGGACTTCTGGTGGACGGTACCAGAGAGTCACCACCTGGAAATCAATTATCATCCATTAGTATAGGTATTTAAATAAACTAGTGGTTTTGTGGTCTCCACCATCATATTCTTTAACCTACCACCCAGCAGCATTCGCATTGTGTTCCGGTGTGGGGATAGGAAAACCGATGAAACTAGCTTAGAGGCATTCTCTCTTAGTCCTCAACCGTTGCCAAATTGCCAACGGTTGGCAATGCCAACCACGCATTTGCGGCCTTAGGATTGCAGTGATAGGGTGTTACCAGACCAATCGATCGATCGTCGATCGATGGCATCGATCGATGGTAGAATTGATTAGTCGACGTCGATCGATAGTTCCTACCAGACCAATCGATCGATCGTCGATCGACGGCATCGATCGGTGGTAGAATTTATCAGTCAACGTCGATCGATAGTTCCTTCATCAATTAAAGCTATCAGACCAGTCGATCAACGTCGTAGTAACGCAAACGAAGTGGTCATTTTGCGACTCAGAAATTTTGTGATAATAGGCCTATAGGAGAGTCGGTAACTTACAACACTGGTCAGCTTCATGTCAGCGTCGTAAGTCTTCGCCAGCCCGAAGTCGGCCAGCTTGACTCTCCCCTCGGCGGTGACCAGCAGGTTGTGCGGCTTCAGGTCTCGGTGGACGATGCGGTGGGAGTGGAGGAAGTCCACGCCCGACAATATGTCGAACGACATGCTCTGGAAATAGGGAAAAAGATAATTTTAAAAATAAATCGAAAAAAAGAAATTTAAATTTAAAATTGCGCAGTTACTTTTATAAGTTATACTAGAGGACGCCCACGACTTCGTACGCGAAGAATTAGTTTCCCGCTACTCCCCCCTATTTCACCCCCTTAGGGGATGAATTTCTAAAAATCCTTCCTTAGTGCTCACTTATCATGAAAGGAACCCCTGTACCAAATTTCAAGTTTTTAGATACAGAAGTTTCGGCTGTGCGTTGATATATAAGTCAGTCAGTTTTGCCTTTTATATTTATAGATTATAGCACACTATCTGCAGGTGCTCGAACACCAGGAACAGTACCAGCTGCTCGCGCTCCAAGGAGCTGCCGGTCCAAGAATCTAAGGAACATGGGGTTGTTGGTACATGACCCTGGCTCACCCTGATCCTGCTATCCGGCAGCGGCGGCGCGCGCTTGAGGAAGGAGTCCAGGTCTTGCTGCACGTGCTCGAACACCAGGAACAGCACCAGCTGCTCGCGCTCTAAGGAGTTCCCACCATGGCATACGTCCAGGAGTCTGAGGACATTGTGTTGTTAGTCAATAAATAAATATATTACCGCGGGTCACCCTGGTTGCAAACCCTTCCTCAAGCCCAAGGGTTGGAAAACCGACCGTCATGACAAAAACCCGGTCAAGTGCGAGTCGGACTTGCGCATAGAGGTGAGGGTTCCGTACCCCACACAGTAGGTATTATTATATTACAATTTGAATTCAATTTCGAATCGAATCTACGTGACCCAAACTCATTTTTATTATTTTTTGTTTCTCTTTAAATTTGACACTTGTATGTTTTACCGTTTTTACGATACCACAAAAATAAAAATATGTTGGTAAAGTTTCATGTATAGGGTGTTCCGTTTTATTATTTTACTTTCTCTAATTTATATTTGTTAGTAAATCCGCCGTAATAACACCAATTCGGAAAAAAAACAACCCGCTATGTATTATGGTTTATGGTTCAAAAGATACAGCCGCTTGAAGCTACGGTCAGTGGAGGCATATCTCGCTTCAGGCGCGAATCCCTAAAAATTACCCTGTTTCATGCACAACACACTTCCTTAAATTATTCACGGCGTGACAGATAATTTATCTACCACAATAACGGCAACTATAATAAACTTGGGGCAACTCTTTTACATTGTGGTTGAAAATTATCTTCCCTTAAAATATTAATTAACGATAAATAATTCATTGTACACTTAGTAAAAAAGCCATCATTTGCCATGGATGGAAGTCTCAAGTATGGAACAAGTTTTTTTTTTTGAAATCTCAGGAACAACTCTCCATAACAAAAAAGAAATTAACTTTGTTTTAAGCCACCAACGCACTAAGAATGGAGGCTGAGTTTCCATACTACATTTTGGGATTGCTTATTATAGTTGATCAGGTATGGCTTTTGACTTGAGGTAGACACCTCGTAGTGTTGTTTTACTAGTCATTTCAATGTGATTGATCTTAAATTCGTAAGTTTTGATATTAAGTACTCTTACTCTAAATATTGTTGAATTTTATGACTGTAAAAGACCTACAGAGTTTCTTGCGGTGCTTCTTATGATGTTCTTTTGAAATGCTAGTAGATTTATTCTGTATTCCCAACATGCAAATGAGCCCTGATGTTGCAATTTACTAATAAAAAAAAAATCAATTTAGTGTTTACAACCATAATGTAATTTATCTTTTTGTTAACCTCAGTTTTGCCCTCACCGCACAATGTTCGGATGCTTATAAGCTCCCAGCTGCTGCAGCAGCGCTATTTCCCGCAGCGTGGACAGCGGGATACCATCCTCGGTCAACGCTACCTTCACCTTCTTCATGGCCACGATCTGACCCCCCTTCAGAAGGTCACGAGCCTTGTACACCGTTCCATAGGCACCTGAAATAAAAACAAATATGGATTCTACACTGAACACCAAAAAAACAAAACATGGTTACATTTTAATTATAGGTGTTTAATAAATAATATAATTATTATTTACATTTAATGGAAGAAGTAATAATTATAAATGAATAAAGGCAATTTTTTCATTTATTTTAAGTACATGGTTTGTGAAGTCCAAATATGTACTGTACTAGCACGTGCCTGCGACTTTGTCCACATTGACCATCCCACAGGAACAGTAATGTATTGGGTTAACAACGGTTGCCTATGTGGTAATTCAGGGTAAAAACTCCATTCTAAATTTCTCTCCAAATCTGACACTATAACACTTTGTAATAACTGTGAAAGGCAGATCAAAGGTAAGTTATAATAAATATCAAAATAAAGATTTTTAAAAATTTATATGTACATTCTACAGCAGCATTTTTACCTTTTGATTTATCAAACTGGTCTCTCTAATTATGGATTTTATTTTAGGCTCGCAATCGGTACATACATACTTAAATCTTTTTAAAATAATCCAATATCGTGCTAATATTATAAATGCGAAAGTAACTCTGTCTGTTTGTTACTTTTTCAAAGCTTAACCGCTGAACTGATTTGAATGAAATTTGGTACACAGATAGCTTGAACCCCAGGGAATGACATAGGGTTCTTTTTACCCCTGAAAATTGGGATGATGCCGAGGGGATAGCGACAAACTACTTCTGATAGGAAGGGGCGCGGGCAACGGCAATAAATTAATAAATGAAAACATCTTTATAATGCCATTACATGTATGCTTCATGTTTAATATTAATAACATGGTTCAGATAAACCAGTCAAATATCGTTACAACTTACAATGTTAAATTGTTTAGTTAAAAATTAATCTGACTTCACATTTTTAATTTTAAGCCCGATAGCCGACGCAGCGGTTTTTCAGATAAAAACTAATCACAAGTGTTAAATTTAACAACATAAACAAAACTCAAGCTCTACATAAACTAAAACAATTAGAATACTTTACGTAATATTCTGATCAACTCAAACATAACCATTAAAACAATACTTTTAGTAAAAAAAAACAAAGATGCGTAAAATGTAATTAACCCGGCACATGGACTTTACTGTAAGTTTAAGGTTATACTATCAAGCTTTTAAAAACTTTAATTGTCATATTACCTGTCCCAATAACATTCAATTCTTCATATTTCTTCGCAGATTCAAATAAACCACTGACTTCGTTTATAGAAACAACTGGAGGAGCTTTTGAACTACCACTAGCGGATGGGTCCGACATTTTATGATAATTAAAAACACAGTTATGGACCACAAATTGCACTAAACTAAATCACAGATCACAAATCAATACTCATAATTACTCCTTCTTCGTTTTGGTGTATTGTTTGCACAAGGACACCGCTTTATTTTGCTTGTAAACTAGTTTCAAAGTTGTTTTATTTTCACATCAAGTGTTTCGGTCGAGTCGTTTGGGATGTTGGAGTTGGAGGGGTGAGGGGAGGGAATACGAACACCTGTCGTGAAATCCGATAAACTTACAATGTCGACAGGAATGTTAGGCGGTTGTGTAAAGATGGCTTTTTTCAATTTAGTAGACTATATTTCCGCCGCTGTTTACGCCTGTTTGGGAGTTGATAGCGCCATCTAGCGAGCAGTAGCAGTACTGGCTGCTCCTTAGTAGCTTAACATGGCTTATAGTTACCAGTCGCACATTATAGATGTCAGTATTAGTTACATTACTTACGGGATTGGAATAAATTCTACGAGTCTTTTCTGGTATTTCCAAATCATAAAATAATATAATATTATTATGATTTGTTGGAAATACCAGAAAAGACTCGTTTATTATGCTTAGTTTATAAATTTATTCCATTCCCGTAAGTAATGTAACTAATACTGACATCTATAATGTGCGACTATAATTAAATCAATAAAATTGTTCTCGGTTCATTGCAAATAAATGAAAGGAAAACAAAGTAAAAATACTGTTTAAAGTTTTCTTTATCTATAAAAAGCTAATAAGCAGCTAATCAGCCTTAGATATAAAAATAATTAGCTGCTAATTATTTACGTACAAAAGCAAACTGTCACAAAAAGGCAAAAGCTAATAAGCAACTAATCAGCCTTAGATATAAAATTAATTAGCTGCTAATTATTTACGTAAAAAAGCAAACTGTCCCAAAAAGGCAATTGCCGGGCTCGTCCGGGATTTGAACCCGGGACCTCTCGCACCCGAAGCGAGAATCATACCCCTAGACCAACGAGCCATGTAGAAAAGTGGCGAATTACATTATCAGTTAACGCCAGTGATGACGTATTCCGTTTTCAAGAGCTAATCGAAACAAATTCGAAGTGGATCGCTCAAAATCTCAAATCACTGCTTCATCTCATGTTCATAATCATGTCTAACTTTTTGTCATTGTCAAAATATTTTTACCGTAAGATGATACAGTCTTGATGTTTGAAAACAAGGTTAAAAAATATATACTTACACAACTATCGCCATCATTAGTTACTGATCAAATTTAGGTCATATTTATATCGTTATTCTAGCCTTAGGCGTTAGGCGTCGATATTATCGATCGAATAGCCTCTAGTAAGAGAACCTACGTTTTCAAAAATAGTGCATTATGATATTGGCTCTGTCTATTTCGATTATGAGATGAGAGGTACTACTCTCTTTTATTTTTAATAATTTTGATTACTTATTTAGGAGTAAGAACTTTAAATTGAACCTAAAACGGTAGACTCAAGACATAAAACGCTTCAGTAAGATATTAGAAAGTCGCGCGGGAAAGGCTAAAAAAATTACCGCTACATGACACCCTATATCCGCCTCCCTCTATCCTGTGCAACTTGTATGTTCGTCCCCGCTCTAGCGCACAGCACGCTCGAATTCATATTGAATGAAGCCAGTCGTATGGTGTGTTCGGCCCGCGCATGTTTGAAACATGGCTGACATTCTGACGTGAAAAATAAACAAATTAATTACTCTTTTTGAGTTAAAAACTTATACAAACTTAAAAACCATTGTGTGTTTGTGGTAAAATTACGTTTTTTTTACTTATTATTTAATAACATTAGTGTTGATACGTGTGTCTGTGAATGTGAAAGTTATAAGAAAACAGTGCTGTTCTTTTTTGCAAGTTTATCCTACTTTTTTATTTGAGCAGCTGTGTATTTTATTACTAATTACACTGAGGTAAGATTTGCTTTATTATAATAAGTACCTTTTTGTTTTCGCAACTACTTTTATTTTATTTTTGGGCACTAGAATCCACTAATTTCTGCCACCTAATTTAATGTAAAATATTCAAGGCACTTAGATGTAGAATTAGCGCCTCTAGCACCTTGAAATAAAGTTCATTGTGCTAATAATAGATAGGGTGCCAACAGTAGGACAGTTTGGCCCACCACTTTGAAATGTTTTAGAAGAGGTCCAAAGAACACAAAACAAAAAGGTTAAAAACTCAAAAAGGTTACAACACTGTCAACTAAGAATTTTTAAAGCTTTGGTCAGACTTCGCATTTCTTTCGCCATCTCTTGAAATGGAGGGTAAGTAGTTGGTTATTTATAAATTTGACCATATTTTATATACGAAACGAACGACTTACTTGCAGGTAACATTGGCAACATTTCCGTACCAGCCTGTTAAGTTTATAAATAGGGCAAGACTTTTTTTAGCACATTCAAAAATGCCAACCCTAATCTCGCAAGCTTTAAAGGCCTAACTAAAGGCCATTTAAACAGTTACTTCAAAACAAGGGCGATGAATGTAAGACTAATTCATTTTACTTTTCCCATCTCTCATGCAAGTACATACAATATTACTGTACAGTGTACATCTATTCATACGTCTGTCTGCTTTTTTAACACAACATCACGCCTATTAAGGCGAAGATGTTTTTCAACTTACCTACAAAGAAATAGTATTATAATTGGGCAAGAATTTTACGGGATACTGACCGCAAACATGTCCAATGTTATTATAATATAATATAAACCATCAATAATTTTTAATAAATAAATCTTAATAACTAAAAGTGTTTATTTGATCTAAGATTCTGTTAAGTAATAAACAGAGCTTGGACGTTATCTATGAGATACATAGATTTATAATGATAGCAAGACATTTTTAGCCCTCATATTGATCAACTGTGTGATATACTTAGCTTCTTTTTTGTTTACACGTCATACTTATTTTTGATTACTGCTTTTATGTAAAATTTATATCGATATCAATTCAACGTGATATACCTACTTACCTACCTACCTAAAATGATTTCATAATCATGACTGACTAACTATAGTCGAAACGGATAGACCTAGGGACTTGAAATTAGGAGGGTATATTCTTGGTTTACGCAACAGATAGGTAGGTACAAACATGTTTTTTTTGTCAAATTATAATATGGAGGAGAAACAGGAAGTAGAAAATCATTATCTTCTCTATGTACCTACAATGACATACTAAAATATACAAAACAATGGTTAATATAATATTTCTATTCCTAGAGACCCTAGAGCTCAGTTAACGTAACCTTAACCGCCCTTAACCTACTAAAGTAAAGATTTATTCATAATTTCAACTCGTAAGATGTTTGTCCTAAATTTAAGAAGCTGGCCCGCTAGCTATGTGAGGTCACCCATTGCCCATGCCCATGCCCTTAAGCAGCCGAACTTCAAAGTCGGTCGAATCATTACTAAGTTAAAAAAAGTATGAGCAAACTACATTCAAGAAAATGGGTTTGGTATGTGTGTTCCAAACAATTGACACCACGTTAGAAAAAACGTATATGTTTAGGCTAAATATATAGTTTTATCAGCCGAAGCAAATTCTCATACTATAAAAAAATCCTTCTGACCGCAACGTCGTCCGCGTAGATTTTGATTCGTTATTCCCTCGAAGACTTTTATATTAAAATAGCCTATATGTTAATTCAGGGTATAAGGTATCTCCATCCCAAATTTCATCAAAATCCACGATGTGCCACGATATTTTTACGATAGCCAATCTAGGATTAAAAATCAAATTTTAACTTTACTTATATCATTCGTCCCATCATAGAATCACGAGTTAATTTACACGCCTTAAGCGACCGGTCCTAAAGGCGGCCACTAGCCCAGCTTGATGCGCAGACGCCCTTGCCCGCTAGCGTTAAAAACTCGTTGGTATGTATTTATTTATACACGAGATAAGTAAGTATAAGATGGGAGAGTTTGCGACAGCCATATTACTCTCTAAATACACATCCGATTGGTATTGAGCGCGTAAATTATAAGGGGATAAAATCACACAGATCGACCTAGTCTCAAACTAATCTCTTAGCTTATTCTATGGGTACTAAACTACGATACATGTACATACTTACTTATATCCTACTTGATATTATAAATGCGAAAGTTTGTGTGTGTGTGTTAGGTTGTTACTTCTTCACGCTGTAACGGCTGGACGAAATTGGATGAAATTTGGAATGGAGAATGCTTATACCCTGAATTAACACATAGACTTCTTGAAATTTAAAAGCTCCCGAAGGAATAACGATAATCGAAATCTACGCGGATGAAGTCGCGGGCAGAGGCTAGTGAAAAATAAATGTCAATGCTAAAGTTTGTTTATGTGTGTGTAAATTTTTTACTCCTTCACGCAGCGACGGCTATCCCGAGAGTATAACGATAGTCTAAATCTACACCACATTTTTATACTATGTCTACACGGACGAGAGAAACTAGTATTTAGATACATAGAAAACATACAAGACTAACAAACAAATATGTACGCTCATCACACACATATTTGACCTTACCGGCTATCGAACCGAACCGCTATCTTCGGCGCATGAATAAAGCAAATAAAAAATTTAAAAGTTACAAATGCCATCACATTCCTTTAAGATGTCCAGTGCTTAGAATAGTCCTTCACTCAGGACGCTGGTCCGCAATATAATGCAAACATGCCCTTAAGTGACCGGTCCCCAAGTCGGTCAGTAGTGTTCCGACGTCGCGTAGACACCCTAGCCCGTTAACGTCATAAAAACATGTTGGAATGTATTATGTATAGGCCTTCGAGTCGGTCACAACTCACAACACTCCAAAAAGTTGCGTCTTACGTAGGGTTACCATCCGTCCGGATTTGTCATTTTTTCTAAGTAATGTATGAAAAATCGTCATCAACTGACTGAGTGCGGCCGATAGACGGCGTTTCTTGCGTGTTGTGTTATGTAAAAACCGGCCAAGTGCGACTCGGACTCGCGCACGAAGGGTTCCGTATCATTATCTATACAACATTAGCAAAAAACGGCAAAAATGTCACGTTTGTTGTATGGGAGACCCCCTTAAATATTTATTTTATTTGTTGTTATAGCGGCTACAGAAATACATCTTCTGTGAAAATTTCACGGTTTATGAGATGATATGACAGACAGACAGACAGACAGACAGACAGACAGACAGACAGACAGACAGACAGACAGACAGACAGACAGACAGACAGACAGACAGACAGACAGACAGACAGACAGACAGACAGACAGACAGACAGACAGACAGACAGACAGACAGACAGACAGACAGACAGACAGACAGACAGACAGACAGACAGACAGACAGACAGACAGACAGACAGACAGACAGACAGACAGACAGACAGACAGACAGACAGACAGACAGACAGACAGACAGACAGACAGACAGACAGACAGACAGACAGACAGACAGACAGACAGACAGACAGACAGACAGACAGACAGACAGACAGACAGACAGACAGACAGACAGACAGACAGACAGACAGACAGACAGACAGACAGACAGACAGACAGACAGACAGACAGACAGACAGACAGACAGACAGACAGACAGACAGACAGACAGACAGACAGACAGACAGACAGACAGACAGACAGACAGACAGACAGACAGACAGACAGACAGACAGACAGACAGACAGACAGACAGACAGACAGACAGACAGACAGACAGACAGACAGACAGACAGACAGACAGACAGACAGACAGACAGACAGACAGACAGACAGACAGACAGACAGACAGACAGACAGACAGACAGACAGACAGACAGACAGACAGACAGACAGACAGACAGACAGACAGACAGACAGACAGACAGACAGACAGACAGACAGACAGACAGACAGACAGACAGACAGACAGACAGACAGACAGACAGACAGACAGACAGACAGACAGACAGACAGACAGACAGACAGACAGACAGACAGACAGACAGACAGACAGACAGACAGACAGACAGACAGACAGACAGACAGACAGACAGACAGACAGACAGACAGACAGACAGACAGACAGACAGACAGACAGACAGACAGACAGACAGACAGACAGACAGACAGACAGACAGACAGACAGACAGACAGACAGACAGACAGACAGACAGACAGACAGACAGACAGACAGACAGACAGACAGACAGACAGACAGACAGACAGACAGACAGACAGACAGACAGACAGACAGACAGACAGACAGACAGACAGACAGACAGACAGACAGACAGACAGACAGACAGACAGACAGACAGACAGACAGACAGACAGACAGACAGACAGACAGACAGACAGACAGACAGACAGACAGACAGACAGACAGACAGACAGACAGACAGACAGACAGACAGACAGACAGACAGACAGACAGACAGACAGACAGACAGACAGACAGACAGACAGACAGACAGACAGACAGACAGACAGACAGACAGACAGACAGACAGACAGACAGACAGACAGACAGACAGACAGACAGACAGACAGACAGACAGACAGACAGACAGACAGACAGACAGACAGACAGACAGACAGACAGACAGACAGACAGACAGACAGACAGACAGACAGACAGACAGACAGACAGACAGACAGACAGACAGACAGACAGACAGACAGACAGACAGACAGACAGACAGACAGACAGACAGACAGACAGACAGACAGACAGACAGACAGACAGACAGACAGACAGACAGACAGACAGACAGACAGACAGACAGACAGACAGACAGACAGACAGACAGACAGACAGACAGACAGACAGACAGACAGACAGACAGACAGACAGACAGACAGACAGACAGACAGACAGACAGACAGACAGACAGACAGACAGACAGACAGACAGACAGACAGACAGACAGACAGACAGACAGACAGACAGACAGACAGACAGACAGACAGACAGACAGACAGACAGACAGACAGACAGACAGACAGACAGACAGACAGACAGACAGACAGACAGACAGACAGACAGACAGACAGACAGACAGACAGACAGACAGACAGACAGACAGACAGACAGACAGACAGACAGACAGACAGACAGACAGACAGACAGACAGACAGACAGACAGACAGACAGACAGACAGACAGACAGACAGACAGACAGACAGACAGACAGACAGACAGACAGACAGACAGACAGACAGACAGACAGACAGACAGACAGACAGACAGACAGACAGACAGACAGACAGACAGACAGACAGACAGACAGACAGACAGACAGACAGACAGACAGACAGACAGACAGACAGACAGACAGACAGACAGACAGACAGACAGACAGACAGACAGACAGACAGACAGACAGACAGACAGACAGACAGACAGACAGACAGACAGACAGACAGACAGACAGACAGACAGACAGACAGACAGACAGACAGACAGACAGACAGACAGACAGACAGACAGACAGACAGACAGACAGACAGACAGACAGACAGACAGACAGACAGACAGACAGACAGACAGACAGACAGACAGACAGACAGACAGACAGACAGACAGACAGACAGACAGACAGACAGACAGACAGACAGACAGACAGACAGACAGACAGACAGACAGACAGACAGACAGACAGACAGACAGACAGACAGACAGACAGACAGACAGACAGACAGACAGACAGACAGACAGACAGACAGACAGACAGACAGACAGACAGACAGACAGACAGACAGACAGACAGACAGACAGACAGACAGACAGACAGACAGACAGACAGACAGACAGACAGACAGACAGACAGACAGACAGACAGACAGACAGACAGACAGACAGACAGACAGACAGACAGACAGACAGACAGACAGACAGACAGACAGACAGACAGACAGACAGACAGACAGACAGACAGACAGACAGACAGACAGACAGACAGACAGACAGACAGACAGACAGACAGACAGACAGACAGACAGACAGACAGACAGACAGACAGACAGACAGACAGACAGACAGACAGACAGACAGACAGACAGACAGACAGACAGACAGACAGACAGACAGACAGACAGACAGACAGACAGACAGACAGACAGACAGACAGACAGACAGACAGACAGACAGACAGACAGACAGACAGACAGACAGACAGACAGACAGACAGACAGACAGACAGACAGACAGACAGACAGACAGACAGACAGACAGACAGACAGACAGACAGACAGACAGACAGACAGACAGACAGACAGACAGACAGACAGACAGACAGACAGACAGACAGACAGACAGACAGACAGACAGACAGACAGACAGACAGACAGACAGACAGACAGACAGACAGACAGACAGACAGACAGACAGACAGACAGACAGACAGACAGACAGACAGACAGACAGACAGACAGACAGACAGACAGACAGACAGACAGACAGACAGACAGACAGACAGACAGACAGACAGACAGACAGACAGACAGACAGACAGACAGACAGACAGACAGACAGACAGACAGACAGACAGACAGACAGACAGACAGACAGACAGACAGACAGACAGACAGACAGACAGACAGACAGACAGACAGACAGACAGACAGACAGACAGACAGACAGACAGACAGACAGACAGACAGACAGACAGACAGACAGACAGACAGACAGACAGACAGACAGACAGACAGACAGACAGACAGACAGACAGACAGACAGACAGACAGACAGACAGACAGACAGACAGACAGACAGACAGACAGACAGACAGACAGACAGACAGACAGACAGACAGACAGACAGACAGACAGACAGACAGACAGACAGACAGACAGACAGACAGACAGACAGACAGACAGACAGACAGACAGACAGACAGACAGACAGACAGACAGACAGACAGACAGACAGACAGACAGACAGACAGACAGACAGACAGACAGACAGACAGACAGACAGACAGACAGACAGACAGACAGACAGACAGACAGACAGACAGACAGACAGACGGACAGACGGACAGCGGAGTCTTAGTAAAAGCTTAGGGACCGTTTTCACCCTTTGGGTACGGAACCCTAAAAACCGTATGGGAATTTAGGACGCTAGTTCGCTTTAACTTAGACATAACTGAATTTTGTCGACCTGTGGTCCCCCGACCAAAGCATATAGACAGACATGCACTGTATGGGAATTTTTTTTACACCACAAATTGTGCATTTCCTGTTTTTTTTCTGTCATCTCTTTTTTTCGGCTTTTATAAATGCCCGGGTGTATTTTTTTTGATACAAACCTTATGAAATATACTTTACGTCCTATTCTCAGACCTACTGAATATACACCCAAAATTTCATAAGAATCGGTCAAGCCGTTTCGGAGGAGTTTTGTTACAAACACTGTGACTCGAGAATTTTATACAGGATGATAGGAAATTCACCGTATTCCTTGAAAGGGGTTATTCTACAGCTCATTTGTAATGATTTAAGTCCAGTCAACCAGGGGTCCAAACTCATTGGTTTTTGAGTTATTCACGTTTTTAGATTTTTCTTAAAAATACCCGGCTTTCGACCTAAAACCGACCGTGACAGGATAACAAACTACCACAATCTGCACTTTTCAAGGTCAAAACCCAAAAAAATCAAGCGAAGGGGAAGGAGAAGGCAAAAAACCCCACGTACTAGAATTAGTGAAAGAAACAAATTAAATTAATTGACCTAATGACCCTTTGTTTGTGTCACCAAAGGCAATCCGCTGTGCCTTCTACCTCAAGAAGATAAGTTGAGATAAGACACTGAAGACAAAGTAAGCCCTCGGAGAACCTAAAACGGCACAAACAAACCCATTTAGAGTCAAGTACGCTAAGTCAAGTCTTCTACCTGTTCTGCTATTATTTATTCATTGTAAACTTTTTAGTTAAAATTAAGGATAAAGGACATTTAAGGACATTTATTTAGTAAGTAGCCCGCACGGGCACTTTTACACGTCAGGAGTCTACCAGCGCTTCCCAAGAGGAGACCACTGCCGAGAAGAAACGCCGCAAGAAACTCAACAGTCAGTAATTTTTTAACCATATTTCTTATTACAATGATACAACTTAGTCTAGTATTATATAAAGCTATAAATATTAATTTAAATAGTTCACCAGGAAAACATGGCAAAAATATTAGGAGAGAAATAAAATTAGGAGAGAAATAAAAATATTAGAAAAACAAAAAAATAACAAGACGACCACATAAAAGTTTCGACATGTTTTCCTACATCAACAGTGTCCCCTAGACAAGATAAAGGTTTTACATTTGAACAAATTATTATTGACTAAGTTTCGAGTTTAGGCCATGCATTTTTGTCTGCTAGATAATCCTCGACCCTATTATAATACGCTTTAGACATTAACGACTTTTTCAAGTAATTTTTAAGTGCTGAAAACTACGTCAGGTAATTTATTATAGAAATGAATGCATTGACCAACAAATGATTTATAATATACTTTACGGACACGGAATTTTCGAATAGCGATTTTATTTTTATTTCTAGTATTTAAATTATGTATATCAGAATTTTTGGTGAACAAATCTAAATTCTTAATAACATAAATAATATTCTCATAAATAAATTGAGACGCTACAGTTAAGATATTAATTTCTTTAAAAAGTTCTCTTAAGGAGTCACGTGAATTTTTAATTATCTTAAAATGTCATAAATTGTACCTTTTTAGAAAGCTTATGAATTGAGCAAACTATTCCTGTAATTTGTACGCGAAGTGTTGTACTTTTTTTTTAGTTATGCTTTAAAATGTTACAAAATTTGGAAAATAATTACTAGAACTTCCGACTTCAAATCCTTTTATTTGCAAAAATTTGCATTTTTTTTTTAATTTTCGTAGTTAGTAGTTCATTGGCTATTTAAAAAATGCTTTTTTTCATTTCTAAATGACGAAGTTTTTACACAATTACTAGTTTCAGGTCGAAAGCCGGGTATTTTTAAGAAAAATCTAAAAACGTGAATAACTCGAAAACCAATGAGTTTGGACCCCTGGTTGACTGGACTTAAATCATTACAAATGAGCTGTAGAATAACCCCTTTCAAGGAATACGGCGAATTTCCTATCACCCTGTATATTAAAAAAATGTTCCTTATCATAGTGTTAAGTATAATATTACTACGATTCGCTAAAAACATGACAACTCCATAACATAGGCTGTTAAACGTCAGCATGAAATGGTACCCGCATCGCAATTTTAAAAGTGAAACGGCGATAACCTGGTCTACTGACTGAACTGAACCTAGATAGCAAATTACTGCCTACACCTTACCATTATCTTTTCCCGCGGGTTTATACAGGTTTCTATGCTTATTAATCGTTGTAAATTATATTATACCGGTAAGGTTTAATAAAAACCGGACAAGTGCGTGTTTAACTTATGTGGAGAGGGTTCCGGTCGTTTTGACTGATTTCCTGTGTTACTTTAAATACACTTCTTATATTTTTTTCTGTAATGTATACCTAGGTAAAGAACTATTTTCTGTATTTTTTTCAAAATTTTAGGCTGATTTGTTTCGGAGATAATGGTCGACAATCACATAATCACATAATCGACCTTGTCCCAAACTAAGCTATATGGGTATTTAGGCAACGATAAACATACTTACATAATACATGTAGACATGTTTGAGTTTTAATGTTTTTTTAACCAATAGACATCAACAGGTACTACTTATTTAAAAAAAACATAGGCTAACGGCTATCGACGAAGAAGCTAATCGCAAGAATTCCGGCTAACGGTCCGGCAGGTGGCGACGCGTGACCCACATATAGCGTGCTGTATAACAAGTCCCTTGGAACTGTCTGTCTGTCTGTAAGGCATAGTAGAAGCATATTTTCGATTGGTATTTAGGCTGTATGTTTGAAGTGGGAGAAAAGCTATGAAATTCGCTAAAAGCTGAGCTGCTGTATCTGTATATAAAAGCATCTTATAGCATATTTTTAATGGTGGTAGGACCTTGTGCAGGTCCGTCCGGGTCGCTACCACCTACCACCATCTTGTTCTTTAACCCGCTGCCAAGCAGCATTCGGATATTGTTGTGTTCCGGTGTAGCGATCAGACTTAATTGATTTCGTAGTCGAGTTTTAGTTTTAACATCTTTTATCTTTACATAGTATAAAACAAGATCCTTTCCGCGTCTGTCTATCTGCATACAGATATATTAACGCTAATAAAACTAACATTGTTTTCGAAATATTTTCAATAGTTTTAAACGCTAACTTAAAACTATTAGACGTCCGTCCAACCACATAACTTTAGAACTCGATTTTAACGACGACATTTTCTTTAAACAGTTATTTTATGTAAGTTACAAAACCTGTAGCACTAAAATCAACTAGTTTTTTAATGATAAGATACCGTTGAGTTCGTCGACCTGCAAATGGCTGTTATATAAATAGACATATATGTAAATATATTGGAATATTTGACCATAATGAAATAATATACGAAATTGGAAATTTCTAATGACGTAAGGCAAAAAAGCCAATGAAAATTGATGTTAAATAATATATATTATAGGTTATGTAATATTAATAGGAGTGTAGGTATTTCTTTTTCCTGTTAAATAACATAACTTTCTCCTGCGACTTCATTCATCAACATTGTATAAAAAACCCAAATGAGGAAAATTTACTAATATGTTGAAACTAGTGGACACCGTATAATTAGTTTTCCGCTACTCCGCCTATTTCAGTAAGTACATACAGCGGGACAGACGGCGGAAAACGACTTTTTTATTGCTATGTAAAGATACCCCAATATCCCATATGGGTAAAAAAAATGCCATTGACATTTTGTAATATTGCAAATTATTTTAACTCGGGTGCCATTAATGGGTGTCATGTAAATACGAGCTATCGTAACGTTGACGATACGATAACATGCCAAAGGCAATATGGTTTAACCGCGTAGAATAGAGCCCAGCGGGCCTAGTATTGCGTTTATCGTGTGACAAAATGTGGATAAAGCATCCGTCACTGTCGTACTTATATACGTGACAGAAAGTGACGGATGTTTTATCCACATTTTGTCACGCGATAAACGCACCCATATTAGGCTCCCTGGATCGAGATCGAGATTTACCTAAGTAAGCACTTGTAACGAAACGTTGACCGAGAGTTAGCTTATTTTACTCCTAATTTTGTACCTAACTAAGCCGAATGTTGGTCAACATTGCGTCGTAAAGGATGTCCGTCTATGATTCACGTTTAAGATTGGGGCCAGTGATTGCTACGAGTATGCTGTGACTTCCCCACGCTTGCCAATCAATGTTTACTTTACAAACCTTTCATCACAAGATTCTAATCAAAAGATGTCTAAAGTAATTAATTACTAGCCTAAAATCAAAAAAAACAGACTTACTTACTTATAGAAAACCAGTTCTGTCGCGATTCTAATATTAGTCGACTATGGAATTTAAAACCGTTGAGGACAGGTCTTTTAAGAACTCCTAAATCGGCCATTTGTTTCTTGAACTCAGAGACAATTTACAACAGAAACGTTTTATTTAAAGAGTTGATCTGGAAAACAAAACATATGCTTATAGAGGTTTGTCTCAATAACCTTTTATTTTATTGTTTACTCAGAAAATAAATAAACAAATTTCTGCTGATGACTAAAAAGCTGATCCGCCACATGCTGTTCTACGTCACGGATACTACACGACTTGAAAAACAAAACAAAACGCTGTTACAAACAAAATGGCATCATTTCGACCACTGATAATATTCATTATTCTTTTCTCAGTTAATAATAATAAACAAATAGCATGGTTTTGAGACAAAACTGACCCGGGACCCTGAGGACTAAGATGGAATGCCTCTACGCTAGTAATTTCACTGGTTGTCTTATCCCCAGACAGGAACAATGCGAGTGAACACTGCTGCTTGGCGGTAGGTTAAACGCAGGTGGATTTAATTTAAAACCGTTGAAGACAGGTGTCATATATAATTATGAACCCCTAAATCGTTCATTTTAAAAACAGTTTGTTTGCTTGGCTTGGAATCAACTTTAATATCGGCTCGGAGACATTTCAAAGACAAATAACTCGTTTTTTTCTCAAACTTGTCACTAACTAATTATGTTTTGTTGGTATATTTGTGTGTCTACCTGTTACGGTTCCTGAGAACAAGCTCGCTTACAGACGGACGGACGGGATGACGGATATCCCCTACGTCCACTAGGATCCATTGATAGGATCCATTAAAGGGGTCAAGTGGACTTTCTGTACATTCAAATCCATTAATGGAGTAGAGTGGCTTTAATGTATACTTAAATCCATTTGGATTCGTTTACTTTTTAATACTCTGGAATCCATCAATGGATTCTGTTGCACTCTTATTTACACTTCGATCCGTCAATAGATTTTAGTACACTACTATGTGTATGAGTATCCAATAATGGATTTTATTAAACTTATAATACACTTGGATCCATCAATTGATGGATACTCGTTGACATTGTAGAATAATAAAATCCATTGATGGATCCCGGTATATAAAAAGTTCAATTGAATCCATCCATGGATGTTCGTAGACTTCATTGTATATTTAAATCCATTAATAGATCTCAGCGTATTAAAAAGTGTAAACGACTCCAAACGGATTTAAGTATACATTAAAGCCACTCTACTCCATTAATGGATTTGAATGTACATAAAGTCCACTTGACCCCTTTAATGGATCCTATCAATGGATCCTAGTGGACGGAGGGCGGATAGCGTTGGTGGCTTAGTATCAGGGTTCCGTTGACACCGTTTCGATACGGAACTCTAAAAATGTAAACAACATTATGACAAGGAACAGCGTCAGGCACTTGTCCCACCGCCGACGATGAGCGAGAAGCGAGTAGAATCAGCGAGCAACTATTAATATATGCGTCTCTTTTATTAACACGGGATCTATATGTTTTGTTGGAGAGAGAGTTCTCGCCGGCAGTGTGAACAGCCAGCGATCAACGATTAATATGTCCGTCTCTTTTATTGACACGGGATCTATATCTTTTGTTCGTTTCTTGAGCGAGAAAATAGTCGATAGCTTATCGCTTCCTCGCCGGCGGTGGGACAAGTGCCTCACTGCCCTGCAAGATGTCGCTTGCAACAGTTGCAACATTATATTCCCCGCGTGCTTTCATAACGCGAACAATGACGCGGGCTGCGCCGGCGCACACGTAAGCGTTACCCAACCCGGACCCGATCCGGCTGACTCACCGGACTAACTGGGGGTCAATTTTGGGTCAGGTGTGTTACTACGCCCCCTATTACCCCTTGAGGATTAAGTTAAGTTATACTTGTACGGTCGACCAAAATGCAGTGACACCCTAACAAATGTAATTAGGATTTCTGAACAATTTTTAAAAGTTGTGACTTAATATTAGTTTTATTTGTAGTTTAAGGTTAAATGTCCTTGCCCGGCGCCGCCCGGGTGTATTTTTTTTTCATAAAATCCTTGTCCTTGCAAAATTTCAAACACAATATTTTTGTAAATACGCCACGCTCCGCACCAAGCCAAATGGCGTCGTTGCGTTCTCTGGCTGCTATTTTCTAATCAGTTTGCTCCGTAATGTCGCACTGTTGAGGCGGGGCGTGGCGCGCCCGTGAATGTGGTCATAAAATTACGCCTATCCAGTTGTATACACTTCATCTGACGCCGAGACAAACGGCGCGTCCGTGAAAGCCCAACTTAAGATGGAATGCCCCCATGCTGGTCATTCCACCGGTCGCCTTACACTCCGGAACAAAACAGCTCTATAACCGAACCGTTCGAAGTATTTGCGAAGCTCATTGAAAAACAATATTGGCCGGCGGCCGCAGCACCGTAACTGCATATGTGGGGCGAATGCTTGTTGAATAATAAACGCATAACAGTGTGTGTGTGTGTGTGTGTTGGGCTGGAAGTGGCCGCTGGCTCGCGGCAGGATGTTTTACCTTATTGTTAAAGGAATAGGGTTGGATTTGGTTTAGGTTTAGGTTAGTGTAAAAAAAATTAGTATTAGCGTGGATAACCTGTGAGTCAAGTTAGATATCCTTGCTATTAATGCGTATATTACAAAATTCTTTGCTTATTCAACGATCGTGAATCAATCGACGTACAGGGGCGCTTTCAAAAACATTGTACATATACCTAGTTGAGGACAGTTAAGGCTTGAATTAAAATCCTTATTTTTTTTCCATTTCCTAACGAAAATTAAATACTATATTTAAATCATTTTGGTTAAAATGGCAATTGGCGTATAGGACAAGTTTACAGTACAATGAAGAATGTCAGTAGGTACGCCAAATCGCTTGAAACTTTGTAACAGTAATGTTTATAAATAAACAAACATAATACTTTTTATTTCATTCAAATAGACCCAGTAGTTTTGATTCTACAAACGTTTGAAATTTGGGTCAATAATAATTAAAGCGCGTGGACGCCATCTTGCTTGAGTGACGTCATCGTTCAACTGCGGTACGCGCCCTTATATGAACGAGTAAGTTTACAGGGCTATATATTTTTAACCGTAATAAGTAGCCAGTTGAAATTTTCACAGAATACGTGTTATTATAAAATCTATCGTTTAAAACTATAAAATGAACAATAAATCAAATCCCAAGAAGGGGACCCCCATACAAGAAACATGAAAAAAAATCTTTATTTTTAGCATTTTTATACGGATTGTATTTTTATAATGGCTTCCTATTTTGATGCTATTTTAAACTTAAATTGTAGTCTAATTTTCATTGTTTACGACTAAATAGCAATCTTAAGTAAAACTTCGGCAAATATGTGACAAAACTGATTTTATCAACACGATGGTTTAGGCGGTCACCCATCCTGTTTTAGACTACGCGTGTAGTTGCTTAACTTTGGAAGACGAAATACTGGTTGTATTTGTATGATAGCTTTTTATTTCGGTGTCACATTAAGCTTAAATGATAATCTAAACTCCATACTAACATATATAGTTTACGACCAAACAGTAAACTGTAGTAAATCTCTTACAAATATGTTTAAAAGTGCCTAGTTTAAATCAACACGATGTTTAGGTAAGCGGTGGTTGCTTAACTTTGGTGGTAGGCCTTTCTTTACAAATTTCGTGGTGGTAGGCCTTTCTTTACAAATTTCGTGTTAAGTAATGTAGAATTAATATCGCTACCGTATAAAAGAACGAACTATAAAACATGATTTTTTGATTGACCTAGTAGTAGTTCTGATACTTCGTGTATTCATTACATCGATTTCAAATTTCGCGCGCGGGCGCTACCAGGTTCCTCACTCAAGGTAGTGTGTGTTGGTTTTTTTTTTGTGGGACCAACGCCCTTTGTTACACTTTGGTACAATAGAGGACAATCTTGACTTCTACGGCTCCGACATTTTAAACGAGTAAGATCACTTAAAACTACGGGTACGCTGTACGAGACCGCGTATATAGCGAACTGCGTGAATCATAATATTGTTGAATAGTACAGTCGAGTACAAAGATATGTATACACTTTTTCACCTTATTCCATTGAAATAAGGGCCACAAATGTATACATATCTTTGTACTCTACAGTACCTACCGCTGCAGGCTCGGCCGCCTGTGTCCCGCGTCTCGCACTTGGTTTTTAATTTTTGGCATGTTTCACCTTAGCTATCAACATACTTTATTGGTATTTTTATGTAAAAAACGGTGAACCCAAAATTAAAAGTGCCTATTTATTATTCTAATTTTATTTAACCAACTTACTCGACAAACATTACAAACAGAAAAGCCGGTCAGTGACAGAAAGTTTGTTTAGTTAAACTGTATGTAATACAAAACAATAGATACCTAACCATAACTACCATAGTAACATCAAAACGAACTCGTAAAAATAATTACGAGTATTACGACTTACAAAGTTAAGCAACTACAAGCGTAGTCTAAAACAGGATGGGTGACCGCCTAAACCATCGTGTTGATAAAATCAGTTTTGTCACATATTTGTAGAAGTTTTACTCAAGATTGCTACTTAGTCGTAAACAATGAAAATTAGACCACAATTTAAGCTTAAAATAGCATCAAAATAAGAAGTCATTATAAAAATACAATCCGTATAAAGATGCTAAAACAAAAGATTTTTTTTCATGCTTCTTGTATGGGGACCCCTCTTGGGATTTGATTTATTGTTCATTTTATAGTTTTAAACGATAGATTTTATAATAACACGTATTCTGTGAAAATTTCAACTGGCTACTTATTACGGTTAAAAATATATAGCCCTGTAAACTTGCTCGTTCATATAAGGGCGCGTACCGCAGTTGAACGATGACGTCATCATCCGTGAGCGCTAGCCGCCGAGTTTCGAGCGCCGCATACGAAGTTTAAAATTCAATATCTCGAAAAGTATTTGACGTATCGACATGATTTTTTTAAAGCAATTTTTTGTTTTTAATGAAGAATACGATAAGCCAAAAATCTAAACTGGCTGACATTCTCTATTCAGGTGTCCTTTACGCCAATTGTCATTTTGGGTTCGATTATGGTTAACTTTCGTTACGAAATGGTAAAAAAATAAGGAAGTTAATTGAGGCCTTAACTGTTCTTATGTAAATTTTTTTTAAACGGCCCACAGTACGTTTTATTTTAGTTCAGGTATATAAGTATACAGCCTGGAAACCGATACAGTATAAATTCCTCGGGGAAATTGTACGATTCTCGAGGGTATACCGATAAACGACATCTACGCAGACTTAGAACTCGATCGAAAGGCCGTCTCAAGTCTCAATAAGTATTCAAGTAAGACAAGATATTATTAACGACTAGAGGACGCCCGCGACTTCGTACGCGTAGAATTAGTTTCCCGCTACTCCCCCATTTCTTCCCGTTGGGGGTTGATTTTCGAAAAATCCTTTCTTACAAGGTGAGTGCTCACTTACATCATGAAAGGGACCCCTGTACCAAATTTCAAGTTTCTATGTACAGTAGTTTCGGCTATGCGTTGATATATAAGTTAGTCAGGTTTGCCTTTTATATATACAAAACAAGATAAATTAAGATAATATAGATCACTTTGTTACCGCGGCTCTGAATGGATATAGATATTTAAACTCCATCTTAGTCCTCAGGGTTGACAATGCATTTACATTCCTGAGAAAGCAGGCGTTTAGAGGTCTCAGCTCAGATCCCACTTAGCATCTGGTGGCCTGTGAGCTCGTTTGCCTTCTCCACCCCCTAAAGTGTCCTTTACACTAAAGGATACTCCAGCCCCTTCCAGCGTGAACGACATCCGTGTCCCGTTTCTTTCACACACGCAAGTCGAGCCCACTGAAGCGTGGAGTAGCTGTATCGTTTGAACCAATACGCCAATGTTGGTGAATTGGCCGACGATTACACGTACAGTCGTATTATTTACTAGCTGTTGTCCGTGAGTCCGTCCGCGTAGAACTCTTGCGAAGAAAGAAGCCGAAACACTCGCGCTGCAATTGCCACAAAGTTGTAACAAGGTACCTAGTGACCGGGCTGTGCCTTGCCCCGTATGGGTCTCGATGGACAATCAATAAGAACCTAACCAACAAGGACAACGTAGATAAATGCCCGTATCATCATCATCATCATCACCATCATCACCATCATCATCATCATCATCATCATCATCATCATCATCATCATCATCATCATCATCATCATCATCATCAGCCGCATAACGTCCACTGCTGGACAAAGGCGTTCCCCAAGGTTTTCCACAACGATCGGTCCTCTGCTGGTCATCCAGCGGTTTCCCGCGACCTTTATCAGATCGTCGGTCCACCTTGTGCAAGGCCTGCCGACACTTCGTCTCTCGGTTCGCGGTCGCCACTCCAGATACGAGTTTCCTAAATTAATTATTTAGTAGTTGTGACATGCGCAAGACATACATACTGATATGGAAAATCACAATGAGGGATTTTTCATTGTTATTGATTGACATTTAGGGAAAAAACAAATGTCGATATCGATCATCTATATATATCAAAGGCAAAACTGACTGACTTATACATATATCAACGCACAGCCGAAACTACTGTACCAAGAAACTTGAAATTTGGTACAGGGGTTCCTTTCATAATGTAAGTGAGCACTAAGAAAGGATTTTCTGAAAATTGACCCCTACGGGAAAAAACGGGGGGAGTAGCGGGAAACTAAATCTACGCGTACGAAGACGCGGGCGTCCTCTAGTTTTTTCATAAGACTACAACAACAACCGCCATAAAGAGCCGCCATATTGCGCCACGATATTTTAGGTATACACCCACATTTTGGAGGTATTTCATGTCCATTGGTTTAATAAGACTGTGGATAAACTGCTTCTTCAATGTTATTCTATAGGCATAAAAGGCAAAAGAGCAGACGAGCCATCTGATGGTAAGACGTCACTGCCGCCCATAAACATCTGCAATGCCAGGGGCACTCTTTAGGGGCTAGGGCTTCAGGGGCATAACTACTCTTTTTTGGCCGCGTTTACAGGAGGACATGTCACAGTACTGAGCAAACGTGGAGGGAAGTATTTATAGGAATGATAACCTTTGTTTTATTGTTACAGATCAAATGTAAGCCCGAGAATCGGAAGTGAGACGCCAGAGATGTAGTGTGGATGGGTCTGAGAAAGCACGACAAGATGGCTGCTGGGGAGACAAGATGGCGGACGCAATGCCGCGGGGCGGTGTTGTTTGCGATATTATTGCAAGTTGTTAATGGTAAGTTTGATTTTAATTGTTACCATCATCATTATGTCCAGTGCTGGACAGAGGCCTACCCTGTGATCGATCCTTTACGATATGCCAATATCGGCGTGTTAGTCTGTGTTGCCCTAGATTATCAGTCCAATGGAACTCTGACACACCGTAGAACTGTGTCACAGTGACGTTATGATTCAAGTTGTAAGAAGTGTCAAACAAATTGTTTTGTAATGTCGCATAACGTTAAATCATTAATTTTGGCGTAATTTCTTTCATGTGGTTTGACGCTGTCATTATGACAGGGTTCCATAGTGGCATAACAATTAAAGTCCTTGACTGTACTTATTTGCCGTGTGGTGCCACTCCATTTTTTCCCGTGGAAGTCGTAAGAGGCGACTAAGGGAATAAAGACTTGTAGTATTTTAAGCCGAAGGGCTTGCTACCTGTCACTAATATACTTACACATAAATATCTTAGCGTGACTGTGCCAAATGTGGTTACTTCATTTCATTTCAAAGTTGTTTGTAATTCTGCAGCTCAGCCTAACCCACTCTGGGAATGAAGGCGTGAAGGTATGTATGTATGTAAATATCAAATCGTAATCCCACGCACATTGACCTAGTCCCAAACTAAGCTCTAAGCTTGTAATATGGTTATACTGGACGACGATACATACTTAAATAGATCAATTGAAGACTCAGGGTCAAATATTCACGCTCGTCACACAAATATTTGTTCATTGGAATCTACACGCTTCCGTTATTTTAGTACGGTCACTAACTTGCTAGCTATAATCACTAATTCGCTAAGTAAGTACCTAGTATTTGTCCCCAACAGAATTACTTAAACAAACAATATATCAACTCTCGCGCAGTGGCGCAGCCTCCGATCTCAAGGACGCGCGGTCGTTTGCCCAAGATGGCCGCCGAAAATAGTTCCACCTACATAACGGTTTCGTCAAGTTTGGAAGTGGAGTTGGGTTTGATTCGATTTTTAAATAGATTTGATTAATTTTTGAAGTGTTTGCCGAGACACAGTAAAAGTAAATAGCTACGAGTATTTCAAATTTCAACACTTAAATATCTATTAAATGGCCAAATAAGACGTGTCATGGACGGAATGGTTAAATGGATGGCTTGTTGGCCTTTTAGGGCCTGTTGTTTGATCAGTAGTTAACTTAACTAATTGTTAAAATTCGAAAAAAGAATCAAATATTTGACACATTTCCTCTTTGAGTAATTATGTATACTACTAGAGTGGACGCCTCAACTTGATTTCTTGTAAAACCTGTTAGAGCCGATCGGCACTAACTCGCTCAGTCTGTGCCGAACGGCTTTGGCAACTCGACGCATTGGAGAGAAAAGTGTTAAGTACGTCTAAATATGCGTCCATCTGTACTGAGGTACTGTAAAACTGCTCAGGAAAATCAAATAAAAGTCAAGGAGTGACTTTGCACACGTAATTTAACTGCATTTTCTTTAATCACGCTTAATTTAATTATTTTTCTATCAATTTTAATGCATGTCGACGCGTCATTTGGCCGCCATGTTTCGTTGAAACCAAAGAGTAACAAAATAAGTCTACGCAGACCTGACAAGATCGACGTGCAATGTTAATACAGATAATCAAGTTAAATAAGTTTAGTTTTAACTTTTAATTGTATTCAATTTTGAAGTTCCCTATCACACATTTAATCTATATATATAAAAGGCTAAACTGACTGACTGACATATCAACGCACAGCCGAAACTACTGTACCTAGAAACTTGAAATTTGGTACATGGGTTCCTTTCATGATGTAAGTGAGCACTAAGAAAGGATTTTCCGAAAATCGACCCCCAACGGGAAGAAATGGGGGGAGTAGCGGGAAACTAATCCTACGCGTACGAAGTCGCGGGCGTCCTCTAGTTATATATAATACTTTTTGCCGACTACGAAATTAATGATTGAAGTTGTTTCTTAAGGTAGACTCGTCCTGTTTTTGTGTTAATATTTTTATATTAACACAAAGTATCGAAGGGAAGAAAAAACCTTCAGCTCATACACGCATATATGTTCCGTGCATTTTAAAGAAGACCAAAAATATACCACAAAAACAGGACGAGTCTACCTTAAGAAATATGCATAATATGCAGTACCATGTCACCAATCTTGAAATTTACTAAACGTCAGAAACTGACAAAACTTATATTGTGTGAAGGAAATTAAATATGATGTAGCAGTTTCAATTATTTTATTTTATTATGTCTGCACCCATGACATAAAACCTCTATAATGACTTCTAACTATTATTCCCATTGTACACCGTGAATTACCATCGTGTATGTAGAACAAACTGTAAGTCGCCTCTGTTGCGCGCTCACTTTATCTATAAGAAAACGAACACCCCCGCACACACCGCGCATGCCCCTCCGTCATCAAGTTACTCCGTGTCTTTTGTTTGAAATGTCTGTTCTAGTGTAACGTAATAATTCAATGCATTTCCTTGAGAATTTAACTATTAGTAACGATTTTTAACAATTAGTTAGTTTAACTACTGATCAAACAACAGGCCCTAAGAGATATAAAAGCTCTTTTCTTTAAGGCGAATAATAACTCTCATAGGTAATCTGTTCTAGGAATAAAATAAACATATGAAATCCCATTCCTGTCCGCTGCGAAATTTGCTTTAAAAATGTTCTCTAAATGTAAAATCTAAAGCACCTTGAAAAAAATCCCATACAGCCAAATTAATAAAAGGTGGTGGCCGCGTTCAATTGTGCGAGAAATTATCTCAATATTCGTAGTTAGTTTCAAAAATTAAAATCTGGCTCAAATCGTTGATTTTTTGTTTACAAATATTTATATGTATTTGTATAAGTTTCTCACATTGAGATTCTCATACTCATATCATTTTAGGTAGGTACCTATGGCTCGGCGGAAACGGAATTGCCGACCCATAACCACCTCGTCAGGCAATTCCCTACTTTCCGAGCCTAGGCAATAAAGTACTATTACATTATCACCCCTGACCGATTATTATTAAATTTACTGATTAATCGCGTCGATAACCGAACAGTTAAGCAGTTAAACTAACTGTTGGTTAATTAACTGAACTTTAATGACCGGGCATACCCACCGCCACGGTGTTTGGGTTCAAGCGGTAAACAAAGGTACATTCGTGTGAGTGCATACAATAATGGCATAACTTACGTTGGACGACACTGTTGGCCTAGTTGGTAGTGACCCTGCCTACGAAACTAGCGGTCCCGGGTTAGATTCTTGTTAGGGCAAAATATTTGTGTGATGAGCGCGGGTAGATAAAAGGATAATATGGTGGAAGCAATCCGACGGAGCCCGGCACAAGGTCCTACCACCACTACTACCAGGAGGATATCTAGGAAGTTTAGTCGTACCTACCGCCGTTCGCGTTGTTGTGTTCCGGTGTGGGGATAAGACAATAGGCGGGCCGGCGACTATTCTAGGTGGTAAAAACGATATCGTATCCTGTTATGGAATGGTTTTTAACTCGGCCGCCATTACTGTCAAATAGGAGTTATCAAAACGTTGACAATAAGATAACAGAGGCCCGTTTCACGAAGCTACAAGTTACAAATTACAAGCGGAAGTCTCTTTGTAACTCCTTTTGCTAGAACGAGAGTTCCGCTTGTAATTTGTAACTTGTAGCTTCGTGAAACGGGCCACAGGTCATAAAGGCGATAAGGTTTTTACCGCCTAGAATACCGGCCCTGTAAAATTACTAGCATAGATAGAGGCAAACCACGTTAGTTTTCACGGTTGACAACGCATATGCCGTCTTAGGATTGCAGTGCAAATGTGGACTAAAAGAAGGTGTAGTGACTAAGTTTGAAAAGGGCATGCTTCGATGGTTCGGTCATTTGGAAAGGATGGATGAAAGAAGAGATAAGAGCGAAAGTGAGTGGAAGGGTCGGATGGGGCCGACCTTTTCGAATCAAATCGGAGAAATACTGGAAAAGGGCCGAATTAACTACCCGAAACCGACGTGCGTGCATGACTCGATGTATGAATGTGGAAGAAGCGAATGAGATTTGTCAAGATCGTAGCAGGTGGAAAGAAGTCCTCCCTGCCTACCCCTCTGGGAAACAGGCGTGATTTAATATACTATGTATGTATGTATGTATGTATGTAAACACTTTATTGTACAAACAAAAGAGATAACAATTATAAAATAGACAAAAATATAACAGGGATGTACAAAGGCGAACTTATCCCTTTAAGGGATCTCTTCCAGTCATACTATGTATGTATGTATGTCGGATTGCAGTCTTGTGATTACAGTCTTGAGGTAAACGTCTTCATGGATCTCAGATCTCACTTACCATCAGCTAACCAGTGTGCTCATTCCCCTTAGGAAGTAGGGTAGTAGAGATGACTGCGTTGGGCGAGGCAGTCAAAACCTGTCAGCGCGCAGGTTTGAAGCGATCCACGGATTTCCTCGACGCCCGTATGTAGGCCTACCGTTATCACATTCCGTTGGCTGCGCACGCGCTATTGAGCAAGTTTTACTTGCACGTTCGATTTTGTATGTGTGGGTGGTTTAAAAAAAAAAGAGCGGCGAATCCTAGTAATATTATAATTGCTAGTTTGTGTATTCGTTTGTTACTCCTTCATGCTGCGACGACTGGACGGATTGGGAGATAGCTAATACCTTAGATTAACACATAATTATACTTTTCATCCCGGAATATTAAAAAGTTTCCGAGGGAATAACGATAATTTAATTCTATGCGAACGAAGTCGTGGGCAGAAGCTAGTCTTTGATAAATCCTTTTTAGGGTTACAAAAAATACATAAAATTGGTCTAGGGTGAGTTGGGCTCGCGCTGATTCGATTTGAAATCGAATTGAAATTGGAATATAATAATATATGGTCAAGGAAAATGATTCCTAGACCACCTTGGACTATGCCAAAGTGACACTGTAAATAAAATCATAAAAAATCTTACGATTCGATTGGGTGCGTCTGACATAATCCAAAGTGGTCAAGGAATCATTTTCCTTTACTACATACTTACATATACCTTCACGCCTGTCTCCCAATAGGATAGGCAGAGACTATGGAACGCCAGGTGCCCCGGTCAAACATACAACTGTCGCTTCCTCTGCATTCATCAACCTCTTCATGCACGTACGTCGGTTTCGGGTGCTTTTGATTTGGCCCTTATTCAGTACATCGCGAATCTGATCACCGTACGTCCGTCTAGGACGTCCCCTACCGACGTCACTCACTCTCGCTCGCCATATCTCTTTCGTAACTCTTCTTTCATCCATCCTTTCTAAATGACCAAACCATCTTAGCATATCTTTTTCGATCTTAGTCACTACCTACCTCTTTTTTCAATCCACATCGTTCTCGGATCTCGCTATTTCTTACTCTATCTATCATCCTTCCTTCCTTCCCTGTACTGTTTTCTTTACTGTACTTAAATAAAAAACTTAAGTACCTAAAGGTCATCTTGCATGTAGTTGTAACACATCTGTATAGACCGTTCCACATTCTATATTTGAAATTTGACTTAAATTCCATATTAGTCTTGTACACAACTACATGGAAGAGGACGTATACTTAAGTTTTTTACCTTTACCTACTGTGCGGGGGCGTCCGGCGCGTCGGAACCCTGCACTGAGCATGGTCCGACATGCTCTTGCCCGGTTTTATGGTTTATGGCATGGTGAAGGCAAACGAGCAGCCCATAGACACCTGTAATCTTACAAAGACAATCTCAACACCACGAATCCGTTGCCAACCCTGAGCACTAAGATGGAATGCCTCAATGCTAGTAATTCCACCGGTTGTGTTATCCCCACACCGGAACACAACAATGCGAATGCTGCTTGGCGGCACACAAACAATTTATAACATTTAATATAGCTAGTTTCTCTATTTGTTTGCTCCAAAACACGCGTATCACAAACTAAACTATTTATTTACTTACTTTCACTCGTCACGACTCTCTTACACTTTCCACGCCATTTTAGCTTTACTCTCGACTGGCTTCCGATTGTGATAGGTAATCTGATTAGGAACAATGTTTTTGATCCGTAATGACGCGCCCCGCCACAACAGCTGGGCCTGGGCCTCTTCTACGACGATATACAAAATTGCTCTTCGGCCATTACTGTCAAGTAAATAAGAGCTATCAAAACGTTGAAAATACAATAACAGGTCAAAAACTATATTGTTTAGTACCAATTTCATGCTAACGTTTCTGCGCCTGCGCCTGTATTCTAGGCGGTAATATCCAAATCGTATTTGACCTGATGGCCACCAAAATAAAAACAATTTGTTCGTCTTCAAAGTGGACAAGGGTGTATGAGGAAAATAAAATAAAAAATTTAGCAACCAAGTGCTTTACCGGTCCACGATTACGTAACTGTACAATTTAGTGGCGCGTTTTTGTGGATTGCAAATCGGTTCCGATTTTCTATGAGGAAAAGAAAATTATATTTGGTCACCAGGTTAGCTATAAAGAAATATTTCTTCCTTGTAGATAACTGCGGATATTCCAGATTTCGATGAAGAAATTTAAAAACTGTTTAATATAAATTTAGAAAATATTTCTGAAACCAGGTTAGTCAGAAATATTTTTCCTTATGGGTAACCAGATTTTTAACTTGCAATGGTCATCTCAAATGGTCAAATTTCGTAATTTATCGTACTCATTAATAGCGCGTTTTGATGTATTAAAAACTAGTTCCGGTTTTCTATAAGGAAAATAAAATATACATTAGGTTTATTAGGTTTAGGAACTAGTTTAAAAAAACGGTTTATTTCGTAGCTAGTCCGGATTAATATTCCGGCTTTCGCAACTACTCGCGTTGATTTGAGTAATATTCAATTTATTTATATTATCTGAACCACAAAATATTTTAAAAGTTGTTCTGAAATGCTTATAGAAGTTTGTCTCAAAAAAAAACTGCTAACGGCTAAAGAGCTCCAAACGCCACATGGTCCTTTTTACGTCACAGCTAGTCCTAAACTTAAAAAATAATATAACACGTTACAAACAATAAGACGTCATTCTGACATATAAATTGGCTACATCAGTATTTTTTTAAATAATGCAGTGCCTTTAACAAACTTCTATTATCAGGATTTTTATCAGAAAACCTTTTAAAAAAAAAAGTTGTCGATTATTATTTAATGTAGCTTGAAGGAGCTAAGAACAACAACACGAACAACAGCTTCTTTACCCCCATAAACCTGCCGTAGGTTTAATTTTTTAAGATTGTATGTTTCCTTATTTTAGGCAAAAAACGTAGTATATAAAACAAAGTCGCTTCCCGCCGTCTGTCCCTCTGTATGTACGCTTAGATCTTCAAAACTACGCAACGGATTTTAATGCGGTTTTCATCAATAGATAAAGACTAGAGTAATTCAAGAATATTTTTTACGTATAATAAATTCTGTATTATGTACGGGTGTTACAGAAAACTCCCATAAACCGAAGCGAAGCGAGGGCGGGTTGCTAGTAAACTATAATAACAATATATGCCTTCAATTAGTGTAGGATTGATATAGAAGATATCTTTATAAAGTGGTAGCAGCGGACCGTGGCGAGATGTCTCTAACAGCCGTAACTGACGTTTCACGACGTCACGCAGATTAGTTTTTTTTTGTTAAAGTTGGGTTTTGGAGAGGGTACTGGTGAAAATGGCAAAGTTTTATTAATCCTTTTCGTGACAATGACTCTTCAGCGTGCGGTTTTTTGCACAAAATTAATTACAGGTTTAATTGAAAACTGTTTTAGAATAGACCATGTTTAGATAGTAGTTTTTTTTTTCATTGTAATGTTTTTATTTTCTAGGTAACATTTTACTTTAACTACTCGTTTACATATGTCTATAGTTCTTAGAAAAAAATGTCACAGACAAACAAAGCTGCAAAGGTACAAATAAGTTGTCTAATAACAAATAACACATCAAAAAACTTAATTTTATTTTTAAAATATAATTTACCATAAGTGACAAAATTCGATCCTATTTGGAGTAAGTCTTTTTGGTTTCGTTTTTACGATATCTAACAGAACGAATTTGTCTATTCAGGGTTATTGTATATTTATGAAATAATATACTCTCACAAATTTACCCTCCCGTGTAAGCTGATCGAAGTTCTGTACAAGATTATAAGATACAAGATAATTTATTGATGATTTATTGTCAGAAAGTGGGTACCTATATTACAAAATGCGTTATTGTAGATAAGACGATCGATAGTGATACGTAACCAATATCGTTCCACACTCGCTTATTCTCTTAAGCATGCGCAAAGTGGTTTCTATTTCCACTTAAATTGTGCATCACAAATTCAGATGTTCGAATTTGAGTGCACATTTGTCATTCAAGTTGACACAGAGAAAGCCGCCCGTAAGTCATGCATTGTGCGTGTTGCGTCACGGTGCTGTTACGTTGTCACTTTAGTGTCGTTGTAATCATTTATTATGCATTTTATAACGATCTTATCGAGGATGGAATTTTAAACACCCTGTATTTTAATTTTACAATAAAGAAAGAGATTTAGTACTTATATTTATTGTAAGGTCAGCACAAAACATACTGATAAATAAAAAATAAGAAAAGTGTTCTTATTCTTTGTATTGCCGACGCGATAGCCTAGTTGGTAATGACCCTGCCTACGAAGCTAGTGGTCTCGGGTTCGATTCCCGGTATGGGCAAATATTTGTGTGGTATTTGTTCCTGAGTCATGGATGTTTTCTATGTATTTAGGTATATAATTTATCTATAAGTACATTAAGTATTTATATAGTTGTCTAGTACCCTCCCATAGTACAAGCCTACACCTTAATTTGAGACTAAGTAAATTTGTGTGACATTGTCCCCTGATATTTATTAATTTGTTTGTGCATTCGCAGTTGACAATACGACCTCATGTCAAAGGCAATATGGTTTTTCCGAGTGGAATAGAGCACTATTAATTTCTTACATATCTGGCAACACTTATCTGTCAAGCTAGTCCGTCGAATTATGGATTATTCATCAGAACATATTTAAACAAGGTGTTTTTAAATCTAGCGTTGGATAACATCAAGATTCGTTTACATAAGTATTATAATTATGCACTTTCGACGCCATTTTGATGTCTGCTTTCATATTTTAATTGACGTTTAAATTTCAAGTGTGATGATTCTGGGGTTTTAAAGCAAAAAAGTTTGTATGTTTGAGTCGTTTTAGACGTGTTGGGTTCTGTTTCAGTTCCTGTCTGTCTGTTGCGCTTTGCTTGCTAAACCACTGAAACGAGTTTGATGAAATTTAGTATGAGAATAATGTGGCGAAAACTTTTATAGTTACCGGAACACGATAAATAAGTTATAAATGGATTTAATAAAATAATCATTTATTAGGGTTCAGTACCCAAAGGGTGCCAGCGGGACCCTATTACTACGCCGTCTGTCTGTTCGTCTGTTAGTCAGCTGTATCTCATTAACCACTATTAGTAAAATTTTCATAGAGTGGTATATTTTTATTGCTGCTATAACAACAAACGATGAAAAAATGGTGGGGAGGAGGAAAACGTGAGAGGAGGCATTTGCCCAAAAGTGGGACGCAACATGGTCTTTATAATGAGAGGGACGGACGTTAACGGCCATGTTACCTGATGCCCTTAATATTTTTTTTCGAATCTACCTCTGGTTTATGTTTGCACTAAAATATGATGCGATAGAAGCATCAGATCCCCATGATTAAAATAAAAAGACAACTGTTCTAACTTCATGTTTTTCTTTAATTTCAGGGTACGAAGAAATCCACACCATATCACAACTATCACCAAAATCGGAAGGAGTCGACCACCAACAGGACTTCATCCTACATACCACTCAAACAGAAAACCTAGCATTTAGGATAGAACCTAGCATCAACTACGACGATCTAGAGGCATTAGAACCAGAAAACATAATAAGTGATGAAGAAACTGAGAAGCACTTCATCGTCGCTAGATCTGCAACTCCTGACAGAGAATCCAGATCTATAAACTTTGATGAACTCCCATCATCGAACAACGAAATAGACAACGAATTAGAACTACATAATAAAAGAAAGTATTACGAGATATTACCAACAAAAACGACAGGGTTTAATAAAGACAATGAAGTAGTATTGCCGTCTGATGGTTACGGTGATAAATTTGAGTTTAAGTTTCCGGGGGAAGCCAGAAGGGCTCCAAAGGCGAGGGCGATGCCTCCTTTGGGGCCCAGGATACGGCCTTCTGTAGTGCAACCGATGTATGCAACAATGACCCCTAATGAAGGTAGGCAGAATACAGAAATACAAAACATCATTACTGGTATAGTCAAGTTACTCAACGGTAATGTAAACGTGCAAGCAAATACTCAGTTACTAAGACCAGGCAGACCTACGAATTCTAGAATTAATGACCGAGGACCGCCTAGAATATCTGATGTAGCTCCTTTGCGCGATAAACCTATCACTCCGCCGACTCATGCTTATCATCCAACTAAAACGCCTCCCCCTTACCCCTTCGATAGACCTCATCATGGTGTCAATTTGCCTGAACAAATTGTTCCACCACTGAATCCTTATAGACCTGGGTTTAACAGGCCGATACCTCCATGGCAGCGGCCAAGGCCAAGACCAACCAGGCCCAGACCAAATCCTGGACTTCCAGTATACAAACCTCCTCCAATGCCTGTTGACATACCAGACTTAGATGATCTTAAGGAAGATGAACCAGAAAATGAGACTAATCACGATAACCATTTGATTCATGATGAGAAAGAAAGCGTTCCTTTAGTTAATCTACCTATCTCTAACACTACCGAAGAAAATGAAAGAGAAGAAAATAAACTTACCACTGCACCTGATACTACTACCAGTACAACCACGACAACGACGACAACAACTACAGAACAGACAACAACGTCAACGACTACAGAAAAGCCGGAAACTACAACAGAAAATCACACTACAACTACTACGACTGAAAAGGTTACTACAGAAAAACCAAAACCTACCACAGAAAAACCAAAAACGACCACAGAGAAACCGAAAACTACCACGCAAAAGCCAAAAACAACTACAGAAAAGGTTAAAACGACTACAGAGAGAGTTAAAGTTGAGAGGAAACCTGAGAAAGATAAGAAAAAAGAGCCTTTTAATGCAGACAAGAAAGACAAATACAAGATTGATGAAAAACCTAGTAACAAGACTAAGATTGAAACTATTATAGACATTATAGAGTCATCTATAGAGGAAAATAAGTTGGCTTTAGCGTCCATGGCTGCTGCAACTCCTACAGAAGGATTAATAACACATTCTCCAACAGTTAGTGGATTAGGAAATTCAAATAATGTTGTTAAAACATCTTCAATCAATGCACAGCCTTTACCATGTAAGTGTTACCATATTTTTATTATTTTTAACGTTAGAAATCCATAAGAAATAATCCCTAAATACTTTTGAGCTATAATTTTCAGCTGATACATTTGTTCTCTTCAACAGCTTCTCAGTCTCCATACCGTCCATACGTGGGCCGGCCGGGTATAGTCCTGGACGACACCGATTTCAAGCCCCATGGCAGCCGCATCAGAACCGACGCGCCGGTGGTCACCGCGCCGGCTTATGGAGAGATCTTCGATGTGACCCTCACCGCTATACAAGGTCCTGGGGAGAAGGGGGCATCGGGTAAGTTATGAGGGTTTTCATTTGACCAATGACGAGCCTGGGAGGATGGTCTTTGGACAAAGGTAATAATAGACGTGGCCAAAGCAAGGGAAGCAGGCAGTTGGCAGACAATCATACTCGACATTGATGTTTTTTTTAAGGCATGGGGAAGGCAAACCAGCCACCTATTGGATCTGTTTGCACGTGGGATCTGTGACCCATAAATATTTTCACTCTCAAGACTACAATCTTAATATTGCAAACCTAAGACCGCACATGCGTTGCCAATTCTGAGCACTAAGACTAAGATGAAATGCCTCTATGCTATTAATTTCACCGGTGGCCTTATCCCCAGATGGAAATCGGAACACAGCAATGATATATGGACCCGATCTATAATGAGAATAAAGACGCCAACTTCGCCGTATTTTCATAAAATATGGGGAAAAAACATCCCATTTTTAGGGTTGCGTGCCCAAAGGACCAATCTAAGCCATATTGCTGACAGTCTACTATCAGTGCGTCCGTCCATCCGTGGTTTCAGAATATAATAAAATTTACCAGTTTAAGGTCTTTTGAGGGATCTAAAAAATATTTTCACAACCGGAGTGTTTTTTTAAATTACCAATTGTTTTGCTTCAGTACACATCCAAAACGTGCACCCACTATCCGGGCACGCGGAGCACGACGACATCATAGTCTCGGCCGTAGGTGAGCAAGGCTTCGTGTCTATCGACGGGAAGAGAACCTACTTGAACCTGTTCGATACTGCTACCAACGTCGATGTTAAACCCACCAGGGTTCAGAGCATGCCGCATTCAGGTGGGAACCATGTCCTCCTGCTCTTGCTCTTGCCTTTGTCACACTAAGCACCATATACTAACATATACAAAGTAAAGGTGTATGAAACTAATAGCCTGTGTTCTAATACAATGAACTGACAGGACCAGGCCTTGAAAAACTAATTGATCTGTTTAACGAGCTTGTCAGAAACTCCATACATTACAAATAGAGATTTTTCATTTCGACTCCGCTTGAACAGAATCGAAATTATTTCGAATTGATCGAAGAACAAAATAAAACTGTTCATTTTCGAAATACTGGTTAATTTTCGCTCGGTAATTTGTTCGCACCGTCTACCACCACCACCGCTTTCTCGTCTTTCCTACCCTAATAGCTAGCTCTTTAGTTGCATTTTCACTTGATCAGCTTAAAGTCAAGCAGGCCTTAAGAATCAAAAACGAATAAGCCAGGTTAATCCCAGTGATGATAACGCTCGTGAATCTATTTCGCTCTGAGCGAGCTTTTACCATCTTTTGCGAAGAACCTGGCTAAGAAAAAACCATATTTAACAGGTATTTCTCGAACCGTTCCTAAGCCCTGGACAGGACAAATATCGGTCGGAGGACTGTTAGTGTGTCACGCTTAATTGGGAATGGCACAACATGTTCTCTTCTCTCTCGTCTACCAGTTGTTAATTTTGTATTCACACCTTTCATACATAATGTATCATTCTTGATGCAAGCCATCCATACCTTTATCTTTGTACCCTTTATGTCCATCTATATTTGGACTCTTCACACTTCTAGTAATGTGATCCGATCTAACTTCCTATAAGACAAAAACACCAAAAATAGGCATATACACGTTTACCTACTATAGCCAGTGTATTATTTTGGTTTGACATTCGTTTGTAATAAAAACGTGGCATAAAAATTATCCAATCATTATAATACTGCCAAAACTCTTCCACTGCTGGAACAGGATATATCCAATGAGTCATGATACAAGTTTTGTTTTGCAGCACTATCAAAAAGTCGTATGTCTCATTTTGGGTACCTTGATCCACATTGTATCTACGGTAAAAACCATGTTAGGCCCGCTGTATTCTTATAATCTAACCTTTAATAACCTACACCTTATTGTTCCAGTGATCCCACAGCCCCAAAGACCCCAAGGACCCCAAGGCCCCCTAGGCCCCCTAGGCCCCGCGCTGGGCACGGGCTCGGCGGTCCCGGCGGACGACGAGCCCTTCCCCCCGCCCGTCGTCCCCCCGCGGCGCCCGCTGCCGCAGCCGCGTCCGCAACCACAACCCCAGCCAGTTCCGCCTCCGTATAAACGACCAAGGCCACAGGAAACTCTCAGGTACGACTGGTTGAAGCTTGGAGACGCTTGCTGCTAATGTTACTGTTTTGTATTGTTTCAAAATGTATGAAGACATAAAAAAAATTCACCGACGCCGTCCTAGCCATGATAGCCGACAGAGTGGACTGCCTTTACATGCGCCACTGCTGCGATAGGAACGTCAAACGCACTTAGTTTAATTTAATTTGATGTCTTGCATGATGTATTTAATTTAATTTGATTTGGTTGGTTTATTGTGAATTATTTGGATATATGGATAATTATTATTAATGCAATTACTTGAAATAAATGTTTTACATTATTTTATTAGTTCTTCAATTATTCTAATTATTAATTTCTATACCTGTGGTATAGTGAATATATTTTTTTATTTTCATTTCGTTCAATAAATATCTACCCATGTCAAAAAAATATCCACGTTAGTATACACGGGTCCGGCTGGTGCCAATATTTATTTATTTATTTATTTATCTATACATATAATAAAGTTGTAGAAGGGAAAAAATCTGTACATTCGAGATATTTACTCAAAAATACTATAGGGGCCCTCAGAATGAGCAGCAGAACACGTTTCTACAATTTTTAGAGTTGGTGTCTGTTTGTCTGTTTGTCTGTTGGTCTGTTTGTCTGTTTGTCTGTTTGTCTGTTTGTCTGCTTAATTTTGTTTCTCCTCGCATCAATTGAAAACCACTGAACCAATTTTAATGCGGTTTTCACTAAAACATTTCAGTAAACGGTGACCAGGTTTATATATAATAAAAAATTAAGATATGACAATCAAAGTGGGGGAAAAGAGGGGTTAAAGTTAGTATGGAAAAAAGTTACCGGATTGAGCTGGTTACTTGAAACTTTGTATAATTACTCTTCGTAACAAATTAAACAATACCTGTTTCAGGATTTCTCGATTAAAGTTAAAACAACTAGGAAATTATCAAATTAGGCCAATTACATGTATTTCTTTAAAACCCTATTCGAGGGCCGTCGATCACTTTACGTGATTACAAATATCAACATTTTATTCTCCGTTTATTACATAGAAACTAAATTCAAGGATTTTTTATAATTCAATGTACAAAATGTTATAAAAAGACAAAATAAATTATTCCAATACGTTGTTGTAACAAATGAGACGCCATGATGACGTGCATCAAAGAAAAGGACAACCATATCCCTCCCATAACTGGAGAGATCAAGACAGAAAAGCACACGATCATAGATAAACGTTATAGAAGCGAAGTTGTGATTGAAATTTACATTGTCGCGTTGGTACTTGAAAACATTGTTTTAATGCGTAATAACGAAAGATCAAGTTCGAATACATATTTAAGACAATATTTGGACAACCAAACTCCTATTTTTAACCGCCGGAAAAAAAGGAGGAGATTATACGTTCCACTGTATGTAATTTTTTTTATGTATGTTCAACGATTTCTCCGTCAATTATGGTCCGATTTCAAAAATTCTTTTTTGTTTATAGAATATACTTCCGAAGTGGTCTCATTGTCACCAAATTGTAATCTGATGAGCGGATCCATGAGGAATTGAGGGAACTCCTCAAATATTATAGGTAGTATTTTTACTAACAAGTCCAGCATTTGCATTCAGATAATATCATTTGGTGAACTGAAACTGATGATGAAGACCACAGATGGTCAACGGAACTTCTCAATGGTACCTATTTCAAGGGTGGCGATAGTTAAGATATCTTGATTAAGATAGTTGAGCGACTATAACGTAGAACATTTAATTGTTGAAATATGACTATGACTATGACTTTCCCGTGGACTTGCGGTGAACTTGAAATGTCTAAAAGTTTCATATCAACTAAAAAGTGGGACTACATGACAGCTTACTATGATCACTAAAAAGTATAAAATAAAATAAACGTTTTAAAAAACACAAAACCACGTTCAAAAACGCATAAAACATATTTTTTTTAAATGGTAGGTAACTTATATGTCAGTGACTTACAATATTTTTAACCAAAAGCCGACTTCAGTTTGACTGACCTATATGTACCTACCATTTTAAAAGAAGGTATTTTTTGCGTTTTTGAAGGTGGTTTTTTTATTAACTTAGCTTGGGTTTAACAATTTCGATCATTAATTATTCTCTTCTTTGGGTTCCGCAGCATTATAGCGAAAAGAGAAACCGTACAATTTCGTCATGTTCATGTTTATCTAAAACATATAATATGTCACATATACCTAAATTTTTTTGGTTATAAACATTAGTAATACTACTATCTAATCAATCAGATTATGAAATAAAAAAATAATTTCGTTAGTAGTAAAAAAACAGTACCTACTGAATAAACTAACTCTAATAGCGCAAACTTGCAATGCATTTATTTCAGGATCATAGAGTTCCATAGATTATTAGTAACATTAAATCTTATTCTCTATTAGTAATTATTTGTCAAAAATGTACAATTGATTAACTTATTTTCTCCTATGGCTTCTGCCACCCAGTGTGACCACCCATGTTGTACATTCTGTTTTGTTAGTCTATGTCAAAATGAGCGATGTCAGATTGACGTTGACATATCCGGATTTTATATTTTTTTCCGCCATTTTCAAGACTTCGTCTCCTGACATTGGTGGAATCATCGATAGTATCGATGGAGCTACAAACGAAAAATTGAATTGAAAATTGTCCGGACTTCGTCAAGGCTTCTCAACATTACCATTGTTACAGTACTCCTTATTCTTAGTAGCTCTGGGCCGGTTATGGCTATCACACTTGCACTCGCATCTGACAATATGTTTGTCACTTTTTTTTATAGAAAAACGAAGATTGCCCAGTGCTATTAAGAAACTGGTCGTACTGCGCCTCTATTCCCGACGGTAAAAACGATATCGTAGTTGACCTGTTATGGTATTGTTATGACGTCAGACGCCATTACTGTCAAGTAAATAAGAGCTATCAAAACGGTGACAATACGATAACAGATCAAAAACGATATTGTTTTTACCGTGTTGAATAGAGGCCCTGTACAGTTGTTATTTAAATATTAGGGCGGTTAATATGATCATTTGATTTTTTTACGGGTAGTCACATAATTTTTGGCGGTTGATTAACTACTGTGCTACTATGAAAAATATGAGGGTAGTTTTGCTTGCGGAAATTAGCGTTAAGGGCCGTACAGACTACGTTAGTAATTTAGTCGAGTAGCGAGTATTTTAGTTGTGTTTTAGTCGAGAAGAATACCACTCGACTAAATTTTCGTTGTTCAGACAGATTTAGTTCCTAAAATACTCGCTACTCGACTAAATTACTAACGTAGTCTGTACGGGCCTTTAGTTTTAGTTATAGATTTAAACGATTACACGTTGTAAAATCAAGTTTTAAGGAAACGAGCCGGGGGGTGCGGGGCCAAAGTGATAAATAGGGGGCTCGGAGGCGCAGCCCCCGCCTTAAAGAAAGGACCTTACCGACATCCTTAATAAGATAGATAGGTAAGTTTTTTAGTTTTCATGTTTCCTCTAGAGCAGATAATAGGAGCTCTGATGATTTTTCGTTCATTTCGTTTTGCGTGCGGAAATCAGCGTTAGTTTGAGTTAAGTATTCGAGTCTAAACGATTAGATATTACATTAGGCATTGTGAATATTAGGTAAAGTCAAGGCAAAGGTTTACACAGGAGGGGCTCGAGGCCGTAGCCCCCTCCTTTAGAAATACACCGTACCGACATATTTATATGTTACTAGAGGACGCCCGCGACTTCTTATGCGTAGAATTAGTTTCCCACTACTCCCCCCATTTATTCCCGTTGGGGGTCGATTTTCGGGAAATCCTTTCTTAGTGCTCACTTACATCATGAAAGGAACCCCTGTACCAAATTTCAAGTTTCTAGGTACAGTAGTTTCGGCTGTGCGTTGATATATAAGTCAGTCAGGTTTGCCTTATACATATATAGATATAAGATAGATAAGATAGGTAGATTTGAGCTTTCTTTTGTCTTTCAAAGTAGAAAATAGGAGTTCCGTTGAGTTGTCTTTAAAACACTTAATTGGGCCCGGTTTGACGGATCTTACCATAATATTATAAACTGGCCAGAGCCACGACTTCGTCTGCGTTGATTTCGATTATCGTTATTCCCTCGGGAACTTTTAAATTTTCCGGGATAAAAAGTAGCCTATATTTTAATCCATTGTATAAGTCATCTCCATTTCAAATTTCATCCAATTCGGTCCAGCTGTTGCAAGAGTGCATAATGTACACATACTTACTATGAATTTTGCGCTTATAATTATTAGTAAGGATGAGAAAGTTTGGAAGTTTGTTAATTACGCTTCAACCACTGAACGTATCCAGATTAAACTTGGCACACATATAGGTTAGGTTCTGGAATAAGACTTAGGATAGTTTTTATCCAATAAAACGTCTCATTCCTACGGGAAATCAAATTAATCGTTAAAAGATGTGAATTTGCTCACAAAGTTTACATGGACGAGTATAAAAATTAAAAAGGTGAAATCTCAGGTAGCCATGTGTGAGTAGTGTGTTTTTATTTCTGTTTACGTTTGTCATCCTGTAATCCTTTCAGTTGTATCCACTGATGTGTGCGTACACGGAAGTTACTAAAGAAACACACTTTTAGTGTATAGATACGAACTAGATGGCGCTAGCTGGGTATCGAATTGTTGCTCTGCATGGTGTGGTCAAAGTCGCTGCCCGGGGTGGTTGAGCGATTTTCCCTATACAGCGCAATTATAAGCTTTATGGTTAGGCTAAATTTATATTATTCAAATTCAAATTCAAATTCAAATTCAAATTCAAATTCAAATAATTTATTCAGTAAGTAGGCCCTGCAGGCACTTTTACATGTTTGAGTCTACCAGCGCTTCCAAAGAGACCACTGTTGAGAAGAAGCGCCGCAAGAAACTCAACAGTAAGCCGTTTTTTCCAAATAAATCACTTATTACAATACTAAACTTAAGCTACATAATTTAAATGTCACAGGGATGTACAGGTCCCAGTAGTAATAATAATTAAATATATCTAAATGTCAGATTATAATAAATAATACAATTTCGGAGATGTAAACAGTCTCCAAATGTCAAATTAAAATTAAGAATTAAATATAATTTTTAAAAAAAACACAAAACAAGGGAGATGTAGAAAGTCTCCACGGTCAATTTTGGAGATGTAAAGAGTCTCCAGATGTCAAATTAAAAAATAAGGGAGATGTAGAAAGTCTCCACGGTCAATTTCGGAGATGGTAAAGAGTCTCCAGATGTCATATTAAATATTCATCCTGGTAACATCAAAATTTGAAGTCCACGCAGACGAAGTCGCGGGCAGAAGCTAGTATATTAATATTAATACTTACCATTAGAAGGCGCATGCGGTCATGTCGAGCGAGCCTTGTGCACGTTAGTTTAGATTCTATTGGTTAATATTGGCACAGCTCCGCTCCACTCCGCTCATCTCCGCCTCAGTGGAGCCGCAACCGCGGTATATACCTTAACTGGGCGGACTGCAAAAAAAATATGTAAGGTCACAGTAGACCATCCTCGAATAAACCTTTGTGCTTTATACCGCACAAAGCAAAGGCATAGTACCTTCACCTATTCACACACATAATCGCAATCTCTGACTATCTATAAGAAACTTCTTCATGAGCACTTTTTGTCGCAGTCATAATTGTATTGTTTCAGTTCATTTCTCTCACTACCTGCTACTTACTTAAAACAGGAATTTCTGTCGTGTGGCTGTCTTTATAATTATTTCCCTGTCGTAGATGTATTGATATTTATTTATTTATAATTATCTGTTTATTTATGCATATCATATATATCTTGTATTTATTTCTATTTATGTACTTTTACTTTTCTGTTTATTTGTTTGGTAAGCGTATAGGTATTTATAATTTTTCTAGGTTTCAGTATTCATGTTTAATAACTTACATAGTTTCTTGCTATAGGTAATATTGCTCGCGCGAAGTCCGTGGGTACCACCTACTTTGTATAATATTTAAATTTGACACTATATGCCTACTCAGCGATAAAACAGCCTGTTGTTTAGTTTTGTATTGTATTGTATTGTAATTATAGTATAATTATAGTATAAGTAGGTAATCTCTAGCTCTTTAGGAGTTTCTGCTACTTATATTACCGCTCGGGAGCTAGGGTTGTATATAACAATTACGTGACCATATTTTTGCGTCGACGTGCGTCGCTCGATACTTATTGATATGCAAGCAACCAAAGGCGGCGATGTGGTTGTTTTCGATTTTCAAAGTTTTGCTGTTCCATTGTGCTAGGGGTCAATGACCCAACTGACTGTTCTTATTGAACTAGGTTTTTTTCAACACCCTGTATGTCATGGCAATTGTACTTTATTTTTGAATCTTATTTACTTATTTAAATTAATTATTATTTCAGGATCGACACTTGCATAGTCGGAGATGACTCTACTTGTGATCTGGCGCAGAACGAGAAATGCAGGACTGAAACAGGTAAACGCGAAAGCACTGCATTTATTTGCCCTCTTTATTTTATAAAAACCAAATTCTAGACATCGAAATTTCCCTTGTAACAAAGGTATTCAAATATTGACCAACTCACATATTTTAATAGCTATCATAATTTATTTTCTGCCTGAACAATGATTGATTATCCCTTCATCAAGGTACCTATGAACAAATTTAAATTCAAAATTCAAAATTCAAATTGATTTATTTCATTAAATGATGATAATCTTACCCGTTGATCAACTTGCCCCTAAATATTATTAGCTATCTAACTTTATCTATTTATTAAAGTATTTATTACATGCGTGCCCTTCGTACCCCCTGATCGCCTTTCTCCTGAACATTGTTGATCATCTAACCCCCTGACTTGCCCCCAGGTATTTCAAGCTGCCAATGTCGACCGGGATACGCTCGGCGAAAACACGGAGACCCGTGTCGACGGGTTGTTGCGCTTATTCTCAATTTGAGGGTAGATCGGCTGTACGATAAAAAGGTAAGGGGCAAAACTGTCATTGTTAAACTTTAAATATGCCCTCTAGGTGTAGCGATGATGTTCGCAAGATAAGGTACAATGGACGAGGCCTATAGGAATACGAAAAAAAATTAGAGGCAGCAATGCCCATAATTACTCATAAGTCATAACTTACAGACTAACATATGCAAATATTATAAATATGGAAGTGACTTTGTCTGTTTGTTACGCTATCACAGTTAAACCGCTTAACCGATTTCGATAAAATGTAATAATGGCTAACTTAAATTTGAAAATTGTGTTTGTAGGTTTGTTGCCTCTTCAGATCACTACGCAATAAAAATGTTAAAACAAAAACATTGTCTCCTGACAAGTTTGTATCCCCGAGCAACTTAGGTTGGTTTAAGATTTTTATTTATTATTGATTTTCATTTTTTCAGATGTCATGGGACGCGAAACTAGCGGACAAACATTCTGAGCTTTATCGACAGTTGAGCTATGAAGCGCTACAAGCTGTGAGTAATAATATATTTCATAAAAGTCACAACTTCAATATTATTCATAAACCTCTCGCCTTTTTGACCCCTGTTTCCAAAGCTGATAAGTAACTCTTGAACTATCCCGATTGCACTAGATTTTGGAAAAATAACGTGAACAAGTACACAGACAACATTGCAAACGCGTTGCCAACCCTTTAAACTAAAATGGAATACCTACGCATCTTTGTTCCTCGAGCATACAGACCGTTGCTGTATTGTGACATTTTGCATTGTAAAAATTATTTATATTGGTGGTAGTGACTTTATGCAGGATTCGTCCGGATCGCTACCACCACCTTGTCCTTTAACCTACCACCAAGTAGCAGTCTTAGTATTGTTATGTTCCAATGTGGGGATAATACAACCGTCTAAGACTACGCTTCTTAGCGTTTCGATGGCGTATTAGATACCTATGGGCTGACCTAAAATAACTAACTTAGAATCACTCCATCTTAATTCTTAGTCCTCAGGGTTAGCAAAGCATTTGCAGTCTTAGGATTGCAGTTTTGAAATTGTAGGCTTGAGATTCGAAATGTCAATGACTCTCAGATCTCACTTACCATCAGTTACACTGTGTGCTCTTTTGCCTTATCATCGCCAAAAACAAAACCTAAAGGGTAATTAATGGTGATAATGTAACGAAAGTTACCATTTCAATGCGTGTTTTTTTAAACTTTTAATGCTATTTTTTTCTAGATATAAATTTAATCAAATAATCTAACTAAAAAAACAAGCAGAATGCTAGAAATTGGTAACTTACGTTACTCTCTGCCATGAGAAAAACCTATATAGAAAGTATTGTTTAACCTTATTTTTCTAGATTGACTCAGCGTTCTCGATGACGCCGTTCTCCGACGACTTCGTGGCCGGTTCGGTCAACTCTGTACATAGGGAACTGGGAAGCCAAGGCGTCTTCGTCAATTATACTATATTGGTAAGCTTGTTCTTTATCAATTTATGTTCAAACGGTGTGAGTATTAGTGACGATGCGTTTAGCCTAGTTGGTAGTGATACGTTATGGGCAAATATGAGTCTTGGGTATTTGTATTTAGCATGTATTTCTCTATATACGTATGCTAATTTTTGTAATAATAATGGTAAATAAATATGTCAAGGGACAATGTCACACCAATTGACCTAGTCCCAAACCACAGTATTAAGAAGATAAATAAATACTTAAATATAAAGAAAACATCCAAGACTCAGTAACAAATACTCATACATCACACAAATGCTTGCTCGTCGTCTATTAAAACACTTTCGTCGCGGCCACGATATCGCCGAAATACGACACCCTTCGGATAGAATTCCTCCTTTATAAACGTCGAAAGATGAAATCTCATCCCATCTTATATGAAATTTAAAGTATTCCCTTATCTGACAGATGCAAGAAACAGGAGAAACTCTCCGGCCGGCGGTCGCCGTTGACATACAGAAGCACATCCTCGGCGTGATTCGTCGACGGTCTAACAACGTCGGCACTTCCGCGGTCTGGGTCGATAGCCCTGCTGGCAGCGTCGCACCATTAAAAGGTAAGAAGAAATACAAATAAACCAGTCAATAAAAAAATACGCGGCTGCCTTTGTTGGTAAAGGTAAAGGTCTTGACCCCATTTAGTGGAAAAGTCTATGCTCGATATATACAATGCGAAATTTAAATTAACGTTAATAACCCCGCGTTTTAGACAGTTAGCACCTCTGCAGTATCAGAATATAAGAGTCAGAGCTCAGAGGACTGAGGTATAATATCTGGGGTCCTAGAGAAAAAGGCGAAGTCTCCTGAAGATCAAGTGAAAAACCCTTTTAACTAAGTCCCCAAACATAGCCTATGTAACTCCATGAATAAATACCATAATAATCTAAATCCCTATTACCTTTGAAAATCCGTCTAACTTTAATATATCAAAAGGAAAGGAAAGACATGCAGTACTACCAGTTCCGTAATCTTCGTTTATCTACGAAACACGATTAACAAATATACTGTCAGTTGCGAGTGCAAGTGTGATAGCGATAACCAGCTGAACGCTATTAAGAAAACTAGAAGTACTGTTTGTAGATAAAGTAAACTACTTAAATTGCTGAGTCTTTGTACGTTTTTTCTTTATCGTGACTTTACAGGGTTAAAATGATAAGGTCCAGGGGTGGTTTAACAATTAAACTTTACCGTACGATATAGAATGTCAAATAAATCTTCTGTTCCAGATCTGGATGAATGCACGTCTCCTGAGTACAACGACTGCCATCGTCTGGCGTACTGCACCAACACCTGGGGAGGGTTCAGGTAAATGATAAGTAGTTAAGGTTCAAAATTAAACCCAACATAAATGCGGGTTTAAATAAAGCGGACTGTTTTATTTATCTGCGGAAAAATGCATGATGGTGGTGATCATTGATCATTTTCAAGACGATAAACAACCCAATAGATCCAAAATAAATTGTTTGTTATTGTTCGTTGGGTTACCAAAATTCAATAAATATAACAAGAACATAGATAACAAGTTTAATGAATGATGATTGAGTATTCTCTTTTTATCGTCCAAATCAATGGTTTTTACAGACGTACTATTTTTTTATTTACTCCGAAACAAAATCGGTTTTAATTATTTTAGCAACATCGACATAATCCTTAACACTATTTCATTGCCTACATATTTGGCACCACTATACAAGAACAAGTTCATCTTTGTACATACTTTTGGTTCATATAAGTGTTTTTCTATGAAACAATTTATTTTTGTGCAATATGTAAAGAGTTTACTTACTTGCTACATTTGTCAAACTAATCTTACTATAGATTTAATATATAATCATTAGTGACATAATAGTAATGTTACATTTGCCCCTACAGATGCGAATGCCCCGACACGACGCTCGACGCGCACCAGTCGATCACGATGAAGGGGCGCGAGTGCCGCTCCTGCGCGAACAGCCACTGCAGCGACCGGGGGACGTGCAGTTACAGCAACATGAAGCCAGTTTGCTCGTAAGTAAATAAATAAATATACATTATTTGAATAGGTTGTAAACTAAATAGATAGGTAGCCAAAACCATCCACGTATAAAAATATTCTAATATTCTAATAAATAAAATATTCTATTCTAATTTATATGTAAATAAAAAACCACGTGGTATAGCGTTGGCCAACATTAGTGGAACACTGATACGTCAAAGCACGGCAAAAGAATGTTGATTGACTGTTTTAGACCCAAGGTGATTGGCTGTTTGTTTATAATTAATTAAATTAAGTAAGGCTTGTACTATTTATTTTTTAATTGTCTGCATTGATAATCTTGCCCCTAACTGATCATTTTGCCCCTTGCCAGTTGTTCGTCGGGCTACTACGGCGCGACGTGCGAGGTGGACGGCGAGGTGGTGGGCGTGGCGGTGGGCGCGTCGCTGGCGGCCGCGCTCGTCATCGCGCTCACGCTGGCTGCCTTGTTGAGTTGGAGGTGAGTACTACAAAATAATGTGATATATATAGAATACCATTCGTATAAAAAGCACGCCGGAAAGAATTGAATACTAAGGTTAGTGAAGTTTTTTTTGGTTTAAACGCCAAAAAAAGTAAGACAAAAATAGTATTACTTTTTAATACGGGTAATTTTTTAGTAGGTTTTTGATAAAAATTGTCCTATTATGAAGGCCTTAGACCGCTGTTGAATTTTTTTTCTGTTTACTCTACATTTTTATATGCTACCAGCAGATAATGCAGAGATTTATTTACCAGTAAAAAGTTCTCAAATTTATCCAAATATTTTCAACTACTTTTCCTGCATCGATATACTAGTATGAAAAAAAATAACCGATGTACAGTCGCAAACTTTAATTTGGTACCCACCTTAGGTCCAAAGTCAATTTGACATTCTACGACAATAAGGTTGAGTTTCCTTAAAGTTACAAATGACTTGACATCTCTAATGACATTGACGACTTCAAGCATATTTTTCTTCTTCAGTAAATCACTTCAGCAATAAAATTAAAATTAAAAATTAATGTTTCATTTTTAGCCGTAAGTGGTCCCGCGAACAGAAGGCAGCAGGCATGGGCTCTCCCGTGTTTAACTACATGACAGCCAACACCATTAAAACGCCACCCGTTGGAGCTCCGCCTTATCAGGTACATTATTTACCCAAATTGACCTAATGCCTAAACTAAGTTTTGTGGTTTGAACGGATTTATAAGACACATTAAAATGAGCTCATTGGGCAAATAGTTTACCTTAACATCTTTTTTCTAGGTAACTTTGGAAGAAAGGATGCGTTGGGCGCAAATAGCCGAAGCGATGGCGCAGTCCAACCACTATGCGGTAAGTTTATCTAAGTCTTAATATGTTTTATTTTTATTATTCGTTGGTTGGTATCCACTGATTTTGTGTTGTTTTTTTAACATTTTGTACTATAATTCAGTGATTGTGTCACTTCCTCTTACAAGCCAGACTTAAAATTACAACTTTTATCAAAGGGTCAAGCTCATCAATATTAGAGTTCAAGCATATCACAACAATGATTTCTAACGCCAGTGTGCCCTAACTGCGAAATTTATTTATTGTTTTAAATGTCAAAGTGATGTGTGAAATTAATCCTTTTTTATTTTTCAGCCGGAACCGAATCAAATGGCGACGCGTCCGTCATCCGCGATGTTTGGAGGCTACCCCACGTTACCGCCTGTACCCATGCCAAGGTAACTAAAAAAATGTATATTTATATTAATAATATAATTTGTTAGTAACTAAACTAACCTTTTTTAGCATAACCTGGAACTATTCTACTGAGTAAAACCATATTGCCTTTGACATGTTATCGTATTGATTTTAACTCGGCCGCTATCATTGTCAACTACATAAGCTATCGTAACGTTGACAATACAATAACATGTCAAGGCCCTGATTCTATTAAAATAAAGAAATTATATAATGAGGAAACCTGCCTAATCGGACAGCTAACACCCGTATTCACAAACAATACTTAAGGGATCCTTCACTGTGTGTTTAGCACTGCGTTCAATTCAGTTTTGTGATTGGTCCTTTTTGACCAACCTTTTGTTTATGAGACGATTTGAGCCACCCTGTGCGTTCGTGAGCACTGAGAGACCTCATAGTGAAGTTATTGAATACGGGTGTTAGTGTGTAAGAGATGTAACTATACAGAGGATTCTAGAGGGTCAAAATATGTCTTGGGCTGAATACATGATAATGTAAGATAACTCAGCCTTCGCACTTCAAGTAACAATTGATCCGAACCACGAAGACTAAATTGTATTTTATTTTTATTTGTGAAGGTTGGGTCTCCACTCCGGCCACCACACTGGAACGCTAAACACGATTGCTTCTAGGGCAAATACGTCGGCGTCGCACCATAATTTGTATGGTAAGTTTGTTTGTATAAAATCAAATATAAGTAATAGAATCATAAGTATAAGTAATGAAAGAGGTTCAGTAAAATACCCGTAGATATTACAGGACAATCTTACACAAATTGACCTAATCCCAATCTAAATTCCAGGCTTATACTACAAGTACTAAACTAGAGAAATACGTCCTAAAGTACATAGAAAACAACAATTACTCTGTAACAAATACGTTACTTTTTTCTTCAGTTTTTTTATATTGCGACATACCAGCTCTTATTTTACTTACAAAACCTTTAATATTGCTTGAGTCTATCACTTGATCGCTTTTTTAATCAACTGCATTTAAATTTGATAGCCCACTATTGAGATGCCTCTCCCCTTCTTCCCTACGTTATATAATTAATTTGTTCCAATTCCTCCAGGTTACACAAACCATATGGCCACAGAGTCTACCAGCTCGGAAGCGTCGAGCCACGTGCAGGAGAGGGCCGACTTGTTGGTGCCCCGGCCGAAGTCCAGGGCAAGGAGCATGCATGTAAGTATAATACTAACTTTAACTGAACTCTTGACGAAGCTTGTTGTTGGTGATTCTTGATACATATTTGACGAAGCTCGTTGTAGATATTTTTTTGCAATTGGCATGCATTTTTTGCAATTGGCGTAAATATACGTAAGTATAATTAGATAGGTAGCAGATGTGTTACGAGAAAGCGACAGTATTTTATTTATTAGCGAGGCCGATGGGGTTCACAGACATCTCAGGGTCAATAGAAATGGCCAAAGTTGTAAGCAAACAAATTAGTTCTGTTTGACACATGATCTTAAGGGCTCCCTCACATTTAGCGTTTTTCGAACGTCGAAGTGTCATTAACGCCCGCGTAGCGCCGACTCAACCTTCTCGCAGCGCTGACGCGACGCAGTGGCGTTTTTCGAACGCAATAACGCCCGCGCAGCATCGACGTCGCGTTCTCGCAGCGCCAAAATGACATTGCGCTGCGAGAACGCGACGTCGACGCTGCGCGGGCGTTATTGTGACGTTGACGTTCGAAAAACGCCACTGCGTTGCGTCGGCGCTGCGAGAACGTTGCGTCGACACTGCCCGGGCGTTAATGAGACGTCGACGTTCGAAAAACGCTAAATGTGAGGGAGCCCTAAGTTTACATCGAACGTGTTTTATTTTTAAAAACGTATAGTTAATAGTAATGATAAAGCTTATAAATCATTAAAAAGACCTCACTCGATCTATAAAACTACATGATTTTAATGTAATGATGGTAAATTGATTATTTGCTCAACTGGTAGAGATTGCCGGGCAATAAATCAATCCGCCACTTTGTACGTTTATTTGTGCAAGATGGATTTAAAAATAAAAATGGCCTTGGATGCCAACTATAGGAAAATACTGAGCCCGCTAAGTACAGTAAGCGTATCGGAGATACAGCTGCTATAAGTAGAGCTTAAGAGAAAATATTTTATCTAGATACATATGCTAATAATTATGTATCTTATTATTTATTATCTTGTTTAATTACAGAACCAAACGGGCATATACTACGACGTGGATTATGAAAACGCGCCAGAAGCAATATACGGCGCTAAAGGCATCCCTCTCTCTACATACACCGTCAGTAGGGGACCGCCGTTCTACAGATCGTAGTATTTTTAGTATCGTTGGCTCTGTTTCATAATGTCCAGTAAATATTTAGAGTCAAGAAAAAACATTTAGAGTACGCAGTATCAGTCAACGTGTAATGGTGTTTCTTATATGGACGTTTAAATGTGCTATTTATTCAGTGTAATATTGAATAATTATGTTAATAAACATGCGCGATGAAAATATTCATAGATATTTTTGGGAAATACAGAATATTTTGGTGTAAAATTGTTTTGTCTTTTCTGGTATAAATAAAAAAACGCGGACAGACACCCAGTAAACTAAGAAACTGATTTGTTTTATTCATTTTAATTGAGAAACCAGCATTTCTGTGAATTTTAGCGCTGGTTTTATAAGCTTTTTACATTTTAAGACTGCAAGCAACGATTTTTTACGTGTGATTAAAAATAACAACAGTCGTTTAAAAAATACGAGTATTTAAAATATATTTTATAATAGGTAAGCGTAAATACGAAAATTACGAATGTAAATATTTATTTAAGTTAGTCTAACTTTAAGAAAATTTTCTTTTTTGAGCCATCGATACAACAGTTTTTCTTTTCAAATTACAACGAAATTATTTAGACTGATTTTTTAGGAGATTTTTCGTTTTTTATAATTTTTTTATATTACAATGCACTGTTAGAACACACACCAGTGGTGGGTTTTTTGTTGTACATATTTTTTGTTGTAAAGAATTAACATAGTCATTTAACATTAGGAGTTGCATTTATATTGTATTTATTTTAAGGCATAGTTTATAAGTTATATATTGATCATATTTAATTAAACTAAAATATAAAATCTAATTTTGTTTTATTTCTTCGACGTTCAGAATCTTTTGTTGTTCGATGAATAAATAAATTAAATTAAATTAAATTAAATTGATTACAGCCTGTATAAAAATACTGTGTTTAAAATAATAATTCTACTTTTAATTTTGGTTAAACGTGGTATCTGTCTCACTCATGTATGATGGTGGTGTTAATTGAGTCAGATTTAGAAAAATATACGTCTAATTAGAAAGCATATTAATAACGAAGTAACAAGTTTAATAAAGTTCAAATGTCAACATTTCAACGCATTCTGACAAAAAAGCCGATATTTGACTCGACTGAAATGTATCCCAAAAGTTAACATAATTTTAATTATGACTGATTGTACAGTCAACCACTTTAATGGTTAATGAATGAATGATTAAGTTTAACGTGATTTATTTCTTTACTTGACGCTGTTACTATAAGAGGGTACTAAGATGGTTAAAAGAATAATGTTGTTGACCATAGCCTAATGGTACAAGGCAAAATATATCATAGCAAGAACTTTTAATTATTTTAAATTATAATGTCACCAAATGAAAACACAAAATGTCCTCTGATCATTTATTAAAAATACAATCGAAAAAACATTCCTTAATTAATATTGGCACTAAGTAAATGCATGCATCTTTAACAATAAATACAATCATTCAAAAATGCATCGGCTGAATATATTACTATCCAGGGGCAAATCTACCAACTACGGGTTGATACGATTGCCCCTAAGTTATATTACTAACTTTAGTTGATCTTGAGGTAAGCGAAGTTTTCTTAAATTTAATATGAATTACATATTTTTCTGGTCTCAAACTAGGTTAGGATACCCTATGATTACTACACTATGACAAGACTAATAAAATTGTCAAATACGTTATTAAACAAATAACATTCTTGCAGCTACTGTTCTATTTCCAGTGAAAACTCATTTATATATTTCATTGACTTTATAGTAATCAGGGAGAAAGAGAACAATTAAACTTATTATTATTGTCCATCTTTCCCCAAACGTTCATCTTACCCCCGTCAATATAATACAAACCAGCCGAGGCTTTATTAACCTATAGCTTGACAAAGTATGGAACAGCAAAAATTTTGTTTGGCAAAAAAACCCATACACATCGAATAGCGTCCCCTAATTTTCCAATCTTTTGCCAAGTTTGAAGACGTAGATTTACTTCTTGAGATGACAGTTGTTTAGGACGTTGTAGTTGAACCGATAGCCAGACTCGTTGACGTCGTCGGTGACCAGGTTGTCACTGTGGAAGTGCACGTACAGTGGACCTGGAGGGGTAGCTGAAAAATATGTGAAATTTCGTAAATAAATTATTAAAATCAAGAGTTTATATTAAATAATTAGGTATTATTTCCTTTTCAATTTCATCTTAAGACAAAATTTGTAAACCAAGCCCCCATTTTGCGAGCCTAATAGTGATACGTGATAACCAACCATTCGGTCTTCATTGTGTGAAGACGAGTGACGTGGGAACTCGTCTACTTTGCAATGTACATCTACAAATAGGGGCCAGATATCTGATATCCACAAATGCCTTTTTACTGATCAATGTTATTATTACATGTTGACAGATTTTAACAGTGCCGCTAACTTTTGCGAAATACAACTTAGCTAGGCCCTCTGATCTTTGGTTCTTCAGTGATGGATACTTACAACAATTATATTCGGATTATGTGATACTTACAAGCAATAATCTGGTTGTTGGCACTAGTCCCACAGAACTTGGAGCCTCTCAGCCCGTCAGCCGTCTCCGCTTCGGGGATGAACAGGTAGTCCTCGCTCTGGGCCACGCCCTGCGTGAAGGGGTTGATCTGGCAGTCGGTGTCCAGGTACAGGTTGTCTTCCTGGCGGTAGGCCATGTCGAAGGAGGCTGCTGTCAGTCTGGGGAAAGACGGATATTATTAGGATGGTACTAATTTTAGCACTACCTTTTTAAGGTTTTGCTATGTTAGCTTAAGTTCAGTTTTACTTCAGTTATATGGATTAAAACTGCAATTTATAATGGAAAAGTAAAAAAAGGTGCCTAAATAAAATTATTTACAGATATAAAATACCTTTTGATAGTCGCGCCTTGTTATTATTTATATCTTTTATTATTTAATTATCTTAGTCTATATCTTTATCTTTATTAAAAGCTACTTTCAAAATCCTTTAAATTCAAAAGAAATTATATAACCGAACACGTTATTCACAACGAAAAATATGTAGGTTATTTGCTTTTTCCTCCACGTGTCCAGTACAGCAGTTGAATAAGATCAACTACCTGTTTAAGCTTACATATTTTAATTTAAATGGTAGAATAGCATTGATACTCACTTGATACCACATACATCGGATGTCCGCTTAAAGCACGTGGCATAAGCGAGGTTAGCGATGTAAGGCCCGGAGCCGCGGTTGTAGTTGAAGGACTCGAATGAACCCGAGCGATCGGGGAAGTATTGTAGGCAACCAGGCGGAGCTGTAACAAGTCATTCAAACATTTTTATTGCATGGAGGAGGCTAACGAGCACACAGGCAGGGCCGCGTGATGGTAGCGCCTTGAGGCTCATTTGAAATATCAAGACTGCTGGTGGAAGGTTAATATGATGGTAGCAATGCAGATAAACCCTGAACAAGGTCTTATCCCACTAATGAAAGTAATGTATATATAGCCTAACAAGAGGTTAGAGTTTACTTACGTCCCGAGTAACTTTTATTAGGTTAGCTTTCAATTAAAAAACGCATTGAAATCAGTCCGTGCGTTTAGTGGTTAGGAGCTGCAAAGTTATAGAGAGGCGTTAAACGTACAACACCTCTTTTTTTAGTCTATTAAACTTGAGGACGCTGTTTGGGGTAAAATTGGCAAGATGTACCAATTTTTATCCAAAAACCGCTGCCTAATGTGGTGTCGATTGAGAAATCCACCACATTCTTCAGCCAGTCACTAAGTAAACTCTTCTTTGCCAAGTTATACATTATAGTAAGTGGTTAACGGTGTGGGTAAGCCTTACCAACAAGATATTCGTCTCTGTCTGCCGAGGATATCAGAGGCGATGATGGGAGCGAGGACGTGATAGCCTGAAGAATTCCGTCACGGTATTTTCTGAAAGAATTGAAGACAAATTATTGAACCAAAACTGTTCAAGAATGGCTTGTATAGTTCCAAATAAGTAGCATATATATTTTTACTGTTTACTAATAAAAATAGGGGTTAAATATGAGACATGAAGAAATGTAAAATAATCATAAAACAACAACTAACTATTCGCTCTTATGCTAAAAATTTGTAAATATTTAAATTTAGTTTAAAAAACTGAGCATTTATTGTTAACATATTGTTAGTATGGATGTCGTCGATTTATACACTTACCCCAAAGTGTTAAAGCACTCAAGCTGCGTGACCTTAATCTTCCACGTGGCTTGGGGTAAGTTGGGCTGCGAGCTGCGGTCGGTGATTTTGATGCTGATGCGAATGAAGCGGCTGTCGGTTGATGCGTTTACCCTAACATACACTGGGGGCAAGTTGAACAATTTTGGTTATAAAAACGGGTGTAACTTTTGTCTCATTTAGGTTTTATTGCAGTAAATATTGATAAAGATTGGGGACTGTAGTAAATAGTCTCTATGACGGACTGGAAGTACTAAAACCGACTTAGTTGAACTTCATCTTAAAAATATATTAGTAATTTAGCATTATAGGATTATATCCCTTATAATTAGTCAACCCCAGTTGCTAGCTGCAAAAGATAATTATAAGATAAGATACTTAGGATTTTTAATTAAAGAGATATCTAAGTAGTTAATAGTATATTACTTAACAAGGGCTGTAAAAGAAAGAAAGCCCGAAATCGCGGGTATTTGAGACCCGAGCCGTAGGCGAGGGTTGTAAATATGCGATAGAGGGCTTTCTTTTTTACTGCCCGTGATGAGTACACAATTTTACGTCTTCACCTGGCCACAATGCGAGTTTTACCGTGCGCGCAGCGTGCGATAAAACTCACATTACGGCCAGGTGTTACGTAAAAAATATTACTAACTGTGTTGTCCATTATTATCTCCGCAAAGAGGCGGGATGTAGTCCGAGTTGGCTTGCAGGTTGGTTACTTGGAAGATATCGTTCTTGCACGCGAAGCCTGGTCTTTGAGTGACATTGTCGACTGTTTCAACCTGGGAAAAGAAAATTTATTAAAGCGCCATCTGTTGCTCAATAACTTACTCAATAGAAGATTAAGGTTTACAAAAAACACAATACAGTTTCCAGTATAGCTCGTTATAAAAAAACTTGTTGTTCTTACCGCCGATTCGACCAAACTGGAATAAGATTTAAGACTACGCCGAGCGTACGCCGGATGTACAGTGGCGCCCTCATCACTATTATTGTGTTTTCTAATAAAATAAAGTATTTTCTTGAAATCGGACGGTGCATTTTTGCACTACAAATGAAAACACAACTTAAAGGACATATCACATAGTTTAATAACAATTGACCTTTGAGTTATCAACTTACCGGAAAATAGTGGCCGACTTTTCCCGTTAAGCTGACTACTCATAGGGTAATTGTTATCAAAGTTTGTTACGTATCCCATAAATTGTGTTTTTACTTGCGCTACAAAAAAACATCGTCCGATTGCAAGGAAATGCTTTAGTTAATTAGAAAACACAATAATAGTGATGAGGGAGCCACTGGACGGTCGACGTTTGCTCGGCGCAGTCTTAATCCGAGATTAGTCCATACAATTTCGGCGTTTGATCTAGGTAGGTATAAGATCTTATTCCAGTTTGGTCGTAGCTGCCCTTAGTAAACAATTTTTATTTACTTTATCTATTAATTAAGTAATGACATAGCAACGCCATCTTTTGTCAAGTAGCCACAACTCACCGTAGTTGGAGGCGCCAAGTTGAACGTCTCAAAATCAATTCTCATCTGGCAAACGTTGTTATTGTTTATTTCAATATTGTAAGAACATTCTAAGCCAGAAGATTCTCTGTTCAACGGGGGATTGATGAAGACAGCCACTTTAGTGTTCGTTCGGACGTCACATGCATTTACTGTAAACAATGACATCTCTATTAAAAATAATGAACTAGTTACTTGCTTGGTTAAGTTTGTAGTTATGCTACTGCACACTAGAGGGCGCTTGTAAACGAAATAGACAAGTTTGTTTTACATATTAACAAGTATAAAACATTAACTTACGCGCACAACACGTCGCGAAGACTCCACAGAAACCAATAGCCTTGCCACCCTGAGTGTTACACTGGTTCCTAGACAAACAGACACCTCCGGTAGACCTGTCAGAGCCCAAACACTGTTCTCCATTGCCAACCGTGAAGATACTTCCTGGAGCCTGTCGGATTGCTAAAAGAGAATAAAATTATATCTTTATTACACTATATTCGTTTATATTTACGAAGGAACGTTAGAAAAAATACACTTTATTGTTTAATTTGTTAAAAGTAGCGACATCTATAAGTAAAAGTACTTACTTCTAGATATATCTGACGCCTCGCTGCTGAAGGCTACGGCGATTAGCAGAACTAATCTGCTTATTGAAGACAGCGCCATCTTGTGTTGAATAGCTGCAACACAAAACATAAATTTGTTTCCATTATTTCCGTCAAATTCTAGCGCTTTATTTGGATACATAAATAAGGGCTGATTTTTCAATCTCCAGATAACACTAACTATTGGGTAAATTGTAGCTCTGTCCTTTTCTTTTTCATAAGAAAGATAAGGACAGAGCTACAATTTACCTAACAGATCGTGTTATCTGGAGATTGAAAAATCAGCCCTATATACAGTTAAAAAATTTAACCAATGTAAAAGTTTCTAAGAAAAGGAAATTGTAACTGACCATATTTTTGCAACTATTATTGGAAAACAATATCCATAAGTTATAACGCTTTTTAAACCGTTCTGTGTACTGGTAACTGCTCTTTGACACAGTACCTATCAATAGACATAAATCAAAATAAATAAATGTCAGGGGATAATGTCACACTAATTGACCTAGTCCCAAACTAAGCTTTAGGCTTGTACTATGGGCACTAGACATCAATATAAATACTTATATAGAGAAATATATATACTTAAATACATAGAAAACCTACAAGACTTAGGAAAAATATTTGCGCTCATCACACTAATGTCTGCCCTCACCGGTATTTGAACCCAGGACCGCTAGTTTCGTAGGCAGGGTCACTACCCACTAGGCCACCGCGTCGTCCAAATAGATATTGTTCGTTTAATAGATACCTACCTACTGTTATAATGTGGCTTTGAAGACTTTAACAGGTCGTTACGTCCTCATTAACAGGTTGATTAGGCGAGAAACATTTGGATGGCTTTAGGGCCGAGTTCACCAACCAATTTATCAAACGGTTAAGTCTTAATCAGCTGTTAGTCAATACATTTGACAACCGTTAAACCGCTAACCATCTGTTTAATTGTTGGTGAACACTGCACTTAATGGTTTATCATACGCCTTCGTACGTTATTTGTATCTTTCAATCTATATTGGCATATCCTTTTTATTTTATCTTGCATTTTTATAATGTGTGATATTTGCAAGTGTTGTTGTATTTAGGCTTAGCTTCTAAATAAATAAAGAGGAAAAAAACTTACTGTATTGCATATAAAGTTAATTAATTAAAAAGATTTTGGAAGAGTAGAGGCAGGAAGTAATTAATACAGGCTAATAAAGGTGCACCGTAACACATAAATAACAAATGTCTTGACACTTAAAATGCAATCTACCGAACTGTTATTTAATTAACTTATATCTCGTAGCGGAAATCGCCTATTTCGATTGGATAATCGTATAATAACCTAACAGTTACCTTACTTCCTATAAACCGTTATTTATAACTATCTAAATTACCAACTCTATCCACAGACTATGAAACACATATTCTATTCAAAGTATCAAAACAATTGGGTTTCGCTATGATTTTAAACGAATTTCGACTTAAAGGGTATGCGTTTAAGGTATCAGTAGGGAGAGTGTTAACTATTTGTTAGGTAAAGGTTATTGGTACAGTAGTAACCGGTTAAGGTCATTGAACTTTAACTGCAGTTGCAAAGTTAAAGTTTAACTGTGAAGTTTGGTGCAGAGTTTAAATTGGCTTTATGAATCCAAGACTAAGGTACTATGGTTATGTCATCGTATTGTCAACGTTACAATAGTTCTTATTTACTTGACAGTAATGGCGGCCGAGTTAATAACAATACCGTAACATATCATGTCAAAGACGGTACGGTTTTACCGAGCTGATTAGAGGCGCATTATCTATCTTATATATATAAAAGGCTAAACTGACTGACTCCTACCTAGAAACTTGAAATTTGGTACAGGGGTTCCTTTCATGATGTAAGTGAGCACTAAGAAAGGATTTTCCGAAAATCGACCCCCAACGGGAAGAAATGGGGGGAGTAGCGGGAAACTAATTCTACGCGTACGAAGTCGCGGGCATCCTCTAGTAAACCAATAATTGGTAACACAATAATAGAGCACTTTTACCAAAATAAAGGCAACATAGACTAACAGCTCGTCAGCCGACATCAGCCTTTCAGTTCGTATTAGAACATTGTTGTACAAATAAATACACAATATACAGAGTGTAAATGGTATACGGGCGTTTATCTTATCACATCACTCTGTATTATTAGTTAAATCCTTGCCTTTGAAATTTATATTGTATAATTCTTTAATTAATATGTTTCACACATTGCACTCCAGGGTCCCAAGATACAGGCTTAGCCTAGTTTGAGGTCCGCCAGATGTCTTTTTATCAGGCTCAGCCTAGTATGAGGTCCGCAAGATGTCTTTTTATGTATACTCGGTGTTGTTAAGCAAATAAAGTTTTTTTTTTGTATTTTGTATTAAAAATGGACATAGATTAAGACTCTACAATCATAAACAGAAATAATTATTTTGATTACGCTGACGTATACACCGTTATTAATTTTTGAAAATACTATCGACCCGCAATGTACATCTAAGTCCATCTGTCAGGTAAGTAATTTTAAAGTGCACCGTGCATGCAAGAGTTAATTCTTATTAGAAGTTAAGTAATCTCAGCTTTAATAATACTTAACTTTGAAACATCATTACTTGCATTTTAATTGTGTATATAAAGGATGTGTGTATGGCATAATTTAATCACATTTAGGCGATGTAAACTTAGTCTGTGGCACCCCTAAGTTATTTCCAGCGATGGAAAACGACTAAACGAAGACAAACGGTCGTAAAGAAACTGTGAATTCCAACAATGTTTGAGTCTTTGGTTGACCAAAGACTTCTCCGGCATCTTTATGTTCATTGTGTTCTCTATTACCTACTCATAACTTGTAAACTGCTCATTGTTTTGACAACTGAGTAAGTTTTAAAGATTTGTTGATAGTTTCACGTGATTTATTCGTGCAGCGTCAGCTGATTCGTTTAAACAACTCACTTTTTAATTCGTATTCGAATTACCGTCGAGCGTAAGTTGTATTTTCAGAGCATTATTAAAAAAAATGTGCGTGTATTTTTAATTTGGGCGCAGTATTTGACGAGGACGTAGGTAACTCGGCCAAATCCTAACCTTAGTGCCTTATATTTTTATATAAATAAATATCCGGGGACCATCTCACACAAATTGACCTAATCCCAAACTAAGCTCTAGGCTTCAACTATAAGTACTGGAAAACGATATAAATAACGAAATAAATACTTAAATAAATAGAAAACATCCAAGAATCAGAAACAAATACTCGAGCATATTTAATAAAATAATGTATATTAAAATCATAAAAATATTGCATAAAATAATTTGATGGAGTAAACACTCATTTTTGTTATTACGTGCGTATACGAGTCTTTATTTATTTTTCTTTAAATAAATGTCAGTGGCCAGTTAGGTACTATCCAATGCAGGTTTAAAGTATGCTCCTCCAGTTTTACAACATTTTAAAGTTATGACATATAAATTAACAAAGTATTAAAAAGAAGTATCAATTAAATTTTTTTAGAGTGGGTTTGCCAGTCCAAAAAGTTTTTCTTAAGTTTTTACAAAAAATAATAAATTGAATTAAATTTAAAATGAGGTTAACATTATGTAAAATCTTTTAACACCTTATTTAAAAAAAAACACAAATTAGTTTAATTTTAAATAACCAAATTTCTTCAATTTAAAATATACTTAATTGACTTTTTTAATTTGCCGTATGTTGTAGGCAATTGATAAAATTGCTGTGATTAAAAAAAAAAAAACTGGTTTAATCGCACGAAGTCACCATATTTATTTTATTTTTTCTTTATTTTATTGATGTTCACTTACCAGTAGGTAAAAATCAATTTTTTTTATATTAGTACTTAAGTAGGTAAAATGTTTCCACCAGTTTTGCTTTGAAAATAAACTTAAATTCTAACAAGTTTAAAATGTAATAAATACTGTTTTTTTAAATATTATTTTGATACGTAATTTAATTTACAAAAAAAAATGTATTTTTTTGTTATTTACGTAGCTCAGTTTACTTTTTATTTAATTATGTTTTTACGCAAATCTAAACACATTTTAACACCCTGTAGTACTTCAATTATTATCGCCACTATTAATCACTTTAATTTAATAATAATAATAATAGAGCTTACGTACGTGCGTGGCGGCGGAGTCCGACGGAGAGCTTTCCTCGGAAGCTCGCGGCCGCTTTTATAACGGACCTTGACTGTGACCCTACGGCGTTGGATAAATCAAACAGTCTATGTAAAGATCTGTGAATCACTATGGATATTACAAAAACGCGGTTAAGAAGTTTCGTTCTTAACTTATTTAGCATTGGTAATGTCTATAGGTGTGCCAAATTTCAACGCAATGCTCTGTAAATAAAGGGATACTTTAAGGGTTCCCAATTTGACTACAGAACACAAAAGTTATACGTAGGTACGAGTAAGTATCAAAAATCCTAATTTCCCAACCAGCACTTTGTAAATTAGAGTTTAGTTTTCTTTTATTAATTGTGCCAAATTGTCGATGCTCTATACTGGCTAACTACAGTCACGAGATTTAATTTGGTACCCACCTTAGGTCCAAAGTTAATCTGACATTCTACAACAATAAGGTTGAGTTTCCAAAAGTTACAAATGACTTGACATCTCTGATGACATTGACGGCTTCGAGCATATTTTTCTTGAAAAGGGTCCCAAATTATCGCTCGTGACCGTACGTATACTGTACTGTACTGTACTGTACTCGTATTTATACTTTAAATATGTTTATGTAAGGCATTTAGTTTTTGTATTTATTTTGCCACTAACTATAAGTATTTGTTTATTTATAGTATCTATATATTTATTTATTTTTAAATTACACTTTATTCGTTTAGCGTACCGTCGGTCTGTCACATTCGGAGCCGGCTGAAAATCAGCGCTGCAGGTGTTTAACACCTCAGCATTATGCTGAGCCAGTGTCCGATTCACTGCCGCGAAGACACACCCGCTACTTGTTTATTTCTGTTTTCTGTTTTCACTATTTTTCTGTGTGTCTTGTGTGTGTAGTGAATAAATGGTTTTTTTTTTTCAAAACAGTGGAATGCGCTTCCGGCGTCTGTATTTCCGAGTGCATACAATCTAACCCTTTATAATTTTAGGGTGAATAGGCATCTTCTGGGTGAGTTCGTTTCATCGTCGACAAAACCTTCGTCCTCCAAGGGCAAGAGTTAGACAAGAGCTAAACCCATTATCAAAAAAAACAGACATTTAACGAAAAATAACGATACGATTAGGAATTCTAGTTTGAGACCTGATCTATGTGTCTACTGTGATGACCTCACTAAGCACTGATGCCTCCAACGTTAGTTTTGCAGTCGTGCTAACTCTAGCTCATCGATTGCAAATTAAGCATAAAAAATGGGGTTTAAATGTGTATCTCATAGTTTTTCTCACTTTTTATAGCATGCCGAACTCAAACAGGCACTCAGGCCACATTTACTAGGGACCGAAAAGGACGCGATGCAAAAAGCCCTAACCTCCAAATGAAATTACTAAAATAAATATCGCTTACAACATATTAACTGTTACAACTCCATTTACACGTCATTTATAACATCATATCTCCAAATACCGATAAATTCATCACTTTTTCTCGAACGTCAACGTCTTCCATATTTGCTCTTGCGTAAGTCTTATGTCAAGTCAATGGTTCTAGGAGACCGTGGGCAAACACTCCGGCGGGCAAACACGAGGGCAACGCTCTGTTGTTGTTTGGACAACACATTTTGGGCCTCAGGATGCTGAGAAAACTGGGTAGCTGAGAGATTCAGAAAAACTATCTGAGCATAGAACTCTGTATAACAACGTAAGTCAAATAATGGAAACAAAAATACTTCAATATTCTCTCGTCTGAAACCTAGTCCGATCTTTACGATTTTTGAATATGTTGTAGATGTTATGAAAAACTAGGTCTGTCCCTTTCCACGAAAATAGAAACAAAGAAGAAAATAACGAAAACGTTCTAATCTATTTTTTCATAACACCCAAAAACATATTCAAAAATCGTGAAAATTGGACTTGATTTAGGGGGTGAAAAATGTTATAGCACGGAGCTAAGGTTGTATGAAACAAAAATACAGCTATGCGATTTAAGCGTCAGTTTACAATCCTCTTAAGATAGCAGAGATTCTCCGACTCAGGAATAATGATATTTGCAGAAGGACTCAAGTTACCGACATTTACCTCCGCGAGCTGCACATCTTAAGTGGCAGTGGGCGGGACACGTAGCTCGTGGTGACCACGTACCGAAAGGCGTAATGTCAGCTGACCTCCTACGTGGTGGACAATCTGGTAAGGGTTGCAGGTAAAGATGGATGCGAGTAACATCCACTGAAAAAAATATTGGTATCTTGTAACAAGATTGTGATTGTTGTGCTTAATCGTCTTGATTCCATACGAGCCTGACAAGACGTTAGTTGCTATTTAAGATGTTAGTTGAATCCTTGTTGAATTACTAAAGAAATTGCGGTTGTATCAGCTTTAGTTGATATAATTAATATCATAACTAACTCTTGCATTATTTTTTTGTCAACAAAGAGAAAATCTCTCTTGCTTGGCTCTCATTGTTTTTAATTTAGGAAAAATCGTGGTGGAGATCTTTGAAGGCCTGGGTATCTATCTAGCGGTGGATTTTCGGCAGTTAGGGAGAAACTAATTCTACAACGAAGTCTCGGGCCGGGTCTTCTAGTACTTAGGTATCCTATAAAAACAAGTCTCGATATAATACAGTGAGAAAAATTAAAAATTAATTTCCAAGTTGGCTCCTTTTGTCATAAAGAGTCAAAGCTTGAAGAGATATCAATTTAACCACATTTGACTACTTGACGGTTGACAGTTCATTTTACGTTTAAATTCAGATTCACCTCAAAATTAAGAGTCGTATTTGTTAAAGAACATACTTTAGGAGACGTTAACCTGTAAACTTCATAGGGTTCCGTAGTCTACAAGGAACATATAGTTTCGCCATGTCCGTCCGTCCGCGGTTTGAGAGTTCAGAGACTCTTGGTATGTCTTACAAAGCTGTAACGTGGCATAGTTATAGGTACATATCAGTCACCCCGACAAGGTTGTTCATAGGATTGTCAAACTGAAAATTTCCATACAAAATGCTATAACGTTTCTAACCTCTTAAATCAAGTCAAATTTTAACGTATTTTGAATATAGTGTAGACATTAACGAAAAATCTGTCTTTACGTTTTCCTTTTCAAGAAAATATCAATTTTCAAAGTAGGGCCTATGTTTAATCCTAGCGATCATACATTATTATGTAATTTAATTCTGAAATAAACGATTATTATAATTATCTATATTATGTATAAGGCAAACCTGACTGACTTATATATCAACGCACAGCCGAAACTACTGTACCTAGAAACCTGAAATTTGGTACAGGGGTTCCTTTCATTATGTAAGTGAGCACTAAGAAATAATTTCCGAAAATCGACCCCCAACGGGAAGAAATGGGGGGGAGTAGCGGGAAACTAATTCTACGCGTACGAAGTCGCGGGCGTCCTCTAGTTATTATATGTATAATAACGCTCGTGAATCTATTCCGCTCCGAGCAAGCGTTTACGAAGAACCTGGTTAAGAACTTAAGAACCAGAATTAACCGGTAATTTTTGAACAGTTCCCAAGACCTGGCTACAATGTCGTCGGACCATCTAGCTGTAGGTATTCCAGGTCTTCAGCTGCCTGCTCTAGGCTTTATAATTTTCCTGTTCGATTTTTGCAAGAGATGCCCAGCCCACTGCCACTTGAGACGGGCAATCCGGCTTCCACATCCGTTATTCAGGTTTTTTGGCGGATTACTTTTTAGGGCATGGAGAAGGCTAACAAACACACAGCAGCAACATTTGCATTCTTAATTAGTATAAAAACTTTTGAAATGTGTTTTTAACAATATATAGAATAAAGTAAAAAATAATAATTGCCGATCTTAAGTTTTTAATTTTTTTATATATATAAAATTCTAAATTTTAATTGCTACCGTAAAATGTGCTTACTTTGCTTTCGCAACAATTATGCTCCATGGATATATTGCGGTAATCGTATTGTAAATCATTCTATTGCTTTCATTCACTGCGTGGCTGGATGTACCTAATCATCGATTCTTTTTAGAAAATTTGTCATCAACCTTAACTTATAAATAACAAATGAAACAGTTACTATGGAGCATAGTTAGGTACCCATGGGGGAGCAAAGTAGGCACATTTTACGGTATATGAACGCGCAGCCCAAACCGCTGGACTTAGGATCCACTAACGGTTTATGCGAGTTTTCTGCAACAACCGTACCTACATAATACAGAATTTATAATAAAAACTTTCCGTGAATAAATATCTAACTGATGGTGAAAACCGCATGAAAATCCGTTCAGTAGTTCTTAAGATTATCGCGAACATAAAGACAGACGCGGTAGGGGACTTTGTTTTATAATAAACTAGCACCGCTTTGCTTTGGTTTATGTGAGTTTTCTATGTAAAGACACGTACATAATCCAGAATGTATTGAATCACTCTATCTATTGCTGAAAACTGCATTAAAATCCGTTGGGTAGTTTAAAAGATCTAAGCGCAGACAGCGAGAGCGACTTTATTTTATACTATAATATACAGTGTGTAAATTTCATACGGGCATATACATTTGACAACAGTTAATATGCATCCTAATTGACATAAAAACGTGTGTAGGTATTGTTAACATAAGCTGTACTTTTTTTTTTCATACTAACTAATTCGCCACGCAATGTACCTAAAATACCTCAATTACCCCTCAATTAACTTGCAATTAACTTAGACTTAACGTTATACATTGCTGCTCGATGGACCCTTTAAAAATGAATTACACTTATTTTATTGCAGCTATTAACTTCATTCCTTCTTTATATGATTTGTAGAGCTATAACCTTCGTTTAGTTTAAATATATGACATTTACACGCTGTATAAAGAAAACATGATAAGAATATAATCATTTGCATACCCACATAACTTTACTTTCATTTTTCAACCCCCCATTCTAGGTCCCTTTCTAATTAGGTACTTAGTTACTTACCTATTTATAAAATTAATTTCATTTTTTTACTAAAAAGAGATGCGGGCAAGCAAGTTGTACAACAATGCGAAAGGGTGTAGCAGGATAAGCCTTCAAAAATTGCCCCCAAAGCTTTGAGTTCAAAACTACTATCAGTCGATGCCCCGTCAAATGAAAATAATTCATACCAATTTTTAACCCTCTACTGCCACCTGGAACCCCACGACATTCATTTAACCCTAAAACGTTTTTATTTATTTTCTCAAAAAGTATAAAAAGGAGAATTGTCAAATTTCGCACAAATGTTGATGTGATCAATATAAAATATCAAAAAAAAAATGAGCCCTCTACTTACTTATTTTCCTAGAAAAAAACCTAAATTAAAAATTAAAACATCCTGTATAACAATTCAGGCTCGTTGTACTATCACCATTTTTTTACTAAATATTAACCAACTACCTATCTACATAATATGTAAGTTTCATGTAATTAACAAAGGTGGAACAGTGTGAAAATATAGGTATTGTTCAGTACGTACCATGTATGTAACACGCTTACGGTGACGACATTAGTAAAAGATATCGGCCCGCCAACCGGGAAGCCATCCGTAATCGACCTTTTTTAATTTGCTACGATTAATGAACTCATTAATACATATTTTAACAAATGTTTGTGTTTATTTTACTTTACCGTTTAGCAAAAAGGTACTACTTAGGTTATTCAGCATTTTACGTAAGTTTATTTGAAGACTATAGGATGTATTTTAGGTTAGTTAGTAGTTAGCTACTTATAATTAGTTTGTTGTCATAAACTCGAATTTATATTACTAAAAATAAATAAACAGAAACACTTGTTCAAATATGGGTACACTATATAATCTCGAAATATTTTTTTCCGAATTTGATAAACACGAATTTCAAAATCCCGATTTTGAAATTACCGAATCATCACTATTCCGAATTTTAGTTTCACGAAGTATCAGAATCCCGATTTGTTAAAATTTCGAATGTTTACATTTCCGAATTATTAAAATCCCGAAAAATATTTTTCCGAATATCACAATTCCGATTATTGCTACATACATACATACATTAAATCACGCCTGTTTCCCAGAGGGGTAGGCAGAGACCACTTCTTATTATTATTATTATTGCTATTCCATTGAAATTTTAGCACCCCGAATCCTCTAAGATTTTTTATTTCAAATAAGCGCCTGATAAAATATTGTATGATGTTTAGCATGCTTAATACTCACGAAATGTCCGACAAAGTCGACGGAGCTCCGCTTCGCGGAGCTCCTGTTCCACGTAGCTGAGGCGCTTCGCGCCTTGATGCAACTCTAACCTAACCTAACCTATCAAGGTAAGATGACCTAGTTTAGTTATGTGCTCGTCATCTCACCTAACTTTTGTTTCGAGTAGAAGACTTCAATTCAATTCAAGTGGTTAGTTTCAAATTTTTCATTATCGATCTGGTTTGTGAATTTTCGGAATTATAATTTTCGTACAAAGAAAATTCGGAATTGTCAACATTTGTAAATATAATATTCGGAAAAACGTTTTCGTGATTTTAATATTCGGTAATATAAAATTCTAGATTTTGATATTCGGCCTTATATTTTTTCGGTATTGTAAAAATTCGGAATTATGAAATTCGGTTTTTTCAAATTCGGAATTAAATAATTCGAGATTTTAAGGTGTTCCCGTTCAAATATGTATTAATGAGTTTCATTCATCTTCCTTAAACATACGACATTTGCAAATTAAAAAAAAAAAAAAAAACATAGTGGAACGTATAACCTCCTCCTTTTTTGAAGTCGGTTAAAAAAGATCGATTACGGATGGCTTCCCGGTTGGCGGGCCGATATCTTTTACTAATGTCGTCACCGTAAGCGTGTTACATACATGGTACGTACTGAACAATACCTATATTTTCACACTGTTCCACCTTTGTTAATTACATGAAACTTACATATTATGTAGATAGGTAGTTGGTTAATATTTAGTAAAAAAATGGTGATAGTACAACGAGCCTGAATTGTTATACAGGATGTTTTAATTTTTAATTTAGGTTTTTTTCTAGGAAAAAAGTAAGTAGAGGGCTCATTTTTTTTTTGATAGTTTATATTGATCACATCAACATTTGTGCAAAATTTGACAATTCTCCTTTTTATACTTTTTGACAAAATAAATAAAAACGTTTTAGGGTTAAATGAATGTCGTGGGGTTCCAGGTGGCAGTAGAGGGTTAAAAATTGGTATGAATTATTTTCATTTGACGGGGCATCGACTGATAGTAGTTTTGAACTCAAAGCTTTGGGGGCAATTTTTGAAGGCTTATCCTGCTACACCCTTTCAAGTTGAACTATCAAATCGATCCATCAGTTTAGTAGCTACGATGGCATACAGACACACAGATACTTATAACCTCCCTCTTTTTTTATCGGGCGTTAAAAAATAACGTGTGATATTTAATGTCATTAACGATAATCACCTCTACATTATGCAAATGTCATCTATTTAGCAGCAATGAAAGCATCATTACCATACATCAGCATTCCGGAAACTCCGCGGTACAAAAAGCTTAGTTTTGTATTTGTACACAGCGCGAGCCAATAGACGGCTAACTGTACTGCGATTGGATTACTGGCAACCTGTTTGAGGTTAGCGGCCACGAAACCAGCGGGCTACATTGGCAGGGCTTCTTTTCTAGGCGGTAAAAGCCATATCCTCTTTGAATAGTGGGCCTATTATAGTCGTGTTTATCGATGTGGATAAACGTGGATAAAGCATCTTTCACTTTCTGACCAGTAGGTATGTACGTTTGAGAGTGACGGATGATTCATCCAGCGCGATAAAAGCGGCCATAATACGGGCCCTGGGCCTCTATTCTAGGCGGTTAAAACGACATCATATTTGACAGCTTTAGGATTACAGCCTAAAGATTTGCCTTGCGACAGCATTTATATTCGTACTAAAAAACCTTAGGTGTTAGAGCAAAGTGGTTTAATGTGATTTTTATGTCCAGACAGTTGCTTCTCGAATAAAGGGAGTATTTCTTTGCATTTCAGGTTAGTTAGTTACACAAATATCTAAAAAGGCATCGATTTTTTAAGAAAGTTATGACTATTCTAGATAAGAGCTTTTAAATAACGCATGTAAAAAGGGTATTATTTAAATGGGTGTTTGAAATGTTACATTATTTTGTTCCAATGAAGAGTCACGGTATGAAAAGGCTCGTCACTTATGGACCTTAATAGCATTGAAATAGAGTCGAAAAGTAAAGAACCTTTTCGTACCGTGACTCAGTCATAAATATATATATATATATATATCTACACGCCTCTATGCGACTGACAATAAGGTCCATGCATAAGTATATTTGACGCGGGTGTATAGATATTAGTGTTTTTGACTATACTTACTCACTTTCTTTTAAGCCTTCACCCGCTCTCGCTCGCGGTCCGCTTCCCGCTAACTCTATAGCCCCAAATAATTGCTTACTAACCGAAGTGAGTATATTTTTTTAAAATTGTAGTTCGTTGCCTCTTTCGACATTATTTGGATATCAGTTTGAAGGGTTCCGATACTTGATTCATTAGATATCGTTTCAGTACCGATTTCTGATTTTAGATACAAATTTGACACGATGGGGAGCCATGGTTTTGTACCATTATTGTATAAGGTATGCAGTTGTTGCATGCAGTAATGTTATAATAATAAGCTTTTGTGCAATTACTCTTCTTATAGATGCATTTTCAATGTATTTGTATGTACTAATAGTCCAATGGAACCGTGCTCCAAGATAGAACGGTGTCTCAGTGACATTATAAAACAATTTGTTTGAAACTTCTTCTTGAATCATAACATCATTTTGGCACAGTTCTATGGTAGGTCAGGGTTCAATTGGGCTCATAGTACCTGACGACACGTCCTTTAGCCTGGGTGGTAGTGACCCTGCCTATGAAGCTAGCGGTCCCGGGTTCAAAACCCAGGGTTCAAATAATCCCAGGTCCCTCCACCACTAATTTCGTGTTCTCCCAAATAAGATTAAAAACCTAAGCAAAATAAATACATTGAACCGTAATTCAAACCGCACAATGTCTATTTGTCCTAGGTACACTAGGTAGGTCTAGATTAAACCCTAAGTACTGGGAATACAAAAGAGGGCTTCAAGCAGGCACTGAAAGAAAACGCAAGGCTACGAATGCATATTTTAATCCTAAATTATTACCAAGTGAGGAACTGTATAGAGCTGTTGATACCGCATTTTTTCGTATTTTTAGTTTGAGACAAGTTGAATTCAATCAGTTTGGATAGGTGTATGTAAAATAAACATCGTATTTGGGCTCTTTATTTTTAATGCAATTGAAGAAGAATATATTTCTTTCTTTGCCGATCTTTAACCTGGATTCAGACCATCATGGTATATTGTAATCATAATAATAGACGTTCTAATAGCTCATATGAAATAATAACAAAATGGGCAACTACAAATTGGAATACGTACCCAGGGCCTCTAATCCTCTATTCTGCTTTGTTTTTACCCCTATTGATGTTGTTTACGACTCGGTTACCTTCACCGTCAAGTCATAAATAGTTATCATAATGTAAACAATACGATAAAATATGAGTGAAGACAACCCCCCCTTATTCATAAACGCACTGTAAACCTAGTTAAGTTATTTTTTGTCCCAATTTGTCAAATTCAAATGACAGATCGACAAAGCACAATTTAGCTTCTGCGCGTGTACAATGTTTAATAGACGCCCAGGTAACAACAAACAAACATACAAATAAGTTTAATACAAGAGTGGTATGTATGTTTATAAACACTTTATTTTATTGTCAACAAAGGCGAACTGCAAACTCACCGAATTATCATCGTGCCGCCTTTACTGTTAAGAAGAGCTATTAACTTTAAAAATACTATATGTAATTTCTTTATTATACAAACAGAAAATAACAAACTAAAAAAGAAACAGAAACGCAAAAGGTATGTGCAAAGGCGAACTTATCCCTTTAAGGGATCGGTTTCAGTTAACCTTTGAGCGATTGAGAAAGAAATAAAAACGACGGATGGCTAAACCATTAAAGATACAAAAAAAATAGCAAATAAATACGTAGATATATTAAATAGGATAAATAAAAGAATTTATATTTGAGTAAATATAATATAAATATAAAAAGTAAAAAGGAAATACGGTCTTAGATCAGGAACACGAGTCAAGCCAGTACTTCTTCAGGCTAGATTCAAGTGAAGCAACAGATTGAGATGCCTTATATCGGTTGGTAGACTAGCTAGCTGGTTGGTTGGCTATTAGGCCTAATAGTCGTTTTTGTTCCTGTTGGTATTACCAGCTCTGTATAGATGCGCGCGCCCTCGAAACCCGCGCGCAGCCAGTCGCAATAAGACTGGATTTGTAACATTTGTGAAAGAGTTGCCGCGGGCCGAGTGCTGGACCAGGGAAACTGAGAATTGGCTAGAGTAAAAAAAACCGGTCAAATTCTAGTCGGACTAGCGGACACACAGTATAGCCACAGTAGGTATTATTATATTCGGATTTGGAAACAGTGCGAGCCCAACTTACACTTGACCATTTTTTTTTTCTTCTTCGGTTTGCAATAAGTATAATCACACCAAATTATCGAGTTGTACCCTCCACGCAAATAGATAAATCGTTATTCTCGTATAGGTACTACACAATGTTTCGTGTTTTATTTCGATGAAATGATAAAATCGATGAAGTGAATGCGATAAAATACGGCGCATATACAGCGAAGCGCAGCGCAGATTTTTTTTCACTGCCAAAGCATCGTCGTCTTTGGACGTGTTGTAATAAGATTCAAATTAATTAACACGACAAATACGAGAATTCCGTGTCTGTCTGTGGTATCGAAGCTCCCAAACGGATGGACTGATTCGGATGCGGTTGTTTTATAAATAATGATAGTATAATCAAGGTGGTTTTTAGCCAAATTTGATGAAAATCGGTTAAGCCGTTTAAGAGATATCAGCTCTGAAAGTAAGTGCAATTATATCGTGGTTATTTATTTATTTATTGCATTTTGTACAAAAGAACCTTATTGTATTTCATTGGTATTGTTTATAATATTACTAGCTTCTGCCCGCGACTTTGTCCGCGTTGATTTCAATTGTCGTTATTCCTTTGGCCTATGTGTTAATCCAGGGTATAAACTATCTCCATTTCAAATTTCATCCAAATCCGTCCAGCCGTTGCAGCGTGAAGGAGTACCTAACAAACAACCACACAACATTTCGCATGAATAATATTAGTCGGATAAATATGTTTTAATAGTTAGTTTAGTTTAGTTTATTTATTTATCAAAATAATACTACAGTAAAAATTGCATGTAAAAAAAATACGAAATTACATTGAGTTATTTTTTACATTTGACTTAACTCAAACCTAGCCACTTCAGTAGTTAGCCTGAATCCTAACCCCCCACTGCCCTGAGCCGGCATTATTGAAACTGGCTCCATTCACCTAACTACTATCTGTGATTGTTCTTTTTTTCATACGTAGCCTTTAACCTTAAATAAGCAAAATTCAAAAATAACACACAAACGGACCACAGGCTGAGGCTGAATTAAACCCGTCTTGGCTGAGCCTTCATAAGACAAGGTCAGGTGGGAGTTTTCCGACAGAGGGGTAAATGTTTAATTTTTTTTTCAAGGGAATTTTGGGCGTTTTATTTCTATTTTTATAGAAGTTTTAATACTTAAATGCCTATAAAAGTGAGCTAAAATAGTTTTACAACGTTTCATTCCGTATCCTTCCTTTGGAAAGGACATAAGAAACAAAACAAACAAAACCCTAAGCAATATCATCTTAAAGTTTGAAAAATATATTCCATAAAAAGTACCCCTGTATGCACGAGGTTAAAATCTTTAAATGACGCATTTACCTATGACCTTACGTCAAAGATGTACAAAACTGACATTTATAACGCATATTAGTTAAGATCTGGCTCTATTGTAACTCATTTTAACTTGGCTTTTGACCTGTTATGGTATTGTGTTTAACTCGGCCGCCATTACTGTCAAGTAAATAAGAGCTATCCAAACATTGACAAAAGTTCCACCCTAGCCCCTTATTACATCATCATAAAATTCATAAAACAAATATTCATAAACCAGATTTGATTATACATAACCTATTATATATAACCTTCAGTGAAAAAATATCTTATTGATGGTGAAAACCGAATGAAAACCCGTCAGTCGTTTTTGAGAACGCGAACATACAGACAGACGCGGCGCAGGGGTATGTAATTATGTATTTCTTCAGCGGCCCTTATACGCAAACTTAGGACCGCGGGAAACGCCACGCGCCGTTCCAATCTTCGTTCCGAACCGTACAGTATTACAGTTGCATACACGTACGGTTCGGAACGAAGATTGGAACGGCGCGTGGCGTTTCCCGCGGTCCGAACTTTACGTGTACAGGCCGCTTTTGTGTTATAGCATTTATCATTTGTGTCACCACTATGATTTCGCCATTGTTTAAGGAAGGCACACGTTTACGGACAGACGATCAATTTTGAAAAAGAAATTGACCTGTTATCGTATTGTCAACGTTTTGACAGTTCCTATTTACTTGACAGTAATGGCGGCCGAGTTAAAAACAATACCATAACACGGGCCAATTATGCGTGACACCTTTTTATCGAGTGGATATGTCTAAATTTTTAACTAAGTCGTCTATTTTATCTAAATCCCTAATATGGTTGACAGTGTCGATTAAGTTATTGCGCCGATATAGCGACGACAATTGTGTTTAAGCCCAGTGTGACAAGAATCACGCAAGATTACTACCATTTTGGAAAAAAGTTGCTAGTGTCACGAAATCAATCAATTTTTGTACATGTTGGATGTTGAGTGGCGGACTTTATATAATGCTTCTAAAATGAGTTGTTATCAAGTAGTCATTGAAAGGAGCGGACTAGGCATACTCTTTAAAATGTTTAGGTTATCTTGACAGCTCGATTCGAGTTCTAGGATCTGTGGTCCGAACTGATCGGAAATTCGAATGTTTATTTTTGCGAGAACTACGATTGTTAGTTTTAGGAATTTATATACAGAAACGAATTAATGCTCTAGAGATGTGGTGTTAAAGGAGAATGCTCGATATTTCGTGGTTGAAATTCCGAACAAATGAGTCCATTCTTCGAGAGCTAGACATCAAGCAGAGACTATCAAGCATAGTAAAAGCTCGTATCCTCACTTTCTTTGGACACGTATCGCGGCGCGGATGCGAATCTATCGAACGCCTGGTAGTGTGGTAGTGCAAGGCACGGTCGAGGGCATCAGACCACGCGAAAGATAGCTGATGAGGTGGACGAACCAAATAAAAACCGCCGTCGACGGTCCTCTACACGAATGTACCAGGAGGGCGGCAGTTCGCGAAGAATGGCGTCGCATTGTGAAGCAGGCCACAAAATCAACGTGACGACCACGACCACTCTTGACAGGAGTGTTACGCCCACGTTACGCTAAAGAGAAGAAACCTCCATAAAGAAAGAAAATTTCAAGAGAAAGTTGACACATCAACAATAAATCAAAAAAGAAATGTGTAAGTTTAATATAGTGAACTAATATGAATCTAGTCGATTTCTTTATTATTGTTACTCTTTAAAAATTATATTGTGTTACAGTTGCTGTACAGCAATGCAAAACAAGCTTTGAATACATGGTAAGCCACCCCCATTTGCCAATGGTGAATTTAGTGGGCCACTCGGGTTCAGAGAAACAAAAGAGGCAAAATCTCCCTTCTATTTTACGAGACTTGAGCTAGACAAATCTGTGGAAGCTTGGAAAGCCGTAAGTACCTATTTAATTCGTTTCACACTCATTCACACCGGGTAAGTTTGAATACTTGGGTAATAATTACCTATCTGCCTTTAAAGTAATACTAAGATGTAGCGGAAGTAAAATTACCCAGTGTGACTGTATACATTTACTCAATAATAGATCAATAATAAACCGCTGAACCGATTAAACCTAGTATGTAGGTAGCTTGAGCTCAGGCTATTTTTCATCCAAGAAAGAATCAGATTACCTGCTCTATTTTGTAATACATTCTATTATAAAAAACCTGGTTAGTGTGATTACTTCTAGTATGAAAATGAAATAAAACACAGTGTTAAGTAAAATAATAATTTATTACAGTGACCATTTTTTTTGAGTTACTTTTAATTAATGCCCTATTTCTGAAAACTTCTGGGTGGCAACAACATCATTGCTATCTGCGGTAGTGTCCAGCTGTATTCTGAAAAATAATGTGTAAATTAGTAAAATGTTCTGAACTCTTGTAACATAAGTAGTAAATTACAAAAGGTACTTAAAATTATAATAAGTAATAACCTTATTGCATCATATTATATAACACACTACAGGTTTTAATTATTTTAAACGCTCTATAGTTTTACCCCTGATTATGCCCTAAGCACTGAATACCTTTTTACATGACACAATTCAGCGTATGAATGACTACATTCATTAAATGAGTATGTTCATAGGCTAAAAATGCCATTGGGTGTATTTTCCATCTGGACTATTCGGCCTAGCATTCAAAATAGGCACCATGATCCATGGCTCAAGAGAGTACCCAAGTCACCTATATAAATTACAATATACAAATATAAAATAATGTTCTTTTTTTTCCAGGTTAGAGGCCACGAAAATTGTTACCGAGGTGGAGTTCCAAAACTATATAATATGTATATAGGTTAATTACAGTTTTATCTATGTTTATATTAAAAATTGCAATTACAATAAGATCTTTTAATGCTAATAAAAGCATATCCCAAACAATTATTATACAAGTTTATTAAATAGAGCTTGGTCTGCCTGACTCTACTAGATTTTGTTTAACATGCACAGAAGAAACTACTTTCCAATGTGCAAGTTAAACACCCTTTCGAGCTCTTTTTTAAGAACAGAGATATGAAATATAAAGGTGTCATGCATTCACTGCTAATACTTTGCAATTCATATAAGCTATCTACTAAACATAAGTTATTAAGTTGAAACACCCACATCTACTCTTTTATACTATTATATTTATTTAATTGTTTGTTTGTTTGTATGTTGAAAGCTGTCTCTAATAGAGACATAGGCAAAACTAAACTATAATTGTCAGTAGATACATAACTTTCAAAAGGATGGAGGGATATTAATGTGGTTTTTTTAATTAGAATATAGGGTGGTTTGATGAATATCGGTTGAGTCGTTTGAGGGTTATCAGCAGTGATCGGAAATAGATGAGCTAATTTACCTAAACTTGACGCATATTCATTCATGCGTGAGTGAGATGGGAATACATTATTGAATGAACATGCATCATCATAGTTTAAGGTTATTTAAATTTAAAAAAAATCTTATTTTCTTTTATTTCATCTTTGTGTCCTTATAACCTATTCCTTACTAATCACACTAATATTACAAATTCGAAAGTGTATGTGTATGTTGGTTACTATTTTACACTGTAACGACTGAATGGAAATGGATGAAATTTGGAATGTACATAGCTTTTACCCTGAACTAACATATAGGATACACCTTATATCTCAGAAAACATGCGGATGAAGTTGAATGTTATAAATGAGTTTGCGCAGTGAAGCTAGTTCCTGTGTTATGTGTCTGTGGACAAAGTAACAATGCAATCAAATCTTAGATGCCAATTTTAACCTACTTTTAATTGTTGGATTGATTTGAAATTTAGCATACTTTTACAGTTCCGATGACAATATAAAATGGAACCATCAAGCTGGTATGATGATGGAGATGGAAGGTAGCCATAGGAATTTTGATAGTGAGTTTACTAACGGTGTTTGAGGTATAGTCTGCAATAATGCGTGTTGTTTTTTTTACTTTTAGTTATGAGTTACTTTACTTTGAAAATTATTTCCTAAGCCCTAATAGTAACATAACTAACATTAAGTATTCAAGTTGGTAGGTATAGGTACTCATAATAGTCAATCATATATATGTATATAAAATTTAATTGCCACATCTGTGACGGAGCATCACTTGAGAACGGCTCGACCGAGTTGTCTGTTTTTTCGTTGTTTTCGTAATTGTCAGGACAAGGTTTGTATGAAACAATAAATCGCCCGAGTGATACCAAGCACGAACAGCTAGTAAATAATAAATATTACTTACCTTAATGTTATTTACATGGGTAATTCGTCATTATTATGCGGCTGGAGGTCTTATTCGAATTCGGCACATAAACGGTGTGCTATCTCCTTGCACCTCTATATATTATGTCGAAATTCTTCATCCTGAGCTCGAAGGGGTTGGGAGCATCCCTTATAGCCCTGCACAGCAGTTTATTCTTTCTTTTTTGGCTTGAAGCGGGAGGCGACGAAGACGCACTTGACATTCTGCAAATAATGATTACCAATTGTAATATAATGTTAAACACCTTTCTTGTAAGTATCGAAGCCTTTTTTGATAAGTGAAACATTACAAAACCAATACTCACGCTTAAATTTTAGTTTTTTTCAAGATTAATGTCGTATCCAAGTCTTATCGTCACCAAGATAGCACTCGCATAAACTTATCGAATTGAGATGTCAAAAGTCGATCCAAAGTGGCCACCCATATTAAGCAAAATCGATAAAAGATGACGATTGTCATTTATCGTTGTCAAAAGTGGATAATACAATGTAACCGATGCCACCATGTTAGCCAACGTCGACAATGATAATATGTCTATGATCTTGAGATAAAAACGTTTTATTGCGTGGATAAGTGTCACCATAATCGGCCCGCAGGTCAAATACGATATCGTTTTTACCGTCTAGAATAGTCACCTGTCACCTCCCATTGTAAAGATGGGCAAATAGAGTGCTTGTCGTCACTATTATGTCGGAAGCTATAATTTATACCTTTAAATAGGTATGCATTCATTACGCTACCCAAATATCCTCGTACCGAGTTTTGGATCCACCAACGACTGAACAAGTCACTCAAATATTGATTGTACGAAATAAATTGTATGAACTAATTCCAATTACCGTAACGCCGTGACGGTCTAATTTGTATGAAATTAATGGCGTAAATAAATAACGCGGTTGCAAACTTTGGAACAGCTTACCGACGGGGGCCGGTGGCACAGCGACCGCTCTAACTGTAGTTTAGTTGTCGTATCAATTTCTTGTGTCATTGTAGGAGTCGGAAACGAAGAAAGTGAGATATTTATACCGTTGCAATAAACCTGAAGTAAACATTTTACTAGGGTTTATAACTGTGTTAAAGTATTTACGAGTGTCAATTTTTACTCGACGAGTAGTTTGATGAAAGATGTTTTTTAGGTGTATGAATTTGGGTTATGAATCCGACAAAGTATTTAGATAAAACATAAAAAAGGCAAAAGACGTTTATTCAGATGTTTAGCCTATGGGAGCTCACAAATAACATATATACTATTTGTGAGCTCCCGTAAGCTAAATGCTTTGACGGATTCAACAGGGTGGGGTATCGTTGGATTGATATTCATCTTAGGAGTGTTATAGGCTATATTAGGTAGAATGTCGAATGTAGATGGGTTTTAAAAGCTTGCTTTTTCTTGGACATGTTTGTCTGGTTTCTTGTTGTATTACCTTCTCCAATACATCCAAAAGATAAATCCTTCAAGTTATAACCATTAACTATTTAACGGCTACTAATATTAATTGAGAAAGGAGTAGTATATTATTATAGGGGCTGGGAAGCAAGCGGTTGCTGGACGAGTATCAGTTAGCGTGGCGTGTCGCGGTTAGACGAAGCCAAGAAACTTGGGCTTATCAAGCTTGTTCTTTTAACAGTTATGTATGTAATGGATGTATCTAAAGTCTTCATCGTATAAACAGAAAATAACAAACAAAAAAAAAACAAATAAACATAAATCTACATAAAGGGTCTATTAAATTGAGTTAAAAAAATACTAATGTAGAAATACATAAGTATAATACTTATAAATTAAATTTTAAATTAATTTTTAGTTACACATGTAAAACAAAGACAGTACGAGTATATGACAGAAAGTAAATACACCACCAATTGTAAATCATTGCCAATGTAACCCACGGTTTAATTTCAAAGTTAACCGCTCGTTAAACCCCTGTTAAGCCCGTCCCGCCGGCCTGGATCAGGTGCTCTGTTAATATCGCTGGAGTGACTCGCCCGTTTTTTGCCGACATAGTATAGTACTTGTACACGGTGCTGTTATATTGTCACTATAGCAAACTTGCGAGGTATAAGCTGGATAATGAAGTGATTTTTAGGGTTCCGTATACGTATAAAGAGGAGCTTTATAGGATTAAGTCAGTCTGTCAGTTACATTAGATTTTCTTCGAATGTAATAAACGAAAAAGAATTTTATCTACATCCATATCATAATTTCAATATAATATGTTCAGAAGCGATAAGCAAATGCCCTACATTATGTTACTTGTATCTGTGGTTGTACTGTAATACTACATTAAAGTATTAAATGTCATTAAAGTATCGGTTATCGCTGTAGTTGCATCTTAATGTTCACTTTACAGTATAAGTGACCTGCACTTTAATGTGAACATTAAGATGCAGGTACATTAAGATGCAGGGTAACGACGGATACAGGTTTCTCACATATTGTAGAAAACTTATGATATGTATGTAGATAAAGTTATGTATGCGACTGTACGCATAATTAGGCATTAAAACACTCGGGTGATCTTATTATGAAACTCGCCTTACGGCTCGTTTCATAAAACCACACTCGTGTATAATGCACCAGTCACATAAATAACTATTAATAATTTTTGTAACATTTTACCCATAGCACAAGCCTAGAGCATAGTTTGGGGATAGGTCAATTTGTGTGAGATTGTCCCCTGCGGGTATGGTTGCGTTTATCGCGCGTCAAATGTAGATAAAGCATCCGTCACTCTCGTACTTATATACGTGTCAGAAAGTGACGATGTTTTATCCACATTTTGTCACGCGATAAATGCAACCATACTAGGCCCTCAGAGCTTAGTTTGGGGATAGGTCAATTTGTATGAAATCGTCCCCTGATATTTATTTTCCTTTTAAGTCAATGCAAAGTAAAGTCAGCCAAATATTTTAAAGTAAAAACCTTATTAAACCTAGCCCAGGCTACCTGGGCGTCCTCGTATATAGGGCGGCCGTGACGCCGCACAAAAACGTGCTAAAGCCCGTGTTGCGATCCATTATATTATCATGCATGTACTGAAGCTGCTGTCTGTCGGTACGTCTAAATAGTTTTTACTTCGCTAAATATCTTTACATAGTATAGGTGATACAAAGTCGCTTCCCGCCGTCTGTCCCTCTGTATATACAGTCAACAGCATTAATAAGTGATTATTTATGTACCTTGTCGCTTTCAATGGTTTCACAATTTTGTATAACATTTCAAACACGACGTTAAAGTGACAAGGTACATAAATGATCACTTGTTTATACTGTTGACTGTACGCTTTCTTTCAAACTACGCAATAGATTTTAATGCGGTTTTCATCAATAGACAGAGTGATTCAAGAGGAAAGTTTTTGGTGTTATAAAAAAAAATACATTAACCGAAGCAAAGCGAGGGCGGGTCGCTAGTAAGAATTAAAAAATAAAATCCAGAAATTTTCGTTATACCAGATCAATTTCAAATTTACTAAATAAATAAATATCAGGGGACGTGTCACACCAATTGACCTAAACCCAAACTAAGCTCTAGGATTGTTCTATGGGTCCTAGGGCACGATTAACTTACTTTTTATAGAGATATAGATACTTACTTAAAAACTTACAACTTAAACTTAGAAAACATCCAAGACTCAGGAACAAATATTCGCGCTCATCACACAAATATCTGCGCCTGTTGAGTCACTTTCTATTTATTTTTGTATTTACTTTCTATGGTAATTATTGTATATTGTGTTCAATAAATAATATTTACTATATTGTATATCTGTCCTTATACTTACCGGGATTTGAACCGGGGACCGTTAGTTTCGAAGGCAGGGTCACTGCAACTAGGCTAACATGTCATGTATTCATTTGTACAACTAAAAACACTCTTCGATTTCAAGATAATACTTTGGTTTATTAGAAAATACAATAATAATAATTAGGGCGCCACTGGTCTTTAAGATTAACTATAAACTAACTAGTGATAGGTACTTATATCCAATCTCCCATTGCATTTGGCGCCGGCTAAAAACTGTAGTTAAGAGTCATTGATGCTCAAATGTACAAACATACAAACATACTCAATTCGGCATTCACGCTGAATTAGAGTAGGGAGGGTATACGATATCGATATCAATTTTTTTATCGATATGAAAAAATATTGCTTGCAAGTTTGACAAGTTTGTTGGTCTGTTAACTTTAAGGTTTTATTAGTAAACTAGTGAACGCCCTTGACTTCGTACGTGTAGAGTAAGTTTCCCGCTACACCCCCTATTTCTTACTGTTGGGGGTTGATTCTCGGAAAATCCTTTCTTAGTGCACCACTACAGTACCCAAGAAATACTCAAACCCACTCATCATTTAAGTTATATAACAATTGAAAACCTTAAGCACACAAATGCTGCATGCACAGTGCTGTTCCAGTGCAATCCTAAGACTTCAAATGCGTTGCCAACCCTGAGGAGCAAGATGGAAGGCCTCTATGATAGTAATATTACCGGTTATCTTATCCCCACACTGGAACACAATAATGCTAACACTGCTGCTCAAATATATTCTGACATTTATGTCGTCTGTATCGTCTACTGATAGTACTGTTCAGTATAACTCTGACTTAGTCGGCCATGTGGGTCGAGTCGATACTGGACATTAACATAACTCAATATTCAATTTCATGCTACCTGGAAACACTTTGTTTGTCAAAATAGTCTGTCTTATTTATGGATTCCAATATTAACACTGAATATTAAAATAATTGTATTTGCATATCGATAAAATAAATACACCCCATCCCTATAGTTTTTCAAGCCCTCAACGCATTCACGAAAACTGAATATTTCGTATTTTCGTTGATGCAAACAGTTGCATTCATTTTGAATTAAAACATATATTTGAAAAGAGCTAATTCTACTGACGATGTCGGAAATATTTTCGTGAATTTTACGCAAAATAAAATGCTTTTACTTCTAATTAATAATTTACAAATAAATAAAGTAAAGAGTATTATGTATAGAGGATTTAGTTTGTAAGTATTAAATTGTTACGACAATCAGTTAGAATATTTAAGTTACGGAATTTGGGATATAATATTTAATTGATTTAGGGTTCCGTAGACAACAAGAAACCTTTATAGTTTCGCCATCTCCGTCTATCCGTCTAGGCCTCTATTGGGTAAAGCCATATACAACAGCACCATAAACAGGCAATATGGCTTTACTGAGTAGAATAGAGACCCAGGATTGCCGTAATCTGCCGGACGGTCGCGTCAAGTCTTGTTTCAATTTCATACATTTTTACAGTTTTCGACAATCGTTTACGGTATCGTTAAGCATTAGATTAGGGCCGCTTACTGATACGAGTAGTAGGGTTAGGGACGCAATTAAATCGGGGGTTTTTAACCCCCGACGCAAAAAAGAGGGGTGTTATAAGTTTGACGTGTAAGTGTGTGTGTGTGTGTGTGTGTGTGTGTGTGTCTGTCTGTGGCATCGTAGCTCTTAAACGGATGAACCGATTTGGATGCATTTTTTTTACTTGTTTTCTAGCGGTGGTTCTTAGACATTTTATATCGAAATCGGTTCAGCCGTTTTTGAAGTATTGAACTTTGAAATGTCAGTGTCGGGGGTTTTCCAACTTTTTGTTGGTTAGGTTAGGTTAGGTTATTATCTATTAATACGCGTAGAATTAATTTCCAGCTACTCCCCCTATTTTAACCGCTTAGGGGATGAATTCCCAAAAATCCCTTCTTAAAACACGCCTAGGATATCCAAGGAATATTCCCTCCAAATTCCAAGTGCCTAGGTCACGTGGTTTAGGCTGTGCGTTGATCGATCAGTCAGCCAGTCAGTTTTTTTTTACATTGTAAAAAACAAAGTCGCTTCCCGCTCCCTCCGCATGTGCGCTTAGGTACTTACCTAGGTCTTTCAAACTACGCAACGCAACGGATTTTAATTATTTCGCTTTTCATCCATAGATATAGATAAAGTGATTAAAGAAGAAAGTTTTTATGTATGATTATTTCTGGTTTATGTACCTACGGACGTTACTGAAAACATAAATGTATATACGTTCCCAAGACGTCAAAAATATCTACACAGACATGTACACCTTTATGCCACTGGCTATTAGGCTCCGTGTATACATATGTTTGACGCGATGGCTGTATAGATATTAATGCCCTTGACTATACACGCAATCGGAGCGAGGGCGGGTCGTTAGTCTTTTATATAGGGATTATTTTTTATAAGTTTGTTGTCTAATAAAAACATTGTTAATATGTGAACTTTTCGCATGACAATGAAGTTCGCGAACAAGAATTAACAACACAGTCTTCCTGTCAGCGCGCACTATGACTTTTTATTTTATATTTTTGAGAATAACTAACATTCTTAGCAAAGTTCGACGGGCACAGAAACACGTGGAGTCGCTATTGGATTAATAAACAGATAAACTTGGAAATGGAATTTGAGATCTATAATGTAAACCAATGAGTTTTTTTATTGGCTGAAATAAGAAAACATACAATCTTACAAAAATAAAACTCATCTGTTCAAAAACTTCAAAACCTAGGGAAGGTTTATTTGCCGATGCGGAGTTACCTCCATAAAACAAATAACTCAAGCGTGGGTGGTTGAAAATCATTAAAACATTTGAAAATATCACTCATAAGTAATTAGTAGTTAAAGTGAAATCATTCAGTATGAATATTTAAAAAATCTTTTACTGAGTTTAGTACCACTGATTGACAGAGTAAGGAATGAAAAGGTCAGAGAGAAATGTGGACTAGAATAACTAAGATTGAAAAAGGCATGCTTCGATGGTTCGGTCATATTTGGTGAATATAAATATGGTATAAATGGATGAAAAAAGATTGACGAAAGAGATATAACAGAGCGAAAGTGAGTGGAAGGGTCGGAATGGGCCGCCCTAGGCGTACCGTACTTTTTCGAATCAAATACTGGGAAAGGCCGAATTTTAAGTACCCGAAACCGACGTGCGTGCATGACTGGAAGAAGCGAAAGAGATTTGTCAAGATCGTAGCAGGTGGAAAGAAGTGGTCTCTGCCGAGCCCTCTGGAAAACAGGCGTGATTTAATGTATGTATGTATTAAAACGTAAGTAAGTATTTGTGTTTTTCAATAAAATCTGTAGTTTTAGTGACCTGACAAATCGTTTTATATTGCTCGACATGCAAAAAGAACGCGTTATATCACAGCGGCCATTTTTGTTTGTCCTTCTCATAAATCAACACACGCATTCGTTTTCTGACATTTATCGAATGTGAAGCACATTTATGCATATTGCGTAGATGCGTTTTGTTTGCTGTTTAGTTTTGGTTTCTTTAATAAACCTAATATAAGATTACGATACCTACACTTATCTATAGATATCCAAAAGTGTAAGTACCAAAATGTCTATCTACTACCTACTACTAAAGAAAATCTAATATATAAAATTCTCGTGTCCCAGTGTTTGTAACCAAACTCCTCCGAAACGGCTCGACCGATTCTTATGAAATTTTGTGTGTATATTCAGTAGGTCTGAGAATAGGTCGTAAACTAATTTTCATAAGGTTTGTATGAAAAAAAAATTACACCCGGGCGACGCCGGGCGCGGATAGCTAGTAATTTATATAATTACATTCGATAAGAAAGGTTTTATAACCCGCAAGAGTTACTTTGACTTTGATATTTTTGATCTTTAAATCCATTTCCGAATTTGGGTGGGTCTCTCAAACAACTCGATTGTCAATTCGTCGACGAGCCTAAATTGTCCCGTCAGAGCATTAATGACATTTTATTTGAAAGCCACAGTGGTTTAAAACCACTGGTTTTACAGTCAAAGTCATAAACATGTATACTTTTTAAACTGTTAAAAGATTGAGTAACATTATTTTAACTTTTTGATTAAAAATCATGATAGGCAAATAATGGGTATTAAAATCATTTTTTAAGTTCCATGTAGGTACAGTGCGATAGCACTTAGAAGATGCTTCGAGTTTGTACTTGTCTCTCGCTCGCTCTCATACGCTCTTATTAAGAGCGAGTGAGAGAGAAGTACAAACCCGAAGCATCTTCTAAGTGCTCACAGACTGCAAGCATGTTTATTCAGATTTCATATCAGAAAAACATCTAATAAAACCAGCTCCTTCTCCACAGCTTTTTAATCCAGAAAAATATGCTTCCGCCGCCTTGGAGCGCCCAGGGCTGTACCAATTAGCGACGTCCGGCGCCGGCGCAGCGCCATTGTCGACAACCCTGGCGACGTATACACACTCTATGGTTATGTTTTAGTGCGATTATCGTTCTGAATTTTGCTATAAATACGCATTTGGTTTAGCAACGAATCTGCAGTCTTGAAGTCCGAATTCAAAATTAAAAAAAAAAACAGTACGCTAGCGATCAGCCCTCGCTCCGCATTGATTTATGAGAGAGAGATTAATTACTTTACTATCGGGGCCTCTATTCAACACGGTAAAAACCATATTGTTATTAAGCTGTTATCATATTGTCAACGTTTTGATAGCTCTTATTTACTTCAGTAATGGCGGCCGAGTTAAAAACATTACTAAGTATAACAGGTTAGAGACGATATGGTTTATAGCGCATAGAATAGACTATGTAATACGGAGAATCCATTAAAAAATATATAATGCTAAAAAAACGCTAAGGACGCCCGCGACTTCGTACGCGTAGAATTAGTTTCCCGCTCTCCCCCCATTTCTTCCCGTTGGCGGTCGATTTTCGGAAAATCCTTTCTTACTGCCGCACTCAGAGACGTCAATTAAATTTAATGCTTGATTAAAGTTGCTGCTTTCACTTTCCTTACTGCAATAGAATAAGCCAACACGTCACTAAACAAGCATTAAATTTTATTGACGTCTCTGAGTGTTCTGGTTAGTGCTCACTTACATCATGAAAGGGACCCCTGTACCAAATTTCAAGTTTCTAGGTACAGTAGTTTCGGCTGTGCGTTGATACATCAGTCAGTCAGGTTTGCCTTTTATATATATAGATATGTAATATTTTGTGCAAAACATAAAAGCAAGCGATCACTAATTTCGTGGATATTAAGTAGGGTCTTGGTGGTGGTAATGCCACAGAATAAGTAATCCTGCGTTGGTCCAGAGTCCAGAGAGCCAGAGATGTGGGTTCGAATCCTGCCTAAGACCGACGAATTTTTTTCGCTTTAATATAGTTCAATAAATATTTTATAAATAAAACGATGGAAGCCTGACTGTATTTAATTTTAATACTGAATTAAAATACGCAATTTATAAACGTACTCGAAAGTGCCGAATGCTGTTCCCGAGCACCCCCTAGGCGATGCAGCGCAACACATTACAGAATGCAGTTCGTATGCAATTATTACCGATGCATGTTGCTTGACCGCATTTTTGAACCATTAATTACCCAAATCATTATGTACATTTTTGGGAAACGTGTGAAATGTGAATAAAATAATTGTCAATTCAAAAACCGTTGTTGATGTAAAATTTACTTAATACAAAAAAAAATCGTTAAACGCTGAGCATGGAGTGTCAGAATAGCGGCCTGGGTAGTGATTCTCTCATAAGCAAAGGTGAGCGAATGCGGGAGTGAAGTCCAAGCGGCGAATTTAAGTAGTCCCGGCAGAGCGAGCAAAACACATTTCAGCGCGTGTATTCAATTTGGCAGCATGGCTTCTCGAACGTATAAGGCTGCCTAATTGAGAATGCACGCGCTAATAAGTATGTGTTTTGTTCGCTCTGACGAGACTACTTAAACTCGCCGCTTGGACTTCACTCCCGCATTCGCTCACCTTTGCTTATGAGAGAATCACTACCCTGCACACGTAAAGTTCGGACCGCGGGAAACGCCACGCGCCGTTCCAATCTTCGTTCCGAACCGCGGTCCGAACTTTACGTGTAAAGGCCGCTATTGTGTGTTAAAGCAATATTTCACCGTGAGAGAGCTTTTTTGAATTATTAAAAAAAACCTATGTAAATACATACATAAGTATATGATACCTAAGTATTATTATTCGTTTGTCGCTGTTTCCTCTTTAACTGGCATTTATTTGAAATAAAAGGTAGGTTCTATGTCGTTCTCCGTGACTCAAGCTCTCCATGCCAAATTTCATTGAAATCGGTTCAGCAGTTTAGCCGTGAAAGCCTAACAAACAGACAGACAAAGTTATTTAAACAATTCATCCAGAACCATGTTATTTATATTTTTTGGATTCAGTTTTTTCTCATTTATTTTTAAAGTCGCATTGTTGTGTTCCTGTGTGGGGGTCACAACCGGTGACATTACTAGCATAGAGGCATTCCATCTTAGTGTTCAGTGTTAGCAACGCATTTGCGGTCTTAAGATTGCTGTCCTAGGAATGCAAATGTTTATGGATCACAGATCCCACTTACCATCATGTGGTCTGTGAGCTCGTTAAAAAAGTAGAGGTACTTTATGAAAAATTAAAATGAATATGAAAAATGATTTATTGGTTATCACAAAAGTAAGCATAGGAATAGGTCATTATTTGGGCGTTTGTTCCGAATCACTTTCGTGGTCACATTTTTGTCGAAGTGGCTGCAGATTTCGATTTCGTTTCTGGTTACCTATCTAAGTTTACCGGACAGCTACCAAATATCCAAAAACGGCATCGAAATATAAGGCAAATTTTTCAAAAATATGTCCCCAAAAGTGAGGCGGTTGAAACGCTCGAATAATGACCCGAATATATACTTGTGGCAGGAGGTAATGTTCGATAAGTAGTAGCGCTTCAGTTTCGTAGAAACTCTTCATTTTCAACCATTCTAGAATGGCTGTTTCTTCATTAAAAGGGTTGCATGGGTTAGATGCTAATTTATGGACCTTGTCATAATCTCTCATCATCATCATCATTTCAGTCGTATATTGCTGTCTTACCATCCCCACCACTCGATGGATGGTAGAGTACTCGGGGTCCGGTGGGTTCACGTTTGCAATGATTTGTTTTTCAGTCAATTATAATAGATATGGCTTTTGACGAAAAGACCTCCTGTTGTTCTCCTATACTTTGATTATTGTAAGATGAAGCCTGTGACAGCTTATATTATTATAAACACTCATTACACTTATTTCTTTAATTTTACATAAATACTCATTAGTATAAACCTAGCGACGCAGTTCAGGAATTTAAATCCTATTTTTAAACACATCGCTTGTGAGTATAGAAAGTGTTCGAAATTACGAAATACGGCTGTCACAGACATCATCTTATAACAATCAGAGTATAGTTATTATTTTTTAATTTCTTGTTATTAACTTCACATTTGTGACGATTTTATTTGTGCTAGTTTTAATAATAATTATTTATTACTTGATTACCTTGTAATAACGTACCTATATTATATTCAGAAACGATAAGCAAATGGCATATATTAAAAAACCTGCATCTGTAATTGTATTTCAATGTTAACATTAAAGTATTGTATGTCATAACATTAAAGTATCGGTTATCCATGTGGTTGCATCTTAATGTTTACATTAAAGTATCGGTCACCGATACTTTAATGTAAACATTAAGGTACAAGTACATTAAGATACAGGGCAACCACAGATACAGGTTTCTCACATATTGTAGTAAAATTATGATATGCATGTAGATAAAGTTATGTATGCGACTGTAGGTACACATAACATAATTAGCCATTAAAACACTCGTGTATAGCCTCTCATTATGCACCAGTCACTTCACTTCATATAAACTACTACCTACTAAGGTCGCCGTCAATAGAACTTGCGAACTATGTAAACAAATTAGTACTGTTTGACACATAACCTCTAATATTCACCAAGCGTGTTTTTATTAAAAATAACGTATAATGAATAGTTATTTCAACTTAAACTTAATATGAAAATAATGATTTACCCCCTTACTAATAAACGTTGAGTAACAGTGGTATAGCTATACAATGTTTTGTCCTTATCTGTCAAATCCGAATGTCACAATGACAGATAAGGACAAAACATTGTATAGCTATACAACCGATACTCAACGTTTATTAGTAAGGGGGTAAGTGTATAAATCATTGCAAACACCTCACTTGATCTTTAAAAGTACGTGATTATCGAGTAATTTTTGGTTCGTTTGGTTTTGTTTACAATCTTTTGCAAGTTCCATTGACGGCGACTGTAATTGTATTTGTATTGTATTTATATTTGAAAAAATGGCTTTCTGCTGGAGTTTCTTGCGGCGCTTCTCCGCAATGATGGTCTTGTCCGAAGCGCTAGTAGATTCATTCCATATTACCATAAATTACTGTGACGTGTAACAGAGCCCTGATTTGGCCAACTTACTGGGTTTTTATAATACTTACTACTTATATTGCAATAGTTATTGGTGTCATTTTATCTGTGTGTATGCTTTCAATTCGTTGATGAATTATTTACCAGAAAGCTTAATTTTTTTTCTAGTTTAAGTTGTCCCGTCTGGGGGCCTAATATGACTGCGTTTGTCGAGTGACACAATGTGGATAAAACATCCGTCACTTTCTGATACGTATTATACGTAAGGGACGGATGCTTACTTGGTCCGCAGGCTCATACTATGATCGCCTTTATCGCGGTATATAAAGCATCCGTCACTCTCGCACGTACTGGTAAGAAAGTGACAGACGTTTTATCCACGTTTATCCACAACGATAAACAGAGGGGCTAGACAAGATGCACTACGCTAACTATCGTTTCTATTCGTTTCGTTTTTAAACCAATCACGTCACTGGTAGATCACGTGACTTTTCGTATCACGTCATCTACAAGGGACGCGATTGGTTTAAAAACGTAACGAATAGAAACGCTGGTTAGCGTAATGCATCTTGTCTAGCCCCTCAGGGCGATAATAGACCCGCAGAACATATTCGGGTGGAGTTAATAATTTGGACATATTTAGTACATACCTACTCGTAGTTAGTTCAGCCGTAGAAAAACGACGAAGTTCCGTTTTGCGACAAAAAGTACTCATACAAATTTGTGTGCCTAATTTTTGTCACACAACGGCTTTTGTGAGATAGACGTATCTCCCACGTACCACGTATCGTACGTTACGTACTACGTAAGACGTAGGTATCTACTATATTATATTATACTTAATATTTATAGTTTTGTGCAATAAAGAGTTTACAAACATACATACATACGTATATATTAATACTCTAGTTATTCTATACAGTGTAATACTACCCTCCTAAGCCAGTAAACATTGTCTCAGATTCAACTGCCGAAGTATATTCAATTCTCTTCTTTAGTAATAAGGTCGTCAGCTACAGGAGTTTTAGTTTGAGCTTCTCTCTCTGTCGCTCTCATACTCTCTGATGCGTGTCTGACAGAGTTTACCGAATCCGAAAGACTTTTTAGCAGCTGTTAGGGTAAAATGTAAACTAACGTGCGCACGGCGCGCTAGACGTGACCGCATGCGCCTTCTATTGGTTAATATTGGCACGGCACAGCTCCGCTCGTCTCCGCCTCAGTGGAGCCGCACCCTCACACGGCATTGTATATTGTGTTGGTTGTACGGGGGTTTAAATGTTAGAAAAACAAAATAACACTACCATATTGTGTATATTTTATTGAAAAACTTTAAACAGGTACATGAAAATAATGTGAAATTCTTATAAATAGGAACACATGTTAAAAGTGGAAACCAGAAGATAATTTCAATTTTTAATAATTAACTTACACAAACAAAATGTTTCTTTTACCTGACAATTAAAAAATAATAGGCCTAGTCCCAAACTAAGCTCTAGGTTTGTACAATGGGTAGTACCCATTGGGTACTAGACAACAATAAACATACTTATAAAGAGCACACATTAAATTCCATAGAAAACTTCCAAGACTCGGGTACATAATATTAATATTTATTATGGAACTGTAAGCTTCATAAGCAGGCTCATTACAAACTAACCACGTAGTCAGCAATTAGGTATATAACTAATACATTATAATGTTAAAAACCAGTGACCTAAAAAAACCCAAAACTATCTTAATCACATGTTGATCTTCACAGATTCATTATTTTTCATTTCTCACGCTCTAAAATGACCTAAAACTAGCCATGTGCATGGTGCACTAAAATGATACTTTTTGGGCCATACTCGGAGCCAGTAAATGTCGACCGTGCCATCCCTCAGCATATATTTTCGGTAGTTGTTCATCATTATGAGCTCGTCAGCAATTGCACAGACAAAACTACGGTTTCCCCAAAGACGTCACCAAACCATAGCCAGTTCACGGACGATAAAAAGTCCACGTCTATTATTATTATCTACATATAATCTCTTAATTGGCGCAGTTATTCAAGATTTTTTATTTTATTTGCTTGAATCCACAGCACTACGGTTTTGTATACGTTTCGAAATAACAATCCAGCTTAATTACTACCAATTACGGATATATAGTTTTAAAAAATATATAAAATGCGAGTGTGAGTGTCAAAAACAGTATGGTAAGACTTTTGGTAGCGTTCCGTGATCTTTTTCAAACCATGTAGTCGCCAAATTCTTACATACATACATACATTGTTCAAAAAATACTATGACAGGAGTAATTCATCCTTCTTTGCAATATTCCTGGTAAAACAATAATATCAAATACACACATACATTAAATGATTACAAAAGCATAATTAATCGTTTCAATCTTCTTTGATCCCCCGATGATTTAGTAATGAACATGCCCTTATCAGTTCTCCGTCCAGTCGTATAAACACACGGGGCAGGAAGAATGACAAGGGCACGTAACAATACTTTATTTTCTTCTTTTTTCTGCTAGTACTCCATTCTGCCAAAATTCTTGTTTCGGTGGCGCCATCTATCGACGAGTAGCGGAACTATTGCGACTAAAGTTTTGCAGTTGAAAGTGTAGATGGCGTTGTTATACATATTTCTGCATCTTAAGTGTAAAATATGTTGGATATTGTTACTAAGTAAAATGCAGAAAATGACTGGGATTTTCTTTGTTGATTGATGTGTATCCATTGTTCTGTAACAAAGATAAACAATACATTATTATAGGGATTTACCATCGGTCTATAAAATTGATTCTCAGTAGATATAAGTAGAATACTTTCGTTTTAAACAGTAGCAAAAAGAAACCACAAGATAATTTTATGTTGATGCCTTTTACTGCAATTTTTTAGTTGCAAAATGAAAACACCTAAGCCCAATAGTGGATCGAGTATTTATCATAAAAACCAATATTCATAGTGAAAACAAATATGTAATCTACACAAGCGGGACCATTAAATTCCTAATAAAGAATAAATCCAACTAATATAAAAAAAACACTTAAATCCCCGACATTGTTAATTCAACCACGGAGCTGTCGTGTACAGTCGCACGTAATTTATGACTCCTAGCCGCTTGCGGCAGATTTTTCAAACACGCTCTATTGGCTCGACTGTACTGGGGATTGAAAAGTTTATTAGACCTCGGTAACGGTCTCTTGGTATTTGTAAAATGATATTGTTAAGTTGTAAAAAAAGTATTTGCAGATTTGTGAGCGTTAACGATTTTTCAGTGAGAAGTGTACAAATTAGTTAAAACCTTTTTTATGTAGTCGTAATTAAGTTTATTATATAAATAAACGTTTTATATTGTGTAAAAACAAAACAGGTGTTCTTTTGATTTTCACCTACATACATACCTAGTTTCGTAATTAATTTGTTTTTTAGGTATTTAGCCACAAGTAACAGGTAAGAGGACGCCGACCGTCCAGTGGCGCCCTGATTACTTATTATTGTCTTAAGTATTGTCTTGAAATCCAAATATGGTTTTTTGTTGTACAAATGAATACATAATTTATAGGGGATTCTTTGCTAACCAAATTTCAGTACCAATATCTACAACATTTTTTAAAACAATTAATGCAGGTTTTTCCTTTTTTTTTTAGCGGTACAAAATTATGTGGTTCGCATATTCTTTATTTTTGGTTAAATAAGTGCTCGAACCTAATTTTTTTTAAATAAAATAACATAATATAAAATAATAGGTACACGCATTAATAAAACAGATAATAAATAGATCCGTGAGGGTAAGGATTTTGTATAAAAAAAACTTGCACAAAGATTTTTTTTATAGAGAAGAGTATGGAAAGACGATCGCCATACCATACTCGTCGCTTAATAGAGTCGATCATTTTATTTACTGCTTTAGTATTTTAAGTCCCAATCCCTAACAGAGGCTGAAAATACAAACATTTTGTTAATTTGTAGGTTTGTTCGCCGAACGTTTAGGTTTGCGGCAAACAAACTGACAACGGCACCCTCGTCAAAGTTTCTCATTAGAGCAGCTAAGATGATTAGCTTATTCGTGAGTTAAACCTGCATTAATAATGGCCTGCGGAACGTTTTATTTAAACCTGACAGTTTAGGTGAAAATAATTTGTTGTTTATTATTAATTGAACTATATTTACACAGAAAAAGCTACTTTTAGCTTCGCCGTAAGGTCGTTAAAAGCACTGAAGAAAGGCCTGAAGAATATTCAATTCAAAATCTATTGATGTGAGTTCAAAAACCAAGAACAAGGTTTCACGATATGTTTTAAGTTAAAATAGTAGATTTTTCAACGAGGGACTAAAACAAGCCGTAATGACACGAGATGTTTAGCCACCCAAGCGGAGCGAGGGTGGCTATAGCTCGAGCATCATTATGGTTGTTTAGTCTCGCGTTAAACACTCTACTTTTCACTTGAATGCGAGAATAAAAACGACGTGTTATACAAAATTACAATATTTATTATAACAAAGTTTCTTACATAGTTCCGCGTTCACGAAATTAAATAGTTTTTTTTGCACAGTTGTCATTTTGAGGTTATATCAATGCCCTAAAAATTGTCTATCACTGAAAATGGTGATAATTCTCCATTCAAAAACACCGTAAATGGATGTATAGGCGTTTCCAAAGTAAATTAAAATACTTTAATCCCTAGAAATTAATAAGGAGCTTTAGCCCCGATATGCAGAGACTAAAGTAACATTTTAAGAGCATGAGAAATGAAAAAAGTATAAAGTTAGTAACTAACGGTCGCACAAGTTAATGACGATTAAGTTGTTCCTTTAGTGGAATTTTTTATACACAAGTTTAAAAGCAACGAGTTAATGAAGAATGTCAGTAGGTACGCCAAATCGCTTGAAACTTTGTAAGAGTAAAGCTTATAAATAAACAAACATACTACTTTTTGTTTCATTCAAATAGACCCAGTAGTTTTGATTCTACGAACGTATGAAATTACGGTCAAAAATATTAAAGGGTGCGGGCGCCATCTTACTGGAGTGACGTCATGGTTTCGTTGCGGTACGGCCCCTTATATGATTGAGTAAGTTTACAGGGCTATATTTTTTTAACCGTTATAAGTAACCAGTTGAAATTTTCACAGATTACGTGTTATTATAAACTCTATTGTTTAAAATTACAAAATGAACAATAAATCAAATCCCAAGAGGGGTCCCCATACAAGAAACATGACAAATAACCAGTTTTTTTTGCATTTTTATACGGATTATATTTTTATAATGGCTTATTATTTTGATGCTATTTTAAGCTTAAATTGCAGTCGAACTTTCATAGTTTACGACTAAATAACAATCTCAAGTAAAACTGCTAAAAATATTTGACCAAACTGATTTTATCAACACGATGTTTTAAGCGGTCACTCATCCTGTTTTAGAATACGCTTGTAAGTAGGTAGTTGCTTAACTTTGGAAGCCGAAGTACGGGTTGTATTTGTATTAGCTTTTTATTTCGGTGTCACACAATAATCTAAACTCCATACTTACGACCAAACAGTAATCTGTAGTGAAACAACAAACAACAAAATCTTACACGAAGTTTAAGCGGTGTTTACTTAACTTTGGTGATAGCCCTTTCTTTACAAATGTCGTGTCTAATGTAGAATTCATATCGCTAGGTACCCTATAAAATAATGAACTATAAAACATGAGTTTATGATTGACCTAGGTAGTAGTTCTGATATTTTGTGTACTTATTCATTTCATCGATTTCAAATTTCGCGGGCGGGCGCTGCCAAGTGGCTCACTCGCCATACGTTAGGTACCTAGACCGCCTCTCTCTCTCTCTCTCTCTCTCGCTAGTTGTTGGTATTAGCGGCCGCTGTAGCAAGTAGGTAGTTTTTGAACTGTTTTTGAGCATTATTTATTACTGTTATTTCGTGTATGCAAGATAGCTTAGATAGCTTGCGTGTGTGTGTGTGTGTGTGTGTGTGTGTGTGTGTGTGTGTGTGTGCGTGCGTGCGTGCGTGCGTGGGTGCGTGCGTGCGTGCGTGCGTGCGTGCGTGCGTGCGTGCGTGTGTGTGTGTGTGTGTGACGTGTGTCCGTCTATCCGCAGCCTAGCTCAGAGACTCTTAGTACTAGAAACGTGTAATTTGGCATGAATATACATATTAGTCACGCCAACATAGTTAAATAAAATTAAAATCATGAAAAAAAAAATTTTTTTTACGTAACGTGGGGAAGTTTTTTTTTCTCGTCTACCCCATAGTGTGGGGTGTCGTTGTATAGGTCTTTCCAAAATATTGCGGGTTTGTGAAAACAATATTTCAATTAAGGTATCCGTTTATGAAAAGCTTTAAAGCGCAAATTTTTGTTAGAGTCAAGTGTCGTCCCCTCCCCACTACAGCCAAAACGACAAATAAAAAATTTGAAAAATATCTTCAAAGGAAAACTATCACGACTAAGTAGACTTCATTGGCTCTTGAGTTAAACGGTTTGAATGTTTATACCTGCCGAAAACTTATTTGCGGTGTTGGTAAACTGACCGCGAGCCGCGACCTATATCGATGTATGGGGATAACAGTTTTCCAACGGCAAAGTTAAGTTTGTCGCGAGGTCTAATTTGTTTGTAGTAACGGCTTCGGAACCCTACACTGAGCATGGTTCGACAGGCTGTTGCCCGGTTTTTTGCATTCATGTTTTGGTATTTTTATGTAGAATACGGTGAACGCTAAATTAAAAGTGCTTGATTATTATTCTATTTTTATTTAACCAACTTATTCGACAAACATTACAAACAGAAAAGCCGGTCAGCAACGGACAGTTAGTTTAGTTAAACAGGTTAAACTGTATGTAAAACAAAACAATAGATAACCATAACTATCATAGTCACATCAAAACGAATTCGTAAAAAATTACGACTTCCAAAGTTAAGCAACTACGAGCGTAGTCTAAAACAGGATGGGTGACCGCTTAAAACATCGTGTTGATAAAATCAGCTTTGTCACCTATTTGTAGCAGTTTTACTTGAGATTTCTCTTTAGTCGTAAAGTATGAAAATTAGACTAGAACTTAAGCTTAAAATCGCATCAAAATAAGAAGCCATTATTGAAATACAATCCATATAAAAAAGCAAAAAAAAATGGTTTTTTTCATGGTTTTTGTATGGGGACCCCTCTTGGGATTTGATTTATTGTTCATTTTAAAAATTTAATCGATAGAATCTATAATAACACGTATTCTGTGAAAATTTCAACTGTCTATTTATTACGGTTAAAAAGATAGAAGCCCTGTAAACTCACTTATTCATATAAGGGCGCGTACCGCAACCAAACGATGACGTCATCATCCGTGAGCGCTAGCCGCCGGGTTTCGAGCGCCGCATACGAAGTTTAAAATTCAATATCTCGGAAACTATTAGACGTATCGAAATGATTTTTTTACAGCATTTTTTTGTTTTTAATGAAGAATACGATAAGCCAAAAATCTAAACTGGTTGACATTCTCTATTGTCCCTGAAAGGTCTCTGACGGCGGTAAAGTAAGTCAACGAATACAGAATAATTAAACTAAAAACCCAAATCCCATAACGAACACGGAAACCGAAACCACAAATCACCCAAAATTGACTCAAGTATCACCGAAACGGGCGAAAAATTAAAAACTGATTTAGACCAATAATACCCCTTAATAGCTCCTAGGGTCATTTGACCCTTATTAATGACCCTTATGACCCCCTCTGTCGCTGTTTAGTGCCTAATATTATTAATGGCCTCTGTAATGAGCGTAAGGGTTTGTTACGACCCCATTTTTCTCGGTAAATATTTTTTATTACGGTCATATAAAATTTATCTGAACGCCTTGTAAATAATTTGTTTTCGCGAGGTGTTTTTCTTTCGCGGCAATTGTGTTGCTTTTGCAACAATCCGTCTTTATTTTAGAAAGTGAATCCACATTCAGAGATTGTGCAGAATTAGGACGTTAATCTAGATTTAATCTGCATAATTTCAGTGTTCTACATTATTTTTTTAATATTCGCCGGCTCTAACATTTCGCGCCACTTTTTTGACGTTTAGGTTCATAAGTAATTTTGTAACAAGCCTATTATTTTGGTTTAAAAAAATCTCAGAAAAATAACTGACATCATTATGACAAAAAAATACAACTAAAATAGCGATTTACAACTGTTTTTGTTCAGTATCCTTTGAGTAGTAAAAGTTGCCTTAGTTAAAACTTAACTTTTGGTAACGAGCTGATGATGACTTTCAACTTATGGTTCACCATACGTTGACGTTCTCATTGCACAACTGTTTTTACTTGACATATCATGCAATGTTTACTGTAAACTTACTTAAGGAAATGACATTATTCATTCATCCATGCCGTAAAATAAAAAAGTTAGTTAGTAATACAAGTTTGTTTTTGATAGACGATTGTAAAGTGGGAACTGTGCAATTCTGACTAAGCTAAGCTTCAGCTTTTTTATTTTACGGCATGGATGAATGAATAATGTCATTTCCTTAAGTAAGTTTACAGTAAACATTGCATGATATGTCAAGTAAAAACAGTTGTGCAATGAGAACGTCAAAATCTACACTAAATATACTTAAGAACAACAACAAATAAAAAAGGCAGAGTAACAGAAGACAAAAAAGCACAAAGGCCACCAGACGATTAACTGATTCTGAATCTTACATTTGTAAACTCAAGACCACAAATGCCTTGTCAACCCGGTCTGAAGTCTAAATCTACTACACACTGTTAATTCCATTATTCACGACCAGCTCCCACTATTTGAGTTAAGAATGCCACAATGCGTCAGCAAACACCTCAACACTGTCTAACCCTCTACGGCCACCTCACAGGTCATCGCAAAGGTCTCCGGACTAACAAATCCTGTTTTCTCAGTCCGTATTCAATTTGGGCATTTGTCGGAACTACCGCAGTCCATTAGAGCCGGATTAACGGTCAATTTGATCGCGGGTTCGGGCCCAGACATAAATCTCCACGTCCATTTGCCATTCCGGCCGCTTGGACTTGTTTTTTGAGAGTGTTACATGCGTGGTTGGGTGCAGATTTAATAAAACTAGCGGCTGCTGTGTAACCTTCCTTCGCCTTCGACAATTCGCTAGCGAGTGCGAATTATCCAGCGAGCTTTAAGCTACACATTCACGGTAAGTCCATCGCGTCAGTGCCAAATTTGCCCGTGAATGCCAAATGTTCAGCCCAAATTGTTGACAGTTCTATCTACCTATAATCTTATATCAATCAGATCGTTTGTCAGATCATTTATGTCCTCTTAGATTAACCCTTAACCAGGCTGACAGATGACACGTCACAATAGAGACTCAGTCTTAGGTACTAACGTACAAGGTACTATTGAGTAGATTTTTATGTGGTACACATGGTTCCTTGCCTGGTAAAAGGTTTAAACTCTGTACCTCACAGTGACGATTTTGCCACCAATGTATTCTAGCTCTTGACTATACCTTAGCAAAATAGAGTTTGACGTGGTGTCAGGGACTTCAATGCTCACATGTGGCAACTACCACATGAAAAGAATATTACATACATCATGCCTGTCTCCCAATGAGGTAGGCGACCCTTACCGACTCTACTCACTCTCGCTCCCTATATCTCTTCCTCATCCATCCTTCTAAATAACCAAACCATCTTAGCATTTCCTTTTAGATCTTTGTCCCTAAGTACATCTTCTTTCAATTCAAATTTCTTACATCTATCATTCTAACTTCATACATACTTCTCAGAGCTCCTATTTCAAGAGCATTCATGTTGCAGCTAATTTTTGGTTTAAAATTTGATCATATCCCGATTTCATAACATACAGCACCTTAAATTTTTCCGAACTCTTTTTTGTCATATGGAGCTCTATCATCAATATTTTCGGTAACTCAAATCATAATAGTTAATGCGTTGTGAACGATGATTACTCTTTTTACAACTCGCCCTTCAATGATTTTTATGACGCAGTTTACAAGTCGTAATGATTTGTAAATGACTCGTTTAAGTATAATTTTCGGGGTGTTTGAGACGTAACGAGGGAGATGTTAACTTTGATTGATAAATAGATCAATCGTGAAAATAATACGGGATACCCTTGAAACGGGTATCTTACACAAGATCAAGTTTTTATAAATTTCGAAGACTAATATTTTTTCGAAATTTGCCCCTCATAGTAATGAAAAAGTGGGAGTAGTAGAAAACTAATTCTACGCGTAGGAAGTCGCGGGCGTAATTTATTGTTTTCCGTTAGATACACATTACAATCTAATTTTTTCGACGAATTCGTTATCTATCTCTCTCGTCTTACCCTCCAATAAAATAACCACCATGGTAACCACAGACAAATTAAAGTCTACATCCAATCCTAGCCTGAATTTGAACTCCAGCCCATTGACTAAGCAGTCTAGCACCGACCATTAGACATTACGAGGCTCCGCCCATTCTGCCCATAAACAACTGGCCAGTGCTGCAGACGGCAGCCCGATGTGTTAGCACTTACCAATAGCTCAAGTTCTGGATTAATTTAACAGATGGCGCTACTTGTCCGTATGATGACTAGTTATCATCACACTAATATTATTATAAATGTGAAAGTTTGTGTGTTAGCATGTTTATTACTCCTTCAGGTACCTACGCTGAAACTGTTCGACGGATTTGGATGTAATTTTATTCTTCGCGACTACGACTGCGTAGAGCTCTTCACATTATTTTACCTAACCGGTGGAATTGAGAACTGTCCCTTTTTAGTGATTGTTAATAGTCTCAAAACCTATTTACGTTTAAGCTGCAGATACGTTATAGGTATTATTCGAGTGTTTTATTCAGGTATGAGAAAGAAACGTAATTATAGCTTTCTCCATTAAAGTTATACTGTTATACCTAATTTTTTTTATATGCATGATATCTGCTAATCAAATTAAAAATGTGTGACTTTTTCTTTACTAAACGCAGTTTTAATTTCGTTTGCTAACATATATATCTTATAGCTTTTATTGACGTGTTTTGCCTGACGAGAGGTTGATAAAGCATCTCATTTTTGGGGCTCAAAGTAAACTGAGATATTATTTATTATATGTTTATATTTTCCAGCTGAATCTTATAAAAGTATGCAAGCCAAAGAGCAAACTCAATTGTAAGTTTTTGCATTATGCCCTTTTGTTGGCGTCTCGAAGTTTTATCGCTTAGTTTGTGAATAAAAATGTTGGCGGAGCACAAGATGGTGCTGGCTTACTAGCTTTTACCCGTGACTCTGCTCGGTTAGAAGTCGTTTAGGAACTGTCCGATTTTAATTTGGCATAAATTAGACATTTAAATGACGGCGACAAAGTTGTAAAATAAACTGGATATGTTTTCCAAGTATATATTTATTTACATAAGTATGTGTATCGTTTTTTGGTAGCTATTGTACAAGCATAGAGCTACGTCATTTTGTGGGAGATTGTCTAGTGATATATTTTATGTAAGTATTTATTTCATTAAGTACTTTTAAATCGGATATTTGATTTATAAATTAACTGACGAGTTAAGAAATTGTTGTGTTTAAGAAGCTTTGAACTCCAGATCACTTGAGTCAACTTTCTTAGCCTTTTATGATGTTTATAAACAACCTATAGTGCGAATCGTTGCCTTTCAAATAAAGTTCGATCAATTCATTTAGAAACATACGAATCCTAACGCAAATCGAAATAAATAAACAAACGTTAATAAATCCAGCTCTCTCTATACGAAATTACGAAGCATTCTATTGAATCTATAGCAATTCATCTCCCCTTTGTACCTTTACGTATTTCATCACACAATTCCTAACATAACATCGTTTATTAGACTCCCAAACAAAACCAGTTACCCCCTGTGTGAATATTTAACGCACCAGTTTGGCCAGGGATAGCAATTTCATGATACACCGTCCTGGGACCCAGTTATGATGCTCCAAATAAACTATGCATGTCTTTGTATTGATGTTGCGTGGGTTGAAAACAACGCCACCTACCGTTGAGTAGCCGAAACTTGGTTTATGTTACGGAATGTAGATGGCGCTAGAAGATAAATTATTAAAGTTATTTTGTAAAACATGTCATGTTGAAAAAAAAACACTTGGTATTAGTCTATGGCGATTAAAAGTAATAAACATGTCTGCCTACAAATAAGTTAACGTTCCAATTTGATTATTTACGTGCATTCGAAATACACCGAATATTATTCAGTTTTTTTTACCTTATTCAGAGATAAAATATGTAAAGATTATGTCCAAAATTATGAATGAATGAAAGGAACAGTTCACTTGTGTTCCCTAAATCTCTCGTATTCCGTTTCGAATATTACGCTCGTAAAATGTATTGAAATAGTAAAACATGAATCAAATCTGCATTCAGTTCCGCTACTCGCCGCTACGTAGCGCTGCAAAACTCATCAATGCAGTGTTAATACTACTCAAATTTCAAGTCAGATTTAAAAGCATTCTCTAAAATGAGAAGTCAAATTTCAATGCTGGCTGAACGTACGATTTCCCTCGGCTTTATGTAAAAAGATGTAACGGATCCGAACCGTTCCATTTTTAAAACAAAAGCGTTCGTTTTTGAAATGTTTCCGTTGCGAGTCGATCTAGGGTTGTGCAGAACGTTGTTCTAGTGTTTTTTTGTTTTGTTTTTCGACGCCATTTTGAATTTACAATGGATATATTTATATCTGAAGGTAAATTCGAATGTCGACGTTCTTTTCAGCCTTGAAGGCAAATTATAAAAGACTTTAACAATAGGTACTTATGAAAATGAGAAATCTCCGGAATAGCATACCGCTGAAAACGGAAAATATGGGATTTTAATGCAATTCATTTAAAATTAAACCTGCCTATAGAGTTGGCATTGCCTATTTGAAGTTTTTTGACAGTAACTTGTAATCTTACTTCAGCCTGGCATCCCACACCGCCGCCGCACAAAAGGTACTGCGGTCCCACATAATTACTGTGTGGCCAATGCAAACACGTGGGCACCTGGGCGACGCTGATTCTGCCGCGGTGGGCTTCCATGGATTCATTTAGTCGCTAAGGGACAGAACATTATGGTCCTTTTAAGCTTTTGCATGCCAGTCTAGCAGTAGTGTTTAACACTGTGCCGAGCGTCCAGTGGCGCCTTAAAAACTACTGTTGTGTTATACAATAAATAAAAAAAACTTTTTTCTTATGAGGGGACAATGTCACACCAATTGACATAGTCCAAAACTAAGCTCTAGGCTTGTACTATAGGTCCTAGACAACGATACAAATACTTATCACAAGTCAGGAACAAATTTTATATTCGCGCTCATCACACAAAATATCTGCCCTTACCGGGATTTGAACCCAGGACCGCTAGCTTCGTAGGCAGGGTCACTACCAACTAGGCCAACGCTTCGTCAACAATAAACCAGAGTATTGTCTTGAAATCGAAGGATGTTTTTTTGTTGTACAATTGAATACACAATGTATAGCATATATGACAAAGTTTATTAGCCTACCTTCGTGGAGTCAAATTAACGGAAAAAGGTGGCCACTTTGTCAATTCAGGTGCTCACTCATAGTTTAATTGTTGTTAATAGTTTCCTGTAATTTATTATACCTACGTAAAAAAACCGTGAAAAATTACCAAACTGGTGGTAAAAACCGCTTCTAAATCTATTGCGTGGTTTAGGAGGAGTTAGGGGACATACAGACAGACAGACATAAAAGATAATTACCAATATAGATAATTAACTTAAGTATTTTATTTTTTTTATCTTCGAGATCGGTTCAGCTTTTTAGCCATGAAAGCGCGCAACAAACAGACAAAGTTTTCACATTTATAATATTAAGTAGGTATACTAGGTATGGACTCTTGGGTTTGAGGTTATAATTTGTACAGTCATCAGCAACAATATATTATTCAACATAGCGCTCAAAAATATCTGACACGCTCTTATGCCTCTAGTAATAGAAACGTGTCAGATATTTTTGAGCTCAATGTTTGATAATATATTATTGCTGGTGACTGGAAAAAATCACTTTATCTTAGATTAATAACATATTATTTATTTCTTATTTTAATAGACAGTTTTCAAGGGAATAGCCATAAACGAGCTCGAAGGGGACCTAGGGGCAAAAGTGCCATGTAAACCTCTCCGCAGTATCAGATTTAAACCGATTTGCTTAGGACAGAAACTTCGTTTGTAATTAACCTAACCTAACACACTAACGACCCGCGGTTGGCTATTTCACCCCCTCGCCGTTAGAATGAGACAGCTGGTTGGAAGTTTGTTTTTAATAATAGTTATGGTTTGTGTGCTAGCAATACAGTTGTGGAATTTGAAATTTTGCATTTAAAAATAAAACAGAAGGAATACTGTTTTTGGTTTATTTCCAATTATCATTATCATTAACCCTTAGCCAGACCTAGCGATTTATTTTCTTTTGAATATGGATAGGTATTGGTAGGTCAAACGGTTATAAAAAAAGCAAATATTACTAGCGGCTTCGCCCCGCTGCAAATTTCTGACTTTCCCGGTGGATTTTTCAATGATTTTCCTTCATACAAACCTTGTCCTGACAATGACGAACACAGCAAAAAAGAAATCAGCCAAATCGGTTCAGCCGTTCCCGAGTTTTGCGCTTAGCAACAATTTTAGCGATTCATTTTTATTTATATAGATAAAGATAGATAGATAGATTACCATGTGGTCTCTGTGTGACCACTACATGGCTAAGAGTTAAACGATAAGAACCCTCTTTTTAGGATTCCGTATTCAAAGGGACCCTGGTATTATGCCTCCGCTGTCCGTCTGCCTATTTGTCAGCAGGCTGTATCTCATGAACCGTAATATGTATTCCTGTATTTCTATTTCCTATATTACAACAAAAAAAGAGGTTCCCATTCAAGAATAGTACGGAACCTTTCACCTGCAAGACCGACTCACACTTGACCGGTTATTATCGTTATTTAACAATATGTGAGAAAAATAACAAAATAAAAATGTTAGTAATATGTAAGTGTTAAAAAGCTCATAACTGTGCTTTTCCGAAGTCGGTGAAAGCTTCAGGGGACCATTACAATACAATTTCATGGAGTGATTTGAAAAGAGCCAGTCACGCTGGCGACATCTACAGCAGGCTCACTAAATCAATTTAGAAAAAGGTTAGATTTTTTACCCTTAAATTGGCAAAAATAAAGAAGTCGTGAATTCAAAACTAGCATAAAAAAATAGTAACAAAGAAATATAAAAAAGTGGACATGGATATGGTATGTGCATATTAGATACTCTGCCAATTTAAGGGCAAGACTTCATACGCTTAGAATTAGTTACCCGCTACTCCCCCCTTAGGGGATGAATTTCCATAAATCCCTTCTTAGTGCACCTCTAGGATATCCAAGGAATATTCTCCCAAAATTTCAAGTCCCTAGGTCCAGCGATTTCGGCTGTGCGTTGATCGATTAGTCAGCCAGTTTCTTCTTTTATTAACCCCCGACGCAAAAAAGAGGGGTGTTATAAGTTTGACGTGTAAGTGTGTGTGTGTGTGTGTGTGTGCGTGTGTGTTTTATTTGAAAGCAGGTTTTCTAGCGGTGGTTCTTAGACATTTTGTATCGAAATCGGTTCAGCCGTTTTTCAAGTATTGAACTTTGAAATGTCAATGTCGGGGGTTTTCCAACTTTTTGTTGGTTAGGTTAGGTTATATATATAAAGATTAGTACATACTGTGAGAGAAAGAGAGCTGGCTTATTGCGAAATTTAATCATTCTACGTCAGTATTTAAGTTTTTTTTATGAGCTTACTCATCAACTCAACCGTTGACGTTTAGCCTAGAATCATCAATTAATTACAAAGAAGAAATTAGTTACAGTCCATTTCAATGGAATAAGGTACAAATGAGCACACTAGGTTGAAAAAAAAAACGAAAATCGACATAAATCTAGTTCATTTAGTTCGATCGACAGATACTTAAACCGGTGATGCAACTTGTAATGGACAAGGACCAACGATTTCGGGTTACAATGTGTAGGCAGGTACCTACATGATTTTACAGGGTATTGATTCTCTCATAAGCAAAGGTGAGCGAATGCAGGAGTGAAGTCCAAGCGGCGAGTTTAAGTAGACCCGTCAGAGCGAACAAAACACATATTAACGCGTGCATTCTCAATTAGGCAGCCTTATACGTTCGAGAAGCCATGCTGCCAAATTGAATACACGCGCTGAAATGTGTTTTGTTCGCTTTGACGGGACTACTTAAACTCGCCGCTTGGACATCACTCCTGCGTTCGCTCACCTTTGCTTTTGAGAGAATCACTACCCAGAAGATAAGAATCATTCATTTGTTTTGCAACAATTAATTTATGGCCGTATCTTTGAATGAACAGTTAAGTGACCATTATTGGTGCCTGTCAAGTGATGCTAAAAGTGTCAAACATTGGTGCAAAGTTAAGTTTGTCCTTCGACATCTTTAACCTCTTTCAAAAAGTAAAGCTGTCCTACTGTGTCTGTCTCTCTCCATCACCCGCGGCGCGAAGGGTTGCGAAAATTTTTAATGACACGAAATATCAAATTGGAAAGTTCGTGACATTCCCTTCTTGGGGATTTTTATTTTATTCTTCTGGTTTTTTTACAACGTCATTAAGACGAGAATAGCTGTGGCTGCTGTAGGTCTATATCGTTGTCTACGAGTAGTACCCATAGCACAAGCCTAGAGCTTTAAGGTGATAATGATAATCCACTAAAGATGGGCTTTCATTTCGTTCATAGTGTGAATGTCGGTGGCCTATCTACAGGCATATTTTTATTACGCATAAAAATCGATTGTCAGACATTGCAAAATTTAATAAACGTCTATTGTGTAGATTAGGTTAGGTTAGGTTATGTTAGTTTTTAATAATAATTAAAAGTAACCCTTTCTATTGTAAAAACCGTTTTATGACAATCGATTTTTATGCGTAATGATTATTATGCGTAAAAATATGTAAGTATGCGAGTAGACCCCTACCCGTGAATATCACATGCGCAAAACATCATAATATTATACGCATAACATCATACTAGCAAATAAAAAGTAGGAGTTTTTTCCCGCACAGCGCTCCGCTGCATCGCATAGCTTTGGTGGATACTCACCCTTAAGACTAACTGCCGCACTCAGAGACGTCAATTTAATTTAATGCTTGATTAAGGTCGCTGCTGCAATTTTCTTTGCTACAGCAATAGAGTAAGACAACACGTCACTAAACAAGCATTAAATTAAATTGACGTCTCTGAGTGCGGCAGTAAGACAATTTGTGTGAAATTGTATTGTACCCTGTTTTTGAACCCTTAACAAAAAAGAGGTTATTATAAGTTTAACTTTTTGTTTATCTGTTTGTGGCACCGTAACTCCCAAACGGATATACCGATTTAACCGCGGTTTTTTTTAAAGAAAGCTAGTTTAATCGCGATGGTTCCTAGCTAAATTTCATGAAAATCGGTCGGGCCGTTTAAGAGATATAAGCTTTGAAAGTAGAGGTCGGCAATATCGGTAGTTTTTGTCTATTTAACAGTTGTTTTGGGGTAACTATTTGCCCGTAACAAGCCCCCAGTAGCATATGCGCCCGCATGAGGGGGAAGCGATGGGGGTGAGTCAGCATATCTGATGGAGAGGAAATTAAAACTTAATGGATGCAACTCATGGATACAAAGATTCAATCGGTATTCGAGTAAACATATTTTCCTATCGAAAAACTAAAAACAGAATAAAATAAATATTTAAGAGGCTCCCATACAACAAAAAGTGATTTTTTTGTTGTTTTTTGCCTTTTTAATGTTGTATAGATAATGGTACGGAACCCTTCGTGCGCGAGTCCGTGTCGCACTTGGCCGATTTTTTTAGATACTTTGGTTTATCAAAATTTTGCAGAAAATCGTGTAGATGTACGTCTTGTTGAAAGACGGTAAAGACGACAACCGTAATTATTTTTTTATCTACGGGAATATAAGCAACGTATTATGTAGGTACTCCTACGGGAGCCCTGTCCCCTGGCTTCACCCACATTTCCATCAATTCACATTCGCTACCCAATACGGATAATTAAACTCGTTTGTAACTCTACCACCCGCATCGAAATAGCGTTGATCAGATACCATATCGCTTTTATTTAGTTTTCAAGTTATTCAGCGATACTTGTTGTACTGTGGAACTTAAGAAATATACAATAGGCTATTTGACAATATTGAAAATATGTATACTACAAATTGTTGTCATTACTTTATTTTTAACTAAATTATGTATATTTTTTGGAAATTACACGAAAAAAATTGTAATATTATTTGCAATTTTATCTCTATGTGATTGCTTTGTAGCTGTGGTTACTCTAAGTAACCACTTCTTTTGTGATTAAGAATTGACAAAAGAAGTGCACATGCAAAAATAAACCTTATTACAATGAATCAAAACTTTGTTTCCAGCGTGATAAAAATCTGCTCTCCTCTCCGAGCCATCAGAATCTTGTTCTGTTTTATTCAAAACACCTTTTTCCATATCGCTATTTCCTCTGAAACTTTGGATTTTTGAGATAAATTATGAGTTTTTGTCTCCGGACATAATCTCTATAGGTACCAAATTTCATAAAAAGCGGTTCAGCGATATATCTATAAAGTCGAAATAGACACATTTTTACCAATGTAATATCTTAAGTATACTTAAGTATAGATTAGCACTTTATGAGATGTGTAAACGTTTTTTTTCGTATAAATGATAGTGTCAATCATCGGACCGTCATTTCCCACAATAACAGTTATTCCCCGTCTAATTGTGGGGGTGGGCAAAGGGCAGAGTGGGCAAGCTATTCGATTAGTGGGCAAACAGACATGTCCGGGTTTTGGACGGATGTATGGTTAATGGAAGGGATTGATAAATAAATAAATAGGGAGCCAGCCGTGAGGCCAAAATATTTTTGGTCAAATGTATCATTTGCCAAAGCAATGTTATATATTTTTTTCAGAATTTATTTTAGTACCATCGTGTAGAACCATATAGGTTAGGTTAGGTTAGTTTTTGTAAAATCCTGAAATATTTACAGCTACAGAAAGCAAAGTGGGTTGGCAAATGAAAATTTAAGAAAAGTATACAACAATATTTTGGCCTGAGTGAGTGGAAGGGTTGGAGGGGGCCGCCCTAGGCGTACTTTTTCGAATCAAATCGGAGAGATACTGGAAAAGGGCCGAATTTTAAGTACCAGAAACCGACGTGCGTGCATGACTCGATGTATGAATGTGGAAGAAGCGAAAGAGATTTGTCAAGATCGTAGCAGGTGGAAAGAAGTGGTCTCTGCCTACCCCTCTGAGAAACAGGCGTGATTTAATGTATGTATGTATGTAATATTTTGGCCTAACGAAATAGACCAAAATATAACAATGGACAATTTCACACCAATTGACGTAGTTCTAAACTAGGCTTTAGGCTCGTGGTATGGGTACCTACTTACTAGACAACGATAAACATAGATACTTAAATAAAGAAATACTTAGACATAGAAAACTTCCGAGACTCAAGCTGCCATGATACCAAACTCTACGCGTACGAAGCCGCGGGCGTTCTCTAGTATCTATAAAGGCGCCAACACACTGAAAGCGGAGGCGGCGCTTTTCGGCGCGTTCCCATACTAATAACGCTTACGTCATCTCATGAACTAATACATGAGATACAGCCTGGTGACAGACAGACGGACAGTGGAGTCTTAGTAATAGGGTCCCGTTTTTACGCCTTGGGTACGGAACCCTAAAAACGGGCAAGAGCATGCTCAGTGTAGGGTTCCGAAGCCGTTACTACAAACACAAAACACTATCTCAATAACTATTACCTAGTCATAGCTAGACAGTTATTTTTTTTACAGATGATGTACATTTCCAATACTAAAAACAGAATAAAATAAATATTTAAGGGGGGCTCTCATACGTGACTTTTTTGCCGTTTTTTTGCTCGATATTAATAACGGCGACAGCTACTTAGACGCTTGAAATATTCACAGAATATTTAGTTGTATATTCACTTTAAAAATTGATTAAATTAAAATAAAATAAATATTTAAGGGCTCCCATAACTAACCTAATCTGGCTAACCAACGTGATTTTTTTGCCGTTGTTTGCTAATTAATGTTGCACAAATAATGGTACGGAACCCTTCGTGCGCGAGTTCAACTCGCACTTGGCCGGTTTTTTTGTAAAGGAACGCGCCGCACCGCGCCGCTTTCGCTGACAATGTGTTGGCAGCTTTAAGGTCGCATCCAGCCAGCGTTGATCTTCGACGACCGCACCCGGTGAGGGTGTGATGGCCCCTGACGTCAGTGTGACGCGCCCTTAGCCGTTGCAATCTGTTTCAAATGTATCTAAATTACACGGCTAAGCGGATTTTGATCAAATCTAGCACATTGGCATAAAGTGCAATATTTAAATTGTCTTATTTAGATAAAACTTTCATAACCTTAGAATACTCTTTTTTAAGATTCCGTGCCTGGAGGGTGTTAAACGCCGTCCGTCCGTCCGTTTGTCTGTACTAACTATAAGGAGCTGTATGTATATTTTGAAACGCAAGAGAGCTTTTTTCCCCACACAAGTTTTTTTTTAAACTAAAAATTTAGTAACTTGTCGTGTATCGAACCCGATACCGCTAGCATCGCCAAAAAATACTACCTAAATACTGGAAAAAAGTTGTTAATTGAAAAAAAATAACTTACCAATACATTATTCCTGTGTAGGTACTATAGTTGCAAAGGTGCGTATTTATTTGACACGATAGCTAAATTATTATTTTTTATTAAACGATGTTGTCCTTTTTATGAAGCTTTTGCTAAAAAAAATATGTCATTGAGAAAGCGTACGAGCACACATGCCACTTAATAAAATAATAAATAGTAATAAATGTTTTTTTTATTTACCAACACTATAAAGTATTTGATGGTAAGTGGGATCTCAAACCCATAGACATTTGCATTCTCAAGGCCATGATCTTAAGACTGCAATTCTAAGACTGTATCTAATGATGGTAGTGATCCGGACGAACAAAGGTCTTACCATCACTAAACAAATTTAGGGTTTTAAATATATAATTTCTTGTAAACATTGAATTTAGTATAGATATTTCTGTTGTTTAGTTACTGATAGAAAATTCCACTGATTCTTAAAATTCGTAGAAGGTGAATTTGGAATAGGAAACATTGTAACGTTTTTTTGGAATGAGTATCAAAAATATCAAAATAATTTACCGAATCGCAAAACTTCAGGAAAAGGTCAACATCTTTAAAAAAATACGTATCGAAAAAACCAAACAAAAAACAGTATCAAACAGATACCCAACATTGCAACCACAGCAACTCGATCGCATCGCGCCCGCGGTCGCGCGAACTCCGACCGAGATCGCACGTGTTCTGTGAACAAAAAGAGATTGGGTTATTTTTTGTCCTATTTTTACACAAAACGGTTGCAGCTGGCTGTTATTTAAAGCTTTGCGCTTATAAAGGATTAAAAAAAAAAAGTTAGTTGGTTTAGTGGTTGGTTCATACATACACATACATAAAAAAGATTTGAGCAGATCGACGAAGCCGTTAGCCTAGTTGGTAGAGAGAGACCCTGCCTTCAAAGCTAGTGGTCCCAGGTTCGATTCCAGGTAAGTATTTGAATTTAACCTACATATTACTTAATCTTATTAATGTTTCGGATTGCACTGATTTTTATAAAAACGTCAGAAGTACTAGAGGGCGCCCGTGACTTCAACATAGAAAATTCTTTTGTAGAGCATTCCTAGGGTACCGAAGGATTCTCTCTAAATTTCAAGTCCCTATATCCAGCGATTTAGTCTGTATGTCTGTCAGTCCGTCATATGGAAGAGTTTATTATGTTTAGTTAGATAGATGTTTATCTTTGTCTAGTACCCGTAGTACAAGCCTAGAGCTTAGTTTGGGACTAAGTCAATTTGTGCAAGATTGTCTCCCGTTTTTAAAGGGATTACCTTATTCAAACGTGCCCATTTTATAATGCAGAATGATTTATCGCAACTTGCTTTATGCCAGTTCGAAATTCATCATTGGATTAATATGCTGCAGGTCCCAAGAACGTTTGAAATGCCAGATTTTGAAAGAACCACAATATGCCGTAACTTTGAATTTCAATAAAGCATCCTGAATTTAAAAATACTGCTTTTCCGATCCCGAGAAGTTTTACAAACACAACAGCTGATTCGAGGTAGCTGCTTGACAGCTGACAGAAGTCAAATGTGTGCCAACATTACAAACAAAACTAGTGTTGCCAGACTAAACATGTTATAAATACTTATAATTGTGAATAGGAATCATTATTTAGGATATTTTTGAGAACTGTTTTCATAACCATAACAATGTTTGCAATGAATAAATAAATAAATAATTTTAATTTCGATATAATTTTGAGGCGTAATGACTTACAATATGTCAAGTAGCATAAGGAATCCCAGGAATCAGACGTTGGCTGAAAATTGGATTACATTGCCAATTTCATTGCGAATAACGCCCTCTATTATTTGCCAACCTATACTTAGACGTTAAATTACACTCCCCAGAAAACTAAAATAAATAAGGATTAAGGATATCTAATCGTAAACTAAGAAAACCTTGTTGAAATACAAAATAAAATATTATTAAGTAACCTTTTTAACCATGTCTCAAATAGCTTAGAATTACATGGAATAAAAAAATTAGCGCGCGAAAAAACAAATAACGATCGTATCGTGGCGCTCTTTAATTAAAACCTCCAATTTCAAACTCGATATCGAACGAAACACCTTATTCAGAGACAACAAAGTGTATTTCGGCTTTCCGGTTTTCTTGTTCGCAATTTAAATCAACTGTCAACTGCTTTGTAATTTAACGCTTTAAGTTTAAAGTTTAAATGTTGCCAGTGTTTATAATTTAGGTGCCTTGCTTTTCATTAGCAACTTCATTGAAAAAAACTCCGTGGAGTCCATTTCAGGAATAGAAAATATTGATAAAAGGGGGTATTCTTACACAAATTGGCATTGTCCCAAACTAAGCTCTAGGCTTGTAGGTACTATGGGTAGGTACTAAACAACGATAAACATACGTATATGTATAGAGAAATACATACTTAAATACATAGAAAACATCCAAAACTCAATAAACTTACTCGCGCTTATTAAATACAAATATTTGCCTTTAGCGGGAGTCGAACCAGGGTCCGATAGCTTCGTAAGCAGGGTTTACCAACTAACGGCTAACCAACCGCGTCGTGTAGGTGATCCATAGCCAAACTAATATTTTAAACGCGAAAGTAACCTTGTTTGTTTCTTAGGCTTCCACATCTAAACCACAGCAATTTGAATTAAATTTGATATAGATATAGTTTTAACCACGATGAAAGACATAGAGTCGTTTTTATCTCGGTAAATTTGCCAGATACCGAGGGAATAGCGATTATCGACTTCTACACGGACGGAGTAGGGGGCAACAGTTATATTTACGTATAACGCAAGCATATGTCACAACGAAAGGCTAAAGAGATTAATATACTTACATCAGACATTTTAAATATAAAATAAGTACTTTTTTTTAATAAAAACTTGTATCACAACCAAATCGTGATAAATGACGGGCCCACCGGCATTATGCCACCGTAATGACGTCATTTTCCCTTTTATTTACGTCCCGCCATTTTCTTTTATTCTGCGGCTTCAATAGAAGGTAATGATATTTCGGACATTATTCCCTTATTGTGATAAATTTAATTATTTTTCGGGCAGTTTTTTCAGTGACTCGAACAGTCACGCGTGCGGATACTGGCCATCGAGAAAGTTACAAAATTCACGCGGTTAAAAAATGAATATACCAATTTTAATTTTTAAATACGTTTATTGGTCTTAATTTTTTATTGAAGTCTGTTGAATATTTAAATAGGTACAAAAAAACAGAGCAAGAGGTCTTAATAAGTATTTCAGTTCGGTTAGACTTGCATAAGGGCGTGTGATAGAGAGTGAGAGAGAAGAACTACCCCAAAGGCCTTTTTAAAAGGTATTTGCACTGTACGATATAAATATCCTACCAACTTAATACTTCACCTATTTAAAAATATTGACCACAACCAATTATAAATTAAGAACTGACTATTAAAATGCCCGTTTCTTTGCTACTTAACAGCCTATTTATAAAAACCCTGGCCACCACATCACAAAGTACAAAATTAAAAACCGAAGCCACATTTAAAATAAGAACACGCCTCCTTCATTACTCCTCAACAATTACAAATTAAAAAGTCATAATTCGATCACATTTGAAATAGGAACGCGTCTGCGGCGGACGTCCGCGTCAATTTGCGGCAGGATGCAGCCAATCGCGGTCGTTCCCGCCTGACATGCGCGTTGGGGACAATATGGCGGTTTCGTAACATAACCTTAAAAGTTCAAGGGATCCTTATAAAGCAGTTATTATAACTAAATCTGGTTATAATGTAATGTATAATGTAATGTATAATGAAATGAACTTAAATCTGCAAAAGAGTTAAGACAAACCAATGGTCTCCTTTTGAGAAGCGTTTAACAAAGCAATCGAAAATCCTAGCATCCTCATAAATCTATATATATAAAAGGCAAACCAGACTGACATATATATCAACGCACAGCCGAAACTACTGTACCTAGAAACTTGAAATTTGGTACAGGGGTTCCTTTCATTATGTAAGTGAGCACTAAGAAAGGATTTTCCGAAAATTCACCCCCAACGGGAAGAATTGGCGGGAGTAGCGGGAAACTAACTTCACGCGTACGTCCTCTAGTCGCGGGCGTCCTCTAGTGTATATATTATTATAATTAGAAGGACAGTATCTTATCTTATATTACACATGGGTCCTCTCGGATACAGTTCGACCCTTTAGGATCTTTTGTACAAGTAGGTACACTCTTACACACTCAGCTCTTAGTGTGTGCAGGTTTCCTCTCGATGTTGTTTTTTTTATGGCATGGTGAAAGCGAAGGAGCACACAGGCCACCTGATGGTAAGTGGGATCTGTGACCATAGACATATGCATTCTCAAGACTACAATCTCAAGACCGCAATTGCGTTGCCAACCCCGAGGACTAAGATGGAATGCCTCTATGCTAGTAATTTCACCGGTAGCCTTATCCCACACCGGAACACAAAAATGCAAACCCTGCTGCTTGGCGATTGGTTTAAGGATAAAATGGTGGTAGTCAAATTTTGATATGATTCAACGTTTTTTCAAACACGAATAAACTACACAAATCTATAATGCCATTTTATCTCTAGTCAGTGTAAGTTAGCAAAGATTTCGTAATACGAAAACAGTTTATTTAATAACTGTTAAAAGGTTATCAGCCATTCACTTGATTTAATGTTTTCGAGATGAATCAGATCTTGTGTAACGGACCACATGCATGCAATCAATATTTATACAGACGAACCGATAGATATTACAACTTTACTCTTTACTTCCATTTCTGTAGTTGAAATTTACCAAACCTTTTGCCTCCGTGATCTCTAAAAAAATTAAAAAGAGATCTTTCAAAAATAGAATATCGCACGTCTTTTTCAAGTAATCATAAATGTTCCAAGATTATTTTTAGATTTGAATTTCGAATACAGAATCTCCAAGAAAAAAACATTTGAATTGCCCATGAGACATTAAAAAATCAGTGCACCAGAAAATTATTCAACAAATTTAAATTCAAAACGAGAACTGTGGCTCGATTTTTGATTCAACAAAACAAATTTACAATATTTTACATGAAGCCAAACAAACAAAACTCAACCATGTTTCTTACCACACAAAAGATCAAATAGCATTCTTTGATATTAATGTAAACAACTAAAATACCTATTCTGAGGAAAAACGGCGTAAGTAAAAAACAAATATTCAATTTCAATCTTAAAGCTATCGCGTTAGGTTTATTATGAAAGAAGTTAATGCGACGCTTAGTTCTTTTTTGACCACCGTCGAATCTAAATTTCAAATATGGAACGATGTCGTCACCGATAAACAGGGCAGTATTGTAATCTATTAGGTTCTTTACAGTCCCTACATTGTGCGTAAATTTTAAGGTCTTTTTTCTTCGTCATTTATGAAACACGTGCTGTTGAATCAGTAGTCTTGCTATTGAATGGGAGTTTTAAATAAATAAGAGATAACATTTAGGGCGTATGCTAATATCATATTGATAATAAAGTCTCTGGTTCGTAGAAAAATTACATACCTACTTCCGGAATATTATTATAATATAATATAATATCATATCACTATCAGCTACAAAATAGTTAACAGATACCGCTCTATTACGCTCCAAAAAATTGTGTACCTTATTGTCAGACACGTGTAGATATTTTATTTTCATTTTAGATGATACTTTAGTCTTGCAACTAACTGTGCCAAACCAAACCAAAGAATAATTCTATCAAAAAATAATCCATATTACCCTAAAAACACTAAACATCCGATTTAGAACGAACCAGTTATAAAAAAGTTCCTAAAAAAATTGAAAACCGTTGTTTACAATCGCAATTTGAATTTCGAACGTTATCGGCGGGGTCAGCGCTTCCTATCGCGTTTATCGGTGTCACTTCCCGTTAGAAGGTTTTTTTGCTGTCAATGACATTTTTCAATTCGACGAATTCGATTTTTGAATTTTTTGTTTTTGTTTTGGCTACAGGGAGGATTGAATAATCTACAATTTAACGGTCAGCATAGGGCGCCATTACTATCAAGTAAAATAAGAGTTTATCTTAACGTTGACAATATGATGACATGTCAAAGGCAATTGTTTTCCATAACTCCATTAAGTACATAGATTACCATCGGTAATGTCCACTGTCAGATTAATTTTATAAAGCTATGATAAATATCAAATTATTTAAAGATAAATCATTAGTAACGAACGAGTGTATAAATACTAACCCCCTTACTAATAAACGTTGGGTAATGGTGGTATAGCTATACAATGTTTTGTCCTTATCTGTCATTGCGACATTTGGATTTGTCAGATAAGGACAAAAAATTGTATACCACCGTAACTTATCGTTTATTAGTAAGGGGGGGTTAGTGTATAATATTTAGTATCCCAAGACAAACTTTTTAATATCGATTAGAAAAGCACTACCCATAATGTAATGTGGCAACATTCTTCTATAAATTCTACTAAGTAATATTTCCTACCGGTAGTTCTATAAGTTTTTAAAACAATGTACAAGATGGCGTCTCTGGGGCATAGACTCATTTCCTCTATAGAAAAGTTTCTAGTTAGTTAATGGTGAAATATAGTAATTGATTTTTTTCTATACTGCACCAGTGGAACTTGATACTTTTGAACTATTGTAACATTATTTAGATAGTTTTAGCTCAGTACTTAACACATTTTTTAAGTTTCATATTAATTTGACTATAATTTAGATTCAAAAGCGAGTTTGTACGTAGTATTATTTTTAATAAGAATGGAGAAAAAAGTAACCAGAGTCAAAATTAATGTTTCATTCGCAAACACAAATAATAGTACTTATCTGAAATTAAACGTAAATAACCTTTGAAATAAAATGTTTATCATACAAATATTTATTCTTCTTAACCACCAACGAGCTTAGTATTTCTTTCTTAGCTCTTTAAAAAAACGAATGACACAAACAAAAATCTTCACAACCCAAAAGAACCTGCTCCTTTTCCAATATCAATATCATATCAAAGTTTGAACTAACGATATCTCTTGTTGTCACTTTCAGATCGCGAATTGGTTCCGACGTATCAATCCTTACGCTATAGCGATGGCGGAGCTATCTTCAGTCTATGGCAGGATCTTGATATGAGTTATCGGATCGCTAGTCGATACTTTTGTAACGGAATTGAGGTTTTTAATGGGATTTTGGAATTAATAGTGGTAAAGCTATCAGTGTAGGCTCTATTCCGAATTGCTTTAGCCCTTCTTGCTCGAGAATGAGTACGAACTCAATCTTAAGTACATTACCCGATGCATTTAGGAGCATTTTATAAGCAGAATGGGTTTTTCTTGATTATTAAAAATGAGCGGAATTATTTAACACGATCTACAAACTCTATGTACCCGGTGTATTTGAATTTGTTTAGTGCTATATTTTGCCATTATGCCAATTGTAATTGTATATTTAAGCGATGTAATATTATTCCAAACTTTTATTACTACAAAATATTGCATTGCACCAAATGCAAATAGTAAATGGATAATTTTACTCGATTTCACATCAATAACTAAGAAAAAGTAAAATATTCAACTTTGCCAGCATGGAAAATAAATCCCCGCTTTTGCCGTGTATATGCCATCTCTTTGTCCTCATATTTAACTAGGAAGTCATCAAATGAATTGCGTAAGTGGTTTGATCCAATTCTTCAGCTATTTATGAGTCATAATTAGAAATACAAGTGACTAATGATTTCAACGAAGTTATACAAGGACCAAGACTAGTCCGCCATTTTGTTTTTAACTGTCATTCGATGTCGCAAGCAACATGTTTGTCAGTCTGGTCATTTATTATTCAAGCTTGCGTGAATGGCTGCAGAGATTTGAATGTAGTTTAGTTTAATACTCAGATAGTCCAAATCTTGGTCTAAAGACTAAACAATCCGACTTCAACCTTCATAACGTTATAAAAATATTGTTAAAATAAAGCTATATTTCGTTAGTGTTTAACTTTTTGTTTAAACATATCGTATTTTTTTTATAACTTATGTTACATCACAACGCAAGCAATATCGTAAGGCCGGCCTTACACTCGTAAGTTTTACCTACGTAAGTAGGAACACGGCTATCTGTTAGAATGAGAAAAAATATTTCTATCTAATTCTAACAAATAGCTGCGTCCCTACTTACGTAAGTAAAACTTACGAGTGTAAGGCCGGCCTATCAATATCATAATAACGTTATGAATTGCACTTTTATTGCCCTTAATCAAAGAATCTTGCCGCTGGTGCGATGCTCATAATAATCCATATTACATAAGTAGGCGGCACCGCAGTATTGTATGAGCCAGCGAAAATAAGTGCAGTGAGTGAAAGAGGTAGTGTATAACGTTATTATCTTTACAGAAAATATCGTTATTATATATCGATATTAAGGTTATATTGTTATGATGAATACTGCTATGGATCAGAGTTAAATAACGTTATAGCGAGAAAATACCAATATAATTATTACGCTATCGTGAAATAGCGATATTTGAAGGTCTGATTAGATACATTTCTTCACTGATTATGGAACTGTTACCTGTGGTGCCCTTAACAAAGTTCTTACTAGCGACCCGCCCTTGCTTCGCTTCGGTTTAATGTAAGTTTTCTGTAACACCCGTACATAATCCAGAATTGATTATACACAAAAACCTTCCTCTTGAATCACTCTATCTATTGATGAAAACCGCATTAAAATCCGTTGGGTAGTATGAAAGATCTCAGCGTACAAACAAAGGGTCAGACGGAGGGAAGCGACTTTGTTTTATACTATGTTGAGATATAGACAAAGAAGGTACCAATTTGAGCACCTAGCGTCTAATACAACTCTACGGACGGACCAAAGCTGTAACGTAACTAGTAACTACGCACTATAAAGGTATTGCGTCTATTTTGGTTCCAGAGTGCCGCGGTAAGAATAACTCATGGTAAGCTTTTCTTTTAGTGGAATATAAACATTAAGGTGATCGAACTTTACTTTCAGACTTTCAGTCAATAACTCTGGGGGCCTAATATGTCTGAGTATATCGCGTGACAAAATGTGGATAAAACATCCGTCACTTTTTGACATATCTAATATATAAAATTCTCGCGTCACAGTTTTTGTAACCAAACTCCTCCGAAACGGCTCGACCGATTCTTATGAAATTTTGTGTGTATATTCAGTAGGTCTGAGAATAGGTCGTAAACTATTTTTCATAAGGTTTGTATGAAAAAAAAAATACACCCGGGCGACGCCGGGCGCGGACAGCTAGTATGTATATAAGTACGAGAGTGACGGATGCTTTATCCACATTTGTCACGTGATAAACGCAACCATAATAGCCACGCTGTTCTAAGTTTTATACCTACTAGGAGACAACAGTTTTCTTTTTCTGTCTGTGACCACGCAGTTTTCAAACAGATGGAGTGATTTTGACGCATTTTTTTTTGTATTGAAAAGCTATCTTAATTGGGTTGGTTTTTAGCTAGATTTGAAGAAAATCGGTTGAGCCGTTTAAGAGATATCAGCTGTGAAAGTAGGCGTCTTATTTGATGGTTTGGTTCATTTTACGTCGAGCGTAAAGGACAGAGCTATAGCAGTTATATTTCTCTGTCATTTTCTCTCAGCGTAAACCGAACTGCATAGCTATGCCATAATGACCCCCCTGAGATCTATAGACAAATACAATCTCAGGACTGCAGTCTTTGCCAACTCTGGAATAAGATAGAATGCCTTTAACCCAGCCATTCATTGTTTTATTAAAGCAAACTTACCTTTTCACCGATAAGCAAACCATCATAATCATCATCATCATCTTCATCATCAGCCGCAAGACGTCCACTGCTGGACAAACGGTTCCCTAAGGTTTTCCACAACGATCGGTCCTCTGCTGCTGTCATCTCATCAAGCAGCGCCATCAAGCAAACCATATTACAGTTAGGGAATGCAATTTAACCGGTTATTAACCGTTTTTGTATTAAAATAACCGGTTAAATCCGGTTATAACCGGTTTTTTGCATTCCCTAATTACAGTATAATCTAGCCGCGATTAGAGGTGACAGTTTTACCATATACGTACGTCAAAGTGTACATGAATTGACAGCTATTACAATCCCAAACTAATCGCGGTTTTATAATATTTAAGATCCCTTTTCATCTGTAAGTTCTGTAACCTATTTCTATCAAATACAATCATAATGAAATTTTAGGTAACGTCGATTGCAAAACCAACATTTTTTTCTAAACGAAATTGACACCGTATGGCGCCATTGGGCATTTAATATGTTAATTAAACGTCACATTAACACTGAACCAAACGCAAACGCCAAAGCAATAACGAAACGCACAAAAACAAAACGCGTTCCATTTCCAAATATTCAAACATGGCGCGTAACGAACCCAACGGGCAAATAACAATTGACCCCAATTTACGCTTAATAGCAACTGGTGTATTCTGTATCGTTATAGGATCGAATTCAAACGGTCTGTAGAATCACTTGAGGGTTGCGGTGATGTTGCCAAGACAACACTGATTCTGAAATCTCAAACGGTCCATTCGATTTTCATAAAACCTAGCAACTCACCATCCAGGCAACTAAAATAATTCTTCTAAATGTATCATTATTTAAAGCTCACCGACTTAAAAGAGCAAGAACGAAGCAAGTTTGTAAGAGCATAAAACCCTTGTACTTTTGACGTTAGGCACGAGACCCCTCCTTAAAAAAATATCGATAATAATTTACTAACTCTCAAAATGTCACATCATTATAACGCGACAAAACAAAATGGCGGCAATCACTTCCGAAATGTAACCCCATTGTTATCGGAAAAAACTTTTGTAATATAAATCTTTTGTTAAAAACGGCAGCTGAAGTCATTGTTCCGAGTTTCCTTCGAGTCGGGACTGTGGTTACGCTTTTCATAATACAATGTAAATTGGGTCTTACTGCTTGGTGTTATGATTGATTTTAGCTTGTTTCGTAACCAACCATGACCGGTAGCTGTATGCTACCTGCATTTAAATTTCAACTTTAACACATTGATTTAAAGTTCGTATAAGTTTATTATACAAACAGCTGGTCTTGCTACGGTGTAACTATTGGATTTTTTACTTATTGTAGGTAAGTTAAGGTTGATATTTGTACGTAGCTCTCTCTTTTAATAATAAAACAGGAACTACAAGTATAGAATTTGATTTCTCCAGAGATTGTGAGAAATAAAGTTTGCACAAAACATGAACGAGAAAGTTAATAGTTTTCTACCAATGGACTAACCAAGACAGAAGGTTAGAAACTAATATTGTAGCTACATTCAATGAAATTGTTTTAATAAGTTTTCAGGTAGAATAAGGAACATAGGTATTACACACTAACTGCCGCACTCAGAGACGTCAATTTAATTTAATGCTTGTAAAGTTGCTGCTGTCACTTTATTTGCTACAGCAATAGAATAAGACAACACGTCACTAAACAAGCATTAAATTTAATTGACGTCTCTGAGTGCGGCAGTAAGATTTTAAAAGGCATTAAAGTCCGCCATTTGTAAGTTTTTGTATTGTGCAATTAAGTTTAAATAAATAAATAGTAGGCTAGCTTCTAATATATTTAACACAGTAATATATTTAACACAGAACAACCGACAGAAATTTTCGTTAAAAAAAACTCACAAATAGGACGTTATTTCAATCACGCCTTAATACTTAATTTGAATTTAAGTACCTAAATTAACGAACAAAGTTATCTAGCGACACGTGGCACTTTTTTATGTATTAAAACATTTAAACCACAATAGAGAAAAAAAAAAACTATAAAAAATATATATACTTACCAAGAAAAAACTAAAATTATAATCGTAACACTTCACTTAAAAGACACTTAAGGTCACCTCACACAGCCCGCGTGTCACGCGGGACGCAAAACGCAAGAAAGACGTCCGATCAGTTCGACCATGTAAATAGCTCTGCGCTCTCGCAATTGGCTTGACAGGACGATTAATGGCCCCAAGGAAAGGGGCTAGTGGCATTGATGATTTGTCAGTCTGTAGAGACGACCAATAAAAATGTTGAGCATGTGATACAGTAACTGAACTTGTAACTATGCCCGTTATTATCTGAAATTCTATATTCGTTCAACGCCGGCTGTGTGTCTTCACCTTAATATGCAGGACTTCTATTCTATGCTCAGTAAAACCATGTTAACATTATTGTCAACAATTATTTACTTGACAGTAATGGCAGCCGAGTTAAAAACAATATTAAAACACAGTCTAGTTATTGTAGGTCAACTTTCAGTATATTATATGTAATTTAAACTACTTACCAAACCGACTTCAAAAAATAATTTTAAGTATAACACGATATCTTTACATTGTTGTAAACCAAAATATTTTTAAAATAGGGTGTCGAAATGTACTCACATAAATTTCATGTCGGGTTTTTATAAAACACTTAATTATTATGAAACACTTTTACTACTAACTACAGGATGGTTCAAAATGAGTTTAGACTGTAATAAAATAGGTCCAATTATAAATAGGTCTATATTAATGTATGGCACGTTTGACAATGCTGTCCTTATCAGTCGTTATCACTGGGCGAAGGCCAATGCTTATCGCCGTGAGCTCTAGTTTAGCAAGTTGGTTCCGTATAGTAATAATTATGAATAAAAAGACGATATTGTTATAAGAAAGGATTGCTGGACCAGAGGGCTTATTGTCTAACGCACTCGCAATCGCAACCGGCTTCAAAGTGGAGCAATTGTTTTCATATTGTATGCAGACAATTTAGATTTTTTAAAATAAAAACGATCGTGATTGCGAGTGCGTTAGACAATAAGCCCTCAAGGGTAGATAAAGTCACCAGTTCTGACACCTTAGGGTTGAATTCGGTTTGCACGTCATAAATATAGTAATAAGACCATTAAGATGAATTTGGAATTACAGTGCAATAAAATTAAAAATTAAAAAAATAATTCGTGGTTGCCGGGTTACAATAGTGCCACTGCATGTCTTCTCGTGGATGTGGTAAGAGGCGACTAAGGGAATAAAGGCTTGTAGTACTGTTAGGCGATGGGCTTGCAACCTGTCGCTAATAAGCTGGTACACATTTTACCCTAATTGTGCAAAATGTGGTTTACCCGTTTACGAGCTACGGTGCCACAGCCAGACACACATAGCGGTCAACATTATACCACCCCTCTTTTTGCGTCAAGGGGTTTTTTGTTGTGCCCAAGGAACCCTACAAGACCATCGAACGCCAGATCCTCGTTATAGTGGTTATGTAAACGCCTTATCATTAAAATGGAGAAACATTCAATGGTAACAATGTCATTGACTTTATCTGTGGCATCAATAAGACTATATTCACTTAATATGATATTATAATAATGTTGTAAGCCGTTATATTGTTGTTTAACAAGCTTGTTCATTTGACAGTACGTTCAGTTTAAATCTTGCAAGTAAATTTTGATCCGGTTTTGGAATGGGCTGAAATTTTTATTTATTTTTATTATTACAATTACAGGCTTACAATAAGAACAAAGGCGCCTAAAATGTTATAGATTTACACATATAAATATATAGAGACATTTACAAAATTAAGTTTATAGAGGAGAACAGAAGCAGTGAATTTTACATAGCAATTGTTGCCGTTGTCTGCAAACACATCGACTCTCTATTAGAATGGGATATGTAATGTACCTATAGTATGAAGGGAAGCCGATGGATGCGGATAGCACAAAACCGGCCGTCGCGGAGATCCTAGGGGAAGGCCTATGCCCTATGTCCAGGGCCCGTATTATGGTCGCCTTTATCGCGGTGGATAAAGCTTCCGTCACTCTCGCACTTACTATTGGTCAGAAAGTGACAGATGTTTTATCTTCGCTTATCTTCGTCGATAAACACGACCATAATCGGCCCGCAGGGTAGTGATTCCGTCAAAAGCAAAGGTGAGCGAACGCAGGAGTGATGTCCATGCGGCGAGTTTAAGTAGTCCCGTCAAAGCGAACAAAACACATTTAAGCGCGTGTATTCAATTTGGCAGCATGGCTTCTCGAACGTATAAGGCTGCCTAATTGAGAATGCACGCGCTAATATGTGTTTTGCTCGCTCTGCCGGGACTACTTAAACTCGACACTTGGACTTCACTCCTGCATTCGCTCACCTTTGCTTTTGAGAGAATCAATACCCAGCAGTGGACGTCTTTCGGCTGATAAATATGGATAGAATAAGGAACGAGTATGTTAGGAAGTTAAAAAGTGGCACCAGTGAGAGAAAATGGAAGAGAATTTAAAATGTATTGGTTATTGGTGGTAGAACCATGTGCTGGGTAGTGATTCTATCATAAGTAAAGGTGAGCGAATGCAGGAGTGAAGTCCAAGCGGCGAGTTTAAGTAGTCCCGTCAGAGCGAACAAAACACATATTAGCGCGTGCATTCTCAATTAGGCAGCGTTATACGTTCGAGAAGCCATGCTGCCAAATTGAATACACGCGCTGAAATGTGTTTTGTTCGCTTTGACGGGACTACTTAAACTCGCCGCTTGCACATCACTCCTGCGTTCGCTCACTTTTGCTTATGAGAGAATCACTACCCAGGGTCCGTCCCGATCGCTACCACCATCTTATCTTGTAACCCACCGCCAAGCACCATTCGCATTGTGTTCCGGTGTGGGGATAACACAACCGGTGACATTACTAGCGTAGAGGCATTCCATCTTAGTGCTCAGGGTTGGCAACGCCTTGAGATTGTCAATAATAAGTACAAACTTAAAACATAATTATCCTAATTATTGCTTTTACATTCTACAGTAAATATATACGTCACATATAATACTAATATATAATTCTAATAGTTATATAATACATAAAATATCTATAAATAATTATAAAGATTAAAAAAACCTATAACTTGATAAGTTATTATAAGCCTATGTGCATTTTAAGCTAAAACGTCTTGTTCCAGCAAATGCTTCCGGAGCATTCGCTTGAAAGAAGGAAAGGGTAAATAATAAATAAGTACCTATGTCTAATTATTTTTTACCCTATTTCACCATCTCGATAATGACAGGTCACAGGTGACATTTCAGTGTACATGGCGTAGCTTATATGAAACCCAGTGATGGATCAGCGTGTTGACTTTGCAATGCATACTGAATTGTCACCTGTCACATTGTGTCAAGATAGTGAAATAGAGGGCTGGTGGCCTGTGTCGCTTCTCCATGGTATAAAAAAAACTATCACTATGCAGTTAGCCGCCTCTTTGCTAGCCAAGTGAACTGCCGCCATAAGCGTATATACAAACCGACATATCGTGTGAATATACACTATGCCAACTCCACATTAGCTGACTTGAGTTCCAGCTATTTAACTCTAAATAATAGCGTCATGTTTCTCAGTAATGCGTCTCGGATATTGTATTACTATGCTATGTTAAACAACTATGACATTGTAATAGGTACAGTCGACCACATAGAGATGTGTCCGATTTTGAACCTTGTTACAATGCTACAAACATACAAACCTTCACGCCTGTAATCCCAGAGTGGGGTAGGCGGAGCTACAGAATTACATACAACTTTAAAAACTTGTTAATAATTTAGTAACCACATTTTGCACAATTAGGCTAAGATGTTTACCAGCGTATTAGTGACAGGTTGCACGCCCATCGCCTAACAGTACAAAAACCGCCGTCAATAGAACTTGCAAAAGATGTAAACAAAACCAAACGAACCAATTCACCATGATTACTCGATAATCACGTACTTTTAAAGATCAAGTGAGGTGTTTGCAACGATTTATACACTAGATCATTATTTTCATATTAAGATTAAGATGAAATACCTATTCATTAAACGTTATTTTTAATAAAAACACGCTTGGTGAATATTTGAGGTTATGTGTCAAACAGTACTAATTTGTTTACATAGTTTGCAAATTCTATTGACGGCGACTTTATATCTAAATATTCTTATAACAATGGACAATCGCAAAATATAACTTAACTGGTCTAAGCTCACTGTGTTTCTAAGCACCCTGTATTCGTTACGGATTTATTCGTATTTCCGAAGATACGCGAACGCTTCCGAAGCCCATTTGCGGCTGTATAAGGTAATCCTGCCAATATCAACTACAAAGGGAGACAATTTCGCAGATTTAGGTCAAGTATGTAGCAAAGTGGAGGGGGGCTAAGCCCACTGTTGGGCACTGCAAAGAACTGCTTTTTTCTGTGACGTTCCTGTAGAACTTGTTTATCGTAATTCCAATAAGAACTGTGTAATTTTTTTGGGATAAAAAGTATTTTATGTTTTAGTCTAAAACATGGACTATCTACTTATGTGCCAAATTTCATGCAAATCCGATCAGCGGTTTAAGCGTAATTTAAAGTCAAACATCTAAATATCCATACAAATTTTATATCCATAATATAAGTAGGATGAAGGACTATAGGATAGGATACAAAAGTATTTGTTCAGTTTGTAGGTTTGTCCTTCTTTCAAGCAGATCTTCAGAACGACGTGATTTTAGCACAAATGTATTGTGAGGGCTGGATAGCGATATAGGTTAAAAAGGAATGCACAGTTCCGCAGGGACAGCGATAAACACTTCAAAGCAAGAGTACCTAATATACCTTAGGCACCAGCTCTACAACGTTAAGTTAAGACACAAAAGGTCCTCAAACCTCAAGTGGCTTAAGACCAATCGATCAGTCTTTTGAACAGTAAGAACCCTTCGCTTGATGACTTATCGATCCGGGGTTCGAATCCCGAAACAAAAGGTAAATAATGTCGCCAATATATTCATATAAAGCTTTTACGTTAATAAAGAACCCAGTCTAAAATAGAACACCCTGTAAACGATAAAATAACAATCAGCGGGCCTAGTATGGTTGCGTTTATCGCGTGACAAAATGTGGATAAAGCATCCGTCACTCTCGTACTTATACACGTGTCAGAAAGTGACGGATGTTTTATCCACATTTTGTCACGCGATAAACGCAGCCACATTAGGCCCCCAGGGCCTCTATTCTACTCTGTTAAACCATATTGCTTTTGAAATGTTATCCTATTGACTCGGCCGCCATTACTGTCAAGTAAATAAGAGCTAACGTAACGTTGACAATACGATAATATGTCAAAGACCATACCATTTATTTTTACTTAATGATTACTAAATAAGACAAGTTAATTGGAAACGACTATAAATAGAACTATCCGTGTACAGGGTGATTGGCTATTTGTAAAGTATAGCTTATTTGCAAGTACAAAGTTTAAATAATTTTTACTGGTAACGTATACAACGCACTCTTATCTATAGTATTATGATTATTATGACACAAACACGTTCTTCTTTAATTCTTTAATCATATAATATGACGTACCTACTATTTATTCAAAAGTTAATCGTTACCATTAGGTTTCATGAGAGTATCTATAGCCTCCGAGTAAATCGAAAATCGGAAGAAGTGTTTTTTAATATTTTTTAAGTATGTAGGCATGTTAGGTAGTCAAATAGTTACTTGAGGAAGTTTCCTTAGGTTATTATAGCTTAACTTGGAAAAAGCCGAGGGTTATTCCAATGGCGGACCTGTTAGTTAATTAATTTAGGTAGCAATTATTCTTAGGGGTTAGGGCTGCCACAGACGATCAGTCGGACTGACAGGCCAAGAGGGACACAGTTATTTGTTAGAATGAGACACGTATATAACTTTCTCATTCTATCAAATAGCCGCGTCCCTCTCGGCTTGTCAGTTCGACTGATCGTCCGTGGCGGCCCTTAGGGGTCCTTCTCCTCCTTCCAACGAAACACCTTGTGTAAACCCTGTTGCTTCGCAGTTTGGCGAAGTTTGTAATTAGATATTAAGTTTTTTTGTTGTTACTGAGCTAAATAATTAAAAAAAAAAAAACAATATGTGTGCAGAATTTCAGCTTTGTGACTTTGGTAGTTTCTAAGAAAGTTTTTGTGACGTAGGTACAGAAAGATAGACAGGCGGACATGGCGAGAGTTTGACTACGGAACCCTAAAAATCTAATTGGACAAGCAACATTCTACCATACTACTTTTGCATCATACCCAGTGCCAAAAAAATCTCAAAATTAAAAACCGGCCAATTGCGAGTCGGACTCGCGCACGAAGGGTTCCGTCAACACAACAACTACGACCTATACAACATTAGCCAAAAACGTCAAAAAAATCACGTTTGTTGTATGGGAGTAATATTTATTTTATTCTGTTGTTAGTATTTGGTGTTATAGCGGCAACAACAGCTATCACAGTTCATGAGATACAGTCTGGTGACTGACAAACAGACAGACAGACAGACAGACGGACAGATAGAGTTCCGTTTTTACACTTTGGGTAGGTACGGAACCCTAAAAACTCATACAAATATCAACAGTATTTTAGCTATCTTCCAATTGCCCTAAAATACCTAAACCTACCGAAGATAGCTACGAAATTACACCAACAATAAGCCTGTTTGACCAGCCTATATAAACACACAAGGGCGAAAAAAGCTCTCTTACCGCCCTTAGCCGGGAAAGGCGCGATCGATACGATATAGGTGACAAGGGACAGAAGTAAAGCGACCAACGGATTCTTTTGACACATTTTGTATTAGCTCCATAAGTAACCAATCTAAGAATCAAGCAAACAACTTGGAAGGAAGACTTTGAAAACGTTGATTCTGACTTTCTCTAATTTTTAACCCCCGACGCAAAAAGAGGAGTGTTATTATGTTTGAAGTGTATCTTTGTCTCTGTCTGTACCGCCGTAGCTCTTAAACGGGAAAACCGATTTGGATGCGGTTTTTTTTATTTGAAAGCGGGTTTTCTAGCAGTGGTTCTTAGCTAGGTTTCATGAATGAGATATCAGCACTGAAAGGTCAACATTATATCGGAGGTTTTTATATATCTAACAGTAAAAATGTAATCTTTATTCAATAGTATAAACATAAGTAGATACATATTTTATATAATACAATTAAAAGTTAAAACTAAACTTATTTAAATTAAAATAAAAACTAAGCTACTCAAATATTAAAGACGTAAATAATAATCACCACTATAAAAAGAACACCCCCTCTAGCAGGTCCGCTCGCGGCATGGTCCCTATGACACTGGCTGCGTTACCTCTCTGGATAGCTAGCCCAATCCTTTGGGAGAGGTAAGCACCAGCTCTAGGATCTCCGGAGGTGTCTATGAGCCGGGATGACAGGGCCTTAATAAAGCTTTTCATATCTGCTCATCGCGCATATCTGCTCTGCAAGGTCCCATGGTCTCCACTGCAAGCGCCACAAATTCATAATTATTTAATAATGATGAATATTTGCGGCGCTTACTGGTTTGGGCCTGATCAGCTGCTGCACCGACCCGATTACGGGTTGACTGGACGTGGGACAGGGCGAATGTGTCAACACACGTCGCGTCCCACACCAGTGCCCTACCCAGTTTCCACGGCACCAATGTAGCTCCGTCTGGTCGCTTGCCATCGTCTCTATGTAAACCTGCTGGTTCCAGGACAGCTGGTACAGAGGCAGTGGCAAGCGAACGACGGATCAGATCATTAATTGTGCCATGGCGGTACAAACGGCCGGCACTTCTAAAGCATGAAAGGCCATGTCGTCCCAGCTCACTCACTTCCTTCCCGCACGTGCAAGTATGAGGTTCACAGATTCTAGCTCCAACCCGCAAGCTTATTGCTATGCGCAAGCAGCTTGGGTCCAAGACTGTGCCTATATTGCGGGAAGGAAGAGCGTGGAGCCAGTGACCTGATTCGCCTGCAGAGACAGCGAGAAGACGGGCGCGATCTGAATCGTCCGGACTATTTTGTATGAGAGATGTATAACAGTTATATTGTCAGTCTGTATTGGTTGTCTCGAAGACCGCCTGTGTAATCTTAATTTTATTTTCTTGTATATATCCGTTACTAGGTGTATGAGGTGTTCAATAAAGTGTTTTATATTGTATTGTATTGTCAGATTCTGCGTTCGTCAGATTTTGACTCCGTCAGATTCTGGAAGGTCACAGGGAAATCCTAGATCGATCCAGACCAGCGGGCCTAGGATCGCTGCGTCTATATCGCGCGTCAAATGTGGATAAAGCATCCGTCACTCTCGTACTTATTTACGTGTCAGAAGGTGACGACAGATGCCTTATCCAAACTTTGTGACGCGATAAACGCAGCCATATTAGGGCCTCGGGGGTAGTATGAGTATGAGGTCGTATCGTTCTCGCACCAACACGGGTAGCACAAGTATTTTCTCGCTTGTCGCTCAGTGCGTCTCTATCGTGACAGACTAGATAAAAAGAGAGATCTGTGGGCCTATTATGGTCGTGTTTATCGATGTAGATAAGCGTGGATAAAGCATCGGTCACTTTCTGACCAGTATGTAAGTGTGAGAGTGACGGATGCTTTATCGACTTCGATAAAGGCGACCATAATACGGGCCCTGAGCGACAAACAAGTCGCGGAACAACATGTGCTAGCCGTAGGGAAAGTCAAGCAGTTGACAGACTGGAGCGGTTGGCGATTACTGCACCGAGAAAAACTTTGTTCTTAATTATAGAAAGAGGCAAATAGCTTATATCTTGGACCACACAGAAGGTCATACAGGCGCGGTTGGTACAGCTATTTCAACACTCCCTAAACACATAATGTAATCACGCCCTTATAGTCCTTAAAAACTACCATAAAATTGTATAAGAGTGTAATAACCTCATTATAGTGCATATGTCTATGGGTTATAGACCCCACTTACCTTCAGGTGGCCTGTGTGCTCGTTTGCCTTCTCCAGGAAATAAAAAAAAACGTGTGTGTCTCGGGACGCCCGACAGAAGTGATAACTTAAACTAATCTAAGTTGAACTATGTAATATTGAAATTGTTTAACTTGGTGATAGTTTTAGGTTATAATGCTCACTGTCAACAGTATTTATGCTTAGAAACGCACGGTGACGTCAGCAGGTAAGATCAAATACCGTTTACCATTTTCGTCCATACCTTGTAACTTAAGATTTGCCTAGCGGCTGAGAGGTAAGTCTATGACGCTAAGGTGCCGCGGTTCAAATCCGATTACTGCATCTTTTTGTATTTTAAAAATTGTTTAAAAATTTGTGCTACCGCTGCCGTATGCGTGAGAGAAAAGGAAGCCAGACAGTCTGTCATTAAACTCATTAATCGCGCGTTACGTAACGAAATGGTTTACCCTCCGTAAAGAAGTTATCACTTCAAAAAAAATGCAGAAGGCACTGCTTATTTATTTACTAGCGTCTGCCGGCAACATCGTCCGCGTAGATTTCAATTAATTATCGTTAGGGTAAATCGTCAATTATTGGCCACCGTCAGTAACTGGCCACTTTGCAATAATCTGTTTGAAGAAAAAGATAGGTAGGTATGCTGATATTTGTGCGATTAAACTAAAATACCTAGATCCAGAGTTGTTATCCGGACTACTGCCAAAGTATCTTTAGGAACGGCGTCTGTATATATAATGGGTGGCTAGTAACTAAATGACATTTTCTCAAGTGGCCAGTTATTGAAGATTTACCCTATTCCTTACCCCAGTTGGTTGCCGGGTTAGAATAGCGCCACTCCATGTCTTCCCGTGGATGTCGTAAGAGGCGACTAAGGGAATAAAGGCTTGTAGTACTGTTAAGCGATGGGCTTGCAACCTTGTAACTAATACGCTGGAAAACTTAGCCTATTTGTGCAAATAGTGGTTACTTAATTATCAACAAGTTTTTAGAATTGTAGGAAATTCTGTAGCTCTGCCTACCCCACTCTGGGTTACAGGACTTACAGGCGTGAAGGTATGTATATGTATATAATTTGATCGCATGAAGAAGGTAGACGAGCACACAGGCCACATGTGAGATAAATTGCAATCTTAAGATTGTAATCCGAAGACTGCAAATGCGTTGCTGACCCTGAGGACTAAGATGGAATGTCTCTATGCTAGCTCTAGTAAAGTTTCCCTTTACAAGTTGGAGCCAGAGGCCCTACTTTAAAAATCGAAGTTCGAAGTTATTAGCTCCGTCACTTTCTCTCGACTTAGTCTCGAATGACGAGTGACAGGGATGGAGCTAAAGTCGAACGTCGATTTTCAGAGTAGGGCCTCAGGTTATCTACGAGCCACTCCTTTGATTAATTTACTGATAGTGATAAATTAGATTACTTTCAATGTTTTTATATTGATATTGATTACTTCACACCCTTTATAACAAAATGATCTTATTAAGTGGTTTTAGAAGTTATAAACAGATTATAAAAGCCAGTAGTGGACTGTGAGTTTAGTAAGTTAATTTTGGACTTTAGGAGAAATTGTAATAACTATGATACAGTTATTTGCAATAAAAATATAGTTACCATTCACAGTATGCCATCATTATGCCATACATAAAGTTGTAATTAAATTTGCGATATGACGCAGATATTCTTTTCCTTAACTTTTTTTATATAAATTACATACATACATACATTAAATCACGCCTGTTTCCCAGAGGGGTAGGCAGAGACCACTTCGTTCCACCTGCTACGATCTTGACAAATCTCTTTCGCTTCTTCCACATTCATACATCGAGTCATATAAATATAAATACATATATAAATTTTAAATGAAATATATCATAAGTAGATACATAACGTAATAGTTAGTTAAATTTAAAAGTGTGTCCGTTTATAGGTTTTGTTACAGAGATGATATACCTATTATAAATACCAGAGAAATGACATAAGTACTTGGTCCAGGAAAATCAAAATAAATGACTACCTATTGTTTGCAGACGAAGCCGCAGGCGTTCACTAGTCGTCAAATAAAATAAAATAAAGTATCAATAATTATTATCCATCTATCTATGTAGTGTCGCACTGCTGGGCAAAGGCTTCTTCAGTCAACTCTTATTCTAAAAAAAACTTTGATTATTTTTATTTGCATTATTGGTACACGGTAAAAACTTTCTTATTTCGACCTATAAACAAATTTTAATTCGACTAAAAACTAAAGTAACAGCGATCGAATTTAACGACACGCAAGCAAAATAGATTTTACATGTTCCGATTATTTTTAATACTCGATTCTATTCACAGAAACATGTCCTATACAAATACCGACAAGGTTACAGCGACAGGGTTCTAAATCTATACACGGAACACTGCGTATGGTACTTTTTCACAATGTACCAGCATCATGTCGAGTAGAGTGACGTACGTTAATAGGGGCATTGGGACAGTCTCGATTAGAGTGAACGAATGGAAATGTTTGGTGGATTTTGAATGAATGAGTGAATGTAAATGTTTGTTTTAGGTAGAGTGATGAATATGAGCTATAATTTTTATAAGGAACTAACTATCAATAAATGTTGTGTTTGTTTTATTTTAATAGAGACCGCATTTTCATGAGTTTTATTTGTGTTTGAGGTAAGTAATTTAATAAGAGACAATAATAATATAACTGCCTAAAGCTGAAGAAGAAGAAGGGAGTTGTAAGTTAACGAGTGTGTATCTGTATCTGTGGCATCGTACCTAGCTCCCAAACTTTTTAACAAAAAAGGTAGTTTAACTAGAGTGGTTCCTTCCTAGCTAGGTTTGATGAAAGTTCGTAGTAGAGTTATCAGCCCTGGCAGTAGGATCGCATTTTTTTTAATACAATGTACCTAACTATATTAAAGCGAAAAAAATTCGTCGGTTTTAGGCAGGATTCGAACCTACAAAAAAAATATCTCAAAAATCAAAACTCTGTTAAAAATTAAAAAAATGTTTACAATGTACCTAATTAGCTATCTACGTACTGTAATTCGGAGTTTACTGTACTTATACATATAGTCTTCTATGTTTTTAGTGTTTTACCATCCAATGAATGACGTATAATCATTCGTTCAATAATGAATGATTTCAAAGCAGCCGAAGAGAATCATTCGCAGCGAATATTGATAAGAACATTTACAATATCATGTGTACATAACGATATGAATATAGGTTAGTAAGTTAAAACTTAACAAAGAAACTTATCAATCGGTTGATCCATACTTACTGAGGTGAATAAGGTTGTAATTTAGTCATTTAAAATGAAAATCAGCTTCCAAATATGCCTATGTAGCTATTTATTAACATTAGTCCGCACCTAAGTAAATTTGTACTAAACACAATGATTCTCGTTGATCTGAATAAATGATTTATTATTTATAATTAATAAAATATTTTTATAGTATGGATGAATCTAGTGAAGAATTTCATGATATGTTTGTCTCTTTAGAGTTACGAAAGAGGATTGACGAGCGAGAATAATTGGAGATGTCGGTAGGGGACGCCCTAGACGCACATGCATTTATCAGGTTCGTGATGTACTGAATAAGGGGCATAAGGGCCGAATTAAAAGCACCTGAAAATGAAGTACGTGCATGAAGATGTTGATGAATTTAGAGGAAGCAAAACTTGTATTGACACCGGAGACAGGCGTGAAGGTATATATTATATAGGTCTATATACTAATAAACTTCTACATGAACATAATTATTTTTCTTTGTAGTTTTTTTTGCCCTACTTCCTTGTAACTGACCGATACGATGTATTTCTGAAAAATAATGAGTTCCAACATTTTAATAAACATATTTTTATTGAGGAAGTAACAGAGTTCAGAATAGTTCAAAAACCTGATAAGATTGTTTTGTGAATTAATAACTTTAATGATAAAGAGTTGGTTTTGTTTCCGGCGCGTTCAATGTTGATTATGAAATAATGTTTTTACTACCACATGACAGTAAAGGGTAAATTCGAACTCTGAAGTAGTTGTACATTTTAGTACCTAGTTGGAGTAACGTTTTAAAGTGAGAATGGTTTGAATTTGGTACAAATATAAACCTACGTATATGTCATGTAGGTAAATTGTAAAATTAATAGCACAAAGTAAATCGTCTATTATTGGCCACTTTCAGTAACTGGCCACTTTGCAATTATAATATGTGTGAAGCAAAAGATATGCTGATATTTGTGCGATTAAACTAGAATACCTAGATCCAGAGTTATTATACGGACTACTGTCGAAGTATCTTTACGAACGGTATCTGTATATAAAATTGGTGGCTAGTAACTAAATGACATTTTCTCAAGTGTCCAGTTATTGACGCCCTCCAAAGCCAAATAGCAGTATCTCAAATTCAATAACCAAAGCATTTATCACTCTCTTCTGTTAATAATGAGGTGAATTTGCTACAGGAGTATATATCTAAGACACTACCTATTGGAAGGCAGCACAGAATAACGGTTAGTAGGTATGTGGTTCTCTAAATATAGACGTTCTTGAACTCTACGCATCAAATATAAACCGGCGAGTTGAAGTTGTCCCCGTCAAAGCGCAAAAACCACATTTAAGGGCGTGCATTCTCAGCTTACCCGTTTTACCCGTCTATCCGTTTCCCAACTTAAAACTTAAACTATGGCCAACCTAGCTAAAAATAAAACTCACGCGCATCTGTCCCGCACGTGGTGGGTTTTGGACAATACCGTCTGGGGTTCGTTCCTGGGAATAATACTCAATAGGCCTAATTGAATTGGGGCTGGAGCAGATGTTTGGTGCGGATTTTGTTTGACCAATTGCAAAGGTTCGCAGTTTTAGAGAACCCGTTTCGGTTTTTAAATTTGAAATGCGAATTTGAGAGGTTGTTTAAATTTGTGAATACGGTTAGTCATTATTATTAGAAGTTGATTTTTTTTAAAATAAAGACCTGTTTTTATTCTGTGTGTTTAACTGTAACGTTGCTTTAAAAAAAAGTACATTTCAAGGAATTTTCCGGTATGAACGATAACAAACCAGGAAACGATTTATCTAAACAGTTATAATATAATATTATTTCTGGCGTTCCCTATATAGAAATAGAAGCTACGCATATTTCGCCTTCATATAACGATCACGTGCATCCGCCATTTTAATTACAACCTAAAAAACCCGCCAAGATTTTACATCCCCTGTTAGCGCGAAAAACTGCCCCGCCCTGCATACACCGAAACGCAAGTAACGACTAATTTGTAGCCCTTATATGAAGTGGCATAGGTGTGCCACAGATTATGGGAGCTCCTACTTACTTTACTAAGTACTGTCACAGATTAAATAAGAGTTACTTGGTACCAACGGTGGGCTGCGAAAGATCAGTAAAAAAACTTTTGTTTTTGAAATAGGAGGAATAAGACAAAACACAGCCACATAAAAACTGACAATTGTAAAAATCACTTGGAAACCGACGAATATACACTTACCTAGGTAGGTACACTCATATAACAAATTTTTGACTCATTCAATTCTTAAGAAGTCTCTTACGATTTTAATCCTTACGTCACTTTGACATAGTTGGCTAGGTACCTACCTAGTGAGTAGCCTATGATTCAAATTGGTTGTCTGTACCACGCTATGTGTATGCGTTCCCAAGGCGTCAAAAATATATACACGCCCCTATGCCACTGATAACAAGGTCCATGTTAACCGGTATATTTGGCGCGATAGCCGTATAGAAATTAGTGCTTTTGACTGTACCTACGCAAGGGCTCGTATCGTACCTACCTGCCTACAGACAGATAGACTAAAGTAAAACTTGATCTCGGTACTAAGTTTTCTGTTTATTTATCAAATAAAAACTAAATACGAACGTCACCGTGGGTGAAATAATTTTTAATCAACAAAAAAAACGTTTTAATCTCATCACAACGACCGCAAATAGTTGAAATGTCTGCTTCAAAGGCAGAACGCGAAATATTCGAGGGTCGCGGGTCGGGAGCCCGGGGCTCGAAACTCCATTTCAAAGCTAAATAGTAATTCAATGCCAAAGACTCTAAATGGTGTCAAAGTTGTATGAAAAAATAGAACTTGGTCATGGTACCTATCTATAATAAGTAAGTCTCATGCAACGTTTCTTTAACAAGCTTTTACATAAGGCTTTTTTATGGCAAAAAAGAGTTTGACCTGTAAGGCGTTTTAAGTACCTATAAGACCTCTAGCGGGGCGTTACGAGGATAGGTACCTACCTAGGAACCTATTGGGCAATCAAAAAATAATAATTGCTTGGTAGGTAGGTATAGGTACCTACTTGCTTGTAGGAATTCCCATCACCGTAGGTACCTACCTACTCTACGCCGTAGTAGATGTATTCTTACTCAATCTGTGGTAAGTAGGTATCTACTAGTAGGTAAGTATATGAATATTAATTAAACCGATATTTTAATGAAATAGTAAGTCTCTATGTCGACGTAGTTTCGTAATTAAATAGGTAGGTACCTACTTACCTGAATAATGAGGTATTTTATTAATGTATTCATACATTTAAAACAGTTGTAACTAGTTAGGTACGTCCGTAGGACTGAAGGTTCGACACCTAACGAAGTACCTGAAAGAACCATGTACCTAGAAGCGTGTGCAGGTATTTCATAGTATGAAATTCATACGTAAGTAGGTACTTATTTCAGTCATGTCGTGTTCAGAGTAGGTTTCAAAATTACTCTTATAACTTAACTTATCCCATCTAAACAGGTAGTTCAGTAGATAAATAGTAACATAAAATAAATAATAGTTAAGAAAATACGTTAAAAAGTGTCCTAAAAAATTCTAGAAATCATTGTTAACCTCAAAAGTGACATGGGTCTTTTATAATGCAAATTTAGAATAAAATAAGGTAATTTTTCCTACCAGGAACCTAACTGATAGAAAAAAAAAAACGTACTTATTATTATCTAATCGATTAGGTATTCGGTAATTGGTATTTTTTACGATAAAGTATCTGACATAATAAAGGAAAATGATAATAAAAACAACTTACAACATTTTCCTCGACGCGTTATTTTCAACGGTTACAGGAACGCACCATGAAAAAACACCCAACTAGGTATCCGCCATTTTTGCGAACTCCAAATACAAATTTAAAAATAGAACGTCGCGCCATATTTACCAGACACAGTCAAAGTAGATTATTCGCTCGTCAACTGAACTCTTTAATCAGTATACTTTTGAAATCATAACCTCTTCATAGATTTAATAATACTTTCGCGCTAAATATAAGTCCGCGAACTTCGGACGCCGAAATCACACTGAACTGAACTGAATGTGGATGATTGAAAGAGTGAATGACTGGCATGAATACTGAAGGGAGGATATTAGATCCACACTATCAAGCGTTTCCATCGCTTACAAAAACGATTCAAAGCTTTTTATTTACCTTCGTCAAAAAACCCATTTTTGCTACAAAAAAAACACAATACTGTTATCTAATATAAATATAACATTTTATGTTTTTAATCACAGTGAAATAGTATAAAATATTAGACAAATAATATTGATAAATGTTCTAAAATATAACGCGCTTGAAGCGCTGTAAGATTCAAAGAGGCGGAATGGAGCGTGTGATGGGCGCGTAAAAGGGACCAATAGCGTGGCCGCATCATGATTGTTACGGACCTAGGGCGGTCAGCGGCTTCAAAAGTTTCGTATTATTTTAAAAGTAGAAAAAAACGCTGCGATTGGTTTAAAATATTGCGCAATGTGAATAGATTTATTAAGTTCCTTGCTGTAATACCTACTAGCTATAATACTTTTTGTTATTAAAATATTTAGGTAGTAAGTGATTTAAAAAAACACTTCACGTACTTACAGAATGATTATTAAAGCAGTTTGTCAAAGAAAATGTAAGCATATGAGTTATTTAGCTAAGAAATGCTTTTAAGAAAATTTTCGGAAACATCAAACGAGGACATTTTACAAGTTGAGGAATTTGTTTCAGGATGTTTTAGACATAAATGAATATTCATGGAAGACAGAATTTATAATACGTGATTTTTATGTATAATGTTTTTAATAACAAATATATATATTCACAGTTTTTAAGCTCTATAGACGATGTTCCTGTTATTTCAGTATAACTATTTCATTCGAGCATATGACTAGTATGATGAAAGTACAGAAATATTTAGAAAAATAAGCATCATTTCTAAATAATAAAATAACATGTTAACAAAAACCAAGTGAAACTCAAGAAAACAAAAAACCCTATTCCATAGACAACGCGGGTTAAAAAAAACTTTTTTCGTTACGCGCAACATTTAAGTGTCTTCTATTGTCAATGGCGAACTTTTGCGAATCCTTTTTTTCCTTCGCCGTTAATATCTTTTAACTTTTGCGGTTTAAGAGTTCTTTAAACGTTGGTGAAGTGTTTTAAGTTGCTTCGGTTTTTACGCAGACATTTTGCGAGATAATTGAGATATCTACTAGATTTTCCGTGAAATGGATCTGTGGTGTGTTGTACAACTTGTACATGGATATCACAAGTAAAAACGGGGTAATATAAATTCACTCACACAATAAAATTGACAACAGTTTTTTTTTAATGGTATTCTGAGAGATAAGAATCGTGCTAATAGAAGTATGTCTCAAAAACATACCTAGGCAACATGATAAAGGAATGAAATGTATGTGATATTTTTATTAATGTCAAAATCTTATTTATCTAAAGTAAACCCAAAATTCAAACTCGTTATTTATTTGACAAAACACACTGCAACACAACATAGATAATCGAACATTTTAATCATAATTTCCATACTTCATAAAAATAATTACAAATAAATGCAAAAGTTACAAATAAATGCTTTTGCTTTGAAGCTAAATCGCTCAAACAATTTTAATGAAATTTGATATAAAGATCGAAACTTGATGAAAGAATGAGGAACTTCCTATCTTGGAAAATTGGATTGGCCCGAGGAAATAGTGATAAACGAATAATCTCACATAAATTGCTAAACGGATTTGGACAGGTACGATTATTACGAGTATTTGGTCCTGAATCTTAAGTAAATGTTATCTATGAATTTAAGTACGTACGAGAATTCTCTACATAAGTCTGTTTATCGTTGTCTAGTAGACTAGTACGCAATAGTACCCATAGTACAAGCCTAGAGCTTAATAAATGACAAGGTCCATTTGTGTATGATATTGAGAATTTGAGATATACCTATACCCGTCATATTTAATGTTAAATGAAGAATTTAACTGACAAATTTTTTTTTACACCCTTTTTTTTATTTTTGTTGATTTGTAATTTTTCATTGTATTTTTAATTAATTGTTGACATTGTTTTGCCACTGTGTTCATTATACTAAAACCTAAATGTATTACTAACAGACTCTTATGGACCCAGACTCTGAAATAAATATTGAATTGAATTGAATTTTAATTTAATTCGTCGACGAATTGAAAGGCAACATGTTTTACAGAACAGCACCCTTGTTTCGTTAAAAACTAGCACCGCTAAAGCCACGCATTACTCCATAATTACGAACACTAACCAACGCCATGAAAAATCATTTGCGCAGTTCCGGCGCCGGAGGTTTCAGAGTAATGCAAATACAGTGTCGGCTGCAAAAGTGAGTCGTGATTATACTCTTCAGCTGAGGGGTGCGGTGTGTGGGAGGAGCGGTAGCGACGATTCTGTTTTCTACTTTATTTTTACCCGACAGCGGCGAAGCCCAAAAGGAGGGTTATGTTTTTGACCTGAATGTATGTATGTCCATTCGTGTCCCCTCGTAACTACTTACCGGGTTAACTGATTTTGATGAACGATATGTTATTCGATTCGTCTTGATGCAAGTGTGTGTGTGGTACATGCAATTCTTAAAAAACATTTTATATCGGATTTTATGTGATTTAATAATTTCAACATAAATTGACGACGGTATCAAAAATGCAACGGCTGGACGGATTTGGATGAAACGTGGAACAAAGATAGATTAACACAGGCTACTTTTTCATGCCGGAAAATTTAAAAGCGATGCATTTTTTGGGAATCTGGTATAGAGTTTTATCTACTATAGGTATATTTTGTTTATTGCATAAATTATAAATCCCGATTTAAATTTTTCAAGGACAGTTGCAAGTACAGTGGCTAGGACAAAATAGTGAAAATATAGAAAGCGATTCAATTTGGATCCACATGGCAAGGCTACTTGACTCGCTACTATCCTGTACTGTCGGTTTAAGCTACTGTACTGTCCACTGTCCTTGACCAATGTAAATCGGGCTTTATAGTATCCTACAGCCGCTAGCTTGTCAAAATCCGTTCAACAAATCGCCCCCGCTTCTCCGTTACGCCATGCGCACCCGACCTACATGAGCTGACAATGGATATGATCTTCTAACGCAGCGCTTTGTCTCGGCGCTTGATACGGACTAATGTACGGTGGAAAAATAACTGTTACTAATGGGTTTGTCTATCAGTTTGGTAACTTCAAGTATTACTTGATCAGAGTTTCCCAATCAGTGGGGCGAACATACTTAAGGAGGCGTAGAAAGCTTGAAAGAAGGGAGCGAAAGGATTTAAATTTTCAAAAAATGCTTTTTTTGAATGTATACATATATCAAAAATAATATAATAACACATTGATTGCGATACATTCGTTCCTGTATCGTCTCGTAGGTCGACGTTCTTAAATTTAGTACGTTTGAAAATATGATGTAGGTACTATCCCGGGAGGCTCGACGCAAAAAAGGTTGGGAAACACTGAGTAATAGATGATAAAAGATAACAGATATTTATTCAGTAAGGAAGGGCCGATTCGACCAAACTGGAATAAGACTTACTCAGAGATTAGTCTATACAAATTCGGCGTTTAATCTAGGTATAAGACCTTATTCCAGTTTGGTCAAATCCGCCCTAAGTCGGCACTTGACTTTTACACTGAGAAGAAACTATGTTTCAGGCAATCTAGATCTGTTAGTCGAAGAGCTGTAAACTTGTACAGTTCTTTTTTAATGATATTTAAATACAAAGAGGCCGATCTGGGTAACATATATATGTATACGATTTTTTAAAGTAGCATGTTTTTCGGTAATTTGGTCAATTTGTCTGTCTTCTACTCCAAGGTTAACTTGAAGAGACCCCGAAATAAATTCGCCTATGTACATTACCTATATTGATGCAAACATGTATTGTTATTGTTTATGTGAAATAAAAAGTTTTACATACATACCTACATACAACCGGCCCTATTCTACATTGACTACCTCTATTGTTTTAGTATTGTTAACATTATGAAAGCTCTTATTAACTTGAAAGTCAGTGCTTCCCTTAGACTGCAATGTCAAGATTGCAATCCCAAGACCGGCAGCTATCCGAAACCTCATAACTCCTCAAGCCAATTTATCAACGCACAGACGCTCAAACACGGGTATAACCTCAGATTAACGTTACTTAAGCCAAGCTTCGGACTTGTAATGAAATTCCCTTACCTGTACCCCTCCCCTTGAGGGGGTAGGGGTACATTCACACGTAGGGTTGCCTTCTGTCTATGATTCTGTCCGGGTTTGATTGTATCCAGGATTTCCCTCGTAGGATCTTGTGCAGCATTCTCAATTAGGCAGCCTTATACGTTCGAGAAGCCATGCTGCCAAATTGAATACACGCGCTGAAATGTGTTTTGTTCGCTTTGACCGGACTACTTAAACTCGCCGCTTGGACATCACTCCTGCGTTCGCTCACCTTTGCTTTTGAAAGAATCACTACCTAGGGTCGTCGCGCTATCCACTTAGGTACTAGGTAATTGCCATCAACAACAGTATACGCACTGTTGTTTCGTTTTGAGGGCAAGATAGCCTGAGAAATGACTAGGAAGGCATTCCATTTAAATCCTCAGGGCTGTCCAAATGTAATAGGGTTACGGAACCAGTAATAGACAGGGACCAATGATGGACACCTGATTCTTATTTCACAGAAGATAATGGTTATTCATTTGTTTTGCAACAATCAATTTATGTAGGACAGAATGGAATTAAGACTTAAGTGTCCATTACTGGTGCCTGTCAGCTAAAAGTGTCCAACACTGGTACCATCCCCTAGGCCTCGGAGTAGTCTCACTCCACTAACCATTAAGTGGTCTGTGTTATGTTTTGCATTCCTTATACACTCTAATTTAAAATAGTATTTTTCACAATCGTGTTATAATAGAGAGCTTTTTAGTCGAGTACCGTGTTTAAGTAAGGTACGAGATTAAAAAGCTTAATTATGACACTATTGTGAACAATACTTTTTGTACGAGTTCATTAAAATTAATTATTTAAGTCTAAATACAAGTATATAAGAAAACGAAATATCGTAAGTACTATAACACCACCGGCGTCCGTAATTTTGCAGTACTGTGCTGTGATTGGCTACAATCACAAAGAGTAGTTTTTTTTTATGCCCTGGATACAGGAGCATGTTTAAGTAGATGTTGACAGATGACGCGACGTTGCTACGTTCCGAAACGCCATAGATTAGCCATTTTGTATCGGATCGAGTCTCCTTAAACAAGGACACATACTATTGAAATACGAAGTTCTATTTTCAATTTTTTTACGATCGTCTGGAGCGTATCGAAATGGTTATTTCGGTTGTTTCGGAAGTAACATAGACTATGCAACGATGAAAAGAGTGACGTTGCAGTATTCTCTGTGAAATCTTAATACACAGATTATAATCGACGAGTACAAAAAAAACTATTAGTTGTTTGTTAATTGTAGGATTCTTCGGTTTAAAAAGTAAAACATCTTAAACATCGGACTGCTTCAATCCATTTTAGCTGAGTAATTGTGTGTATTCAATGTATGTGGTGTTTAAAGTTCACTACTCTCCCCCCCCCAGCCGCTTCACCCCCCACCCACCCTGAAATGTGTCCCCGTTAACGGTTTTTTAACATTCTTGGGACAACTATAATAGATACGAAAAAGTGTCAAGGACAAAAATGTTCCTTATTAAATTAAAAAATAAAGGTTATATGTACTTTTTTGATAGGCTCGACGGTTTTCAAGCTATAGCTTCAGGTACCGGCCACTAATATATCGCCTTTGTACTTCCATCTCGTACGATTAGCGACTATTCCATACAATTATGACTTACCAAAATTGACAACCAATCAATAACTGATAGACCGATTGTATTGCTTTAATCGTTGTTCGTTAGCTGTTTAAATAAGATTCAAAATGCTGTATAATAAATGTTTGTACATATCGTAGTTTTCACGGAGGAAGCGTTTAAACAACCATCGACGACGTGTTCATACTTATTAGTATGAACGCGTCAGCAATAGTTTTTTAAATGCCTCCTCCGTGAAAACTACGATATGTATAAATATTTATTATATACCATTTTGAACCTTATTTAATGATAGTTGAGCTATTTTGGTAGAACCAGTGACAGATGCTGCAAAATTAGTACATAGGATTTAGTTAATGCTTTCATTTTTATTCTGAATCATATTCATTTCTATATGTTGTTATAGTTTTCTCAGCCTATTTTTTATAAGATTGTAAATAAATAAAAAGAAAAACTGTATTTGCAGTCTTAAAATTTCAGTCGTACACTGCAAATGTCCAAGTCTCATATGCAATAAAAAGCGTTTTTAAACTCGACCTCTGGCTTTAAGAGATATGTAGCAGCCCTACACTTCCCATTTTTACATACATACATTATATACATGTGTACATGTATAAATGCTTCACGTTGCGAACCGGATGTAGGTAGGACCCTTTTTAAATGATTTTTAGTTATGCTAATTAAAAATGTAGGTTGCGGCTTGTGGTGGTGGTTTTACTTGAGCATTTTTGTAGGTTTTATAGATATTACGATACAATTTCAAGAAGGTTTAAATTATGATGCGTAAAATGTTATATTTTTAATTAAATTAAGTTATAAGAAAGTGCCAGCTTATAGGTAAATTATTGGTATAAAAACTGTAAGAAATATTACCTACCTTAACATAAAGCCAAAGTTTGAGATGCTCAGATTATTGTAAAAATTTGCGCATCAACAGAAAGTGTAGATCGACTTTCTATACCGAAGTGAATCTTTCTTGTTCTTACTCGCATTTTATAACAAAATTTCGAAAATCTGACATTTATTTCATACAAAAAAATACGCCAAAGTAAAAAATTAACTATTCCCAAGCTTTCAAAATTACCACAGCCCAAATAAATTGTCCTGTTCCATTTTCAAAACGCGAAAACAATGCGCGCCGTTGTCACACCGCCATAAAAAATCATTGGCGTCATAACCGGGTAACGTGGTATCATTTTCATTTAGCCTATTTGGCCGTATGGCGGTCCTTGTCATTACGGTGTACTGGGGGACTGGGTTGGTGCAAAAACAAGATGGCGAGCGGTTTTTGGTATATCTTAGCTTATACAGACATTTTTTATTCTACTGAATAGACTGAATCTTCTACTTGACAGAGGAATTATTAACCGGCAAGTTGAAGTTGTCTCATCAGAACATTATAAACATGAGTTTCGGGCGTGTATTTTCAATTAGGTAGATTGACTGTTCGATTAGTAACAGTTTTTAACAGATTGACACCTCAGATAGGTTCTTTCGGGTTATTTTTTTGTGCCACGCCTCTTACAAACTCAGCTGTTTATTTTTTTAAGATACTCAAGCAGTGTTGCCAGGTCCAATCTGAAAAGGTCAGAAGACATTTTGCCAAAAAAACAGGAGATTGAAGGAAAAAATCTGTAGCTTTTTTAAGGTCAAATATACCTTACTCTTGTATATCTAACTCGAGCTTCGAACAGTTATCGGAAGTTTGAAGATGTTCGTTTTGACACTTTTGATTTAACAAAATGACGCTTCGTCTGATGACAGATGACAGACAGGCCTATTGAATTGAATTGACACTTTTGACAGACACCTCATACGGAAAAAAAAACGTTTTTGGTTTACACATTCGAGTTATGAAGGTGGTTCAAATATTTAAAAAAAGGAATATAACAGATTAAAAAAAACAGGAGATTCTCTATAAAAAAATGTGTACAAATCTCCTGACAAAACAGGAGACCTGGCAACACTGTTCTCAAGATATTATCCAATGTAGTATCGTAGCTCGTAGCTTCAATTAATTGTTTATGTGCAATAAAGAGATTACGTACATACATACAGTCCAACGGATCTTTACTAAACCTAGCTAAGAAAATAATCACTCGAAAACTAAGCTTTGTATTTAAAAAGATTCGTCCGTCCGTCCGTTCGAATCGGTTCATCCGATTGAAAGCTACGACGTCACAGACAGATACACACACACGTTAAGCTTTTAACCTTGTGTGAGTCGTTGGTTAAAGATACAATATTTATAAAATGTCACTTTTCACTGTGATTTTTTTAAATAATATTTTACACTATTTAGTCTTGTACCATGAGCGAGCTTTTATGACGGGATAAGCTCACGGGAATAATAATTAGCCCCCAAGTAAACTTTAAGCTCGTACAAGACAATGTCTTACGAGGGATCCGGGTGACGTAATATAGTGAAAAGCTTTTCCACATAAATTCATTATAATTTTGCAGTTTTGTTCTACGTTAATTAAAAAAATTGCCTCCCTGTGTTATAATCATATATTTGTTAATAATGTTATGTTGTAACTCCCCATATTCTGCACATTTTTTTTGATTATTAAACCGGAAGTAAAGCTTCGTAATATTTCTAACAAACTAAAGAAGTATTCCCGTCCAATTTCATTCTTTAACTATAGTATCCAGGGAATAACAAGTAATAGTAAAAAAAAGAACTAGGCCGCATGGGCATTTTTACATGTTTTTATTACCTACCCAAGAGGACACCACTGCTGAGTAATTTTCCGTGTATTACAGTTTGAGAAACTTTGGACCATTTACCCCAGTACGATTAATGAATGTAAACTACTTACTGAATAAAAATCTTTATCTTTTTTTTAAATATATTGCAATTCACACACAAAATCTACAAAGCTTATAAAGAAACTTCTAAGACGTTTCCTCAATTGGCCATCAGTCATATAAAGACAAATTGATTATAAGCGAAATGGGCGTCCTATTGACGTTCCCATGATTGATCTTCTATTCAGTCGATTATAAAAATATTTACGTAAAATGTAGGCCTTTGTGTATTTGTGCAAGGATACTTAGCTACTGATTTTATTTACTTATAGGGCGTTATTCCAGAAAGTTCTTTAAAAACTTCTTTAATTTGTGTATATTTTTTTACGAATTCAATGTAATGTTACTTTGACATAACATGCGATGTACTCACTTACTTTGGAAAATAAATGTCATTCATTCATTCATTTTTAATTTAATTGTGTCGCTTGTTAGGAGATAAGAAGTAGTTTCATTACGTTATTGTATCTTTTCTTTTATGTACAAATTTGAATTCAAATTACGTCTAAGAAATTTTATACTTAATACATTTTGTAATTTTAGTTTTGTATCGTAATTATGTATTAACTTGAATATTTATTTTTTACAAATAAAATATTTAATTTTGTAAAAAATATGTAAAAAGATGGTACATTTTAAGTAGGTAAGTAAGTAAGTTAACTCACAATTGCACAAAAAAAAAAAATTCGTCTTCTTTCATGAATAAAATCAAAACTATTTATTTTATAATAATAACAAAAATAATACTTTGCACATCTGTGTTTAGGTCATAGGATTACAATATCCTACCAAATTTCACAACAAACAATAAGAGAACAAACATATATACAAACATTATATTGGGTGATAAAAAAACACATACATATAATGTAATTTACCCTCGTGCTTCGGCAGTCGGGTAAAAAGAAACTCAAACATAAGTTAATTATTTTTAACTGCAATAATGTCACTATTCTATAATAGTTCTTTCCTAATTTTTATGCCACTGTAGGATTTAACATGCGAATAGTTGTATATAATACAGTATACAGCCTAGGGTTAACAAAGTAGGTATTCCGCAATCAGTATTGTTTGAGCTTCCGCCATTACGCGTTTCCGCACCCTCCTCGCAAACGTGTCCACGCATATTCTGCGCCTTGCCTTTTACGGTTTATTAAATTTTATCTTTGTTTTTAATACCTGTAAACTTGTTTTTTACCTTTAATAATTTTATGTGTCTTTATCGTGTTCTTTCTGATTAAGGTTTTTGTAATAATGTAAAATTGTACTTACGTGGTTGTGGATTTTCGTGTGTTTTCGTGTTTTAGTATAGCTTGGCATAAACCAGTTGGGCGTGGTAACTGGGTCTATATTACTTGGTAAAGAAGCCATATAACTTTTGACATATCGTATTGTTCTTATTTATGTGACAGTAATGGCAGTCGAGTTAAAAACAATATGGTTACATGTTAAAAGCAATATAGTTTTTCCGAGTAGAATAGAACCTCAGATAGAATAACAATATTCTCAACTAGCAACCACAACATTCAGTAGATTATTGGCTCAAAATTTCAGACTCTTTTTGCCAATTTATAAGTAGGATAAATAAATGGCATTTTTCAACATTTACTCATTGTTTTAGTGTTAAACCATTGGTACGTATATGATTAATAATGCTTAAGATTTAAACTCACCTATTTAGAGGTTCTTTCAGTCAGTGCCTGTAACAAAAATATACCATAAGTTGTGAAATATAAAACTTAATATCAAATTGTTCTTAACATTCATTTTTCGTCTAACACCACGCGGAAAGGCGAAGAAAAGACAACGTTGACACTGTGCCAACTGAAGGTTAAAGTGTCAGCATTGAAAAGGAAATTATTTCCATTATAATATAGGTACAATAATGTTTTTTTTAATGTGGTATTTTTTATTTCAGTGTTTATTACAAGGTAGAACTAAACATATTTCTATTTTTTATTTCTCGATCGAAATACCCGTTTACTCACTACAGAAGTCACTTTAATTCCAAGAGATGGCGCCACCGTACTCACTAAATCTTAAAACTACAAAACAATTGCCAACACAAAATACTACAAAGAGCCAACCGCAACCCCTTATCTAGGTGCTTAAAGTTGGCAGAACTGGAAATATAGAGGAATAAACATCAAAGTGTCATCGAGGCCGGACGGACGAGCCACGGTCCTGCGGTTCCCGGTTATTAAAAAAATACGGACCGCGTCGGTTTGTTATCTGTAATGCCGGGATGAATGCGGGAATTATTTAGTCTGTGGTCGTTTGACCGTGTTTTTTTTCAACTTAGGCTCAACATTTTTTAATTGGAAAGTATTATCGCTGTTTAAAACAATATCGTATCGTAGGGCGATTCAAGTTCAAACCTGACGTTAAAGTGATAAAGTATTAAAGTGGTAATTGACAGTAAGTACTCAACTCTATCTGATCTAAGCCGCTATGTTATGTCCCTTTCTTCCTAACAGTCTTTTCATAGAAAGAATAAGAGATAACATAATGTCGATGAATGAATGAATAAATATACATCAAGGGAAAATCTCACACAAATTGATCTAGTCCCAAACTAAGCTCTAGGCTTGTACTATGGGTATTAGGTATCGATACTTAACCCAACTTTAACTCAATAAACGGAACTTTATTTCAATAATGTTACAAAATAATAACATTTCAGTATACATCAAAACTCTTAGAACTAAGTAGTTGACCAGCATCAGCAGGGTTAAGCAAGACCCTGACATGCAATGGCAACCGTTACTTTCAGAGCTGCTATCTCTTAAACGGCACAACCAATTTTCAATAAACTTAGCTTAAAACTATCTCAGTATCCTTCAAATAAAAAAAACTAAATCAAAATCGGTTCATCCGTTTGGAAGCTACGGTGCCACAGACAGATACGTACGTTAAACTTTTAACAACCCGGTTTCCGTCGATGTTTGAAAATGGAATCCACTTAGTTTTATTATCTGTCGAGCCACAGAGAAGAGCTACAATACGATACGAAACACTACATACCCCTGATTCACTCTAACCCATTATCTGCTACTGAAACAGTCCAAACCATTGTGAACCGGATATAAGCAGTTTCAACCGGGTCGGACCCGCCATTTTGGCTATAAAAAATGGACGATCTTGTTATACTTCGGTTAATAGGGGTAATATTAGTTTACCCCCTTTTATGGTTCTAAACATCATTTTTGGTTGTTATCTTGTACTATGTACCTATTTCAATGTTTATTTTTCTTGTCTAAATGCTGTAAAGGCTTTTAATGGCTGCTCTAATAAAATAAATGTTTTAAAAAACAAAAAACCGCCTTCAAAAATGCAAAAAATAACTTCTACTACTAGGTACTTAGTAGTAGGTACCTATCCTATTAGGTTAGTCCAACTGAAGTCGGCTTTTTGTTGAAAATATTGTGGTCGCCGACTTCAGTTAGACTAACCTAATAGGATAGGTACCTACTACTAAGTACCTAGTAGTAGAAGTTATTTTTTGCATTTTTGAAGGCGGTTTTTTGTTTTTTAAAACATTTATTTTATTTTACACTTTTTAGTGATCATAATAAGCTTATGTAGTCCCACTTCTTAGTTGATATATGAAACTTTAAGACATTTCAAGCTCGCCGCAAGCAACGCCGCGGGAAAATCATAGTCATTTTAAAACAATTAAATGTGTTTCGTTGTAGTCGCTCAACTATCTTAATCGAGATATCTTATCGCCACCCTTGAAATCGGTACCGTTGAGGAGTTCCGGTGGCCATCTGTGGTCTTCATCATCAGTTCCGCTTCACCAAGTGACACTTTCTGAATGCAAATGCTACACTTGTTACTAAAAATACTAAAATCGCTATATGTTTGCATACAATATTTGAGGAGTTCCCTTGATTTCTCCAAGATTCCATCATCAGATCGTGACGTGCTGACAATGGGACCAACTAGAAAGTATACCCATTCGAACACCGAAAAAAAAATTCAAATCGGTCCAGTAGTCTTCGAGTAATCGGGGAACATACATAAAAAAAAAAAAAAAATATTCCGACGAATTGAGAACCTCCTCCTTTTTTTTGAAGTCGGTTAAAAACATGAAACTTCTCTTTTGCTGTAGGGTTATGCGATTAAAAATGTCGGGAAAATTGCAATTTTCAAGTTCAATACGTATTTCCTAAATGGTACTACAAATCTAAAAATTTATAGGAACATGTATAAAATGATTTTTTAAGAGCCTAGACCTTACTCGATGTTTAACTAATATATATAGACACAATGCGAATCGGTACTGATGGGTAGATGTGACTCTGCCCATAATGTACTTGTTAATTTATAACTTTGTCGGTGTAATTAAAATTTATAACTATTTCAAATATTACAGCTTTGTTCATACGGACAGCTCAGAACAGGACAGACGGACATGGCGAAACTATTATTCCTTGTTAACCATAAAAAAACCAGTTAATAACGAATTGATAAGTGAGTTATTTAATTGTAACGATGCATAGCTATAAAAAACCATAAATACTTTAATATTGAACGATAAAAAAGGTGGAAGAGTTTTTGCCGGCAAAGGCTTGTCCAAATCCGATTAGTTCCTCTGCGGCAAGGAATTAAAATCAAATTAGAAATATGCTTAAGTATAATGCAATTGTTAATTGCGAGTCTTTAATTTGTCGTCGAATTGTGGAATGAATATAATTGTGTATCCTATAGTAGGTATTAAGTTTGCATTTGATGACTAATCTGAGGCATATAAGCAGGTAAGTAGTTTAATAATAAAAAAATCTACTTACAAATCTTATTTTTATCCAATCTAACATTAACAGAATTCCACATCTAAAATAATATAAGTTGCAATTAAAACAAGGCTACTTGTATATAAAAAAATATAAATAATGATGTAAAGTTTCTAGATTATCATTAAATTAGTTTGCAAATATTAATAGTATTTATTATAATCTGCACAAACAGAAATTAACAATTATTTAAAAATAAATTAATACAATTAAAAGTTAAAACTAAACTTATTTAAAATTAAAATAAAACTAAACTACTCAAATATGAAAGATGTAAATAATAATATTAAAATTGCTTATTTTTAAATGAATTCATTCTACCTACTACTTACTTGTACTTGTTTATATTTTGAACAAACATCAAATCTGTAAACCAACTCGACAGTTCCTTATAACCCTTAAATCGAAGCAATTAAAAATCACAATAAACCAGAATTCCTAACAAAGTCGGTGAAAGCCGGTTCGAACCGGTTTAGACTAGTTAGCGACTACTTAGAGTTGCGGAAGGGTTAAAAAAGCTGTCGCCAATTAGTGTTGAAAGTTGGCCCCTTGAAGAACCTTATTTGGAACAAATTTGAAATCCAAGTGCATTTTTTTTATTCGGGGCTTTCACAATACATTCTAGGAGGTTAAGTTTTAATTGATTTGTACTCGGAACGTATTTTACAAAAAAAACAACGTTTTTTTTTTGCCAGTACTGTATAATTTTAATTTATAAATATCTGGTGATGGAAGTTTTATCCGGTTACATTGTTTTTTTAAGCAGCATTCGTTTTCTTTTATTTTTGCCATTATTGAACGAAAACTGATATGTAAATAGGTATTTAAAGATTTTACTAACAAAAAAGAGCCTCACTTTTAACTGTATGTTAAAATACAAACAAAGCTTCTTACGAGGATATTTCTATTATTATTTATCACGTCATAAAGTTTGAGAAGCTTCACAAGGCCGTTGGAATAACGTTGAATGATTTAATGAGTAATTTCAACCTTCCTCTCACAGCCCGGCTAGCTCAGTCGGTAGAGCATGAGACTCTTAATCTCAGGGTCGTGGGTTCGAGCCCCACGTTGGGCGAAATCTTTTTTCTTTTTTATGTAATGCAAATATTGTGAATAAACTTCTTTCTTTAGTTTAGTTCTTTTTTTAGTTATTATGCAACAAGTTTGATGATCAATTTTTCTGCAAGTGCTTTATAAATGTGATTTATACATTAACTGGGTACTTATTTGTTTCTATTTTCCGCATTTTTACAGAAATTGTAAGTAGGTTCATTATTATTTTAATTTGCCGTAATTTTTGGTTATATTTTTAATTTGTAAGGAATATTAATTTTTATCTTTTCACTGTAATTTGTTTATGTGAATAAAATTGTAATAATAAGCATAACAAAAAAAAGTCTATACTTTTTCCGCTCAGACATCATAGACCTGCTTATGAAGACGAAACTATCGAGCGGCAACTCAGCGGGTAGATATTAAATACAGCAAAGATCACGTCGCCACCTTCCGACTCCATCATCAGATCACCTCGATGGTACCATAATATTGCATTGTCATCGGGTTCGCACATGTATTCCAAGTTTCAGCCAATTACATTGACGGGAACTGGTTCAAAATTGACTTTTAAGATTTGAACCAAACAAACAAATAAAATAATAAACCGGGCAAGTTAAAGAAAAGCTTGTTAAAAAATAGAATTATACATTTTTATAACTTGGATATAACTATAGAATTTAAAAATATTTAGCAGTTTGATACGTATGTGTACTTATTAAAGGAAATTTAGTATATTTGCTCAGCGGATTTTTATGTGCACTTTATCGCCGTTCATGAACTGTACGGTAATTTCGTTACGTCCTCCACCGGGGGTGTAGCTCAGATGGTAGAGCGCTCGCTTAGCATGCGAGAAGTACGGGGATCGATACCCCGCACCTCCAATCTTTTTTCTTTTTTCTTTTAACAAAATTCTACACTTCCAATATAATACAAAGCCTAGTGAAGTAGCAATAATATTGTAAACCGAGAAAGTAGAATCTTCTATCTCCGCGGTATATTTATTCGACTGTAAACGCGATAAGCCCAAGAATTGAGTATTTTAAAGCTACGAAAATGGATTTAGTGAGCAAACTTACATTTCGAAAACGTGTTTTACCTTTTCGAGATCTTTTGTCTCGATATCTATATATTTTACATACAGCACATTACAATATTCCATGAACAAAATACCTAACCGATTACAGTGCCCGGAACTAGTTTTAGTTACTTACCACCATCATAGATGGCGCTATTATCAACAATAATATTTGTGAATAATGGTTTAACTAGCTCATAATTTTACTTAAGTATATTAATGTTTGCTTATTTATTTTCTTTATTCTTACTATTTCATAAACACAGAACGTGATTTTAGGGTATTGTTTTGAGTTGTACCTGTGGCACAGAATAAGTAATAGTACAAGGGGGCTATGGTTGAATTACGAATCTTAGTTACAATAAAATGTATTTCCGGATAACGCACATGGTCATGACTACTGATATATATGGATATATATGGAGAAGAATAAGATTTTGTATTGCAAATTCAGTTTAAATATCTTTTCAGTGAAACAGTACCGCTACTGCGCGATAGATGGCACTGCATGTTCACTAAGAGATGCAGTTGGTAACATTAATCTTTAATAATCCCTTGTGATGTGCGTCTTGTAACAGCTTATAATAAGCACCTAATACGCTTGTTTATTTAACTTTATATTTCATTATACTTCATTAATACAAACCTTGTGAGTCTTGGGAATTCGTTCAGCTAATTTTAAATATCTTACTAGTGAGTAAATTAAGTGTTCGTAGTGATGATATTGATGATTATGAAATGTCACGGGGATCATCCTAATTTGGCCATATAATAGTCATTTTTTATTAGCACTCGTTTGTCATTTATATGGTACAAATATGGTAGTTTACGATTTATTCGTGTAGATGGCGCTCTTAGATCACATTTATAAACGTCATATTATTACCAAATTGGGAGAAAAGCTGCGAAATGTCAAAAATATTATAATTTTTGAAACCCTCTTGATCATTTTCATAATTAAAAAGCAAACAATCAACGGTATAAAGGATCGTAATTAATTCTTCCACTTTACGGAAAAAATGGCGGCCATTGTTGTATTGTTGTTTTATCTGTGGCTGACGCAATCTGCCGGCGTCATAGATTTGATTCTTGACTATTATACTTGAGCTCTGCTGGCCTAGATGAATGTAATATAAAATGAGGACCATTCATTTTCTGGTTACGTGAATATTATAGATTTTATGATGATGAAGCTGTTCTATTTATAGATTGATGTTGAAATTAGTAGTTATTAAAGTTAGGTACCTATAGGTAATCGTTAATTTTCATCCATCCATACTAATATTATTAATGTGAAAGTAACTTTGTTTGTTACACTCTCACGGCTAATCCGCTGAACCAATTTCGATGAAATTTTGTATAGACATTGATTGAGTTCCGGGGAAGGATATGGGATACTTTCACTCTGGAAAATTGAATAGTTCCCGAGGGAATACCGATAACAGACTTGCGAAAGCAATAGCTGGTATAAAATAAATATGAATCATTATTTAGGAAATTTGTGACAATAATGTCATAGAATTTGTGTCATTACAACGATGTCAAATTCAAATTATTTATTGCGTGTCACATTACATTACAACAGGTGGAACTACAACTACAGGTCAAGGAAAACATTTACAACTACAGCACTAACTTTCAAAGATTTCTCAATAATAAAACTAATAAATATCAGGTGACAATGTCACACAAATTGACTTTGAATGGAAATTGAATGTTATATCTACTTATGACTCAGTCGGCTCAGTCATCAAATTATGAATGGTATTTCTTATTTTATTGGTCAATCGTATAGATGATTTGAACGAGTTTCAAAGCATGCACTTAACGAATGGCGGAAAAGAAGGGAGGCTGCCCAGCAGTGGGACACTAAAAAGGGCTAAAAATATCGTATAGAAACTCCTGTTTTTAGTGAACTCAAGTGTATGCTCAAGGTATATTACCCTGGCCGACCTTTACGGAAGCTTCCCATGAGACTGTCTATTGTTGGAGCTGGCATTTAGTAAATGTCAAAATGCGATCATTAATGCTACGGCAAAATGGTGTATAGTTCCAAACAAACTTGACAGAAGCGCGTGGAGCTAACCACATGTTCTCTTAAGTCCATAAGTGAAAAAAAAAATAGATGTTGATCGTACGGCGAGCTGAAGACAAGTGAGATGACAAGCATTTATCATAGTTAAGAGCGAAGTTTTTAAATATTGGGGGACATGGGGAAGTAAGAAAAAACGCCCGGTTAAAAATGTCTTTGAAATGAAGTTGAATTGCGCGTGCAAATTTTACAGGCACTTGGCCTGAACAGCAGTGAATCTATCAGCGCTTCGGACAGGACCATCACTGGAAGAAAAAGAGCCACTAAAAACTCCAGCAGAAGACAATTTTATCAATCATAAAATACCATAATGCTTAAAAGTAAGTTAAATTACAAGATAAGCAATAAATAAGCACAGCATAAACCATTACACCTCTAGAGTCATAAAATTTGCTTATAAACCTATTTGTCCACGTCTAATACAATACAACTGACAGCGCAAATACAATCACTAAGTGTAATGTATAATGAAATATTATAGTAAAAAGACCATAAAGGATCAAAGACCGTGGATCCAGAAATAATCATTTGTTTAAGATAGTAAGACAAGTTTAACATTTTAATTCAATTAAAACTAAATATAAGACCAATATATTTCACAAAACGTCCGACAATACAAAATAATAATATGGTAACGTCGCTACAGGAACCAATCCTTCAAACTTTTTTTTAAATTTAATAACAACGCAAACTCAAAGTAAATCACGACAAGTATTTAAGCTATCCGCCGCTAGATGGCGCTGCATGCCTCCGCGAAACTATTCTAGAATAGTTTCCATACCGCCGAGATATTCCACGAAAACTTTGAATTTATGCCAAAATATAGTCGATAGGGCAAAGTTGGCTGGTGGCGGGAGATTAAAGTTTATGTGGGGGCATTGTTTGTCAGCGATTGTGTGGCGAATATTAGTGTAATGCACTTTGAATTGTTATTTGAATAGGTACTGTAGTGGCTTACTTGTGGCTAGAGTGGTGACACTTTTCATTTCCGATCTAAAAAAGGTAATATTTGATTATTTTGCTTGCCTTGCCAAAGTTTTGATGGACCAAGAAAAGGACTTACTGCCGCACTCAGAGACGTCAATTAAATTTAATGCTTGTTTAGTGACGTGTTGTCTTATTCTATTGCTGTAGCAAAGAAAGTGACAGCAGCAACTTTAATCAAGCATAAAATAAATTGAAGTCTCTGAGTGAGGCAGTTAATGTGGTATTTAAATTTCACATTATTAATACATAATTCTTTTATTTATTGCATTGTATTATAGGTACTTAACTACTATTTCTCACTGTTAAAAAAACGTTATTATCGTGTCAACATTTAAGCGGCTACAAAGCATTAAATTAAAAAAATCAACGCGACATTCAGCCTATCCACAAACCCTTTTCAATTGACTTGATGACAAAAAAAAAACGGAATAAAGCCGTATGTCCGCTAACGACATTTGACGCGTCAAATGTCACGCTTCCCGCCAAAAACGATGCGACTGTCAAATGTCAGTTCATTTGTGCGCGGTTAATGTACTGTGGCGTTCGTTAAATAGATTCGAACGATAAGGAATGGAAAATGTTAGCATTTTTAACCTCCGACAAAAAGAGAGTTATAATCACTACATAGTATAAAAAACCGCATTCAAAAACGCAAAAAATAACTTCTTCCAAATTGTAGATACCTAATAGGTTAGTCCAACTGTTGTCGGCTTTTTGTTGAAAATATTGTGGTCGCCGACTTCAGTTGGACTAACCTATTAGGTATCTACAATTTTGAAGAAGTTATTTTTTGCGTTTTTGAAGGTCCAGCCGTTGCAGCGTGAAAGAGTAACAAACTAACACACACACAAACTTTCGCCTTTATAATATTAAGTAGGATTTGTGTGTCTGCCTGTGGCCTCATAGCTCCCAAAGGGATGAACCGATTTGGATGCAATTTATTTCATAGTAAGCTAGTTAAACAACGGTGATTTTAAGCTAAAATTGTTGTTGTAAATGGGTTTAGCCGTCATCAGCTCCTATAATAGCAAACGCATGTTGAATGTTTTTATCTATTTTATAAGTTACCAAGTACAAAATACTCTTTTCCCTGCGGTTTCACCTCTTAATTATTCGCTCCTATTGTCCCCCACTTTTGTACCTTCCCCCCTACTTTTGTACCTTCCCCCCTATTGTACATCCCCCTCTTCGTCGGCCCCTGGCGTTTAGTAATTTGCTTGTTTTGATTCTGATAAGACAGTTCGTTAAAAGATCACGGTTGAAACGCCATTTTGAAAAGCTGTGTACATAAGGATCATTTTCAATTTTACTATTTAACAGACTGCTGAAGGCGTGTAATGTTTGGTATGTATGTTTGTTTGTATGTATACACAATACTTTTTAATGAGCAGCTAAGGTTAGGATTTGAGAAAAGTCACAAATGTATTGAGGTTTGTATGTTTTTTCTGGTCTCTGATAAAGGTTAACCCGATTTTGATAAACATGGTGTTGCTAGATTTGTCTTAGGGTTGCGAGTGTAGTTGGGCACGTTAATTTAAAAAAAAAAGGAATTCAAAAATATGAACTTTGGTCATTATTGACAACAATATTAAAGCGTTTTTTTAAGCTTGCTTTTGATAATAATAGGTATTTTAATTTATTATTTCTTTTCTATAAGGTAATAAACGGGAATATTAACGTTTTAAGCAAGAACGACGCGGCGACGGAATTGGAACTGGCTGAATTGGAATTAAGATCTAAATCCGAGGTTAATTGGCAAAATTGTATGGATTAAGTACAATAAGATTTTAGATTTTATTATTAGTTGGTAGACTAGACATTGATTTTTAATAAATTATACTAACATTAAAGTACTTACATAACTCTCCGTTTAAGTAATTTATCGCTATTGCTTCGGGAGTTGTAATTTTTTTGGCCCTATGTCCTTCCCCGGGGTTCAATCTATACCAAATTTTATTTAAATCGGTTCAGTGGTTTAGGGGTGGAGGAGTTACCTACAAATAAACAGAAAAATAGATTTACTTTAATAGTCAATAATGCATAGTTGCTACTATTATTTTCTAAGGGCATGATCAGTAGTTAAACTAACTCTAATCGTTAAAAATAAGTAACGGAAAAATCTCAAGGAAATGTGCCAAATGTTCAATTCTTTTTTCGAATTGTAACAATTAGTTCAGATAACTACTGATCAAGTAACAGGCCCTAAGTTTAGTATATTTAGTATATCGATATTATCGATATAATTTCCATGAAAGTCGATAGATGGGAAGCCACTATGACAGCTCAAAAATACTATGAGAGTTCGGGTTTTTGCATCAGGATAGAGATTTTATTTCCAAGTCCTGGTTGTTTTCTTAGTATCTAAGTTATTAATCACTACAACGTGTTAACACAAAGTCGCTTCCCGCCGTTTGTCCCTCTGTATGTACGCTTAGATCTTTCAAACTACGCAACGGATTTTAATGCGGTTTTCATCAATAGATAGAGTGATTCAAGAGGAAGGGTTTTACGTATAATAAATTCTAAGTTATTTACGGGTGTTACAGAAAACTCACTGAAACTGAAGCGAAGCGAGGGCGGGTCGCTATTTTGTATCATTGTATCATTACAGTAAAAAGAAAAATGATTCCGTGGTGAGTAACCTCTTTTCATCTAATGATGTTTGCTTCAGCGTAAATTACAGGACATAATCCTTTTCATGTTTTTTCATACGTATAGGTTATATATTTTGTATGTTGTCGTGTGTTTGTTTGCAACGGACTTTTCCATCAATAGATAGAGTGATTCAAGAAAAAGATTTTTATTTATAAATTCTGGTTTATGTTCGGATGTTACAGAGACCTAAGCGAAGCGAGGGCGGGTCACTAATGATAAGCTTTTTGGTTTCCAACTAGGCTAACTGTATCGTCAAAAGGGCTAGATTTGTGTGTTTATTATATTATAAAGGGCAACGTACTTCGGGATCGCACTTCATCCCACGCACACTTGCATCGTGCGTGTATGGGTGCATAACGAGGGGACGCGCTAGTGATGTCAAGCACGGCACAGGTAGGCATATCGATATAAGATATATTTCCAATTAAGTGTTTGTAAAATTAGTAGGTAATTTAGTAGTGCATGACATTTTTTTTGTAAAATTTGTTGTCAACAGACATAATAACAATGGCAAAATGTTGGTACCAACATTTTGCCATTGTTATTATGTCTGTTGACAACAAATTTTACAACATTTAAAAAAAACATGTATTTTCTCAAATAAAAATGCTACTTGGTCATTGTTAAATGATTTTACGATAAAATCATTGTGAAAAACTAGTTATCTGGCAAGTGGCCAAACTACTCAGCACAACACATCTCTATTGGGAACTATTTTTGTTTATTAATTCGACTTAAACACTTTTTGAACTGCTTTTTCATCGAGAATTTTCTTTACGGAAAATTCTTTACTTAAGTGAAGCAACATTAAAATTTCCAGTTAAAGTGTCATCTAATGATTAAGGTAAAATGCCAAGCTTCCTAATTTCTATTAAAAGTGGACACAAAATGGAGTTCTTGGCGGTGAAGGTTTTAAGGAAGGAAGAGGGTTGTAATTTGATTGTCCCGTGTCTTAAAACGACTGGTTCAATCTGAACGAAGATATTAAATGGGGTTGATGTTTTTAGTTCATTAGAAGGGGTCAAAATATTAATTTAGAAGTACAAGCGTTTGAAGTTGGCAAGAATTATTTTTACTTTTATAGTGAATTTTATTAAATTAAATATTATTACATGTTTGAATGGCAGTTTAAAAAAGTATTTGACAAAGTAGCCAGCCAAACTGTGTGTTATATTTTAATTTATATAGTATACCCCTGAAGTAGAAATAACTCAAAACATATTTAACACGGAATTTAAAATAATTGCGTACTGAACGCACAAATATTTAAAGATAATTAAATCTTTCAAATAATAAAATTAATAATGATATAAAATATTTTATGTACTTATCTAAAAAATCTGCGTTAAAAAAGTTTCAATAAAATCATCTAGTTTAATCACTTTAGGTTTGCGTCTGATTCTGTTTGCGTGTGTGTATGTGCGTTGCGTTTGCAAAGAACAAATATATTAATTGATAATAATCGCAAAGAACTGACATTTAACCTTAAAGTAATTTACTTGTTTTAGTTTAGTTTCACTTGAGTCGTTCAAATTCCAAATCGTTTAACGCTACCGCATAATTAAAAGAAACTATTAGTTAAAATTAAAATTAACCAACCACCGATAATTAAAGTGGCCATCACTGGCTCCCGTCTTTGACAATCGAGTTACGGCAGTCCATCATCTCGTGTAATAACCTGAAAATTGACGGCAGACGAATTTCTTGACGTTTTACACTTTGCTAGTGATGGGGGTAGTCGATTAGTTAAATGTCATTAGTTGTGATTAATTTGACGTAATTAAGGTTAAGATTGTTTTGAAGATGAAAATGGCGTACGGTGTCTTGCTATAAACTTACATCTTGTGCCAAGTTTTTTCTAAATATGACATTAACGACCGAACTAAAATATTACAGTAGGTAGGCAATTGTATGTTTGAAAATTATATGTTAACTGTGATTTGAGTATAATATTACTATCTTAATTAAATTCGGTAGAAAAGGAGATCAGTTTAATAAATTATTTATGGTTGAACATGATCTGGGGTTACAGAGTTATGGGGACGTGAACTACTAGCTAAAATGTTATAATTTAACAGCGTTAATTTATCTCGTTCAGAAATTCATGCTGTGTGATGTTAGATAAAAAGATAGTCAGCATCGGATTTTTTTCATAAATATTGAATTTTTTTACCTATAGATTCCCGATGTGTCTCTTCAACATCAGCAATTTATTATGTCTCAAATATGTATATTTATTGAGTAATCATAGTAACATTTAAGTATCATAATCATAGTTTTATATAAGTACAGAATGTTATTTTTTTTATTCATTAATAGTCTCTCCGGTCAAGTTGCGAAAGATTTTTTAAAATAGAATAAACAAAAAGCTCGGATGAATATATATTTATTACAAATCGCGACGCTGGAATCGTTCGACTGACAAAAGTAGGAGATTGCGAGCTTTCAACAGAAGCTTTTCACGGGGACGGCATTGTGTTCTGTATATTGATATCTTTTGAGTCAAGCTTTTTGCCACGTCTTTGCATATTAATAGAAGATTTTTTTATGTAATATTAATATTAACTCATAACTTACGAATCGATAGATATATAAAAAAAACGATCATAGACATTGCACCATTTCGTACATTTAGGAACTTTTTTAAAACGCTTTGTTGTATTTTACTAATAAGTTTCCACTGTTACTAAAGGTAGAAAAAAGTGTACATTTACATTGCTATTTCCTACATCATAAATGTGAAAGTATGTTTGTTTCTCTTCAAGGTTTAACGCCTTAACCCATAAAAGTGAAATAAGGCACCGTTTTATATAGGTACTACATATAGCCTTCAACACATGGGGTACGTTTTGTTTTGAAAATATAAAAGTTTCCGAGTGATTAACGATAAATGCTAGCAAAATTCAGTAGAAGTATATATTTTAAGTATATATTCAAGTGTTTACGTTCAATTTCGTTTAGCAATGAGTTATCTAAAAATATATAAATAATGTGGAGTATTGTATCGCCGATAGTCGAGACTGAAAGGTCAGGACAAAGTCAACAATGAAACAAGCTTTTCTTTTCCATTACTTTTTGACGCGATTGAGTGACCTTAAAAAATCTAAATTCTGAAATAAATATAAAACATAAAAATTTCAACATTGTTTAGTTGCTCCGTCCGCGTAGATGTCAGTTATCGCTCTTCCCTCAGGAACCTGCCAAAAAACTGTTACGCAGTTTGGAAAATCATTGTATCGATCGATGAAAATTTTGATAAGATATAAAAAGAAACATGCCAAATTTCATCCAGATCCGTTCAGCTGTCCTGACGTAGTTGACTAACAAACATCCAAAATTTTGCGTTTATAATATTAGTAAGATAAGAATATGAATATTGTTTTCGATTGAATATACATTCTAAAAATACTACGTATCCTAATCGCTCAGCGGAAGATTTACGCGGCACGTGTCTAATTTTCCGGGATTAAAAGATATTTCTGTCACTCTTCAACTCACGAGTGACAAGGACAGGACAAAGAAACCGCCGCATTTATAATATTTGTGGGCAAACGTGACAGAACTGGATAAGGAGACTTTGCGCTTAAATATCGTTCCGGGTGACCGAAGCCGGTAAATAATTTGACGTAAGAAAAATGCCATGTTAAAAAAACCACGCAAAGCTTAGTTTATTACTATGGCTGCCACGCTAGCGGTCTGGGTTTGATTCCAGGTAAGTGTAAATATATTTAATTGTATAATACTAAATAACGGATATTATTTTTTAAAGTATCTATCTAGTAGTTTACCTATGAGTTTAGAGTTTAGTTTGGGACTAAGTTATTTTATTTAAAATGATCAACAAATATTTATTTACTACTAGCGGCCCGCTGCAAATTTCCGACTTTCCCAGTGGCTTTTTTTTCCGCGCTATTTTCTTAATTTTTTAAAATATAAGAACCTTCTACGAAGTATTAGAAAACATTAAAAGAAAAAGATGAATGAAATCGGTAAAGCCGTTCTCAAGTTATAGCGTGACCAGGAGAAATAGGGGTTCCTTTTTATATATATAGCTTTATAGTACTAAAAATCTTTCTACTGAATCGAACTTCAAACGAAATAAAAAACCAAGCAAAGACAAAAAGTATTCGTTCTTATTTAACATATCTAAATAATCTTCGATTAACTTAATAACAAGCATTATAAACTTATTCCAAAATATATAACTAATTTTTTTTATAAAAATAAACTATCGATATGATCGCCTTGCCCCGTCACTAGCCGCTCAGACGGTCTCTATCGATCCAGCATCCGGCCGCGTCTTCCAGCCAACGTTCTATTGACCTGTTTATTTTTAGAACCTCACGACCACCCTTTATGGGGTCGCTAGGGACCCTAGTCGTCTCTATTAGACCTCACACTGACCTCTACTAAAAAAAGAACGCAGGGCAGCTTACATTAAATTGATAAAACCCTTGATATAACGGCGACATTGCCGACCGTTATTAAAGCTGATAACTCCGAAAACTTATTTTTATTTTGTGTCATCTCTGTCATTCATTAGTTTCAAATACGCTTGCTGCTAACCGCGACGACAGCGCCAAAATGGCGATAATCAAATTGCTTCAACATCACACCGTCAATAACCCAGTCCATGGTGCTTCAAACACATAAGGGCTCTGTTCTACGCGGTAAATAGTAGATTGTTCAACAAGGGACTAAAACAAGCCGTAATGATATGGGATGTTTAGCCACCCAAGCGGAGCGCGGGTGGCTATAGTTCGAGTGTCATTATGGCTGTTTAGTCTCGCGTTAAACACGCTACTTTTCACTTTGAATGCCATGAAAAAAAAACTAAGTTCTATACAAAATTACAAGATTGATTATAATAAAGTTTCTTACAAGTTTTAAGTTTTAAATGCTTGCATATCTATTTAGCCAACAGGTTTAAACTGCTTGAAAAATATTTTAAAACTAATTGGTAAATGCATAATAAAATGAATTAATCCTTAATGTAATTAAATAGATTCATATTCGTAAACATCAATCGTGATTCACGAAATTAAATAGTTTTTCAATATTTTTGCACAGTTGTCATTTTGAGGTTATTTCCACGCACTAAAAATTGTCTAATAATCACTGAAAACGGCGATATATACTTTAATCCCTAAAGATTAATAAGGAGCTTTAGGCTGGGTTTTATAAAGATCCGTTAGATCTAATTTCGGTCAGGAATGTCAAAACTTGTATGAAGTTACTAAAATTTGATCTGACATATTTACTAACGGACCTTTATAAAACCGGGCCTTAGTCCCGATGTGCAGAGGCTAAAGTAACATTTTAAGAGCATGAGAAGTGAAAACAATATTGCCTTTGGCATTTTATCGTAATAAAATTGTCATCGTTACGATAACATGTCAAAGCCAATATGGTTTTCCCGAGCAGAATACAGGCCCAGTATGTCAGTACACACGTTTATAATTTGGTATATTTCCTTGGTAGATATAACAACTTCTTGGTTAATTTCTCTTTGCCTATTAAAGTTGCGTATAGTTAAACATTTGTCTAATTTTTCCATTCATATTTTTTATTTGGCAGAGTAATCATTTGATCGAAATACATTTATATTTAGTCTCGTTGACGTTTCGTATAATTTATTTTTATTTTTATTTTGTCTTATTCTTATTTACTTATTTAAATACGCCTTTTATTTAATAGGTGTAAGATTGATTTATTGTGTAAAACATACAATCATCAAATTATTTCATAAGTGTACCTTAAGTAAACGGGAAGTAAAAGTTAGGTGCGACGACGAGCGGAGCGAGGACGATCGTTAAGCTTATTTGTCCAATGTTAAAACCGATTGCTTGCATTTATACAAATTTCATTACAAATATAACAAAATAACCATGTAATATAATACAATTAAAAGTTAAAACTAAACTTATTTAAATTAAAATAGAAACTAAGCTACTCAAATATTAAAGACGTAAATAATAATCCACTATAAAAAGAACACCCCCTCTAGCAGGTCCGCTCGCGGCATGGTCCCAATGACACTGGCTACAAAATAACCTATTTGTAGAGTATTTTTTTTTAATACAGCGTAGGAAAGAAAAAAATACATTCTTTAGTGGCTTTTTTGTAAAATTATGTTCTAAACATTATTGCCTATTTTTTATAACGCACAAGTCTCTTTATAAAAATGGGTAAAAATGAAATTTATTTAAATATTTCTAAATGAAATAGATCTCGAATTAGGCTCGCTTTACAAAGGCATTTATATTATTAATACGCATTAACTTGATCTTAGCTTGCCGAATAAATTCGTCGACGAAAACGCTGGTGAGTAGTTATTGTAAATAAACGAACGATCGAGTCGAATTCCTTATATTTTACGACGAAAACAGAAAAAGCGCCTGTGATGTAACATAAAGCAATTTTTAAGAAAAGAAATATCTGCTGGTATTGCGTATTCAATATACACCCCTCCACCCATCAATCTCAACGCGGACGATGCAATTTTCATACATAAATATTTTATTAACTTACTATGTGTTCGCAAAAGATACTATTTGGAGAGAGTTGATATTACATTTTTATTTTGCGCCTGCAGAAATTTTAATAGCACTGTGACGCGTAATTGCTCTTTGTTTTTTGCTGGCGCTTAGTTTAAAGTAATGGGATTATTAAAAGAGTATTTATTTCGTCGTTTTATAAGTGCTAAGTGTTTTTTAAATTTAAAATTCTTTCTATATTTTTGGTCGATTGGAAATTTTTAAAGTACTCGCCGATTAGATAACAAAATAACAAATTAATTTATTTACTAAGTTTTCTACTTTTTATCGTATACAGTTTTCCGTTTTTGAAATTGTATATTAAACTAGACCCGACAGCCGTTGTCCTGGTCTTTTTTTTCTTAAAACCTTTTTCAATTATGACGATTATTAAAAGGGAAGAGTTTTGAGTTTACCAGATATCAGTAGACAGTTTTATAAAAAAATATTATGACCTGATATAAATATGTACAAGCTGATCTTATTTTATTAATATATGAAAACATGGCAGATAATTACAAAGTATTAGATCATTTAACTCGTTAATTCAGGTCACGAAAGGTCAACACTAATTACGTTAGACCTGAGGAGCGCTGATATCTTGTTCAAACAATAGTATATCAGTTAAGGGTTAAATTAATCTACATTAGGCAATTCTCGACGTTAAGGTGGACGTATTCCCTTCTTAAAAGTTATATTTACCACAATATTTGCAATAAAATTGATTTTATAAGCTCAGGTCTTTACTTAGTATAATTAAAGATTTAGTAGATTAGGTAGAAAATACTGTGAATTAATTAATATATTTATGTTCAATATTCGTTATAATAACAAAGTGATACCTATTCATTAAAATTACAAAATGCATATAAAAATAGTAAAATAGCCTTGTACTTTGTTGATGTGCCAATTATTAAATAAATAAATAAACAAAATTGCCTACATCGTGACGAGAGCCTTGTACTTTGTTGATGTGCCAATTATTAAATAAATAAATAAACAAAATTGCCTACATCGTGACGAGAAGTCCCCATATATTCGTAGAGGCCACATTATTATAATAAAGTCGGTAGTGTTCCGCGATCTGGATCTTAATAACCAATCATAATGCCTATATGTGTGTTCTTCGGATATATTAAACGTGGTCATATGTTCTTGAGACTGTTAAACGTAAAAACAGGATTAGAAACACAGTCCTCGATAGTTTTATTTTTTAAACATGACACCTTTCTAGCATGTTTTTTGTTATATCTTCGAAATTATACGATTTTTAACGATGATTTTTGATTCAATAGTTGAATACTTATAACCTCTTAATCCTGGTAAACCATTTTTTAAATAAATTATTTAGTTTTAAAGTAAACAGCAATTATTTGAATTTTATGTTGCAATTGAGGCGCGCGACTAGGTATCTCCATCTCACGTTCTTCGCGCGGAAGCACATAAAGCCATCTCTTTTGATTCTCATGTAGGCGATATAGCATAGAACTACGAGGAAACAAAGAAGCGTTTTCTAAACGTTGACACCCCTGTCTGGCTTTCACCTGTAGGTATTTTACAGCAGGCGGCACCTAAGTCACAGGGTTGTCACACATGTCATGTCTCCTGAAGACAAAATTAAGGACTTACGGTTTCAGTGTTTACGAGTAGTTTATGTTATAGATGAAAAAAAACTCCTAGTATCGGTTTCTTGTATTTACCTAGGGGATAAAAATAACGCCATCTACCGCTGTAATTGGAAAACCAAGCGTCGCTCGGGTTGAAAATGAATTTTCCAGAAGGTGACAACTTGACAGGTCTATTTTTTCCCCCGTATGTATTGCTAATTTCAATAGAAACGTGACGTGATATAAATATGAAAACTACTTGAGACATATGATTTTTAGTTGTCGCTTTAGGAAATTAAGCCTTGTTTCTGGTTAAACCTAAGAATTGCTCTCTTAACTCCTGGAAAACCTGAAGGTCCTGTTAAAAAACTCCTAGTTAGTGCCTCTGGTCTTGTTGAACAGCTTTCTTCAATGAAAGTAAATTCCAAGAAGATATCCCTAACTCTTGTAATTTCTGACCAATTTGGATAATCCTCTGCATTACTAACTATAACGCGACATCTGCTTTGACTTCCTAAAGAACGTCATAGAGGGAAAGACCAAGGTTCCTCTTGTAAGTAATTATTCTGCAAAAAATGAGAAAGTTAAGGTCTTGGTGAGTCAAAAATAAGGGACAGTCGAGTTGCATTGAACTATGGTCATACTCAGGCGAGATGTTCATCACGTTCCCAGGGAAACTTTAAATTGGAAACTTGCAGAAGGCTGAAGGCCAGGCCAATCCAAATCTATCTCGTAGAGGTCCATGCTGGATGAGACGCATTAATTAGGCAAGGAAGGAGTTGGGCAACTTGGCCCAGAGTACATCAGCCTAGACAGATTTATTCTCGGCCCAAAGCTCCACGTTGGAAATGGTATAGAAGAGAGAGTGCATCGGGTTATGAAGCAATCGGTGGCAGCAGAAATGGTACGAGTTTGCTCCACGGTCAAAGACTGGTACCGGAATTTAACAGACAGAGGAAAATGAAGACTTCATGAGGACATTGTGGAAGATACCATGCATGATGTGGTATAGTTTCCTAAGCGCCCATAGTTTCTCAAGTATACATATTCAAGAAAATACGACCCAAGGAACCATTCATTCTGGACTTAAAAAATTTGAAACCATGTTTGGTGTGAAATTGTAATCATGACTAAATTTTTACCCAAAAACTACTTAAGAGTTCTTAGTGGTTGGCATTTGAGAATATTACAGTTTCGCCTGTCACCACCTCGAAGTTTTACATCAAAGTTATGCTTTATTATCTGGACGTTACCAAGGACGAATATCAGGTCTCTAGGATCTTGGATATTACCTAATACCTAAAAAAACATCGCCCCAATCAATACCTACAACAACCTGTAGGGACCTTCTGGATCGTTATTTCTATTTTACCCGCTGACCTGCCGCGAAGTGTTCATCAGAACAGAACTCACTTACCATCAGGTGGTCTGTATGCCCCTTTACCTTCTCCTTGCCGTTTAATTCAGGAAAAGCGAATGCGAATTTATAGAAACTGAGGGAATCAATTCCACCCTTCTTTCAATTATCGTTTGACTCAAAGCAGAGGTTTCATCTTCATCCTCATGAAGTTCACGCACTTTATCATGAGAACTGCTAGGGAATGATACTCTTACTGGTGACATTCCTATGCTCGCGACATTAAAAATATACGACGTTTCAAGTCTAGAGCGCTATACCTATAGGAAAGCATGCTCTTTCGTATCACTTATCATCAAAGCGGCTAGCAGATTCTTTTCTCGCTTTTCGCTCAGTCCACCTCTATTGCTAAGGATTTACAAAACAGGGATATCCGAGCGAAAAAGCCCCGGACAACTTATGCTAGATTAGATGACCAACGTATGATGTCATTTCTTATTTTACACCGGCTTGTAAGCCTCAAGAAGAATAGTCTGAACGAAAGTGGAACCATATGTCGTCTCGTACACAAATGGCTTCTTCCAAATACTCTTAGATCCTGTAGGACTTCCGCCACAATGTTTTTTCTTCAATGCAAGAGCAATGGTTATTGGTTACCATAAAAGTCACGGTCAAGTTAGAGAAGGTCACAGATATATGGCGGCCATTAAGGATCGAACTCGGAAGCTTAGCCATCACGAGTCGACACGTCAAGTCAAAACGCCACTGAAGCTCGCAAAGTTTAATATTCTCAAGACAAGACCAGTGCTTAAATAACAAAACTGATCCTATTAACAGAGACAAGCAAAGGGAATTATTAAAGGAAACCGCCAGACGATGTCTGACTTAATATTCTGCTGTTTAATTATTTTCACCTTGCAACTCTAACCTAAATGTATAGCAACACCACCGCAGCCAAGCGACTTTCGGCTGGATTTTAATAACGCACGGAGTATTTTTATCAAGCGAGATGAAGTTATTTTCACTGCATCGATCGGCGTTAAAATATTAAATTTACGGCTCGCGAAATTTTCAAATTTAATTTCACTTACAACTAGACTTACCTTAGCATCAGCCACAAGCACTGCACGGAAAAAAAAAACAAAAAGAAAAACGAAAATAAATTTATTGAAAATAAAATATCGGGAGAAAAAAATCGACTCGAATAAAATGCGACGCAGCGTGCGACCGCTAAGAAACGTACTGGCTCTCTGAAATTTAGTTGCCGAGGGCGTTCTTTTATATCCGCGCGGGGCCGATGCGGGGGGACGGTCGGCCATCTTGGCGTCGCCATGGCAACGAGGAGATGGCCTATTAGGGGGAACAGATTAGTTGTACGGACAGCAACGGCAGGGGTTAATAATTAATTTTATGATATTGTGGTTTAATAATGCTATTCTTAACAGGTTTATGATTGTCTTATTTGAGTTTGGTCGTTAAGGTGACACGTAAAAGGTTTTTGTTGTTATTGGTTAGATGTGGAAAAAGAGGTTTTGTGTTTTTGTTCTGATTAGAATTAAAATTAGGTAACAGACTGAATTACAGTCATCCAGATTTAAACAAAACGATGATTTTGAAACTTAAACAACAATTCAGATATTGAAAGAAAATCTGTAAAAATATATTTTAAGTTTCTAGTAAATGTCCTTGAAACCTTAATTGACAACCAGAATTTTTTGAAAGGGTGTTCTGATAATAATCATGCTTAAAGAGGTTTGTCTCAAAAGATTTTTTTAATTATCGTTTAGGTACTCAGTTTTTATTAGACAGGTATTATCAGTGTTTGCTACGCCCGCTTTGGTCGGAATGACGTCATTTTGTTTGTAACCGCGTTTTTCGCGTTTGTCTAGCACTAGCTGTGTCGTAGAAAAGACCACTGTGTCGTTTAAGCTCTTAAGCCATTTGCTGAAATATGTATTATATTGATATAAAAAAAAATGCTTTTGGTATAAACCTTTATAAGCATATTTTTTTTAGAACACATTTTAATAAAGTTTCAATTGTCAATTGGTGAAATTATGGATATTTATTGACAGTTGTTTTTGTTTAAGTTTAAAAACTTGATCTTTTCTCGTATACGAATTTTGAAACGTTGACAAATTAATAGCATATTAAACGAACATTTTTTTTTAAATTGTTTTTATGTGGTATGAACGCAGTTTTATTACGAATCGTTTTTTTTCATTTAGTTTAAGCGCCTTTTTGGTTTCTTTGATTTCAAGGTCTCCTGGTAGATATATTATTTGGTAACTTCCCAAATAATTATTGCCAACCGGAAAGAGAAGAAAAAAAAGAGAAAAAGAGAACTTATAATATTATTCATCCCATAAAATCGTAGATTTCAATTAGAATTATTATTTATCTATTACCTAAGAAATTGACTGAAGAACCCTTACTTAAGTTACTGTCCTAGTAGAGTATGGCTTTTATGGGATATCTAACTATCAGCTACAGTTAATATGCCTATGTATGTTTGTCGAAGATTTTAATTTCGAGACGAGATAAATAGATAGTCGAGAAACATTTTATTTGTTATCTACTGTTTTTTAAACCATAACCTAATTTCTGCTAATGCTTTACTGTTTTATAGACTTTTTTAAAAATTCTTACGTTACACCTACTTACGTTAATTCTGGATACAAGTTTTTATTAATGTGATGTAGGTACTATTAAGAAAACGCATACAAAAATATGGTGTAGGTATAAAACTTCACACAAAAAGTACTAACAATAAGTTATTCGATTGAAAAAAAAATTAACCAATCTTTTATAACTCGGTATACTAAAAAAAGTATTAATAAAATAATAAATATATTTTTGCAATTTTCATGCCAACCGTACCATCCCTGCGTCCGTTTCAACCCTCCTCACCCACACTCGCTCACGACACGCACACATCCGAAGAACACCTAAATACATACACGGGGCACAGAATGCCAACAGTCGCTTTCCTTCTAGCAAGAAAATTTGCACACGATCACAATCACTAAAGGTAACATAAACCGTTTTACTTCACAGGAATATTGCTGTAATTTGTATTAAAAACGCCGCTTTTAAGCAACAAAATTGCGTGAAACGATTTAGATAAAATTGCGTTTTGGTTCTTAAGTTAATAGCACAGTGTACCGCGAAGTTGGAAGTTGGAAAATGGTTTTCATATCTCAGGCATGCAGCATCTATCGATGTATAGCGCTGTCTCGCTTGTGTGTATACCGTCTCGTATGTTGTTGTCTTGGTCGCACCGTGCACAGATGAATTTTGTGTGCATGAAAGTTGGTCCAGGTAATTATTTTTAGTGCTATTTAAATAATTTATGGCGAAGGAAAACTTATTTGTATAGGTTTTAATGTATAAAGGTTTTTATGACTATAGAATTACTATTAAGGCAATGAATAAATTTAATATGAAATATTATACTTTTATATTTCATGTCGGTAAATGTTTCGCAATAGGTACATTTTTAAAAGAAAGTGCTTGCGAATTAAAAAAAAACTATTTGTTTATGTTAATTAAATTAAATCTCATGAAGCTATTGCAAGTAACCATTTTCACTTAGGTAGTATTCACTCAGAAAACGTGTATGCATATTTGATGAAAAATTCCCGCGTTAAAGTTTCCGCTATTCGCCGTTAGATGTCATTAGCAAGACAAAATGTTACTTTCTGAAACCTTTATATTAATATTCCAATATAATGATAATGTTTTTTTTTGTATAACTCGAAGTATAATATGAATTATAATAAAATTGCAGATTTCATTCAATTCAGTGCTGTTTAGTTCTGCTACTCGACAATAGATGGCGCCACTAACCGCTAGAAAATATAAGAAACACTAAGTACAGTTTTAGTTTAGGCTTTGTTTGTTTATGGCATAGATATTTTACCTGCGTTCTTTTAGCTGGTTGTTTCTCAAATATTTGTTTCGCAAATTCCATTTTATGAAACGCAATCTCTGAAGCCGTTTTGTTTTCAGAATATATCTTCATTATGTGAATCGGATATTCACTTAATTTATATCTTACTTTATTAATCACATAGGTTTTAATTAGATTTTCAACCATTGATAAGAAAAGACCGTTGCAGCGAAAAGGTATCTACAATAAATAAATACCTATACCGGAAACATTTCTAGGTGACAACATAAAAAAATATTTTATCAATTTTGCATTTAAATGACTTATTTTATTACATATGAAATAAATCACACAGCCTTTTGTTTTACAAAAATTAACAAAATTGAAATAATAGAATAACGCATCGACAACTAGATTTTCCGATTAGCACCGAATTTGCATGGAACAAGGGTCTGATGAAAAAATTCAAAATTCAAAATATTTATTCAGTAAATGGCCACATGAGGGCTCTTTTACACGTCGGTAATATGGAGGGAATCTAAAGGGAATCTACCAGCGCTTCGGACAAGACCATCATTGCGGAGAAGGAGCGCCGCAAGAAACTCCAGCAGAAGGTCATTGTTTCCAATCATAAAATACAATAATAGGTACTTAAAAGTAACATTACAAGGTAATAAAGTAATAAATAATAAAATAAAAAAACTAACACAAATAAATAATTACAAATGTAAGCTAAATAACATTAAATTAAAAATATTGGCTAGGAGAACAACATAACGAGGTCTTGTACGTCAGGAACAGTAATTAAAATAACTAAATGGAAAACAGGTCCTTGCAAGCGTGAACAGACCGGACCCCACAGACAGCACCCGTTCACGAGTGTGACGCGTATCTCAGCCATCGCCTCCCTCAACCATGTGTTCGGGAAGGTGGCGACCCGATCAACGACGCCGCCGTTAGCAAAGACCTTTGAGTGAGCATGACATGCTCATGCTGCCGGACAATATATCAATAAAAAGTAGCTGTCCGGCGAGAAACATCACAATGTGTTCTCATTTCTAAACTGTCTTGTGCACCAGAACCAATAAATAAATGCTCATGCAGAAAGCAATGCTCCTCCACACGGCACGTATTGTGAGAATGTTCCTCTCGACAGCCCTGACCAACATAGGCATGCTTGCCCCGCCGTTTGCTTGTTACCTTCACCACACCATAAAAAAAACGAACCCACTGTCCACCTTGGGCCAGTTTTATAAAGCTACAAATTACAATTTACAGGTTGCAAGTTTCCGTTTGACACAACCTCGACCAATGACGACCAGCCATTTGAGCAGTGTTGCCAGTTTAGACCTGTAAAATTGTAACTTGTAGCTTTATAAAATGTGCCCCTGATGGTAAGTGGGATCTGTGACCCAAAGATAATTGCATTCTCAAGACTACAATCTCAAGACCGCAAATGCGTTGCCAACCGTGAAGACTAAGTTGGAATGCCTAAGCTAGTAATTACCTCCAATCTTTAAGCTATTAAAAACGTATAGTCAGATTAAAAATTACCTTAACAAAGAATGCGTACAGTCTACAGAAGTTCGTGAACAATCCAATACGGGCAGAACAAACAAACAAACATGTATAATTTTTATTATCATGCAGGTTGCGAATACGCGGGCGTTATTAAAAAACTTGAGCGGTATGCGCGGAATGGTGAAGCGTGAAACGGTGTTTTGTAGAGGGTTCTGAGGGTACAAAATAAATGTGCTGGAATAACGAAATAACACATGAGTTATTGTTATTAAAGCTTTAGTTTTTAGAGTTCCGTACCCAAAGGGTGCCACTACGGAATCCTAATGATAAGCCTGCGATGTCAGTCCGTTCGTCCTAACTTTAAAGACTTGTATATTTTGAACTGTAATAGATAGCCGATTGTTTTTCTACAGAATTAGCGTTATAACGGCGGATTTCCCAAAAAATAGGAAGTCACCTGACAAGAAACCTTATTGTCAACGTATTTTGTTTCTGCTTGATGGTAAAAAAAATAAACAAGCGTCAAATTTGATGTTATTAGGTACAGTGTTAAGTTAACCATAAAAAAGGACAAATAATAAAACGGTTCCGAACTCACTTGACCGGATATTATTTCTTTCTACGTGCAAACGGTTTGTAAAGGAAATGTCTTACGTCTTAAGCATACGAATAACGATATACCAATTCCCAAATTAGGTACTAGCAGTGCCCGCCGGCGTACATTGAAAATACTAACCCTTATTCATAAAAAAAGACATTTTTTTTTTAGTTCTAATTTAGTTAATGGCTTTGGCTCCTGGGGCCCTAGCCAAATAGAAGCACATTGGCCACGCGCTTCTGTCAAAGTATTCTTTGTCACTTTCTATCAAATTCAAATGTCATAATGACAAATAAGGCCAAAGTACACTTTACGCCATAAAAACACACATTTTAGCTATTCCGCGTTTATGATTAAGAGTAAACATAATTTAAATTCATTAACAACTATGGTTCTTGACAATACGGACCCCTAAAAAAAGCAATTAGTACGTACGTTTCCCGAATACCGGCAAAAGCCTTCTCAACGTAAGTAGTTTCACGTTTTACATATTTGTTGTTTCTAGTATTTGAAACATTTTATACATTTAATTTTGATTGTATAGAAAAAAACCGATAGTCTAGTAGGTAGTGACCCTACCTTCGAAGCTAGCGGGCCCTTGTTCGATTCCCGGTATGGGCAAATATTTGTGTGATGAGCGCGACCATTTGTTTCTGAGTCGTGGATGTTTTCTATGTATTTAAGTATATATTTCTCTATATCAGTATCGTTGTCTAGTACCCATAGTACAAGCCTAGAGCTTAGTTTGGGACTAGGTCAATTTATGTGATATCGTTCCTTGATATTATTTATTTATTTTTATAACTTATGTTTATGGGCGACGGTGACCGCTTACCATCCGGCCCGAGTGCTCCTTTTCCTTTAACGGCTAGATTTCGATAAATTATCCTAGATGAAAAGTAGCCTGTGTGTTAATCCGGGTATAAGCTATCTACATTCCAAATTTCAACCAAATCCGTCAAGCCGTTGCAGCGTGAAGGAGTTATAAACTAACACACACACAGAAACTTTTGCGTTTATAATATATTATTAGTGGGATTATTATTACAAATATTTAAAGAAAAACATTAATACAAAGTCTCATGCTAAAAGTATTTTAGAATTAAATGCAAAAGTGAATTTGACTGTCAGTCTGTTTGTTATGCCTTAATGACTAAACTGCAGCGCCATTTTTTTATTATGGCAATGACAGGGAAGGCAAATAAGCACACAGGCTACCTCATTCACTCACATTGGCAATCTCGAGAATACCTATATCTTAAGACAACAATCCTAAGACTCCAAATGCGATGCCAACCCTGAGGACTAAAATGGCATGCCTCTAGCTATTTCACCGATTGTCTTATCCCCACATAACACAATCATGCGAACACTGTTGCTTGATTTTGAGGAAGTATGGGGCATAGCTTAGGTAAACCCCGGGAAAGTGAAAATAGCTGTTTCCCAAGGAAATTAAATAAGTGCAAATTCGAGGGAAAAATCTAGTTTTTAATAATCTAAACATTAAAAACATCTCCCCTTAACAAAGCGCACAACAATACAATCATCCGGAAGCATGAGCGAGCAGAACGCTGCTCCATTAATCTGGCCGACTGTACTGTTATCGTTTTTGAGCTGACTGTACGTTAATGAACATTTTTAAGCATTCCGCGACGCACCGCCGCTGGGGGTAATGGTACTTATGTAAAATACGGTGCGCCCTTGACGGGTTTTTTAGTACCGTAAAACGGGGTAAATAGGAACTAAGGGGTAAATAGAGACACAACCTAAAATGAAGCATATGTTAGTAATTATAAGACTGAAATAACGTAAATAGAACGTAACGTTATTTTCATTGCATACTTGTTCTTATTTGTAACAAATTAATCTTAATTTTAGGTGGTGTTCCTATTTACCCCATAGTTCCCATTTACCCCGTTTTACGGTAGTAGAAATAGCGATGTGTAGTTCCTAGATAGGGCTCAGTTTGGACTAGGTCAATTTGTATGAGATGGTAGAGAAGACGGCAAGTTTACAACGGTAGGTCATCGTTTCTTTCATCGTAGTGCGGAACTTACCAATAATTAAACATATTATTATAATAAGAATAAGAGACTTGACGCCAGCCAAAATGTGATTGAAGCTGCTCAGGAAGTAGATTTTTGAATTGGACGTATGTAGTTAAGGGAAAAGGCATCGTGCAAGGTGACTCGCACTCGAGTAATTTGCAATTTTAAGTTCACGGAGTAATTAAACAATGATAGATTGATTTTACACAAAATTATACAATGGAGAAAATGACCGAAAAATGTTTTTCTTTATGTATTGGTAAAAATAATTCGCAGTTTTTCTTTACTTTTCGAGATATTAGGACTTATGTGGGTTGGATCCGTTTTAAGAAAAATGGTTTTGTGTGACACAGGTGACACCGGTTCTAATCCAACCAATATGGACTAGATCTTTTTTCCGCTTTAAAATAATATCCCTCCCATAGATGTGGGTTGGTTCCTATGTGATTTTAAAATAACTTGCCGCAGTAATTTTCCGGATCCTTTTTGCTGATTGATAGTCTAGACCCTAAGGATCATTGTGGCATACTTAACTCCACTTCCGGTTGTTTCGTGGATTGAGTCCTTTTCCCTTAACTACGTCCAATTGCGCTGTTGATTAGTTAGTTGTTATGAAAATTAAGTCACGCGCTGTACGTTTACGAGGTGAGAATTTTTGTCATCATCGGAGAGATCAAATAATAAATAAATTTAGAAATCGATAATACTAATCGACCATTTAAGTGAGTTTTAAGTAATCACCGGGCGATACTCAAGATGGTAGGTTTTTAAGGATTTCTTTATTAGCATTAATGACACGAAGCGTTTAAAAAAAAAGATTTGGTTAAGTTATGTTTGAATGATTTATATTATTTAAGTATTTATTTTATTATAAATAATTTCAATTAGGTACATATCTAGTCGTTACTATATTCCTTAACAGAATAATAATGTGGTGATTTAATACATCACCAAAATATATTTCAGTATTTTATTTTATTGTGTTCCCTAAGTAACCATCGCCGCCTGCGCATGTGCCGCATAATGAAGTGCTCATACCCATTTGTCGGCGTCCGCCAAATCCGCTAACATTTGAACTAAACGTTTAAAAACATTTTATTTTTAAAGTCTACGTGTTAATGAAACTGGAGTTGCCGTGCAGTTGGTTCTGCTTTTTAAAAGAGTTTAGCAATTTATTTGAGTTAAAAGATACTTTAAAAAGCGGCCAAGCGCGAGTTGGACTCGCGAACCGTGAGTTCCGTACAGTTGGTATTAATATCTTATTTAGGTTTCAATGTAAGGGCCTGTTTCACAATCGTCAAGTAAAGCATATCTGACACATGAATTTAGCCCTTTCCCTTTCTTACACTTGAACACAGACAAGGAGAGGACTAACTTTAACTGGCACATAAATTTACTTGTCGATTGTGAAACAGGCCCTTAATGTCTTTGTCAAATAAAAAAAAGCGCGAGCTCACCTCACACTTAACCGGTTTTTAGTACCTATTTGTTGTTTTTTCATCAGGGTTTTATCTAAAAAATAGTACTAACTTTTGCGCGCGACTCGCTCCGCTTACTAGTCGTTTATCGCTATTCCCTCGAGAACTGTCCAATTTTCCGGGATAAAAAGTAGCCTATGTGCTATTCCAGACTAATCTATCTGTGTGCCAAATTTCATCCAGGTCCGTTTAGCCCTTCTGGCGTAATTGACTAACAAACATCCATGAGAAAGTTTTCATATAAATGAAAATTATTAGTAAGACTAGCTTCTGCCAGCGACTTCGTCCGGGTAGATTTCGTTTATTTTTATCCCACGGGAACCGTTCATTTTCCGGGATAAAAAAGAGCCTTTGTTACTCAGGGAGATTGTAGCATTCTCTAATGCTGAAATATGTTTTTAAATGGGTCCCTTAGTTTTTGAGTTAATTTTTTACAAACATACAAAAATACAAAAATACAAATCTTTCCTCCCCTATAATATGCAAACGTTAGGTTGACTATTTTTTCCCATCATAACCATTGGGTGCAGGTAAGTCGGTACTAATAATTTGCACTAAACCTGACGTTTGCATATTCTATAGGCTTCATACTTTCGATTAGTATGTTATCGGTCTATTAACATTCAAAAGCAATTTAAAAAAAAAGTTCATTTTTAGTTTTTTTTTTTATTGTAGACTGTACTGGACTGGACTTTTTCAGTCAACCTATTCGCCATATATTACTTACCATATTAAATTTGATATAAAATACTTTTTATCGAATAAACAGCTGGATGAAGGTTGTCTCCTATTCGGATCTTAAACCATTAGTAAGATGAAATTTACAGGAAAACTTCGGAAAACTATCAGTTTTGATAATAATAAACTATTTTAATAACGAACCTATAACTCGTTTTCAATTTTAGCTTCCCCTATACTTAACTAGACCTAAGCAGAATTTGTAACCGACAAGATACCTATGTCAGTTGGCTGGTATCCAAAAATCTAAGCCTGCAGATGACAGGGCAATTTTCCTGCTTTTCTCATTTAGGTATAGTTCTTCCGACTGGCTGCTCTATCTGATGATATGTCTTAAACATAGATCTGAAGACATGTAAACCTTTTCCTTCAAATACAATTTAAAAACTACTTTGTATAAACGGCGAAGCTGACTTTCAAATTTTTATAAAATCAACGCTGCGTTTTCTAGAAATAATTAGTACGTACAGGTACATAATTTTAAACCTTAGTATGTATGTATGTAAACACTTTATTGTACAAACAAAAGAGATAATAATTATAAAATAGACAAAAATATAGCAGGGATGTACAAAGGCGAACTTTTCCCTTTAAGGAATCTCTTCCAGTTAACCTTTGAGCGATTAAAGTTAGGTTGAGGTTTAGTCTGTTAGGTTGAGGTTAATAATGTTTAACTAACAACAAAATTGGTCAAGAACTTGTGAAATGGTGGTCAAAATTGATGACATAGAAAGTATATCATATTTGTACGTATGGTCAGTTTCGGGTAAAGATATAAACGAACTAATTTACCATTATTACTCCATAATGACGCACTTTTGAAGATCATGTGTGGTTTTGTTAATGGTTTATATACTTGATTATCACTTATTTTTAACCCCCGACGCAAAAAGAGGGGTGTTATAAGTTTGAAGTGTAAGTAAGACAAAAACACGCTAGATGAAAATTTGAGGTTATGTGGCAAACTTGTTTACATCTTTGAACTGACACCTACAATTGAATGGGAAAAACGTAAAAGCGTTTTGATTAATGAAGCTGACTTACAATAATGACTAAATTACATATTTTGTATATATTTCAAAATCATTTTGATGATTGAAATATACATCTGACGAGTATTTTTGGATAACACAATACTGAAAATAGATAATTGTACAAATACCATTATTAAAAAATAGAGACTAAAGGCTTGTCAAACAAGAGATCGTCCATGTTGTTAAAATGGTAATTCTACAAAGAACACACAATTTTACAAATCACTAAAACAACAACTCTTTGATTTAACAATACGTTCCATACCTCCTAAAAATACACCCCTAAAAGCAATTCACAGGGTGATGTCCATTAGTCAAACATACTAAGGTGTCCGTCCTATTTCAGCTAGCGGACGGACCCGTCCGGCAAACACAATAAAATGGAATCGATACCTCAGGCTATGAGCTGCGACACTTTTAAAGGTAACGTTGTAGACCGAGAGATAACAGAGTGTAACCCTACCTCATCGAGTATCAGATAAATACAGGTACTAGAAGAAAGGCGGAAAGAAACTTAAAATAGCTATCCAGCGTGTTATAGCGTTGACCAAGTTAAACATATTGAGCTAATCGCATTAATTGGAGCGAAGCTCCATTCTTCCCCGATTCGGATTTTCGTTTGTCGCCATACTCCTCCCAAACTATTAGAGACATCAGGATCAAATTAAGCTCGTAATACGACATCTAGCCATAGATGGTTTAGAAAAAATAAAATTGAAAATCGGACGTGTCACGGATAGGGCATCCTCCCGGGAAATCCCGGTTCTGTAATTCCCGGGAAATCCCGGGAATTTCATAGTGCCTAAAGAACTGGTACTGAAGGTTACATCCCGGTTCTCCCGGTTCTTTCCATGAGTATCACAAATATCACAATTCACAGCTGAGCGACGACGCCGGCACAAGCGGGAACATCGCACTCCACTATCCGCTTTTTGGAAGGGGTGGAGGCTGCATTTAAGCTCTAAAAGAGGGGTAATTACACAAAAGATCCCATAGGGTCGAAGTATATCCGTAAGGACGCCACAAATATGATAAAATAAGATAAGATAAGATACGTTTTTTTTGAAGAAAACATGCATGATTTTATTGCATATTTACAAAAAATATATACTCATAATTTTTTTAAATTGTTTTATTTCTTAAATATCCACGTGTGGCGCTGAATTGAGGTAAAAATAAAGAACCGGGAGAACCGGGAATCCCGGTACTGTCCCTGCATAGAACCGGGAAATGGAATTCTTGGTACCGGGCCCGGTACTGCATGCCCTAGTCACGGAGGAAAAATCACCGAAAATCTGTTCCCATAGACTTTTAATGGGAAAAATGGGAAATGTGCCGAAACTCTCACTCGCTCTCTCACGCTCTTATAATGAGCGAGTGAGAGAAAGTACAAACCCGAAGCACCTTCTAAGCGCTCACAGACTGTATCGTTACGCAGAATTTGCATTTCATCGAGCGAGAGGCATTTCTCGCCGCATAAGTTTTTTTTTGTAGTCACAAGTCTAACCTACGTAATTAATGTTCAAGATATCCTGAAAACATTGTGGTTGCAGCAGAAAATAGCGTTAGATAAAATGTATTTGATGCAGTGAAATTCAGTAAAATGATGAACAGGTCAAAGGCCAGGGCTGACTACACGGTAAAACCGTGGTAAAACCTTATTGTTTTTGACGTGTGTATTGTCAACGATGTAATAGCTCTTATTTTCTTGACAGTAATGGTTGCCGAACTTGCCGAGTTATAGTTATTTGTTATACAAGGGGGGAAAGTTGTATTTTACCTGCGAGTGTTCATTTGAAACACGAGCTAGCGAAAGGATTCTATGATTGACCACGAGCGGAGCGAGTGGTTCAAAAATAGAATCCTGAGCGTAGTGAGTGTTTCAACACACGAGACGTAAAATAACTTTTCACCCGTGTATAACACAAAACTTTTCACCTCACTACAGCGAGGAAAATATAAAAAAGGGTTTTTACTATCAATTATTATTTATTTACCTCTTTGTAAATACATTTTTTTTTGTGTTTTTTACTCGATGCAATTCATTAATTGTGACGTTAAAAATTCAACACTTAACGTTCTACGTTTTGTTAGCTGTCAAATATCACTTAAGCTGCCTTCACTAGGCTGTATGGATCAATGTCCTTTGCCTTTCCCACTGGAATAAAACTCAAGAAAAAAAAAATAAGCTGCCTTCAAATGTCAAAACTCTTTCTTCACATGTGGATAAAAAGCGATTTTCTCAATAGATATCAAACAAACAAAAAGGGCTTTCCGAGCTAGTGAGATGAAAAAAAACAATGCCATAGAAACCATAGAAAGTTGAATAGAGGCCCTGTAAATTATTCGTATGCTTGGCGCAGTCGCGCTTAGATACTAAAAACTTCGTTAATATCAAAATAATGCATTAAGTAGTTTGATAGAGTATTTTATTTAACTTGCAATGTATTTATGTATGTATAATGTATGCACAATTCTTCTTGCAAGTTAAATTTCACCCACTTTCCGTCAACGGAACGGGCTGAAATTTGGACCAAATACTCGTATGTAAACCTGATGACAATGCAATATTATGGTATGTAAGAGCTAATCTGATGATGGAGTCGGAAGGTGGCGACAGGATCTCCGCTATAGATACTTAATGTAGACCCACCGTGTTGGGACTCATTAGTTTGGTCTAGATAAGCAGATAAAGATTTTGCAAAAAAAAGTACAATCGGCAACAAAATCTTGTCCCAAAAATAAAATTATTGACAGAAACTTATTACCATTTAGAAATTAATTTCAAAAGGTTAATACCTAGATGATATTTAGATAAAGCAGCGGGCTAGTATTCAATAAATACATTAAACAGTGAGATGGCAACAAGTTTGCCGCGGTCTATTGTTTGCGACCGTACAACAAGTCGCTGTGTCAAGACTGGGGACTTGAGACATTACATATGAAGGAACAATTTTATACAAATTAGAAGGACTAGAAAAAGATAAATAAACTTACATAGAGAAATACATACTTAAGTGCATTGACAACATCCAATAGTAGAGAAGCCAACGACATTAAACCTAGTTCGATAAGACTACCAGATGATATAATAGTTATTTATCTACATCCATATCATAATTTCAATATAATATGTTCAGAAGCGATAAGCAAATGCCCTACATTATGTTACCTGTATCTGTGGTTGCACTGTAATGTTAACATTAAAGTATAACATGTCAATAAAGTATCTATCGGTTATCGCTGTAGTGGAATCTTAATGTTCACTGCACATAAATAACTATTATGTGACTGGTGCATAACATAATGAGAGGCATTATACACGAGTGTGGTTTTATGAAACGAGCCGTAAGGCGAGTTTCATAATAAGATCACACGAGTGTTTTAATACCTAATTATGAGTACAGTCGCATATATAACTTTATCTACATACATATCATAAGTTTTCTACAATATGTGAGAAACCTGTATCCGTCGTTACCCTGCATCTTAATGTACCTGCATCTTAATGTTCACATTAAAGTGCAGTAGGTCACTTATACTGTAAAGTGAACATTAAGATGCAACTACAGCGATAACCGATACTTTAATTACATGTTATACTTTAATGTTAACATTACAGTACAACCACAGATACAGGTAACATAATGTAGGGCATTTGCTTATCGCTTCTGAACATATTATATTGAAATTATGATATGGATGTAGATAAATATATGTAATTAGTCACGCCATTAATGGGGGAACACGAAATGGCAGAAAACCTGGCAAGCCTTTTTTTAAAATTTTAAGTCCGATTATTTTAAGTACTAGACAGTATGATAAGATTCCCAAGTATAGTTTGTTCCTCGGAACAGGGGGAGTAGCACTATACGACTATGCAGTGCTGCAAGCCGCCCTGACTGGCCTTATTAGCCTTTGTGCTTGTCTAGACTATAATCTATCTTTGTGCCAAATTTCATCCGAATCCGTCCAGCCGTTCTGGCGTGATTGAGTAACAAACATCCAAACTTTAGTATTTATAACATTAATAGCTTCTGCCCGCGACTTCTTTCGCGTAGTTCGATTATCGTTATTCCCTTGGGAATTTTCGAATTTTCCGTGATAAAAAGCATAAAGCATATGTTAATTCGGGGTATAAGCTATATCCATTTCAAATTTTGTCCTAATCCCAGCCGTTGCAGCGTGAAAGAGTAGCTAAGAAACAAACACACGAAGTTTCGAATTTGGGCGTTTTCCAAAAAAAGTGTACATGAACTTTTTTTTTCAGAATTCGTTTTTTTTTGGTTTTTCTTACTCAGAATCGTTGATACTATCGATCCTCATACAAGAAAAAAAGTGTCCCAAATATTCCATTCCAGATCGTCACATTTTTGTATGCAGTCTTTTTTTATTTATATGGTCGTGACGCACTGGAAGAAAAAAATTACATAGTAAAATCTGGGACACTTTTTTTCTTGTATGAGGATCGATAGTATCAACGATTCTGAGTAAGAAAAACCAAAAAAAAACGAATTCTGGTAAAAAAAGTTCATGTACACTTTTTTTGGAAAACGCCCATTTATAATATAAGTGGGAAGTAAGATAAGTAAATTTATCGTTTTGTGGTTTATTGATGACTTTTGGAAAATTAATTCTTTTGATAATTAATTAGACATAGATACTCGTATGTGTAATACATTTTCGTTATAACTTTATAACAACCCTATCTCCGTAGCTTGCCAGTTCTAACTCGAGGTAAAACATTGAAAACTCAATTCTCTCTCATTGTTTTCAGCCGGCTTTGTTCGCTTTTGAACTGATACCAACTATTAACAAGTTTGTATTAACTTACGCTGTCAATAGTTTAATAACGCGGGGTGGAAAATGGCCGTACAAAGACAATACTATGAGAAATAATTGAATTAAATATTCACGACGCTGTTATTGTTAAGTTGGTAGCTCGAGCACAAGTATTTTAATACATTTTTTTCATTAGGGTGCCGAACTCAAGTACCTATCCCTTATAGTTTCGCCATGTCCGTCTGTCCGTCCGTCCGTCTTAAATAAAAGCACATCCAACGAACTTAAAAGGAAACTGTAACGACTAAGTACCCACCTTAGGTACCAAGTAAATCTGACATCGTACAATAATAAGGTTGACTTTCCTATAAATTACGTTTGTCTCGGCGACAGATGGAGTGCATACAACTGGATGGGCGTAATATTTTGATCACATTCACGAGCGCGGTCACGGAGCAGACTGATTAGAAAATAGCAGCCAGAGAACTCATTCATGATGACGCCATTTGGCTTGGCGCGGAGGCGTGTTGAATTTCGATATTCATGATAGTTCCATTCGGAATGCGTGTTGGCGCGTCGCGCTGGTTTTCCGTCCATTTGGAAATCCAATTGACCGCGCCAAGTACTTTTAAACGCTACAGTTTTGACAGTCACCGATCGATTTTGGCGCGGCGCTACTCTATTCGTCTTGTTGGAGCGCTGGTGAATGCCCAGCTTAAGTAGTGGCCGACGATGTAAGCGGTCTCGGATTGAATACCCAGTTAGGGCTAATGTGTACCATGAAATTCGCATGATAAATGTAAAACTTTATTCAATAATTACACAAAGGGCTCCATACGCAAAAGTACTAAACAGGTCCCTTCGAGGGTCCCATTGTGAGATCAAAAGCGCAGGAAACGTCGCGTGACAACAATAGTCGCGGGGATACTGTGGGTTTGAGAACTCGACTCGAACTCACGTTTTCAAGTTCACCTAAAAGTATGTTAAAAATGACTTATGATTGCACTGAGCATCCAGTGGCGCCCTCATCACTATTATTGTTTTTTTTATAAACTTAAGTATCATCTTGAAATCGAATAGTGGCTTTTGTTGTTTAAATGAATACACAATGTATAGCATATAATGATAAAGTTTAATAACCTTTGTATAGGGTCAAGCGGGACTATTCCGACAGAGGGGTAATGAGTCATTTAATTTTTTTAAGGGAATTCTACGTTTTAAAACTATGTTTGCATCCTTTTATAGTAGTTTAAGTACCTTAATTACTATAAAAGGACGCATAAATAGCTTGACGTTGAATTCCCTTGAGAAAATTAAGTGACCTGTGAATTTACCCCTTTGTCGGAATAGTACCGTTTGACCTTAGTCAACTTACTGCTTTGTGATGGAAGCAAATCGTTCTTTCCAAAACTTAGGATGTCAAATAATCACGATCTTTTTTAATGAAGAAACGGCCAGACAGAAAGTTACAGAGAGGCATCTTTAAACTCGTTCTAAAACGTCATCGCAAACCAATAGTAGCACACCGGCATGAAAACGTCAAACAAAATGGCGGCGGCGGAAACCCGCGCTGTCACCGATACCAACGTAACAAACATGACGTTTGACGGCTTTGTTCGTCGTGTGTGTAATTTAAATGTTATCAATTTGAGAACTCTAGTTAAAGTTTAGTGGGAGATCGTTTGAAGGTGACAGTCATCTTTGGTACTGTTGTCATGTAAACACGATATCTAAGACAATATTACAATGCTCGTCATGCACTTAAAGGCGCTTTGTCTTGTTACCCTACTGCCAAAGAAGGAGGGTATTATTTTTTACCTACATACACTCACGCCTTCATACGCGCCTTAGGGTAGGCAGAGCTACAGACTTACTAACAACTCTTAAAACTTGTTAATAATTCTATAACTACATTTTGCACAATCAGGCAGGGCTTTCCAGCTTGAGCTATCCGGAGAAACTTTGACCCCGGTCTTTTGCTCAAGGTCGAGCCTTTCCATGCCGAAACGCGGGCAATCGCAGACAACGTGCCAGATGTCCTCGTCAAGGGTCGGGTCGCAGACACACGAGGGTGTGTCTTTGATCTTAAAACGGTGGAGATAGGCGGCGAAGCCTCCGTGACCAGTAAACGCTTGAACCAAGAAGTTTGCGAGTTTGAGTTTCTTTAATATGCTGTTCGCATCTCTCACAGTTGTAAAAAACTTCTTGGTTGTCGCACCTGTCCCGGATGCCCCGTAGCGAACCTGCCACTGTTCGACCGTGTTTTGTCTTATCGACCTCTTGGCGTAGGACACCGGCACCATGTCGTATTGGGGGGCGGTCTTCTTCCTAAGGGCTGCTTGCTTTGCCAGTTCGTCTGCTCTCTCATTTCCTGGCGTTCCAACGTGAGCTCGCAGCCAATAGAACCTTAGGTCGGTCCCCATTGCTCTTGTTTGGGTTGCGGCGTTTTTGATCTCTTGGACCAAGGGGTGTGTCGTGTCCGGTGATTTGAGGAGCTCCAGTGAGGATCTTGAGTCACTGAGGATGCTGACGTTCCGCGCCTTGTGCTTCCCTGCGATCTGTACAGCCCTGAGTAGGGCCTCAGGTTGCAAACCCATCGCCCAACTTCACTACAAGCCTTTATTACCTTGGTCGCCTCTTACGACATCCACGAGACATTTTTTACCTGTATGTTTGTACTGATAGCTTAAATTTAACTCGCACACGAATTCTTCCGTAAAACGTTGAAGAAAACTCGATTCTTATTATTGAGTTTTTTTTTTTTTTTTTCTCTCTTTATTGTTATAGCGGCTAGTATATAAATAAACTATGTGAAAAAATCTAGTAAAATAAAAATAAATGTCTAATACGGTTCCTGAGGCACCTAGCCCGCTGACAGGCAGACGGACGATCGGGAAACGTTCAGCTTTTCGGTTAATAACACACTGCCGATTTAAAAAGCAAGTGAGTTTATTTGAGGCTTATTCAACAAGCTACCATTTCAAAATCCAATAAAAAAAAACAAATTTCAAATGTAACGTTCCAAACTCAAATGCTGCCAACACCGCCTAAACCGGAAGCGACGCCGGATGTGTTCGACGCCGCATTTCCGGTCAGTGGATTCAAATTTCGAACAGATAGCAACACCGGCGACTTGGCGCGAAACGAGACGAACATTTAGTAATGAAACGACATAAATCAATTTCTGTTTTTATAGGAATATCAAGTATAATTGTAAGTTTTTTTAGGTTTAAAATCAATGTCAATGACATGTTGAGTTATGTTTGATTTACTTTGAGTGTAGTTGGTCGATAGGAAATTGAGTTGTCCACTTTTGGAGGTTAATTTTATGGAATTTGCGGTTCATCAAACATCTTGTTTTGGAGACATGAAATAATTATTGGAAACTGTGTTCATTACGAGTGCTTTAGTATAGTAGCAGAGGGCTTAATTGTCTAAAGCACTCGCAATCGCAACCGGCTACAAAGTGGAGCAATTTTTTTCATTTTGTATGCAGACAAGCCTTCGGTTTTCAAAATGAAAACGATCGTGATTGCGAGTGCGTTAGACAATAAGCCCTCAGGCAAAGAGATTTAATATTATAGGTAATAGAGTGGGCATCGGAGACATTTTCATAGAAAAACTTTGATCATAAGCATCATGAATGCCATCTATGACGGGCGTGTCAAAGTAGACTAAACGACGTACGACTTGTTACCTCGACTACCTCGAGGTAACAAGTTTTGTATCACTTTTTTGTTCGCTATGCCCCGTCTATTACTACTATACATTTAATGTCTTTGCCCTCAGGTTAAAGACGCAGTAGGCATACAGCAGAAATTGGCACCCAACATGGGGCCAATATCATTTTTAATGTTAAAATCTAACTTTGGTGCTGTTTAGTGGTAGGAGGACCTTGTGAAAGGTTACCTAACATTGTCAAGATGGTGAAATAAGTGGCTGGTGCATGGTGGCCGGGGTCTATTCCACAACGTTGAACAACATTGCTTTAGACGTGTGGTATTATTTTACCTCGGCCGCCATTACTGTCAAGTAAATAAAATCTATCGAAACGTTGACAGTACGATAGCAGACCTTGCTTTGAAAATCGAAGTTTAAGGTTTCGTTAGCTCTATCTCTTTCTCTCGATTTAGTCTCGAATGACGAGTGAGGACTCGGCACTCGAAGTTTTGAATTTAGTGATTTGTAGTAATCATACAGGTCAAAAGCGATATCGTGTGTTGTCGTAGAACAGAGGCCCTATGCACGATTACCGTCTCCTAGTAATAAAAAACCGGCCAAGTGCGAGTCGGACTCGCGCACGACAGTTTCCGTACCATTATCTGTACAATATTAGCAAAAAACGGCAAAAAAAACACGTTTGATGTATGGGAGCCGGTTATAGCGGCAACAGAAATACATCTTCTGTGAAAATTTCAACTGTCTAGCTATCACGGTTCATGAGATATAGCCTGGTGACGGATAAACAGACAGACAGACAGACAGACAGACAGACGGACACACAGACATACAGACAGACGGACGGACGGACAGCGGAGTCTTAGTAATAGGGTCCCGTTTTTACCCTTTCGGTACGGAACCCTAAAAATTACACACAACCGTCGTGACGTGTGCGTGTCAATTTATTTCTTCATTTGTGTTGGTCACCACTACATACAAACTCATTCGTAAGATTTACCTGTATTACCTTTTCTTGTGCAGCATAGGTGTTGAAGAAAAGCAATTTCTTTAATGTTTGTTAGGTATAATTTGTGATGCATGGGCGATTTAAAATTGAGCGCTTGTTTCCATTGCACAGTTATATTTATTTATTTCAATATCTTTTAGAACTGAACTAAACTAAAATAAAAAACTTATTACTTACATTATAACTATTAAAAATAGATTAAAATAAAACCCCCTATTTGATGGCAACCCCTATTTTTAGTGTGGGTACCTATGATTTTATCAAAGCACGTATCTTATTACGCAGAATTTCCATTTCATCGAAAGGCATTTCTCGCCGGACGACTTATTTTTTTTTGTAGTGACAAATATACCGAACTTAACCTAAACGACGTAAGTAATGTTTAAGATATTCTAAAATCATCATGGTTTTAGCAGAAAATTGCGTTCGATGAAATGAAATTCGATGAAATGATGGCCGCGTGTAACCTTTCTGATAAGTTAAGTTAAGGTACTCCACGTTTTGTTTGTAGGAAACAGTACAAACCAAATAAAATCCTGCTACTGCTGGCTGTGTTCATCTTTGGAGCATACAGAACCCGGAACTTTATTTGCACTACTAAATACAAAACATATTACACAATAAACCCGATAGCTTTAGCCGTGTTCGAAAAAAGGTTCTTGACAGACGGATAGACGAACAATAAAGTAATTGGTACGGAGCTCCGATAAAATCAACTAAATTTTAAGGTTAAGTAGATTTTTTTATTTTATTTATTACCTATTTCACAACTAAAGCGGCACGCTTTACTTAGTTAAAGTTTTTATGGTATAGTTTTCTCATTTAGAAAGTCATATTTCTATATTAGGTGTTATTAAAAATGCTGCTAAAGAGCAAATATCGTGTGACACTGTGAACAAACCGCGATATCACAGATACAGCACGATTCCGCCATTTTGCGCGATCGTTCCCGCGCAATGGCTGCCGTCTGTCACTTTGACAGCTGCGATGAGACGTTTTCAATAAACGTTTAATACGAGCGTGCATCGCAGTGCACTTTGTGTTAATGCGTTAGGAATATAGTATGGCATAAGTGACTATGATGAATAAGTTGGTAGATTTGGTAGGTTTCGGAGAAAAAACTGAGGCAGGCCATTGCCGAGCAGTGGGACGTCCATAGATATTTGAATTTAAATGCGTCGCCAACCCTGAGGACTAAGATGGAATAGCGGCCTTTACACGTAAAGTTCGGACCGCGGGAAACGCCACGCGCCGTTCCAATCTTCGTTCCGATCCGTACATTTTTTACTATTTTACTATTACAGTTGCATTTACACATAGGGTTCGGAACGAAGATTGGAACGGCGCGTGGCGTTTCCCGCGGTCCGAACCTTACGTGCGCAGGTCGCTATTGTCTCTATGCCAGTAATTTCACTGGCTGTTATACTTAGTCGGTCCTTAAGTTCTGTCACAAAGGTTTAGTCAAATAAAACTAACTTCTGTTTATTTTTTAATTTCAAAATGTATAAAAAATAAAAGCTTAATTAATGTACATTTTTAGGGAGTAATAATCATTCCACATAGTCGCCGCAATTTCCCATACTATCTTCTAACAGTCACGGCCGGCGACGATTAAAACACGCACGAGTTTTCTGAAAATTTCACTTTTTGAAAACGCTTTAAAGGTTAGTTTTTGTTAACTAAGAAACTTTTTTGTTTAATATTATGAAGTCTCTCATATCTGGGTATGTTGAGAGACCAGCATTATTTTCTTAACGACACTCAAAAACCAGCTTATGAAGCTCGAAGTCTGGTCTGTTTTCGTATTGCTGCAAATTAATGTAAAATCGTAAGGTCGATTCAATGAGACATGAAGATTTACCGGTGTATAAGCGGATCTTTAGTTGCTTGGAATACATTTGTATCAGAATTTAAAGATAAAAGTCTGGTCAATAAGTCACGCAAATTTCGATTCAATAAGAGGACTCTTACAAAAGTTGTAGCCGTTATCAGTATCGTGGTCGTGCGTGATTTGAACCATGCTTTCCTGCCCCGAATGGAATGCTCAAAGCTCGTTCATCAAATTATTGCAATAGTAAAGAATACAAATTACGCTTCTTTTTATTCTAGATAAAATGAGGTTTTTATTGATGTGCTACAGGTTTATGAAACTCTTTTTTTTTTTTTATTGTAGTAAATCTCAGTGACAGAACTTATGAACCGACCTAGTAATTTCTTTTAAATTATGACAAAAAACATTGTATCTACAAGCTAAATTGAATAAAGATGTCTCCGCGCCCTAGATTGTACAAATATGCAAATTTAACTGTAATTGTTTTCTAAATTTTATTACAAAATGTACCGAAGAGTTTTTACCATAATCTGAATGGTAAATGAAATCGTAAAATATCTTGGTTGCGACAAATAATTGGTGTTTTATACAGATCCTTGGGCTTTAGGGAAATGAAGGAATTATATGGACATGACTAGCATTTTTTTTTACTTATGCAGATATTTATACCGGGTCCAAATAAATAAAAAAATATAAGTATGTCGTAAAAAAATACCGGTTACCTTCTTATCGGATATTGGTATTTAAAGGCACGGCCTTTTCATGTTAAGATGGACAGCGGTACCGGTAGCGGGCTCGTGCTGGCACCCTTCGGATATAGACCCATACAAATATTGAACTCATGTCCGCGTGTGTGTCGTGTTACTGTTAGTGCCTACATTGTAAGATTTTATTTTTATTTAAAAGGTCATCAAAAATTACCTACGTTACGTTTTTAGGGTTCTGTTACCAAAGAGAGTCCAACGGGACCCTATTGATATGCCTAGTATGCCTAGTATGTCTGCGCTGTCCGTCTGTCCTTGTTTTAAAGAGCTGTATCTTTTGAACCGTAATAGATGGCGGATTGTTTTATTACGGCAGATTTCCTAACAAATAAAATAATTAAAGAAAGTTATATAATAAAGGGGAACCCCATACAAGAAATGTTTCTTTTCAGCGTATTTTTATTTTTATCGTTTCGTATATCGTAAAAATGGTTAAACACAGAAGCGTCAAATTTGGTATGATGGTACAAACCCTGAAGGAAAACAACAAATACAAAAAAAATGACAAAAGTGGGTTCGGCTCGCGCTGTTTCGATTCGAAATCGAATTAAAAAAATTAATGTAATAATACCTAGGCACGGAACCCTCGGAGCGCGAGTCCGACTCGCACTTGACCGGTTTTAATGTTGTAGCCCTATATTTTAATCGAAGCCAAGAAATGTTGATTATTGGTAGTCCAAAAAAGCGTCACTTTCCCCGCGTCTTATCCACAACAATCCATCTTTTTTTAAACCCCTGCCACCCGACCGAATACAAATGAACACCCGGCGCTCCGGCGGACAAACAAACGACATATATTTATATTTATACTTGTTGCTCCGATATTGTACGGTTTGTTTTATGTCTGTCTTGAGTTGAGGGAGGATTTAGATCTTGTTTTTTTACTCAACTATGCTGAAGAAAGTGGGTAATGTTTTTAAACAAAGGAGTTACAACTCACTAATTTGTCGCAGAAGTGTTAATCTGAGGATAAGTCTGAGGATTTATCTTGAGGCTTAACATTTGGTAATCACTAGATCCAACGATGTCAAATTGTTATAACAGTTTGTTTTTCGACTTTTAATTTATCTAAATTAAAAAAAACTTTCATATTATTTAAATTAAATCTCCAATTTATTGCTTTATGTAAATTAAATTAATTAATAAACTATTTGTGTAATATTAAATTTAAAAAAAAACTCTTCAATCGAAAAATTATGTTCGAAATTATGAAAAATCGGGATTTTGATAAGACTCGAATCTTCGCAATTAATCTAGTGCACCGTGTAACGTAGGGATATTTTGTGTTTTTACGCGACTAAGGGCTTAGCTATAAATATGTGTAAATATCGCAAAAGTTCAAGGCAATCTATTCGTATCTTTATTACTATTATTACTAACTTGTACTTTTTCTAACTTCCTTTGTAATTTGCAAGTCAATTTGAACCATTTTCCGTTATCGTAATAGAGTGAAATTTGGAATACTTAAGTAAACCCGAGGTGAAAGCAATATTACATGATGTCTAGGAGCTGATCTGATGACGGAGTCGGAGGTGGCGATAGGATCACCGCAGTAATTAACGTAGGGCTACCTAATTTGAATTCATTAAAAGAATGATGGGCAAATTGGCCCATATAACCAATACAAATCTCATGTATACCACGTGAAAGCTAGTTACATAAACTTCATTTTCTAATACGGAGACAAACTACCAAAAAACCCGGAAAACAGAGTTATCAGCCTTCAAATTTAATATTCACACACACACAACGTTTATTACTATACTAGCTGTGCCCCGCATGCGTTGCAATGCTATTTCCCGTATATCCTACTCACATATGACCGATTTTTTTTAAACTAAACTATTTCTCATGAACCTGGCTATCATGAACAAAAAGATTTATTCCAATCCGACGGGTAGTTCCAGAGATTACCCCGTTTAAACAAACGCACAAACCCACAGACAAAAAAAACTCTTCTGCTTTATTATATTAGTAAAGATTTATTTATAAAAATAAACACATATAGTACTAATTAAATAGTTATTCTCCCAGCCTTCACAGTCTAGTCGTAACAATTACAGCAAATAGTGGGATCAATAAGCCTACATACGATATAATTGTATTGGTTATTGGGCTGGGTTCCATACATTTTTGCCCATCATTCTTTGTCTCGATAAGCAGATGACTGTACAAAAAAAGTAGGTACAGTCTGCAACAATATCTTGTCAATTTTTTTCATTTTTTAACTGTTGCGTTAGGACATTCTGCAAGGTTTCCGGATCGCTACCACCATCTTATCATCAATCTACCGCCGTGTAAGACAACCAGTGAAATTACTAGCATAGAGACATTCCATCTTTGTCGTCAGAGTTAGCAAAACACATCCGGAGTCTTGGGATTGTGGTCTTGAGAATTCAATGTCTATGGGTCACAGATCCCACTTGTCATTAGGTGACATGTGTGTACGTGTGTATTCTCTTTTTTATAAAAAGAAACTTATTGGATTCAACGGAAACGTCTGTTACAAAATTTCAATTATTTTTGTCAATAAAACTAGCAGTCTGAGCGAACTTTCAGCAAAATAAAAGTCTAAATAAAATATTTTCTACAAATTACTCGAGCCTATAAACTTTTAATATCATTCCATATTCCCTGTAAACCATAAAACGCGAAAAATTCACTTAAACTAAGAAATAAACTGCGTTTTACAATGCTCGCAGTGACTCCACAGTTTTACTGCTCGTAAAAACTAACTGGACGGTAAATTCACTAAACAGTTGGAATACAGAGTAGTTTTTAATTTTGAAACTGTGATTGTTTAAGAAATTAATTGAGTCTTATAATGACAGGCACGTTAAGTGTTAAGTTGGTATACAGGGTTATAGGAAATTAAAATTATAGGAAGTAAAAGTAGAGCTCTATAGATTTTGTCATAATATACACTTGTCGAAAGTGATTAGTTTCTGAGAAAATAACATTTCTAACTTAATGAAAATTCATCGAGATTGTGTATAAAAAAATTGAATGTTAGTTAACTTTGCAAAAAATTTATCACATTAATCACTTTCGACTAGGGTACCATATATGACGAAATCTATCGCAATTTTGAGCTCATATCGAAATTCCTGTAGCCCTATAGAAATCTCTTTAAAACGGTGCTCATGAGGCTTGCCAAGTTGATTATAAAGTTACAACTATTAATATCTGTTATCTATAGATACCTTTACATAGTATAAACCAAAGTCGCTTCCCGCCGTCTGTCCCTCTCTATGTACGCTTAGATCTTTCAAACTACGCAACGGATTTTAATACGGTTCCATCAATAGATAGAGTGATTCAAGAGGAAGGTTTTTTATATACTCGTGTCGGTCAGGAACTAAGAACTAAAAGGCATGAATTCCCGTCACCGTCACGGACGGATGATCTTAATCGGTCTTCGGTCCTTTAGGTCAGTAGAAATTGTTGAACGTATGAGCGAAACAGAGCGAACGAGTAAAGAACGCACGGCACGGCACTCGATGTGAACGAGACAAATAGTATCTATTTCAAAGTGTGTCCTGCTCAGATCTCAAAATTTGCTCCGGAGCTAAAGGACCTAAAGGAACTAAAAGACCGAACTAGTTTCTTTGACCGATTGACCGAGATCGGAGCGCTCCCTAGTTTTTTATGTATACATATTCTGACTTATGTACGGGTGTTACAGAACTCTCATAAACCGAAGCAAAATGAGGGCTGGTCGCTAGTAGACTAGCCCCATATTTCACCACCGTGACAATGAAACGAGACAGGTGACAATTCGGTATACATTCTTCTTCTTCTTTCGCGTCGGCAGGAACTCGGGCTAAATCTTACTTGCCCAGAAAGCGGCTACCGTGGTAGCCCTCTGGTTACTGACAAGTAAGTCTTCACGCGAGCAGGTGGTCGGGCACGCGGGACAGTTAGTGAGGTGTAACATGGTTTGCAAGGGTTCTCCACATTCACAGCTAGCGTCTGCGCTACTTGGGTACCCCCACCGACACAGGTTATCTTTGCTTCGGCCAACCTGGGTCCTCAGCCTATTTAGACTTCTCCAGGTGGGCCAAGGTTCCTTATAGCCTGGAGGCAGATTTTTGTTGGGGGGGTACAGTGAATGTGGATACTCGCTTGCCCAAAGCCTGCACCTCACGTCAGTTGGGTTTTCGTCGGTAGGCTGCGTAGATCGCAGGAAGCTTTTGCGGCTTTGCAACCGACCTGCGGTGGGGGAGAGCCCGTAGAGTGGGTATCTTGGGTCACTTTCCTGTTTTTGTTTTTCAAGCGAACATGTCACTTCTCTACGGACTCTGGGTGGAGCTATTCCCGCAAGAGGAAACAGCATACCGACCGACGTATACATTGCAAAGTTAATACGCTGATACATCGCTGGGTTTCATACAAGCTGCGCCTTGTACACTTACATGTCACCTGTCACCTGTCATTGTTAGGATGGTAAAATAGGGGCCAGGTATCTTAAAGAAGAAACTGACTGGCTGACTGATCGATCAATGCACAGTCGAACCCGCTGGACCTAGGGACTTGAAATTTGGAGTGAATAGTTTTTGGGTACCCTAGGGGTGCACTAAGAAAGGATTTTTGGAGATTCATCAGATCGAGTATGTATCGTATTAAGAAAGGGCCACGACAAGAGTACCCTCAACTAGGGCGTCATCCGTCCGGGTTTCTCCGGATTTGTTCTAGTTTAGAGGGCGTCTGGGGAGCGTCCGGGCGAGGTTTCATTTGTAGTCCGGGTTTAAAATGGCAACCTTTGACATGTCCGGGTTCTGGGCTCCAAAATCCAGGGTTTCCACGCGTCTTGTCCTGGTTGCCATTTTAGAGATGGCAATCCTACCCTCAACCATCTCTTATTGTATATTATAATTGGAAAGAATGACCTTCTGCTGGAATTTCTTGCGGCGCTTCTTCCCCGCAATGATGGTCTTGTCCGAAGCGCTAGTATATTCACTCTATGTTATCGACGTGTAAAAGAAATTCAAACTTTTTTATTAACTCTCATACATAACCGGGAATCGAACCTGGTCAAAATCAATAATTCTGCAAGTCGCAAGAAGCACAACACTAATGGAATCTTGTTTAAATAATTGAAAGAAAAACCCACCAATAAGATAAGGATAGTTTGAATGTAATTATTATTAAATCTAAAATCGACGTCATGGTTCCTAAGAACAGATCTCGCTATCTCTCATAGTTTCCGACTTCTCCATACTGACCCATTTGGATTGTACACCCGGTATATCTATATATCCATTATTTAAATCTTTCTATCAATGAACCCACCATTCAAGTTGTCAGAAACGTGGTCACCGACGACCCTAACACCCGTATTCACAATCAATACTTAAGGGATCCTTCCCTGAGTAAACGCACCGCGTTCAATACAGCTTTGTGATTGGTCCTTTTTGACAGACCTTTTGTTTATGAGACGATTTTCAAACCTGTGCGTTCGTGAGCACTGTGAGACCTCATAGTGACGTGAATACGGGTGTATGTTACACCCAGGCTCGACGATCGCTCGATACTCAAAGCCCGTATAGCTACAAAGTTCCCGGCATATTCCTGGCAGGGTTACAACTAAGGCTACAGCGATATAGCCTATCGATCGCTACCTGCAATATCTGAAACATTCATAGCATAGTCGTGGAACATTGATTTTTCTCCTACCTGGACACGCCTCCCGAGGATCAGCGAAGATGCGAGCACAGTGAGTGAGCTCATGGATGCGGCAATAATTGGACACGATGAAGCTGCCAAATTGACAACAGGTTTTTTTTGTAAGTGTTCTGATAAAAAACATGATTATAGACGTACGTCTCAAAAGCTAATGCAATAATGAAGAAAAACCGGTCAAGTGCGAGTCGGACTCGCGCACCGAGGGTAAAATACATTCTCATTTTGTTATGAACTTTATTTTCGATTCTGTAAGGTCCATTTAAGGTCCAACAACACAAGGCAAGAAAAAGACATTTATTGCCGTACATATAGTAAGTATACATGTCTTCGTGGAACAGGATATACTTATGTTCTACCTGAATTAGGCATGCAATGTTATAATTAATCAAGGTACTCCGGAACGGAGTAAAATCATTTTTCCAATAGCCACCTCGTGATTAAACAGTCATGTTTATTTAAGGGGCATTTCTGTATTACAATACAGAAATGCATATTTAATTGGCAAATGATTGTAAATTTGAATTGCCATAAAGTAAGAATTAATTTTCAAAATATTACATTTTGGCCGAGGCAAGTACAGTTTATCCTTGGTATCTAGTGGATCTTGTGAAAACTTCGGCATGAATAGAAAACATAATAAGGTTTTTTCCTAGGAAATAATGTAATCTGCTTAATATGTATATATGCACGGGGGGGGGGGGGGGGGGGGAATAAAGGTTTACATGGAGTTAGAAAATACAGCTCTTATACACCTCTTTTGGGCTACAAATGTTTTCTTTACATCTACGGAATTGTCCCATATAAACAACCCTTATGAATACTTGCTGATTTTTAAAGATTTTGGGTCTTTTTCCAAAACTGTAAAATTTGACTTCATTTTGTTTCTTGCGTGAAATATAAATAATTAGCTTTATATCAAGATTTTTTCAGATTGTTAGATCCATGAACTTCGGATTTGCAGATTGAGCCCTTTTTTATGACACCCCGTTTGCTATAATCAAATCACTTTCATTTTATTATTAAAAAAAAAACTTTTTGTTTTACCTAAAACATATTTGGGCAAGCCTCTTTAGTTTCGGCGAAAAACTGCTGTGATGTGACATACAGACAGATAGAGCGACACCGGAGTCTCACCATAAGGGTTACTTTTTTACCATTTTGGCACGGAACCCAAAAATTCCTGGAAATCGGACTTTATTTAGGGGGTGAGAAACATTATCGCCCGGAGCTATACTTTTATGCATTTTTTTTTGAGCGGCTTCTAAATCGCAAAACATACATAGCGTTCTTTTGGACGTGACCAGCCGGCGTAAAAAATGCGTTAAAAACGTGACGGAACTATTATTTAATCTGTAACGTGACGCAGTTGACGCATTCATGCGTAAACGTTACGTCAACGTATTTTCAACTCTTTCTAGCGAATCCTTCGGTTGCGCTTCAAAAAAATACCGCATCAACTCTTTCTAACATCCTACAAAAAACCCACCACGCCCACCGCTAGCTCCGCCCTCTGCAATGGGCGTGTCCACATAGACAAGATAGCTTATATACGGAAGTATATAACAGTTAGACGAAGTTGATAAACTAGGAAGGAAAGTGTACCGTCAGCAGCGCAAGCAGTCCAGGAAATAACATGGTCATTGTTATGGAAATTTTCAATTTTGAAATCGGAGTCGACTGTCCTTTTTTGGTCTCACCTGGGCATTTCGTAATAACTTTTGTCCTAATCATCATTAGGTTAGGGTAGGGTTGTATTATAACAACGCTAAAAAGTTATAAAAATCAGGCGGAAATGGAGTTAGGGTAATTGAAAATTCGGACAAACGTAGCATTAGGCCTCTTGTACACACACGGTTTATCGCCGTGAAAATCTACGGTTAATTCGCCGCGTGTAGGCACGGCGCCGTGTCGTGCACGTCTACAAGCTTTCGTAGTGATCCATACAACACTGACGACCGTGCCTACATGCGGCGAATTAACCGTAGATTTTCACGGCGATAAACCGTGTGTATACTAGAGGCCTTAGGATAAATGACGATTCGGGCTACCATATTGAAACCCTTTTTCTTGTATATATATTTGTATAGAGAAATACATACTTTTAAGTAGGGGCCCCACTGAGATCATTCGGAGCGAACATCGACTGGTGTGTAAGCTTTGTAACGCTCGAGTCAATGTCCACACCACTCGAATACTCACGAGAATGCTTTCAATAAACAGAAAACAGAACAAATAATTCCACTCATCACACAAATATCCCATACCAATCATCCCCGAGGCCGCTAGCTTAGGCAAGGCCTAACCAACTGTCTGAGGGAGCCTAAGACTGCTTCCTGACTTGGCGGTATGCTTGCAGTAAAACGTACCTACTGTCGGCATAAACGCTGCTCGTTGATTGGTAGATGCCTCTAGTTGCCTAGCAACCTTTACCTATTTCGTGTTTTACTGCAAGCATACCGACAAGTCAGCAAACGGCCTTAGTAATCCAAGGCACCCTCACAGAGTCGTTCGCGTCGAGGTGCCACAGCCGAATGCTCTGGTTCCTGGTCGCGTGGCACCTCCCAGAAGGACCCAGATGGTTCACTGCTGGGATTTTAGTGGGTATTCCGGCCTCTCGGTTGGTGAGTCCTGCGTAACCATCCCGGGTCCCCCCGGACCTGGGTGGTATGTGTTAGGCTTTCCCCAGAGAGGACTAAGATGGAATGCCTCTATGCTAGTTTCACCGGTTGACTTATCCCCACACCCAATGGTGGAAGCGATCCGGATGGACCTTGCACAAGGTCTCCTACCACCACTTACTTAATTGTTATCATTCGTAAACATATTTTTCGCAAAAAACAAACAATGTTTCTTTGCTAACTGTACCCGGGTACAGTTCTAAAGATATGCCTGTCGTTGTTAGAAACATTGACAACGTGGCAGATTCAATTTAACTTGTAATAATTTAGTTTAGCTTAAGTTTAAGCTATGCCATTATGTTATGTATTTAAACACTATCGGCCTTACTAATAAACGTTGAGTAACGGTGGTATAGCTATACAATGTTTTGTCCTTATCTGTCAAATCCAAATGTCACAATGACAAATAAGGACAAAACATTGTATAGCTATACCACCGTTACTCAACGTTTATTAGTAAGGGGGTATGGCACAAACAGAAAATACAAAAAAAGAACAGAAACCCAAAAGGTATGTATGTACAAAGGCGAACTTTTCCTATAAAGGGATCGCTGGATGAAGAATTGAAATGTCATACAGTATTAGATCAGGAATAAGAATCAAGCCAGTACTTCGTCAGTCAAGATTAAAAAAAGCAACAGTTACTCATTCTAACCTTAGAAAAACATCTTAAATGAAAGCATATAATTAGTTAATTACTTATAACGAATTTAAAAGGAAAATTATCACGACTCAAAGAATAGTTGATTGGTTATTGGTTGTTTTTCTGGGTCCATATTGGCTCATATAGAAATTTGTAGTCCGAGTGTATTGTTGTTGATAATAATCGCAAGTCATTAAGTGTTTTTTACTGAAACGGTTTTTATTTCAAAGTTTTTACAAAACAAACCTTTTTTTTTTCTCAGGCGAAATCCATTATGGATACCAATCGACCAGGGGGGGCCGATTGGTTATGTCGGACTCACACCGACTAAAACCCCTGAGGTGTTCCTTCTCCCACCATGGACGAGGTCGCGGGAGTGGTATTCCATCCGCTAACTCGTCTATAAGCGTGTACCCTTACGGGCCCGTCTTCAACAGGGTTGTTTTTGTTTCCCCTCCTCCGATAAAGGCGCTCCGGAACACTCGGAGGCCTTCCAGCTCGGGACACTTAATTGTAAGCGATGGATTCCCTGGCCCATCGCCCACGGGTCCCCATTACGGCGGCAACCGGTTCACATGTGCCAACCGCCGTCTGACAAACCTAACCTAACAGATATTTTAAAAATCCAGCAAAAAAAAACCGTTTCAGTAAAAAACACTGTATGACTTGCGATGGTTACTGAGTAAACATATTTTATCTTTTTTATCTTTTTATGAATAACATTACATTCGGACTGAAGATAATCATGTGAAACAAAGCTCTCCCTGTTTTTCTAGATAGTTTTTTATGTGTTTGTAGTACCTATCGGCGTCACAATTCTACACTGAGCATGCTCCGACATGATCATGCCCGGTTTTTTTCTGTTATTTTCTTTTAGAGTTTGTTGTAAATGAATGTTGTTTTTTCTATCTATCTTTCACTGTTGTTTTCGCTTGTTTATAAAGCTGGGCATTCACGGACGCGCCGTTTGCCTCGGCGTCAGATGGAGTGTATACAAATGGATGGGCGTAATATTTTGACCACATTCACGGTCGCGCCACGCCACGCATCAACGTTGCGACATCACGGAGCAGACTGATTAAAATGGCAGCCAGAGAACACATTCACGACGCCATTTGGCATGGCGCCACTCTTCCGAGGCGACCTAATTGATGAAAGTCTTCGGCAGAAGGTCAACTTAACGGCTTAACAGCGGCACATGCTGAATTGGGACACTTTTCATAACAAATGTCCAACTATGTTTTTTTACCTAATTTGTGCTTTTGTTGTGAATAATTTTTTTTTTTCTTTCTTTCTGTAGTAGGCTATACAATCCATTTATAATTTAATTTAATTAACCTACCAGTCCTGCTATTTAATTTTTGCTTATGGCTTGGAGAGGACGAACGAGCACAAAGGCCACCTTATGGTAAGTGGCATCTCTGACCCATAAACATATTATACCTATGCATTCTCAATAAGTAATTCTTAAGACTGCAATCCTACGAACGCAAATCCGTTGCCAACCCTGAGCACTAAGATGGAATACCTCTATGCTAGTAATGTCACCGGTTGTGTTATCCCCACACCGGAACACAATGCAAATGCTAATTGGCGATTAGTTAAAGGATAAGATGGTGGTAGCGATCCGGACGGACCCTGCACAAGGTCCTACCACCGTTAAGAACGAGCGCAGTCGCAAATTAATGTAACACATATTCGCCTTAGGTATCAGTTTGTTTGCAATTTTGAATGATAGGACACCTGCTACGTCACGACCTTTTCCTAAAAAACATCATAGAAGGAAAGATAGAAGGAAAGAGAGGCAGAGGAATACCAAGAAAAAACTTTGAGCAAATAAAAGAGAAGGTTAAGGTCGGGTCGTACCAGAAAGTCAAGCAGTTGACGGAGGACTGGAGCGGTGGACGATTACTCCACCGACAAGAGCCTGGCTCTTAAATAAAGAGAGATATCTGTTTATTTATCCTAATCCTATACACTATTCTTCGGGAAGTTCGTTTTCTACCCGAGTGACGCTCGGTCTTCCAGGTACTATATTTTATTATTATTATTTTATGTTTTAGTAGATGCTCATTAGACGTCTGTATTTACGTGTATTAATATTTACTATATTTACCATGTATCTTGTATATATTTTATTAGGATATTTATGCCATGTGGCATTCCACCATTTGTACGTTATTGTATTTTGTAATAAGTTTGATTAAATAAATAGAATACAATCTCAATTTGTGTGAGATTGTATTTTTTTGCTAGTTTTTCTTATCTATTTGACTGTTCGGCCGTTGATAAGACGTACACGTCGCAGAATTCCCGCCTCTCCCGGGGCACCCTCACCAATAAAAGTCGTTGGCAGCCTTATAAAGTATTAACGTCGCGGCGCCGTAAACGTGGGGCAGGATACGTTGCCGAATTACCGACGTTTGACCTTGTTGGGGCAATTGGGGTTATTTCAAAGATATACTATGTAACTTACCAGTGTAACAAAAAGCTAGCTTTAAAAAAAACCCAACTGCTGTATAAAAAGTTTCTAATTATTTTTAAATCCTTATAAATCCTAAATGATCGTTCAAAATGAATAATTTAATAAATTTAATAATTTAATAATTTTTTAAATACCTTTTGAATATATAGATACCCCACATGTCATAGTTCTAATATGGCGTCCGGTTGCCGCCATATTTATGATTATCTCATCTCTTTCTGGGACCAAATTATTGCAAACTAGTTGTCTGTGCCCGGTGCCGCCTGGGTGTATTTTTTTTCATACAAACCTTGTCACAATAATTACGAATACAACAAAAAAAAAACGGTCAAGCCATTTTCGAGTTATGGCGTGACCAAGGTAAACAAAGATTCATTTTTATATACAGGGTGTTAGGCAGAAGGTTGGACAAACTTCAGGGACTAACTGTGTAGACTCATCAACTTTTATTATGGGAACAACATACAAATCGCGAAAAAAAAAACAGCTGTTCCATACAAACTTTGAGAGCTAAACAGCCGAAATGTATGGAACAGCTGTTTTTTTTTTTCGCGATTTGGATGTTGGTCCCATAATAAAAGTTGATGAGTATGTATAACCTACAGAGTTAGTCCCTGAAGTTTGTCCAACCTTCTGCCTAACACCCTGTATATAGATTAGCTGTAGTATAACTCCTTTCAAGGAATAGCTTGAGTTACTTGTCAGCCTGTATAGATTCACTGAATACATGGGAAAGTAAAATTAATTAACTCGACATTGTCCATTTAACTTAAAAAAGTTAATTTAAATAATTCTACTGCAGCAAAAAATAAATCCCTTCTACATTAAAAGCTCTAAAATTAATAAAACTGCACTAAAACTTCCCAAGTCCGAAATAAAAAGGAATAAAATAATTGCAAGTTGTAACGAAATAATCTTGTATCTCCAAAGTGAAAGCTGCACATGGGGCGAGCTTGGGGACAAAAGTTTTTCGATAAATAAAATGAGCTTTTGTTGTTTAAAATACTTTGAACAGTTTTTATTTGATATTTATGTTATGTTGTATTATATGTTTAATCTAATAACATAAATTGGAACTTTATTTAATCTGTTACAGCTTGCTTTTTTTAAATTTAGTAATAACATAGATAACGTTATATAGCACTTTGAAGTAAAAAAGAGTTGTCATAACATAATAATAATTTCTCCTTTGTACATTAGTTCAATAACAATATTTGAAATATTTATATTTTTTTGCAATAAAGAGTTTACATACATACATAACTTTAACAATACGATTAGGATATAGGAGTAATATGGGCTATCACATTGTAGAATAGAGGCCCTTGAGGATGATTGAATGACAAACATACAACATTCTTACAATTCACATTAATAATATTCGCATAGAACGTGTAGCAACGTTCTCGTATATTTAGATGACGCATTTTTTTAATGTAAGTATGTATATATTTTTGTAAAACCCTGAAAAAAAATATTTTTTTTATTAATAATATTTAAGTACAAAAATTTCAGCGAATATCTACGAAAAGCATAGGTACCATTCAACAGTAATCATTCGTGAATATTTATTTAAATAAAAAAACACTTCAACTACTTGTAAATTAAAACGATAGAAACACGAAACCACGCTAGAAAAAGCCGCCAAAAATATACAAGCTCGCTAAGAATTTATAATATTAGCGAAGATATTTCATGCCGTCTTAACAGAAATTCGCCGCACGTACACTTCAGTTACAAACGTACAACATAGCCTCCGATATATATATCTGACTGTACCTGCATCAAATTTAAATATACATCGCGACTGTACGTGCTTACTCATTACCGTGTTCACAGGGTGATGCGAAATGAGAGTGATATTGGATTTACAAGTTGAAGAGGCTTATGATTGTGTTTTTGCGGTGATGTAAGAAACTCTATTTTTTACCTATGTGCTAATTATTTTTCTAGTGCACTGTGATTTTTTTAAGCTGATTCACTGTTTAATTTATGATTTAGCAATCCACTCAGGCCTATTTATTTTACGTAAATATCGGAAGAAATTATATAAATGTTGATAAAAATTTCATCACAATCTATTGCGGACAAAAAGAAAAAACTAATATGTTTACAGATAATTAAAATTAAAGAATGTGAGTCGTAAGCTTAATCTGTTAATTTGAAAACTAAAATAACTTAAAATCTTACTCAATTTGTAACACCAAATATTCTTTCACACATACACGATAAAAACCAAATGTAAGAAAGCCATTTTAAGATTAACGTGCACTTGTCTGCAACACACTCAGAAATAACACAGCAAATTGAAATGAAACTAAGATACGTCTTAAATATTAAACGAAACACCCTGTAGTGCTAGAGCGGGCCAGTATCGAAAGTAACCGTGCGGTAAGTGCTGTATTTTGTACGAAATTATAGCACTGCGGCGCGCTAGGGCTGTGCCGACCCTTTATTAATATCGATAGATAACAAAGGGATTTTTTATATTTTAAAGGGCGCTTGAAATTAGAGGAAACCAGGCCTCATTATTTTATTTGAGTTAGAACTACTTGGATTGAAATTCTAAATAAATATGTTATGTTCGGGGGTTTACGTGATGATTTTGAAACTGGAATAAAACTCAAAACTAAACTGCTAAACTTTAACATTTAGTTGTGTATTAACACGGTGCAAAATTCGGTGATTGACATATTCTAATTGACTGACACTAGTATATTTAATAAACTTGAGCAATGTTAAACAAAACATACTTATTTAAATTTGTTTTAAGCAAACTTAGTCGTTTAAGTAATTTAATTTTATACTAGTCTTATCGATAATTCTGTTTAAGTCATAGTATTTTGTATAGTAAATGACCGGATTCCATATTTTAAGCTCAAACAAATTATTTATTTACACATATTTAAAAGAACACAGTTTAAACAACACATGACGCTATTATTTTGATTATAAATACCTATAATCACAAGATATTTCTATCGACAACTCATTATCCCACCCCCGCCCTACTAATAGTCCCAGCAAAGTGCAGTCTCGACATCATAACGTGTATAACATACAACACTAATTACTCTATCGATAATGCGCTCTGGGTACATCACTAGCCGGGCATTATGGCTTGACAAATGTATCGGGTGTTTTAAAGCATTTTAAATTTATGTTTTGTTTTGAAAAATAGAATCCGTCTGCTGCTGGAATATCTTGAGGCGTAATTTGTAAAAGGATGAAGAGTGAATAATCTTATAGGAGGAGATCCGAATAGAAGACGATTTGCACCGGGCTGTTTATTCGATAATAAGTATTTTATATCAAATTTAATATGCTAAGTAATATATGGCGAATAGGTAGGCTGAAAAATTTCAGTCCAGTAAATAATGAATTAAAAATTTAAAAATTAACCTTGGTTTAAAGAATTGCAATTGCTTGTTTAATAGACAAATTACATACCAATCGAAAGTATGAAGCCTATAGAATATGCAAACGTTAGGTTGACTATTTTTTTCCCGTCAAACTATTGAGTAGGCAGGTATAAATAGATAAGTCGGTACTAATAATTTGCACCAAACCTAACGTTTGCATATTCTATAGGCTTCATACTTTCTAGTATGTAATTTGTATATTAAACAAGCATTTGAAATTTAAAAAAAAAGTTAATTTTTAATAAAAAAAATAATGATATAAGTACTGGACTGAAATTTTTCAGCCTACCTATTCGCCACATGTTATTTAGCATATTAAATTTGATATAAAATACTTTTCATCGAATAAACAGCCCGGTGCAAATAGTCTCCTATTCGGATCTTAGCCCATACATTTATTTATTTATTTATTTATACATTGTTTTAGTTATTGTTTAGCGGCAGGAAAGTTTTCCCAAGCCTAATAGGTTTACAGGGCATTTATTCAACGGGGTAAAAACCATATCGTCTTTGACCTGCGCCTCTATTCTAGGCGGTAAAACGATATCGTATTTGACCTGTTATGGAATTGTTTTTGACTCGGCCGCCATTACTGTCAAGTAAATAGGAGCTATCTGAACATTGACAGTACGGTAACAGGTCAAAGACGATATGGTTTTCACCGCCTTGAATACCGGCCCTGTTATCGACAATAGTTAACGTTTTAATAGCTCTTATTTACATATCCTCCTACCCCCCCCCCCCAATGTTTCTGATCTTCCGGGATAAATTGCACCAGTAGGAGGTAGTTAATGCAATTCATTTATCAAAATTAAAGGTTTTACCATCTCTCCGTGCGTAATATTAAGCTTCCGGATTCCAGCATGACCAATTATCGGCCTGAAACTAAAAAACCTATCCCGGACCGCGGTCATTCCTTCAGCCTGCCCCCGTCAGACGGTAGCTAGTTAATATTACAGGGTTTGCCTGCATTTTATTACCGGGCCCAGACGGACTCAAATATTAACCGGAACGCTTTTACGTTATTGCTAGATGCAGTTTATTGCATAGGGACCGGACGAAGCGTTATTCTCTGACGGAACAAACATACCTACATGTTTAAATAGCTATAAAAACTTCATCCTCGTATTTGTAAGTCATTTTATTCTAGACCTGTAATAACTAAATGAAAAGCAAGCTTTAAAAACCGGACTGCATTTTTTGATATTGTTAATTGTTATTAAACCCGTTTATTAATGCTACTACATATATATTCGTATATATTTGAGATGGTCACATTAAGACCTTTCAAATGATAACTATATTGTAATATTTTTTTGTCGACATAAATATACCTAATTGTTATTTCAATTTTAACAGTTTAGGTATCCTATGTCACCCGGGATGGTGAAAGGATTCTAACGATACCAAACACATTTAAATCGGCTCAGGCGTTTAGAAGTTATGGTGGAATAAAGAATCGTAAGATACATACATACATGAAACCTGAAAACATTACACTCCTTTTTTTGGGCAGTCGTGTAAATACAGGATACCTGTATAGAAGACAACATTAAAACATGCCGTCGGGTTTAAGTCTTGCTTATTAACCCCCGACGCCAAAAAAGGGGAGTTATGAGATAGAAATATGTAGGTATATGTTTGTATCACTTTGTTGTCCGTCCGTCCGTCTGTCTGTCAACACCCTTTATCTTAATGACGCGTGGAGGTATCGAGTTGAAATTAAAACCATATACTCGTACTCAAGTCTAGAGTCCCTTGAAGCTGTGAAAAAATCAAACTTCTAAGGCCCGGTTTTATAAAAGCTCGTTAGTAAATATGTCAGATCAAATTTTAGTAACTTCATACAAGTTTTGACATTCCTGACCGAAATTTGATCTAACGGATCTTTATAAAACCCAGCCTAAGTTAGCGTAAAAAAAAGATACGGCCGTTTATTCCGCTAAAAGCGTACATTTTCCATACTCTCAAGGGAATCAACATTAATTAGAGTATTTTCCGTTGACCTAGAACTATGAAATTTGGCAAGTAATACCATTTTATACTACAAGTACCTACAGGGAAAAATCTGAAAACTTTTTATTTTTAATTAAATCACAAAAAACAGGGTCTTTATACAAGGAACGGCGATCCAAATTTTGAATTGAGTTAACCTTATCATGTGCGGACCCTCCGTGGGCGAGACCGACTCGCACTTGTCCGGTTTTTTTTATTCTTTAGTCGCCTATATCTCAAGAAAAAAATCAAGTTTTCTTAGGCCCGGTTCTATAAAGGTCCGTTAGTAAATATGTCAGATCAAATTTTTGTAACTTCATACAAGTTTTGACATTCCTGACCGAAATTTGATCTAACGGAACTTTATAAAACCCAGACTTAATCGTTATACTTTGCCTTTTAAATTATGCTTTCATTTCAGATATTTTTATCACTTGTAGTTTTGGCTTAATTTGGCTTAACACGCAACTCTAGCAAAAATTACACTTTTCGAGTTCATTATTTGCTAAATGGTCCTATAGATCTAAAAATTGATAATAAAATAAGTAGTAGTAATAAGTAGTAGGTAGTAGTAGTAAGTTATGATGATTTTTAATCGCTGAATCGTTGAATGATACCTCACTTGATGTTATAATGTAAAAACTGTTGTTTTCATGTACTTATACTTTTTTTTAAAGATTTTATTTTATAACTTTGTCGGCATGATTTAAATGTAAGTATAACTATGCCAAATTCCAGCTTTGTAGTGCCACAGTCTCTGAGTTAAACCACGGATAGAAGGATAGACGGACAGACGGACATGGCGAAATTATAAGGGTCCTAGTAATGATGGCGGTTGAAACACCTGAATATTCACCCAGTGGGCCTATTGCCTAAGGCTGGATTTACACTTGTAAGTTATTACTGTAAGTTCTGAGACGCAACTATGGGTAAGAGTGAGTGGCAAATATCTGCATCTCTGTCTTACATATAATTTTGTTTCTAAACTTACAGTAATTAATAACTTACAAGTGTAAATCCGGCCTAACGCACTCGCAATCGTAATCGACTTCAAAGTGGAACAATTGTTTTCATTTTGTATGCAGACAAGCCTTCGATTTTCAAAATGAAAATGATTGCGATTGCGAATGCGTTAGGCAATAGAATCTTAGCTCTGTAATACTTCTCAAAAGACGCCACACGATATAAATTCAAAATAAAAAAACCTTCATGTGCGACAAAGCCGTTAGAAGCTGTAAACCACGTGACAATAGCTCGCGTGTCAACAAGCTGTTAATGTTTGGATGACGCCCTCGGAGGGGGGGCACACGTTGGGGGGCCACAGGGACAGTCCTGTTATTATTCGTGGTGGTAGGACCTTGTACGTACAAGGTCTGTCAGAAACACTACCAGCATGTCATCTCTAACCGTAGGTACCGAACAGGGTAGTGATTCTTTCAAAAGCGAAGGTGAGCGAACGCAGGAGTGATGTCCAATCGGCGAGTTTAAGTAGTCCCGTCAACGCGTACAAAACATATTTCAGCGCGTGTATTCAATTTGGCAGCATGGCTTCTCGAACGTATAAGGCTGCTTAATTGAGAATGCACGCGCTAATATGTGTTTTGCTCGCTCTGACGGGACTACTTAAACTCGCCGCTTGGACTTCACTCCTGCATTCGCTCACCTTTGCTATTGAGAGAATCAATACCCAGTACCACGGCGTCGTTGATCGGGTCGCCACTTTCCCGAACACATAGTTGAGGAAGGCGATGGCTGAGACACGCATCATGCTCAAGCATGCAGCACGATTCTAGTTATGGCTTCTGACGTAGAGGCCTCTTCGTGTTGTTATCCTTACACTAGAGCCATCGTGTTCTTGACTGGAGACCGCGTCACGGCAAACGTCGTGTGGCACGCCCTGGGGCAAGATGGAGCAATGAGATGCGCAGATTGGCCAGAGGTTGGATGAGAGAAGCTGAATATCGGGAGCAGTGGCGTGCATTGGGAGAGGCCTTTGTCCAGCAGTGGGCTAATACGGGCTGATAATGATGATGATGTATGTATGTATGTATGTATGTATGTATATATGTATGTATGTACCTATGTATGTATGTAAACTCTTTATTGCACATAAACAATAACAAAACATTTTTGCATCACTATAGATAACGTACATATAGGCGAACTTATCCCATATGGGATCTCTTCCAGTTAACCTTGAAGCACAATAAGCAAGGACAATGCGAGAGAATGATGATGATGAACCTTACATTTGTGATGAGTTTATTTTGTGCTCGTTATAAAAATAATTGTTTATTACTTAATTAGTTTGTGATGTAACTTTGTGTTAAGTAGGTACTATTGTCTTTTATTAAACCACGGGACAGTCCTCATTCAACATCAGAACGGTTGTCACCCCCCAAACGCAATGTAAACCTGTTAAGGGAGGCACCCCACTTCACACCTCATCTACCACATTAGCCATTTGCCAAATTCTATTTGAAATAAAAACGATTTTACCGTTTTACGGCGATAATAAAATATGTGTATGTCTTTTGTAATAGGTCTTAAGTAAACTAGGGATAAAATGTCGCACTAAGGCTTGGTAAAAAAAAAACAAAATAAGTTTGACTAAAAAATACTTTTTGGGTAAACTATTTTGCGGTGTGCGGCACGAATTGTTTTTCGGCGAAATGTATTTCGTCTAATATAATTTCCCCACTAAATCATGTAATTTTTTTAAGTCTCTAGAACATTTTTATTTTGCATGTTTTCTTTTGCCAAAATATTACATACACGTACCAAGTATCTTTTTGGCAAATACCTAGCTGTTTAGCGAACATTTTAGTTAAGGGCCTGTTTCACAATCGTCAAGTAAAGCATATCTGACACATACATTTAGCCCTTTCCTTTTCTTACTCTTGAACATAGACAAGGAGAGAGCTAACTTTAACTGGCACATAAATTTACTTGTCGATTGTGAAACAGGCCATAAAGCTAATAATCTAATTACTCTAACCGCCTGTTTCACAATAAACAAGTAAAGCATATTTGACAGATAAATTTAGCCCTTTCTCTTTTTTACACTTGAAACTAGGCAAGGAGAGAGCCAACTTTAAATGGCAGATAAATTTACTTTAAGATTGTGTAACAGGCCCTAAAGGTCACAGCCACCCGGCACCCGACCCGCACCGCCTCGTCGCTCGGCGTCCACTCGTTGTCGACAGGTGGCCCTCGGGTGGACACCGCGTTGTCACCAGTGTATTTCCCGTGGCACAACTAAATGGCACTACTGGTCAATATTAGTATCATAAATAGGAGGTAGGTTTAGGTTATGTTAGGTTTTTAGCATGCTCGAAGGGCCAAGAACACCCAGAAGTTTTTCCGAAAAAAAAATAACTTTACATCGCTCTACTGTATAGTTTGTAAAATGGACGTTAGATTAACCTTTCCAGCGTATACAGCGATATGCTTATGAGGGCAGCCTTGTGACCGGCGGATTGTAAGTTTCAAATTTTCGTTTAAATTTCTGCAATATTATGAAAGTTATTAACAAAGTCAAATCCTGCATTTCTGAAAAGTACTATAATTTTGACATGTAACGTAAGTAACGGAAACTTGTAATAAATTTTAAATGAAATTTACTTGTGTCAGAATCATTTCCATCTAATTATGTAACTTTTAGAAGCTGCAATTTTCGCAGTTAAGTCGAGTTTTGCAATGTTTCAGAAATCGCCCATCACTAGTCCTACTATCACTAAAAGTAATAATAATATTTAAGTAAATAAAACAAACTTAAAATTAAACATAATTTATAACAATAATCGTACAAATAAATACTAAAACGAGTAAACAACCAAAACTTAATCATTAAGATGCATCCCCACCGGAAGCATTTTCAGATAAACCCACTATTGGGAGCCACTTTTATTAAAAAAAAAGAACAAAAGAAAAATAGGAGCCAGTTAGATTGGTTTATTCGCATTTTATACACTTTCGCAGTTTTTATACTCATGATCATGAAAAAATTCAATTCCGGACCCAAGGCACCCCTTAGTATCTTAAATATTAAACATCTCCTAGCAAAGATGGGCCTTTATTATTATTACAACTCAATTCAGCTGGCCCGGATGACCAAACCACCTAGAAATAGGAGCTCCGCGGTAGCGGACCTCCGTCGACTTTATTTGAAAGTGTAAAATGCGAATAAATCGTTAAGATTTGGGAACCAAAGGTTCTTTTCATGATAGAAACCAGGGCTCCTATACCAGATTACATTAGCCCACCTTGCTTTAATATCAGCAGTTTCTGTTAAATGTACAAGGGCTGCTGTTAACCGTGATAATATAACGATATCGGAGCAAGATGAACTACTGGAAAAAAATAGGAGCAATCTCACACAAATTGAACTAGACACAACAATAAACATACCTATATATATATAAAAACACTAGTACATACTTAAATACAAGAAAACGACCACATAGATATTTGCCCTTACCGAAAATCGAACTCGCTAGCTTCGTAATAGGCAGGCACAGTTCCAAGTATACTCTGCGCCAATTAAAATTGACAAAGATGTAAACATTATTACTCGATAATCACGTGCTTTTAAAGATCAAGCGAGGTCTTAGCAATGATTTATACACTAGATCTTTACTTTTACATTAAGTTCGAGATTTAATAACTATTAATTATACGTTATTTTAAATAAAAATACGCTAGATGAATATTTGAGGTTAAGTGTCAAACAGTACTAATTTGTTTACATCTTTGGCAATCTTAATTGACGCAGACTATAGACTGACGTATCGTCGGAACATCATTTGATCGTCGATTTTCAAAGTAGGGCCAAGCCTAGCGAAGATGCAAGCGTTTCTATTTTCTATCGGCGGCTTTCGTCAATATACATTTCATCTACGTTATGCTGTCTCGACAGGGCCACTAGTACACTCCCGGTGATGACGCATCGTTACAACAATATTTATTAGCTTAGTCTTTCCCCTGTTAAATCTCCTAATTGCTAGTGTTAGTATTCAAACTGCTAGCGGTAGTCACATTGTTAGCTTCAGCTAAAGCTCTATAATAAATGTCCTGTAAATTCCTTTTCATCTTTGCATTCTCCTCCTTTACCTCATCATCTTTTGTAACACCGTCTTTCACCTCCTTGCTATGTCTCTTACTACCGTATTTCTCTATTTTCCCACTCTTTTCTTCTTTTTTCAAGATCTTCTCTTCGCTCTTGTAACTATTTGTCAGTGTTTCGTAAGATTCGTCTGTCATAGGGGATTTTGTCCGTTTTCTACCGAAGTTTATAAATTTGTGTATTTTCCGTTTTACGCGTCTGTTCTTCTTTGCATTTTTCGACAGCCTTCTCCTTCGGATGGGCGAGTCAAAGAATCTCAATGGCAACTGTAAAATAAGTTTTAATTGAAACGGCAGCGTTGACAACTTATGGCGAAATTGAAATGATACTTCAGTCGAGGATCGACCACACCAGTGCTCAAAATACACAGACGGTGCGTATGCGCAGTGATAAGACTTAAGATGGGTCCACATTTGTATCATTTTGGAGATCATGATAATGAGTATCGTATCGAGCACGCGTATCCTAAGTATGGACACTCAGTTTGGGCATATCGTATCAGTAGCATCGTCGAGTGAAAAAATGCGTCCATAGTAGAGTCGTATTGTATCATATCGCCATGTATCTTTCGATAAACTGACTCGAGGTAGATATATAAGCGGCATATCACGCATCAAATTACAACTGCGTATCATGATACAGTATCAAAATACGTCCATACTTACCGATCTTGATACATATCTGATCGCAGGGGTATTTAAAAAACGCGTAGCAACATGGATTGCGAGCGATCATTACGGCGCGTATAATTATCGCGATTTGCGTCTGCAATAACGATTATGATACGTGACGGAGATACGATACGGCAAAATGATACAAATGTGGAACCAGCTTTAGTAGTGGAATGAGTCGGTCGCAAAATTAATAAATGTAGTCTAAGGCCCCGGTTATAATATAAGCACAATTGAAATTAATCTAGGTTGTACATTAAGGAATCAATGAGCACGACTTAACTCTAAAATATAATAATTGATTGTGTGTGAGTGTGAGTGCTAGTGTTAATGGTTGAGTGTTAATTGTGTATGTGTGAGTGTGCCACTATTATGCAAGTAAATATTGCAGAGGCGTATTTAAAGATTTGGCGCCCCGGGCCAGTTAGATTTGCCGCCCCATAAAGTGACGAATCATGGCGGCGGCGTTCGGCGCCTGAGAAGCCTGCCGCCCCGGGCTATGGACCCCGGCGCCCTGAGAAGGCTGCCGCCCCGGGCCATGGCCCCCTTGGCCCTAGGGTAAATACGCCTCTGAAATATTGTAGCTATGGTATAGATGAAATAATATAATAAAATAATTAAATCAGTTTATAATGTTTATAATATGCGTCGGTCAAGTTCATGCGTGCTCACAGACCATACCTACTCGAAGTTAATGTTCGTGCTGGAAGTTAAGGTTCATGCTCGAAATACCGGACGGTGATTGGCTGATTAATTAATGTTACTGAGATTTGATATACTTACAGCGTAGTCATCAAAAAAGGACAGCTGCCTATGAAGGAAGTCCAATTGAGTCTCAAGATATTCCCTGACGCCACTCATTTTGCTCTGAAAAATAAAAAACCGGTCAAGTGTGAGTCGGACTCGCGGACCGATATATAGGTATATAGCTATGCACTAAGGTCCATTTTGAAAATTTTAAAACAGACTGTCATAGTTTTATTTAAGCCCCAAAAACTGTAAATAATTAAAACTTCATGTTATTTTTCCCATAAAATATAAGTAATTATTTGTCAGGATTTTGTCAGATTTTTTGATTGATCAACTTCAGAGATGAGGGGGGGACGGTCACTTCTTGTACATTTTTGGCGATAAATCAAAAAGTACATCACAGAAAAAAAATATGTTTCGAAATGTGCAAATTGAAACCTTTCATAAGGTCCGAATAGGAGACAACCTTCATCCAGCTGTTTATTCGATAAAAAGTATTTTATATCAAATTCCATATGGTAAGTAATATATGGCGAATAGGTTGACTGAAAAAAATCAGTCCAGTACAGGCAATAATAAAAAATAAACTATAAATGAACTTTTTTTTTAATGCCACCTTAATCTCACCCTACTCATTATAGGGTAAAGTCACCAGTGGTCAGCCAGAGACCGTAGTCGACCTTATGTGAGTGCGAAGAGTGGGAAATATATCTTTCTTACTCTTCCCACTCATACAAAGTATTAAAGATAAAAAAATAAAAAAGATAAAAGATGTTTATTCAGTAAGTAGGCCGCACGGGCACTTTTACACGTCAATAATCTACCAGCGCTTCGCAAGAGACCACTGATGAGAAGAAACGCCGCAAGAAACTCAACAGTCAGTCGTTTTTTAAACATTTCTTATGATATGATATTATACAACGAAAAAAAAACTTAACCTAGTATTACATAAAACAATGAATGTAACAAAAATATGTCTATGTGTATATGTCATGCGTAGTTGAGCAGGAAAATGTGTCAAAACTCAAAATTTCTAAAAGAACTCATAAATAGCAAATACAAGAAATAAATAAAAATTAAAAATTATACTTACCTATGACGGTGCAAAACAACACAAAACAACAATTAAGACTACAAGTCTCTGGCTGACCACTGGTGCCTTTACCCTACCTTATCCTCCTCGCTCATCTCGTCGTACAGCTCGATCAGCTGCTGCACGTTGTGGATGGTGCCCAGGCACTCGGTCCTCACGTCGGGATACACGTCCTCTGATGAGTGCTGCATACCCTCGGAGAGGCCTGGAGGAAACAATCGAACCGTTAGTCCGTTTTCGTAATTGCAGTTTCGCAATTGGCTACGAAAGAGGAATTATTTGTCGCTATTTCGTAATTCATTACATTATCAAACCAATAGAATCTAAACTAACGTGCAGATGACGCTCCCGACGTGACCACATGCGCCTTCTATTGGTTAATATTGGCACAGCTCCGCTCCGCTCCGCTCGTCTCCGCCTCAGTGGAGCCGCACCCTTAGTCTGTCATACGAGGGAAAGACCAGAGAACAAGACCTCACCACCATTTATAGAAAACGGAGAGCTCCGGTGTACACTCGGCATCCCTTGGAACGTGTCTTCGACGTTAGCGGTGGTCAGCTTTCGGAGGAAGCTGCGGAGGTCAGCAGGCAGAGCTGAAACATTCATGAGTAGAATAGAATAGAATAGAATAGAAATCATTTACTCAATGCATGCACCAATTTGAAAAAAAAAAACAGATGAGAGATGAGTAGGTATGCTTATAAGCAGAGGGCGGACTATTCATGACAAAAATCAAACGTCAATAGAGTTGGAACGTTAAATTTTATCGACTTTTCCAGGTAACGATAAATTTATATCTCTTCTATATTACTGACTTTTAACATTAACCTCTTTGATAAGCGAGTTGCATCGCCATTTATAGTGAATCGCATGGCAGTTCACTGGCATTTATGCCACTAGTCTTTTTACAACAGATTCACGTATATGAAAAATGGTTTCACAGCTTCCTTTTTTTAGTTTTTTATTAATTAAAAAAAGACTATCCGCCGCACTCAGAGACGTCAATTAAATTTAATGCTTGATTTAAGTTGCTGCTGTCACTTTCTTTGCTATAGCATTAGAATAAGACAACACGTGACTAACCAAGGGTTAAATTTAATTGACGTCTCTGAGTGCGGCAGTAAATTGCAAATATAAGTGAAAACTTAGTTTTTTCCGTGTATTTTTGAATGCTTCGTATAGTGATAGAGCTAAATATTTTATTTTAGACATTAGTCAAATACCGTATTGTATGGGAAAAATACCAGCGTTCCTAATTATGTGGCGACTACTGTACATCTTTTGAGCTCGCTTCATCGTCGACAAAATCTTCGTCCTCCAAGAGTAAACCGATTATCAAACTAGGTTAAAAATCTAACCTACACAGGTCCTCTTCTTAACCTGCACCTCCACGAGATCCGACATCATGTTGATCAGCTGCTTCATCAGCGCCTGAGCCTCGTCGGTCTCCGAACGCACTGTGGACAGAGTCGACTCTTGAGGATGCTGGGTGAAGTCCAAGCGGCGAGTTTAAGTAGTCCCGTCAAAGCGAGCAAAACACATTTCAGCGCGTGTATTCAATTTGGCAGCATGGCTTCTCGAACGTATAAGGCTGCCTAATTGAGAATGCACGCGCTAATATGTGTTTTGTTCGCTCTGACGGGACTACTTAAACTCGCCGCTTGGACTTCACTCCTGCATTCGCTCACCTTTGCTTATGAGAGAATCACTACCCTGTCTTTGGATATAAATAGAAATAATTAAAAGGAAGCTTTAATAACCCGATTTCATTTTTTGATACGTCGCCGATATATGTTGTAACATTAAAAGACACAAAATCCAATTGGACAGTAATACTCAGTGATCGGATCTAGGATGCCATTTGGAGTAAACGACCTCAAACGTTATGCTTAACATGGATGTGACTAAAGTTCCTGGCGATAAGGTTAACAAAATAGTATAATAATAATAATTACTTTTACCTGTATACCTTGGTAAACAGATTAAAAAAAAAAAAAAAAAAAAAGTATCAGGTTAAAATACGAACAAATAGCAAATAGCAAATAGTACACTTTAAAACCGTTTCGGTTAAAAACATGGCTTTTAAAAAGTCATCGTTAAGCATACGGTTTATTTTATATACTGTTATCAGACAAAGTAACATACTGTTACGTACGTGGGGGTACGTAACTGATAGAAATGCACGAATACACCGATAATCAAAAGTAGACTTTAATAACGCACTCACTTAAACCGTTACAAACAATTATCGCACGATAAACTTCGAATACTCAGATGACCGCTCGGGTCGCTCTTGTTCGCACTGTTCGCTTTCCAATTAAAGACTGAATCTACTTGCAACCGGTCCGCGCTTTTATAGTTCCCGTGTCCGAACGTTCCAGAACGCCTTCTGGAATGATCGATGTACTTTTCTCCGCCAAGGACGTTCGAGACTATTCGTTACTGGAATGTTCTACGCCTTTCTACCTTGTTTTGTTTACAATAGCGACGTCCTTGACCTTGACTCACGGGTCTGGAATATTCTGCGTATTGATGTCTCATTTCCAATCGTGTTATCTCTTTCACATGCTTCTCGAAGGTTCTCAGTATCGCTGTCTCTTTCTAATCATGCTATCTCTTTCACTCTTAGTGGAAAATTGCCATATACTGAAATGTACTTCAAAGGCCCATAAGGGGTCCTGACAACGCCTGAAAATGGGTTTTTAGGATATGGCGTAATCTGATAGAGGGTGGCCTGAAACGGACTGAAAACATGTTTCAGGCGCCTGAAAATAGCTGCAAGTTGGCCAAAATTTTGATAATCTAGTATGTGATAGAGCTACCTCCGAAACGGACTGAAACGATATTTCAGCCTGCTGAAAACGCTTCTAATGCACCAAAATTAACGATTGAAAATGAGACGCCTTATCCCATCGGCGTAACAATACCTACATGACATCCACCTACTTTTTGCATTCGAATCGATGGGTCTCCGCTCCGCTCGCTGATTGTCGATAAAATAGTAGGATACCCTATTAAGACGCCATAGGACGACAAAAACACCTACCTTGCATGTTTCTGGTCTTGTGGACGGCTTCAGCAGCTTCTTTGCAGACCGTCTCCATCTTAGCGTTCAAAGATTCGAAGGTTGGCTGAAATTCAAATTCAAATTCAAATATTTATTGCGTGTCACATTACCAGGGGGCCTAATAATGTTGATATAATATCCGTCACTTTTTGACACGTACCGTATAATATTAGTAGGAGAGTGACGGATGCTACATCCATATTTTGTCACGGGATAAACGTAGCCATACTAGGCCCGCAGTATTAGGCTTGTACATGCATCAATTGCATAGTTTGTATGAGTCTTTTTGTTGTTGTTACTTACCCCTTTGGACCTTACACGTCTTCATTATCATGTTATACTTATGTAAGGTATAACACTGTCGGCACATCTCAGTCATCTCATCTGAATCGAAAATCGGTCCACGCCACAAAGGAACAAACATACATACATACATACATATATAGGCTGATAAACACATTACCCTCCACATTAGGCAGTCGAGTAATAAAAAAAAATCCTCATAGTGTCCTTGATAGGCTCAGGTTCACTTTGTCCATATTCCCATGTCGTAAACATTCTCATCTCGGCCACATTCCCAACTCGTTCACATTCCAATCCCAAATAGTCCGCTTCCTATCTCGTCCATATTCCCAACTCGTCCGCATTCCCAACTCGTCCTCATTCCCAACTCATCCTCATTCCCAACTCGTCCGCATTCCTAACTAGTCTGCAACCTAACGTAGGACTGTATCGATATAAATTCGATCGCTTGGTTGTTCACTAGTTATTGGGAATGTGAACGAAATGGGAATGTGGACGAGATAAGAATGTGGATGAGATGGGAATGTGGACGAGATGGTAATGTGGACGAGATGGGAATGTGAACGCAATGGGAATGTAGACGAGATGGGAATGTAGACGAGATGGGAATGTGGACGAGATGGGAAAATGGACAAAGTGACCCTGAGTGCTTGATAGTTCACTTACCAAGATTTCGCTGTCAGGGTCCGCCCTCTTAGACATTTTGTTATGTCTGCCCCTGAAATAACATTAAAAATTATTATTCATACATTTATTTCGATTCTTACCGTCGTAAGTACAGTCCCCAGAAATAATATATTATCCAGCATTGGGCGCAAAAATATCTGACACGTCTTTCGAGAGGTATAAGAGCGCGTCAGATATTTTCGCGCCCAATGTTGGGTAATATATTATTGCCGGTGACTGTACTCTCAGAGTAAATTAAGAGACAATTTGACAACTTGTACTAGGTATTTTAAAAGGTATTCTGAAAAAATCATGCTTATTGAGGTTTGAAAATTTTAACTGTATAGCTATCACGGTTCATGAGAGACAGACAGACAGACAGACAGACAGACAGACGGACAGACGGACAGCGGAGTCTTAGTAATAGGGTCCCGTTTTTACCCTTTGGGTACAGAACCCTAAAAACAAAACGCTTACATAGGTACCTATTACTCCAAAGCGGACGTAGCAAAAATTTTTTTTTTTCAATAAAGTGATTTTGTATGCTTTCTAGACAGAGCATGAATATTACCGGAACATTTTTCAAAAAAACAATAGTATAAAAACTGTTTTATAGTAAAATAAAAATCAATAGCTACCTACCTACTGAAATTAAAAACCAAGGCAAGGCAAGGCTCAAGCTAGTCAAGCAAGCTACAGCCAACCGGGATTGTTGAGCCACTTGCCATTGTTCGTAATTTAGCCGTGTATTCAATAACCGATGTCACCGACTGGCTGACAGCTATTCGATTTGCATTACACGGACAAATTAAAAAATTGGGTAAGTGGCTCTACAATCCCGGTTCGCAACTGTACCAGGGCTAAGATTCTGGGCGGTAAAAACCATTTCGTCTGTGACCCGTTATCGTATTGTCAACGTTTTGATAGCTCTTATTTACTTGACAGTAATGGAGGCCGAGTTAAAAACAGTACCATAACACGTCAAAGACGATATGGTCTTCACCGACTAGACTAGACGCCCAGTGGTTACGGCTGCAGAGAGGGACTACCGTGCCGAGAAGTACTGCCTTCTGTTTTTAGGGTTCCGTACCAAAATGGTAAAAAAGGAACCCTTATGGTGAGACTTCGTTGTCTGTCTGTCTGTCTGTCTGTATGTCACAGCAGGTTTTCTCAGCAACTACAAATGCTATCAATTTGAAATTTGGCATAGTTGTTCAACTTGTTTGCGCGCAAGATTCGCCATTATGCCCTTCCAAAAAAAATTAGTAATGAATTTCTTACCCATCAGCCATTTGTACCGCCATCATCCTCCCGTACGAATTTCGTACGCGATCGCCAATCTTTCTGAACTTGACACCAAGCCAGTTTCCCGACTTTGCCATTAAATCTTCAGATTTCTCTGAAGGCTTGTCTCTTACGGAGTTTTCTAATGGATCCTTCACACCATACTCTTCGTCATACATGTCATTCCAGAAAATTTGGTTACTGTTTTCTGGTATACTTCTTTTTACCACTGGATAATCAGGCAATGAGATCACGTTATCGTCCGTACTGGACACATTGAGCTTATAACCTTCTGTTGTAGTATTTAAACGTTTAACTGCAATGAAAATTCACAGGTTAGTATTAAAATAAACGTTGTTAAAATAATCATCAAAGGTCAGAATCCTAGTAGCACATTTCATTTCCGTTATTCAAAAATCGATTGCAATGTTTTTGTCTTTACTGATGTCTCATCATTATTAGGGCCTGTTTCACAATCGTCAAGTAAATCATATCTGACACATGTATTTAGCCCTTTCCTTTTCTTACACGTGAACATAGACAAGGAGAGAGCTAACTTTAACTGGGACATAAATTTACTTGTCGATTGTGAAACAGGCCCTTAGAATTAGAACTAACTGTACCTTTTATTTGTAATGGGAAAATCTTAATTGATATTACTTCGTCAATATGTTCAGGCACTACAGTCACATTCTTTTGTTTGTCTTCTTTGAGAGACATCAGAACTCTTGATCTATGACCAACATTTGGAACAACTTCGGGGTCAATTAATGTAGAGCCATATTTGCTTGTAGTAGAAGAGATATCATGCAGCGTATACGGTAATGGTGTAGTTAATTTGAGTTTTTCTTCGTGATCATGAAATGCGCTGAAAGCATTGATATTTAAATTAAACACACTTATCACACTTATAAGTGGTGCCCAACAACTCAAGACGGAAACGCGGCAGACCTCGTCGGCGATGGTGGGATGACTTGGATTCCTTTTTGAAGGACTGGCCGGAGACTGCAAAGATTAGGGAAACGTGGAAAAAGTGGGGGGAGGCCTTGGCCCAGCAGTGGGACACACCGGGCTCTTAATAATAATAATAATAAGTGGTTATCTATCACATCTGTTTAGTTAGTCCGAATTTTCATTAGTTAGAAAATCATGTTTTTTTGAAATCGTTTCACTTCCATGGATTGGTTATAAAACAAACCTAATCAAACCTGCAGATTCTTTAGGACAGAATCCAGAATCGGTATTTTTTAACTTATGACGAATGAAACAAAGGGTTACCAAACTTTGGAACTGTGATAGTATACCCTTGTTAGCTTCGTTTGTAACTAACTGACTAATTAACTAACTATGTAAATGAATCTAGGGAAGTTGAGGTTAACCTACTTATAGTCATCGGATTGACTTGAAATTTTGCATGCTTATGCGATTTCGATGACATTACAATAATATGGTACTGCCAAGATGGTATGATGCTGAAGACGAAAGGTGGTTAGGTTAGGTTAGGTTAGGGCGAGAAGCTAAACCTGGGAGCCATGAATGTGACGACGCGCCAATGGACACAGTACGTCACACAGTTGAGGAGTGTGTGGCATGGGGCCCTCTCGACCATTGTTTCAGCGAAGCTTGACTGTAAGAGGGGCTGAGATGCGATGGTCGCTTTCTAATCAGTGATGACACAAAAGGAGGCCGCGGAGCGGGAGCGAGAGGATGACCCATTTGCTCCCGTAATCCGAAGGAGGCGAGCAGAGCGAGCAAGACGGCTCTACGCGAATTTGATCGCCCCGTCGTAGTTGACCGGATGGCCAGGTCAGGGGATCCGGCGGGCCATCTATATTGATCAACTGAAGTCTCCCGAAGCGCTCTTTCAATGGAGACTACGATAAGTGGACCTGCCGGTAAGGGGCGTAGTCGAATGCGCAAGCAGAGCCTGCGGCCCTCGCCAACAAGGGCGTGGAAGGAAAGCGCTGAGTTTTTAGTGGATATTCCTTCCGCTATCGGTTGGTAAGCCAGCGCTAAAAAAAACTCGTTTTTTAATAGCGAGTTTATCTTCAGTCACTACATCAGTCAGTGTTAGAAGTACAGTACACTTTATACACCACTGCAATAAAAGGATGTAATGTTTATTTATGCATGTTTGTAATTTTTTCTTCACCATAACTAACCTGACATGTATAGGGTATTGTTAAAATAATTTAATTACCGTGGGTCAAAGATACTTAAAAAAAATAACGATTGGGCACGTCTTTTAACTTCGATAATGGTCAGGTCAGAGATCCCTTAAAGGGACAAGTTCGCCATTGTACAAGTTAATGTTAAGTTTATGTAAGATTTTTTTTTTCGTGCAATAAAGAGTTTACATAGATACATACTTTTTAGCAGTCTTTTTTATGGCATAGAGAAGGCTACTGAGCACAAGTTTGGAATAGGAACTAGTTAACTGTTGCTAAACACGGCGCGGTTAGATAGGTACCATATTATTGTATTGTCATCGGGTTCACATGCTTTCTGAATTTCAACGCATAATGATAGCGGAAAGTGGTTAAAAATAGACTTGCAATATTTGACCCATAAGCCATTACTGACAAGGCAGTTAAAAAAAATCCTGGAAAAAACAAATAATTACCATGTTTTATTCCAGCTTTCTTTCCCATGGACGTTAATATTGTCCAGCATTAGAAAAAAATCAGATATAAATCTTAAAACCTCATGCGTTTCTGTACTAGTACTTACTACATCATTAACGTAACTTGCATTGTCATTCATTGATCCATCATAATTGTCAAGATCGTTAGTTGAATCAATAGTAAACAAATTTGAGGGTGGCATTTCATTTTCTTCTTTACGATTAAACACGCCGAATCTAAGTGTTTCATCAGCTGCATCAATAGGCGCTGCAGTAGCAGAAAGCACATTTTCTGTGTAATTGTAATTATATGTAGCTTTCTTAAGTTCATCTGCTTCAGTAAAATGTCCCATTATATCATCTACAACAGTAACGTTGTCTTTTTCATCATCGTTTGCATCGTCAATAACCGATTTAAGCGATCTCTTGTAATTATTACCAAAGTGACTCCAGCTGTGATCATCATTGTAAGGGGTATCAGTAGGATGCTTTGATAATTTATGGGGAGTCAATCCTTTCCCAGAGTTGAACAATTCGTAATTTTCTTCGGCTTTCGGCAAAGTTACTTTCTTTTTACCAGCTATCTTCACATGACTTGCCAATTTAAAGAAACTAGGTTCCTGTGGTGGTATCTCCTTCCTTATTGGTTTTATTTCGAAACGAATCCCCTCTCCCAATTGCTCTTCGGTGTCTAATACAACACCTGTTGGCAATTTAAGCAAAAGAAATAAGTTGGCAGTGACCTTAGGGGCTGATATACTTGAGCATTTACTCGAGCATTCTAGCTAATGTGCTCAAGTCTAGCAGCACCATAACGTTATTAGTAAATATTTGTGTGTATTCGAAGTAAAGGAATAAGTTTAATGGTATAAGTAGTTTTTCTTTAGATTACTGTTTTTTTTATTGTTGAAGTTTACCAATTATTTCATGTTACTGATGTTTGATTCGCTGCCGACCAATGGCAACATCGACTTTAAATGTTATATCTGGCCAGTGTTTATCATGAACTTGCACGTTTCTCTAAAGAGTTTTTAATCGATTATTTTTAACGAGAGGGTATAGAAAATGTAAAGTGACTTATTCAATTAAAAAAAAACACATTGTTCTACCACAGATAAAGTTAAGGAAATACATTCATTTTGTAGCTTATTAAAGAGGCTAGCTTTGGTGAAAAACTTGGAGGTGTCGCTGACGTGAAAGTAATAATTAGAAAATATATATATATTTTTGTACAGCAATATATCCTATAATTGATGTCATATAATGTCTTTACTATATGCAAAATATACATGACGCACGTCAAAATCGGCTGGCTCTAAAAAACATAATTGAAGAAAAATCATATTTCGTTTTTTTTTAAAGTATAAACTATAAAGTTTGGTGATAACGTTAAAGACAGACAAATATTAGTAGGTATGGATAAATTGAACTAAAAATGTATTTAGTTTATTTAGAAATATGACAAAACTAAAGGCCAAAATCAAAGTGATATGTGTAATAATAATAATTAGGAAATAGCGACTCCATGGATTCTAGAACCACGTTTTGCTACCAAAATCCTAACCCTAACAGTAACGGTGAATACGCCAGTAAAAAAAATGCTCTTTATAGTATGTTGTTTTGTTACAAGCGTTTATTTAATCTGCACTGCTTCTCTATTCTAGGCGGTAAAATCCAAATCGTCTTTGACCTGTTATGGTATTGTTTTTAACTCGGCTGTCATTACTGTCAATTAAATAAGAGCTATCAAAACGTTGACAATACGATAACAGGGCCTCTATTCTAGACGGTATAAACGATATCGTAGTTTACCTGTTAAGGTATTGTTATGACGTCAGCCGCCATCACTGTCAAGAAAATAAGAGCTATCAAAACGTTTGACAATACGGTAACAGGACAAAAACGATATTGTTCTTACCGTGTTGAATAGAGGCGCTGCTGGTCAAAAACGATGTGGTTTTTATCGTGTTGAATAGAGGCCCTGGGCATGGCCTGGGTATTCTAGGCCATAAAAATTATATAGTCTTTGATCTGTTATCGTATTGTCAACGTTTTGATAGCTCTTATTTACTTGACAGTAATGTCTGTAATGGCTGCTGACGTCTAAACAATACCGTAACAGGTCAAATACGATATGGTTTTTATCGTGTTGAATAGAGGCCCTGTTCGTATGTATGGTTGTATGTTGTCCATCAAAATTTACAAACAAATCTGGAACAAGTTCTCGTTGAATGGGCTGAAAATTGGACCACATGATGTAAAACCGGTGACAATGCAATATTATGGTATCTAAGAGCTGATCTGATGATGAAGTCGGAAGGTGGTGACAGGATCTCCGCTATAATGGAGTCCCCATATAGGTGTACTGGCAGGTAAACTAAGTTCGGCTGCTTACGCCGCCGCGCCGTTAGGAAAATTAGACAATTAACCAATGTTGAGACAGCTCGCTTAGTTTATTATAGTTATTTTCATAGTGTCATGTCGTACGGTATTCTGGTTTGGGGTAAGGCAGCTGACTTACAAACTATATTTGTGTTACAAAAAAGGGCCATTCGTTCTATTTACAACTTAAACTCCCGTGACTCCTTAAGAGAACTTTTTAAAGAAATTAATATCTTAACTGTAGCGTCTCAATTTATTTATGAGAATATTATTTATGTTATTAAGAATTTAGTTTATTTCACCAAAAATTCTGATATACATAATTTAAATACTAGAAATAAAGATAAAATCACTATTCGAAAATTCCGCGTCCGTAAAGTAAGTATTTAAAGCATTTGTTGGTCAATGCTTTAATTACATACATACATACATTAAATCACGCCTGTTTCCCAGAGGGGTAGGCAGAGACCACTTCTTTCCATTCATTTCTGTAATAAATTACCGTAGTTTTAAAGTTACCCTTTCCAGCACTTAAAAATTACTTACTTTAAAAAGTCGTTGATGTCTAAACCGTATTATAGGGTCGAGGACTATCTAACAGACAAAAATGCATGGTCTAAATGGTGGTTGCTCTTAGTCCACCCAACGAAGACCAAGAACTGCCACTCAGACGGACAGACGGACAGACGGACAACAAACTGATCCTAAGGGTTCCGATTTTTCCTTTTGAGGTGAGGAACTTATGTGTAAAAAATCAGATAAATTATGCAAACACCATCTCGCAACACGATGAAATTAAGTTGTCATTAGCATTTTACTTTAGATATAAGTACCTACGACAAACTGATAAGAAGAATTGGAAAATTTTGATATTTAGACATCTCACTACCTAGACAATACATAACTAACACCCGTATTCACAAACAACACCGTTGATGTAGGAAAACATGTCGAAACTTTTATTTGGTCGCCTTGTTGTTTTTTGTTTTTTTTTGTCTTTTTCTCCCTCTATCTCACTCCTAATATTTTTGTCATGTTTTTCTGCTAAACTACGCATGATATTTGATATTATATTTAATTTAATATTAATAGCTTTATATAATAATAGACTAAGTAGTATCATTGTAGTAAGAAATATGGTTAAAAAATGACTGACTGCTGAGTTTCTTGAGGCGTTTCTTCTCGGCAGTGGTCTCCTCTTGGGAAGCGCTGGTAGACTCCTGACGTGTAAAAGTGCCCGTGCGGCATACTTACTGAATAAATGTCTTTTATCTTTTTTTTATACTTAAGGGTTCCTTCACTGAGTAAACGCACTGCGTTCAATACAGCTTTGTGATTGGTCCTTTTTGACCGATCTTTTGTATATGAGACGATTTGACAGACCCTGTGTGTTCGTGAGCACTGTGAAACCTCATAGTGACGTTTGTGAATACGGGTGTAAGAGTGGATTCGACCAAACTTGAATTCAAACGCAAATAACTATACCAGGAATAGGTACTTCTATTCCACAATTTCACTCTCGAGTAAACCAGTGGTCGTTTTTCCACACAGTCTAAGGTATAGCTATACTTAGGGCCTGTTATAAATTCGATGTTGGTGAAATCGATACATTATTTTTAACATCAACATTATGCCAAAGTATGATTTTGCATTAGAAAAGAATGCAAAGTGATGGTATGCTGAAGAAAATTATGCGAATGGTAATTCTGCATAAAGTTAAATCTGCCAAGTAACATATGCGATACAAATCCAACAAAAAAATGTGCAACATTCATTACCTTTACACCTAATTACCTTTAGTTGTAAACGCACCTGTTTTCGAATTTTTGCGTCTCCCCAACGCAGTCAACCCCCTGTGCACCAACATTTTAACCTTATCATCCGAATGCTTAGGGTTTTTCTCCCCCAACGAAGTCAACCCCCTGTGCACCAGAACTTTACCATCCAAATGCTTAGGGTTTTTCTCCCCCAACGCAGTCAACCCCCTGTTCATCAGCACACTAACTTTATCATCCAAATGCTTAGGGTTTTTCTCCCCCAACGCAGTCAACCCCCTCTGCACCAGCACTTTAACCTTATCATCCAAATGCTTAGGATTTTTCTCATGTCTTATCTCCTTTTTATTATTCTCGAGAACACCATAATCGCTATAAGCTTGTGCCATTTTGGCTAATTTATCATATTTATTATTGACATAATCTTCAACGTATTCTGTGTCGCTTAGGTCTTTGCCATTATCGCTCAGACTGACTTTGTTTGTGTGTAAATTCGCGAGAGCAGAATTTTTTATAATTGTATTCAGTTCATCAGGATAAAGAGGCATGGGTCCCTTCCAATTGGGATTGTTTATGTCCGTTAAACGGTATTTCAAACCGAGTTGTAGCATATCAAGTTCTTTGCTCTGTAACAATAGATTTTGAATTTAATTTTCACGTATCAATTACATCGGGGTTTTTTAGGGTTCCTAATTAATCGCTCTAAATATCTGATGTGGCAAGATACTGTAGTACAATAAGGTTATAGTGTGTAAAATAGACCTCATTGCACTGTACTTTTTGATACTTGTGTCTCATTTGCTTTTAATTATTTAAATTTAAAGGCAAATGATTCGATACAATAAGCGACTGTTTATTTTGTATAATTTTGGGAGTCGCTGCTAAGCCTTAGAGCAGAGCACATCTTTTGTATCAAGTATTTTTAAAGCTCAAGAAGATTAAATAAAAGAGTATTCTTTTTATCCGTGTTTATGTGCCACCCTTCTCCACAATACTCACCCGACTTCTTTTTTCTCCATCCTCGTCGTCCCTATTCTCATCCGCAGCGTCAACTGTCTCTGCGCCCTCGATATCTTCACCCCCGTCAAGTTGCAGCAGCTTCCTCAGATTGGGCACTTGCAGCTCCATATTATTACTAGACGGTTGAACTGGTGATTGCCTATCAATATATAAGAATTTAGTAATAAATAATTAGGGCAAATTTATAGATATAAAATAAATATAATTAATAACGTCTATGTAGTAAACTACTTCTAATCGTGTTTTCACGTTAAGCAGGCTCAAGGAAATATGATCAAGTTTAATATATCCAAAGAACAGACACAAAAGCGTTATGATTATTGACCTCTTAATTAATACTCGAATTAGAATAATTTAGTGTCATTAGGTACAAATGGAAAATCGTCCACTTGAAATTATACATCAGTTCAGAAAAATGACCATTTGAAATACAACAAAAAGGAAAATTGTCCATCCTGAATAACGCCAAAATGGAATCATGTCCCATGGTAAAATTGTCCAATATGATATTGGTCGAAAAAAATATGTCTATTTATTTACGTACACTCAGAAATATGACCAATACGTCCTACCTGAAATATATACAATTTATATTGTATTTATATGGTCTTAATTCATATTAGACTACATTCACTTGTACGTATTTCATTTTGCTCATAATTTATAATGGACAAAATTCCATTCGGACTTAATTAATTTTCAACGAAAGTAAATTTGGTTATAAATACTTTTCAGCACAATTAAATTTCAACTTAATTCACTTTGGATACTATTAATTTTGACCCAAATTCAGAATGGTTATTTCACGTGGACGATTTTCCAATTGTACCTAATGACACTAAATCATTAGAATTTGTACTGTGTTACAAGTTGTCAATTAGTGACTTTTAGAGCAACAGGAGTATAGTTAGGATACGTGAGTCATTATTACGGTTAGAACTTCTGGTGGCATATCGTGGTTTTAGAAGCCATGGAATTGCTGTTTCCCAATTATTATAATCAAGCCACCTTGATTTTCACCTTCAGTGTTGTCATTACAATATTTCAAAATGCATTCATTCGTTAAATTTCTAAACAAGTTCAAATGAATTTTGGTAAATAAGCATTTTCAAACTATAAGATTTCAAACTTTAAACATTAGTAGGTAGGTATGGATAAAGCGAACTAAAAAATGTATTTAGTTTACTTTGAAATATGACAATTGAATTTAAATATTGAGTTATGTTTATAACAATTAGATATACAGAGCGAAAGTACGGAGCGAAGGGTCGGAAGGGGCCGCCCTAGGCGTACTTTTTCGAATCAAAAAGGAGAAATACTGGAAAGAGCCGAATTTTAAGTACCCGAAACCGACGTGGGTGCATGACTCGATGTATGAATGTGGAAGAAGCGAAAGAGATTTGTCAAGATCGTAGCAGGTGGAAAAAAGTGGTCTCTGCCTACCCCTCTGGGAAACAGACGTGATTTAATGTATGTATGTATGTATAATGATAAGGAAATAGCGACTCCATGGATTCTAAAACTACGATATGCCACCAAGGGTCCAAACGCTATAGTCTGTACTTTTAGGTATTAAAAAAAATGAAAACAATCCAAACCACGTGGCATTGTTGAACAGCCAATCAAAACCGTTTAATCGAACTGTGACGTATCAGTGCTCTACTTCTATTGGCTGACGAACTTTATCACGTGGGTTTTTTGTTTACATTTTTTTAAATACCTAAAAGTCCCAACTCTAATCATTATGTATTATTTACTTACAAAATGGTCGATATGCTTAGGGCTCCGCTGTAACTCGGCGTAGTTGTTTTCTTCACATCAGGGTACCGCTTCAGCTGTCAAATATTAATTAATTAAACCTTCTGTGACGGACTGACTGACAAAGTACCTACCGGGAAAATTGTTTGGGCGCCCTTTTTACAAGCTTTTATTTAACCTACACTGTTTGTAAGTTAATGGAATGGGCTAAAATTTGGACCACATATGTAAACCCGATAACAATGCAATATTATGGTGTCTAAGAGGTGAACTGATGATGGAGATGAAAAAAATAGATGCAATTTAATTCGCACCTTATAACTATTATACTATTGTTTTAATCGTGCTTTCAGAAATCATCGGATCGTTGTTCGTGTCTGCGCGAACGAAGATTCACGACACGCCATATAAATTGTGTTCTACTGTAACCTATTGATGCGTTGAACTCAAGAGCGAATGGTTGGTTAAAGAGAATCGCCTACCTGGGGATTGGGAAGGCCCTTGAAATAAAAGATTTAGGTGGGTGCCCATCTAGTTGCATACAAACTATTGTCATAATATCGATTGTCATAACACTTTAATCATAAAGTTGATACTAATAACATTTTTTTGGCATGAATTGTGCTAATGTCATAATTGTTCCCTGTCATAATTGTATTTTGTTATAATTGGTTTTACCATAATGACGAATGACATACATTTATGTTGTCATAACATGGATGATTATAATTATTCGCTGCCAGAAAAGTAGGTTAGGTTAGGTTAGAACTGTGACCTCGCATACAACCGAATCGCTGCCAGAAAAGTAGGTTAGGTTAGGTTAGAACTGTGAGCTATGTACATATGCTTCGCATGTCTTATGCGCAACCAGTTTATGCGTTTATACTGTATGCCCATTATAAAGTATGCATATATTATTTAATGCGCATCAAATGTATGCCCATAACACAGTATGCACAAAAATGTATGGCTTAATACAGTTATGCATAATGATGATTACTTATATTATAACGATTAATGATAACGTATGCTTAAAAAATATGACTTCAAACTTTATGCAACCCGAAATGGACCCGATTTAGGTACTTAAACCCTGTTCAGACTTACTTAAGTAGTAAACAACTTTCTTACCTCGAAATGCAACTTTTTTTTATGGAACAGCAATTTTAAATAAAATAAAGCAATCACGGACAATACATTGGCCAAGTGATGTCCAAAATGTTTTCTCAGTTTACTTCATTTACGATACAAGAGCTGTTTTAGCCAAAAAAGTTTCATTTTGAGGTTAGAAAGTTGTTTACCATAGAAGACAAGTAAGGCTGACCAGGGTTTACATTTTTTACCGAACTCGTGCTGACTCCAGGTGCAATGTTCTTCTCGGTCGAGGGCGACGGTCGTCGCCTGTGAATTAAGCTATGCTTCAAGTCCAGGTGCTTTGTCTATTTCCGACATCGTGATTGAAACGCGTCCAGAAAGAGAAAGAAACAAACTTTGTATTTAATCAATCTTGGCGGCTATTGCCAAACGCACTCGCAATCGCAATCGTTTTAATATTGAAAGTCGAAGGCGAGTCTGCATATAAAATGAAACCAATTGTTCCACTTTGAAGTCGATTCCGATTGCGAGTGCGTTAGGCAATAGGCCAGCTGGTCTATATTGAAACCCCTAATCGTTATTTGTCCTAATGCATCGTTTGTCCGAATCTTTGTTTATCCTAAAGCCATTTCTGCCGGAATTTTAAAACTTATAACACTATACTAACCTAACCTAACCGCAGGTATTTTTGGAAATCTTGAAAAGTGGTCTGACTCAGCTGAAAACCGTTTAGGACAAACGATAATTAGAACAAACGATGCGTTATGGTTATGCCAACCCTCGCAACGGAGCCGGCAAATCAGTGGCAGTTGTACGTCAGGGTTATCACTACTCCGAACAGATTAAAATACAACGTCATTTAAAAGAAAATCTAAATGTGAACAGAAACCAGCTGCCTCTTCTTGGTGGCTTCTACTCGCTAAATGTTTGACTGACATATAGTACAGTCGCGAACTTTAATTTGGTACCCACCTTAGGTCCAAAGTCAACCTGACATTCTACAACATTAAGGTTGAGTTTCCCAAAAGTTACAAATGACTTGACTTCTCTAATGAAGTAATGACATTGACGACTTCAAGCATAATTTTCTGACAAATTAACGTTCGTGATAGTACTTACAAAAATAATTTCTTCTTTGTCACTTTTATGGCTGACTGTACGTAACCCTTGGTGCGTTGACCAGTATTTTTTAAATTATTAAGTGTACGTTACCTTATTTTTAACTTTCTTTGATTTCTTCTTGGCTTGTTTCTCCTCGGGTTCGTTGTCAATGCTGACAGGTGCGTCGATGTCATTCTCTTTAATATTCTGTGTGTGTTCATATTGCTGAGTTGTCAGCTGGATTGTAGACCTTAGTTTATTTTTCTTTGAAGTTTGAGTTTTGGGGGAGATTAGCCCTCGTGTTTTTTTTTTATCTATAAATCTGGGAAAATAAAGGATCTCTATTGCACATTTGTCTGATCGTTTGGCTTCAACATCACTACAGCTGGCATCGCTTGCTGTCAAGTGTAAACAATTATGATTACAATATCACAGGAAGATAGGTAAAAACAATGCAGACTCAAAGCCGTAATTGCAATAATAAGTAGATTTAAAAAAAAACCGTCTTTAAAAACGCAATATTCCAGGACGCTGACTTCAGTTAGACTGACCATTTGAAAAGAAGATATTTTTTGCGTTTTTGAAGGCGGTTTTTTATTTTTTTAAACATTGTTCTTTTTATGATCATAAACTGTTATGTTCTCCAACTTCTCAATTAATAAGAAACTAGGATATTTCAAGCTCGCCGCAAGCAACGCCGCGGGAATCATAAGGGTGTTACCAGACCAATCGATCGATCGTCGATCGATGGTAGAATGGATTAATCGACGTCGATCGGTTCCTACAAAATCAATCGATCGATTGATGCCGTCGATTGATGATCGATTGGTCTGGTAACACCCTAAGTAGTGTAAACCAAATGCGCTGCGTCAATAGGTACCATTGAGGAGTTCCGGTGCCCATCTATGGTCTTCATTATCAGTTCCACTTCACCAAATGATAATTTCTGAATGATAATGCTAGATTTGTTACTGAATTTAATGAGTGCCTTCAATTTCTCACGAATACCCTCATCGAATACTGACTTGGTGACAAATGGGACCACTTTGAGACTATAATATACCCTATCAAACGAAAAAAGAATTTCAAAATCTGTCCACATTTGACATGTCTACAGTATGTAAACTAACTAAAACCATCTCTTTAAACCAGTTGATAGCCAAGTCGAGTTAAGTGTTTTAACACATGTTTTGCTAGTGCGGGTCGAATATTTTTAATTTTATCATTGTTTAAAAATTATAAACACTTACCTTTTTCAAAGTCGGTTAACCCTAAAAGTATCATCCTATGTGTAATGTTTACGTCGTGACAGATTTATGTCATTCAAATTTCACTGGTGTCACTTTATTGTCAATTATAAGGGCGATTACCAGACTGCGTGACAATGAAGGAGCGGTTCCGGTTAGTACCGGATAGTAGTAGTAGTAGTGGTGGGCCTCGTCCTCGTATTGACGTCAGAACGGAAAAAAGGATCTACAACCATTTTACAGAAAATCTTGGCTTCAGCACTAGAAAAGCGGGAAGTTGTATGATATGGTACGTTTGCTGAACCCCACACCTCTAGACTATTTCTTCTGGGGATGGGTGAAACAGTTAGTATTTAAAAAAAGTGTCGAGAACGGAGGAAGAAATGAGGCTGCGGATTGTACAAGCTTCGAACATAATTAAGCGACGTGCCCGGCAAAATCCAGATTTGATGCGTAGCGTTCACTTGAAACAACCATCGTCGCTTGGTTCAAATAACGGCCACATTTGGTCTAATCTACGTCGTATTTAATCGGAAGTGTGCACATAGCCTTACTTTAACTGACATTGAAAATGTTGAACTTGGCCTTGACCTGACAACCAGATGACAAATGTTACAATTGTAAACAAATAATACAGGATGTTATTGAATCATGAATAACTAAAATGATATTTTTTGTATTACAATTATAAATTCTAAAAAACGTTAGAATTTCAATAATTTATATACGAAGACCTTATTTATCGCCTAGACATGCCCGGATTCAAACAAATGGTTTTAGTAAGTTTACATACTGTATACCTATCGTCTGCCATAATTATTTTTAGTCAATGTGTTTTAGGCCGTACTTATCGCAAATCATAACTTATTTTTTTCGAAACTGTTACTTCTTCACGATTTTTATAAATGTAGCCTAAGTAATTTAGCCAAGCCTTGTTTGTACGTTAAATGTTTAAAAATTCTGAAAAGTTTACGATTTCAGCGAAATAAAATCATGTATAACTCATAGTCATACATTATTTTATGTCTAGGGATCAGTTATGTCTTGGGATAGGAAATTCGGATGCTTTTATACTTACAATTAGCAAATTCCCGGAAAAAGCTTAGCAAGTATGGAGTCGGCTTCTTAAAAATATTATTTTAATTATTTAAGTTCCAGGATTTGGTGATTTTATAAAACGTCAGGAAATAGTGATAACTGTCAAAATATTTAGGTTATGACTTTTTTCAGCAATTTTGTTAACATAACTACACGTTGGTAAACAGTTTTAACTACAAACAGGGTGTAACAAAAAAAATGTGGTGAATCGTTTAAGGGCGTAATTGAACAAAAATGGTGATTTAACATAAATAATAACGTTAGTACCATTTTTTTTCATAAGAATAATATGTAACTTAACAAATTTAATTTAGTTTGATGTTCTAGAATAGTGTAGGTACTGTTAGTTAAACAAGCCACATATTTTGTAAAAAGAAACAACTAAAATATGTTATTTAAACTTTAATACGCATGTGTATAATTATGCATCCTAATTTCCGGTATTCCGGGAAATCCCGGAAAATTTATTAGCAAAATTAAATTGAGTCCGCCTCCATACTACTTAACATCAACGCGGTGTAGGCATTGAAGCCGAAGTTTAGGTATAAAAGCATCCGAATTTTCGACCCTGCTTTTTTTAAATTTATTTTCAAACTTTAATAAGACATGTAATAAGACTAATAAGTGTACAGTCAAGGAAATTGATTCGTAGACCACTTTGGACTATGTCAAAGTGACACTGTCAATAAAATCATAAAGAGTCTCTTACGTTTTGATTGATTACTTGACTTTGTCATAGTCTGAAGTAGTCTGCATGTATGATTATGAGAGCTTAGGTAAAACAAACTTGTCTATAATCTTGTCGAGCTGCTCCGAGTTTTTGCTGTGCGAGTTGTCGGGCGTCGTCGCGCCATCCATCTTCCGGCTCTTGAAAAACCTTCGCCAAAACCTGGACTTAGCTTTCACTGCCTTCTTTTTTTTCTTGGCTATTTTTCCATCTGCCAACTGTATTTGCCGTTTGTTCTGTAAATTTAAAGGGGTTTTTCAGATTCATTGGTTGATAAACTTCGGAGATGACGGGGGAGAGCGGTCATTTTTAGGGTTCCGTAGCCAAAGGGTAAAAACGGGACCGTATTACTAAGACTCTACTGTCTGTCCGTGTGTCGGTCTGTCCGTCTGTCCTTCTGTCCGTCTGTCTGTCTGTCCGTCTGTCCGTCTGTCCGTCCGTCCACCACCACCACCAGGCTGTATCTCATGAACCGTGATGGCTAGACAGTTGAAATTTTCACAGCTGATGTATTTCTGTTGCTGCTATAACAACAAATACTAATAAATATTTTTTATCATGAATATTTTTTATGACAAAATTTTAATTTTTGCCGAATTGGGATCATTTTGAGTTTATAAAAGTGTTTACTAAATATGACAAGTCAGTTGTTATGCAGTATACTTTTAACACTGTCCGTACCTTCTCCGGGATCCTGATAGCAGTTGCAGGTGGAAAGTATATATTTAGTTTCCGAAATATCTCCTCAGAGTCGATGGGGACGCCATTTTGTTTCTCCGGTAGATATTGCAACGACCTTCTCGGCCGAAAGTTCTCTCCCAGCATGCCATTGCCGCGGTCAGCCATCAGGGTCGTTGTGTCGCGAATGCTCTTCTTTAGTTTAGATATTTCTAGGTCCGTCTTGATAAGTTTCTGATAGAATTCTGTAAATTAGGTAGGTATATAGATTTTAAACATCGTTCAAGTCAGTCGGTCTAAAAACATTTTACATAATTTTATTTAACTGCTTAGGAAATTAATAATAAACGTCTAGCATAAAACAAGATGCATATTTTCTTGTAGCATAATGGTACAAATGACATAACTCTCAATTAAGACAAAAAGGGATCAACTTTTTGTTTTTGTTATTCTGTCCCGTAAGCCAGGAGACAACAGTGATAGAGTTTCTTAGAAAAATGCTAGAGACTTAACAGAAGCGCGTGGAGCTGACCCCATGTGCTTCTGTTTAGTCCATTAGAGAAAATACTCTTTTACCGAACAATTGTCTTCGCGTGTGATATCGTCCGTTACGTAAACTACTATTATTCTATGGTTTTGTCTTATAGTTTCTGTAAAAAATTGTAACTTTGAATTTGATTAAAGTAACCCGGGTTTCCGGTCCTTTGGACTCACCACGAATTGCGCTACTCCTGTAACCCTCCCCCAGCTTGTTGGAGTCGATGATGCTGGAGAGCTCCGAGTTCATCCTTCCATGGCTCTGGACGTTCTGGGGACAAGCATCAGGAGTACCTTAATTAAATCTAAATATGCAAAACAGTACCGTGACTGAATAAAGATTGAGTAATGAACATCTAAACTTTCGCATTAATAATATTACCTATTAAGATTTATTTTACGCAAACACCTCAACAAAAAAACCGGACAAGTGCGAGTCGGACTCGCCCACCGAGGGTTCCGCACATGACACGATTTAGTCAATTCAAAATTTGTACCTACCGCCGTTCCTTGCATAAAGACCCTGTTTTTTTTGTTATTTAACTAAAAATTTACAGATTTCAGATTTTTTCCTATACTTGTAGTAAAAGACGGTGTTACTTGTAAAATTTCATAGTTCTAGGTCAATGGGAAATACCCTATACATTTTGATTCCCTCGAGAGTGTCGACATACACGTTTTTGGCGATATAAAGGGCCGTATTTTATTTTTTTACGTAAATGTAGAAGTTCGATTTTTTCACAGGTTCAATGGACTGTAGACCGGAGTATATGCTTTGAATTTCAACTTGATACCTCCACGCGTTCCCGAGATAAAGGTTCTTTACAGACGGACAACAAAGTGATCCTTATAAGGGTTCCGTTTTTTCCTTTTGAGGTACGGAACCCTAAAAACACAAGACAAAATCTTCACCAGTTCCCAATATCCTTAAATCACCAACTATTAACCCTCTTTGCTGTTTAAAAATTAACAAATACTTGTGGCGGCCATTTTGCGGCTATTCCGCAATAAACAAGACCCAGGTGGGCGGGCTGAGTTACGCAGAGCCCGTATTCCGTTGAAGCGTTTACTAATATTGGGGTCAATTTAGAAACAGTGGTTTCAAAAAAGACAAGCGCCGTGTTTTTTTGCCCCCAATGTTTTGTCCTTATCTGTCAAATCCAAATGTCACAATGAAAGATAAGGACAAAAAATTGTATAGCTATAACACCATTATTCAACGTTTATTAGTAAGGGAGAAGATATTTATTCAGTAGGGACGGGTGCTTTTACACTCTACGCGCTTCCCAATTCCAAAAGAAACCACTGCTGAGAAGCGCTGCGAGCTGAATCTGTATACTAGTGTAAAATGCCTGCAAAATAAACTTATTTATTTATTTCTTTCTTTCTTTCAAGGAATTCAACGGTCAGTCATTTTTAGGGTACCCCATGTCCGTCTTTCCGTCTGTCCCAGATTTTACTCCGAAACTCTTGGTACTACTAAGCTGTATATTGCCATAGTCTTAAGTACAGTCAAGAATTTTAATTTGGGAACCACCTTAGGCCGTTACGCATTAAGTTCACTATTTGAAATCAAATTTGTGTTTTTGTGCAATAAAGACTAAATAAATAAATAAAAATACCTACTAAAAATTGTCTAAGACAGCACCAAATAAATTTAGATGAAATATTAGTTCATACTGTTTTTTGAGAAAGTTTTTTGTGTTTGTAGTAACGGCTTCGGGACACTACACATGGTCTGACATGCTCTTGCGCGTTTTTTTAAAGTGTAGCTTAATTTGAGACTTTAATTTGTCTAACTCAGATATTTTGATCTTAGTGCTCAGGGTTGGCAACGCGCGGTTTTAGGATTGCAGTCTTGATAATGCAAATGTCCATAGGTCACAAATTCATGCCAAAAAAGACTCGGGGAAGTAAAACCACTGGTAGATTAAATATGCTGTAGCACGAAGGTGACATAACTTTAAAAGCCGCCATTTTATTTAGCCAACCTCCTTAAAACGCCAGTAGATTGCAAACTCCAACCGTTTTTTGAATATTTAATTAATAGGCTGTTTGAAATATGCCTAAATGCCTGGTAACTGAACGGTCTTAAATAGAAACCTTAGGGTGTAAAGCTGAGGGCCATTATTATACAGGTGTCCCAGAAACCGACGTCAACTCGTCTAGGCCTAAAAAAAAAACGGGCAAATATGTTTAAATACTTCGCTGATTCGTAATGATTCTAATTATATAAGATACCACTGAAAAACGAATGAAATAAAACATGAAATTAATGATTTTTCGTGACATGGACAATATGGACATGGGAAAATTAGAAAAATTCAGATTTAAATGATCAATATCTCCGAAACTAGCAAAAATCGCTGAATATACATAGGGGTTAAATCAATAGCTTTTTAGCTGCTCTATCAGCCCTAGACAGGTTGACGTCGGTTTCTGGGACACCTTGTATACCTGCTCATCTTAGATGAGTAAGTATATGACGACGACGTATGTATTGGTGACGTGTCACAAAGGATTAGGAACAGTGTAATAAGAGAACATTGTAATTAAAAATAAGATGTAGTGACGAGGATTAATAAAGTAATGCTGAAGTGGTTTGGTCAAGCGGAGAGAATGATGAAGTGAGATTAACGAAACAGATATATGAGGCAAGAGTAAATGGGAATTTGAAGGCCAAGGCGAACGTTCCACGATCAGATCGGGGACGTGTTAAGAAAGGGCCAGGTCAGGAGACTCTAAACCGACGCACGTGTCTGAAGAGACTTATGAGTGTGGAGGAAGCGAGGGAAGTTTGTTTGGATCGTAGCAAGTGGAAGGAATTGGTCTCTGCCTACCCCTACAGGAAAGAGATGTGATTGTATGTATGTACGTATCTTAGATGAGATCCCGTCTCTCTTTTCGACTAGAACTTTTGTGACGTTTTTTGGGCCTGGAATGGAAAAGCCAGGATTAGCTTATAAATACAGCTGTTAAGAGGATTGTTAAGCTGAAAATTAGCATATCAAGAGTGCCTTTCCAAGATTTTTTTTTAAATATAATGTTTACATTGAAAAAACGGGAACGTATTAAAAGAAATTTGTCCTAATCGACTGTTTTAATTTCAAGGCATTAAAAATATTAATAAAACGATTTTCTTATTTTTGTTCAGTCGAGTACAATGTACACCTTGGATGAAGGTGCAAAACTGTATACATATGTATCTTTGTAGTCGATAGCTCATAATCTCACAAAAAAAAGAATTTAATCATTTAAAAAAGAATGTCTCAGAGACCTCATTGGCTTGTAATGAACTTAACTAACAAAGGTTCAAATATGTTAAACTTTTTATGAGTCGACTGTACTCCACATGCACAAAATTAGCAATCACAACAAAGTCTAAACTCCCAACAAACAAGTCAAATTTAATATTTTCTCATATTTTGCTAAGGTTATCGACTTAATAACGCCGAATCGATTAGAATCGACGCGGCCCGAAACTTTAGGCGTTAAACAGCTCCAAGTTAACAAACATACATGAGTGTTGCGACGTCTTAGGTTAAGGGGAAGCCGGTGTTGAGTATTTGAAAGTTTGTGTTGTGTTTTAGGGCACAGTTTTTTTTAGTGTTTTCAAATTTTATATTTGACATACCGAATACAAGATGATACGTTTCATCTGGGTACTCAAAATAGGGATTATTTTATTACATAAAAAAAAACGGTGTTGTCCATTTATTCATAAAAATACATTGGTAACTAACAGCTAAGTGCTAATCCAACCGTCTATTTTCTAGGATTCATAATTCATTCATAATTCATAATTATTTATTGATCTCTTTACAAAATAATGGCATACAAAAAAGATAGTTTGTACAGATTAGAGAGATTTTACGCTTACAAAATCCAAGATACAGTGGTTCCTACACTAGGCACAGCCTGTGTCGTAGGTAACCAATTGCTGTTAGAGTTGCCAAAATGATGCGAAATGAAAACAATTCGCTTGTTCACTGCTCTTGGCCGGAAGGCAAACAAATCACTTTTATATTTTACCACTGATGTTATTTTATTTGCCGTTAAGGTTCTTTGGTACATCAAAAAAAAAACGAAATATTTTTAAAAATGAAAAAAGTGATTTATATGATTATGTAAAATTTATGGACGGCGTCTGTACCCACATAAAATGCTATTTATTTATACAGCTGCAGTTTTGTGTAGTAATTTCCTACCTTGAAAACTTTGTACAGTCAGGGAACCAGAAAGACGTACCTTTTTATGTCTTATTCACATTGTGACAAGAGCAAAAAGGTACGTCTTTCAGTTTCTCTTACTATACATTTTTTGTTGCAAAAATAAATCTCTTTCTTTCTTTTTACTTTATTTTATTTTATTTACAAACATAAAATAATCAAGCATTAAACCTTCCCCTTAACACCGCCCAAAGTTATTTGTCCATTACGAACATGTGACGAACGTGTGCTTCCAAATTAATTTCCGTCTCGCTCACACACACCCCATTAAAGTGAGAGCGAAGATGAAATACTAGACGATTAAACGGTTAAAGTCAAAGGTGTATTAGATTATGTGCAAGCATAGGGTTAAGATTGAGTTTTATTGTATTAATTACTTACTTTAAAACTGTTAGTATAAAGTTCATAATACAATGCAGCTTTTTTTAAGTATTTAACATAATTTGTCTTTGATAAGATAAATGATATTACTAATTATTCTACACTAATCTACATTAATATTATAAGGAGTAAAGTTTGTGACGTTGTAGGGGTAATCTCTGGATATACTGAACCGATTTTGAAAATTCTTTAAAGCCACGTTATTTGTGAGTGTCATAGGCTATATTTTCACCCAAAAAAATGTTTATATATTTTTTTTGTATGTTTTTGTGTTTGTAACGAATAAACTCCAAAACTCTTTCATCATTGGAATGCTACATTATCCCTTAGTAACAGGCTACTTTTTACCCCGGAAAAATGAACGGTTCCCACCTTTTTACTATTTGCGCAAAATTTGCTAAGTTAAGCCGCGACCGACCAACAGCAGTTAAAGCTACTAAAGGTACTCGCCTACAGGGTAGGTATTTTCTATTTTTTTGTCAAGTAGGGTTTCTTGCAGTGGGCTCCCGGACTAGTATTAGTTGACGCACTTCATTATTTTGTAACGGCGTCATACACAGATTTAGGTTACCGATTTAGGTTCCTGTGAAATTAACATACACGAAATTAACGTTTTTAAGGCCTAATTTTCATGCTGAACCCATATCCGCATTAATAGCGTCAGCTCTACTTTAGTCCTATCAAATAAAAACATGCTTCACAGGCATCTAAACGTTTCCCAGGTCTTAATGCTTTCCGTATGACTATTAAAAAGAACCGAAAACAAACTTAAATAGTAACAAACAAAGTTTACTCTGGTATTAACCACTCTACCTACATCGATTATTAATCTCGCGATGCGACCTTCCCCAATGTTGTCTAGATGGGTACTGACTCTGACTGAAGTAGCATGACAAATACGAACATTTCCGAAAAAATACGATGGGAAAGGATTTTTCACTACACCTGTACAAACATTGTCATGTGGCCCCACTGGTATTATTTAATCATTGTTTGAGAATCGAAGATATTGCGTCACTGTTAATAATTAACGTTATCTCGTAAGGCCCACCGTCATAAATTTAGGACATATGTCAAAGTGACTTTTGTCTTTAGTTGACTGACACAAGATTGTTTTTTAAACTAACGAAATTTGACGTCGGCCTTAATAGGTGCAGCCGGTTGATTAAATTAACATATTTTATTTCAAGGTAAACGTAACAAACATGAACACAAAAGCAGGTAAATACTTATTTGATAGCAGTCCTTCCGCCTGTATCGACCGGCCTAGCGGTGTTGACTTTGGAGCACGCTTGGAGACATCTCGTAAGTCACATTTTAATCAACATCACAATTAATCCATTTGTATCTGCCGCGCGCCCTGGGTAGTGATTCTTTCAAAAGCAAAGGTGAGCGAACGCAGGAGTGAATGTCCAAGCGGCGAGTTTAAGTAGTCCAGTCAAAGCGAACAAAACACATTTCAGCGCGTGTATTCAATTTGGCAGCATGGCTTCTCGAACGTATAAGGCCGCCTAATTGAGAATGCACGCGCTAAAATGTGTTTTGCTCGCTCTGACGGGACTACTTAAACTCGCCGGTTGGACATTCACTCCTGCATTCGCTCACCTTTGCTTTTGAGAGAATCACTACCCTGTGCACAGTCATAGTCTCACAGTGACCCTTCCCATTCTATCTGTTCGACTCGACGACATTAATGTTTGCGTCATCAACAGAGGTCGGAATAGGTAGTGCTTATTAACCTACCCTTGAAGCATGTTCATTCATGCGTGAGTGAGATGGGAATACGTTATTGAATGAAGATGCATCAAGTTTAGGTTAATAAGCACTACCTATTCCGACCTCTGAATGACCAATGGATCTCCCAACAACAGAGTTCGCCCAGAGAGTTTCCTCTATAAATCCATGGGCTGACTGCATGCTTGCTTCTCAAATTTAATGTCCCTAAACTAGCAGGTATATATGCTTAGATCGATGTGGTACCCGATAAATCATTGTGTTTACTGTTAATCTCTACACTTGAATCACAAATTCAGGATGTTGACTGGTCCAATTGGATACACACATGCAGAGACCAGACGACATGACATGATCGATGCCATTGTAACGTTTATACATAAGTATAGATAGTAGAAAACTACAAAATAATTATTATTTTAGCATGGATATCCTAACAAGAATTTCGGCGGCGGAGGTGGCAGCTACTGGACCACTTGTTGCCCTAATACAAGTGCTCTTGGCTCAACTGCCCCTGGCTGACCTTTTTTATGGCCCTAACCAATTTCCTGCTCAAGCTCAAGTTCATGGTAAGTATCTTCTTGTATGATACTAGTCTTTGACTATATTTTGTCCACGTGGGATATACTATGCAATATATCTCCATCTCCAGTTCTACTAAACGAAATTGGCCGGTTATTTTTGAGGGTGAGTGATGTAACGGAGACTACGAAGAATACGTGCGCCTCGCCTTTCCCCATGTGTATCACCAAGCGGAATTGATTTGTAGCACTATGAAGCCCCTAAAATACTAACGGCTGGATGAATTCAGGGGCGAGAACATAAATAGCAGTCAGAGGCCCGACTATGGAGGCCTCAGGGTTTGATTGTAGATGAATAACTTAAACGTAACGTTTCAGACGGCGAAGTCTTCGATTTTATAATAATAGGAGGCGGCTCTGCCGGTTGCGTCCTCGCCAACCGGCTGACAGAGATCGAGGACTGGAAGGTGCTGCTCATCGAGGCAGGGGATAATCCAGCCCTAGAGTCCATGGTAAATGGGAACAACTCTTCAACCCTCTTTCCGTCATGTTTTTTTGTGATTTGATGTAAAACGAAATCAGTTCGGGAAAAATGCAAGCTAGTCGTAAGCAAAATTGCTTATTTACGACTAGAGGACACCCGCGATTTCGTACGCGTAGAATTAGTTTCCCGCTACTCCCCCCATTTCTTCCCGTTGGGGGTTGATTTTCGGAAAATCCTTTCTTAGTGCTCACTTACATCATGAAAGGAACCCCTGTACCAAATTTCAAGTTTCTAGGTACAGTAGTTTCGGCTGTGCGTTGATATATAAGTCAGTCAGGTTTGCCTTTTAAATATATAGATTTCTGTCACACATTACGTCATTGTCAGTAAGCTGTTCATTTTTGCTGTTTTTTTTGTTTTTAAGGATTTCCTTAATAGAAAGCTTTATGAAAATAAAGAAATACGGGTAAGGTCTTCTTTCTTGCTACACAATAAGACTGATTTGTTGAAGAAACTTAATATTGCTACGTGTAATATATATTGTTTGGTTGACTGGTAAAGAATTCCATTAGGCATAAGTCAGCGATTTGTGTTTTTTTTGTGTAATAAAGATGAAATAAATAAAAATATGTAAAGCACAGCTAAATCGGTTAAGCCTCCCTTTGCATATGATAATAAGCTAGTGACGTGTGATATCAATTTTGTTCCGAATCGTTATTTAATTTTGTTGGTTTGGCTCAGGGCGACTTTGTCCACAGTCCTATTTCGTCACCTTCTTAACTCATTCACAATGCCATTTGGCCCACTATTCCAATTGGTCGGCATTCCTATATTGTCACCTTCCTAACTCGTCCACATTCCTATATGGTCCATAGTGCTAACTGGTCCACATTCCTATTTCGTTTCATCACAACAAACAAAGACCGCGTCCCTCAAGTGAGTCACTCATTATATCAATGTTCAGGTTCCCGGCCTAGCGCCCTTCGTCCAATCGTCCAAAGCGGATTGGAACTACTTCACCGAGGACGACGGCTACTCCAGCCAGGGTCAGAAAACCAGCGGAATACACCAGATTCGAGGCAAGATGCTCGGCGGGTCCAGCGGGGCCAACTACATGTACCACGTGAGAGGAAACCGAGCTGACTATGACTCCTGGGCTGTAGAAAACCCTGGGTGGGGCTGGGATAATGTGACGCATTATTTTAGAAAGAGCGAGGGCTTGAATGTGCCAGAAATAATGAAGAGTGAGTCAGGCCCTCTGCACAACATGAGAGGATATTTAGGTAATGAACCAAAATTGATTTTGTAATTGGATACGTACTGACCTAAAGTCACAAATGTACACTTTTCAATTTACTTCCTTTTTATATTTAGGCTTCTTGAATGTGAAAATAACATCATATATTTTAGATTCTTTTGCTAAAGTTTTATTTAGAAAAATAACATTTTTAGGTGTCACTAAACCGCATTGGGAATATAGAACAAAGGAGTTTTTAGCCGCTTTAGAAGAGAACGGCCGTAGAATCCTCCTAGACACCAACGGATACAACCAGATGGGATATTCTGCTCCTCAGTTCACTGTGAACCATGGTATACGCCAAAGCACAGCCACAGCTTTTTTAAGTCCAATTAAGAATCGACCGAACTTGCACGTACTTAAAAAAGCCTTCGTTAGGAGAATCATCTTCAAAAACAAAAGGGCGATTAGCGTGGAAGTTAAATTAGAAGATGGTGTCTTAATAAACGTTCGTGCGGAAAAAGAGGTCGTTTTATCAGCAGGCGCAATTAATAGCCCTACAATTTTAATGCATTCTGGTATCGGTCCTCGAGCGCATTTAAAAGAAATGAATATTGATTTAGTATTGGACGCTCCAAATGTTGGTAAAAATTTGAAAGAACACTCTACAATACTAATAACGATGACTGGAAAGAAAGGTTTTTCATCAGTGGCTGCAAACGTTGACAGTTTAGATCTGAGCAGGTTCCCGCTACCTTCCCTCTTGGGTCACATATCTCTAAACGAATCTCAAACATTTCCAGACTATCAAGTTACATTAATCCCTCTGCCTGTTGGGACTTTGCTATTAAACCTAATCTGCTCCTTCTTGTTCAATCTCAAAGACGACCTTTGTGTGCCGTTGACGCGCGCTGCAGCGACCCAAGACACAGTAACCGCTTTAATAACCCTTCTTCATCCAAAATCAACAGGCGAAGTAAAATTAAAAACCAATAACCCTGAAGATAAACCGGTAATTTATACGAAATTCTACTCAAACCCTGACGATTTCACGAAGCATGTCAACTGCATAGAAGATTACTTATCTCTTTTAAACACTTCGTATTTTAGGAAGCATGAATCTGAAGTGGTGAATGTCATGCTGCCAAGCTGCAAAGACTTGGAGTTCGGAAGTCAGGAGTATTGGAAATGTTACGTGTTGAATATGGCCTGTTCTCAGTACCACCCAGCTGGTACATGTGGTATGGGCCCGGAGGGGGTGGTGGATGAGAGACTGAGGTTGAGGGGGGTGGGGGGCGTGCGCGTAGTGGACGCCAGTGTACTGCCCAGTATGCCGAGCGGGAATCTGAATACGCCGGTTATTATGGTGGCAGAAAAGGCTTCTGATATGATTAAAGATGATTATGGAATGTGTAACGGAGACTGTATTACTTAATTTAAGTTGTAATGATTAAATGTTATTTATAATCCTATTATTATTATTATTATTATTATTATGAGCCCATAATGTCCCACTGCTGGGCGAAGGCCTCTCTCCCCCTCTTCCACTCCATCTCAACCTGAAACGGCCCCGCTTTCTCTTAGCATTTTCCGGGAGCCAGTCTGTGGCTCGCCTGGCCAAGCAATTAAATCAATCCTAAAGTGACATTATTTATTTATATATATCTGCCGCACTCAGAGACGTCAAATTTAATGCTTGTTTAGTAACGTGTTGTCTTATTTTATTGCTGTAGCAAAGAAAGTGACGGCAGCAACTTTAATCAAGCATTAAATTAAATTGACGTCTCTGAGTGCGGCAGTTAGTACCTTAAAAAATAATGACTGTTCGTCTTCCAACAAATTTATATCAAACTAGAGGACGCCCGCGACTTCGTACCCGTAGAATTAGTTTCCCGCTACTCCCCCCCATTTCTTCCCGTTGGGGGTAGATTTTCGGAAAATCCTTTCTTAGTGCTCACTTACATCATGAAAGGAACCCATGTAACAAATTTCAAGTTTCTAGGTACAGTAGTTTCGGCTGTGCGTTGATATGTCAGTCAGTCAGTTTAGCCTTTTATATATACAGGGTGTCTTAAAAACCTTTCAACATTTTTTAACAGCAGGTAGGGTGGATGATTTGGATCAACCCTACATTGGTATTTTTTTTTTAGGTTAATTTTTGACTGAGTTACAGACTGATTTGTCATCGCCCTTCCTGATGATGCTCTCAGTGTGCCCCATCTTAACTACTTCATTCATAACATGTGTCACAACGTATTGTAAACAAACAAACTGGAAAATGTTTCTACTCATGGTCAAATGAGCCATGGGGTTTAGAAAACTGAGACTTTATTCTGTAATTTGAACAAAAAGACGGTCTCTGTTAAGGGCTTATATCTGAAATAATTTAAATATGAAACTAACTAACGATTACGATTTTTACTCATCAGTCTCGTACACAACTAAAATACACTATCACTATCACACATCACTATCACTTTTACATTAAACTTCTTCTACGAGAATATGAATCATGTATTAATTTTATTTATTTGCGTCTACCAGAGATTACTACGAATAAATTATGCGCAACAATTAAACCGAATCGTTAAAGTCTGAGTACCTATGCTTTGACAATTTGACAAAGTTTTTTTTTAATCTTGAACCTTTTTGTGCAAGGAGGTTTAAGAATTCTTTTGTAAAAATAAAATCGTCCATACACGTAACATTTTATGAAAATTCTATTAAAAGCTGGCATCATACACGTTGTTAAATGAAATTCTTATCCTAGAAGAAAGATAAAACTTAGTACTTGTAGCTTAGTAAGAAGATGCTGAGAAGAGGTCATCTCGTGGTGACACTACAATATTCTTTGGTGAAAATTGGATCATGTTGCCAAAATTCAACTCCGGAAAAAAGTCTGTAAAGACATTGTGTGCATTTTTAACGGGAAACTATCCACTTGACAGTCTGGTCCATAGAACAAGTTACGCACAAGGATCTCATATTCAGACTGGATCGATTAATAACTATTAATTGCTAATCAAAATTATACCGTTATAGCCAGTAAGGCGGTTACAAATTCTTTGATGACAGGGAACCAAGAAAACTTAGTTCAAGTGAGACCGACAAACCCGATTACTGTGTCTCACTAAAGGTGCTTTTCCACCGGCGTCGCGAGACGAGACGAGTTGGCGCGAGAATTTTTATTTGTATTAAAACACCCATTTCCACAGCGCGCGCGCGAGGTGGTTGCGCGATTTTTCAATACAAATATCAATTCTCGTCCCGCCTCGTCTTGCCTCGCGTCGCCGGTGCACCGCGGTGGAAAAGCACCTTTAGATGTTCCAAAAGCACTAGGGTGGCGTTACAAATTGGGATAAGTACTTACACCAAAAAAAAAATTGCTTGATTTTACATTTTTATTCGAAAGAATAGCCTTTTATAAGAAACTAATTTGAAGCATTTCATGATTAAATGTATTATTGATATTTAAAATAATTTATTAAATTAAAGTAACCTTACCTACTTGTAACGACAAGATGACGTAGATATTTATAAAGAACGGGTATACTTCGTCTAAGATTTAGAGACGATTTTTTATTATCTGTGATCTGTTTTCAAAGTCATAATAGACGAACGTCATTCAAACATAATGTAAACAAACAATCGCAATATGATATAATTTATTATTTCAGAGTATAATATAAGCATTCAACCATTGCTTATTACCTAGACCTCAATTAATACAACACTTCCTACATGACCCTTGTTTCTAGACTAGATGTACCTACTTAACACAATCACATTAAATTTGTTGTAAAGGCGGATTCCATACTTCCAATCATGAGTTTCTACAATAAATGTTGATGCCGTCGTTTTGAACCTCTTGGAAAACCTCACCACACAAATTATTAACATTCATCACACATAACTCAAAAGAGAAATGGTCTCATTAATATGTTATTTTATCATAAGAATTACAGTCAATTTGTAAACAAATAAATTTGACATGACAACAGCTGTCTTCAAATGTAGGTGCCGGCTAGATATCTAAATTGTACTTATAAAATAAAATATTGGAGAGGTTTTATATGTTTTATGTAAAACCACAAAAGAGTTTCTTCTTTTAAAATTAATTCATTGTACCTAACATGTTTTTTATCTAACTACAGGGATCGATTCGAGAAGCCTATTCCTCGAAATGGTTTTGAAATTTTCATACATTGTTAAAAATGGGTGTATCTCAATTCCGGCGGGTTTTTCAGAAACCATAAACAAATAAGTACAGCTAGCATCTATGTTTTCGAAGCTATTTAAGCATTATCCATATTAGGTACAAGACTAGATTGAGATTTGGTTAATTTGTGTGAGCCGAGGGTGCAAAGCGAGGATGCCGTTACATACTACATGTAACGTGTCTTCTCCTTCACAATAATAATCCATAGAATAAGTAGTGGCATAGAAACCTTTAGAAGACCTAAACCTTTTGCTATTTATATGGCATTCATAAGGAGTTAGAAAATTGTGTGCTTTTAGGTATTCTTTCGTTATCTTACATGTTGTCACAGGGTTTGAATTGGATCTGACAACGCCAGTGTTGTTGCTGAGACCCGAGGGGATATTGCCTAACGCACTCGCAATCGCAATCATTTTCAATTTAAAAATCGAAGGCTTGTCTGCAATTCTGCATACAAAATCTAAACAATTGTTCCGCTTTAAAGTCGATTGCGATTGCGAGTGCGTTAGGCAATTGGCCAGCAGATGTAATGATGGAGTCGAAAATTGGTAACAGGATCTGTTCGACCCACCGAACAGATCCTGTTACCAATTTTAAAATCGTTAGTTTGGCCCTGATAGGCAGATGATGACATTGCATAAACAAGTACTTAAAACTAAACGTAAAAAAATGAACTTTTTGTCATATGAAAGAAAAGGAGAGAGATAATTTAAGTAAATAATAATTTTCTATAATTTCAACAATGTTTTATTTGCAATTTTGGAGATAACAATCAATTGCAAATTATAAAGAGGTCATTAACCGTTTTGGTCAAAGTCAAGTTGAAGTTCTCTGGTCCAGAGGGGCTAGACAAGATGCATTACGCTAACCAGCGTTTCTATTCGTTTCGTTTGTAAACCAATCGCGTCACCGGTAGAACACGTGACTTTTCGTATCACGTCATCTACAAGTGACGCGATTGGTTTAAAAACGTAACGAATAGAAACGCTAGCTAGAGTAATGCGCCTTGTCTAGCCCCTCAGGGGCTCTACTTTGAAATCCGTAATTCGAACTTTGGATCGCCCCGTCACTTTCTTGCGAATTAGTTACGCGTCGAGAGCGAAAGGGATAGCAATAGACGAAGTTCGAATTACGGATTTCAAAGTAGAGCACAAGGGGCCTATCGGCGACACTGCTGTATTCAAAGTCCAAGAGAGGTCCATTGTCAGAGTCGACGTTGAATTTGACGTTGCGTCCGTGATATTTGAAGGAGAAAAAACAGCCTAGTTTTTGTTTCATTTCTTCTTAAGAAATACGTAATCTAAAACATAGAGAAGGATAGCTGGTGCAAAGTTCATCATATAGTCCAGATTCTGTACTAGTACTCTATGAGCTATACCATTTAAATCTATCAGGGATGCAGGTTTGGCAATAGGATTATTGATGCCATAAACACATAAAATTGGCAAATCTTGTAGGATTTTTTGTACTCTTATGGCCGAACCCTATATTCAAACCGCGGATAGATAGGCTTACTTCGGATTCAAATTTGACACATTTTGTATGGGCAAATGTCAAATTTTAACCCGAAGTAAGCCTTATCTGTCCGCGGTTTGAATATAGGGTTTGGCCGTTACACGGTTATTGCTATAACACGGCATTTTCTTGAAGCTTCCTATTGCGAAAACGAGTAAGATAATGACAGGTTAGCCTAATTGTGCAAAATATGCACAGTCTGTGAGCATTTAGAAGGTTCTTCGGGTTTAACTTTTCTCTCACTCGCTACCATACGCTCTTATTAAGAACGAGTGAGAGAGAAGTACAGACCCGAAGCACCTTCTAAGAGCTATCGCGCTGTACTACGTAAGATTGTCGATTCCATGGCCGGGAAAGGTTGGTATTGTTTTCTCTATGGTAAGTGTGTGACATCATAAATAATTATAATAAATTATGCGACGGCCTTTATATCCATCGACTAAATGTTTTGCATTACGGATCAATACGGAGAGCACTAATCAGAGGCCCTACTTTGAAAATCGAAGTTCGAAGTTACGTTCGCTCCATCCCTTTCTTTCGATTTAGTCACAAATGACGAGTGACAGGGATGGAGCTACCTTAACTTCGAACTTCGATTTTCAAAGTAGGGCCTCTGATCGTTCAATCCATGTTTATCCGAACTTTTAGATGTCTGTCTATGAATTTATGGCTGTCATTAGATGTCATTGTTAAATTATGTTATTTTCAGATATTTTAGTCGTAATTATTTTTGCTGTAAACCAGTTATATGGACCAGTTTAGAGCCGAAAACAATGGTAAATGGTTAGATTTCGACAGTAATATAAGACGGACGATATGATCAGTCTTGGCAAAGCATGAACAAGAGATCTAATGATTTCACATTTAATTTTAAAACCAGCTAGTGTTCAAATACAGTAAGTTGCACTAAAAGTTACCATTTTTTTTTAATGTTAACTTATTTTTGTTTACATGGAGCGAACTGTTTGTTTACATACCATGTAAACAACGTAGGTATGGTCATTGACCTTGAACTTGGAATTCTGACGTTAGTTACTACGAGCGTTTGGAGTAGTATAGTAATCAACGTCAAAATGTCAAGGTCAAGATATCGGCTGCGATACATCAAGTAACAAAATGAATATAATTAAACCTTCTTTTTTTTTTACTTTAACAGAAACAAAAATGAACCATACCCCCGTGATCAGACTCGTGCGAACTATTACCCCGCCAAATATGTTGAAAGGTTTTTAAGACACCCTGTATAGAAGATAACTAAGGAAAAGTGGGATTTTTTTGTGCTACATTACAGTCTATTGGATAAATGCGAAGCGAAACAAATTCACGTATAAACTATATTATAATAAATACCTTACCTACTGCTATGCTACAGCTGTTAAATAATCGTTCACTAATTAAACGTCAACATTTTTTATTTATATGACTGAAATTTTCTTGTTTAAACAAATTGTTCCATTGTAAGTTTTATTTGAATACGAGTAGTAGCGTTTTCGTAACTTCTTCCGCGTACAGTCGAGTTCATTATGTATACACTTTAGTACCTTGTGTATTTAATGTCATGTTTAAACTGCCAAAACTGTAAAATTAAAAATAATATTCATAAATAGTTAAGACTGAAGATTAATTTCATGATAAAATGTAAAAAATATGTTTGTAATTTCATAATGCTTTAGATATTAGTTAAAATTTAGAGTGGCCACAAACGGTGTAAAGATGGCCAAAATCGGTACTTCTACCCTACATAATGTAACTGTTCGCACTCCTCAACGCCAGAAATTACAAAAAATCAGATTATAATGCTCAATATCTCCGAAACTAGTAAAAGTCGCTGAACACACATGGGGGTTTAATCACAGAACAGAAAAAACAGTAGAAATGTCAAGTGGGCGTGTAACGTGTGGCATAGTTATGCGGAGCTCCGCATAACCTACCATACATTTGCCGCGATCGCTTATTTCAATATTTCTAAAATAGGAAATAAATCCAGAAGCATGCCTTATTGTGCTATTTTGGAATGTAAAAACGATAGCCGCACCAAAAACATTTTCCATGGCGGCGTGTTGTTTTTATGATAGTTTAAGTATTGGCGATAACAGGTCTGATACTAAGCGAAGCTCATGCCACTTCCACTGTTTTTTCTATTCCGTGGGTTTAATCGATAGCTTTTTAGCTGCTCTATCAGCCCTAGGCGGGTTAACGTCGATTTACGGGACACCCTGTATGAAAAATATTATACAAAAACAAATTTTAAGCGTTCCATACCTAAACTGGTGAAAGTTGACACCCTTGTACAGTTCACTACAAAATGTATCCACTTTTAGACCTTATTAGTCTTATTACTTATTACAATGTAATAAGGATACACCTCTTTCTAGTCGACTGTACTAACTTGTCCGTTTTTTCAACCCTCCCCCTGCATTACGTTGTGATATTTATTAACCCGTTCTGCGCCTTAATTGAGTTTGAGACGTACTGTATTACACTCGTAACTTTAATAGATTTATAATCGCTTTAAATTTGTCGGTAAACGGTTAAATTTGTTGTTTAAAAAGGTGTGACAAAAATATAATTTGAATAATTTTATTTTAAATACCCGTGAAAGCGCACGGTTGCGTGAATGCACGCAAAAATAAGAATATAATATTAACATGGAAAAAATAAATAATTTTTTTTAGAGAGAAACGTGTTACGAAGATCTGTTTGTGTCTGTTTTTTAGAGAGAAACGTGTTACGAAGATCTGTTTGTGTCTGTTTTTTCGCTTGAATGTACTTTATGGAAAAAATATTTTATTTTTATTTTAGTTTCTGTGTTAAACATAACCAGGTACATTATTCCCAGCTTCTTAATAGCTTTCGGCTCTATCGCTATCACGCTTGCACTCGCAACTGATTACCGATCGCTATTAAGAAAATGGTTGCACTGTACCGTTATCGGTATTTTGACCACCGGTTTGAAATGCGTCCTAACCGGTTATCACTGCATTTTTTTTTTGCTAAAAACTGTAATACCGATTTAACTTTATCGGTTTAAGAAAAAGGTTATATTAGTTTGTGTGTTAGTTTTGGATTTAAATTTGGGTGCTCCTTGAACCACCGACACTAATTTCAAGAATGCGTTGTTTCATCGAATTTTCATTTCATCGACAGCTAATTTCTGCTGAAACCTTATTGTTTTTAGGTTATGGCATGGGTTACGTAGGCTAGGTTAGGTTAGACCTGTGACCGCCAAAAAATAATAACTCCTGCACGTGGAAATGCCTGTTCGATGACATGAAAATGCGATGAAATTAAAATTCGGTGAAATGAGTATCGTCAGTGATTCAAGGGTAAATAAACGTTTAAATTTGGATAGACTACTTTTCACCCGGAAAATTAAAAAAATCCCGAGGGAATAACAATAATGGAAATCTACGCGGACGAAGTCGCGGGCAGAAGCTAGTATTAAAATTTAGACAATCATTACTGGTAACTTTTTGACAGCTTTTTTACAGGTATTGAATAAAATAAAACTGATTTAACAGACCCAAATCGCAACCGAGGCTTTCCAACATCCAATTGCGTAACTAAACCGTGAAATTAATTTCTCAAGATATCTGTTATTACCGCACGTTCCCTAAGCCCCTGTTTTATATATATATGTAAACACAAAGAGTCGTCCGTCTGTCCAGAACAATAGGCCCGCGGCGGCGCCAGATTAAAAACTGTTGCATTAGCGGAGATGAAAAACTGCAGTTTGTCTGTGCATTGTTGTTAGTAGATAACGGTGACGGTCAACTAGCCCTATTGGTACCTACTAGGAAATGCAAATAACCGGTTATAACTAGTTTTAACCGGTTATTTTCATACTAAGTGCAGTGTTCACCAACAATTAAAAGGACGGTTAGCGGTTTAACGGTTGTCAAATGTATTGACAAACAGCTGATTTAGACTTAACCGTCTATTAAATTAGTTGGTGAACTCGGCCTTTAAACGGTTAATAACCGGTTAAATTGCATTCCCTAGTGCCTACACTGAATAATAGTGAAGTCATTAAGCTAAATTAATTGCTCATAATTAGTATTTATTTATATATTACTTTGTTGGTGTCCCTTTGTTTAATCGACACTAACACCCGTATTCACAAACAATACTTAAGGGATCCTTCACTGAGTAAACGCACTGCGTTCGATACAGCTTTGTGATTTGTCCTTTTTGACCGACCTTTTGTTTATGAGACGATTTGAACCACCCTGTGCGTTCGCGGCGTTCGCGAGCACTGCGGGACCTCATAGTGACGTTTGTGAATATGAGTGTTATTTCATACAACGTATCACAGCGCAGAATTTTCGTTTCATAAAAAGAAATTTTGGGCTGAGGTCGTGTTGATTTCAGGTTCTCTTAAATTATGATTCACGTAGGTTAGGTTAAGCGGGCTACAGACGACATGATATCGGTAGCGATCTAAGGTGGAGAGGTGGGGATGCCTCCTAGATTGCCTCTAAATCGTGTCGTATGTAGGGCCATCCTAAATCGTGGCCGATATCGCCTCCTGAATTGGCTGGCAGGCGCGAAAATGCAGCCGATGCTTCCTAGATCGGGGCACCGCATAGGTATTATTACATTCATATATACATACCTTCACGCCTGTCTCCCAATGGGGTAGGCAGAGACTATGGAACGCCAGGTGCACCGGTCTAAACATACAACTGTCGCTTCCTCTACATGCATCAATCTCTTCATGCACGTACGTCGGTTACGGGTGCTTTTGATTTGGCCCCTATTCAGTACACAGAATCTGATCACCGTACGTCCGTCTAGGACGTCCCCTACCGACATCTCCGCTCATTCTCGCTCGCCATATCTCTTTCGTATCTCTTCTTTCGTCCATCCTTTCTAAATGACCAAACCATCTTAGCATACCCTTTTCGATTTTAGTCACTACATCTTCTTTCAATCCGCATCGTTCTCGGATCTCGCTATTTCTTACTCTATCTATCATCCTCTCCACACATACTTCTTAGGGCTTCTTATAGGTATTATTGTAAAAGTATATTACCAGAGATAGGAATCCAGGGGGCAACATTTTATGACAGGTAGCGAGTTTCTATATCGATAAACTGAATTATCGATGTTTGTTCTGTTTTATTTATAAAATAGGTTTTAATAAAAATGTAAAAATGAAACAAAATAAGAACGTAATTATCTTCTTATGTTTTCTTTACTAATCATGTTTTAATTCATTACTGTCCCAGAATTTGTTCCAAATTTTCGGGCTTTAAACGTCTCCGTCTAGGCTGATAAATCCATTTTTTTACAACGTATAACATTTTTTTTTTATATTCTGTGTGAACTTCATACTCGTCTTCAGAACTACTTACAAAAAAATACACGCAATGCTGGGGGCGATCTAGTATATGGAAAACTCCCTACCTGTCATAAAATTTTGCCCCCTGAACAAATAGCTATATAAATATGAATGAACTCTGTCTGTCCAAATGCAGCAATGACACCGGGAGACCAGACTATCATTACGAGGCACAAAGAGGCGGGCGAGGCGAAAAAAAAAGGAGCCATTCACGGTTCAAGTTACATTCGGAGGCCGAACGGGACAATCTGGCGTAGACCGAGAGACAGACGATAGGGGCACGTTTTATAAAGCTACAAGTTACAATTTTACAGGTCTAAACTGGCAACACTGCTCAAATGGCTGGTCGTCATTGGTCGAGGTTGTGTCAAATGGAAACTTGTAACCTGTAAATTGTAATTTGTAGCTTTATAAAACAGGCCCCAGGTTATGGTGCTGTGCTTTGGGTTACTAGAAATTTGAAAAGTCCGGACAAAAAGCCTGACATTTCGACAAAAGTCCGGACTTTTCAGACTCAAAATGGAACTACTACAACTACTTAATGTGTAGTTTTTATGACTAATATTCCATCTAATAAAAAAAATCCGGACAAATGAAAGAGCCGGACAAAGTCCGGACTTAAGTCTAAAGTCCGGACGTCCGGACTAATCCGGACGGATGGTAACCCTAGCTGTGCTGCACAATGGAAACAAAGTATTTTTAACCTTAGCACCTCAAAAGACAAAGAAAGACAGTGAGCAAAATTCGATTTGGCTGAGATTTTGAGACAATTTTTGAATTATTTTTTCTACTCGCGTACTATAAACCGCTAGTATTGATATGGTTAGTATCAGAATACCACCTATAGCGTAACCGAAGCGTGAAAACAATGAGCGTTCGAAAATATCAAACTTCAATATGTCCATGTGGACATGTAGAGTCTGACATTTACCGACTCAATTATTATAGAACTGTTAATTACCATGGTTACGGTCATTCCGGATATCAGTCTTGGCGTTTATGAACACTTGACATCCTAATTTGTATATTAACAACTCAACTGTTATGTGTTAAAAATTTCATTTTTATTAAATCACTAAAAACATGAATAAATATTCATCGACTTGTGTTTTGGTTACTGTCACGCTCAATATAGATATAAACAATAGCGTTACGTTTGGCATTCCATTTTTTAAATGATAAAATGTTAACACTACTTGTTTTAGTAAAACTATTGAAATTTGCATGAATTTTGTAATCATTTAACAGTTAACTTCACAAACTGTTAACGCTAATCGAAATAATTAAAATTACTTTGCTGATAAGCAATTTGTTAAGCTTTAAGTCTTTTATAGACATAATGACGTAAAATTAATATTTATATAAATATGAAAAGTATAACAGTTAGCCTTGCTCCTACACTACAACATTATGATGAAGCAGGTCCTGCCAGACAAGCTTTTATTTGCCATTTGGAGCTTTTAAAATACTTGTTGATATTATTCGTGACCTCTGAAAGCTCCTTTTAACCGATTGCTACCAAGTTTTTTATATCTTTTGTTTGTTACAAATATTTCCATGTCTCAAGTTTCTGAAATTTTAATGTATGTTTTACACTATTTACGTGTTGCGTGTGTGTTGGTTAATTAAAGTCCCTTATTCATTAACACACGATAAACCAATTTTAGTTGAAGTATTATTTGTCTTTCTGTCAAATTCAAATGTCACAATGACAGATAAGAACAAATCATACTTCAAGCACTTTAGCTATTGCGGGTTTATGAATAACTAGACGATAAAAATAGACGGTAAGTACATCTAGAGCATCGCGTTGTACGGTAGCAAGACTTGGACAATAACACAGAGATAAGTAAAGATTGGAACCGCTAGAGATTTGGTGTTGGCAAATAATGGAAAGAATTAGCTGGACGGAAGAGAAAACCAACGACGAGATTTTCCATAGAACATGGTGTATATTCGTACGCTCGACCGACGTCAGCGACCGATCTCAGCGTAGGAGGAAATCAAGCCTAAGCTCTAGGCTTGTACTATGGGTACTAGACAACGATAAACTTACGTAATTATAGAAAAATACTTTTACTTAGAAAACATCCAAGACCCAGATACAAATACTCACGCTCATCACAGAAATCTGCCCTTTTCGGAATTTGAACCCGGGACCGCTAGCTTTGTATGCAGGGTCACTACCAACTACACTGAAAAAACCAATGGGTTGATTTTACTAAATTTTATGGTTAAAATAGAACCTACTCGTGAGTTTGGTTGAGTTGACCACTAAAAAGGTTGAAGCAACCTTTTCAATGTGTTGTTTTTACTAAGGTTAGGTTAGGTTAGGTTACCTCAACCAAACTCAAGGGTATGTGCTAAATCAACCCATTTGTTTTTTCAGTGTAGGCTAACATCTTGTCATTTATTAAATAAATTTGAAATTATAACATGTTCGTCCATGTCGCTTCACATTTCTTCATCAACAATTGCGTCATATTCCCAATCGTAGGTTGGCTCACATAAATCGCGCCTCTCTAATGGGGAGTAAGTCGCCACAAATCACTTAAGGCCCCGCGAGACGCGTATAAATAAAACTCTGGTAAGCCGGTATGATTTGTCGGTCGGGCCCTTAATATGTACAGGCTGATTATTATCGTGTGAAAGGAAATTGACAGTTTAATGTCTCAGTTTAAAGGTATTAAATGCAAATATGTCGGTAGTTCTATTTAAAATTGTAATTGGTTACGTGTTTGTGAAAACAAGAAAGTTTTCAAATGAGCAACCAAATCGTAGGAAACACTGTTTATCTTACTGTATAGTTTAAATTCAAACAATTTTATCTTACTTTTATATGTATACTTACTTATAAGTTTCTTTTCGCTACTTTATTTTTCACAGTTTTCCTATTTATGGCAAAAAAGACGTACGTAGTAGATAGGGTACGTAACGTAGACGAATACGTAAACAAACTAAAGTTAAATTTCATGTCACAAACATCTGACTAAAACCCTCTCTACCATATCGCCTAGAGCCAATGTCTAGAGTCTGGACCATTTTAAAATTATAAGTCTTATAGAACTACGTAAACCCTGTAGTTATTTATAATTTATAAGACAAACAATATATTGAACACCACACTTCCGAGCACCCTATAGATATTCAGTTAAGGCAGCAATTGACTCCCTTTACCTTACAAAACAATATATTAATATTTATATTTTAAGAAGGGCTCCTTACATTATCTTTTACTGAGCCCCTAAAATACAAACCAAAGTAGGCTTTATTCGGCTTCGTTTAAGGTTTACTTCCCATTGAGGAGTTTCCGAGACGAAGTAGATTTTGTCCCCAACGCGCTTGAAATATTAAGTTTAAAAGTTATGGCATCTTTCGAGGATTGAATAATATTTTATCATAAGTATAGGAAAAAGGATTATTGATATTTATACGAGATTATGTCTTGTTTGGGATTATATTTAATTATTTACGCTAGGTAGTTGGTAATCACCTACACGAGACCATGTCACGTTACTACATTAGTTATTGAATTGCTGTGGTTGTCTTCATGCTTATTTGTGATATTTTTTTACATTTTATGTACAGTGTGCTGGTGGCATTAAAACTCTTTGCGTTCAAAAACCGAGTAAAAATCTCATTTGACTTCACCTTCTCATAGGTATAAAAATGCATTAGTAAGAAAAAAAAAAGGTCATCTCACGGAATACTATCAATGAAAGATACACTCCAAGTCAGCGTTTTTTTAAATACATTATTCTGTTTTCCGCAGTAATTATGTCCGACCGTCACCAATTCACATTATTTCACCAAAATTATAATATTTCTAAAATCTCAAAGCAGCCGTCTCAAACCACCCCTTTTTAAACATCTGCAAACGTCCAGACTATCACTTCATTACAAGCGCGGTTGGAAAAAAAACCACTTTGTCGCCGCTCGGTCCTTTTAATACATCACAGGACAAAGGGGTAGATATCATAACAATAAGGGACGGAAACAAGGGTGGCTAGGGCTTGATACAGCTCTTTAGAGTTCCGTTGGGGAATGACAAAAAAAAACACCCTGTTGTCGGATGGTGTGATTGAATTTTGTCAAGGAAATAATTTAAAATATTTTTTGTTTGAACAAAACTGATTGTTTGTACTGAACATGATACTTATTGATTCTTATTCACTGATTAAGTAAAATTTTGGAAACGAGTAAAAAAATATATATTTATATTGTATATATAATATATATATATATATATAATCGTACTTCGATAAACTTTAAATAAAAACGCATGGAACCTTCAAAAACCGAATCTAGTTCCCCCTTTGTTTTCTGCTCCAGCCTCTACTAAAAGATGGAAGCTGTAATTATCGGTTTTTACAAGACACCTTCGAAATCTTACTCTCAAAGACTTCATCTGAATTCATTAGACAGCATTGTTCCTACTAGGTTGTTTTTTAAAACGCCCAGATAAATCAACAACGAAATTTCACCAATCTTCAAATAAAAAACAACCCTCCTACAGACATACATACAAATAGATCGGACATGTTTATCCCACGCTTTGGGATTCAATCCTTCCCGCGCGAGGGGGCACTGGCTGCGCTACTAATGTACGATACTGTCGAGTAAGAATCTTGTGAGTTTTATTCCTTTTTTTTCGTATTAATAGGGCACCCTTTATACTATAAACTTGACGTACATTATACCAGCGCCTCTATTCTAGGAGGTAAAATCCAAATCGTATTTGTCCCATCACAAAAAACTTCTTTACATCTGTCCGGAATACGGTTTTTTTTTTCAATATGTTCATTAATTTTGGAATTATTGAATTAACATGAAGCTATTAAAAATCACAAGCTTGCCGCAAGCTTAAACACTTTTGGATTAAGCAAACGTTTTTTTTGTTTAAGGGTAGATATTGTAAAGTCGCCACCAAATATGTTTAAAATATCAAAACATATATATTTTTTGTCAAACACTTTAAAATGCCCTTCGACATTTTTGAACCTTGTCTCGACAAATTTGATGGCGTCGAAGTTATCTTTTAAGAGTTATAAGTAAATAAATAAATAAATATCAAGGGACGATCTCACACAAATTGACCTAGTCCCAAACTAAGCTCTAGGCTTGTACTATGGGTACTAGACCTTTCAAACTACGCAACGGATTTTAATACGGTTTTCATCAACAGATAGAGTGATTCAAGAGCTTTTTATGTGTAATAAATTCTAGATTATATACGGATAATACATAAAACTTACATAAACCGAAACGAAGCGAGGGCGGGTCGCTAATGCTGTATAAAAGTTAAAACATCTCGCCACGAACTCTCCTCGCTCTATACCAACTCGTAGTAACACCGCAAGGCGACAGATTGATAAAAATTACTCCCAAAACATTATGGTCCCACGAAATATAGCTTGACTTATATACGTCTGCTGGGGGCTATATGTCTGCCGTGTCGAAGGTTTATAGCTTAAGCTATAAAACATAGTTTGGAGTTATAAAGATGGCGGTCTTGTGTTGTTTTTAGGAAGATATAAGTTATGTATTTTTTGTGTATGTCATGGAGAAACCAAACAAGCGCATACTAATGTTAAGTGGGATCCATGACCCATAGACATTTGCATTCTCAAGATTACAATCTCAAGACTGCAATCCTAAGACCCGAAATGCGTTGCCAACCCTAACGACTAAGATGGAATGCCTATATGCTAGCCATAAAACCGATCGTCTTCAACAGTGCAAACACTGGCACTCTTTCTTTGAAGTGATTTTACCTTGCCAGAATATACGATATTTTTTTCGACTTTTTGCTTTCAACTTCATATAACCGATAAATACAGGTTAATCAGTTTTTAAAACGACGATAATTTACCGGTTTTCAAAGTGTAAGTGGTTCTAAAAGCTTACAGTTACTTAAATTGAATGAAATATATTAAAAACATAAAGCTTAATAGTTAGGTATGTATTAATTTAACAAACAAACTTGACTTACCTCTGCATCAGCATGGTTGTCACTGAGTCCTGAAAAAGAATAATTAAATATCAAATAAATATCAGGGGACAATGTCACACCAATTGACCTAGTCCCAAACTAAGCTCTAGCCTTGTACTATGGGTACTAGACAACGATATACTTATATAAAGAAATATACTTAAATACGTAGAAAACATCCATGACTCGAGAACAAATATTCGCGCTCATCACACAAATATCTGCCCTTACCGGGGTTCGAACCCAGGACCGCTAGCTTCGTAGGCAGGGTCACTACCAACTAGGCCAGCGCGTCGCCAATTTACGTCGTGTTAGGGCTCGTTAGAATCGTCGAGTAGTTGATGTTTGCGCAAAAGCTTCTCCCAAAAAAAAATCGACAGACTTATTTCGAACTTGTGTATGAAAAAAATTCAATAAAGAACGGCTTGATCGTCATCAACGAGTGCGGCTGTAAGTCTCTTTAGTCCCGTATCGTAAACTTTATCTAAGACCCGCCATACACGGACTGCTTTAAGCAGTCGGAAACCGACTGCACTTCGTTACTATTGGTCGATTTGCAGTTTCAATGCTCTAGAAAGTGCAAACCGACCAATAGTAACGAAGTGCAGTCGGTCCCCGACTGCTTAAAGCAGTCCGTGTATGGCGGATCTAAAGGTTCATTTCCATTAGTCGATATAGCCAGCATGATTGTAGCAATCCATTGACGGGTTGTTTCAACATTTTCGAGCCGAGAGCTATTGCAGTGACGCAAAGTATCACGAAAGTAAAAATTACCTGCACTATTAAGTTCTGCCATTAACCTCACTTTGTTGACGTCCCAAGTAGGCCTGGAACAAGTAATACCGGGCATTCAATAGATAATATATAGATAGATTTAAGTGGTGGACCGTTAAGGATGATTTCCACCAAACGGCTCGCATCGCATCGGATCGGAAAGGATACGGATGGATGCGGCGACAGACGATCGCGTCTATTAAAATTATTATTGTCTATTTATGAAGGAGCCGCTTCGGCTAAGATCGCGTATCGCGGAAGACGCCCGCGGTCATGTTGCTGTGCGCGGCTTGGTAATATGGACTTAAATACTGTGAACATGATTTAATATCGTTTAAAGACCATATAAAATTCTTTCCGTTCCGATCCGTTGCGGGCCGTTTGGTGGAAATAGTGCTTTAGGCGAGAATGGGGTGCCTAGGTAAGGCTGCGGCTCTACTGAGGCGGAGACAAGCGGAGCGGAGACGAGACGTGTAGGAATCGACCAATCATATTAGTTGAAATTCTCATCTCGTCTCCACTCCACTTCAATGGAAACAGTCAAGCGGAGATCAGTGGAGCGGAGAGGAGACGTGTAGGAATCGACCAATCATATTAGTTGAAATCCACATCTCTTCTCCGCTCCGCTTCAGTGGAAACAGTCAAACGTTGTCTTGGGATGCCCTGTGAAAAACAAAAAAACAATGCTGGGGGCGATCACTATGATATGGAAAAAGCATCGATAATTGAGTTTATCCATAATAGGCGATCCCTAGTTGTCATTGAATTTTGCCCCGTAAGTATATGCTGAGGTCTGGTCCAGGGAGCGTACTTTTCATGCCGTTGACGCAAAAATGACGTCACGCTACATAGAGTATGATTCCAAATGTTTTTATACTATTATATTAAGTAATCTGTTCACGCATAGAAAAATGAATACCTACTTAATACCTAAAATGTAAGTGGAAACTATTTGATTGAGAACGGCAGTAGCGAAAATCATCGGGTAACACAATCATTTAAAAAATATTATTTTACTTTGTAATAAAAAATTATATGATTAAATAGTCATAAATAAAATTATGGCATTGACGTTCATAATAAAAGAAAATTGACTCAAGTCGCCATTTTTAGTAATGATTACCTAGTGAAATAAAATTTGATGCCGCCGTGATCTGTATTTTGATTGCGATTAAGCTGTATTTAACTATAATTATTTTACCGCTTCTTATTTTTTATTTGTGCCAGTTAATACATACCTTAACACCTGCTAAATGAAATGCTTTGGTTTCATTTAGCAGGTGTTAAGGTATGTATTAACTGGCACAAATGTGTGTAAAATTTCGTCATTTTTACGTCATCGGCATCAAAAGTACGCCCCCTGAGACATTAGAGATGCCAAGTCATTTGTAACTTATAGGAAACTCAACCTTATTGTTGTAGAATGTCAGGTTGACTTTGGAGCTAAGATGAGTCCCAAATTTAAGTCCCTCGAAGACATTAAACTAAAAAAAACCTTCGGGCTCAAAAACTTACCCATCATGTATCCCTTGTTTACCATAACCATATTCACTCCTTCTATCTCTCCTTTCGCTCGCAGGCACGCTTGTAGTTCTGTCCGCTTTTTGTAGTTCCTTTTCAGCCATTTTATTTTCGATGTAAATGGTCTTTGGCAAGGACTTCAGTATACAACATATGGCCATGGCTCCCACAATGACCAAGGTGGCGACTATGCAGAGAAGGCAGCCAGAACGTTGTGACATCAGCAGCTTTTTCAAACTGTGAATGAACTCGCTGTCAACGTGTGACAGAAATACCCAAAAATAAGAAATAATAAAAACACATACATAGGTACATATACCGTAAAACGGGGTAAATATAGGAACTAAGGGGTAAATAGGAACACAACCTAAAATGAAGCATAACTTGTTACAAATAAGAACAAGTATTAAATGAAAATAACGTTACGTTCTATTTACGTTATTTCAGTCTTATAATTAGTAACATTTGCTTCATTTTAGGTTGTGTCCCTATTTACCCCTAAATTCCTATTTACCCCGTTTTACGGTACACTCACGCCTTCATTCCCAGAGTGGGGTAGGCAGTACTACCGAATTAACAAGTTTAAAAAAATATTATTAGTTCTGTAACCACATTTTGCACAATTAGGCTTAAGGTGGACTTCCGACCAGCGCGGCTCCGGCGTCACTAACGCAGCGACAGTGACGCGGCGACAGAGCGATAGTATTATACAGTACGGAAATATATGAGGGAACGTTCGAGCGCGGCGTCACTGTTGCTGCGTTAGTGACGCCGGAGCCGCGCTGGTCGGAAGTCCACCTTAAGATGTTTTTACCAGTGTATATTAGTGACAGGTTGCAAGCCCATCGCCTAACAATACTACAAGCCTTCATTCCCTTAGTCGCCTCTTACGACTCCCACGGGAAGACATGGAGTAGTACTATTCTAACCCGGCAACCACGCGGCAACTAATAAAAATAATGTCACAATAAATAAAAAAAATTGACAAATCCAGTAAGCTGTCCTCTCCGTCATAAAACAGGGGCGGCCATACAATATGGAACGCTTTGCGTTTTTCCCATACAACTTCCCTCAGAAAAGATGTTTTTATTTTTGAAAAATGCAAGAAAGAAAGAAAATATTTTGTAACAATAATAATACAAATAAAAAATAACAAAGATCCGGCCAAGTGCTAATCGGACTCGCGCACCGAGGGTTTCGTACCGCCAGACAATAAATTAGAAATTTTAATTCGAGACACATTCTTGTACAGATGAAGTATTGCCAGATTTTAATGAAAGGAGGACATTCATACGTTTTCATAGTGTTTACTACTGTCGCGAGACGCGCGCTACAATCGCGCACGTCAGCCGCACGCGTCTGTCGCATCAGCCGCTACCCATGGATGTCAACCTTTAGAGAAGTAATCATAATCTCAGGTATTACGACTCTACTGAATCTTGTTCTATTTCCATATCTGTTTTTGCGATGACCTGTTCGAGCTATGGATATCATATTACATATATTACGTCGGGGACGTATTAAGAAAGGGCCAGGTCGGGAGACTCTAAACCGACGCAAGTATATGAAGAGACTTATGAGTGTGAACGAAGCGATTGAAGTTTGTCTGGATCGTAGCAAGTGGAAGGAAGTGGTCTCTGCCTACCCCTTCGGGAAGGAGGCGTGATTGTATGTATGTATGTATTAGGTTTGAGGTTATAATTTAAACTTTACTGTACTCTTTTTAAACCCCCGACAAAAAAGAGGGGGGTTATAAGTTTTACTTGCTACGTGTATCTGTCTGCGTATCCGTGTGTCTGTCTGCGGCATAGCTCCCAAACTGATGAACCGATTTGGATGCCGTTTCTTGAAATCTACAAATTTAAATATACTAATGTTGTGTGGATGGGGATCAAGGGGAGAGGCCTTTGCCCAGCAGTGGGACACTCATCTAGGCTAGGAAAAAAAAATGTTGTGTGGCGGTATACACTCGACAGGTTTTGTCGTTATAGAGATGAGTAAATAAAAAAATGTTTTTTTGTTCTTTGTTCATTTATGAGTGCGAGAGAGATCACACTTACGCGCATGAGACGCAAGAACATGTGTCCTCCAGATTCTTCTCTCCTTCTGCTACATTCTGATGACAGATAAACAAACTTGAAAATCATCATCGACGCGCTGGCCTAGTTGGTAGGTAGGTAGGCTTGCCGAAGCTAGCGGTCCTGGGTTCAAATCCCAATAAGGGCCAGATATTGTGTTAGTAGGGGATCCGAATAGGAGACGACCGTCACCCAGCTGTTTATTCAATAAAAAATATTTTATATCAAATTTAATATGGTAAGTAATATAATTATGGCGAATAGGTTGGCTGAAAAATTTCAGTCCAGTATAAAATTAGGGTAATTCCGGGGTACTTGGCCATAGTTTTTCTTAAATGCTGTATTGCGAAATAGGTGATATGAGTAATAGGTCAATAACGATTTAGACGAATAGCGAATTTCAAATGAAGTTTTGTCGTAACGCGAATTTGTCAAACTGCGTTTTAGGTAGACCCCGATAAAAGGTGGACTGAAATTTTTCAGCCAACCTATTCACCATATATTACTTACCATATTAAATTTGATATAAATTATTTTTTCTCGATTAAACAGCTGGGTGAAGGTCGTCTCCTATTCGGATCTTAGACCACATGATGAGCGCGAATATTTGTTCATGAGTCATGGATGTTTTCTACATATTTATATTTTTTATTTCTCTATATAAGTATATAGTTGTCTAGTACCCATAGTACAAGGCTAGACCTGCTAACTTTGGGACTAGGTCAATTGGTATGACATTGTCCCCTGATATTTATTTATTTAATTATATGCGCTTAACGTACCTACCTAATAATAATATTTTATTATTATTGGGTCTGTGACAGTTTAAAATTTTATATTTCACGCAAACAATTTTCCAATCAATTGAGCAGTTAACCTTAAAAAAAGGATCTCTGCCGTTTGGGCAAATTTTTTTTCGTCAAATATATCATTTGGTCTAAATCTTTTTTTTCCAAAACTGTAAATATTTCAGGATCTTTATAAAACTAACCTAACCTAACCTACAGGTTTCTACACGATGGTTGTGAAATAAATCCTGAAATATTTACAGTTTCGGAAAAAATTGCGTTTGACCAAATGAAACATTTGACGAAAAATTATTTGGCAAAACGGCAGAATCCATTAAAAAATACGTGTCTCTATATTAGAATTATAATTTCAAAAAACTTTAATTATTGTTTTAAGCACTTAAAAATGCTTCTTTCAATAGAAACTGTAATGTACGGAGCAAATTACAGCAAATACATTACGCATCACGTATCTGAGTTTTTTCTCCAGATTTACGTACGCGGCATCCAAAATTACATATGTCTATACATACATTATTTTTTCTCAGTGTAGAATATAAAATAGAAAAAAAACCGGCCAAGTGCGAGTCGGATTCACGCACGAAGGGTTCTGTACCAAAAAATCGCGTTTGTTGTATGGGAGCCCGCTTATATATTTATTTTATTTTAATTTAATTATTTATTTTAAAAGTGAATACACATAGCAGTTCCGTTTTTACCCTTTGGGTACGGAACCCTAAAAACTAAAGTTAAAATATTGTAATTTAAATTGAAACAAAACACTATCCGAACTTACCCAAACCCACCCACTTCCTCTTTTCTCGCCTAGATACTGAAAAGAAACAACAATAACTCAATTCATTATGATTATTTATTTATTTATTTATTTGACCCAGTTATCTAACGCTCAGTTTGGGGCACGCTAAAATAGTGATGTTGCTTAACAAACATATTTAAAAAAAACAGAATATAATTCTGTAAAAAATATTAATCAGTTGATAGAAAATAAGGAAGTTCAAATTGATAGCAGCATTGTAAACAAAAACTGCATAGAGCATTACAAAAATCTACAGTTTTTGCCAGTTACATCTGTAGAGGTCGAAAAAACATTTTCATTTTTAAAATGGATTTTACAAGCAGGCGATGAAATTTGACTTCATGTAATTTGTTTTTTTTTTTTTAAATATAACGACTATTTCTTTGATTTCATAAAAAAATAAAAAATCACTATAGCAGAGCTCTGTTGAGTATGTATCAAATCTTTTGATGGTAGTGAGTGACTCAACTTCATTTCTATCTATCGATTCAAATTGCCCCCAAACTGAGCGTTAGACAACGGGGTTTATTTATGATTATGACATCTTGATTTTTTATGGCCGGTTATGTTTGCCGCAGAACGGACGACCGTTGGAGCCTTGAGTGGAGACCGCGTCTCGGCAAACGGCGGGTAGGACGCCCTGGGGTAAGATGGAGCGATGAGATGCGCAGATGGGTCGGTGTGGGGGCCCTTGGGTTGGATGAGAGAAACTGAAGATCGGGAGCAGTGGCGTGTATGGGAGAGGCCTTTGTCCAGCAGTGGACTAATAAAGGCTGACAATGATGATGATGATGATGATGATGATGATGATTATGAATGATTATAATCGTAAACTTACTTCGCTCTGACTTTTATGGTGACTGGAGTTGGTCTGCCGCTGTTGGAGAACCTTGTAAAGCCGCTCGGAGTTGCTGGAGTCAGGTGATTTCTAAAAAAAACCGTATTTCCGTTCCGTATATAAGATAATATGGTTGGAAAACGCAAAAGAAAATACTCATTTTGTAATGAACTTGTTTTTTTATGCATTAAGGTCCATTTTTACTATAGCCTAAATTTTAACACAGACTTTTAAAGTACCTACCTACCTAAGCTAGGTTTAGGCACAGATTAGGCGTTTTGAAACGAATAAAAATATCATGCAGATAATAAAATAGATTTAACAAAAGCTGCAAGTGCGCTATAAGCTATAAATATCAAAAAATAAACAACACTAACTCCAAATAGGTTGGCAGGTACTCACCTTTCCGAGTCCAAAATTATGTTGAAAAACGATAGCCCCGGATTTTGTATACCATTTTTTAGACACCCGTATACTGAACAATATTACGACTTTTTGGCAAAGACATTGTCGCTCGATGTTTTAACGCGCACTACAACCAAACGTAACCGCAATGACGCCGCGGCCCCGTCTAAGTTACCCTTTTTTCATCCTTAAATGTAGTTTCGTGTGGGAGGTTCGCCCCGCCCACAGCCGTACGGACGGCGTAACGCACACATGCAAGCCGCGCGATATACCTTTGTTTGAAGACGATTTACCTTCTTTTCTATTTATACTATGGCAATGGCGTTGAAAAGCTAGCATTTATAATCTTCTGTCTAAGGTAATAGAATTAATAATCCATCGAAATGACAAGGTAGGGTAAGCGTACCAGTGAATGAACCCTTAAGGAGATTTTCGTCTTTAAATATATTTTTTTATAAAATTAAAGCAGTTACTGACAAATATTATTGTCCTTATCAATCAAGAAAGTGTTCTAGTTTGCTTATATAACGTTTGTTTTATAATGATATTGCCAAATTTCAAGTTATAGCTATTTTAGCCGAAAACGACCCAAAACACCAGTGAATGAACATGAAAACACCAGTAAATGAACAAATGAAACCAGTGAATGAACTATGTCTAATTGTTTACTATGTATTTTTCTTTTTTGTAATTTATTTAAAAAAATGATATTTTACTACTTAATATTCATTGACGTGCCACTTTCCCACCTAAAAACGCTATAGGTATAATAGTTTCTTGTAAAATAAAGATCGTTCATTAACTGGCTCTTAAATGTTATGCGAAACCAATGAATGAACAAGTCGTATTGATGGTAGTTCATTTACTGGACATTCTAAACTAGTGAATGAACGAACATTTTTAGCATTTATGAGTTTGTTCGAATACTGGCCATATGACGGACAATCAATTAACAGCTATGTTTCTGAAAAATAAACATTAATACAACAACGAAAACGCACAATATTGTAAAATAAGTAATTCACACGGTTCTAGTGAATGAACACCGCGGTTCATTCATTGGTTTTAGCGGTTACTGTGATCCAGTTATAAAACACTTGCTTAAAATGGCAATTTGAAAGAAAAACACATGTTATGGTCCGTAAATAGAAAAAACATATCCTTAAGACTTGAAATAAACACATACTACGGGTCGTTGTTGTTTGGAATAAGTACAGTATCACATCAAACACAAGGTCCTCTTACCGTCCGCTAACTACTGCCCCATACAACGAAAACACGTCTGCGAAACGTCCACTTTGAGTAGGGTAAGCGTACCAGTGAATGAACCCTTAAGGAGATTTTCGTCTTTAAATATATTTTTTTATAAAATTAAAGCAGTTACTGAAAAATATTATTGTCCTTATCAATCAAGAAAGTGTTCTAGTTTGCTTATATAACGTTTGTTTTATAATGATATTGCCAAATTTCAAGTTATAGCTATTTTAGCCGAAAACGACCCAAAACACCAGTGAATGAACATGAAAACACCAGTAAATGAACAAATGAAACCAGTGAATGAACTATGTCTAATTGTTTACTATGTTTTTTTCTTTTTTGTAATTTATTTAAAAAAATGATATTTTACTACTTAATATTCATTGACGTGCCACTTTCCCGCCTGAAAACGCTATAGGTATAATAGTTCCTTGTAAAATAACGATCGTTCATTAACTGGCTCTTAAATGTTATGCGAAACCAATGAATGAACAAGTCGTATTGATGGTAGTTCATTTACTGGACATTATAAACTAGTGAATGAACGAACATTTTTAGCATTTATGAGTTTGTTCGAATACTGGCCATATGACGGACAATCAATTAACAGCTATGTTTCTGAAAAATAAACATTAATACAACAACGAAAACGCACAATATTGTAAAATAAGTAATTCACACGGTTCTAGTGAATGAACACCGCGGTTCATTTATTGGTTTTAGCGGTTACTGTGATCCAGTTATAAAACACTTGCTTAAAATGGCAATTTGAAAGAAAAACACATGTTATGGTCCGTAAATAGAAAAAACATATCCTTAAGACTTGAAATAAACACATACTACGGGTAGTTGTTGTTTGGAATAAGTACAGTATCACATCAAACACAAGGTCCTCTTACCGTCCGCTAACTACTGCCCCATACAACGAAAACACGTCTGCGAAACGTCCACTCTGAGTATCTGTTATTTTGCAACTAATGCACCTGAGTTGAATTCAATGTTACCATGATGTTACTAGTAATGTTGCTCATCTAAAAAAAAATACTTTGTTGTGTAGTAATTTACAGAATTCTTATTTTGCGAAAATATGCTCACTTTGTTCATTCACTAGCACTGTTCATTCACTGGTACGCTTACCCTATCTGTTATTTTGCAACTAATGCACCTGAGTTAAATTCAATGTTACCATGATGTTACTAGTAACGTTGCTCATCTAAAAAAAAATACTTTGTTGTGTATAAATTTACAGAATTCTTATTTTGCGAAAATATGCTCACTTTGTTCATTCACTAGCACTGTTCATTCACTGGTACGCTTACCCTAGTATTTTTTGTACCAAGTACGCATTATGTTATGTGTCGGACGGTGCTAAAATGCCACAATACAATTTTGTGCTTTATACAATGTATTGTTTTCCTTTAGACGGTGCGGCCAAAATGAAAAAGAAAGACTACGTAGCGCATTTCGCGCGTTTCCTTCCCCCTACATAGCCCGCCCCCGCTAACGCCTAACGTAAGGTGGGGCAAGTGCGTCTACGGGGCAAGTCCGTCTAACCAACAATATCTCCTTAAAAATATATGGTTTGTCGCACTTACCCCGTTGACGCTCTTACCCCGCCTGACGGGGCAAGTGCGTCTACGGGGCAAGTCCGTCTAACCAACAATATCTACTGAAAAACATATGGTTTGTCGCACTTACCCCATTGACGCTCTTACCCCCACCTGACCTTATCGTTCCCTCGAATATGAGAAAAGAGAAAATAAATGTAAGAGTGAAAGGGAATGAGTAGTCAACTTACTTCGCCTTTAGATTTAAATCCAAATCGCCTTTTCTTCTTCGGTTTCTGATTCAAAAGGTTCGCTTTTTCAGAATTACTGTAACATAATAATTAATACATTAATACAGTCACTTAGTGAAAATGTTGAGCTTATTGAGAACCCTGTCACCGTAAAGCTTATTTTTAATTTGACCACATCGCTTGTAGCCTACATCTTGAAATGTCTAAGTCGCAAAATGACCACTACGCTTCAAATGCCCAAAGGGCTAATTGCCTAAGAATAGGAGCCTCGCCGTGCGGGGCTCTAACGACTTTGCTAAAACAGACAAAATGAAAATAGCAATGTGGTCATTCTGCGACTCATACACGTTGCCCCACACGCTCGCGATCGGATACGCGTATCAAGATCGGTAAGCATAGACGTGTTTCAAAATGACACTGTATCATAATACGCAGTGATTTGATACGTTATACGCCGCAATCCACCTCGAGCCGGTTTTTCCCCGAACATGACAAGGGATACGGCGTTATGATACGATAAGCTGCTACGCTACGGCTAGTATCGACGCATTTTTTACCCAACAATGCTATTGAAGCGGTATGCCCAAAGTGAGCGTCCATGCTTAGGATACGCATGCTCGATACGATACGCATGATCGTGATCGCCAGAATGATACAAATGAAGACCCAGCTTAACCCGTTTATACGATTTATACAATCTAGCGGGCCTAGTATGGTAGTGTTTATCGCGTGACAAAATTTGGATAAAACATCCGTCACTTATTGACACGTATATATAAGTACGAGAGTGACGGATGCTTCATCCACATTTTGCCACGCGATAAACGCAACCATACTAGGCCCGCTGTGGGCATAAGTATATGGTCGTGTTTATCGGATATATCTGTCACTTTCTGTGGCACGTATACAAGTGCGAGAGTGGCGGATGCTTTATCCACCATGCTAAAGGCGTTTATTTTACGGCCCCTGCTTACCGTAAAACGGGGTAAATAGGAACTAAGGGGTAAATAGGAACACAACCTAAAATGAAGCATCTTGTTACAAATAAGAACAAGTATTAAATGAAAATAACGTAACATTCTATTTACGTTATTTCAGTCTTATAATTAGTAACATATGCTTCATTTTAGGTTGTGTCCCTATTTACCCCGTTGTAAGGTAACTCACGCGTTTTCCGAGAGCTGCATAATTTCCTTGAACACTTGGGTAACGGGTGACTGCGTCTCTTGGTCGGCTTTCTTGTTACTGGAAATATAAACATTTATTACCCCCAACGCAAAAAGGGGGAAGTGGTGAAACGACATCACTGTCATCTTATCCTTTAAGCTAACCCACGGCCAAGCAGCATTCGCATTGTGTTCCGGTGTGGGGATAACACAACCGGTGACATTACTAGCGTAAAGGCATTCCATATTAATGCTCAAGGTTGGCAACGCATTTGGATTCGTGTGTGAATTCAAATTTATTTATTTATTTAACGGTCATTTTTCTGTATCTTTTTGACTACAGATCAAAAAACACGCCAGGTAAAATTATAAAAAAAATGTTTCGAAATGTGCAGATTGAGCCCTTTCATACGACACCCCGTTCGCTATAATCAAATCACTTTTATTTTCAGCCCCCCATTCTAGACCCCTTTTCAAACATTTAGAAAAATAATGTCATATTTTTTTACTAAAAACAGATACAGGTTAGCAAGTTATACCACTATGCCAAATTTCAAGTTGATAGCTTCTATAGTTTCAGAGAAATCTGCTGTGACATACAGACAGACAAACAAGTCTCATCATAAGGGTTCCTTTTTAAGGTTCCGTACCCAAAGGGTAAAAACGGGACCCTATTACTAAGACTCCGCTGTCCGTCTGTCTGTCACCAGGCTGTATCTCATGAACCGTGATAGCTAGACAGTTTAAATTTTCACAGAAGATGTATTCCTGTTGCCGCTATAACATCAAATACTAAAAACAGAATAAAATAAATATTTAAGGGGGCCATACAACATGGCCCGCAGGTACCGATGGTATCCCGCGTCTGGAGAATCGTTTAATTATCGTGTGCACTTTGGACGGTAGTATTGTGATTTTGGACGGTAGTATTGTGATTTTGGACGGTAGTATTGGTAAACCATGTCTGTTGTGCCGTTAAACTTAAATATTGAAATTTCAACACTTACGATTTCTTTGCTAAACCCATTTATATATAAATTACATTTATAAAAACTGTTATTTCAATAGGATCAAACAGAGTATATTTGACGTTTGCTCTATCGGCGAAAAGTCTATGGAGATTTATAGCAAGTTGCGTCATGATTACCAAAAAGTTTACGGTATAAAGGGCCCCAAATACGGTACGATCCGTCGTTACGATACGTCGGTTCAGACTGAAATCGAGCTATGGATTGTACCTACGTGTGTGGCAATATCGCATTTAAATTTCAATAGAAATATGAATCGTCACGATATCGTTTCAGATCGAGACGTTGTTGAGAAGTTGTATGGTTAAAATAGCACCTACTCGTGAGTTTGGTTGAGTTAACCACTAAAAAGGTTGAAGCAACCTTTTCAATGTGTTGTTTTTACTAAGGTTAGGTAGGTGTTACCTCGACCAAACTCAAGGGTAGGTGCTAAATCAACCCATTTGTTTTTTACGTAATATTTTCTTATAAATATATAAATATAAACATATCTATCTATTTAAAATATGTTTTAATTTTGTGTAAGTTTTTATTTCGTAAAATTTTCATTGCAGCCTTTGTAAATTTTTAGCCGACTACACTTCCAAAGTTGTCCTTGTAAAAATCTCGAAGATTTCTTGCTTGGTTTTTGAGTAGTGACAACGCCGTGAATGTTCATGTTTTTTCAGTTTAACATACTGCTTTTTTTCAGTGTGTTTATTTGACTTCAGTTAAGTACCTATTCTGCCATGATATCAAAGAAGGCAGCTAACAGCATAGTAATAGTATGTAATAGTATAAGTACCAATTTAACCAAACGATGTTAAATTTAATCAATGTTAATCGCCTGTTAGTTCATACATTTTGACAGCTGTTAACGCTCTAATTGTCTGTTAAGTGGTTAACATCGTATGATGAAGTTGGTACTAAGCATTTAAAATGTAATGTGTTACCTAAAGTATGTAATGGTTCGACTACTTGCATTGCCTTCTTTGGTATACAACAGTATTAAAACCCTACCATTTCTAAAATACCTAAACTCCAAAGAAAATATAAGAAGTTAACCTTTCAATAATAATTTATGTTCCACCGTAAACCATTTACAGATGAAATACATAACTTTCCTTTAAGTTGGAACTCGAGCCTAAAATAAAGTGCTAGTAAAATTTGTGCAATAAAAGGGAGGGGCGAAACGCATTTAAATTTATGGGTTCCGTAACGTTGCACGACGGAAACTAGGGTTTCTATTCCACGGGTTAGTATTAAATAGTCGAAAACGCAAGTGGTCACGGCATCAACTCGCTTAAAAAATATTTTGCTAAATCACAGGTAGTCGACTACCTAATCGGCCCATGAAGAAACTCGTCACAAAATTATTTTGTCTACTGTCATATTATCAACTCGTCTTAAATACATTTCGTCTAAGTCGCCTGGTCGCCTATAAAGCACTCGTTTTAAATGCGTTTGGTCTAAACAGCTCGTCGGCTACGAAGCAACTCGTCTTAAATGCAACGCACTGGGTATTGATTCTTTCAAAAGCAAAGGTGAGCGAACGCAGGAGTGATGTCCAAGCGGCGAGTTTAAGTAGTCCCGTCAAAGCGAACAAAACACATTTCAGCGCGTGTATTCAATTTGGCAGCATGGCTTCTCGAACGTATAAGGCTGCCTAATTGAGAATGCACGCGCTAATATATGGTTTGCTCGCTCTGACGGGACTACTTAAACTCGCCGATTGAACTTCACTCCTGCATTCGCTCACCTTTGCTTTTGAGATAATTAATACCCTGCACATATATTTACCTACCCATAGTACCCGGATTCTACCCTGAACCACTTGTTTCGTATGTAGGGCCACTATAATCTTTCCAAGGATTTATTTTCTCTTTGACAGTTGTTTACTTTTAATATTAAATATTCAAGTGTCCTTCCATAAGTGGCCTATCAATCAAAGATAACAAACCTCTTTTGAGAGTTGGGTATAACGCTTTATAAAATTTAAGACGAGTTGCGAATTCATCTAATTGCTTTATAGACCGATTACTTTTTAATATATTAGCGAATTTGTCTAGATGGCCTTAAGACTATTTATCTAAAGAGACCGATTACAAGTCGGACGAATTATTCTAGTCCAGTTGATTTTAGACAAGTTGCTTCATGGACCGGTCACGTATTCCACTATCTGCAAATTTATCCAGATGATTTTTAGGCGAGTTGATGCCGTCACCACTTGCGTTTTCGACTATTTGATACTAGTTTAGTGTAGTTTAGTTTATTCATTCATCAAAACGGTTTAACGATTTTGTTCACCGTGTAAAAAGCGTGCGCGAATTTAAAAATTCTGGTATATCATGAATGTATAAAATTTAGCAGCATAATACGCCACGGAACCCTAAAAAAAGAAGTAGTATCACTCAACAGAATTGCGTGTATCCCGGCCGGTTATGGGACGAACGGCTATAAAGGGTATTTGATGGGATACGCGGGATATAATTGCCCACAGGAGCCCCCGGAGCCCTGGGGCCGCGAGGTGTAACGTATTAGTAAAAATAAAACGATATTTATTGAAGATAGCCCTCTTTCTCGTAATTTCTCTGCGTGATCGAATCATGGACTCTATTCTAGGCGGCGAAAACCATATCGTCTTTGAACTGCGCCTCTATTCGGTACGGTATTGTTTTGACGTCAGCCGCCATTACTGTCAAGGAAATAACAGCTGGGGAGTTTAAAAAAAATAGCACACCTTTGACTTTTTCTTCAGATTTGGGAAAAAAAATGCACGTTGGTTGGGATCATTATTCTGAACAAGAAAAAATTACTCCCGATATTGTTGAGTTTTGTTATCAAAATCCAATACCTACGTTTCTTGGTAACAAAACGGACAATTCCATACATAGTTTTGGGGTCATATCGGGAGTAATATTTTTTCTTGTTCAGAATGATGATCCCAGCCAACGTGTATTTTTTTTCCCAAATCTGAAGAAAAAGTCGAAGATGTGCTATTTTTTTGAAACTCCCCAGCTATCAAAATGTCGGCAATACGATAACAGATCAAAGACGATATGGTTTTTAGCGCCTAGAATACCGGCCCTATTACGGTGTTAAACTCGGCCACCATTACTGTCAAGTAAACAAGAGCTTTTAGCTATCCAACAGGGAAATATTGCAGCGAGCGTCATGGGCACCATTCCCGGTGGCAGAAGCCTAGCGGACATTGTCCAATTTGTCCATATGGTTACATAGAATAAGTTAATTTATTTTAATATTTAGTTATTGTTTAAAAGGGCTGATTTTTCAACCTTCAGATAGAGTCTGTCTAATGAAAGATGAACCTGAGAAAAAGCGGCAAATTCAAAAAATCTTCATATGGTATTACCGATCAATGTAGGAATAAACGATTTTGATACTTTTCTTATTTTGTTTGTTTTGGTGGGCACAAAGGAAGAGGAAACGCGTACTTTTTCACAATACTAAGGCCCGTATTAATAAACTACAGGTACTCAAGTCTACTAATACCGCACTCAAGTGTCCGTTTATCCATATTAAGACCACACACGGTATCATATTTAAATACAGTTTATTAGTAGAAGCCCGAGAGTCTTACTACTTAATACGTATGGGTGGATCAACTTTTTTGTTGTTGTTAGTGTCCCGTAAGCCAGGAGACAACAGTGATAGTTTCTTAGAAAAAATGTTATAATGTGTACTTCTATCAAACTCAGGAGAAAAGCCATAAAAGAATGGTAGTGGACTTATATCCTTTGAAATCATAGTTTTAATTAGTGACCCAGGAAACGTCACCCTGGCACCGAACTACAAAGAAAAGTTGATTGACCCGTATAGTCAGCATTAAATAAATAGATAGTGACACCCAAAGTCGCCAAACGTGTACCGAACTATTTGGCGACTTTGGGTATCAAAAAATATTTGATGCTTTGAAACTATCTGTGAAAAAAAAATGCTGACCACCATAATAATGCTTGCATCAGCATGCTTTCTCATTTGTGAGCTCTTTTAGTAAATAAAATCACCAATAAATAAAAATATTTTATTTATTATTAGGGTAAAACCGATGCTTTCTCTCAACTCTGCTAATAGGCATCTGAGTGCAGGCACTTGCTTCTTTACAATATAAAATTTGTTCACTTTATTTCCGATGGCATGGATGTCAAAACTGTATAAATTGGATACTGTAGCCTTGTGAGTTCGCTTCTTTCCTGGAGTACTGAAGACACCATGGTTTACTTTGCCTTCATTCTCTTCAATGTCGAAAAACTGATATCTGTAAGAAGAAATAAGGAATGAATTAAACAGAACACCATTTACAAATATATTGTGACACGCAGTACAGCCCCATTGTACAGTCCGACAGCTCTAAGAACATTTGGGTTTAGGTGAAATCAAATTGCATCGGTGAGGTTTAAATCGCAACGGTTTAAGAACAAGGAAGACAGGTAATAACCCGAACATCTTTTCCAAGAGCTCATGAAGTGTACGTAGGTACATATTAATATGTTAATGATATCTTTTAACTAAATGCATATAAACACCTCCTTAGTGTTTACTGAAACTATGAGTGTCAGTTATATTAATCATCTGTCTATTTAATTAATTTAATAAAATTGCGATTGTTAAGAGAGTATAGGGAAAGACTTAATTAATTTTAGTATTTACCGGTCATTGATGATAATTCTTCTAAATACTTCGTTTGACTCTGGCATAGTAAATCGTTTTGCTCCAACTCTTTCAACTGCTGAAGATTTTTCAAAACCGTTTGTTTTCACCATTGACGGCCAGCTTATCTGAAAAGAATACATCGTTTAATTTCTTAATGGAAAAGAAATACCAATTTCAAAAGATAGGTAGAACAGAAAAGGTATATATTCTATGTAACTTTGGATTGAAGATATAGAAATAATAAGTATCAAAATTAACATGCCATACTAACCTTGTTATAACCTATGAATTCGGTCACCGTATGTAAACACTCTATTTTTTGTTTCAACAATGCTTCCCTCTTCTCTTGTTTTTCTTTATATTTGTTTATAATGGTACAAAGGATCTGTCGCACACCACTTTTGATAGTTTTACGCATGTTTAGTACGTAAATTTTGAGAAGAAAACTTTAATTTGACAGACTCGAACCAACAACGACTTGTTTGTCAATGTCAAAACGTCATTTTAATAGTGTTGCCAGACCTGCCAGTCAAATAAAAGCCCGGTTCATCATTCATTAGACAGACTCTAACACTATTTGTCAGGTAAATTGTAGCTCTGTCCTTATATTTCTTATGACAAAGAAAAGGACAGCGATACAATTTACTTGACAGATATTGTTATCTGGAGATTGAAAAATCAGCCCTAAATTTATTATTTTTCTGTATATTGTTTGTGTCTCATTTGCCGCAATCAGAGACGTCAATTAAATTTAATGCTTGTTTAGTGACGTGGTGTCTTGTTCTGTTGCTGTAGCAAAGAAAGTGACAGCAGCAACTTTAGCAACTTTAATCAAGCATTAAATTAAATTGACGTCTTTGAGTGCGGCAGTTAGTTATTTTTACTGAAATTCAAAAAATGAATTTATTTAGGTATTACTAGCTTCTGCCCGCGTGTCCGTCCGCGTAGAAGTCATTTATTGCGAGTTAAAAGAACCCTATATCCTTCCTCGGGGCTCAAGCTATCTTCATACCAAATTTCATCAACTTCGTTTCAGTGGTTTAACTGTGAAAACGTAACAAACAGACTAACACCCGTATTCACAAACAATACTTAAGGGACCCTTTACTGAGGAAACGCACTGCGTTCAATACAGCTTTGTGATTGGTCCGTTTTGACCGACCTTTTGTCTATGAGATGATTTGCAATTTTACATGAACTTTGGCGCTCCACTGTTAAGTACAGGTCTATTCACAAGAGTTGGCACGAATGGATGGAACGAAAGTAATGTCACCTATCATTGTGTGAGTGCCGTCCTTTGAACCGATGTTCGAATTTCAAACCGAAAACCTGTTATTATTTTACACACTTTAGCCTAGAATCTCGGCCCAGTATCTTATTATAAATAAATAAATAAATAATAAATATCAAGGGAATCTCACACATTGACCTATAGTCTCAAACTAAGCTCTAGGCTTGTACTATGGGTACTAGACAACGATATAAATACTTAAATAGAGAAATAAATACTTAAATACATAGAAAACATCCAAGCCTCAGGCACAAATACTCTCGCTCATCGCACAAATATCTGCCTTTACCGGGATTTGAACCCAGGACCGCTAGCTTCGTAGACAGAGTCACTCTCACTACCAACTAGCGCGTCGTCATTATTAGTATGAGACTTTTATTTATTTAACTTCTTTTGACTTGTTTTGAAAAAAAAACTTGGCCAATTTCGATGTTGTCACAGCATTGACCCTTGCAAACATAATAAAATTAGAGCGTGCCGTAAACAGGGATCGAACCTGGCCCCCGGCGACGCGTGTTGTTTATGTCTGCTGTCACTCACATATTAGCTCGTAGGGTTGCCACCTTGCCACTAAAACATTTTTATAAATAGCCTACTAGTTTTTCAATAGGGAACATGCAAGGATTTTTTTAAATCTCATTTCTCAACAAAATATGCAAATACCGTAAAAGAGATCACCAAAAGTGCAATTAAAATTAAAATAGGCCAAGAAATACGGATGATACAAGCATTTTAAACTGATAATTGGACAGCGATTAGACAGGATCCCATATGCGCTGTGACGTCATAAAGCTGTAAAAAAAAAGTCATGAAAATTCCCTAATCGTTGCCGGAATACATTTACCTTTTTTTTTTCTTGTCCAGTGAGATAATCCTACTTATATATCCTACTAGCTTCTGCCCGCGACTTCGTCCGCGTAGAATTAGTAATTTTGCCATCCCACGGGAACACTGATTTATTTCGGTATTCAAGGTAGCCTATACGCAGTGTATAGGGTGACGGCACCAATGATGGACACTTTCAGCTGACCGACACCAGTAATGGACACTTCACTCTTAATTCAAATTCCATACGGTCCTAAATCGATTGTTGCAAAACAAATGAATAACCCTTATCTTCTGTACAATAAGAGTCAAGTGTCCATCATTGGTCCTTTTGCATTACTGGTTCCGTCACCCTAAGCAAACTCTATTTTAAATTATATCCAACCAAATTCGGCCATCCGTTTTAGCGAAGAAGTAACAAACTCACGCACGCATAACCTTTCGCATTGATATTATATGAAGGATAGGATGTAAATAGGTATATCCAGCACACACAATCGCTCCGGCCGAAATCATAGTCGATAAAAATACCCTCGGTGCGTGAGACCGACTCGCACTTGACCAGTTTTCAGTATTTGACGCTTGCGTATTTTACCGTTACTTATAACGATACAATAAAAAAAATGGTTCGCAGTTTTTTTTTAATCTTAATTTTGTATAGAATAATACAAACGGACAATATCCCAAACAAAGCAAGTAGGACGAAGTTCTTCGATCAATGAGCGCGAGCGGGCTTTGCCGCTCCTATTTACACCTCCGGCGTCCGCGACACGCTGCGAAGAACTTTGTCACTGTATACGCGAAAAAGAACTTTGATGCTGTATTCTGCCCTCCTAAATAAAAAGGACGCATACGCAATTTGATAGTCAAAGTAAATTTTACCCCCTACCTTAAGAAATAAGGTCATTAATGCATACACGGTTCTATGAGACATACGCCCTTTTTTCAAAGGAGGGCAGTATTATACTTTCATGTATAAACTAAAGTCGCACAATTTCACACTGAACAAATTTTACGATTAAGATGTTAATGCGTAATGTAAGTATATTATAGTAGATGTAAGTGCCCAATTAGTTTTTAATTCTAAAGTTGAATAGGTAATAAAGAAGAGTTAGGGTATTTAATTTTTTACATGTTTAATTTTCGGTACTGGGTGGTCAAGAAATAAGTTAACCTTACTAAGCCTATTCGGATTCTGGATGGTCATAAAAAAACTTTACCCTAACCTAACCAACTGTACTTACTCCCAGTACATTATAGTTATTATCTCTACCTCTATCCCCCATTTCAACTACATAGGTATATTTTTTGGAAATCGCCAATTGTATATTTTTTTAATAACACCAATTTTAACGTTTATAACTACAAAAATGACGAACTCTCATATAAAATTCTACATCCCTTTTATCCCTTAGGGGTAGTTTTTCCAAAATCGCTGTAAGCTATAAATTTTATTTTTATTAGTATATACCAATTTTCACGTATCCTAACTTCACAAAATAAATGCGTTTTTGAAGGCGGTTTTTTGTTTTTTTTAAAACATTTATTTTATTTTTGACTTTTTAGAGATCATAATAAGCTTATGTTCCTAGTCCCACTTCTTAGTTGATATGAAACTTTAAGACATTTCACGATCGCCGCCAGCAACGCCGCGGGGAAGTCATAGTCATATTTAAACAATTAAATGTCCTTCGTTTTAGTCGCTCAACTATCTTAATCGAGATATCTTATCACCACCCTTGAAAAAAGTATCGTTGAGGAGTTCCGGTGGCCATCTGTGGTCTTCATCATCAGTGCCATTTCACCAAATGATACTTTCTGAATGCAAATGCTAGATTTGTTACTAAAAATACAAAAATCGCTATAATTATGTTTGCCTACAATATTTGAAGAGTTCCCTCAATTCCTCACGGATCCCCTTAAAAATTTAGGGTTAATAATATGAGCAGGATTAGTAGGATACTCGTATTAGTACGATTAGTGGATAATAGTTTCTAGTCTTCGTCCGCTGAGATTTCGATTATAGTTATTCCCTCGGGAACTTTTAAAATTTCCGGGATGAAAAGTAGCCTATGTGTTATTCCAGGGTATAAGCTATCTCCATTCCAAATTTCATCCAAATCCGTCCAGCCGTTGCAGCGTGAAGAGGTAACAAACACACACACACACACACACAAACTTTCGCATTTATAATATTAGTAGGATGCTACTACAAAATTATAAATTTGAAAGTTTGTGTTAAGTACTCCTTCACGCTGCAACCGCTGCACGGATTTGGATGAAATTTGAAGCGGGTATAGCTTATACCCTGGATTAACACATAGGCTACTTTTCATAAAGGAAAATTTAAAAGTTCCCGAGGGAATAACGATTATCGAAATTTATGCGGACGAAGTCGCGCGCAGAAGCTAGTTATTAATATTTTTCGCAATCAGTGCCTTAAAGTACATACACACTAAGAAAAACAGAAAATACTAGAAACCGGTCAAATGTGAGTTGGACTCGTGTTTTTTTTTATTTTTGTCGTTATTTTTTTGGTTTCACCGACACTCGTTTCATAGAATGTATTAGTTCGTAGAATTTTCGGTTCATAGAAAGTATTTTATGCTGAACCCGTGTTTTCAGGTTATCTTAAATATGATTCACGTAGGTTAGGTTAGGTTAGACTTACAACTATCAACGATACCTCTTATTATATTACATACTAAAAATCATCGAACACAACACCAAATTACTTAAAATATAAAATTAGTTTATACCTACTATTTTCCGATATAAATGTTTAAACTGACAAACAGGAAAATCGGTATCTCAGCTACTATTCTAAAAAAAATGTTCTTAATTGAAACAAAAATAACTCTTCTATGTTGGCAACCCTGGCCCAAGATGATATTCGCCGCACCTCCGCAGTTTAACCTCTTTCTTTATTTATCAGGGCACATCTACATTCCCGGCGAGTGCGGGTTCCGTTCCTGGCCGTGTTATAAACCACACGGCTTTATAGGCACGCGGCATTGTTTTTGCTAATTAAATATTTATAGAAATGTTTTTGGGGTTAGCAAACTGTTTGGGAGAATTGTAGACTGGGCTAGATAGATGGGACCATGTTTTACAAAGTTATAAACGAAGCTAGTATAACGGTAGAGAATTAGGAAACTTTTCTACACTGAAAAAAATAATTGGTCGCTTCTAACAAGATTGTGATCGTTGTGCATAAGCATCTTGATTCCATACGAGCCTGACAAGACGTTAGATACATCAACTAAGCTGCGACCACACCGGTGCTTAAAATACGGTGACAGTACGGAATCGCAGTGACGCGTCGTATCAGCACCGTTTTTGACGCATGCCCTCCACACCAATGCTTAACGGTGCGTATATTACGGTACGTCAAAAACGGCGCCATGTTGTTACTATGACCCCGTCTTTTTTTTAACCAACGACACCGTTTTTTAAGCAGCGGTGTGGGGAGCGTGCGTCAAAAACGGTGCTGATACGACGCGTCACTGCGATTCCGTACCGTCACCGTTTTTTAAGCATTGGTGTGTGGAGCTTGCGTCAAAAACGGTGCTAATACGACGCGTCACTGCGATTCCGTACCGTCACCGTTTTTAAGCATTGGTGTGGGCGTAACTTAAGACGTTAGTTGAATGACTAAAGAAATTTGCTGTTGTTACTATCAGCTTTGGTTGATGCCACTAATATCTTAACTATTGTATTAATTTCTTGTCAACTAAGAGAAAATCTCTATTTGTTGGCTCTCATTTTTTAAGTGTACGAAGCTATACTCGAAAATCTAATCCAAGACCAAAATCGGACAGTTCCCATCTTGATTATTTCGTTATTTTAACATTATTTCATAAAAAAACATGAATGAGAACTCGTGTAACCAGTAATATAAGGGGAAGTTTTATTGATAAAAATACCTACACTTAAACCAAAATGCAGTAATCGGCGTTGCCCACTTAATTAATAAAAGAGGCTTAACGCATTCACTGTCAACGCGTATAAGCGTTCTCCTGACTTTCAGCCAGTGCCTTTGACGCATATGTGCGTTATCCGTTAAAAAAAAAGTTCGATAAGCAATGTCGACAATGAATGCGTTAACACTGTCAATGTAGTTGCTTAACCCTAACCTCTCCACCTGTTAATTCTTCCCCAAAGCCAACAGCTAGTTATACCCTAATCCCCCCATTACCCCACCGATCCGATTCAATTATGGGGCTCGGGTACGCGGCCCACAGCCCATCCGTGGGCTCATTGGATTGTGACACGGTCGTAAACTGCCTGGTTTACCAAAGGTCGGGGAGTTACCCCATTTGTGGTGCAAATCGGGGGATCGGGCGGTCTATTAACCCGTCGTTTTGGTTAAGGCAAGGAAATATCACAAAAAACACAAAAAGTTCACAATTCCTTATTTATTTTAAATAAACGACCCAATGTCTTATTTGAAATTTTATAAACAATCCTGTTATGGTTCATAGTCAAAAGATGAGTTGACAGTTATTTCAGCCGTTGCCAGCTTGACGTGTTTTAAAGGCATGAAAAAGGCAAAACGAGAACACAGGTCTTATCAAACTCAAAACTGCGTTACTAATCCTTTAAACTAAAATGGAATGATTCCTTACTGATAATTTTACGGGTTTTTCTACCCCATACCTACTAGAACATAATGCGAAAACTGCTGCGTGGCATTTTATACGGAATCATAGAATGTATATACAAGTACAAGTAAAGAAGGCGCTCTTTCTAACAAAACAGGGATGAGGAAGGTCCAACATGCCTACTCTGTATTTCCCTTTCTATCAGATAATTCGTATTCGTACCTGGCCCATGCAAAAGTCATCCTCAGAGATCCTAGCCGATGTTTTTTTAGCTTAGCGGCTAAAGTGTGGAGTGCGCCGGATCAGACGGAATGAACACTTTAACATAATGTTAAATAATAAGTAAGTCTACAGGGCCTCTATTTTACTAGTTAAAACCACATTGCTTTCAATATGTTACCGTTACCGCATTGTCAACATTACGCTATCGTATTATATCTTATTTACTTGACAGTAATGGCGGCCGAGTTGAAAACAATACGATAACATGACAAAAGCGATATTGCTTTACCCAGTAGAATGGAGGGTCTGCTTTGTCGCTTGAGCTTATGCCTTGGGCCACGACGACACATCGGCTATCGATGGGTAATGCGGCAGAGTGAGACAACACATTTTACGAGTGTACTATTTTTTTACGGGCGCAGTCGGCTCGGTTTGAATTGGTCAGCGTTACCATGTCATGCTTTAGGGAAAAAATGTTAAAGGTTATGATTAAAAATTTCCTGTTCCCCCGTGTTGTTGCCGCCCCCGTGTGGCTGCCGGGTTAGAATAGTGCCATTCCATGTCTTCCCGTGGATGTTGTAAGAGGCGACTAAGGGAATATAGGCTTGTAGTACTGTTAGGCGATGGGCTTGCAACCTGTCACTAATACGCTGGTAAACATCTTAGCCTATTTGTGCAAAATGTGGTTGCTGAATTATCAACAAGTTTTTAAAGTTGTAGGAATAATACTGTAGCTCTGCCTACCCCACTCTGGGATTACAGGCGTGAAGGTATGTATCTATGTATGTATGATTAAAAATGTCTACCAAGTACCTAACATTATTTAGTATGTGATAATATAACTATAGGTACACTAATCGTTGGGTCAATCTAGAACAATCTCTGTGACATCTCATATAAACACGTATAATATTTGTTTCTTTGACTTTTCATAAATACTAGAAAGCAAAAGAAACAAATACTTCGTATTTATTTAACCTATATAACTAGTACAAAACCTCAGCATAGGTACATATCTCTTACAGACTACAGGTACAAGGATCGAAATAATACTTACTAGTCCCCACACTAGGCAAGCCTTGTATCGTAGCCAGTGGAGGCTAACTGAAAGATTTAAAAGACGTGTTCTTTGGCAGACAGACATCCCTATTAACAACTAATATAAATAGTAAGTAGATTAGGAGTAAAAACTTTACCAAGGCCAAAATAGCAACCTTGTCTAAAAAAAATATATCAGTGTCATAGATAAGAAACTTCTAATGTCCACAAGCCAAGTCTCCCCAACAGCATCATACACAAATCTTACCTAATACCCGGCTGAGTACCGGGACATCCTCAACTCTAAACCCGGTACAACCCGGTTAATATATGTGACGATGTCTCATCCCAATAAACTACGGACGTAAAGTCAAGATTCGGAAAAACATCAAAAGGTTATCCTGATATTAAATTAAATTAGAAATGGGATCCGTAGAAGAACAAGGGGTTTTATACAACACGGAAAAACCATAATAATAATAATAATAATAATAATAATACGTTTATTCACATATCTTGCTTACATCTAAATACATATATTCCTCTGCCAAACCACAGAGTGGTTTGTTGGCAGACGAGGCTCCTTTATATTAAGCTAGGTAGGTAGTAACTTAAATGTAACTTAAATTGTTCAATTTATGACATGAAGTAATGGGTTAACCTTATCCTTAACCTTATAATCTTTATTGTATTATAAAGGTTGTAATTGACCTCTTATTTTATTTAATAGAAATTTACTGAATTTCTTTTGAAAATTTTGTTTTGTCATCCTTGTGGTCTTTAAATCCGATGGCAACTCGTTATAGATCATAGGGACTAAATATTTTCTACATCTCTGTCCAAAATAATTTGTGACACTAGGTAGGTACCAGTAATTTATTACTATCTCTTGACTTATATGACTTGTAACTTGTATGTATGTATGTATGTATGTATGTATACTCTTTATTATACAAGAAAAAAAAAAGAAATACAAAACACAGGCAAAATAACAAAAAACAAGTACAAAGACGAACTTATCCCTTCAAGGGATTTCTTCCAGATAACCCTTGTTGAAAAGAAAAATGGTAAAATAATAAGCCTAATGACAAACAAACAGTCATGAATAAAAAGAAAACCAGTAATGATAACAAAACAACAATAAATAATTGTACTTGTTACTGTATTGTCAACGTTTTGATAGCTCTTATTTACTTGACAGTAATGGCAGCCGAGTTAAAAACAAACAACAACAAACAAAGCAGAATAGAGAGCATGTAGTGCTTGACCACAAGACAAACGATTTTTTTAGACTTTTAAAATACACCCGTGAAAAAAAAAGGCTTTCTAGATCCTAGGGTTTAGGCTAGTTTATGAGTCAATGAATCAGGCCTCTCTTTTTATATAATAATATATAGACTGTATATTTATACCTACCCTTATTTTGTCGAACCCAGGACCGCTAGGTTTGTAGGCAAGGTCACTACCAACTAGGCTAACCACGTCTTACTTTCATCTTTAAGTTATTGGTACCACGGCAACATCCCGTTTTTTCAGGTACAGGTTTTGTGCAGGATCCCGTTTAGGAGTGTACGTGTTTTAATAGCATGTGTAGTAGCACGAGCATCCATGGTAGTGATTCTCTCAAAAGCAAAGGTGAGAGAATGCAGGAGTGAATGTCCAAGCGGCGAGTTTAATCCAGTCAGAGCGAGCAAAACACATTTTAGCGCGTGCATTCTCAATTAGGCAGCCTTATACGTTCGAGAAGCCATGCTGCCAAATTGAATACACGCGCTGAAATGTGTTTTGTTCGCTTTGACGGGACTACTTAAACTCGCCGCTTGGACATTCAATCCTGCGTTCGCTCACCTTTGATTTTGAAAGAATCACTAAGTACCCTATTTACAGTATCCCTTCTTACAGGGTGCTCGTGTGACTACTAGTATTAAAACACGTATAATACTAAACGGGATCTTTCCGTGGGAAAGGGACCTTACCGTACCTAGGTTATCATCCGTCCGGATTAGTCCGGGCATGTCCGGATTTTTAAACTCTAGTCCGGACTTTGTGTAGGTCTTTAATTTGTCCGGGTTTTTTTTTAATTAGATGGAATATGAGTAATAAAACTACATATTAAGTTATATCAAATAAATCTTGTCTTTATTAATTTCTCATTCTCAACTCATACCTGTAACGAATGTTTCCATTTTGTGACTAAAACGTCCGAATTTTTATCGAAATGTCAAGCTTTTTGTCAGGACTTTTCAAATTGCTAAATGGTAACGCTTACCGTACGGTATTTTCACGTACGTTACAAAAACATCTCGTCATCCAGCGAGGGGTGTTCAAATGTATCCCTAGAGCCTTGATCTAATTGTACTGAGCCTCGGCTCGCTTTAACTAAAAGATAACCAAGACTAGACCAGTTTTATTCAGAGTATCTATAGCCAGTTCTTAAGCTGCGTACGGTTAGCGCGTACCCTGCTACGCGTAGTCGGTTACGCGTGTGTTTACGCGTAGGTACATTGGATACGCGTACAGGGTAGTGATTCTGTCAAAAACAAAGGTGAGCGAAGGCAGGAGTGATGTCCAAGCGGCGAGTTCAAGTAGTCCCGTCAAAGCGAGCAAAACACATTTCAGCGCGTGTATTCAATTTGGCAGCATGGCTTCTCGAACGTATAAGGCGGCCTACTTGAGAATGCACGCGCTAATATGTGTTTTGTTCGCTCTGACGGGACTACTTAAACTCGCCGCTTGGACTTCACTCCTGCATTCGCTCACCTTAGCTTATGAGAGAATCACTACCCAGATCCTGTACGGACTGCCACGAACCTCAACGCGAGCTAAACCAGAACGAGCGCGCCTCTTTGACGCGCGACCAAAAGACCGACTGCCGGCGGCTCTCGCGCGAGCCAGTTCGCGCGGCACGCGTGCTCAAAAGTATGCGCGTAGCTGCAGCTAAGGATAGAGCGTTCCAGGACACGCGTAACCGACTACGCGTAGCAGGATACGGGCTATCCGTACGCGGCTTTAGGGAAACGTTGTCGAAGATGATCCTTTCTGCCGAGTGGCGATCAATTTCAGTGGGAGCCATCCTGTAGCGCCTTATCTTACCCTATCTTTTGCTCTTCGAGCCACCTGATGGTAAGTGACAAATTCAAAATATTTATTCAGTAAATTGGCCATTTGAGGTCTTTTACACGTCGGTAATATGGAGTGCGTCTACTAGCACTTCGGAAAAGACCATCATTGCGAAGAAAAAACGCCGCAAGGAACTGCAGCAGAAGGTTATTTTTTCTATCATAGAATACAATAATTTAAAGTTATTTACATTACAATCAGCGCAACAACAGAGGAATCACAAGTCGGCCTGTCGGCCTTAGAGAATAGGCTCGTGTTTTGAAGGCCCCCAAGTCCTCGTAAAGGTTCAGAAATACAGACGCCAACAGCCAATTCTGCATAAATAAGGTACATGGCGAAAAGGCTCTCAAGCAATGCACGTGAATTTTCAACTATCAAGATGGTGTTGATGAAATTATAATCTGTCTACGATGCATGATGCACGAACACTCCTCGTGATTGCGATCGTGATTTACCCAATTTTTGTGGTCTCTTTAGGCACTGGTCCCACGGCCGGCGAGTAAGCTATGAACTATCGGCTATTTTCTTGCCCAAGAAACGAACAAAAGATAATCGCTCCCGTGTAAATAAAAGAGATATATAGTTCATAGTTGAGCGAGTATAGCTCACTCGCTCAGCGATGAACTATAAATTTATAATCTCTCTCTTTTATTTACACGGCAGCGATTATCTTTTGTTCGTTTCTTGGACAAGAAAAGGGTCATTCTTCGAGCGTTTCAACCGCCTTATTTTTCAGGACACTTTTTGTAGAAGTGGCTGCAGATTCCGATTTCGTTTCTGGTTAGGTATCTAAGTTTACCGGACATCTAACAAATATCCGAAAACGGCATCAAAATATACGCCCAATTCTTTAAAAATATGTCCACGGTAATGAGGCGGTTGAAACGCTCAAAGAATCACCCAAAATAGCCGATAGTTCATAGGTTACTCGCCGGCGGTGGGACCAGTGCCTTAATTATATGTTTATTTGTTTTTGACGTCATATTGCATGAAGCGGTCCATAAGTTTGCTTTTAAATTCCATTTAACGGTAACGCGAACGGAGGCGAAGCGAATATAAATCTATACGCGATGTAGTTGGTCTTAAACAGCGGAAACCACTGAAACAATTGGGATTTAAATATAAAAAAGAAACCAATGATTATTGAACAAACACTTTTCAATCGAAGAAATTTTACATAATTCCACGTATTCGGGTGTTACCAGACCAATCGATCGATCGTCGATCGATGGCAGAATGGATTAGTCAACGTCGATCGATAGTTCCTTCATCAATTAAAGCTATCAGACCAGTCGATCAACGTCGACCGGCAATCGATCGATTGGTTAGTCGAACGATATCCGTCGATCGATAGTTCCTACCAGACCAATTGATCGACTTCGATCGACGTCAATTGGCGATCGATCGATTAGTCTGGTAACACCCTTAATTTGAGTTGCGGCACGCGCCTTCGAAGATCAATTAAAGCCGATCAAGTGCGAGTCGGACTGTCTGTCCGTCCGTCTGTCCGCAGATTAGCACAGAGTCTTAGTAAAACTATCACGAACAAGTAGACTTGATTGGTTCCTGAGATGCAGGCAACTAAAGTGTTTATACCTACTAAAATCACCTAAGACAGCACCAGATAAATCTAAAGACTTAGTTCATAGGTACCTACTTGTTCTTTTTACCCGACTGCGGCGGAGCCCAAAAGGAGGGTTATGTGTTTGACCTATATTATACATATATGTCCGAGTCTATGTCCTCTTGTAACAACTAAACGGCTAAACCGAATTTAATAAATTATACTCGTACATACGTGGTTAGATTCGTCATAACCACTAGAGTGTCATAGGCTATAATAAAATTATTAAAATGTGTAATTGGCGAAATAAAAATATATACATGATAACCCAACATTACTTTGACTTTTGAGCAGTTGGGTTTTTTTAAAGTTTGCGTATTGTTAGACTTCTTTGAGGTAGTTAGGCCGTTTGGCTTCGGAACCCTACACTGAGGATAATATAGCATTGGTTCCGTGGAAACTGGGTAGGGCACTGGTGTGGGACGCGACGTGTGTTGACACATTCGCCCTGTCCCACGTCCAGTCAACCCGTAATCGGGCCGGTGCAGCAGCTGATCAGGCTCAAACCATCAAGCGCCGCAAATATTCATCATTATTAAATAATTATGAATTTGTGGCGCTTGCAGTGGAGACCATAGGACCTTGGTCAGCTGCTATGAAAAGCTTTATTAAGGCCCTGTCATCCCGGCTCATAGACACCTCCGGAGATCCTAGAGCTGGTGTACCTCTCCCAAAGGATTGGGCTAGCTATCCAGAGAGGTAATGCTGTCAGTGTCATAGGGACCATGCTGCGAACGGACTTGCTAGAGGGCTGTTCTTTTTATAGCGGTGATTATTATTTATATCTTTAATATTTGAGTAGATTAGTTTTATTTTAATTTAAATAAGTTTAGTTTTCAATTTTAGTTGTAATAATTTAATAAATGTCTGAGCATAGTTAGACATGCCCTTGCACGGTTTTTCATCGAACTTGTAGAATCTGAGTGTTTTCTTCAAGAAATCAAAACGAAACCAAAACAATCACCCCAATATTGTAATGAGGCGCCATCTGCCGGCGACTGGCGGGAATCGCAATTCCTTTGTTTGTGAAGCGTGTTTTCATTTCGTGGATTTAGTTTATAATCGGATTATATACTTTATAATCTTTGCAACTTCCTTGTGGATATTATATTTTGTATTGTTTGACGACGTTTTATTTTCTATGTATTTCTCTATATAAATGTGTTAGTACAAGCCTAGAGCTTAGTTAAACAAATTTGGTAGGGTAAACTGCCCTATTAATGGGCACCTTCCAATTATTGCCCCCATGAACTTTAACCTAAAGTTATAGAGACGATAATTCAACAATCACTAGGTGCCAGTTACTAGTATTTTAGAGGCCAATAATTAGGTGTTTTACCCTACTAATTAAAGGAGAATGTGCAGAAAAATATGAACACTGGCCTAGAAACCAATAACAATAAGCACAATTTATGTCATCGGATATCCTTTTTAATTCTACAACGATTTTGTGTAGCGGGGAACTTCAAATAACTGTAAGAAATACTAACAAAATCTGGAACATCGGGACGCCTACATAGACGACGTTAGCATAATTACTTTGAAACACCGCTGTCTTTGCATGACGATAACTTTCTCACACAAAGATTTCGAACTACCTGCCATAGTAATAGTTTTACAATTTAGAATTACCTATCCGGTGACATATAGCTTGTCCTCATTGCTCATATAGGCCAATTAGCCCACCCTCCTTTGTGTGACTGTCCCTGATATTATTTATTTATTTTTCACTTCTCATGCTCTTAAAATGTTACTTTAGTCCCTGCACACCGGGACTAAAACTCCTTATTAATCTCTAGGGATTAAAGTATATTTTTTAATTTACTTTGGAAACCCCTAAACAGGTGTTTGTGAATGGAGGATTATCGCCATTTTCAGTGATTGTGTATGGACCATTTTTAGGCTGTGGAAATAACCTCAAAATGACAACTGCGCAAAAATATTTAAAAACGATTTAATTTCGTGAAACACGATTAATGATTACGAATATGAATATATTTAAATATATCAAGGATAGTTTTATTTTATTAGGCATGGTCCAAATAGTTTTCAAGTTTATATCTGTTGGCTAAATATGCAAGCATTTGTGTCACTTTGTAAATTGTCACTTTACGAAAAACTAACAAGTCTAACAACCGCGAAACAAATTAGTCAGAAACTTTGTTACCATATTTGCTAAATATTGAAACGTCGTTTTTTTTCCTCGCATTCAAAGTGAAAAGTAGAGTGTTTAACGCGAGACTAAACAACCATAATGACACTCGAACTAGAGCAACTCTCGCTCGCTGGCTCTCTCGCGTGGCTAATTATCTCGTGTCATTATGGCTTGTTTTAGTCTCTTGTTGAACAATCTACTATTAATATAGAGGTGTGTGTTTGTTTCTGTTTGAACGGTATCACGGCACGTGGTCTTGCTGAGGATTAGTATAATGAACATTTAAAAACCATATAGTTGCCGATGGGAGGCGGAAGACCGCCATACTAAAATGGAACTGTTCTGGACATGTCTGCCGTATGCATCCGGATGGATGGAGCAAGATCAAGACTGACAAGACAACAAGTTACGGCAGCCGGGGTAGAGGCAGACTAGAAAAAAGATGGCAGGACGATTTGGCTAAACTGGCAAGGATTAGCCAGAACAAGAGATGACTGGAGAAATAAGGGCCCAGCCAGCTTTTTCACCACCTGATACGACACGACATTGGCCTTCTGTCTTATTTAGCTGAAGTTACTAAGCCTAGGTCGTCCTCGTCAACTTTTTCCCTCAGCTTTATCCTCCAAAATGTTTTAAAAGAAACTGTTGTGCTTATCAGAGGGGCTAGACAAGATGCATTACGCTAACCAGCGTTTCTATTCGTTTCGTTTGTAAACCAATCGCGTCACTGCTAGATCACGTGACTTTTCGTATCACGTCATCTACAAGTGACGCGATTGGTTTAAAAACGTAACGAATAGAAACGCTAGCTAGCGTAATGCGCCTTGTCTAGCCCCTCAGGTGTCCCATCATATTTCTTCGTCTACATTATTTTTCTTCTATAGTTTCTAAAATATGTCTTCTCTCAGTTACCACCTTCAAAACCTCGTTGGTTTTCTTTACCGTCCATCTAATAACTTAATTACAACAACCTAAAATTTCGTCAACACGTATTAATTCAAATTGAGTATGATTCCAATCGCTGCATTTTCACTTCCAGTTTAGTAATAAAATAACGAGTTTACAACGCTCAGAGAAAACTGTACAGTGTACACAAATATTAATCCACATAAAACTGGATAATCCTCAATAGGATTATGGCGACAATGCTTCAGTTATCCGGGCGCAGCCGAGTGTACCGAGATTTGTATTCAGCCAGCACCGAGCGCCGCGGAACATGCATCTGACTACAAGTTTTATAATACTTAAGAATAAGAAAATAGACGCCGCTTTCCCGACTACTAAGTTTTGTAAAAGTATTATAAAGTAGCTTTTGTGTAGCTCTTTATTTAATTTTATTATCTTTATACAACTAGGTACCTAGCAGACAAAAATGCTTGGCCTAAATCAGTTACCTAAATAACTTATTAATAACTTACTGCAGCACTTAGAGACATCAATTAAATTTAAATTTAAAACGCTTGTTTAGTGACGTGTTGTCTTATTCTAGCAAAGAAAGTGACGGCAGCTAGTTTAATCAACCATTAAATTTAATTAAGAATAAATCCAATGAGTGCGGCAGTTAGTCATAAAAACATGTACTCATTGTACAGTACCCCAACGAAAATGTTAAGCACTTTAGTGCACTGTCACAATAAACTTCAAACTGATACATCAAATGACAATGATGACAATAACAATGACAGTCACAATGACAAGGTTCTAAGTATGCTCAACATTTTTATTGGGTGACTGTACACTGTCTAGTTGACATGGTTTCTGTAGGAGAATGTATCGAAACTTTATTTTATCTGTTTTTTTTATGTCGGTAAGTAAATATATTGTTTTAAACTTAGCTCTTGTGATAATTCTGAGATTTTACACGCATTATGTGGTTATAGAACTATCAAAAAGTTTTTAAAGTTGAAGGTAATTCTCTGCTTACCCCACTCGGGATTATAGGCGTGAAGGAATGTATGTATGTATGTATATAATTATTAAGAGGTAAAGGTTGAGACGTTGTAGGGGGTAATCTCTGGATCTACTGAACCGATTTTGAAAATTATTTTACCAATAGAAAGCCACGTTATTTGTGAGTGTCATAGGCTATATATTAACCCAATTAAAGTTTATTACCCAACAAAGTGGGCACGGGAACAGCTAGTGTTTTATATAATGCTAGGGCAAGTATTATCATTGCCATGAACAATGGTTTTTTTTAAACTTATTGTTCAGTTTCTTGCTGCAAAATTAAAACTGCAAATGCGTTGCAGGACTGACATAAAATGCCTCTTAGCTATTTATTATTTCACCGTTTGTCTTCTTCCCACACTGAAACACAACAATGCTGTTTGGTGGTACGTTAATAAAGGATAAGATGGTGTCAGCCACGGAATAGAAAAAACAGTGGAAGTGGCATGAGCTTCGCTTAGTATCAGACCTGTTGTCGCCAATACTCAAACTATCATAAAAACAACACGACACCATGGAAAATGTTTTTGGTGCGGCTATCGTTTTTACATTCCAAAATAGCACAATAAGGCATGCTTCTGGATTTATTTCCTATTTTAGAAATATCGAAATAAGCGATCGCGGCAAATGTATGGTAGGTTATAGATATGCGGAACTCCGCATAACTATGCCACACGTTACACGCCCACTTGACACTTCTACTGTTTTTTCTGTTCTTTGGTCTGGAGGTCCACTGCTCAACTAGCAGTCGATCTGTTCACAGACCACTTTGATGTTTTTTTTAACGTATGGAGAAGGTAAACCCTGGACCCTGGACCCCTGGGCCGTGTGGTTGCTGGCTTATAATAGTGCCACTTCATATCTTCCCGTGGATGTCGTAAGAGGCGACTAAGGGAATAAAGGCTTGTGGTATTGTTAGGCGATGGGCTTGCAACCTGTCACTAATACGTTGGTATACATCTTACAATTAGCCTGATTGTGCAAAATGTGGTTACAGAATTATCAATTTTTTTTAGAGTTTTTGGTAATTCTGTAGCTCTGCCTACCCCACTCTGGGAACGAAAGCGTGAGTGTATACATATGTATGTATGTATCTAAGGCAAACTAGCACACAGGTCACCTGATGGTAAGTGGAATTTGAGACCCATTAGACATTTGTATTCACAAGATTGTAATCAAAAATCTTGAGACCGCAAATTTATGCGTCGCCAACTCTGACGACTAAGATGAAATGCCTCTATCAATGCTAGTAACTTCACCGCTTGTCATAATAACCCCACGCCGCCGACATAATTATTTTCAGTCACAACTTAGTTGTTCTGGACATATTTTTTAACTGTAGAAATCTAGTAAAATGAGTCTGTAGAAGTAACATGGGTTTTAGACCAAACTGTACTTGCAACATCATTAATCATATACATAATGTTTTAGTTATTGCACTATTTTACCAGTACAGTTTTGTCACAATAGGATTACAAACGCCATCTGTTGCTGGGTAGCAAAACCAAAATATAATTTTACATGGATTTTTTAAATAGCACAGCTTTTTGGAAAAATAATGAATACGATTTTTTCTTCTTACATAAATTACATTAAATATAACCAAAACCTAACTAAGTAGTACAAATAGTTCAAAGATCATTTTAATTTTGTGTTCAAGTAAGACCTGTACTGACATCTAATGTGAGTAATGAACAACTTCTAGCTTTCTTTCTACCCAGACAGTTCTAACTGAGAGGTTTTATTTTAGTTTGGCTTTTTGTCTCTAGATGGCGCGGACCGCGGTATCACCAAAAAATAAAACCAAACATCGACACTCCAAAACAATGCCAATAACCCATCAATGATGTGGTCATTAATGGGTTATTGGCATTGTTTACCAAACAAACTACTTCTACGTCCTTTTATCAGCGAGTAGCCTTCGACGCGGGCAATCGCGCTGCTAGTCACTGAGGCTCTACTTTGAAATCCGTAATTCGAACTTCGTCTATTGCTATCCCTTTTGCTCTCGACGCGTCACTAATTCGCAAGAAAGTGATGGGGCGATCCGAAGTTCGAATTACTGATTTCAAAGTAGAGCCCCTGGCCACTAGCGGCTAGTGGCATTGTCAAGCCCGATTAAACGGATTTATAGTGCGTTTTTTTGATCACTGATCCGGTCTAGATGGTTCTAAGTTAGGTTCGATGAAATCAATTAGGTCATTCAAGAGTTCCCAGCTCGGAAGGCATCGCAAATACATCAAAAGTTCTTTTTTAATTTTGAATTAATAAATAGGTCCCGTGTGGTTGCCGGGTTATGGCCCCCCTAGACGTCATAGGATCAAGCTTGGCCCTGTAAGGGACGCATTTACACCTTAGAGTGAGCAACATATTCTTGCATCTCACTCTTACTTATTGCTCGGTCCCTTACGTTGGCCCATGATCCGCCGACGTGTAGAGGGGCCATTAGAATAGTGCCACTCCATGTCTTCCCGTGGATGTCGTAAGAGGCGACTAAGGGAATAAAGGCTTGTAGTACTGTTAGGCGATGGGCTTGCAACCTGTCACTTATAGGTACACTGGTAAACATTAACATAGTTGTGCAGTGCTGGTTACAGAAATATCAACAAATTTTTAGACTTGTTGGTAATTTGTAGTTCTGCCTTCCCCATTCTGGCAATGAAGGCATGAGTTTATGTATGCAAGGTAATTAATTACTATATTTTGTTTACACGTCGTTGATCGTTTTTCCCTGGGTTCTGCTTGGCGGTAAATTATAGGATAAGATGGTGGTAGCGATCCGGACGGACCCTACACAAGGTCCTATACTACCAGAGTCCATCCGGAACTCTTCAACCGTCTTACCAAGTTGCCTGCCTCTGCCGCCAAGCAGCATGTTCGCGATGTCGGATCCCGATGTGGGGGAAATGATAACTGGTAACCTTCTCTTCATCGCCTTCCATTCATCTTAATCCTCAGGGTTGAAAGCGCATTTTCAATCTTAGGATTACAGACTTCAGATTGTAGTCTAAAGGTCTCGGAACCCACTTGCCATAAGGAGCATGTTTGCTGTTTTGCCCTCTTTATGCTATAAAAAACTCCGGACGCCCATTTTTTTCACTTTTTTTGTACTTACCTTGACCTCTCTTTTTGGATATAGGCTTATTTTATAATTATTTTCTGCTCGTGACTTTATCAAAAGTTCTTTGAACAGTGGTTTTTGTTCAGGATAAAAGGTATCTTAAACATTATATTCATTACATTACGTAGTAAAAAAACTCTTGCGGCGAAAAATGTCCTTCGATGAAGTTGAAATTCTGCGAGCGAAATGATGCCTACGTTTTAGTAGGGGATCCGAATAGGAGACGACCTTCAACTAGCTGTTTATTCGATAAAAAATATTTTATATCAAATTTAATATTAATACATTCAGCTCGGTGTTCAGCTTTTAGACCGGATTCGGAATACTGAGCTGCGTTCCCAGACAAAAATAATAGATGTAGCTCAGAAGGCGGCCCAAATAAAGTGGGACTGGGCCGGCCGCGTTGCTCGAATGCACCGTAATTGCTGGGCCAGGCGAGCCACAGACTGGCTCCCGGAAAATGCTAAGAGAAAGCGGGGCCGTCTCAGAAAGAGATGGAGTGATGAGTTGGGATCATGGGACAAGAACTGGAGGGGAACCGCTCAAGATCGGATACAGTGGAAGAGGGGGAGAGAGGCCTTTGTCCAGCAGTGGGACATTATGGGCTCATAATAATAATAATAATAATAATAAGTAATATATGGCCAATAGGTTGACTGAAAAATTTCAGTCCGGTACAGTTCATACTTAAAAAAAAAACTAAAAACGAACTTTTTTTTAAATTGCTATTGCTTGTTTAATAGAGCAAGTACATAGTAATCGAAAGTATGAAGCTTATAGAATAGGTACGCAAACGTTAGGTTGTCAATTTTTTCCCATCTAAGCCATTGGGTAGGCGGTAGGGTTGTCCCAAATAAAAATAAATAAAAATAAATAAATACTTTAACGTCCTGTTTGAAATGTTATACAAAATTGTGAAACGATTGAAAGCGACAAGGTACATAAATGATCACTTATTTATGCTGTTGACTGTACCCGCCTAGAGGCCCTGGGTCTATAAGTCCGGGCCTGTAGGTATAGGTAAATGTCTGTAAACAATCATGCACCAACACCACTTTACTTATAAAGACGTAAAGATTGTTTTCATACATTTATTACCGAAAATAAACGGGCATATAGTAGGTACATTGTTGCAGAGGATAGAAAGTACGCGATTTTTAGACGAGTCATATAGAGGGCCAAAACGTAGTTGAGGCCCTCTAGTGTACGAGTCCATAAATTGCACTTTCTACCGAGGCAGACAGTGCTTTTCACAAATACTGAGAGGAAAAGGTAGTGTAGAAGTTGTATCACCGCCAATTTTACCATAGATAACTTTTTTTTTAATCTGGACCCCTATCAACAATGTTCTCGACCAATCAGCAAACATGCCGACAAAAACATTCTTGGTCTGTCCTTAAAAGTGACGTTTTGTGACCCCAAACAAGACCATCTATGGCCATATTTCCGAGCAGTGTTGTGAAAAGTACATTTAGTTAATTACAATTTAAAATGTAACAGCAGTTACGTTTCCTCGTGAATGAATTCACAATACTCGCAAACATTACACAAATTCAATACACGTTTATCACGTTCGCGACCGCGTAACAAGAATTTAAAACGACTTACGATTTCTTTCTCCAAACTCGAAAGAAACAATCTGCTACTAAAACCAGACACACATACGACCTTTTTCTTCTGCGTTTAATAAATAGTATACTACTTTTGCTCAACGTTCGCTTCAACCTAAAAGGTTGTAAGTGATATTACGTTTATGTTCTTGATCAATGGAGTATGTTTTTATTTCAGTGAATAACTTTAAAATTACTGAACGGATTTTTAAAATTATTTTACTATTATATAGCTTATTTAGTCACGTATAAGATAGAATTGTTTTTATTTCAGAAATTTTCAACACTCTCGTGGGAAAACGACCAGAACGCGCGCAAGTCATGAACCTAAACGATTCTTTAAAGAAGGATAAGCTGTTAAGAAACAATCAGGATGTTGCGCTCTCGTTTAAAAATGGTATACCACTTTTCAAGCATAATCACCTTAATACCATAAGGTCGTATGTCTACGTAAAAACACGTTAATTTTAGCCTTTTTGACAGTATGTTCATAGTTTCGAAAGTGGGACTCGACTTTCGTTGCGAAAAGGAATTTAACTTGTTTTCTAACGATCTTTTTGCAATATTTAATGTTGGAAAAGCGTTACGGATAGGCATTTTGTCTAACGCAATTACGTAGCGAAAACTTTGTTAGTAAATATCCTGTTTATTACATTACTAAAGGATGCCTAGGAGCCATTGATAGGATCCATTAAAGGGGTCAAGTGGACTTTCTGTACATTCAAATCCATTAATGGAGTAGAGTGGGCTTTATTGTATACTCAAATCCATTTGAATTCGTTTAAACTTTTTAATACTCTGGAATCCATCAATGGATTCTGCTGCACTCTTAATTACACTTCGATCCATCAATGGATTTTATTGAAATTTTAATACACTTGATTCCATCAATTGATGGATACTCGTGGACGTTTAGTATCCATTGATGTATCCCGATATAATAAAAGTTTAATAGAATCCATTAATGGATCTTTGTTGACTTCATCGTATATTTAAATCCATTGATGGATCCCAGCGTCTTAAAAAGTGTAAATGAATCCAAATGGATTTAAGTGTACATTAAATGCCACTCTAGGTACTCCATTAATGGATATGAATGTACAAAAAGTTCACTTGACCCCATTAATGGATCCTAGTGAACGGAGGGGATGCCTGCGACTTGTACGCGTGGATTTAGTTCCCAGCTACTTCCCCTATTTCTTCCCGTTGGGGGTCGACTTTCGTAAAATCCTTTCTTAGTGCACCCCTAGACCTCAAATGTGGAATTTTTAGACCTAGCGGTTTAGGCTGTGCGTTGATATGTCAATCAATCAGTCAGATTATTATTATATATTTAGACTACCTTCCTCCTGCGTCTTCGTCCTCGTAGATTTCGATTATAGTTCCCTCGGGAACTTTTGAATTTCTCGGGATGAAAAGTAGCCTATGTATCCAGGTTATAAGAATAGAATAGAATAACTTTATTTCACGCAACAAGGCCCATATTAACAAATACCTTACAGACTAACATACGTAATGATAGATAACATAAAATGAACATGACTACCTACTAATACACTAAGCTAATAATCATATGTTTTTTCCTTACAAATTTAAATAATCACTTATGGAAATGGCCTGCCGAAGGCCTTCCTTTTACTTTTCCTTTTTTTTCCTTTTATTTCTTTTAGTGTTGTACTTATTTGCTTATACGATGTAATAATTATTTCTCAATCGCTCAAAGGTTAACTGGAAGAGATCCCTTAAAGGGATAAGTTCGCCTTTGTACATCCCTGATCTATTTTTGTCTATTTTATAATTTTTATCTCTTTCGTTTTTTAAATAGAGTGTTTACATACATACATATGTCTACATACCTTCCTTACAATACTTACCATATCGCATTGTTGTGTTCCGGTGTGGGGGCTAAGACAGCCGGCGAAATTACTAGCATACATTCCATCTTAGTCCTCAGGGTTGGCAACTTATATGGAGTCTTAGGATTGCAGTCTTAAGAATTCAGATCCGCTTACCATCAGGTGCCCTGTGTGCTCTCGTGCCTTCATCTTCTCATTAAAATAAACTAGGTTTCCGTCTCGTCAATATTTTTTTATACAAAATATCTTATTTAACGTCTGACCAGCCTGTCAGATTCTAAGATATGGTAATATCGTATGTTCGTTATCACAAAGGTATCGCTTCGTAACAATAAGTAAGTATATCAAATCCTTATCATGCAAGCCACGATCGATCAGAATCAACAATAATTTAGTGGAGCTAAATACCTAACACCATCTATCTTCTATTATCTATATTTTGGGTAGGGTACTGGGTAATGATTCTTTCAAAAGCAAAGGTGTGCGAACACAGGAGTGAATGTCCAAGCGGCGAGTTTAAGTAGTCCCGTCAAAGCGAACAAAACACAATTCAGCGCGTGTATTCAATTTGGCAGCATGGCTTCTCAAACGTATAAGGCTGCCTAATTGAGAATGCATGCGCTAAAATGTGTTTTGCTCGCTCAGACGGGACTAATTAAACTCGCCGCTTGGGCATTCACTCCTGTATTCGCTCACCTTTGCTTCATCACTACCCTGGTATGGGACGCGAAGTTGATATATTCGCCCTTTCCCACGTCCAGTCAACCCGTACTCGGGCCGGTGCAGCAGCTGATCAGGGACCCAATTATAGTGAGTTCGAGATGATTTTTCATGCGAGATATGTCAAAAAAATATACGCAGTTGACAGTGCATATCGCATGAAAAATCATCTCGAAGTCACGAGAATAAGGGTCCTGGCCCAAACCATCAGGCGCGGCAAATATTCGTCGTTATTTAATAATTATGAATTTGTGGCGCTTGTAGTGGAGACCATGGGACCTAGGTCAGCTGACATGAAAAGCTTCATTAAGGCCCTGTCATCCCGGCTCATAGACACCTCCGGAGATCCTAGAGCTGGTGCTTACCTCTCCCAAAGGATTGGGCTAGCTATCCAGAGAGGTAACGCAGCCAGTGTCATAGGGACCATGCCGCGAGCGGACCTGCTAGAGGGGTGTTCTTTTTAAAGTGGTGATTATTATTTACATCTTTAATATTTGAGTAGCTTAGTATTATTTTAATTTAAATAAGTTTAGTTTTGACTTTTAATTGTATTAATTTAAAAAATGTTTACCCGATTATAACCAACATTATCTAATTATGGTAAATATATGGAACTATCGGTGTGCAACCGACTCGCACTGGACCGGTTTTTTTTTTTGTAGTACCTACCGGCGTCGGTACCCTACACAGCATGCTCCGACATGCTCTTTATCATAGTAAGGTGTGTACGTGAAAACAAGGCAGCAATTTATACTGATAACAAGAAGTAGGTAGCTTAAATTAGGGCTGATAAGCCTTCTTGACTGATAACGTTATTTAATCAATAAACAACGTTATATTACCGATATCTTAATAGCATGATCGATGTAGACCCCCTTGGGAATTGATTGGTTTTTGTAAGTAAAATGAGCTATTTGGGAAATTCTACTTTTCGTTGTACATAATTTTTAGCCACATATTCACTAAACTATTTTTATTTCAAAAAACGGTAAAGTGCAGCGTTTTCTAACTTGAAACTCGAAAAGGGACGTAAATAAGCTTATATTTAGAATTATCCTCATTCATAAAAAGTTATTTGTAATAACTATAAAGTGAGTAACGCAGTGGATGTCGATGTCCCCGCATTTTATATACCATGATTCTTCAACAATAATTGAGCAATTTATGAGATGTTTTTTGGAAACCGTTAAACTTAAACATTCTAAGTTTATGTTATTTATTTATACGCGGATTCGTCATTTGGTATACTTTTTATGGGACGATAACAAAAGATGTACCTACCTACACTGAAAAATAAGCTGCCAATCGATTCAGTTTTTCGTAAGAACTAAATGTATATGTTATGGACCAAATGATTAATGTGGGCATTATTGATACCTAATGCCTGGGCATTATTAATAATGTCTAGCTCTATCGGGCAAAATGATTAATTACTATATAATAGTACATTGTTCAACAAGGGACTAAAACAAGCCATAATGACACGAGATGTTTAGCCACGCGAGCGAGCCAGCGAGCGAGAGTGGCTATAGTTCGAGTGTCATTATGGTTGTTTAGTCTCGCGTTAAACACTCTACTTTTCACTTTGAATGCGAGGAAAAAAAACAACGTTCAGTGCGGGATTAGCCACGTACCTAGCAAGAGTAGCAAATGCTACGGGCCCCGCGCATCCACGTCTAAACTCTAAAATGCTAGTACTTACATCAGTATGCGTATGCATGTACTCACATTATTATGCATCAGGGTTGACGATAAGATGAATAATCCAGTCGATATTCTCCACCAGAATAACCTAAAACAAACACCCACGCAAAATAGGTGCATGCATATCTAAGTCGCTCAGTTGCGGAAAAAAGCCCGCCACAACCTGTAACCTAAAACAAACACAGGGGTCTCTTTATAGAATTTGCTACGGACCCCGGCTTGCTCAATCCAGCACTGACGAAGTTCTATACACATTTTTATAAAATTGATTATAAGAAAGTTTCTTACAAATTTGTTCCTCGGTTTTTTCTTTTCTTTTGTTTTTTTTTGTGAATTGCCGCTTTAAATGCTTGCATATTTAGCCAACAGGTTAAAACTTGAAAACTATTTTAAAACTAATTGGACCAAGCATAATAAAATTAATTCATCCTTAATATAATTAAATATATTCATATTCGTAATCATTAATCGTGTTTCACGAAATTAAATCATTTTTATTTTATATTTTTTCACAGTTGTCATTTTGAGGTTATTTCCACGCGCTAAAAATTGTCTACACCACAGAATAAAAACTAGAGGCATAGAAACCGTACTAAATAGACAGAAAATATTTTATGGTTGACTTCTTTTTACTTATGGTTTTCATAGTGAGTTGGAAAGAGATCGTCATAAGGCGTGATTTGGACCTTTAAGCACCAGTGTGGAAGAAAGTAACGCCAAAGAAGACCGGTTGTTGATTTGACGTTTCTTCACCTTCTGATCATGACAGATTAAAGAAGAAAAGACACCTAGGTTTTGTTTCTTTTCCTCTTATCAAAATGTAATCTATAAAGTAGAGACAAGTAGCTAGTACAACGTTCATCTTATTGCACGGCTTCTATGCCTTTAGTCTTTATTCTGTGGTCTGTACAAAAAGACTGAAAATAGCAATAAATCCTCCATTCACAAACACCATGATTGGATGTTTAGGGGATTCCAAAGTAAATTAAAACAATTTTAATTTAATCCCTAGAGATTAAAAAAGGAACTTTAGTCCCGCTGTGCGGAGACTAAAGTAACATTTTAAGAGCATGAGAAGTGAAAACTTCATTATTTATCATATTGCCTGGTCATTATTATATTGCTACGTGACAAATGGGCAATTTGATAACTAAGGTAGGTTAGGTTAGTTTTTATGACATATTGCTTTAACCATGGATATCTTCTTAACCATAGAGGTAACAAAATCCCATTTATAAATCGATGGTCAAATTGCCCTCTCATATTGGGCATTTTTTATAGTGACCGCCCTCTCATATTGGGCATTTTTCAGTGCCCGGTCATTTAGAAAAATGTAAATATCTTTGTATTACTCTGCCCAAAAGGTAATTTGATTATTTGAATAATTATTATCAAATTGCCCTCTCATATTGGGCATTTTTTATAGTGACCGCCCTCTCATATTGGGCAAATTTCAGTGCCCGGTCATTATGAAAAATGTAAATATCTTTGTATTACTCTGCCCAAAAGGTAATTTGATTATTTGAATAATTATTATCAAATTGCCCTCTCATATTGGGCATTTTTTATAGTGACCGCCCTCTCATATTGGGCATTTTTCAGTGCACGGTCATTATGAAAAATGTAAATATCTTTATATTACTCTGCCCAAAAGGTAATTTGATTATTTGTATAATTATAATCAAATTGCACTCTCATATTGGGCATTTTTCATAGTGCCCGGTCATTATGAAAAATGCCCGATTTATCATTTGGTCCATAGGTAACATATATACCTAGGACCAAATGCAATTCGAGAACTGCAAAAGTCAGAAATGGTAGTCAAAGTCCGACATTCCTATACTAAGCGTTGATACTTATGACTCATAATCTTATAAGTTATAAGATACAAACTGATAATGAACTATGACGTCACAAATCGGTAAGTAAACAAACACTGTACTAAATTTAGTAATTTGATATTTTGGTTGTGAAAAACTGCGTTAGTTGGTTTATAATTTATTTTCAATTAGGCAAGGGTTCTGATGCTAACCATTTATTTTTTTATAGGATGAAATCAATTTGATATTTTTTGTTTGTTTTCACTTTGTTATTGTTTTTCAGCCCATATTACTAGATTATATAATAAAGTTCAACATGGAGTCAACATCTCTTTTACGTTGTTTTAAAAAGAATGACGTCTTTAAAATAATTAGTCGACGTATTAAACAGTGAGATCTTATCCTTTAACCCACCGCCAAGCTGCAGTGTTCACATTGTTGTGTTCCGGTGTGGGGATAACACAACCGGTGACATTACTAGCGTAGTGGCATGCCATCTTAGTGCTCAGAAGCGACAACGCATTTGCGGTCTTAGGGCCGTATTCATAAACACATCTTGGTTGAGATGTCAGTCACAAGACACGTCAAAAATGACAGCTCTCTATGGGTTGACGTTTACTTTGACGTCTCTCGAGATGGGCATCTCAGTCACGACGAGTTTATTAATACGGCCATTAGGATTGCAATCTTGAGATTGTAGACTTGAGATTTCAGATGTCTATGGGTCACAGATCCCACTTACAATCAGAGGCTCTACTTTGAAATCCGTAATTCGAACTTCGTCTATTGCTATCCCTTTTGCTCCCGACGCGTCACTAATTCGCAAGAAAGTGACGGGCCGATTCGAAGTTCGAATTACTGATTTCAAAGTAGAGCCTCATTAGCCTTCTCTATAGCTTTAAAATTATCTCGAAAAATTGAACAGTTCCTGAGGGAATACCGATAAATGATAACAGTAGTATAAAAAGACACATTTAATACGGCGTGTGGATTAAGTAATTATAGACTCTTGGTCAACGGCGTAAGAGCTTTGCCGCACGCCATATTAATTACTAGAGGACGCCCGCGACTTCGTACGCGTAGAATTAGTTTCCCGCTACTCCCCCTATTTCTTCCCGTTGGGGGTGGATTTTCGGAAAATCCTTTCTTAGTGCTCGGAACCCCTGTACCAAATTTCAAGTTTCTAGGTACAGTAGTCTCGGCTGTGCGTTGATATATAAGTCAGTCAGGTTTGCCTTTTATATATAAAGATGTCCAGGGGGGTTACCATGACATACTAAAGTAGTTCAGTTTATGTCGAGAGAAAGGGACAGAGCTATATAACTGCTATAGCTCTGTCCCTTTCTCTCAACCTAGACTGAACTGCTTGTATGTCATGGTAACCCCCCTGCAATAAGTAATTATACTACAAACGCAAACAGGTCTTGCCTACCTCAACAAGATTTTTGTTACCATAATTGTATTCACCGTTCTTGAACATAGCAGTCAACTTTGTTGCCAGCGAAATAGTATGCGATTGGAATGTTTTTAGATTTTACAAACGGTAAACGTAAGTAGGTATGTAATGATATGAATTATATAGGGATGCGAGAGTCGATATTGGTTTTTGAATTAGGCCCATATTTAAATCTACCTACGCTTTCACCCATATTCACAAACAATACTTAAGGGATCCTTCACTGAGTAAACGCACTGCGTTCAATACAGCTTTGTGATTGGTCCTTTTTGACCGACCTTTTGTTTATGAGACGATTTGAACCACCCTGTGCGTTCGTGAGCACTGTGAGACCTCATAATTGACGTTTGTGAATACGGGTGTTGAAATAGGTGCAAAAATACTGTGATGTTGTAAACTTGTGTATGATGTAAACTTTTTTGAAAAAAATATACCTTGCCGAGTTTCTTACGCCGGTTCTTCTCGGGGCAAACGTTTTACGATTACACCCTGTATATATAAAAGGCGAACCTGACTGACTTATACATCAACGCACAGCCGAAACTACTGTACCTAGAAACTTGAAATTTGGTACAGGGGTCCCTTTCATGATGTAAGTGAGCACTAAGAAAGGATTTTCCAAAAATCGACCCCCAACGGGAAGAAATGGGAGGAGTAGCGGGAAACTAATTCTACGCGTACGAAGTCGCGGGCGTCCTCTAGTTGAAAATAAGCCCTTTTTCCGTGACTCACAAACTAACACAAACAAATGAATTTAAACCTTAAATACTATCAATACGATTACTATTATCTGTAAATTAGGAAGATTCAATAAGATTAAGTAACTTTCCAGCGGGCCTAGTATAGCTGCGTCTATATCGCGCGTCAAACGTGGATAAAGCATTCGTCACTCTCTTCCTTATTTCTCTCTGTCATAAGGTGACGGATGCCTTAGGGTGTTACCAGAACAATCGATCGATCGTCGATCGACGGCATCGATCGATGGCAGAATGGATTAGTCAACGTCGATCAATAGTTCCTCCATCAATTAAAGCTATCAGATCAGTCGATCAACGTCGACCGGCAATCGATAGATTGGTTAGTCGAACGATATCCGTCGATCGATAGTTCCTACCAGACCAATCGATCGACTTCGATCGACGTCAATCGATGCCGTCGATCGGCGATCGATCGATTGGTCTGGCAACACCTTTATCCAAACTTTGTCACGCGATAACGCAGCAATATTAGGGCCCCAGATGTTTATAAAAAAAATAGGGTGTGAGATATGTGTGTGTGCATGGCAACATTTTTCCCCTTCCTCTCTTCTCCCAGCAATTGTAAGGTGCATTTATTTAAACCTTTATTGCACGAAAGTACAAATGGCGGACTTAATGCCTAATGGCATTCTCTACCAGTCAACAAAATAATCATACAGAAACTAATAAATGTGGTGCACAGAAAAAGAAAGACAGAAAACAAAACAAAGAACATATTTACAAAATAACTTCACGCAAAAAGTACTTACAGAAGGTACTTACATGATAAATATATAAATATAAATACATAAATAAATACAATAACATATAAACCTATAAATATAACAACGGAGACTAAAACATATTCCATATTTATTTGATTTGTGTCCGTAATAAATAATTCTAAAAGTATAAATATTTATTGTTGAGAGCGAAAGGGATAGCAATAGACGAAGTTCGAATTTCGGATTTCAAAGTAGAGTACCAGTTCTACGAGCAACCTCGACCTTAGCTCCGCTATACTCCCGTCACTATATAAGGATGTAATTTTCAGTATAATTTAGTAAATACCTAAATGCAAGTAAGTAGCTACATAAAATCAGTTAAAGGATCTTGAAGTTGTAGTTGATTCTCTTTTGTCTCCTGAGGTGTTTTTTTTTGTTTTATATTTTGTCATTTGGGTACCTAACCTATCGATGTTTCGAAAAACTTTTGTCGTGTGAAATTGTAATTTGTCCGAACATAATTAATTTATTCTCTGAGCCCATTAACTTTTAAAAATGCTTAAAGAGATACACCTACAGAAGCTGTAGGTTAGGTTAGGTTAGTTTTATAACAATCCAGTAGAGTTAAACGGTTTCAGAGAAAAATGATTTAGGAGAAATGAAAATTTCGGACAAAAGAAACAGCGGACAAAAGTTTTTCGAACTTACGATAGATAACCTGTCATTTGTTATGAACCGGTGAAATTACTAGCATAGAGGCATACCTTAGTTCTCAGGGCTGGCAGCGCATGTGCGGTCTTAGGATTGCAGTCTTAAGATTGAAGTCTTGAGACTGCAAATGTCTATGGGTCACTTATCCCACTTACCATCAGGTGGGATGTGTGCTTGTGTGCCATCTCTGTACCATAAAAAACATGTAATATTGATTTACTTTTTGGGCACATCTTTGTACAGTCACCCAATAAAAATGTTGAGCATACTTAGAACTTTTTCATTGTGAATGTCATTGTCCTTGTCATGTGTGTCGTTTGATGTTCTGTTTGAAGTTTACTATGACAACGCATATAGGTACCTACTTATAGGTAATCTTGCCCATCATTGTACAGTTTCTTCAGCCACGGTTGAGTTAACTGCACGGCCAGCACATGTTGTCCGCGACTTGTTTGTCGCTAGGATCTCCCTTATTTCTAGTCTGTAACGATAGAGACGCACTGAGCGACAAGCGAGAAAATACAATTTGTGCTACCCGTGCTGGAAGAGGTGCCTTAACCCTTAAATGCATAGCATGTCGAAAGTGAAACGCGTCTTTATAGTCCATTTCCAAATTTGAATTTGACAAAACTACATAAATTTTTTTTTTGTTTGTTTGTTAAAACCTTACTGCATAAATTCTAAATTTGAAATTTACTTAAAATGTATGTTTGAAATTGAACTTTAATATATATGATGTATATCTACATCCTCATGCATTTAAGGGTTAAAGGGATAAGTTTATGAACGAACTTTACTGGTAATTGGTTTTTGTCCAATAAAGAGTTTCCACTTAACTAACTCTCTGTTGACCTGTCTGTTTGTTTGTCTCGTTGTCACAGCTAAACCACTGAACCGATTTTGATAAAATTTGGTATGGAAAGTCCTAGGAAAGGACATAGAGCACTTTATATTTCAGATGGATAAACGACTTGTAAACGGACGGAGTCGCGGCTAGTGTTGCCAGACGTCCAGAGTTCTGCGGGACGTCCCGATTTCCAGCACGTGTTTAAAATATAAGATTCTATACTTAAAAATCTAATTCAAGACCAAAATCTGACAGTTCCCATCTTGATTATTTAGTTATTATAACATTGTGTTTCCATCAGAAAAACGTTCTTTCCGAGCATATTTGAGAAGAAGAAACTCCTTACTTACAACAATCCAGTACAAACCAGATATTTGTTTATCTATACAAATATTTGTAAGTCGTTTATTCGTGCCGTAGATATTAATTTAGACGCACTACGTTATCTAAGAAGTACGTAATTACAATAACATGTTTGGAGAAATGACGGGTTAACTTGTTATGCAGGGTTTGGTTGTCAACCCCCGACAAAATAGTAGGGAGTTATACGTTTAACGTGTACAGAAATAGTATGTAATAAATAAATAATACAATAAAATATCGGGGGACAAATTGACCTAGTTCCAAATTATGCTCTAAGCTTGTAGGGTAGAAGTACCGGTGAACAAAATTAAAATAATTGGAACGAACGTTTAAGTTTATATACTTACAATAATGTGTTCTCATGTAAGTGACTTATGTATTTTTTGAGAATAAATCTTTAAACATTGTTTAGGCCATATTCACACCGTTTTTGGCCACTCTAAATTTTAACTAATATATAAAACATTATGCAATTACTAACACATTTTATATTTTATCATTAAATTAATCTTCAATCTTAACTATTTATGAATACTATTTATAATGTCACAGTATTTTTTTTATGCTCATTTCAACCTTAAATTACCAAAAAGGGTACAGTAAACGGTACTTCTACCCTACTATGGGTATGTACAGGACAACGATTAACCTACTTTTATATAGAAATAAATACTTAGGTAAATACATAGAAAACGTCAGAGTCTCAGCATGCATGCGACTCAAATGCCAAGACCGCTAGCTATAGGCAGGATCACTATCAACTAGGCTTACCGTATCATTATACGCTGTTTTTAGGAAGAGTGCTTTCTGTACATCGAAGTCAAAAAAATCTACACGCCGTTATACCTTTGAAAATAAGGTCAATTATACAGGGTGTTTGGCAGTCAGTTGTAGGGGTTTTAAGAGATGAAAGTTAGGGTCATTCTGAACATTTTTGAGACCATTTAGTATTTTGAAAATTTCCACGGCCCGACTGCCAAATAGAGATGGGTAACTCAGGAGAGATAGATAAAAAAAAAATGAATCCATCCGTTTTCATCAATCACTCTTTGTATCTTTTCAAATCCGAATGTATCACTGTATCAGTGTATCTTCACTCACGACGTCGTTTTTAATGATTTTGAAACTAAAAATTCAAGTAAATTTTTCAAGTTATTATTATTTATCAATCATGACAAATTGTTAATATTAGGCAGAAACGTTCACCCTATAAATAAGAGAGATACCTAATCTAATGTAAAGACCAAGCAAAATGCAAACAACTGAAACACCTATATCTATATCATTCACTGATTGATTGGATCATTTGGATAGAGTTGAGTCTAGCTCTGTGCATGCGCATGTGTGTGAGCGTGAGCTACTGATACATAAGTATAAAAAGATACAAAAGAGTGATTCATATCCCAGTGATCAAAAGATACATATCAATCTTTTCTTTTTAGTGATAGTTTTTGGCCATCTCTACTGTCAAATCCGCTTGGCGCTATGCCCGTATAGATATTAGTGCTCAGCTTTTGACTGTACTTGTATTATACATATACCTCTATCTTATTTATTTATTTATTTATTTATTCATGGAAATAAAATGTAGCATTAAAGTTTGATACCAAATCGCTTACAATGCTAAATTAGTACTAAATTAAATTTATAGCAATTAACTAAGTAAACAAATCACAAATTACATCTTTTGTGTAAGTATGAACTAAAGTCGATAAACAAATAAATTTATCGACATTATTATCAAACAAACATCGATACCGTCCCCTCACTATCTTAGTACTTACCTTGCAACATAGGCATTTGCTTCCGTTAATAGAAAACTCGTTCTATGCACTTTAAGAGCGTTCAGAGCCGAGATGTCCGTAAGGAGTCAGTTTAGTACGGTGACAGGATCTTTGGGCTTGAAAGTTACCGCTAGAAACCTTCGATTCCTTGTTAGGCATATACTTTTTAAAGTCCAGCGTTATTAACTAAAGTTACGCCCACACCGGTGCTTAAAATACGGTGACGGTACGGAATCGCAGTGACGCGTCGTATCAGCACCGTTTTTGACGCACGCTCCCCACACCGCTGCTTAAAATTGTGTCGTTGCTTGAACAAACGACGGGGTCATAGTAACCACATGGCGCCATTTTTGACGTACCGTAATATACGCACCGTTAAGCATTGGTGTGGAGGGCATGCGTCAAAAACGGTACGGATACGACGCGTCACTGCGATTCCGTACCGTCACCGTTTTTTAAGCATTGGTGTGTGGAGCTTGCGTTAAAAACGGTGCTGATACGAGGCGTCACTGCGATTCCGTACCGTCATCGTATTTTAAGCACCGGTGTGATCGCAGCTTTATGCTGTTATGCAGCTTAGCATGTATGCAGTAGCCGAGCAAGTCCTTAAAATGTCAGGGTTTAACTGCCGCACTAGAGACGTCAATTAAATTTAATGCTTGATTAAAGTTGCTGCTGTCACTGTCTTTGCAATAGAATAAGACAACACGTCACTAAACAAGCATTAAATTTAATTGACGTCTCTGAGTGCGGCAGTAAGACAATCTGACACAAATTTACCTAGTCCCAAACTGAGCTCTAGATTAAAGATAACTTACTAGACAGTCATATATATGTATAACAATAGGATAACAGGTCAAAGACGATATATCTTTTACCCTGTTAAATAGAATCCCAGAGGCCCTACTCCGAAAATCGAAGTTCGAAGTTACGTTACCTCCATCTCTGTCACTCGTCATTCGAGACTAAATCGCGAGAAAGGGATGGAGCTAACGTAACTTCGAACTTCGTTTTTCAAAGTAGGGCCTCAGGGGCCTCTATTCTTCTTGGCAAAACTATATTGCCATTGACATGTCTAACGCACTCGCAATCGCAACCGGCTTCAAAGTGGAGCAATTGTTTTCATTTTGTATGTAGACAAGCCTTCGATTTTCAAAATGAAAACGATCGTGATTGCGAGTGCGTTAGACAATAAGCCCTCAGTTTGGTAAAAAACAATTATTAAGGTAAGGGTAATTGTATCTGCGGGGCTATTGTAACTTTTTATACTAAAACGTGTTCTACTTTTAAAAGTAGAAGGTATGATAAGTTACAATAGCCCCGCAGATGCAATAGCCCCGCAGATGCAATAGCCCCGCCTCACCTTATGATACTTTATGGGTAAACCAAACGTCATAACAACCCTAGACCCATATTCCATCCTTAAAATGTAATCAATGATCCACCAATTTGTAATAAGGTATTTACTTTGATCATAATAAATGCTAAGAATTAAATGTTTCCCGCCAAGCCACCGCGGTTTAAAAAAAAGAATCGTAACACTCCTAATTAGTCGTAGGAATCAATACCTATTGGAGATGGAAACATACAGTCTCCAAATACAAAACAACACCGCACAACAATGCGATCCACAAATGACAGTTCTCAAACAAGAAAATAATCGTAACCGTGAGTATCATGACCGTATTCGCGAGCATACATAATACTTAAGTGAAACTGAATAGCAACAGTCACTGCCTTAAGATAAAAAAAATCAAAACGTCAGAGTGCGCGCGAAAACAAACATTCACTCGATATCTGAGAGCGCGGGAAGACGGACATTTTGTTTTTAACGGCGGCGGAGTTATAAAGTGCCAGTGATTTAGTGTTTTTGGATTTAAAAAAGTAAGTGTCTATGGTTTTACTTTGTTTATGCGTATTACGGCGAAAGATGCGTTTGAGTAGGGTTGTTTTTAGAATTGTTGGTTTGTTTTTTTTTATGTACCGATAGGCAAAGGTTGCTGCAAACTAAAATATTTGACGTAGGCCTTAAATTAGGCAAATAAATACCACAGAAACATTAATAAAACAGCTTAATACATAGGTGACATTAATAAAAATCGGAGGGCAATAGAGCTCTATGGCTCTATAGAGCATCCGCATATCATCAGTTATTTTTATTTATCTCTCATATCGCTCAAAGGTTAATTGGAAGAGATCCCTTAAAGGGATAAGTTCGCATTTGTACATGCCTTTTGTGTTTCTGTTTCTTTATTAGTTTTTTATTTTGTGTTTGTGCAATATAGAGTTTACAAACATACATACATTATACACAGTTTAGGATTACATCAATTTGTAGGCAATGGATATACATACTTAAAAACATGTAAGTACAGATAGAGAAATATAACTATCATAAAAACATAAACAAAAAATATCCGAGACTTAGAAGAACCAATATTCATACATAACTCATAAACAATTTACCCTTACCAGGGATCGAACACGAGACCGCTTACTTCGTACTCTGCCCTTCTAAATAAACCGGCCAAGTGGATTCGGACTCGCACACGAAGGGTTCCGTACCATAATTTATACAACATTAGACTCTATACCAGTTGCCGTTATTAATATCGAGCAAAAAAATCACGCTTGTTGTATGGGTACTTAAATATTTATTTCATTCTATTTTTAGTATTTGTTCTTATAGCGGCAACAGAAATACATCTGTGAAAATTTCACGGTTCATGAGATACATCCTAGAGACAGACAGACAGACTTTTTTTGTTTTTTAATAAATCCTACAGAAATTCCTAACAATGCAAAATGCGTTGCCAACCCTGAGAACTAAGATGAAATGTCTCTGATAAGTGTTTGAATTTTGTCTGTCTGTGCCCATCTGTCATAGTTTTGGACGGGAACGGGTAAAACTTTCCTCTCTTTCTATCGCATAATTCTTTTTCATTCGCTCGTGAGCCAGCCCTTACAAAAGTCACCCCCAATGATGCAAATCGTTACTTATTTAGAAAAAACTCGTATCTGATATTTCGAGAGGTATAAGTTTGAACTCAATTGTTTTCACGTTTAAGTTTAAAATCGTACGTCACAAAATATGAGATACGAGGTTTTTTCGAAGCAATGACGAAAGGCAACCCGATGTACTTGTAGCTTGGCTCCCAAAGAGTGGAGTGAGCCGAGCCTGGCCCTTTTCGACTGTGGAAAACCATATTGCTTTAGGCATGTTACCGTATTGCCAACGTAAAAATCAAAATCGAAATATTTATTCAGTAAATTGGCCACATACGGGCTTTAAGTTATTTGATCATAAACTTAACTAAGGAAAGTACAGATCAAGTGTAGGTATAAATCATTGCTTAGACTGCACATGATCTTTAAAAGCACGTGATTATCGAATACCTAATAACGGTAAATTGGTTGGTTTGGTTGTGTTTACACCTTTGCCTATTTCAATTGGCACAGACTATACGTAATTAATGTTTAAGATATCCTGAAATCATCATGGTTTCAGCAGAAAATAGCCTTCGATAAAATGATATAATCGATATAGTGACATTCGATAAAATTATGTGTTAACCTGTATCAGGCATCGTAGCTCCGAAACGGATGGACCGATTTAGATGTGCCTATATTTAAAAGATAGCTAGTCTAATAGGGATAATTCTTAGCTAGGAATCATGAAAATCGGTTGCGCCATTTAAGAGTTATCAGCTTTTAAAGTATGACACGCCATTACATCGAGGGCGTCATCATCATCACCATATATATCGTAAACATATTATTGATATCGTAGAAGAAGTGTATAATCATACCATATCGTATTTTGTTGGATATGTTCATATCTGTCTTGCTTTTTCACTCACCTTATCTATGGGTACTCAGCTGACTGAGAAAGCAAGATAAACGAAGTGTTCAAACTAAAAACGATGTATGTTTAGTTACTACATTTCTACATTGTTAAAAAAAACAGTAACAAGTGACATTGCAATATTTTTAATTAACAAATCTCTTTAAAAGGTTATTTGTGCAACTGTCATACAAGTTGGAATATTAACTTAAAGTCTATGGAATTATAAACGTCTACATTTCCCTTTTGGCCGGTTAAGTGTTTGAAATACATCTTCACTAGGTACTTCTAATTTTAATGTCCATGTCAAAGTAAATAAAAAAAAGAAAACTAGCTCGCTACACTTGAGAAACCAATTAAAGGAGAAACTTTTTAGGGTTCCGTACGCAAAAACGGAACCTTTATATTTAGTCAAGTAACGACTATTTGGGCATTGTGGAAAAAAAATCTTAATACTTTGTAAACGACACGCACTTGACTGTTTTTGTTTTTGGATTTTTAGAGGGTGTGTGGGACCCCATTACTGTTCGTCTGTCCGTCTGTCTTACCTTTAAAGAGCTATAGCTTTTGAACCGTAATAGATATCTGGTTGTTTGTTTACAGAATTTGTATTAAAGCGGCGAATTTTTGAACAAATAATGTAAAAGTTAATAAAATAGTCCGACTCCATACAAGAAACTATATTTGTTCTATCGTAATAACGGTAATAAATACAATTTGGTATGATTATTTACAGTAAATACAAACCTTCTTTATATAATCTATATATCTATCTTCTCTATTATATAAAAGGCTAAACTGACTGACTGACATATCAACGCACAGCCGAAACTACTGTACCTAGAAACTTGAAATTTGGTACAGGGGTTCCGTTCATTATATAAGTGAGCACTAAGAAAGGATTTTCCGAAAATCGACCCCCGACTGGAAGAAATGGGGGGAGTAGGTAGCGGGAAACTAATTCTACGCGTACGAAGTCGCGGGCGTCCTCTAGTATACTTATAAAAGGCAAACCTCACTTACTAACTTATATATCAACGCACAGCCGAAACTACTGTACCTATAAACTTGAAATTTGGTACAGGGGTTCCTTTCATAATGGAAGTAAGAACTAAGAAAGGATTTTCCGAAAATTTACCAACGGGAAGAAATGGGGGGAGTAGCGGGAAACTAATTCTACGCGTACGAAGTCGCGGGCGTCCTCTAGTATACTTATAAAAGGCAAACCTCACTTACTAACTTATATATCAACGCACAGCCGAAACTACTGTACCTATAAACTTGAAATTTGGTACAGGGGTTCCTTTCATAATGGAAGTAAGAACTAAGAAAGGATTTTCCGAAAATTTACCAACGGGAAGAAATGGGGGGAGTAGCGGGAAACTAATTCTACGCGTACGAAGTCGCGGGCGTCCTCTAGTATACTTATAAAAGGCAAACCTCACTTACTAACTTATATATCAACGCACAGCCGAAACTACTGTACCTATAAACTTGAAATTTGGTACAGGGGTTCCTTTCATAATGGAAGTAAGAACTAAGAAAGGATTTTCCGAAAATTTACCAACGGGAAGAAATGGGGGGAGTAGCGGGAAACTAATTCTACGCGTACGAAGTCGCGGGCGTCCTCTAGTATACTTATAAAAGGCAAACCTCACTTACTAACTTATATATCAACGCACAGCCGAAACTACTGTACCTATAAACTTGAAATTTGGTACAGGGGTTCCTTTCATAATGGAAGTAAGAACTAAGAAAGGATTTTCCGAAAATTTACCAACGGGAAGAAATGGGGGGAGTAGCGGGAAACTAATTCTACGCGTACGAAGTCGCGGGCGTCCTCTAGTATAAAACCAATTCGCTTCCCGCCGTCTTTCCCTCTGTATGTACACTATGTACCTAAGCTTAGATCTTTTAACGGATCTTAACGCGGTTTTCACCAATAGATAGAGTGATTAAATAGAAACGTTTTTATGTATGATAAAATCTGGTTTATGTACGGGCGTAACAGAAAACGAACATAACCGAAACGAAGCGGGGGCGGGTCGCTAGTTAAAGATAATATTCAAAAATTAACAATAACAATGTGTAAAAATCGTGTGAGTTTAAATCAATATTCAAAAATCCGGTCAAGTATGATTCTGGCGGTGCGAGAACCTCGGTACTTGAGTCCGACTCGCACTTGACCGATTTTACTGAGTTAATATCTTAAAATAGGGAGCCTTTAAATTTTTAAGATTCATGGCAAAAAAAAAATCATTTATCTTACCTATAGTTATTTTAAGGGGTGTCCCTCGGAATCCCTAACCACTTTTGTCCTAACACATCGTTTGTCCGAATTTTCATTTGTCCTAAACTGGTTCTCAGCAGAGACAGGCAGCTTTTTAAAATTTACGCGGAAATGGCTTTATGATAAACGAAAATTCGGACTGGTTTTCAGACAACTTTTTAAGCTTTCCAAAAATAACTGCGGTTACGTTAGGTTAGGGTTGTGTACAACACTAAAAAGTTTTTAACATCAGGCGGAAATGGCATTTAGGACAAACAATGAATTAAAACAAATGAAAATTTACAAGTTGCCAAGGTAAAACGATAATTGAAATCTACGCGGACGAAGTCGCGGGCAGATGCAAGTTTTAAATAACTTTACAATGTTTCAAATAACTTAATAATTTAATGCCATGACGGTTTTTAACCGATCCTAAATAAGGCCGATTTTCCTAAATCGGCCTGCGCGTCCGGTTTGCATTCCCAGTAGGTATATTAGTCCTACGGAAGCATTGGTATTTCCTTTCCATACGTATAATCTATTTTAAATATTTATCAATAAGTACCTAGTCTTTGTGTATTACTTAAGGAAAGAAATCCTTATAGATAATAATTATACACTGACCTAAGTGTTTTTCAATGGCAAATAAGTACTTGAGATGAATAACAGCTTGTTTACTTCTGCAGTAACAATAAAGTAGGTACATAACTTACATACATACATACATTAAATCACGACCACTTCTACATCTAAGGTCGGATTTTTATTCCCACAGAAAAAATGTAAGCAAAGTTACGTCACTGTCAAAGTGACATTTCAGAGGATCTCAAAGTTTGGGCCAGCAAGAAATATAATATTAAGTTATCATTTCGCTCGTACCGTGATATAAAAATAAATTTGAAAATAAATTTGAACTTAAAATCGCACAAATGAGTCACTGAAAAGCGATTACGACGGAATCACGAATTGTGAAGCGAAGCGAGTGAAGTGACGTCTCACATTAATCAAGCAACCCTCAACTTGTTGACACAGGTGTATCGAGTCAATGATACCAGTGCAATAAATAAATTATGCATACAAAAACAGTTTTCTCGTTTTAAATCAATACAACAAAGAATTTATATCGAAATAAAGTATGCCATCAACAAATTAAATTCTTCAATCTTGATTGCAATATTTTATAGAAAGTCGATTTCTTACAAATGTGGAACGTATAAATATTTTGAATGCTGCAAATGTTTTTCGTTAACGGCAACACCTTTGTTTACATTTTTTCTGTGGGTTATAAATCCGACCTTAACAATAGCTTTTAGATACCTAGATAAAAACCCCCGAGATATTAACTAGCCGCGATTACAAAGGGATTAGCAGAGGTGACAGTTTTACCCGGTGCCCCTTGTTTTATAGACACTAATTTCATAGAATGTATAACTTCGCAGAATTTTCATTTAATAGAAAACTATTCTGCTAAACCTGTGTTGATTAGGTTAGGTTAGGTTACCATCACAAGATAATCTAACAATTGTTTTTATTCATAATGTGTTTTATCGAAAATCAAGACGTAACATACTGTTTTAAGAAACTTTCTTTTTTAGGATTTTTATAAATCAAACCTTACCTAGCCCTGTACACGTTAGATATTTTAAAGTTTCTGGAAAGTTTACGATTCCATCGTAGTAAAAATTATGACCGACAAAAATTATCTCATGACATTATAACCAAAAAAAATGGAGAACACCGGGCTCCCAAATGTACCTATGTTATATCCGTACCTTTTGCTGCCTAACAACACATTTTTTCCAAAAATTGACAAACGCCGCCATGACACTAGTACATGTTAGAAATTGTTTCTCGAACAAGAACGTATGTACACATTGAGCAGTCTTATCAGTATAACGTTCCGTAACAGTGAATTTTCTAGGAATATTGCGTAAGGCAATTCCGTTGTTATGCGAAGCGAGATCAGGTTTGTGAGACTGGTAATCTATTGACTATCCATAATTTCCCTTAGATTAGTTTAGTTTATTTATAAATAGCTTGATAAAACCAAATACTGTGGTAAATTTGTATAAGAAGTAACACACTTACCGCGTTTATCTTTGTCTGTGTCTTTTTATATAGACATGTACATTAATATTTGTTTATTTATTAACCAATGTATTATTACAATATAAATTGCATGTCAAATCTGTATAAGTATACATATAAAAATGAACCCCTATTTCTCCGGGGGGCCTAGTATGGTTGCGTTTATCACGTGACAAAATGTGGATAAAACATCCGTCACTTTCTGACGCTTATAGCAAGAGAGTGACGGATGCTTTATCCACAATGTTTTCACTCGATAAACGCAACCATACTAGGCCCACTCGTTACGCTATAACTTGAGAAAGGCTTTACCGATTTCATTAATCTATTTTTTTAAGCTTTCTAAGTAATACTTCGTAGAAGGCTCTTACATAAAAAAAAATGTGCTGAAAAGTTTAAAAAATCCACTGGGAATGTCGGAAGTTTGCAGCGGGGCGAAGCCGCTGGCGGGCCGCTAGTATGTATATGAAAATGAACCCCTATTTCTCCTGGTCACGCTATACTTGAGAATGGCTGAACCGATTTGGTTGATTTCTTTTTTGTTGTATTCGTCATTGTTAGGACAACGTTTGTGTGAAAGAAAAGAATTGAAAAATCCTCTGGGAAAGTCAGAAATTTGCAGCGAGACGAAGCCGCTAGCGGGCCGCTAGTAACTAGATAAAAAGCATGCTTTAAAATTCCGACAAAATTTTTTGATACTGCCGTCGACATATGTTAAAAACCATTAAAACACATAAAACCCTGTTGAAAAATATTTCTTAAGAATTTTATACCCAGTGACACTCGCGCAAGACGAATCTAATGACGTATTATTTATCAAAATAAGTGCAGATATTTGTGTGACAAATGCGAATATATGTTTTCTATATATTTAAGTAGGTATATATTTCTCTATATAAGTTTTTATATCGTTGCCCAGTACCAATGGTACGGTCACGAGCGTTAATTTGGGACTCATTTCAAGAAAAATATGCTTGAAGTCGTCAATGTCATTAGAGATGTCAAGTCATTGGTAACTTTTAGGAAACTCAACCTTATTGTTGTAGAATGTCAGATTGACTTTGGACCTAAGGTGGGTACCAAATTAAATCTCGTGACGTACCTACAAACCTAGAGCTTAGTTTGGGACTAGGGGCACCCATTGGGGTGTGACACTGTCTCCTAAAATTTATTTAATTAATAATTTTATTATTAAATTGTACGGTTACCAAAGAAAAAATTGTCAATTTTGTCGACTTGTTTATGTAGAATTTTGGTATAGAAGGCAGATCTGACGAGTTCACCGGATAGGTCTGCATTTAAGAGATTAAAACAGACAAAAACATGATATTGTTATTATTATCTCGACAAGGCGAAAGGTTAAAAAACACATACTGATTTACGCTCATTTAATAAAGAAACAAACATAATATATTCGAAGAATTTTAGCTCTTATTCGGAGAGTCTTATACTTGGGTTTCCTTTATATTGTGCTAATCTAAAGTAAGTTTAATTTATTATGTGACATGCTATAATCATTTTAGAGTATAAATTATAAATTTTAGCATTTAGGATAACCTACTGACTTGACTTTAAATGACTTTAGATCAGGGGGCCTAATATGGCTGCGTTTATTGCGTGACAAAACATCCGTTCTGACACGTATCACAACAGTGACATATGCTTTATCCACATTTTGTCACGCAGGGCCTCTTTTCTACTCGGTAAAACTATATTGCCTTTGACATGTTATAGTATTGTTTTTAAATCGGCCGCGAGTCTACTTATTATTTTATCGAAACACCTTTAAACGAATCATTACGCAGAATTTTCAAGCATCGAAAGGCATTTCTTGTCGCATGGCTTTTTTTTTTGGTAGTCACAAGTCTAACCTAACCTGCGTAATTAATGTTTAAGATATCCTGAAAATATCATGGATTTAGCTGAAAATAGCGTTCGTTGAAATGAAATTCGATGAAACTATACAATTAGTGACGTTAAATTCGATGAAATGCTAGGTTACCCAGTAGGATAGAGGCGCAGAAGAAGTGATTCCAACAAGTCTGATTTGAACAAGATTTAAGGGCTCCTATTAATTACGTTCCACGATCAGATCGGGGACGTATTAAGAAAGGGCCAGGTCAGGAGACTCTAAACCGACGCACGTGTATGAAGAGACTTATGAGTGTGAAGGCAGCGAGGGAAGTCTGTCTGGATCGTAGCAAGTGGAAGGAAGTGGTCTCTACCTACCCCTACGGGAAAGAGGCGTGATTGTATGTATATATGTATTAATCAAGTGATGTTTTAGCAACTTCTAAACCCACCTCTTTTTATCTCTTGTTGTTAAAATAGCAACGTGCTAGCAACAGCCGTTATCGCTATTCAATAATATTCTTATTGTTTTTCTTTTTTTATCAATTTTGGCACGTATCTTACGATACTGATAAAAATCGTTTAAACCACTATTATCAAAATATTTACTGATATTAGCCATATTGATTTAACCTTTCAACGTCTTGATATTTTTTATACATCCGTACCTACTATTATAATAAATGCTATAAATTTATCGTGATATACCTACTCATAAATGTGCAAGTAGACTTGGTCTGTTTGTGACAATTTCAAAAAAAACTCAACAAAAAGAAAAAAACTCCTAAAACGGACAGAGAAAAGGTGACAGGTCAGGTGACTCGCTTGCTCGTCTGCCTCCTTTTTCACATAAAAAAAAGAAAATAAAGATTAAGTACGTAATGCATTTGTTTTAGATCATTCATAAGCCATGGACATAGAAAATGCAAACTGCAAGCGACGAGTGTCGGAGTGCGCCGACATCGCTGACATGGAGGTGTCGCCCATCGAACGACCAATCAAGATCGACCAGTAAGATACCTAAATATAAATATCTGGGATATAAATTAAATATTCCATTATCATAATCTCCCAATCCGTATTTCTATCTGAATAGTTATACCTATCATATCCACAGAGTCCACGGAGCTCCGCTGCTGCGGAGCTCCTACTCCTGGGTGGTTAGGCCCTTCGCGCCTGTCGCAAAACTAACATAATAAACCTACAATACACAATTGGGAAATTTGCGACGGGGAAAAATCTAGACTGGAAAATTTGCAATCAGAAAAAATTTAATGGGGAACAATGCGATTGGGTATAATCACAAATGGGAAAAATCGAGTTTGTGAAACACATTACCACTTTTCATTCCTCGACTGAACATGAAAACGTTTCCTTTTAAGTGAGATCACCGGCCTGGACAAGCTAGTCGAGGAGCTGCACGCGATCTTCTCCAACGACCACGTGAACGTGCAGTGCGTGCAGAAGCTCATGCTGGGGTACAGGAGCGATCCTAAAGACTGGAGGAGGTTCGCAAAGTTCGACCGCTACCGGTAAGTGTTCTTAGGCCTGGTTCCCACTATGCCGGACCGGCAATTTTGCCGGATCCGGTAAGGGTAGTGGCTGTACAATTTATATGAAGCTGTTCACATTATGCCGTGTGAACAGCGTCATAAGCCACTAGCCTTACCGGCATCCGGCAAATTCGCCAGTCCGGCATAGTGGGAACGGGGCCTTATGGTGCTTAAATCTGGTACAGACGATTTGTGGTGTAGACAACGCTTTTTGCATTGATTTATACAACTATAGGGTCGTGCAAACAAAAATGACACATTTGTCAGTCCCATAGACGGAGAATTACCTAGACGGGACACGAAAAAATGAGTAAATCAGAAGCATTTATACGGGAAGACATATGAATAAATAAGACGGCATCTTTACTTTCTATCTCATCTGAACTGGTGCCAAACAATGGAGAGAAATTATTGCTTTCTACTATTTTATTGTGCTGTCTTCTGTTTATACCTAAAATGAGCTCTGTGCTCAAAAAGATGAAAACATAGCCTTCTTCTTCTTCTACTTCTTTTTTTATTAGTGGCGGTCCACCGCGGTATTTCGCAGTGATTATGCCAGTGTCAAGCGAGTAGAGTAAATCAGTATACATATAGAATAAATCAAAAGTAAAATCCCGGACATCTTCAATCGGCCATCTTCCGTCCCTGAAGGTTACCGGAAGACCAAAAACATAACCTTTCACTGGTAATCATTTTTTGTTTCTCATGATAATCTGCCTTAATAAGGTGGGCACTCAATGACAGAAGCTTTGTCTGCTAAAGGTGATATGTGATTTGGTCGGGTTGTCCGTATTTCAAAACTGACAAGTCTGTAAAACGTTGGCAATACGATAATATGTCAAAGGCAATGTGGTTTTACTGAGCAGAATAAAAAGTTCTCGTAAAAAAGAGACGGAGAAGTATCACCTGACTTTTCTACGTCGTAACCTAACAACATGTTTTTTATTTTTTATCAGTAAACGTCGATAGAATGTGATACATCCTTCATGTGATGCGATAGCACGATTTTTCGTAGTATAGCGGAATATAATCGTAATTGTCATTGTCAACAGGAACATTTTTAAAGGTTCTAGAGATTTGTCTCAGAAGCATACTTTTTTTTGTTCATTATCTACTGAGAAAATAGATACACAAATGCTTTTGAGACATGCATGATTTTTTTAAGAAATCATTTTATAAATATTCCTGTTGTCAATAATTATGATGAATCAATAGCTATAATGCCAATGTAAAAGTACTGTGCGCCTAGTATGGTTGCGTCTATATCACGTGTCAATTGTGGATAAAGCATCCGTCACTGTCGTACTTATTCACGTGTCAAAAGGTGACGGATGCCTTATCTAAACTTTGTCACGCGATAAACGCAGCCATGTTAGGGCCCTGGAAGACCTTTGAAGATAAAATCACCCAATGTAATGGCGACCCCTCTTTCAGAGCTTTTCTATTCTACTCAGTAAAATCTAATTGCTTTTGACATGTAAATGTCCTTAATTACAAGCTACGGAGCATATTTTCGTCCCAGTTACCGCAGTTTCTAAAGTCAAAAGTCTAATAGAACAGAGACGTGACGAGATAGGCCTCATCAGAAAGGTCAACGTCATCCAAAGGGCAATGAAAAAGGCTCGGTGTATCTCTGCGAGATCGAATCGGAAATGAGGAGATCCGCAGAAGAAGCAAAATCACCGACATAGCCCAGCGAATTGCGAACCTGAGGGCCCTGCCAAGATGCAATGCGCTAACTAACGTTTCTATTCGTTTCATTTTTAAACCAATCGCGTCACTTATAGATCACGTGACTTTTCGTATCACGTCATCTACCAGTGACGCGATTGGTTTAAAAACGAAACGAATAGAAACGCTAGTTAGCGCAATGCATCTTGGCAGGGCCCTCACGGGTAACACCAGTTGTAATTTCTCGCTTGTCGCTCAGTGAGTCTCTATCGTTACTGACTAGGTAGAAAGGGAGATCGGAGCGACAAACAAGTCGCGGGCAACTTGTGCTAGCCGTGCTGTATGGGATGACAGTTGACCACGTGGTTTATCGCAACGCACGAGAATGTCATCCCTTACATTTTGAGCGAAAGAAAAGAAAAACGTTAGTAGCGTTTACATAGGTTGCGGTCACAGATCAGAAAAAACAGTAGAAGTGTCAAGTGGGCGTGTAACGTGTGGCATAGTTATGCGAAGTTCCGCATAACGTACCATACTTTTGCCGCGATCGCTTATTTCGATATTTCGATATTTCAAAAATAGGAAATGAATCCAGAAGCATGCCTTATTGTGCTATTTTTAACCGACTTCAAAAAAGGAGGAGGTTCTCAATTCGATTGTATGTTTTTTTTTTTTTTTATGTTTGTTACCTCAGAACTTTCGACTGGGTGAACCGATTTTGAAGATTCTTTTTTTGTTTGAAAGCTGGTGCTTTCCATTTGGTCCCATTCTTATCATAATGAAGATTTGATGATGGAGTCCATGAGGAATCGACGGAACTCTTCAAAATTTATAGGCACACCTATAGCGATTTTGGTATTTTTCATTGTAACTCGTGTATTTGCTCTTGGAAAACACTATTTGGTAAAGTGGAACTGATGATGAAAACCACAGATGGCCACCGGAACTCCTAAACGGTATATATTTCAAGGGTGGCGACAAGATATTTCGATTAAGATAGTTGAGCGACTATGACGAAGCATATGTATGTTTAAGTATTTGACTATGACTTTCCCACGGCGTTGCTTGCGGCGAGATTGAATTTCAATGTTCTATAGTTTCTTATTAATTCTTATTATAAACATAACAGTATAATTATGATCACTAAAAAGTATAAAATAAAATAAAAGTTTAAAAAAACAAAAAAACCGCCTTCAAAAAGCAAAAAATAACTTCATTTAAAATGGTAGGTAATAGGTCAGTCCAACTGAAGTCGGCGTCCAACAATATTTTAACCAAAAGCAGACTTCAGTTGGATTGACCTATTACCTACCATTTTAAATGAAGTTATTTTTTGCTTTTTGAAGGCGGTTTTTTTGTTTTTTTTTAACTTTTGAAGTGTAAAAACGATAGCCGCACCAAAAACATTTTCCATGGTGGCGTGTTGTTTTTATGACAGTTTGAGTATTGGCGGCAACAGGTCTGATACTAAGCGAAGCTCATGCCACTTCCACTGATTTTTCTGTTCCGTTGTTGCGGTGATGAACAGGGGCTCTCCTTTGATTTCAGTAATTCGAACTTCGGATCGCCCCGTCACTTTCTTGCGAATTAGTGACGCGTCGAGAGCAAAAGGGATAGCAATAGACGAAGTTCGAATTACGGATTTCAAAGTAGAGCCTCAGGGCATTCATGAGCACCGCTTAGCTGAGTTTGAGCTCGCTCGTGTTCAGTCATGAAGAGATTACATTACTTAAGTAATATATGAATCATGTCCAAGATTATTTTTGTCAAAATAATATTATTGTCGGCCGTTTTTGCACAGATAAGATAGGTACATACATAAAGTACTTATCTAAGTAGGTACGTTATCTTTTGGAGGCCTGGTGTAGGTTTAAACTTTAGATTTGTTCACATTGTTGTTGTGGGGATAAGACTTAGTCATTAGGATTGGCAGCACTTTTGCGGTCTTTGGATTGCGGTCTTAAGATTACTGTCTCGAGAATGCAAATGTTTCTGGGTCTCAGATCCCACTTACAATCAGCCCCTTATTTCACCATGTTGACAATGACATGACACGTGACTAGCGTTGAAAAAATCCGGAAAAATCCCGTTTTATTCCAAACAACTCGTTTCTTTCAGATTTTTATAGAAAAAAACCAAAGAAATATGCTGTTATTTTAATCTATATTCGGTCTTATATATTTGCACCTTCAAAAGGGCGACATCGACGACATAAAGGCAGTAAGCAATTGAAATAGGTGGCGGGAGTGACAGTGATAGACTATGAATAAATTGTCATTATTAATTTGTTATTTTTCCTAAAAAACCCGAAAAAAACGGAAAAAAACGAAAATTTCAAAAACTACGTAGTTTTTGAAATTTTCGTTTGCAGAAAATATGTACCTTTTGAATTTCATAACGAAACTGAGAGTTAACGAAATTGTTAATTGGTGTAACGAAACTGATAACATAAAGCGTCGGACACATGGAATAATACTAGTGATATCTTGTGGTTTCATTCACAGAATTATTTAATGAAATGTTTTAATTTAATCAGCAGTATTTATTCATAATTTTTGGTTTACATAATCATAGCCAATACAATAACACAAATGATCTACTGTATTGTTAAGTAATTTCTAATAGTTTTTATAAATGTATCTTAATCGTTTCAAGAATTTGAATAAACAGTCTTACCCCCTTACTTATAAACGTGGAATAAGCATGGAATAGTTTATGCCATGCTTTGTCCTTATCTGTAATTATGACATTTGCATCTGACAGAAAGTGACAAAGCATGGCATAAACTATTCCAAGCTAATTCCACGTTTATAAGTAAGGAGGTTAGAATGTAACAGTCTTTATTAAACACAGCCAACTGTTTTTTTTCTTTAAAAATCTATAATCTTTTGTCTTCTTCTCTAAAAAAGGTCTTCACTGCGTTATCTATCATATAGGTATACAATATGGAAAACAGCAACAATCTTTTATACAAAGATAAACCTACAACAAAATAATAGTAGATTGTGTGACAAGGGAGCAAAATGACATATTTACGGCGAGGGCGTACATTAAATCCTGAGCGTAGTGAGGGATTCAAGTGTTAACGCCCAAGGTGGAAATAATTTTGCTACTGTGTGACACATACTGTTTTCACACATCACCTATGAGGAAAATAATAGATCTTAGTGAGAAAACTAATTTAATTATTTACACTCTTTTTAAGTGCTGAAATTATCAAAGTTTACTACAGGAAATTATCAAATTTAACATATCAAATTTGGCAACAAAATGTCCTTGAACAGAAAAGTGCCACTTCGATCCCTCCCAGCACGGAAGAAAAGTCCCCTTTCCGAATAGGTGATGTGAAATAGCACATTGTGCATTAAGGGCCGTAAGTACGGTATTCTTAAAACAAACAAAAAAACAAACAAAAACAAACTTACACGCCAACATTTTCCCTATAGTTGTATTGTATGAACTAGGCTTTACTCTTTCTCAGTTTCGTTACATAACGAAAAATAACGAAACGAGAATGATAATATGAGAAATCTTAACCTAAAATACATATTTATTTCCCTTCAGTGTAATAAATTGTTTTAGGACTTTGTAAATTCTTAAGAAGCAGAGTAAAACTACACGGTAATGAATAGTGGTGTACGATAATGAAACTTTTACCTGAGAAAATCGCCGTTTATCACCCTGAGATTTTTAGATTTCATACACTAGGCTGTCGATCCGCGTGCCACTTCGTTGACAAAAAAAAAAGGGTTTCGCTGTGTTCAACAGTTTGATAGATGTCAAGGTATTGCCAGATTGATAAAAAGTAATTCTACTAAGATATAAAACATTTTATTGGGATTAAATGCTCCGTAACTAAAGCTGAGTAACGAAAGTCCAGTAAGTTGGGACAGGTACATTAATATTAAAATTTCAAAACTATTTACAATAAAATTGAATATATTTGTACGGAACTTAAAGATTAACTAAAAAGGACTGAATAATTTACAGTTATGCTTTATAAGAATTAATATAAATCGTAACAAATTTCGCAGATAAAAACACATTCGGAATCGGGACATGAACATAATATATGAAGTACTCGCGTATCACAGGTTTATTTTTATTATTTATTATATAAATAAGAAAGAATAAAAATAAAAATAATTTTATCTGAATTTTAAGAATCCTTATTCTTAAAGAAAAATAATTACATTGTCGTTTCTTCCCATAATATAATTTTAAATCCACCGCGTTTTCACGGGACAGTAGATAAACTAAAAGGTACATTTTTTCTGCAATTCACCCGGTACGGAATCTTCAAAGCTACACGTGACAGGTGACATTTCGGTATATATTGCGAAGTTAACATGCTGAGCTGATACATCACTGGGTTAAAATTCAATTTTTCGTTTGTAGCTCCATCGATACTATAAGCTCATATAAGCTGCACCATGTGCACTGAAATGTCACCTGTCATGTGTCATTGTCCGTATGGTGAAATAGGGGGCAGGTGGCCTGTGTACTCTTGTGCCTTCTCCTTGACATAAAAAAGATAACAGGGCTTAATTCAATATGAGATTTATACCACTTCTTTTAAGAATTTTAGGATCTCACTCTTTATTATTGAATTCTTTATTGATAACGTTATTCTGCCTTCTGTGCCTCTAAGAAATATGTTTTGTCATAACATTATTTGACTGAATTATCGACCAACGTCAAAAACTAACGAAGCAGTTAGTTTTTGATAAGGTCACAATTCTAACTTAACCTTTCTAGTAGCAGTTCGTTTTTGTTATGGTTGCAGTTCTAACCTAACTTAATTTTCTGAGAGCAGTAAGTTTAGAGGAAACTCACCGTATTACTGTTGAATGTCAGATTAACTTTGGACTTAAGGTGGGTCACAACATAAATTGTAAGACTTTGACTGTACTATTTTTGAACTGTACATTGAAAATCTCTTCATCTCTTTCCCAGCTACACCCGGAACCTGGTGGACGCTGGCAACGGAGCCTTCAACATCATGATCCTCTGCTGGGGAGCTGAGCATGCGTCTCCCATCCACGACCATGCCGACTCACACTGCTTCATGAAGATACTGTCTGGAAGTCTAGAGGAAGTAAGGTAAGATGCGAAGATCGCCATACAAGGCAAACAAGTAGATGGGCCACCTAAAACTCAAACTCAAAGTCATAACATTTACCTATTTGTACAAATACACTCTTCTCTTATTCTTCTTCATCAGCATGTATTCGCCCACCGTTGGGCATACGCCTCTCCATTTTTCCTCCATCCAAAACGGTCTTCCGTTTCCCTTGTCCAGACTGGGCCTGCTGTCTCCCAAATACACACTGCAACACAACTCTCTCTCGCTAGGGTCGGTCCCTCATGTCTGAGGATGATGGTCCGCATCAGGGTTTCCAGACTTGAGAGAAAGAGGCAATATAGTTTTACCGAGCAGAATTTAACCTCAGGTTACGTAGTAACTATTGTTTAATATGTGCCCCAGGCTTGTCTATTTTGGGCCTGATCACCTAACTCCTTCCATTCCACCCACAGTTTTTGCATCTCCCAGCACGGTTCCTTCCATGTTTACTTGGACTGGCTTGGCTTCATTATGCCTGCAAGATTCCAATTTAGGGACTTCCTGAGAACGTGATCAACGTCATAAAAATAAAAGAGGTTATTGGTAAACAGTTCATAATTATGTTTATGACTTGTTATCAAGACGAAACCGGTTAGAAGGTCAAACACTCCAGTTGTTTATAGTGAGGAATATTGTGCCACAGGTCATCGTTGGAGATAAGAGTGTTTGTAGACAAACCGAATAACTTTAAACATTTATAGGTCAGTAGTTTGGAAAGGGATATGCGTCTGGAATTTTCTTCCAGTATTTGTATTGCCCCAAAATCTCCACGACATTGTTTTTTTTTATTCGGGATTACTATACATGGCGTTTGTGAAGAAGGCCTTCGAATCGATCGAAACTTGGGCGGTCTTACAGTCCCTTCAGCGGTGCCGTATCCATTACCAGTACATTGAAGTGTTTATGTGTTTATACAATAGCACCAGAATATTGATTCGAGTACAAGACCAATCTACGGAGGCAATCCCTTTTAAGACAGGGAGACATATCTCCGAAACTATTTACTGTTGCTCTGGAGAATGCCTTCAAGCTCCTGGTATGGCAAGGACACGGCATCAACATAAACGGCGAGTACTTAACTCACCTTCGGTTTGCCGACGATATCGTCATCATAGCTGAATAGCTGGAGGAGCTAGGACAAATGCTCAATGACCTCGGCGGGGTTTCACAACAGGTTGGCCGTAAGATGAACATGGACAAGACGAAAGTCATGTAACGGGCAACTCTATATCGGTTGGGTCAGGCCTTAAAACAAAAGTCTATAACCAATGTGTGTTACCAGTGATTATATATGGATCTGAGACGTGGTCTCTGCCTCATAAGAAGGCTGAGAAAGGGCAATGCTCGGCGTTTCTCTGCGTGATAGAATCACAGATGAGGAGGTCCGCAGAAGAACTAAGGTCAAAGACATAGCTCAGCGCATTAGTAGGCTGAAGTGGCAATGCGCAGAGCACATAGCTCGAAGAAACGACGGCTGTTGGGGCAGAAAGGTTCTTGACTCGAGATCACGACCTGGCAAGCGCATCCTGGAACGACCGCCAGCACGATGAACGATGACATAATAAAGATGGTAGAAAGTCAGTGGATGCAGGCCGCAATGGATTGGCCTATGTTCAGCAATGGACGACTAAGGTCTGAAATAAAGATGATGGTGAGCGCTCTGGTCCGGAGATCGGACCAGAGCTCAAGGTCAAAAACTTATATTTTTATTAGGACTAAACTTAACAATATCCATCGAAAAATGCAAAAATACCTACAACCGGTATCCTATCTCCAAAGAAAAGGGGCAACCTACTCCAGACCCACTTTTGATTTATATGAAACGATTAATGTAAATAAAGAAAACGTTTATTTGTCGCAGAGTGAAGTAGTTTTCCATTTCTTGTGTTTATATACCTACGTTCGTGATATGAGATAGCGAGCGGTCAACGCTCAGCGCATGGTCGAGACAAAAGTCATTGAAATCGATTGATCTACAATAACTGACAAATATTTTACATTATATTTTTCCTGTGACTTTCACCAAACTTGTTTATCTTGTTTCACCATACCAAATTATATAATAACATACATAACATACAAAGGTTAACTGGAACAGATCCCTTAAAGGGATAAGTTCGCCTTTGTACATACCTTTTGTGTTTCTGTTTCTTTTTGATTTGTTTTTTTTCTGTTTGTACAATAAAGAGTTTACATACATACATACATACATACATACATACATACATACATACATTAAATCACGCCTGTTTCCTAGAGGGGTAGGCAGCGCGTCATTGATAGATGACGTGATACAAAGAGTCACGTGATCTACCAGTGACGCGATTGCTTTATTGTGTTATTTTGGAATGTAAAAACGATAGCCGCACCAAAAACATTTTCCATGGTGGCGTGTTGTTTTTATGATAGTTTGAGTATTGGCGACAACAGGTCTGATACTAAGCGAAGCTCATGGCACTTCCACTGTTTTTTTCTATTCCGTGCATACATATATAAATACATCTCAAGTTAAAACAAAAGCTTGTAAAATAGTAAATGGTAGTTCTTTATTTTGAACAGACTGACTCTTCAATTTAAACTGTTGGTATTGATAGATAAGGCGTGCCATCAATAATATTTGCGTAATTAAACTTACTGATGCAAATCGAAAGAGCATTGCGAATATAGATAACAAGTAATTAAGTTAATATTAATTACATAGCGACAAGATACTTGAAAATTTCCGCTCTAGTTTGATTATATTAAACCGAATAGAGAATATGCATTGATTTTTTAAATCGCATTTCTCAACAAAATATGAAAATATCAAAAAAGTGAAATTAAAATTAAAATCGGCCAAGAAATACGGATACGGATGATACAAGCATTTTAAACTGCTAACAGCGATTAGACAGAGATCCGATATGCACTTTGACGTCATGACGTCATGTAACAGGTCGGCCATATAAACTCCATGTTAAATTTGGTTTTTGCTCGAAAGAGATAAGAACTAATATTTGTTGGTTATATCTTGGTTATTTTTATAGCTATTCAAAAAATGATTTTTCTCTACTGTTTGTTACATCATTCAGCTTTTATTGAAGGTGTAAAATAGTCATGAATTTACTACAGGAACTTTTTTTAAATGTGTTCTGAAAAAACACGTTTGTCTCAAAAGCATGCAATTTTTTTAATTATTTCCTGAGAAAATATATATAATTTCTGCTAATGGCTAAAGAGCTTAAACGCTTGGTGTTTTCTACGTTACAGCTAGTGCTACACTTACAAACAAACGCGGTTACAAACAAAATGACGTCATTCCGACCATTAGTCCAAAGCGGGCGTAGCAAACACTGATTACACCCATTCAATATTTTTTTACCAGTTAAATTATAATCAAAATAATAGTAAGCTTTTGAGAGAAACCTCATAAGCATGATTTTTATAAGAGCACCTTTAAAAAAAAATACCTTTGTCAATTGTTACCCATCACCTGTCACTGTCAAATTAATGAAATGTGTATTGTGTACTTAGGTCTCTATTCTACACGGAAAAACAACATTGCTTTTGACATGTACTGCTATCGTCAATGTTACTATAGCTTTCATTTACTGGACAGTAGCGTTGAAAATGTCGGAAAAAATCAAATTATTTTTTCGGGAATTTATGAATATTTTGTTTTTTTTTCGTTTTATTCGGGTTTTTTAGGAAAAATAACAAATGAATAATGACAATTTATACATAGTCAATCACTGTCACTCTCGCTAGGTACCTATTTCAATTGCTTCTGCCTTCATGTCGTGGATGTCGCCCTTTTGTAGGTGTAAATAAGACCAAATATAGATTAAAATAACAGCAGAAAATTTCTTTGGTTTTTTTCTATAAAAATCCGAAAAAAACGAGTTGTTTGGAATATAACAGGTTTTTTCCGGACTTTTTCAACGCTACTGGAGAGTAATGGCGGCCGAGTCAAAACAATACGGGGCTCATTCTAATCGGTAAAACTATATTACTTTGACATTTCGTACTGTTTATAGCTAGGTATCATATAAGATGATAATGTATAAAAGCTATAAGTATCATAACGTTGACAATAAGATAACCGCGCTGTTCCTGCTTGAGTGTCTTCTATGTTGTGTTGTGAATAAACGTCTTTCTTTCTTTCTTTCTTTCTTTAATATGTCAAAAGTATTTGGATGTAACGAGTAAAATAAAGCCCTTAAGGAATAGCGATGAAATTAATTTTACGCTTCCGGTGAGGCGGAAATGAATAAGAATGAAGAGAACAAACTGTCATAATATCTAGAAATTATTAAGTATCAGCTTCTGGCCGCGACTTCGTCTGCGTAGATTTCAATTATGGTTATTCCCTTGGGAACTTTTATATTTTCCGGGATAAAAAGTAGCCTATGTGTTAATCCAGGGTATGAGCTATCACCATTTCAAATTTCATCCAAATCCGTCCAGCCATTGCAGCGTGAAGGAGTAATAAACTAATACACACACAACCACATACATACACACACAAACTTTCGCATGTATAATATTAAGTAGGATTGTAATAAAATTAACCGATCCATTTTAATTATAGCGCGATTAGTATCAACAAGAATAATCAGTAATAATTACGATAATTATGGATATATAATTATCATTACAATAATCATAACATCGGTTATGACAATATGAAGTGTGGATTCCGTGCATTTATTATAAATAAACACAGAATTCGGGTACTTTTGTTTTCAAATTTCATCAAATCAGAGGCGCTAGACAAGATGCATTACGCTAACCAGCGTTTCTATTCGTTTGGTTTTTAAACCAATCGCGTCACTGGTAGATGACGTGACTTTTCGTATCACGTCATCTACCAGTGACGCGATTGGTATAAAACCAAACGAATAGAAACGCTACTAAGCGTAATGCATCTTGGCAAGGGCCTCTGGTGTATAACGAAATGAAATGGCATGTCTTTTCCAGAAATAGGTAGAGCCGTAGAGAACCCACAACTTCATCCAAATCTTTAAGCCTATAAGCCGTTAAGTTGTAACAAACGGACGGTTTTATAAAATTAGCAATGGTAAAAATGCCTCCAAGTAAAAAAAACCTGTTGGGACGATCTCCGCTAGAGACGTAAGACCAATTTCAATCATAGTATTGATTAGCGATTGGGCCGATTGGAACAGCGCTCCGTGTCCGTATTAACTAGAAATTAGAATTTTCACGTCGACATTGACGGTGACTTTCGTATCGTCATCGAATAGTAAACATAAAAAGGTTCGTGCCAGATTTCATAAATGTACATTTTGGAAGAGTAAAAACGATTCGAAAATGTGACGTATCATTGAAAAATGTTCGAGCTCGGGCAACTGCTATTTATCACGAACCTAACAAATCTGTTTACAATTTCCAGGTACGATTGGCCAGAGAACGTTCAGCCGGAAGTTTTGAAAAAACTCAAATACAAGCGACGCTGCGACAAAATGGCGGACGAACAAAATGGCTGCCACTGCCAAGATGTCTGCCACTGTGAAGGTTATGATGTTCAAGACATGAAAGAAATCGGCCGGACTAGATTGGAGCTAAATGACGTTTGCTATATTAATGGTAAGCAATTGTTAACTGTATTTTCTAGGTGGAAGGTTTAGTTTTCATTGGTAGTGTGTATGATATACGACTTTTATTGTTAAGTCTAATGGGACAATGGTGTATTGAAATTGCATTGTTTTGAGATTTTATGTCGAACAAGAGAAATATAATGTTCTTTATCTACACACATATCATAAGTCCTCTATTATGCGTTCAAAACCCGTAGGCAATGACCAAAATTACCTGTGGTAGTAGGTAGGTGACAGCGATGACAACTGTTAATTTTGGATGTTCCAAATTTGGATCTCATTACCTTACAATATTCGATAACGTAATGAAATTACGTTACAGCTGTCATCGCTGTCACCTACTACCACAGGTAATGCTGGTAATTTGCCTTTCGGCTTCTGAACCCATCTTAGAGTAGGTACTTATAATATTTGTGTAGATAAAGTATTGTACGCAACTCTGCGTAATTCAAGGCGAGTTTCAGAATAGATCACACGAGTGTTGTAATGCCTGTCATTACGCAACCGTCACGTAAACTACTATTAGGTCCGACTTAACCAACCTAGAATAAAAAGAAAGAAAATTAAACCATACCACTTTAACTAAGTGAGTAATGTTTCCATTTTATGACTAAAAAGTCCGGACTTTTATCGAAATGTCAGGCTTTTTGTCAGGACTTTTCAAATTCCTAAATGGTAACCCTAAATGCGGTTAGCCGGGGTCCATATTGGCTCATATAATTTTATACAAATTTCTTCGAAAAAAAATCCTCATACTTCATTTCTTCGAAAAATTTTGCTCATCCTTATCGTAACTCATAATCAATTTTTTTAAGAAACTGTTACTTTTTGAGGATTGTTATAAATCTAACCTAACCTAACCTAATTTTATCTACACTTAAGATATTTAAGAAATTCTGAAAAGTGTACGGTTTCATGAATATTGGCGTTATAAGTTCAGATGATTATGAGTTCCGATCATTGTATAAAATTTTTTTAAGAAGAGTATAAGGAGTGATCATTATGATGTAAAATGGTATGAGAAAAATTTTCGGAGTTCCAATAATCGGAGTTGCAATTTTATATGAACTTTGGCGCACCCGGTTAGCCGCCTTCTTTGGTAGGAAGGTAGAATAGTCTTGGTTACAACAACAAGGGAAAAACCCCTTATCTAAGAGTCAATTCGACGTAAACTCGTGATAATTAATGTGTTGATTTAACGTTTTACATCTAAAATGGTTTATAGAATCAATAAATATCCGTATCCGTGATTTGATAAAGTGTAAGGTCAGGCGGGGCTATTCCGAGTGAGTAACCCTCACTGTTTCATTTAATTTTTTTTAAGGGAATTCAACGTATAACTGATTTTGCGCAGTTTTATAATAGTTTAAGTATCTACCTACATTTCTATACAAGTCAGGCGAACTTATAGTGCAATCCAAAAAAAAATATTTTACTAAACCGGTCAAGTGCGAGTCGGACTCGCGCACCCAGGGTTCCGTATTTAGGATAATACCTATAGTTGTAAAACGAAAAAAAAAACTCATTTTGTTGTGAACTATATTTTATATGAAATAAGGTCCATTTTGACTAGCCTTAATTTTAATAAGTACAGAATTTTAAAGGTTTTTGATAATATTTCCAAAATTGTAAAATTTGACTTTAACTTCATTTTATTTTTCGCGTAAAATACTTAGTTAAGTATGGTTTTTATTATAAACAAGTCGTTTTGAAAATGTTCAGATTGAGCCCTTTCATATAACATCCCGTTTGATATAATCAAATCACTTTCAGTTTTCAACATCCCATTCTAGACCCTTTTTCAAATATTTAGAAAAATATTTTCATATTTTTACTATAGTTAAACAGATGCGGGCAAGCAAGTTATTCCACTATGCCAAAATTTCAAATTCATAGTTTCTATAGTTTCAGAGAAAAACTACTGTGACATATAGACAGACAGACAGACACCGATGTCTCACCAGAAGTGTTCCTTTTTTAACCCCCGACGCAAAAAAGAGTGTTATAAGTTTGACGTGTAAGTGTGTGTGTGTGTGTGCGTGTGTGTGTGTGTGTGTGTGTGTGTGTGTCTCTGTCTGTGGCACCGTAGCTCTTAAACGGATGAACCGATTTGGATGCGGTTGATTTGAAAGCAGATTTTCTAGCGGTGGTTCTTAGATATTTTATATCGAAATCGGTTCAGCCGTTTTTGAAGTATTGAACTTTGAAATGTCAATGTCGGGGGTTTTCCAACTTTTTGTTGGTTAGGTTATTTACATTTTGATACAGCACCCTAAAAGTGTAAATCGGACGTTACGGAACCCACGGTACTTACGGCTCAAACTCGCAATTCCCCTTTATCTCAGTATTCAATTCATTTTTCTTTGTTTCTAGACGCCCTAGGCCTCCACCGCGTAGAGAACCCCTCCCACGCGGACGCAGCGGTCTCCCTTCACCTCTACTGCCCCCCCTTCGACAGTTGCCGCGTGTTTGACGCGCGCACCGGGAAGCCTACCACCGTCACCACCACTTTCTGGTCGATCAACGGCAAGAAGGTCAAACGAGTAAGTTGCCACTTTAACTAGTGGTCTAAGATCCGAATAGCCAGCTATTTATTCGATAAAAAGTATTTTATATCAAATTTAATATGGTACATAATATATGGCGAATAGGTTGACCGAAAAATTTCAGTCCAGTACAGTCCATAATAAAAAAAAAACTTGTTTTTTTTTTAAATTGCTTTTGCTTGTTTAATAAACCAATTACATACTAAGCGAAAGTATTAAGCCTATAGAATATGCAGACGTTAGGTTGACTATTTTATCCCATCATAACCATTGGGTATGGTGCTTTCGTCGCCATATTTCATCCGTCGTCCCCCCATTTATAACCTAGTGTTATATGTATATGGAACCCTAATTATACAGTTTACAGTCGGCAGATTAATGACATTAACATGTTTTTTTTTCAGATTATGGAGGCCAACGAATGTGCGGACAGCCAAAATTAAAAAAAAATAAGGGATCGCTTAAAGGACCAAATACTGTATATTCGTGTATATTTTTTCATATAAGTCTAATAAGAATAATTTTAAGACACTATTTATTTTTCTATAGCTAAAATGACAGTATTTAAGAAAAAATGCTCAATGTTTGACTTGAAAAATCATGTTATTAATTATTTTGTTATTATTACTCGTTAATATATCACATATCAGTCCAGATTAGACAATATTGCAAAATAAACAAAAATAAAAAATATTTTACCATCTTGTTAGTACGCTATTATGACCAGGGGTCGGAATAGGTAGTGCTTATTAACCTAAACTTGACGCATGTTCATTCATGCGTGAGTGAGATGGGAATACGTTATTTAATGAAGATGCATCAAGTTTAGGTTAATAAGGACTACCTATTCCGACCTGTAATTATGATAAATATCAACTCAGGAACAGATTTTTTTTGGAAAGGTATTCTGATAAAAATCATGCTTAAGTGTAAAAGTTTGTCGCGAAAGCATACCTACTCAATTTGGTTTTTTTTTAGGGTTCCGTACCCAAAGGGTAAAAACGGGACGTCATTTTGTTTGTAACCGCGTTTAGGTTTTTAAGGCTAGCACTAGCTGTGACGTAGAAAAGACCATGTGGCGTTTAAGCTCTTTAGCCATTAGCAGTAATTTGTTTATTTACTTTCTCAGTAAATAATGAGCAAAAAATTATGCTTTTTGAGACATCTCCATCAGCATGTTTTTTTTCAGCACACCTTTTAAAAAAGTTCCTATTGGAAATTGTGTATACCTGTCTTTGTAACTTTGTGCCTTATTTTTTTATAAAAATAAAATGTTTGCGACAACTTATTTTTAAGAAATATAGTACAAATGATATTATATTTGTACTCGAATGAAAAAGTACGTTTAAAATTAAGCTAGTATAAGTAATTGGGACCAAAAAACAGTTGTTTTGTTATACTCGGTTCTAACCAGCTGAAGATATACTCGTTACATGTTAAAATCGGATATATACAGTAAAACACAACTGATATAGCTTACCGATATACCTGCGCAGATGAAGAATTTTCGAAGCGCGGGAACCAATCAGCATGATCCTCGCGTTGCGCGTCTGAATTCTGTGCCATTATTGGTTACCAGGGCTTGATACCGGTATTCATTAAAATTGAAATATCTTCCTTAATTTGCATTATGTCCTTGATATTTTCGACTATAATTTAGGTAATAACACCATTCTATTATATAAATTCATTAAAGTGCAAAAATATTCAATAATAAGCGAGATACCGAAATTGAATACCGGTATTTTTGTATGAAAATAATACCGGTATTCAAGCCCTGTTGGTTACTAGTGATGCCATGTTGACGCGCGCCCGCGTGTCATTCAGTCAGCCGTGAGTGAGATGGAAAAAGTAGATGCAATTTAATTTGCACCTTATAACTATTACGTACAAGTCTGATCGTGGGTTTTAATCGTGCTTTCGATTATTAAATCATCGGATCGTTGTTCGTGTTTGCGCGAACGAATATTCACGACACGCCATATAAATGGTGTTCTACTGTACCTACATGTTTAGAAAAGTTGGACACTTGAATGCCTTGTAAAAATGAACTTCAAAATACATAGAATGACAAAAACGATTTAGTTTATGACATTAAGAATGACAAGATTGCTCAAGTTTTTGTCAACAATTTTACTGGGTCCTATATAAATGTGGTACTACTAATTTAGTACCTTGGAATTGTAACATACATACACGTACATAAACTCACGCCTTTATTCCCAGACGTACTGTTCTATTTTTTAAGAAAAATATAAATGTCAATCAGTCCACATCATTTATAGGTCACTCGCCATTCGACAACATACAACATAGGTAGGTGACAGAATCTCGGAAATTATGCGTTATTGGACTACATGTTATACCACATTATATACTCCAAATAGGGTCTAGAATCGATGGTTAAAATCCTTCGGGTACGTCCCGGGCACGGTGTATTTGATATATATATATATTATTCGACAATATATATATTGTATTGTTGTGTAATATATATATATATTGTCGAATAATATATATATATATCAAATACACCGTGCCCGGGACGTACCCGAAGGATTTTAACCATCGATTCTAGACCCTATTTGGAGTATATAATGTGGTATAACATGTAGTCCAATAACGCATAATTTCCGAGATTCTGTCACCTACCTAATGCATTATTTACTAAGAAATTGATTAAATTAATTTTGTTATACGTTGATGATATTGCTACTTACAACATTAATATTTCTTAGTAAATAATGCTTTAGGTTAAGGTGACAGAGTTCAAATAAAATAAAATATGGAATTGTTTTTTAAATAATAAAAATCTCGCATATTATGCGTTATTGGACTACATGTTATACCACATTATATACTCCAAATAGGGTCTAAAATCAATGGTTAAAATCCTTCGGGTACGTCCCGAGCACGGTGTATAGTTTAAATTTTATTGATTTTGTACATCAAGATTCCATTAAATATGTACATAATAGAATTAGGTACTAGGTTTAAATGATAATATGTTTACTGTATATGGTGCTATTTATGAAATTAATAAACACAATACGTAACTGAAAGCGTTTTTAATTTCTTCAACAATATATAAAAATAGTCAACAAATTTAACAAAAGCAAAATAAAGAAATCTTGTAGTTTCACATAAAAACTATAATAATTAAAGTAATTTGGCACGATTGTTAACAATGTACGGTATATTTTAAATACACATTAAAACTGTCTTAATAATATTACAATATATTTAATTTTAGGTTATATATCAGATTTTCTCATTTTTTCCAGTGAACATAGCCATTTTCTATTTCTGTCCAGTCAGATACAATTTCCTGATTGTAGCGTCTACTTTATCCCACGGTAAGAACAGCTTCAAGCCATCTTGTTCTGGGGTACTTTGAACGTCGTCTCGCACGCAGCCCGCATTGCAAATAAAGTCACAAGTCTGCGTGTTCACATTGAAATGTAGACCTTCGGCGCACGTACCTAAGACAGCGATTTCACCGTCGCAACGCCAGAACTTATCACAGTCGGTCTCATGGGCCCAAGCAGGGATATTGCAAGATGATTTGCATTTCTCGTCTCCGCTGTTTCCGGTTTCAGTACTGGTTTCAGTTTCCGTGCTTGTTTCGATTTCGGTACTGGTGTCAGGTTCCGTGCTGTTTCCGGACTCAGTACTGGTTTCAGGCTCCGTGCTGTTTCCGGTCTCAGTACTGGTTTCAGGCTCCGTGCTGTTTCCGGACTCAGTACTGGTTTCAGGCTCCGTGCTGTTTCCGGTCTCAGTACTGGTTTCAGGCTCCGTGCTGTTTCCGGTTTCGGTACTGGTTTCAGTTTCCGTGCTTGTATCAATTTCAGTACTGTTTTCGTTGCTTCCTGAGTTTATGCAGCCAGCGTTTTGAGGCCAGTCGCAGACCTGTAATGGTAAAAGTTATTGGTTATTAGATATATGGGTTTTTGATCAAAGATACACATTTCCTTGTTCCGTACTTAAATATTATTTTTATGTGCCCTAGCCCCGTATCATGGTCGAATTTATCGCGGAGGATAAAGCATCCGTCACTCTCGCACTTACATACTGGTCAGAAAGTGACAGATGTTTTATCCACATCGAAAAACATGACCATAAACTGGGGTCCTAGTAAGAAGGGTACAAGTCGACTTAACTCGTAATAAAAAAGGGTAGTATACACATGAACGGAGTACAATAGACTTAAACCCTTTTTCACTTGATCTTTAGAAGACGTGTACTTTTTTTCACTAGGACCGCAGTAGTTGTAACGGGAATTTAAATACTCTACTACTTAATAGTTGTCAATACAAACCTGCAGAACAGGATTGAAATGCGTTCCAGGTCCACAGTCTCTCTCGACCTTCTCTCCAAACACGCAGTAATAGAACTTGGTGCATTCAGTCTCATGTGGCAACAGCTGATGGACATCGAAGTCAGAAGGGCAGCCGTTGGGAAGGATGGGTTCTGTGACCTCATAGCTCTGTTCTTCTGAAGTATCAATACCTACACCAGCCGAGCCCACACAGCCTACGTTAACTGGGTAATCGCATACCTAAAAAATAAATGTGTATTAATGGTTAAATTGTAGTCTTAAGTATTTTCGTCACGGGAAGGATAAGGCACACATGCTACACAGGCCACCTGATGCTAAGTAGGATTTATAGACATTTGAATTCTCAAGACTGCAATCCTAAGACTTCAAATCTGTTGCCAAGCCTGAGGACTAAGAGAGAATACCTCTATGATAGTAATTTTACCGGTTGTCTTATCCCCACACTCAAATCGTCTTGTAATGTAATGCTCATAATCGAATCTGACATGTTACATTACAGACGAATGCTCTAAGTGAGGGAGCACCTTTATATAATTAATTACCTGCAATTTAGGGTTGAAGTGTAATCCGAGACTACAATTCCTCTCCACCTTCTCTCCAAACACGCAGTAGTAGAACTTATCGCAGTAGTAAGGATGGGGTAGAAGCTTGTGAACGTCAAAGTCAGCAGGACATCCGTTCTCCAGAACACCGCCATTTTCTGTACTCTCGTTTCCGGTTTCTGTACTGTTTTCGTTTTCTCCACTGTTTCCGCTTTCGCTGCTGTTAGCGTTGGTGCAGTTAACGTTAGCGGGCCAGTCGCACACCTAAAAAACAATTTAAATTTAGAAATTATGTTATTAGAAGTTATAAATAAAACTATACTAAGGCACAAGCTTATCCATGATAAAAGAAGACCATAGAAAGAAGGAGTGGCAGAGGAAGACCAAGAAGAATTGACGAGTACTTTGAACATATAAAAGAGAACGTTAAGATTCCAGAAAGCAGTTGACAGAAAACAGAAACGGCTGGCGATCACTCCACTAACAAGAGCTTGGTTCTTAATTAAGAGAGAGAATAGGTCTAAAAACAAAATATACCTGACTATGTAGACCTTTTTGTGACGAGGTTACATGAATGTTAAGCATATTTACATCTTGTCAGGGTAAGTTAAGTACTAATTATCAAAAAACCCTAGAAAATTGAAGGAAGTAAGGAATAGTAAATTACCTGTATGGTTGGGTTAAAGAACAGTCCACCGCTGCATTGTCTCTCAACCTTCTCTCCACGTACGCAGTAATAGAAGTTTCCGCAGATGGTCTCATGAGGCAGCAAATAATGAATATCAAAGTCAGCGGGACATCCATTGGGCAGTAATTCTATTTCGGTTTCGTTTCCATTCTCGTTACTGCTTCCACCGCCAACTTCAGTAGTATTGTTTCCTTCTTCAGTCTCTCCACTGTTTCCACCATCGACTTCAGTGGTATTGTTTCCTCCTTCAGTTTCTCCTCCAACTTCAGTGGTGTTGTTTCCTTCTTCAGTTTCTCCGCTGCTTCCATTGCCTCCTTCGGTGCTAGCGTCAGTTTCACCGCTGCCGATGACACAGCCTGCGTTTTGGGGCCAGTCGCAAACCTGAAAGTCAAGCAGTAATTTGTCAATGCGAAGTAGTTATAATATGCTGTTTATGTAGAGATCGTTTAATATTTATCATCCGATGTGGCTAGCGGTGGCGTTTGGTACCCTAAGTCGTGGTTAGAATTTATGCTTTATTGTTCATTACTTTAAAATTCAAAAGAATTTTTAATTATCAAACTATTCAGCCTATAATGGATTAAAAAAAGTCAAAAATTGTTATATATTATTAATACTTAATTGTAAGTGGAATGTCACAAGTACTCAAACGATATTTTAATACGAGTAGTCGAAGTTCAAGGCATATGAACCTGCACACATTCGCATCAATCGATGCAAATGCGAATGTAGACGTGAATCAAGCGAATAAGCGAGTGCGAATGCAAATATTTGTAACTTCCCTAGTATCGATATCAAGGAACTTGCCACAGGGATAGAAATATTCTATGAATTTACCTGAAGAGTCGGGTTAAAGTGTGTTCCAGGTCCACACTCCCTCTCCACCTTCTCTCCAAACACGCAGTAGTAGAACTTGGTGCATTCACTCTCATGCGGCAACAGCTGATGCACGTCAAAGTCAGCTGGGCATCCGTTCTCTAGCACACCGCTACCATTTTCCTGACTGCCGTTGTTGTCTTCGGTGCTTCCGGCTTCTGTGCTTCCACTTCCTTCAGTGCTGTTATTTTCTTCGCTTCCAGCGTTGGCACAGCCGGCGTTTTGTGGCCAGTCGCAAACCTAACAAGATAAAAAATTAAAGATGGGTTTTTTTCAAAAATGTATCTGAAGTTGGGATAGTTACTACAAAATAACGCTTGTATGTTTTGCCCTAGCATACGTTTGAGTATATTCGTGTTTAACTCATATAATAAGCTCTTACATGAGAGCGCTTTATTAGATACAAATACGCAAGACCGCGCTTAAACAAGAAGCTGATACATCGCGTCGCGTCGTTCGCTTATGTCAATATCATACGTTTTATCTATTTTCGAAAATCATTAACTTAGCGTTGTGCATCTTGAGTAATCTTCACTAGGACTCCAGGCCTACAATAAATTCGTGACTCACAAATCCATTCTTAAGAGCCGCACATGCTTCGATAATTCACATTCACGTCCTTAACGAGTAATAATCTAAGCTCATATACTATACGTCACATACATATATACATACCTTCACGCCTGTAATCCCAGAGTGGGGTAGGCAGAGCTACAGAATTACCTACAACTTTAAAAACTTGTGGATAATTCAGTAACGACATTTCGCACAAATAGACTAAGATGTTTATACGTCCCCTTCTCTAAAAGATATAGGCGATGATACAATTTTCCTTTGTTCGAACAATATGCAGGCAATAAAGAGTTCTGAATTATGAGGACGCTTTTCGGAATGAAATCACTAGTCACTAGTTATGTGCCGTGCCCGGGAATATTGCCCAGCGTTAAAAAGGTCTTGGAAATATTTCCGGAAACTTGCCTATGTTGCCGGCAATATTGCCAGTGGCAGTATTCCGGGAATTTGGGTGAGTGGCAACGGAACATCACTAGTCTTCACTTATAGAGGTAAGACTGAGGTCAAACGCAACCCGATTTTTGTGTAAAGAAAACAAAAAAAAACTACCATTAATTTAGAATACAAACCTGCAAGACAGGGTTGAAATGCGTTCCAGGTCCACACTCCCTCTCCACCTTCTTTCCAAATACGCAGTAGTAGAACTTGGTGCAACTAGTCTCATGCGGCAACAGCTGATGCACGTCAAAGTCAGCTGGACATCCGTTCTCTAGCACACCGGTACCATTTTCCTGACTACCGTTGTCTTCGGTGCTTCCGGCTTCTGTGCTTCCGCTCCCTTCAGTACTGGTTTCATTTTCACCGCTTTCACCGCTGTTGGCGTTGGTGCAGTTTACGTTACTTGGCCAGTCGCACACCTAGATAAAAAATATGACTTCTTTACACACACCTAGATAAAAAAATATGAGTTTTTACACACACCTAGATAACAAATATGACTTCTTTACACACACCTAAATTCAATTTGTGTGAGATTATACTCTGATATTTAGTTGTGCGATTAGCAATAGCGGAATTAACTCTTGCGTAACCGCGATCATTGTCATTTGTTTCTAAATATATAAGTTCCAGCTTGTAATAAGTAATTTATTCATTTTTCGCTTTCGTTGTTTCATGTCGTGTCATTAGCATGTTGTGTTATTTTACTGGCTTGATTACGAACCAGTAAAAGTCTATCTACACGAATGTTTCCGTCATGTCTAAAAATATTTCATCTTTCTAATTTGTTAGAAAATAGCTTAGCAAAAAATACCTGTATAGCAGGGTTAAAGAAGAGTCCATCGCTGCAGTTTCTCTCAACCTTCTCTCCAAACACGCAGTAATAGAATTTGCCGCAGTCGGTCTCATGAGGCAGCAAATGATGAATATCAAAGTCAGCGGGACATCCATTGGGCAGTAATTCTATTTCAGTTTCGTTTCCATTCTCATTACTGCTTCCACCGTCGACTTCTGTTGTGTTGTTTCCGTCTTCAGTCTCTCCGCTGTTTCCACCGTCAACTTCAGTGGTGTTGTTTCCGTCTTCAGTCTCTCCGCTGTTTCCACCGTCAACTTCAGTGGTGTTGTTTCCGTCTTCAGTCTCTCCGCTGTTTCCACCGTCAACTTCAGTGGTGTTGTTTCCGTCTTCAGTCTCTCCGCTGTTTCCACCGTCAACTTCAGTGGTGTTGTTTCCGTCTTCAGTTTCTCCGCTGTTTCCGTTACCTCCTTCGGTGCTAGTGTCAGTTTCACCACTGCCGATTGCACAGCCTGCGTTTTGGGGCCAATCACAAACCTAAAAAAGGGACTTTTTAGTCTATCTTTAGAATTTCAAATTCTAATCCCGTTCCTATATTCGTCTTACAGTCAGGATAAGTCTCGTTACTTGATAATTAAGGTCTGTCGTTGGACCAGTTAGAGAAGAACAAACACTGACTCAATTCTCTGAAGTGAAAGTGAAAGTTTACCATACAAACACGAGACTTGTTCAACAAAGTCGAACAAATTGTTTAACAGAAATTCACTAGTGACAATCAATAACGATGACCTTTAAGCGCTTTCATATTACGTCACTAACCGTCGTACTCGGAACATACTCGGGATCATTTTAGATACAATTAGGTCGTTCCTTTTTCAAACTTTGGTATTAAAAATCGTCATTAAGGAACAAATTAAGGTCATCGCACACTACAACGCCCCGACACCAGATCGGCCTCAGCTCAAAGTGAAACATTGAAAATTGGGCTTTGGTCTTGGTTAATACGATACATTTAACGTGAAAAATGTATCCGTACTAACATGAGTTAAAGCTCACTTTTCAACGTTTCACTTTGCGCTGAGGCGGTGCTGCTCTGGTGCTGGAGCGTTGAAGTGCGTGATGACCATAATCCATCATTAACTGACTGTGACTGCTATGAAATGACAAATCCTTTTAGGTGTATGATACAAAAATAATGCTCTCAATTCAGATACAATAAAATAATACCTGAATAGCTGGGTTGAAATGCGTTCCAGGTCCACACTCCCTCTCCACCTTCTCTCCAAACACGCAGTAGTAGAACTTCGTGCAGTCACTCTCATGAGGCAACAGCTGATGCACGTCAAAGTCAGCTGGGCATCCGTTCTCTAGAACACCGCCATTTTCACCGCTGCCGTTGTTATCACCGCTGCCGTCTTCTGTACTGTCTCCGCTTCCACTGCCGTTTTCAGTACTGGTGGCTTCTTCACTTCCTGCATTAGCACAGCCAGCGTTTTGTGGCCAGTCACAGACCTGTAATATAAATATTTAAACTAGAGGACGGTGTCCGCGACTTTGTACGCGTAGAATTAGTTTCCTGCTTCTCCCACTATTTCTTCTCGTTTGGGGCCGATTTCCGGAAAATCGTTTCTTAGTGCACCCTTAGGGTACCTAAGGAATACATCTTCCAAATTTCAAATCCCTAAGTCCAGTGGTTCAGTGGCAGAATTTTCATTTCATAGAAAACTATTTTCTGCTGAACCCGTGTTGATTTCAGTTTGTCTTATGATGGTTACAAGTCTAACCTAACATAACCTACGTGAATCATATTTAAGATAACCTGACATCAAAACGGGTTCAGCAGAAAATAGTTTTCTATGAAATTAAAATTCTGCGAAGTGATACGTTCTATGAAATTTAATGAGTGTCTATAAAACAACGGGCACCGAATTCGCTGAGCTATATCGGGCTTTGAAAGACTATGTACGTAAAATAATTAAAGTTAAAAAAATATATATCTATATCTATTTTATAGGCAGTATATCTAAGGCAGCTCTAGTTAAACTAAGTTATCCCTTATCGTCGGTAAGAATGTTCTTATATTCTTAACTGTGGTATAGAAATAAAACATTCCCATGTTTTCGAGAATGTTCTCAGTAATTTTTCAAGTTTTTTTCCAAACTTTTAGAAAGGTTTAACAACTTGCACATTGCTAGTTACAACTTAGTTTTGATAACAAACCTGTAAGACAGGGTTGAAGTGAGTTCCAGGTCCACACTCCCTCTCCACCTTCTTTCCAAACACGCAGTAATAGAACTTGGTGCAACTAGTCTCATGCGGCAACAGCTGATGCACGTCAAAGTCAGCTGGGCATCCGTTCTCTAGCACACCGCTACCATTTTCCTGACTGCCGTTGTTGTCTTCTGTGCTGCCGGCTTCTGTGCTGCCGGCTTCTGAGCTGCCGGCTTCTGTGCTTCCACTCCCTTCAGTGCTGTTATTTTCCTCGGTTCCAGCGTTGGCACAGCCCGCGTTTTGTGGCCAGTCGCAAACCTAACAAGATAAAAAAATAAAGGTAAGTTTTTCTAAGTAGCGCTTAAAAAAACTAGTTTCATTGTCTCCGCTGCCGTTGTCGTAGACAATGAAACTAGTTTTAGTCATAGTTATTCTGGGGTCCTAGTGAAAAAGGGTACAAGTCGACTTAACTCGTCATAAAAAAGGGATTATACATAAACAGAGTATACTAGACTTAAACCCTTTTTCACTTGATCTTCGGAAGACTTATACCCTTTTTTTACTAGAACATCATTGATGACAGATCGCTCAACCGCTTACGTCATCTCCATATATTTCGAGTCGGTAGAAAATAGAAATGTTACCAGCGTTTGTATCATGACTAGTCCTGCTGATGATACATAGTATTTAGATAAAGATACGTCATCATCACCATCATCATTATCATCATCATCATCATCATCAGCATCATCATCATCATCATCATCGTCATCATCATCATCGTCATCAACAACATCATCGTCGTCGTCATCATCATCGTCATCATCATCATCATCATCACCATCATCATCTTCATGCTACGTCAGTTTCGGGTGCTTTTGATTTGTCCTTTATTCAGTACATCGCGAATCTGATCACTGTATGTGCCTCTAGGGAATCCCCTACCGACATATTCTCACATTTCTCGCGCGCCAATGGCGAGTCGCCATACCTCTTTCGTAACTAAAGATACGTCATTGTTATTAAAATTTAATCGAAGATCAAGCCCGCTCTTATCGATTATTTAGATTATTTGACACTCAACAAAGAAAGTAGGTACTTATTTACATTTATCATTAATCAAAAGATATCTTAAGTCACGAGCCGTATTTCAACGAAAACATTTTAATTCTCAATAGGTATCTGTTGCAATAATGTACTTAGATTAAGGGCCTGTTTCACAATCGACAAGTAAATTTATGTGCCAGTTAAAGTAGCCTATTTTACACTTTTAATCCCCGTTCATTTGATACCCCACAGCCACACATGTATATAGCGTTCATAGAATCAGAATTATTCGCAATTTTTTTAATACAGCGGCCGCCATTTCGATTACGTCATTTCTCCGGATCCAGGCACTTTACAGAAGATAGAATAACATGTTTAGCAACATACCTATACTAATATTTGGTGCTGGTATCACAAAGTGAACAGCAAAGAACTGAGGGTTATAATCGCCAAAATGTAAAAAAAGTCCGAAGTTTGCGCGGTTTTTTTTTAATTTTGACAAAGTTGCGTTCGGCGCTTGAGGTCACAAACTTGGAATATTCATTGCGCCAACATCATAAACAAGTCTGCAAAAAATTAGAACTACCGGATTTTATGCATACTACGCCGTACTTTGAATCTCCAATTTTACTGGAGTAAAAGCTATTCATAATTTTATTGCTATACGTGGGTTAGGTTAGGTTTGATTTGTAAGAGATAATAAAAAGTCTTCTATTAAAAGTATTAAAACATTGCATTCGGAATAATGAAAATTCTCTTGTTCAATTCCCAATACCAGTACCCAATATTATGATGTCTAAGAGCTGATCTGATGATGGAGTCGCAAGGTGGCGACAGGATCTCCGCCATCCTTAATGTAGACCCACGCTTCGGACTCATTAGTTTGGTCTTGATAACTTTGCCAAAAAAAGTAGAGTTGGCAACAAAAGCTTGTCCCAAAAATTATACATTTGGCTGAAACTTATTTCTAGTACGGAGTACTGTACTCTATCTACCCTCTACCATCCTCTACCCAAAACTGAGTAGTGTTTAGTCTGTCTGTCGGTGTGTATGATCGTCTGCCTTATCTGTACACACCTCTATACAAACGGAAGTATTTAGTACTATTTCATGATCTAGATCATGTTCTTCAGTTCAATTGCTCCATGTTTTTGATAACGACCGGTAGGAACTACTTCATTATGATAATGAAATACTTGATGACTAACTTCGGTAAATGTTTTTCTAACGACACTGTTTACTTCCGGGACTTTCCTTTTTTTTTAAACAAACAGAAGGCAAACGAGTATCATGTCACCTGGGGCACGCTTTATAAAGCTACAAGTAACAATTTTATAAGTCTAAACTGGCAACACTGCTCAAATGGCTGGTGGTCATTGGTCGAGGTTGAGTCAAAAGGAAACTTGTAACCTGTAAATTGTAATTTGTAGCTTTATAAACCAGGCCCCTGTTGGTAAGTAGTACCTGGACCCGTAGACGGCTATCCTGAAACTGCAAATACAACGCCATCCTTGAGGACTCAGATGGAACTAGAGGTTTAGGGTTTTTACTCCTCTACCAAAAACTAAGTAGTGTTAAGAGCTGTTCTATGTGTCGGTGTGTCTATTCGTCTATTTGATCTATTTACATAACCATGTATGATTAGATCAAACTGACGAACAGACATACAGACAAACCAACGTGGAGTAACCATAATCATATACCTCTATATACAAACGGAAGTATTTAGTAATTAATAAAACGATTCAGCATGATCTAGAGTGCTCTTCAATTCAAATGCTACATGTTTTTGATTACGAGCAGTAGGAACTACTTCATATGATAATAAAGTACTTGATGACGCGCTACCTACTTTAAATAATATACTAACGACATTGTTTACTTCCGGACGTTTCTCTTCATTTAAATCCAAAGCGTTTCCCACAAACATTTCAAAAAAGTCTAAATAAAAGCAAGCCTTAAAAGAAACTCTTACCTGAAGTATAGTGTTGAAATGCGTTCCAGGTCCACAGTCCCTCTCCACCTTCTCTCCAAATACGCAGTAATAGAACTTGGTACAGTCACTCTCGTGAGGCAACAGCTGATGCACGTCAAAATCAGCTGGGCATCCGTTTGGCAGCAACTCTACTCCCGTATCATTTTCTGCACTGCCTCCACTACCTTCGGTGTCGATTTCTGCACTGTCTTCGGTAGTTCCGTTGTCAGTCTCTGCGCTGTTTCTATTTTCTTCACTGCTATTGCCGCCGGAAATAGCGCAGCCTGCGTTTTCGGGCCAGTCGCATGCCTAAATAGAAATTCACTGACTCAATACATTTACCAAAACCTGCACGTACGTACGTAAAAAAACAAGTGAGAGAATTGTTACATTCACTTGGAATTTTTGCATAGATTTTCCTGTAAATTATGAGTGAGGCCTCAAATCTCGTATTTAAAAATATTACTTTGGTTCACAAATTTTGGATAAATGTATGTATGTATGTAAACTCTTCATTGAATCAATAATTTCTGACAAACTAAGCCGATAAGAAGGAAGCAGTTATAATATAATGGAAGGAAAGTCCTGAGCTATGCTAATGAAATAGTTCTTTTTTTAAGACAAACAAGCTCACATACCATTAAAGACAACTCAAGGCTGTAATCCTAGGACCGCAAATGCTGAGGACCAAGATGGAATGCCTCTATGCTAATATAATGAAAATTAATGACTTTGTTGATTTACCTGAAGAACCGGATTAAAGTGAGTATTAGCTGCGCATTCCCTCTCCACTTTCTTTCCGTTCACACAATAATAAAACTTGGAGCAGTTAGTCTCATGAGGCAACAGCTGATGCACGTCAAAGTCAGCTGGGCATCCGTTCTCGAGGACCTCGCTCTCTACACTGTCTCCGTTGTCTTCGGTGCTGTTGTCTCCGATTTCGTAGCTGTCGTTGTCTTCGACGCTCGTGTTGCCGGAGTTTGAGCAGTTGACGTTTTGTGGCCAGTCGCATACCTTTTAATAAAGAATTATATATGAAACTAGAGGACGACCGCGACTTCGTACGCGTAGAATTAGTTTCCCGCTACTCCCCCCCATTTCTTCCCATTGGGGGTCGATTTTCGGAAAATCCTTTCTTAGTGCTCACTTACATCATGAAAGGAACCCATGTACCAAATTTCAAGTTTCTAGGTATAGTAGTTTCGGCTGTGCGTTGATATATAAGTCAGTAAGTCAGGTTTGTCTTAAATATATAGATGTAGAGGTTCTATTTTCAAAAAAATGAGAGCCGAGCCAAAGAGATTTTCTGTTAGTTGTCAAAATATTAAAACAATAGTCATGATCATGATATATTAAGGAGATCACACCGGGTTACTCACGTAAAATTTGAGCATTTTTCGACAAATTTTACGTGAGTAACCCGGTGTGATCTCCTTAATATGTCTGAGTCTCACGGAAGTTTTATGTTTAAAGATGATCATGATAATAGCTACCAGCTTTGGTTGTCAACCAAAGCTGATAGTAGCTAGTTATTCAGCGATTCAAATATCATCTTAGTTTATGTGTCTAACATCTTGATAGACTCGTATGGACTCAAGACAACATTCACAATCTTATAGCTTTATTGCGGTTTTAAAGTTTAAGCACCAAGGCTTTAGGATAAACGAAAATTCCGACAAACGATGCATTAGGACAAGTGATGATTAGGGATTCCATTATACTTGTTAACAATTTTATGACTTTTTGTTGTTATTGTAAGTTACTTATTAATTCAAATTTGAATAATTCCACACATCAATCAACTTAATTGGATTAACGAAGATTACCCGATACGCTATCACAAACAAGAATTTCCTTAAAGATAATTCGGATTAGCAAATATTAGGATATCGTTAAACGATTCGAGGCAAGGTGCTCTACTTTGAAATCAGTAATTCGAACTTCGGATCGCCCCGTCACTTTCTTGCGAATTAGTGACGCGTCGAGAGCAAAAGGGAACGCAATAGACGAAGTTCGAATTACGGATTTCAAAGTAGAGCCTAAGGTTATTGGTACTGCAATCGTTATAGCCAGACAGAGGCTCTACTTTGAAATCCGTAATTCGAATTTCGTCTATTGCTATCTCTTTTGCTCTCGACGCGTCACTAATTGGCAAGAAAGTGACGGGGCGATCCGAAGTTCGAATTACTGATTTCAAAGTAGAGCCCCAGGAATCCAGGGGGCAAAATGTTATGACAAGTAGGCAGTTCCTATATCAATGAACTCAATTATCGATGCTTTTTCCATGTATTATTTGTAAGTATTGTTCAAGACGAGTATGAAATTCACACAGCATACTAAAAAAAATATGTTATTACCTCCACCCAAATTTAAAAGTCATTTAGCCACCTGAAATGGATTTACCAGCCCAGACGGAGACGTTTAACAACGGAAAATGTTGAACAAATTCTGATCGTTTATTTTAACATCAGTAGATGGGACAGTAACAAAGAAATAAATCCTAAATCATCATTCAAAACAAAAATGATGAAAAAAAACTAAAGATGATTTTTAATTACCTACCTATTCAGCAATACCCCACATATAATTCGTCGACTTAATTGTTTTTATTTTTAACAATATGGCGTCTCGTTGCCATATTGAATGTTGATTACTGTCATATCTTTAGTGACACAAGATTAAGACAAATCGATTGAAATAAGAATCATCAAAATCGGTCAAAGCATTTAGTTCCCAGAGCGCCACAAAGAAAAAAACATACATATATAGGCTGATAAACACATCACCCTCCGCCTTCGGCAGTCGGATAAAAACAGGCTTATTTTAAATGCTTTCTAAGAAATAGAAGCCTTTATAAGGATTTGTTGATTAAATGATAACGGAAATATACGATGCAGATAAGTTTAGTGCTATCTCTACATCCTATATAATAAAACCTAAAAGCAAGCATTCGGTAACTAAAAATAAAGAAAGAAAGAAAGGTTAGAATCATCACGTCTAAAACGCAACTGGTCTAAGGCAGTAAGTGGTCTAAAAAGCAATTCGTCAAAACTAGTATTATCAAGTCATCCAAATAACAAATGTAAGTACATAATTTCATCAACAAATCCTTATAAAGGCTTAGGTTTAAGTTTAGGTTCGTTAGGTAGCTTCAGATGCCCTAACGGCAAATCGCCCAGAAATAGAAGCTAGATTCTTCGCTAGATTATTTATGGTAAAAATCTATAAGTATAAAAGGCAAACCTGACTGACTTATATATCAACGCACAGCCAAAACTAATGTACCTAGAAACTTGAAATTTGTTACAGGGGTTCCTTTCATGATGTAAGTGAGCACTAAAGAAAGGATTTTCCGAAAATCGACCCCCAAACGGGAAGAAATGGGGGGAGTAGCGGGAAACTAATTCAACGCGTACAAAGTTGCGGGTGTCCTCTATCACACATAATACTTTTTGATTTCTGTTTCACCTTAAGGTTGACTGGTAGAGAATGCTTGTAGCATTAAGTTCGCCTTTTGTACAATAATTTAATTTTGTGCCATAAAGTAAATCAATAAAATAAATAAATAATATTAATTTTTTTTATATTGTACATTTAAATTACTGTAAACTATGTAAATTTGGTGGCAGTAAATACTTATTCATCATGAACTGTCTTTGAGTACCACTATTAGTAATGAAGTACCTACCTAATATTGTAAGAAGCGGGTCGACCACCAACAAAGCCGCTTTTGCCGATAACTCCAAGAAATACTTCAGTTTTATCGGAAACTAGTAGTTATGTTATGATATCATGAAATTGAAATCGATAGTGACGGTGGACTACTTCAATTTTACAAGTTCGAGATAGCAAATCTTAACAACAGATGTCGGTGTACCGATTGAAGTCCAGTGGCACGTGTTGTAAAGTATCTTAAATAATATCTTCCTGCATCGCACAACTAAACTGTGGAATGGTCTGTCGCCTGCGGTATTTCCGGACCGTTACGACCTTCAAACCTTCAAGAAAAGAACGTACTCTCATTTGAAAGGCCGGCAACGCACCTGACTCCTCTGGTGCTGCAGGTGTCTATGGGTGACGGTGATCGCTTACCATCAGGCGACCCGTTTGCTCGTTTGCCTCCAATACCATAAAAAAAAACCATACCCATTGTAAATGCGAAAGCGACTCTATTTGTTTGCTGCGCTTTCCCTTCTAAACGGCTAAACCGATTTTAATGAGGTTTGGTACGATGGCACCCGATGGCAGATGTATCAATTCACCGATTTTCTTCCCCACAAGAGAAATCTTTGGTAAGTACCCAATACATTGAAGCTATGAACAAAAGTCATGAAACTTCCCTATTATATTCATACCTGTATCTCCGCATTGAAGAGAGTGCCTTCCGCGCACTGCCGCTCAACTGTCTCTCCGAACACGCAGTAGTAGAACTTGCTGCAGTCACTCTCATGCTGCAGCAGCTTGTGCTGGTCGAAGTCAGCTGGGCACCCGTTCGGGAGCAGTTCTGACGAGTCATCATCGATCTCAGGGTCGCCGCTGCCTTCGGAGTCCAGGTCTTCGGAGGAGACCACGTTGACGCAGTTGACGTTCTCGGGCCAGTCGCACACCTGAAGGAGGAGGTCATATTTGGATATTGCTTAAAAGAACTTTAGGTTAATTAATTGAGAACTGTTTTTTTTTTAAATGTGTTTTGAAACCATTCTAAGGTTTGTCTCAAAAGCATAACAAAAATTATTATTTTTGTTCATTCTTTTCTGAGAAAATAGATAAACAAATTTCTGCTAATGTCTTAAGAACTTAAACGCCACTTGGACTTTTCAACGTCATTCAGACCACTACTCCAAAGCGGGCGTAGCAAACACCGACAATATTCTTTTTTTTTCTCAGTAAATAAGGAAAAAAATATTTTTATAAGAACACATTTTCAAATAAAACCTGCTACCAATTGGTCATCATCTATTGTGAAACCACCTTCGTAGTAAAATTAAGGTTTTTTTCTTATGAAAAACCGGAATAAGTAATATTTTGGTTTTGTTTAAGATAGAAGACTTTATCACCACAAGATTAACAGTCGGGAGTATAACATTATTTCGATTTTCTACGAGAAAAACAATCCTATTCGATAACTGTAGAACTAGCCAAGGGCCCTAATATGGCTGCGTCTATCGCGTGACAAAGTTTGTACAAGGCATCCGTCACCTTCTGACACGTAAATAAGAACGAGAGTGACGGATACTTTATCGACATTTGCACGCGGTATAGACGCAGCCATATTAGGCCCGCGAGATGCAAAAGGTAAAAACCCTAGACAAGATGCATTCGTCGTTTGTTATCGTTATTCAAAATGCATATGATCGACGTAAGCTGTCGGACGGTCGGCTACGTCAATTCCACACATTTTATCAGTTTTCGACCATCGTTTACGCTAGCGTAGCAACTTATCCTAACTCCACTGTTTTCTATCAACTCGAAATGTATCGCGATGTATCTTTCATTCAGCTTACGTCATCCTATAGATTGTATTGGTTTTCGAGAATCGCTAACTTAACTCGAGCTATTGCATATTGGCTAGACCTTAACTGCTGTCTGGCTGTCTTTAACTTAAACGTACCTGCAGAGCCGGGTTGAAGTGAGTACCAAGAGCACATTCTCTCAGGACTTTCTCTCCAAACACACAATAGTAGAACTTATTGCATTTCGTCTCATGAGCCAAGAGAAGATGCACGTCAAAGTCCGCTGGGCATCCATTGGGGAGGAGCTCGATGTCAGGTTTCTCAGTAGCGTCAGTGGGTGCCTCAGTGGGGGCCTCAGTAACCTCAGTGGGTTCTGTAGGAGGCTCAGTAGGAGGCTCAGTGGGGGCCTGAGTTGTAGTCGGGGGGTCGGTAAGCGCTGCAGTCGTGGTTGTTGGGGCTTCAGTAGGAGGGTCAGTGGGTGCCTCTGTAGACTCCGTGGGTGGGTCTATGGGAGCTTCAGTAGGGGCTTCGGTTGTGGTTGTTGGGGGCTCAGTAGGAGGCTCAGTGGGAGCTTCTGTTGTGGTTGTTGGGGTCGCAGTAGGAGGCTCAGTGGGAGCTTCAGTTGTGGTTGTTGGGGTCGCAGTAGGAGGCTCAGTGGGTGCCTCAGTTGTGGTAGTTGGGGTCGCAGTAGGAGGCTCAGTGGGAGCTTCAGTTGTGGTTGTTGGGGTCGCAGTAGGAGGCTCAGTGGGAGCTTCAGTTGTGGTTGTTGGGGTCGCAGTAGGAGGCTCAGTGGGAGCTTCAGTTGTGGTTGTTGGGGTCGCAGTAGGAGGCTCAGTGGATGCCTCAGTAGGGGCCTCAGTTTCCTCGGTCGAAGGCGGTGGCGTACCCGGCAGGTCGCAACCAGATTGGCTTGGATGGACGCATACCTAAAAAAAACAGGATAATGATGACGAAATGACCTTAAATTAGGTAATTATGCAGTTTGCCTTACTCACAGCCGGTAGTAGTGAGGTTTATTATTTTATCGCAGGTAATTAAGTCAATTTATGCAAAAGGTATTTAGACAGATTAAATCGCACCCGAGTATAATTAAGTAAAAAGATAAGATATGAAATACACGTCAAAAATCTACAAGCGCTTCCCAAGAGGACACCACTGCTGACAAGAAAAGCCCCAAGAAAACTCAACAGTCAGATACTATTTTTAAATATTGCTTATGTTATGGGTTATGGCAAAAATAATACTTAACATAGCATTACTTATCTAAAAATGGATATAAAATAAAAATAGCACGCGTAGTTGAGCAGGAAAACGTATCTAAGCTTGGAGTAATAATAGCAAATAAATAAAATATACTTACCTATGACGATGCAAGACAACCAAATTAAATAAAATTTCGATCCGTTCTCCTACAGAAACCGTGTCCCCTACACAAGATACAATTTTCACATGTCTTTATTACTAAGTTATAAGTAATTAAGTTGGGTACTGACCTGCAGCTGATAAGAGAATTCAGTTCCAGGACTGCAGTCCCTAGAAGTTTCCCATTTCTTCCCATATTCGCAGTAGTAGAACTTGGTGCAGTCGTATTCATGGGGCAGGAGGTGGTGACCCTCGGCGGGGCACAGGTCGGAGGGTATGAGGGTACTGTCAGGCTCGACGACGTTCCTGCCCTGCGTCAGGGCGAGGGTCGAGATGAGGAGGAGCTTTCCTGGAACAGGACTTAGGATTAGTAGCTGGAAGGATTCACTAATGTTTTTTCAATCAATTTAATCATCATTTGGCAAACAATGTCATTTTACAAACTTTCATTTTGCAAAGTTATATTTCCCACCACATAATTTTATATTTTTTGTGGTCAGAAGTCTAACCTAACTCTAGTCTAGGTATAAGACCTTATTCCAGTTTGGTCAAATCCGCCCTAAAGCAGTTCAGTTTAGGTTGAGATAAGGACAGAGCTCTGTCCCTTTCTCTTTACCTAAACTGAGGTCCTACTTTGAAAATCGAAGTTCGAAGTTACATTGGCTCCATCCCTTTCTCTTAAAGTCTCGAATGATGAGTGAAATTGGAGCTAAGGTAACTTCGAACTTTCAAAGTACAGCCTCTGAACCGCTTTAGTATGACATGGTTATGAGGGTGGAATGACCGGAAGACCGATCGACCGCCCCTCTGCTCCGGATGAGCGTCTTCACCCATCATCATCATGGTCCTTTGTGGTCGGGCCTTTATCCCTAGGCCTCCAATCGCGAAAAAAAAAACAGCTGTTCCATACATTTCGGCGGTTTAGCTCTCAAAGTTTGTATGGAACAGCTGTTTTCCCCGTTGTCCCATAATAAAAGTTGATGAGTATGACCTACAGAGTTAGTCCCGGAAGTTTGTCCAACCTTCTGCCTAACACCCTGTATGTACTTAACATATTCTGCGGTACTTACCAAGCATTTTGTTAAAGCGTCTTTAGACGCAACGCACTTTTGTAAAGAAACTTCAGTTCTTGGAAACACTTACAGTGTCTTCGGTAAGAACTAAATTGTGATAATTATCGGTACAGCCTTTTATATCGGTAATTATTATAGATACAAGATTGATAAGCTTCTATAATGTTGTCGATTATTTAGATTGTAGTTGTTAACATGCGTAAGCCTTTAGAGTTCCTTAGGCAGCCGGAAATATTGAAGAAGAAGATAAAGAAAGGAAAATATTTGCTGGTGCCTATACAAAAGAATAATGGCTCTAGCAGACTACGCAGATAAAATCTTACCTTATCTGCGTAATCTGTGAGAGGCATTACAGTTAAAAAGCACCCGAAACCGAAGTACCTACGTGCACGAAGAAGTTGATGATGGTGAATGTAGAGGAAGCGAAAGTTGTATGTTTAGACCGGTGTACCTGGCGTTCCATAGTTTCTGCCTATACCACATTGGGAGACAGGCGTGAAGGTATGTATGAAGAGATGATTAAAAATAAATAACAGAATTTAGCAGGCGTGGCAAACTAAAATAAACAATCTTAATACACACAAATCTCTCTCTCTCTGCTCGTTCCCTCATGAATGAGGATCGTGATTATCAGTTGGTGATCTACACTTGCGGGGTATGATCTGCCTCCAGCGACTCCTACACAAATACTCAAATAAATGACTTGAAATATTTTGCCAAAACGACAGAGATCTACTTAAATCTAAATCAACACAAGACAGAGGCTCGGTCGATAGCACGCTTGTAGCAATCCATTGACGAGTTGTTATAGCATAATTGAGCCGGGAGCTATTGCAGCGACGCAGTCTATGATAATCTATCACGAAAAGCATGCGGCGGTCCAGAATTCAATGAACCCTTTTCTAATTACCAAGGGCATCAATTTTTATGTTCAATTATCACGGTCTCCAACAACGCAAAAATACTCGTGATAACGTATCAGTTTAAACTTGATCTTCACTCGTAAATACTGCATAAAAACTATAGTTGTTCCTCAGGATTGTTGATGTCATGAGCAAAGATATATTGCGCACCACGTGACATGAACCTGTGCGAAATTCAATTCTTAGGTGTCACAGGTAGGCAGTAAGAGGCGCGGTGTGAGGGGAGCGCGCGTTACCATAGCGACCGCATTGTTAACTGGGGCTATTGTCTAACGCACTCGCAATCGCAACCGGCTTCAAAGCGGAGCAATTGTTTTCATTTTGTATGCCCAGCCCTCTGAGGGTTTATCAAAGTTTCATTTTGAAAATCGAAGGCTTGATACAATATGAAAACAATGCTCGACTTTGAAGCCGCTTGCGATTGCGAGTGCGTTGGACAATAATCCCTCTGAGCAGTAACCGCCATATAGGTTCATGTTACGTGGTGCGGATTATATTCGATGAACCATTTCCCTTTTTGCCCTGCTGCAACGCACTCATTCTTTTGGCAACTTATGAGTAATTTTAATGTCACTGTTCTTAAACCTTTTAATTGGTTTTCCAACCGTTCTGTCCGTTTCCCAAAACATCCTTTCCCAAAACTCCCGTTCCAAAATAACAGTTTCTTTAAATGACCGTAAAACACCCGGTTCTTATAGCATCCGTTTGCCAAAAGATCCGTTTCTCATGACACCCGTATGCCCAAAACCGTTTCCCACCCTTTTCTTACGACATCCGTAAGGATATCTTTACTTATCTTTTTACCGTGCAAAGCAAAGAGCTACGGAGTTATTGTTATTGGTAGTATTAAAAAAAAACTGCATACCTACTACTCGTATTTATTTATTCGGCAATCCATTGACGAAAGAATTGCATTCATTAATTTACGTTACACGTTCGTAATTTGATCTCAGAAATGGGAACGGGTGTTTTGGGAAACAGATATCAAGACAAATTATCTTTTGGGAGAAGCATATTTTGAGAAACGGATTATTTAGGAAACGGTAGTGACCGGAACGGTTATTTCGGGATTACGTATTATTGGGAAACGGATATCAAGCGGTATCTTTTAGAAGAAGCACATAATAGGAAATACTTATACTGGGAAACCGATTATTAAGAAAACGGTAGTGACGGGAACGGCCTTGCCTACGAAGCTAGCGGTCCCGGGTTTTATTCCCAATATGGGCAAATATTGTTGTGATGAGCGAGTATTTGTTCTTGGCAGTTTTTTTCTATGTAAGTATTTCTCTTTGTCAGTACTTCTTTAGTTTGGGACTAAGTACGTCAATTTGTATGAGATTCTCAAAAAAATCAATGACGCTAAGACTAAGAATAATCTGGCTTATCAGTGGAAAACTTTATTAGTTTTTTTTACTAATAGATAAGTATTATTTCAAAGAATCACTTTTTAATAGATTAGTATAATCCTTGAATGACACAATGTCTTTTGTTCGTGGTTTTTTTTTGTTGTTTATTACAAAAAGTGCATGAGGACATCGACTTTTAGCGACAAAAACCTTTTAGGTACCTACCTAAGTATTTTGTTTGTTTTTTCCGCAAATGCGTTGCCAACCCTGAGCACTAAGATGGAAGAAGTAGAGGCATCTATGCTAGTAATTCCACCGGAAATTGTGTTATCCCCACACCGGAACACAACATTGCGAATGCTGCTTGGCGATTAGTTAAAGGATAAGATGGTGGTAGCGACCCGGACGGACCCTGCACAAGGTCCTATCGCCACTAATTCCACATTTAATAATATTTTGGACCTTATTTTACTAGGTTTAATAACTTCTTATGACTGCAAGATTGTGAAAAAAAAAACTGTCACGTACATAAGTAGGTACAGACAGACGGACATGGTGCACCTATAAGGGTTCCTAGTTTGACAACAGAACCCTAATAGCCATAATATTATCTATCGCCATATACCTACCACAAACAGATTTTAAATTCTATTCATAGATAATCATAGGCTTATCGACATAGAAAAAAAATCTTAAATAATACATTAATAATATCTAAATGGATTTAAAAAAGACAAAAGAAAAACGTCATTTAAACACAACCAAAAAGAAACAATTTTGATCCTTGTGTCTTAGTGTAAGAAGCAAGTTTCAAATGAATTAATTTTGAATAGTCGTTTAGCTTTTGTTTTTTAGATAATTCGAGATAGCTAAATCCTAATACCCTCAACGGAAGCAGATTAGTGGAATTATTAGAATATCTACTTATAGCGTGCCACACGAGTTTCAGCCATTTCTTAATATTGTAAGGCTATTCCGACAAAGCGGTAAATGAGTCACTATTTTTTTTAAGGGGATACGTCTTGAAACTATTTTTGCCCCCTTTTATAGTTGTTTAACTAAATATAAAAATAGTTCAAAAACGTTTTATGCATTTATAATCTTTAAATGTCCCATTTACCCCTTACCATATTATCAAATAGCTGAAAGACCCTAGCCAAGATGCAAAAGCTACTAACGTTTTTCTTTTCTATCACTCAAATGGGATGACATTTTCGAGCGTTGCGATAAACCACGTGGTCAACTGTCATCCCATATTATTTTTTTTTGGTAGAAAAGAAAAACGTTATTTAGTACTGTTCGCATCTTGGCCTCAGCGCTGTAGCCGCCTCGGAATTTTGCTGAGTCAGTGTTCACATTCCGTCCTATTCCTGTTACAGACCTTCATTGTTTCCGTTGATTTGTATGTCTTATGGTTAGTTGGTATGTCTTTCTTTATTTTTCTAAATGGCAGTCGATGTTGGGTAGAAATTAAATCATGATGCCAATTTTATTCCAAACTAGACAACGTACGCGTAGAATTAGTTTCCTGCTACTCCCCCCATTTCTTCCCGTTGGGGATCGATTTTCGTAAAATCCTTTCTTAGTGCTCACTTATATCATGAAAGGAACCCCTGTACCAAATTTAAGTTTCTAGGTGTACAGTAGACCAGTAGTTTCGGCTGTGCGTTGATATATAGTCAGTAAGTCAGGTTTGCCTTCGATGAATAATAGCTTTTTTTAACACGCTTTTATTGGCGTCCCTTATTGCTAACTATATAGGTACGTAAACAAATTTATTAAGTTTATTTAGCCTACTTCTTATCGTATCGATTTGAAACAACGATTTAACTAACGCCATCTGTTAAGCAGTAGATAAACTAAAATTTGTATTGCTGAAGTATGTTCGTAAACTTACATTAAGTTTAAGTTTATTCATCAATTTATTAAGTAATGAAGCATTTACATAATTCATATTTTTTGTATTCAATCGTTTCATAATATCACAGTGTACGTTTTATTTTTATAAAATGTCTACAGTGAAACGAATTTTGCAAATTACTGGCTATTCGCCGAGAGATGGCGTAAGTAACTTCTCAATTTACTAAAAAAATGGATGACAACAATTGAAACGTTATTTAATTTGAATACCTAATCATTTCAATAACGTTTTCCAGTTTTTGAATATAATTTGTGTTTTTGTTTCAGAATATAAAATAAAAAATTAAAACAAAAAGGCAATTTAGAGCGCCGCCATCTGCCGGGACGCTGCATTTCTCATATTTATTAACTTATTTCTCATGAGATGTTTAAAAATCCTTGTAAACCAGTAACAGTACATAAGTACCTAACCTTTAGTACCAATTTTACCAAACGATGTAACCATTTAACAGACGATTAGAGCGTTAACAGCTGTCAAAATTTATGAACTTAGGGCCCGTTGTTTGATCAGTAGTTAACTCAACTAATTGTTAAAATTCGAAAAAGGAATCGAAAATTTGACACATTTCCTTGAGAATTTAACTATTAATAACGATTTTTAACAATTAGTTAGTTTAACTACTGATCAAACAACAGGCCCTAACAGTCGATTAACATTGATAAGGGCCTGTTGTTGTGTGTGTCAAATTTTCGATTCCTTTTTCGAATTTTAATAATTAGTTGAGTTAACTACTGATCAAACAACGGGCCCTAAGTATGGTGAAATCGGTACTTTTAGCTATAAAATTGTAACAAACTGTTTATTTTCTTCTAAAATGTTTGCTTCTAATATGTTTCTGTTCCTGTCAATGTAACGTTTGTGTCTTATTTAACTGTTATAATTAGGAAATGTTAATCGGCCAATGAAATATTTGTAAACTTATGTAAGACTTCTTGTTAATTGTTATATATTCTTTGGAACCAGTGGAACATACATTTTGTATAAAAAAAGTATTAATTAACATCATCACACACTTTACATTTATAATATTATAGTATCGATAAGAATTGTAAAGATAAGGAAGTAAGGATGAGCAATAATTGCACTCGGCTTACAGTTTCCGTTCAAAAAACATGGCGTGTTGAAAAGTAGGTATTCTAGCTAACGTTGGAACGTACCTACCTATGCATAGAAGTAGTAAAAACGTTATTTTAATACCATTACTCAAAAAGTGGTACTTTTGTAGCTGTTCATACGGAAAGTTGGATTTGTAGACCTACCTAATGATTTTTACTTTGCTTTTAATTAAATTTACTATTGTTCCAAGCCATAAGTACCTACGTATAATTACCTACATTCAACCATCGACATCCAACTAAAGATTTTGTATGTTCAACCGCTTTACCACTTAGGGCCCGTTGTTTAATCAGTAGTTAACTCAACTAATATTTTGTTAAAATTCGTAAAAATAATCGAAAATTTCACACATTTCCTTGAGATTTAACCATTAGTTACGGCTTTTAACAATTAGTTTAACTACTGATCAAACAACAGGCCCTTCATGAGTTTTTTGATATACCTATTGTAAATTTAATTACCTAACTAATTAGGGTTATCTAAAAAAACTTCAAAACAATTTTCATAAAGTTGGCTGATTGTACAAAATTTGAAAGAAACGTTACTATTATATTTTGGAAACATAAAAACATTGGGGACTTCGGGTAGAACCGGTAGGTAGAACGAAACGCTTTTTGACATTTCTATTTGACAGCTGTCATACCAGCTTACTGTGCTATGCTATGTACTTATTGTGTACACTTTGCTTGCAAACAACCGAGTCAAACTAAGGAAATTTTACAATTTCTTCAATATTAACGACTTTAAGCATATAGTAAACATCTGTCGAAACTGATGTATAAATTTCATCATTATTTAACATAAGTATCACATAAAAAAACGTATTGTTACCAACTATTTTATTAGTTAAAATGTCGGACGTAGAAGTCGAAGTTCCCGCTACTTTTAAGAAAAGAAATATTAAGAAAAGAGGCGGAAGAAAACGTAAAACTTCTAGTTCAGAGGGTAAGTAACTTTAAGGGGTTTCTGAAAATGCTATTCAGCATTGCCAGCACCAGCGTAAAATGATTCAATTAGGTTATGTTTTGGTTTGAAAATAACCTATGACGATGCGTATTTTGTCATAACAGTCAGTATTTCTAATGCTAACAGTGAAATATTTTAGACTGCCCATCTGTTCCAGTTTACTAGATTCCAGTCCAAGGATTGATTTCTTTTCTGTGTGCTTTCTGTTTCTCCTACACACAATTTTTAAAAATAGGTTTTTTTTTTCTAGAGAAAATCAGTTCAGGGTCTGATGATCAGACAGTAGTGCTGCCAACGAAGAGAGCACCAAAAGTGAACCTGAATATTCAATCCACAAGTGGGCCAAAGCGCCAAAAGCCGGAGATTAATCCTGAAAGCAGTGACGAGGATAAAGTAAGTATAATTTAATCTTTAGAGGTATGTTTATCGTTGTCTAGTACCCATAGTACAGTCGAGTTCATAAATATGTGTACACTTTAGTACCTTGTCTATTTAATATCATGTTTAAACTGCCAAAAAAAAAGCGATTAAAGTGACAAGGGACTAAAGTGTACACATATTTATGAACTCAACTGTACAAGGGCGTTTTCCAAAAAAAGCACACGTAGTTAAGGACTTAAATATTAACAAACGGTAACGTTTTCCATTATGTCATAAAAATTAACAATATTTCTCATTAAAAAAATAGTGCCATATCAGACAAAACTCCTGTAGCAAATACAACTATTTTACTAACGAGTGAGAATTGCAACTGCTTTGGTTATTGAATATGAGATACGGCCTATTGGTGTATGAGGGCAGTACATAAATATTTAACAAATTATTGTGATTGTGACGTTATGGAAAAAGTTACTGTTTGTTAATGGAAGTCCTTAACTACGTGCGCTTTCTTTGGAAAACACCCACACAAGCCTGAGCTTTGTTTGGGGCTTGGTCAATGTGTTGGACATTGTCCCCCGATATTTATTAATTATTTATTTACTTTTTACCTTCTGTGTGGGTGTGAGAGATGCAATGGTTTAATATGGACCTAATGTTCTATACAACAGTAGCACTTTTACTTACGTGCTAGCACTTCTGTCATGTTTGAAGTTTTGTTTTTCCATCTTAATAATGAAAATTTGTTGACAAAATAGGACAAAAAATAATTTGTTTGTGAAGATGCCCCAGTTCCAAATTGCTTTATTTGTCTCAATATCCTGAAAATTTTAGTCACCAGTGAGATTAGAAATTAGTAAAAATTCAAATTCTAAATGATTTTTCATCTTTTTTTAAATTGTTTTCAGCCTAAACAGTCCCTAACGCTGTCAGTCCAGCAGCAGCGAGAGAACGCGACGGCAACATACGAGCTAGACACAGAGAGGGACAGAGACGCACAGGCTATATTCGAGAAGGCTCAAAAAATCAATGAAGAGTTACAGGGACAAGCTGATGATAAGGTAAGTGATTCATTACTATCACGAGTCGAATAAGGCACTCTACTCTATCCTTAGGGTTCCGTGCTCGAAGGGTGTCAAACGGGACACTGCATGCACTGTTACTAAGCCTAATAAGCAGGGATCGGAAATTTGGTACGATATTTACCTGAAGAAGCGAGAGAGATTTGCCAAGATCGTAGCAGGTGGAAAGAAGTGGTCTCTGCCTACCCCTCTGGGAAACAGGCGTGATTTAATGTATGTATGTATGTATTTACCTAAAGTCGGGCGGCGTGAACGGTATGGAGACGGACCCAATGTAATTTTTTTTTTTTTTTTTTTGCGCCCCGAGGCTGCTTCTTTGTACAATTGTGGCGGCACAAGGATCACAACACAAACTATTTAAACGAACGACGTATAATTGGTCTTGTCCGAAACGCTAGTAGATCCACTCCATATAACCGACATGTAAAAGACCAAGTAGCCAATATATTCAATAATTGAATTGAATTTGAACCCCTTATTGGTACCTTGCAGGTGTACCGAGGTCTCAACAACTATGCCCAATACTACAAGAAGCGAGATACGGCAGCGGGCAACGCCAGCTCGGGGCTGGTGCGGAAGGGCCCCATCCGGGCACCCGCTAACTTGAGGGCCACTGTCAGGTACGTTGTTTTTTTTACCCCCTGCTGCAAAAAGAGGGGTGTGGGGGGCTCTTAATTTTAATTTCTGCTAAAACCTTATTGTTTTTAGGTTATCTTAATCATGGGGTACGTAGGTTAGGTTAGGTTACACCTGTGACAACCATTAAAGCATAACTCCGCACGAGTATGCCTGTCGATGAAATTAAAATTCGGCGAAGTAAATTCTATGAAATGAGTATGTGATTCAAGGGTAAAACATACGACGACGTCAAAAACGACTTGCTACCAGAAAAGTAGGTTAGGTTAGGTTAGAACACGCACTTGCATCAAAATATACTATTCTTGGTAATAAGTTTTACATTAACTAAGTAATATGAGGATCAAGAATATTTGATTTGATATTCTTTGATATGAATCACAGAAAAACATTGAATTTTATTTGTAACAAAAATGTATGATTTAAATATGTTCAAAGTACTCTGCGTATTGATTATTCTATGAACTAATTATATAATAAACATTTTCTATGAACCGCAATTCTATGCAAAAAAAAACTATGAAACAGTGTACAACCCATAGCAGATACTAATGAAATTCTATTTCTATTATCCACAGATGGGACTACCAACCTGATATATGCAAAGACTACAAAGAAACTGGCTTCTGCGGTTTTGGAGGTACGTCTATCCCTTTATTGGTCTACGAGGCAATTTGCGCATGTCTATTAACCCAGAGCCCCTTGTTTTATAGACACTCATTTCATAGAAAACTATTTTCTCCTGATCTCGGATGGTCATGGATGTTTTCTATGTATTTAAGTATATATTTATCTATATAAGTATGTTTATCGTTGTCTAGTACCCATAGTACAAGCCTAGAGCTTAGTTTGGGACTAGGTCAATTGGTGTGACATTGTCCCCTGATATTTATTATTATTTTTATTAATAACTAGCTTTCCGCATTAAACATTATTAAATTTATAACACGTTTTAAAATTGTATATCATGACATCAGTAGGACAATGTCTGAGACATGTGCACGAGTTGAGTCTGTGGACCATGGAGAACTGAGGCTCTACTTTGAAATCCGTAATTCGAACTTCGTCTATTGCTATCCCTTTTGCTCTCGACGCGTCACTAATTCGCAAGAAAGTGACGGGGCGATCCGAAGTTCGAATTATTGATTTCAAAGTAGAGCCCCTGTGACGCACTTAGCACTGGACCATATAGGAATGTGGACGATTTAGCACTTCTGCTTCACGGCTAGCACATGTTGTCCGCGACTTGTTTGTCGCTCGGATCTCTCTTTCTTTCTAGTCTGTAACGATAGAGACACACTGAGCGACAAGCGAGAAAATACAACTTGTGCTACCCGTAGAAATATACGTACCTATAGAAATATATGCGAGATAAGTTGTCGAAATAGCAATGAATGTGAACAAGTTATGAAGATGACAATTTGTGGAATTGTATGTAGACGACATGGAGTGGAATTGTGGACGACATAGGAAGGTGACAAAAAAGGAATGCAATGTGGGTTGAAGTCATCCTGCCTGATCCTGATCCTGTTTGATGTAATACTGTACTACTGTACTACAACTAGTACAACTGGGTCATACGCAGATTTAGGTTAGCGTCTTTCCTGTGGACATACCCGAAGTTAACGTTTTCAATAGACATGTGTAAGTAATGCGAGTAATATCACAAGTGACATATCACTTGACCGCGTAATGCCATATTACACATTACGCGAAAGAAACAAGCATCACGCTAAACATCACTCGTTGCGATATATTACCCGAGGGAGACGACCGATCGGCTCTCATTCAATCTCAACGCCATGAAAGAGATGGTTTGATATCACATACCGCGCGTAATAAAGTAATGCCATGTAATGCTATGCTATGCCATTCCGCGCGCTCTGCGTGCGAGCGAAAAGTGCGGGTGTTACTTCTCGGTCTACAATGTTCAGCAACGGGTGATGTTTCGAGTGATGTGATATCACATTGTAATATCACGTTTCTGGAGATGTAATGAAATATGGCATTACTTTTCAAAGCACTGTTTTGCGCATCTCTACTATCCACTTTCGGTTGTGTACTTGAAATTACCAGCCAGAATCAGGCAAGATGATTTTCTTAATTTTGATCGTTAAGTTTTATTGGCCGTCACCGGTTTATCGGCGGACCCTTTAAAAAATATTAAGGAAAAATCCTCTATGCTAGTCGATGTGACGTAATTTCATTACACCTTTATGAAAACCTGGGGTGCGAAACGATTGCGCGATCTAATCTACAGCTAACGCCATCTATCGGCGCTTCGGTCGCGGTCGGTTTAGGTACTAAGATGGCGGCATGTCCAGTGGCGCAACTTGATAAGATAACATGCAATTACATTGTTTTTAAAGCTACTTTAATGTTAACAATGAAAGTGAGCTTGTCAATCTGTTTGTTTGTTTGTAAACCGCTGAGTTCTGGGGGCAGACCCATTGTACTTGGTCGAATACGTTCGTTTTGATCTTAATTCCTCTGATCGAATCGATAAGCTATCGGAGAAAGCAAGATACCTAAATACTAACTAAAACATGTACAAAAATAAAAATACAAAACTCAGGCATTATACAAAACAAAAACAAGCACAAAGGCGAAGTTATCCCTTTAAGGGATTTCTTCCAGCTAACCTTATGCGGGGAAAAATGCCTAAATAAGTACCCTAATGACAAACAAATTAATCATTTCATTATGCAGTACATCTGTAAATAACTTCAGCGGCCTGTTTTATAACGCTACAAATTACAATTTACAGGTTACAAGTTTCCATTTGACACAACCTCGACCAATGACGACCAGCCATTTGAGCAATGTTACCAGTTTAGACCTGTAAAATTGTAACTTGTAGCTTTATAAATGGTGCCCCAGAGGCCCGTTTCACGAAGCTACAACTTACAAATAACAAGCGGAACTCTCTTTCTAGCAATAGGAGTTAGAAAGAGACTTCCGCTTGTAATTTGTAACTTGTAGCTTCGTGAAACGGGCCTCAGATGGTCATTTTGAAAACCACATGCTGAGCTGACTCTTTATTTGACCTCACACTACAGCGCAACGTCTCCAAATTCGCTACTTGTATAAAAATATCTCTATATTTTATTAGTTAAATCCGATACTAACTAAAAATATTAAAAATAAATAATTGTAAATTTCTCACAAAACACCACCTTCTTGAGGTGAATTTTATTTACCTATACTTTTTATCCCGGAAAAATGATTGACCCCGCTGACCCGTAACGGGTAAAATTCGATTTGAATTTTACCACCTGAATAGAGGCGCTGGTGAACCGCTTGCTCGTCTGCATCCTTTTCCCATAAAAAAACGAACTTATTGTAAACTTTTTCTTGCGTTGGCCCAAAAAAATTTATTGCCTATTTTTTGTAATAGGGCTGTCATTATAGGGAATAGTCTTTTTTTTTTCACAGCTTCAATAAAAGCTGTTTCATGTAACAAACAGTTAAGAAAAATCATTATTTGAATAGCTATAAAACAACAAAGATTTGTTCCTATCTCTTTCTAGCAAAACAGAATTTACCATGGAGTTTATACGGCCGACCTGTTACATGACGTCGCGTCGCAGTGCATATCGGATCTCTCTGTCTAATCGCTCATCTCATCATCCGTATCTTGGCCGATTTTAATTTTGATTTCACTTTTGGTGATCTCTTTTACGGTGTTTTTATATTTTGTTGAGAAATTAGATTTAAAAAATCCATGCATATTCCCTGCGCCTGCGCAATCTGACGTTAGAGGCGCTATCGTAGAAAGCTTCTTCTACTTGCCACTAGATGGCGCTAGCGGTACTACAATTGGCAAAGTTAAAATTAAAATTTGATACGTAAAAAGATTTTACGTTTATATATTTTTACTAAAAATATAGGTAAAACCAGAAATATGCCGGAATCGGCGGAGTCTAAAAGGGGGATTGTTTTAAATCGGCGTTTTTATATATACATATGTATATATGGCCCGCGCAATCTAGGTAAAAAATTAAAAACGGGCCAGGTGCGAGTCGAACTCGACCATTATTGTATGGTTTAATTTTTAATTTAGTTTAATATATATTAATTGCTAACTTCTGCCGCGACCTCGGGAACTTTTGAAGGAGTAACAAACTGACATACACAAACTTTTGCATTTATAATATTAGTGGGATTGTTATAGCGGCAATGGAAAAACACTAAAAAGTTTCAACTGTTGACATATTAACGGTTCATGAGACAGCCCGGTGCCAGACAGACAGACGGACGGACAGTGGAGGACTAATAATAGGGTCACAATGCCCCCGTTTGGCCACGGAACCCTAAAAAAGACATGTTTTAATTCAGTTACTTCAACTTTTTTAATCTGGTAGGTTTATAGTAGCTGATAGTAGGTTTATAAAGAGAACCAATTCCTTGCAGACTCGTGCAAGTTCCTCCACGACCGCTCGGACTACAAGCACGGCTGGCAGCTGGAGCGCGAGGAGCGGGAGGCGGCGGCCGGCGGGGGGGACAGCGACTACGAGGTGCACAGTGACGACGATCTCCCCTTCAAGTGCTTCATCTGCAGGGACCGGTTCACCGACCCCGTCGTTACCAAGTAAGTCCTGGTTGCCCTTTGGCATAATTTTGTGCAGGGTTAGGTTAGGTTAGTGTTAGATTGAATTGTATCCAAAACAGGGTGCGAAGCCGAGCGAGCGCAGCGATCCGGCGAGCGCCAGAACAGTTTTTTTACTTTAATTTGCCACAATATAAGCATACGCCGATAAAAAACTGGAAAGAGTAACTATCTTTAACTATTTGATCCAATTTAAAATACTCCCTTGCAGTAAAACGTCCTCGGCAGAGACCCGATGCGAGTCATTTGCCATATTTTGTTTTGGACTTTGTAAATTTGCTAACTGAATTAATTGACTACAAAAAAATCTTGGTGAATTGATAAATTACCAAATACTTTAGTGACAGTACATGCGTTGGCCTAACATTTGGTCGGGAAAAAAAAACCGTTTTGTCGATATAATGTGAGGGAAGTGATAATTGGTTTTTTTTACATACAGCCTTGGCTAAGGGATTTAGCACCCCACATTTTACTTTGTAACTTATAAATAAAGTATTATTTTTCAATTTATAAAATACACAAAGACGTAAAATATAACAAAGTGTTTGAACATGTGCAAATCATTAGTAGATAATTATCGTTTCGAAGTAAGTAGCTATTTGTGAAAACTGAAGCTAGGAAAAATCTGATTTTACAAAGAAATCACATATTGTCATTTTTTTCTTGGAATTTCCCTTAAGGTCAATAAATATGACTAATTTTTCCGATAGATACACAACTTTCTATAAAAAAGGTATAAATGCACCTTTTAAAGTTTTATTTTTATATGAAAAAGCATTAAATTAAATTGACGTCTCTGAGTGCGGCAGTTAGGTGCCAACACCTTTAACCAAGGCTGTATAAAAACGGCACAGTGTCAATAAATGCACTAGGGTTTTTAAAACTTATTTTCTATCTAATAGTTATTTCCTTGTCACAGATGTAAACATTATTTCTGCGAGAAATGCGCTCTGAATAACTACAAGAAGTCAACGCGCTGTTACATCTGCAACACGCAGACCAACGGCGTGTTCAACCCGGCCAAGGAGCTGGCAGCGAAACTGAAGCAAGATGACAGCGATGATGATGATGACGACGATGATGACTAATAAATGTGTATAGAAAAACAGGTTTTTTATTATTTCATCTCACAAAGGAGGGCGGACTTGGCAGAAGCGCGTGCTTCTTCCCTCCCTTGACGACGCTATAGCCTAGTTAGTAGTGACCCTGCCTACGAAGCTAGCGGTCCTGGGTTCGATTCCCGGTATGGGCAAATATTTGTGTGACGAGCGCGAATATTTGTTTCTGAGTCTTGGATGTTTTCTTTGTATTTATGTATTTATTTCTCTATATAAGTATGGATATCGTTGTCTAGTACCCATAGTACAGGCCTAGAGCTTAGTTTGGGACTAGGTCAATTTGTGTGATATCGTCCCTCCACCAATGTCCATGGTCAATATACACCATGTTCTATGGGACACCGCACAGCGACGCTGACGTCCGTGGCAGATTTGCCATATATTCGTACGCTCGACCGAGGTCAGCGACCGATTTCAGCGTAGGAAGAAATCAAGCCTTATATATAAATAGCAATTGTAATTGTAATAAAAGTTGAAACCGTAACCCGTTAGAAAACTTTGACAGTAAAGGGTTACCAGGGGCCTGTTTTATAAAGCTACAAATTACAATTTACAGGTTACAAGTTTCCATTTGACACAACCTTGACCAATGACGACCAGCCATTTGAGCAGGGTTGCCAGTTTAGACCTGTAAAATTGTAACTTGTAGCTTTATAAAACGTGCCCCAGGGCTAACTTCACAGCAATTCAATCACTAGTAATTTACTGGGGTGAAGTGAGGAATGAGTTGTCAAAGTTGTTTCACGGAATATGGTTTCGACTTTTGCTCTAGCTCAAATTGACTTGCAAGTTTTGAACTAAACGTAACGTGAATGAACAACTTGGGAATTATGGAATGAGGATTAATAAATAACTAAAATCTTTTTTGTCTATAAGTACCTAAAGTTTATTATAATTTAAACACAGCCAGAAGCCGACGGCCAGTCGCAAACCTGAAAAAAAAAACCAGTTATAAAACGCTAGGTATATATAAAACACAAAGGGGGGGCAAAATGACTAGCATATACAGGGTGACTCTTGAGTGAACCTTAGACTTTGTTGCAGTAAAAGTTAATTTCTTTATAGAGTAATAATTACCAACCGTGTGGTCACTCTATTCTATTAGACGAGTTATGTAGATTAAAGTACTCAGAGTCTATGACAGTTCAACGTAAGAAGTAGGGTAACCGTGAGACTCAGTAAATTTTAATTATTTTTAATGTGGAAAAAGCGAAAGAGATTTGTCAAGATCGTAGCAGGTGGAAAAAAGTGGTCTCTGCCTACCCCTCTGGGAAACAGGCGTGATTTAAGGTATGTATGTAGGTATGTATATTACCTGTGCTTTTGAATTCCAATGTAGTCCAGGGAAGCAGTCCTTAGCAATAAGCACGCCATGGTCACAAATGTTGTATTTGCCACAGTCCTCGTGGGCTGACAGAGCGCCACTCTGGCACGCGCCATCTTGCGATCCGGCGCCATCTTGAGAATCGGTACCATCTTGCGGATCAGCGTCTTTCGCGTTGCAGTCAGATTCGTTCGGCCAGACGCATTGCTAAGAGGAGAATAGAGAAGGTAATAAAGGTAATTAAAAATATAGATATATTTTAGAGGTAAACAAAACTGTGGCAAACAAGTATTTACTAGCATTTATTATCTCGTTGTGTGTTAAACTTATAAATCTTATGGTGACAAAAATTGTAGTTTATTTATTTAAGCACCTTTGTTATACAAATATTCTCTGAATTAAACCGCTGACAAACGGACGGACGGACATTAAATTAGCTTTCGATGAAATTAAATTCGGTGAAATGACACATGTATTCGATGAAATGTTTATCGATATTTCAAGGGGATCCCAAACCTACTTACTTACTATTAAATAAATTATAAACAACTCTTAAATATAAGTATATCTTTACAAATTTCTACAACCATACACATACACGTATGAAATACAGTCTTATTACCTCAACCTTAGAGCTCCACTGCAGCCCTGAGGCGCAGTCCTTAGCAACCAGCGCGCCATGGTCGCAAATGTTGTATTTGCTGCAGTCCTCGTGGGCTGACAGGGCGCCACTCTGGCAAGCGCCATCTTGGGATCCGGCGCCATCTTGAGAATCGGCATTATCTTGCGGCTTGGCGTCATCTTTCGAGTTGCAGTCGGATTCGTTCGGCCAGACGCATTGCTTAAAGAAGAAAAGATAAAAAAGCGATGAAAATGTGATTGAAGAATAAAGACAACAAAATTCAATGGTTATAAAAATATATTTCATGCTGGCTTTTATTATATTAGGTCTATAACAAGCCACTATCGGTTCGGGTGTACAATTTCAACTTGATGACAAAAAGTTATAGCTATGGAAGTAACCATATAGCTATCTTTTTCCTTTAGTCCGTTTTCGTAATTGCGGTTTCACAATTGGCTGCGAAAGAAGAATTATTTTTCGCTGTTTCGTAATTAATTGTCAAACAAGAATTTTTTTTCCGTTTTCGCAATTGCGGTTTCACAATTGGCTTCGAAAACGGAATTATTTTTCGCTGTTTTGTAATTAATTGTCAAACAAGAATTTATTTTCTGTTTTCACAATCAAGTTTTGTAATTAACTACGAAATAAAATTTTTTTTTCTGTTATCGTAGAAAATTGGCTACGAAAGACGAATCATTTTTCACTTCTTCGTAATTATTTAATTATCAAACAAGCATTTTATTGCTGTTTTAGTAATCGAAAATGCTTGTTTGATAATTAAATATAACTGAACGAAAAAAAAAACAATAAAGGCGTTTGCCGTGCTAGGAACGTAACCGGCAAAAAAGTACTATTTGTAAACGTATAAAGGTTGAACCGCACTACAGCGGCGCTGCAGCGGAGAGGCGCGGCGCGGCAAAATATTCTCGGGGAGTCAACTGTGTCTCGTCGCGCCGCGCCGCTTCACTGCAGAACGCTATAGTGCGTTTTATTTCATAAGAAACAGTGGCAAAAATATTTTTCTTCCCGCGCCGCTGTGCTGCCGCGACGCGCCTCCGCTGCAGCGCCGCTCTAGTGCGGTTCAACCTTAAGACTTTACCCATCAGACCGTTCCGTCACCTTCCTTCATTTTCATGTATTTGACACTACGTTCATAGCACGGTCATATAGTATGCTACGTTGTGATGGGTAAACACCTTAAGTATCGATCTCCGAAAGTAAATTGGAAGAAATAAAAATATGCAAATCGTAAATTATTGCCTTTATTTTTGACGAAGTGGAATAAAAAACTTTTTTACATTAAAAATAAAATTCTACATTACCTACTTTCTTAACAAAAAATATACTTTTTACTTAAAAACTTCTGAGTTTATTTAATACATAAATGGAGCAATGATCTCCACACAGTGTCCGACCGTAATCTCGTTATTACATAACTCTGCTATTGCTTTTTTAATCTCTTCATCGATTTCCTGATAATTTTTATTTACTTTCATAGCAGGTTTAAAATTACGAAGCTTAGTTTCCCTTTCCAAAACTTCCAGTATTTGTGCCAGGTTAGGGTTTTTTCTTCCAACATATTTATTTATTCGCGAGTGCCATGCCTCAACGGGGTTTGTAGTTCGGATTTCCTCATCTCCGCAGCACCACTTTTTGACAAATCCGATGTCTTTCATCCATTTAATTTGATAGTACTTGTTAAATATTGTACTTTTTTCATCCGTTGGGCTTCTTTTCATCGCATACTCGTACCCATTCTTGACAAATGCTAAAGGTAGGCGGGCTAAGCCGGCACAACGGGCTACATGGCGTCTTTGAATCCTTGAATTCATGTCCAGTGCTTTTGATTTTCGAAAGAGGGTATTGCAAAAATGAAAAAAGCAACCCTTTACTATCGTGTCTGGAAATACGGTTTGAATACCTTTCATAGCTGCTTGTTCATAGTCTAAAGTCATTTTTACTGGTTTCCAACTTGGAATTTGACTTTTAATAATCCGGAATAATGTCTCATATGTTCTTTCATTCTTGTTTCGTAAGAGCGCAAAAAAAATTGGTACTACCTTTTTTGCTTCGACGTCAAATCCATGTATACTATATAATTGTTTAAACGGAAGTGGGCATGATTTAAAAGTACCATCAAGAAAAAAGTGCTGAAAGCGATGTATTATTTGTTGCGTATCAGGGGAACCAAACACGAGGATTCTCATATCGACGTCATTATAATCGGCGATGAGTAAATGTTCAAACTTAATCGGCACTATTACCTCTTGAGGCGATCTAAATTGTAGTTTTGGCACTCCCAAGTTTTTGTATCTTTCATTGTACAAACCGGTTTTGATGTTCTGGAATTTAGGTAACTCGTGAAGAAAGTTCACTCCTTTATCGTTGAGTTCACTCACCATTTCGTCGAATTGTTTCTGAATAGGATAGTTGTTAGTGCACACTTTTTTTTTCAGACCACTAAGTTCTTGTTCAAATATGCATTTAGCGTCATTTGCCAAACAATAAATATTAAGATCCTTTGATTTTACTATGGAGTTTTCTTCACTCAGCGTTACGCTACCCTTGCATGTTGTTTTGCTGAAACACTGCCAAAATGTGTTACGGTCAGCGTACGTACTCTTTTTGTGATATTTACGGCCATTGTAAAGCAATGCTTGGCCTCCTCTCTTTGTGGGAATGAACCGAACTTCATTACTCGAACTATTTGACGCAGTGCATTTGGAAGAATCAGCCATATTACTGTTGTCTTGATATAATGTATTGTGAAAATTGGTTTTATCTGTCCAAGTTCACTTAAATCTTAGTCACATTTCACATAAGTTGATAATAAATTAATATTTATGTTAAACTCTCTCTTTTCATTAAATTGATATACTTAATACATAAAATGTCACAAACGATTTTTTTTCTTTATTAAGCTGAGGGAAGGACGTTAGTTTAGGACCTCAATAAGTAATTTATTTATTTACCAAGGAGTTCCAATAGTGCGACTAATTCTTGTTTGGTAATTAATTGTGAAAAAAGAAAATGGAGATGTTTTTAGTAATTAACTACGAAAGGAGAAAAAATATTAGATTGCGAAAACAGCCAAAAAAATCTTGTTTGAAAGTGAATTACGAAACAGCGAAAAATTATTCTTCTTTCGCAGCCAATTGTGAAACCGCAATTGCGAAAACGGACTAAAGGATCTTTTTCACTCAGTATAGTATGGTATGTACGTATGTATGAAACACTTATTGTACAGAAGGAAAAACAAAAGCAATACGATTATTATAAAAATGAATTTACAAAGGCTACTTATCCCTTTAAGGGATTCTCTTCCAGCTAACCTTTGAGAGATTGAGAAAAGCGAAGCTGGCTATAAAATTATCTGCTTTTCTAGAACACTTGCTTATTTTTTTTAAATTTACATAGGTACCTAAGCGTATAATATATTTCCGAATGCATACACTCTGAAGCTATTTAAAGCTAGGGTAAACAGGCACCTTCTGGGTGAGCTCGATTCATCGTCGACAACATCTTCGTCCTCCAAAAGTTAGTCAAGAGCAAACCCGTTATCAATAAAATATATATACCTAAACGTCAAAATACAGTCTTATTACCTCAACCTTGGAGCTCCACTGCAGTCCTGAGGCGCAGTCCTTAGCAACCAGCGCGCCATGGTCGCAAATGTTGTATTTGCTGCAATCCTCGTGGGCTGACAGGGCGCCACTCTGGCAAGCGCCATCTTGGGATCCAGGGCCATCTGGCAAAACAGCGCCATCTACCGTGGTGCAGTCGGATTCGTGCGGCCAGACGCATTCCTAGAAATAAGATTAGGGAATTTTGAGCGCTTGAAATAGTAAATTCTTCCAGAAAAAAGCCAATATTTATATTCATACTAATCATATTGATATTATAAATGAGAAAATTCGTGTTAGTTTGTTACTCTTTCAAGCTGCAACGGCTGGTCGGATTTGGATGAAATTTGAAATGCAGATAGCTTTAAAGTACCTAAGATTAATTCATAGGCTACTTTTCATCCCGGAAATTTTACTACCGTAAAATGTGCCTACTTTGCTCCCCCACGGGTAATTATGCTCCATGGTTATATTGAGGTGATCTGTATTGTAAATCATTCTATTGCTTTCATTCACTGCGTGGCTGGATGTATACATCGATTCTTTTTAGAAAATTTGTCATCACCCTTAACTTGTAAATAACCATACATCGGGGTTTCCGGTGCGGGAATGTTTGACATTAGCCAGAGAGAAGGCATAAAATCAATCCCGCACCGAAAACCCCGATGTATGTAAATAACAAACGAAATAGTCACTATGCACAACATCACAACAACAACACAACAACAAGCATGCATGTTGTTTTTAATTTTTAATTTTATTTCATTTTTTGTTTTAAATGTACCTTAATGTCTGTATGGCCTTCCGTGTTTTCACCGAGCGGCCCCAACGGAAGACCAGCGTTGGCTTCACAGCCAGCACATGCTGAGTTGGGACCGTTTCGCAACACTAGCACTACAGTCATCTCTTTTCCTTTTCTTTTTTTTTTGTTATTTTTTCTTGTCTGTGTGTTATTGTTGTGAATAAATGTTTTACTTACTTACTTACTTACTTACTATGGAGCATAGTTACCCATGGGGGAGCAAAGGAGGCACATTTTACGGTAGTTCCCAAGGGAATATCGACAATCGCAATGTACGCGGCCGAAATCGCGGGCAGAAGCTAGTATTATAAAAGTTAAAGTAACTCTGTCTGTTTGTTACGCTTCCACGGTTAAACCGCTGAACCGATTTCAATCAAATTTGGTATGAAGATAGCTTAAGTTCCGGTTATTTTAAGTTAAAAGTTGTTTAGAAATAGTCGTCCTACATAACTTGACTTCCCAACGCCATCTATTGGAAAGTAGCTGTCCAAACTCTATTGATGAACTATCTTTGACCTTTTCTTTATTTATTTCATTTAACATTTGTGTATGGCCATAAAGCAATTAACAAATTACGTTATTTCGTATTTTGATTCGTTAATCGTGTAAAATTAGAGTAAAATTCAAAGTAAAACATTAAGTTTGCCAGTTACAGGCTTTGCCGAGAGATGGCGTAGGTAAGCAACATTAGAATTATAACGATATGATTATTGCAATCGGAGTTGAATTTGAAAAACTTATCATTTCACTATCACTAACACAATAACAACTCAAAAAAAAACATTATAACGCTTATGTTTTCTTCATAGAATTGCCTACAGTGGCCTGTTTTATAAAGCTACAAATTTCAATTTACATGTTACAAGTTTCCATTTGACACAACCTCGACCAATGACGACCAGCCATTTGAGCAGTGTTGCCAGTTTAGACCTGAAAAATTTTAACTTATAACTTTATAAAACGTGCCCCAGAGGCCCGTTTCACGAAGCTACAAGTTACAAATTACAAGCGGAACTCTCTTTCTAGCAGGAGGAGTTAGAAAGAGACTTCCGCTTGTAATTTGTAACTTGTAGCTTCGTGAAATGGGCCTCAGGTATCAAATTTGACCACCAAGCAAGTCCTTGTCCCCATAGTAGGTACAAGCCTAGATAGAGCTTAGTTTGGGACTAGGTCAATTTGTGTGAAACCTGTCCCCTGATATTTATTATATATTTATTATATTATTTAAGTCCCATGTGGTTGCCGGGTTAGAACAGTGCTACTCCATGTCTTCCCGTGGATGTCGTAAGAGGCGACTAAGGGAATAAGGCTTGTAGTACTGTTAGGCGATGGGCTTGCAACCTGTCACTAATACACTGGTAAACATCTTAGCCTAATTGTGCAAAATGTTAAAGAATTATCAACAAATTTTTAGAGTTGTTGGTAATTCTGTAGCTCTGTCTACCCCACTCTGGGAACGGACGCATGAGTTTTTGTATGTATGTATTTTTATTATTTAGGATCTTCTTTCCACTTACCATCAACTTAGAATCGAACTCCAGCCCGGCCGGGCAGTCGAAGACGATGGGCACCCCATATTCGCACACGTAATACTTTGAACACGTGTCAGGATGAGGTCTGAAGAGGACGGAGGAGGGCCAGTCGCACGGCAGCTCCGCTTCAGGCAGCTCGGAGGAACAGCCGGCGAACACTGGGTTTTGACAGACCTGCATGCGAACACATTGTTTTTTCACAACACTGCTCGGAAATATAGCCATAGATGGTCTTGTTTGGGGTCACAAAACGTCACTTACTTATAAGGACACACCAAGAATGTTTTTCTCGGCGTGTTTGCTGATTGGTCGAGAACATAGTTGTCCAACTTTAAGAACCAATGAAAATCAATCAATACATTTTTGTGTCAGCTCCTTAGAATGAAAAATTGAAATCGACCAATCAGAACACACCATTTTGTGTCGTAAAATATTAGGTGTATTTTTGCTAAAAGATACACAGAATAAAAACAATGTCACTGCTTTTTTTTTAAATGTAATTCATACTTGGCCCCTAATCTCGAACCACTAGAGATGAAATTACATGGGAGATATGGCGAAACAAATACAATTTTATATGGAGTTGACATTTTCATCTCGAATGTTAGTTTATTAATCTCGAGTGCCACGAGAACAGGGATCCAGATTTAAAAAAAAGTTATCTATGGTAAAATTAGCGGTGATACAGCTTCTATACTACCTTTGAAAAACCGACGACAATTGACTAACGCTATTGAGTTTTGAATATGATTTTTTATTTTATTTCCTCTCAGTAGTTGTGAAAAGCACTATGTCTACCTCGGTAGAAAGTGCAATTTATGAACTCGTACACTAGAGGGCCTCAACTACGTTTCGGCCCTCTATATTACTCGTCCAAAAATCGCGTACTTTCTATCCTCTGCAACAATGTACTATTTTTAAAATCTAAAATTGGTTTCCTTTTGAGCTCAGTTTCACCTTTGGTGTGATTCACTTACGCGAATTCTGATTCTGATTCTGAACTAAGAATAAAGTGGACCTGAAGGTCATGTCGTTACATGAATATAGGTACAAGGTCCTAGACAAGATGCATTTGGCGTTCGTTATCCATATCCAAAATGTGTATGATCGACGTAAGCTGTCAGACGGTCGCGTCGGCCTGCGACAATTACATACATGCTGGCAGTTTTCGAACATAGTTTACGTTAGCGTTAAGAAACTTGCCTAGCCTTACGGCCTTACTAGCCTTCGTATTTGGTCGGAAAAGTTCACATTTATCTTACTTTCTCTGATAGTTTCGTGACAATAACGTACAACATTTTTGTTTACTTTCCTCTCAGTCGGAATGAAACTTGAAGTGTTCTACTCATGTAAAAGTATGAAATGAAATTCGAAATGGAGATAGCTTATACCCCGGATTAACACATAGGTTACTTTTCATTCCGGAAAGTTTAAAAGTTCCTGTGGGAATAGTTACACAGAGAAATATATACTTAAATACACAGAAAATATCCATGACTCAGGAACAAATATTCGCGCTCATCACACAAATATCTGCCCTTACCGGGATTTGAACCCAGCTTCTTCGGCAGGCTAGCTTCGTAGGCAGGGTCTCTACCAGCTAGGCCAGCGCGTCGTCAAAAGAGTTCAGCCAAAAATAGCTTTCAATCAAACGAAAATTCTGCGAAGTTATAAGTTCAACGAAATGAGTGTTTGTGAAACAAAGGTAAACCCCAAATATACATCCCAGAAAACGTCACTATGATGGGTACTTACCATGAAAATGGGGTTAAAATGCGTTCCATCGGGGCAACTCTGCAGCACTGGGATACCGTGGGAGCAGATGTAGAACTTGGAGCAGTCGGTTTCATGGGGGATCATGAACCGAGGGGAGTCTGGTGGGGGGCACTGGGTGGCGGCGGCGAGCGAGCACAGCGCTAGGAAAGCTATGGCTGGAACAGATAACACAGTTAGCCTAGGTGGTGACTCAGCCTAAAGTAATCTATAATTCGAAAGTAATACTTCGAAAGTTAGAGTCCGACAGTTCTTTTAAAAACCATTTAAGTCTTCTAATTTTTTTTTTATGCATATATCCGGAAATAATCGCTGCGAAAGTTGCATAAATTGTCTCCCCTCATTTATCTTTAAAACAGTAAGTCAAAGAAAAAACTATGACTAGGTACTACATACTGCTACTTCCAATATTTTAGGTAGCTGCCGTCCATGTGGCGTGAATTTTTTCCACTCTGTATACTTACGCCCTTACTTACCCCCTTACTAATAAACGTTGAGTCACGGTGGTATCTGTCATTGTGACGTTTGGATTTGACAGATAAGGACAAAACATTGTATAGCTATACCACCGTTACTCAACGTTTATTAGTAAGGGGGTTTATATATTTACCATTATTATATGAAAAAAAATACACTCCTCTATCTATAACCGTTAAAAAGGATATATCTCTTTATAGTTAGGACAGACGGAAAGACAGTGTAGGCTTAGTAATGGTCCCGGACGGACGGGACGGGACGGCACGGAACCCTAATAAATCGGTCAATTTTAACTCGACTTATGGATACCATAAGTGCAAGTTCCAAAAACTTAGAAAAGCATTAACTTTTTTTTATAACATAATTTATGTGTGTGTGTCAATGGGAGTTATTTCTGTGGTTTTCAGTTTTTACAAAAGTTAATAACCAAAAATGCTATTATAACCGTTTTATAAAGCTCAGAAACCTTCGGAAAAATAACTCGGGCATTAGTACAGTCGGCCTTACAAGAAGCTGCACAGTTTTGAACCTTGTCGCTTTAACGCCTTTCACAGTTCAAACATAACGTTAATTTGACAAGACACTAAAGTGTGCAGCTTCTTATAACGCCGCCCGTACACATACAGGCTGACCATAGTATGCCATAGTTATTATAATTATTTAAAAAAAACCTGGTCTATTTCGAGTCGGACTTGAGCACAGAGGGTTCCGTACCATCTATTTCTCGTTGAGTACTTTGTTAATCTTTGTTTACTTGTGTTAATCTCCGCAGACAGTGGTGTGCGGAAAACTACTTACCTCACAGAACAGAAAAAACAGTAGAAGTGTCAAGTGGGCGTGTAACGTGTGGCATAGTTATGCGGAGTTCCGCGTAACCTACCATACATTTGCCGCGATCGCTTATTTCGATATTTCGATATTTCTAAAATAGAAGATGCCTTAATGTGCTATTTTGGGGTGTAAAAACGATAGCCGCACCAAAATCATTTTCCATGGCGGCGTGTTGTTTTTATGATAGTTTGAGTATTGGCGAGAACAGGTCTGACACTAAGCGAAGCTCATGCCACTTCCACTGTTTTTTCTATTCCGTGACTTACCTAGTTGAATATATGAATAGAATACTTACCGAGAAACATTTTTAAATGTTTAGCAGGAAAGATATTCAGTTGTCTCTAATTCAGCTACGATCTGATGTGTCACCGAAATCACTTCATTATTTAAAGTCCACTTTATCTTTTTATCGATTCTGTTGCAGTCTAATCTATTTAGTAGGTAATAAACACAATTGCCCCAGTGCACATTATATATTTTCCTGGGAAGAAATGAAATATGAAAATGTTTGTCTGTCTTTTTTACAAGCTTTTATTTAACTTCACTTGAATTTTGCACGTCGATTTTGAACTGTTCCCGTCGATGGAATGAGCTGGGGACACATGTGTAAACCCGATGATAATGCAATATTATGGTACCATCGAGCTGATCTGATGATGAAGGTGGAGAGTAGCGACGGGATCTTTGCTGTACTTGATATGTACCCGCCGAGTTGGGGCTCGTTAGTTTCATCTTGATAAGCAGATGATATCTGAGCGGAAAAAGTGTAGTCTGCCACAAAAGCTTGTCCCAAAAATTAAATTTTAAACATTTTTTTTTTCTATTGGTTTGAAGTATCTGAAATGGAATTATTAAAAAAAAAACCAAGGGATATCTCGCCAAATACAATCCTACGACTCCAAATGCGTTGCCAACCCTCAGGACTAAGATGGAATGCCTCTACGCTAGTAATTTCACCGGTTGTCCTATCGCCACACCGGAACACAACAATGTGAACACTGCAGCTTGGCAGGTTAATAGATAAGATTTGGAGCAGGATTTAAAAGACACATATTTTGCCGGAGGAAGTCACGTGTAAAACCATAACTTCTATTTGTAATTCTGTTTTCGTTTTCTGAGTAATTTTAATCATAATAAAAATTTAATCTTTGTCATTAATCCTTGATAAATATACGGGGAATCCTTTTAATAAACTACTATTGAAAACAGAATGTTCCGAGAACAAAAGTCCCCAAAGATAACAATTCTAGGTTAAGCCGATGAATTACATTATCATTAAGTATAGGTATTGACATCGTTAAAATTACTGTACTGTACTTGAGTAGTTGAGGGGTCGACAAATTGCCTAAGGCCTACCTACTTCGAAAAAAAAGATTCGTTAGCGCCATCCCTTTCTCTCCATTTAGTCTTCTTTTGGACTGACCTACCATTTTTAAAGAAGTTATTTTTTGTGTGTTGTTACTGTTGTTAGGGTATCGAGAGAAGGGTGAATGCGGGAAGTCAAATTAATGGAGCCCTGTACTCCTTTGTGAGCAGGGGCCCGTTTCTCAAAAAGTATTAGGCTAATAATATTAGTGTTTTGTCTCATTTTTCAGTTTTATTTACGAGACAAAACACTAATATTATTAGACTAATACTTTTTGAGAAACGGGCCCCAGAGGGGAGTTTCACAAAAAGCCCGACTGTTCACAATAGAGTGTTGGCCCCTACTCTGATGTATGGTAGTGAATGTTGGGTGTGGCAGGACAAGCATGAAAGTCGTATAAATGCAGTTGCAATGCGCTCTTTGCGTAGTATGTGTGGTGTGAAACTGACTGATAGAGTAAGGAATGAAAAGGTCAGAGAGAAATGTGGTCAAAAGGAAGATGTAGTGACTAAGATTGAAAAAGGCATGCTTCGATGGTTCGGTCATTAGGAAAGGATGATGAAAGAAGATTGACGAAAGAGATATACAGAGCAAAGGGATTGGAAGGGCCGGAAGGGGGCGCCCTAGGCGTACTTCGTGAACGGGTGCTGTCTGTGGGGTTCGGTCTGTTCACGCTTGCAAGGACCTGTTTTCCAGTTAGTTATTTTAACTATCGTTCCTTACGTAGAAAGCTCGTCATGTTGTTCTCCTAGTCACTATTTTTAATTTAATGTAATACTTACATTTGTAATGGTTTTATTTGTGTTAGTTTTAAAATAATTATTTCTTACTTTATTACCTTGTAATGTTACTTTTAAGTATTATTGTATTTTATGATTGGACAAAATGTCCTTCTGCTGGAGTTTCTTGCGGCGCTTCTTCTCCGCAATGATGATCTTGTCCGAAGCGCTGGTAGATTCACTCATGTTACCGACGTGTAAAAGAGCCCTCATGTGGCCAATTCACTGAATAAATATTTTGAATTTTGAATTGAATTTTAGGTAGCTAAGCTAATTATGAAAATGTCTGTATGTTTTTCTTTCCAAGAAAGTATTTCTTGGTAAGAAACAAATTAGAAAACAAACAGAAACGTACAAAACTAGGTTTTCATAATAATTACAACATATTCCAAAATCGTGGAAATTGGATGGGACCTCTGCCATCCTCCATTGGAGAAAATATGGCAACAACGTATTTTTTTTTTAAATTGGTCCCACCGGGAAGAAGTAGGAGGAGAGGCGAAAACCTATTCTACGTGTATGAACTTTAAATAAACAAACAACTCGTTCAAAAACCTTTATTTATTAAAACATTGCAACAACCTTAATTCGGCTCCTACTCGTGTTTTAGGCGTTTTTACTAAGTATTAATTTTACATAATTGAAAACAACTTTGAATACACAATAAATAAACAATGGAATGTAAAATACTTAGCCTCTTAGTCATAAACGCGCAATAGCTAAAGTGTGCTTCAAATATGCTGTCCGTATCTGTCATTATGGCATTTGAATTTGACAGAAAGGGACAACGAACACTTTAACTAAAATAGGGTTATAGTTATAGTTCGTTTATGAATAAGAATGTTAATCTTTAAGTAAAGAGCAAATGAATGTGTATTTAGGCGGAATTTGTATTCCCTTGAAAGTAATGTAAAAAAAAAACCCCTCACGACAACAGAGGGGGGTGTGAATGGAAGTTTTTTTTTAAAATAGAAAGTTTGACTGGGTTGGCTCTTAGCTATGTTTGATGAAAATTGGTTGGGCCGTTTAATGCGAACTTAATGTTTATGGCCATATATGTAGTATTTTTTTTTGGCTTGTACGTTATTAACTGCCGCACTCAGAGACGTCAATTAAATTTATCGCTTGTTTAGTGACGTGTTGTCTTATTCTATTGCTATAGCAAAGAAAGTGACAGCAGCAACTTTAATCAAGCATTAAATTTAATTGAAGTCTCTGAGTGCAGCAGTAAGTAATTTATATATTTTCGTCAATAAATAGTTAGTTTAAAACAAATGTTCTATTCATTTCTTGTGGTCTTCAATATTTAATTGGTAAATTAATAAATGTATTTTGGAATTTCTCTGAAAATACATCAATTTAAAAAAAAACCTAGTTGTTACCAACAAATGTAAATAAAAGAAAAAAATTTGCAACCTGGTAACACATATTAACACTAAACGCATTTGATTTAAGTTTGTACATTCTCTAACTAATCTACATTCGCTAAAACTTATTTTTGTTACAAAATTGCAAATTATACAACAGAATGTAATTTACCTAATGCACCTAATTATATAAGGAACGCCAACCTTATGGCAGCAAGACGCCATATTTGATTTGATTTTCAAAATGGCGGCGAATTTTAGAAATGGTAACTCAGTTTTCATATTTTCATTTTGGACTCAGTTGGTACATTGAGTAAACAAATTTTACCTCAATTCTTCCAAATCTACTAATTCCAGGAATGATTTATTTTATTTCATTCGTCATTCTTTCTTTCATCTTCAGTAATAGCAATTTTAAATAGCGTTCGGCTTGTTATTGCTATCACACACTTGCAGGTATATTTGTCACTGTCACTCGTGTTTTTACAAAAATGAAGATTACCGTTCGCTATAAAAAAACTGGAAGTACACTATTAATAAAACTGAAAACGGTTTAGTTCAAATAAACAATTTAGGGCTGATTTTTCAATCCCCAGATAAAACTATCCGTCAGTTAAATGTATTACTATACTTTTCTGAAGTCATATGAAAGAAAAGGACAGAGCTAAAATTTACCTTCCGGATAGCTTTATCTGGGGATTGAAAAATCAGCCCTTACTTAACTGTAAAGTTGCTCAAAATCACCGATAGATGGCGTTTGAAACATAAATCAAGCGGTATCATAGAATAAGTACTATAGTGCTAATAATAATATTCGTTTCGTTTTTCTACGAAACACGATATTTTCACGATAATATAGTCCGGTTTATAGAAACCGGTCCGGTTTATCGTGTATCGTATCGTATTTAGAAACTGGTAGTAATTTTTTGAACTCGTAACGCCATCTATCGGAAGTTTCAATAAACTTAAACATTCTAGATTTCTATGGGGGCCCCCCGGGTGAGCTGGCGCAGCGCTCTATTCCGCTCGGTAAAAACATACTGCGTTTGACATTTTATTGTTATGTTTGTAACTCGGTCGTGATTACTGTCAATACATACATACATAATGAAAATCACGCCTGTTTCCCAGAGGGGTAGGCAGAGACCACTTCTTTCCACCTGCTACGATCTTGACAAATCTCTTTCGCTTATTCCACATTCATACATCGAGTCATGCACGCACGTCGGTTTCGGGTACTTAAGATTCGGCCCTTTTCCAGTATTTCTCCGATTTGATTAGAAAAAGTACGCCTAGGGCGACCCATTACGACTCCCACTTCTTTCGCTCTGTATATCTCTTTCGTCACTCTTCTTTCATCCATCCTTTCCAAATGACCGAACCACAGAAGCATGCCCTTTTCAATCTTAGTCACTACATCTTCTTTTAGTCCACATTTCTTTAATTTTTCTTCTGTCAAGTAAACATGTTAAAATCAATATGGATTTACAGAGTAGAATAAACCCCCGCGGTAAAACCTTATTCCTTTTGACACGTTATCGTATTGTCAACGTTATAATAGCTCTTATTTACTTGACAGTAATGGCGGCCGAGTTAAAAAGTCGATAACATCAAAAATATGGTTATAACGGAATATAGCGCCGATGTATTTTAAGCTAAGTGTTAAATGTACAGGTGAACTTCGAATTTGTGGTTTTCAAAAATGTTTTATATAATAATAGATCAATTTTGATGTCATGCGCTCACTTCAAATGTATACATAATATATTTATGTTAATATACTATTGTTGAGTAACAAATATCAATACTGTTTACTTAAATTTTTCTCTAAGATTTACTCCCTTATTCATAAACGCACAATAAACCTATTTTAGTTCAAGTATCCCTTTCTGTCAAATTCAAATGTCATAATGACAGATAAGAATAGAGCGTATTTCAAGCATCGTTTAACTTTTTACTGCGCGTTTACGAATAATTTTGATCAACACATTATTTCCCTCGTTCATACTGTAAAATTGTTGTTCAACAAAAGTTTACAGACCAGCTCGAGCTTACTGTCAATTACGGATCATACAAAAGTTTTTATTCATTCAACAAGACATGACATGAATATTGGATGACCTAATCAGTAGTCGGAATAGGTAGTGCCTTTTCATCCAAACTAGACGCATGTTTATTCATGCGTGAGTGTGATGGGAATATTTGAATGAACATGCATCAAGTATAGGTAAATAGGCAATACCTATCACTGCATATAATCAGTTTCTTTTCAATTGGCTTATTTTTTTAAAAAACTAACCTAAAGCAACTTTAGACAAAAAAAAATGCTCTGCCTATGTTTTGTATGCAATTGCTTTTATTAAATATTTTAGGTTAGTTTTTTTAACAGATAAGGGCTGATTTTTCAATCTCCACATAACACTATCTGTCAGGTAAACTGTAGCTGAGTCCTTGTCTTTGTCATAAGAAAGATAAGGACAGAGCTACAATTTATCTGACAGATAGTATTATCTGGAGATTGAAAAATCAGCCCTAAGCCAATTAACATGAAACAGGTGATCTATTTTACTAGGTAAAAGCATATCACTTTTGATTTATTATAGTATAGTTTTCCACTCAGCCGCCATACTGTCAATTAAATAAGAGCTATAGTAAAATTGACAATAAGATAACATGTCAACAGCAATATGGTTTTACCTAGTAAAATAGAGCTTACGGAACAAAGTTACTTGTTATAAAATGTTGTTTACTTAATACTGCCGATTTAGTAAGCGAGCTACTAAGCACAAGTGTAGTACTGGCATTACAAAGGGACGAGTTAGGCAGCCAATGGGACCAGTGTTAAGACTGTACCGAGCAAACGTCGAGCGTCCTGTGGCGCCCTCATAACTATTATTGTGTTTTCTATACCTTGTTCGGATAGGTATTTAACTAAAGGTAAACAAACCAAACCACGTGGCTCTGTTCAACAGCCAATCAAAGCTGTTTGGTCGAGCTTTGACGTATCAGTGTTCTGCTCCTATTGGCTGACCAACTATGTCACGTGGTTTGTTTGTTTACAATTAGTTAAATATCTATCCCAACGAGGTATAATGAATTAAATAATTTCCTTGCATACGGACGATGCTTTTTTGAAGCGCAAGTAAAAACACAATTTAATAATAATAATAATAAATTTATTTGGTAATAAGAAGCAGTTTACAAACAAAAGCAGTGCTATAGTCGCCCCGCTAGGATTCCCTGTGTTTAGGGGTCAAAACCGGTTTTACCGAAAACCAAACCGGTTTAACCATTTCATGTGATTATTAAGAATAACAATGGCTATCTAATAAAGTGTACATTAAAAGATAGTTTTTTTTTAAATCCTAAATACCCGGAAAACCGGTTTTGACATAACTTGAGAACCGGTTTTGTGACCCTTACCTGTGTTGTGGCAGGCTGAGCTCTTCCGTATTTAAAAAATGAATTTAAACACAAAAAATAAGGATGAAAAAGGTACTAATAATTAATTACAAAAACTAAATCTTTAATTAAACTTTGAGTAGTCAGCTTCACGGCAAAAGGCACTTTTTCCCGTTAAGTTGATATGTCCCATAAATTGTGTTTTCATTTGTAGTACAAAAAAGCACCGTCCGATTTCAAGAAAATACTTTAGTTTATTTAAAAACACAATAATAGTAATGAGGGCGCCACTGTACATCCGGCGTACGCTCGGCGCAGTCTTAATACTGCCGATTTAAGTTACGCCCACACCGGTGCTTATAATACGGTGACGGTACGGAATCGCAGTGACGCGTCGTATCAGCACCGTTTTTGACGCCTCTCCCCACACCGCTGCTTAAAAAACGGTGTCGTTGCTTAAACAAACGACGGGGTCATAGTAACAACATGGCGCCGTTTTTGACGTACCGTAATATACGCACCGTTAAGCATTGGTGTGGAGGGCATGCGTCAAAAACGGTACGGATACGACGCGTCACTGCGATTCCGTACCGTCACCGTTTCTTAAGCATTGGTGTGTGGAGCTTGCGTCAAAAACGGTGCTTATACGACGCGTCACTGCGATTCCGTACCGTCATCGTATTTTAAGCACCGGTGTGGTCGCAGCTTTAGTAAGCGAGCTACTAAGCACAAGTGCTGGCGTTACAAAGGGACGAGTTAGGCGGCCATTCCCCTCACCGGGACAATGAGAATGCTGCTTGACGGTGGGGTAATATTTGAGGGTAAGGTATACAGGGTGTAATCGTTAACCCCCTTACTAATAAACGTTGAGTAACGGTGGTATAGCTATACAATGTTTTGTCCTTATCTGTTAAATTCAAATGTCACAATGACAGATAAGGACAAAACATTGTATAGCTATACCACCGTTATTCAACGTTTATTAGTAAGGGGGTAAGTGTGTCCAGGCGATTATTCCATAACTATAACAGATATCAAAAAACTTTAAACTGATATCGAAAGTACGTTACCTAATGAGTAAAATGACACCAATAACTTTTAAAAAATCAAACTAGAAGTATTAAATTTTTTGATATTAAACCCTCTCATACATTTAGTTTGAGATTAGTAGAAAGGACGTCACTTCGAACATCTGCTTTAAATGCATAATTTTGTACTGACTAAGAAATAAACATTATTCAATTAAAAGACAGTTTTATTTCATTTTAAGATTAATAAACAGTTTCCTTTAATATCAGTACTAAGCTAAAATAACCTTTAAAAATAAGGAAACTAAAACCTTCTACTAATATCATACTAAATACTAAATGTATGGGAGTGTTTAATGTCAAATTATTGATGTCATTTTACTTATTAGGTAACGTACTTTCGATATCAGTTTAAAGTTTTTTGATATCTGTTATAGTTACGGAATAATCGGCCGGACACACTTAACTACACCCTGTATACTAATTTTTTTTGCTGATGATTGTTTTGCACTCGAATCTAAATAAGGTATAAAATAAACAAAGTAAATAAATCTTGAAAGCTGTCATCGAGTTAAAATATAACCTGTTCTTATATTTGAGGTTAGAATTTACAGTCGCCATCAAAACTATTTATTTATTAATATTTGTGCTCAAAAATATTTAAACTCGATTTTTAAGACATGGAACAGCCAGCAGCGCCCTATTTCACCGCCACATTGACAGGTGACAGGTGACATTTCAGTGTACATGGCGTAGCTGATGTGAATCCCAGTGATGTGAAAACTTGTGACCACAGCAATGTATACCAAATTGTCACCAGTCAGCTATCATTGTCAGGTTGGTGAAATAGAGGGCTGATTGTAAGTGGGATCTGAGATCCATAGACATTTGAATTCTTAAGACTACGATCTCAAGACGGCCAATGCGTTCTAACGCCCTCAACGAACGAGTCCAATGCAGTACATTTCGAATTTTCAGATATATTATGACGGCGACTATACTTGAATGACAACTATCAAGATTTATTTCACATTCCTATTTTTTTATGTACTAATGAAAGTTTTTTTTTGTTTTTAGAGTTCCGTGCCCAAAGGGCCCCTATTGAGGCTCCGCTGTCCGTCTGTCAGTCACAGGGCTACTTTTGAACCGTAATAGCTAGCTAGAATTACTAGTCTGTATGCCACTTTAACGAAAAAAATAAGTTTTAGACCCCATGGGCCAAAATTTTATTTTGGTGCCTAAAATATAAATCAAGATTAAAGATCAATTTTATTTTTTTTGCAGTTTCTTGAAATAGTTATCCAGCTTATCTTTTCATCACAAAAACCACAATTGTGTTAAATGCGAAATTGTGTTACTGCGTTACCACTGTTACCAGTAACCAAGTCTTCTTACAACAATGTCCACTGCGTTACCATATAAGCTGATTCTATGCCCAGTTTTACATAATATGGTCCAAAACATATTATTTTAGAGTATTTCGATTCTCAAAATTGTGTATATCTCAGATTCTGCTGTTAAATAAATCTGGCCTCCTAAGCCAATACGCAGTATCTCAAATTCAACCAAATCAGTTTTAATTATATTCTGTTAGTGATAAGGTTGATATTGCTGCTGGAGTTTTATATGAGACTAGAGGACGCCCGCGAGTTCGTACGCGTAGAATTAGTTTCCCGCTACTCCCCCCATTTCTTCCCGTTGGGGGTCGATTTTCGTAAAATCCTTTCTTAGTGCTCACTTAAATCATGAAAGGACCTGTACCAAATTTCAAGTTTCTAGGTACTACAGTAGTTTCGACTGTGCGTTGATGTATAAGTCAGTCAGGTTTGCCTTTTATATATATAGATACTGCCAATTGGCTTAGGGGCAGAAACGTTTACGTTAAGGGACGTTTTTTTAGACATGAAATAAAATTTTGGCTCTCATACAACATGTAAATTTCGGCTTTTTTTGCTCAATCTCAACATGGTACAGAACACTTCGTCCCCGCCTCGCAACTTTCTCATGGCCCAGTCCGGTCCCGCCCCTCGTCCCCCGGTCCCCCTCACTCGCCCCGCGCCACCCCCCCTCTGTGCTAGTACCTGTAATAGTTCGGTTTGAAGGGGCCCACCTTGTTCAACCCTAGGTACTTAGCTTGCTCGTCCGTCAGTTCCGTGAGGTGAGCGTCGAACGTCGGGAGGTGAAGGCTTGAGACATACTCGTCCATTTTTTTAGGTAATAGATACACGTCAGCCTGGAAAAAAAGGTTTTTGAGTCATAAATTCAGCTATTCAATTTTTAAAAGCTAAAATAGGGAGAGTAATTTTTTCCTTTACAAACTTGTCGATGAAAATCAATTGAAAAAAACAGTTTAAAATTATCTAATTACTAGCTTCTGCCCGCGACTTTGTCCGCGAAGATTTCGATTATCGGTATTCCCTCGGGAACTAAAAAAAAGTCCGGGATGAAATCTAGCCTATGTGTTAATCCAGGATAAAAGCTACCTCCATTTCAAATTTCATCCAAATCCGTCTAGCCGTTGCAGCGTGAAGGAGAAACAAACTAACACGCACACACACAATCTTTCGTATTTATATTTATAATCAGTGATCGTTATCAACGTCCACTTTTCGTAGCAAAGGGTATGGTTGGCAGAAAAAACAAATACATTTGAATATTCACTTTTGTCCTTAACTATAAAATAAATACCTACTTACCTTCTTAGGATTACACCTCTAGATATAACTCTTTACGGTTCAAAACCTTTTCCGCCCTAATATATTTGTAAAAGGATATACGTGAAATGTCATTAATTTATGTCATAAAAATACAACTATAGTTGAAATTCTAATTACATTACGCGTAGTGTTTATTTTAATCTAAATAATCCAATGCACATCGTATTTAGAGTTGATATTCAAGTTTTTCAAGTGGAGTCCTAATAAAGTGCACGTATGATCACAGTATTTACATTCACAGTATGGATTTGACACAATACCCGGATTTTATATCGACGGACGAAGGTACGCTATGTACTATTTGCAATCTCCATATTAAAAGCAAAATACACAATATAAATAAGTACCTAAAGTCAAAATCTCATCTAAATAAAATAAGCTACTACAAAGCTTAAAAAAGAACCCTGTCTTTGAAGTCAAAGACAGTAAGTTATTTTGTCAATTATGAGATTCGACATTTCATTCCTCTTTATTTAGTTTGTACCGGCATATGAAAACTGATTCACACCAAAAAACAGTTCAACAAAGACTTGACTAATATACCGTGGTTAAAACTTGACAACCCAAAATTTCGGAATTTTAAATGGAAAACCTTTTAAACAATAAATACGGAAATAGCGTCAATTTACCAAGTGAATCCAATATAAGGCTGAAATATCTTTCAAAAATTTAATATTGTTTTAAATACTTGTGTATTTGTTTTTTTGTCAACCATACTTTGCTACGAAAAGTGGACATTGATAACGATCACTGTTTATAATTAAGCAAGATTATTGTTGACGCGCTGGTATGGTGGTGAACTGGTGACCCTACCTACGAAGCTAGCTGTCCCGGGTTTTAATCGTCTCTTCTTGGGAAGCACTGGTACCTTTTTGAGGTGTAAAAGCGCACGTGCGGACGACTTACTGAATAAACATCTTTTAAACAAATTTATATATCGCTTGCTTGCATGTGTGCGTGCCTCGAACGTACGCGCAGCGAGCCACCACATGCAAACTCAACAGGACGGCCCGAGCCGGTTCCAGTCGGGGCCGCTCACGGAATAGAAAAAACAGTGGAAGTGGCATGAGCTTCGCTTAGTATCAGACCTGTTGTCGCCAATACTCAAACTATCATAAAAACAACACGCCACCATGGAAAATGTTTTTGATGCGGCTATCGTGTTTACACTCCAAAATTGCACAATAAGGCATGCTTCTGGGTTTATTTCCTATTTTAGAAATATCGAAATATTGAAATATCGAAATAAGCGATCGCGGCAAAAGTTTAAACTTGACTCTTCTACTGTTTTATCTGTTCTGTGGGGCCGCTCCATCGCTGCGATTGGTTTAGATCGATATGTTCGCTGGATAAACATATGTATTTTTTATCTTTATCGGTTAAATAAACAAGACCCACCTTATACCGGTTGGCGGGCGCGTTATACAGCTCAATTAGAGCTAACGCTTGCGTAGCAGCGGTCACCGACACCACGAACGACGGGAGCGAGGAACAGCAGAGGTTGGCGAGTCTGCCTTCCGCTAGGAGCACTATACGTTTGCCGTTGGGCCAGATTATGTGATCCACCTGGGGATAAAATAGGGATAACCAGGTTAAGATGTCGTTTCTTAGGGTTCCGTACAAAGGGTGCCAACAGGACCCTATTAAAGGTCATCGCACACTACAACGAGCCGGTACCAGATTAGCACCGCCTTAGTTCAACGAGAAACATTGAAAAGTGAGCTTTGATTTGTGCTAGTACGATACCCCACCTTGTGCCATGTGTTCTCTAGTCCCTGCCCCATCCCGTGCCATGTGTTCTCTAGTTTCTTCCCCTCCCCGTGCCATGTGTTCTCTAGTTTCTTCCCCTCCCCGTGCCATGTGTTCTCTAGTCCCTGTGCCATGTGTTCTCTAGTCTCTGCCCCACCCCGTGCCATGTGTTCTCTAGTCACTGCCCCACCCCGTGCCATGTGTTCTCTCTAGTCCCTGCCCCACCCCGTGCCATGTGTTCTCTAGTCCGTACCCTACCCCGTGCCATGTGTTCTCTAGTCCCTACCCTACCCCTTGCCATGTGTTCTCCAATCCCTATCCTACCCCGTGCCATGTGTTCTCTAGTCCCTGCCCCACCCCATGCCATGTGTTCTCTAATCCTTGCACCACCCCATGCCATGTGTTTTCTAGTCCCTGCCCCGACCCGTGCCATGTGTTCTCTAGTCCCTACCCTACCCTGTGCCATGAGTTCTCTAATCCTTGCACCACCCCATGCCATGTGTTCTCTAGTCCCTGCCCTACCCCATGCCATGTGTGATCTAGTCCCTACCCTACCCCGTGCCATGTGTTCTCTAGTCCCTACCCTACCCCTTGCCATGTGTTCTCCAGTCCCTATCCTACCCCGTGCCAGTTGTTCTCTAGTCCCTGCCCCACCCCGTGCCGTGTGCTCTCTAGTCCCTGCCCCATACGTTCTAGTCTCGTATCCTCACCTGGCTGCGGACTCGCTCCCACAGCAGGTCGGGCGTGCGCAGCGCGTGCACGTCCACCTCGGTGTTGGAGTGGCCCATGTTGCACACGATGCACCCGTTCTTCATGCGCTCCATGTGTTCTCTAGTCACCACGCCCTTGTTCCCAGTCGCTGTTATCACTATATCCACTTGTCGGATCACCTGTAAATGGTCAGAATTGAAGCTGAAAAATATGTAATAATAATAATACATCTGAGCAAGTTCCAAAATTATGAAATGGATAAAAACCCCCGAACATATTGGCAAACTGTATTTGTACTCGCACCGTTGACTATACCTTATAGTCACTTAATTCCTTACCTCGTTCAATTTAACGACCCTGAAGCCATCCATGGCAGCCTGTAGCGCACAAATGGGGTCAATTTCAGTCACGTATACCTGAAAACGCAAAAATCTTATGTTATTATTTGTATATGGACCTGCCCTATTTCACCATCGTGACAATGACAACAATTCAGGTTAAGTTAACGCGCTTAAAAACTCTCTCTCTCTCTCTCATTTCTCTATATTCTCTCTCTATTCTTTCTCATCTCTCTCTATTCTCTCTCACCTCTATTTTTCCCCATCTCTCGCCTCTCTCTTCCCCTCTCTAATCTCTCTCTTCCCCCATCTCATCTCTCTCTTCCTCCTCTCTCATCTCTCTTTTCCTCTCTCTCCTCTCTTTCTTTCTCTTTTCTCTCTTGCTTTAGTCTCTCTGCCACTACTGTCCCCCACTCACCACACAGCCGAGCGCCTTGAGCGCCTGGCAGCACCCCTTGCCGACCTCCCCATACCCGCAGACGACGGACTGCTTCCCGCCGAACATCAGGTCGGTGCTGCGTTTTAACGCGTCGATTATGCTTTCACTGTTAACAAACAATACATTTCGCACCTTTGGTAGAACAAGGGCACAATCCATACTAATATTATAAATGTGAAAGTGTGTCTGTCTGTCTGTCTGTCTGTTACCTCTTCACGCTTAAACCGCTGAACCGATTTAGATGAAATTTGGTATGGAGATAACTTGAGTCCCAGGGAAGGACATAGGGTACTTTTTATCCCGGAAAATTAGACAGATCCCGAGGGAATAGCGATAAACGACTTCTACGCGGACGGAGTCGCGGGCAAAAGCTAGTGTACTATATGAGAACGAGGGCAATTGTGCCCTTGCCCTACCGAAGGTGCGATTTATCTTTACGCAGTACAAAACAATAGTACATTGTTACCTAGGCAGAGAAGTAGGCAATTGCGGGCCGAGTATTGGTTTAAACGGACGAGCTTAAAAAACATTAAAAAGTGAGCTTGGGCTCGTGGTAGTACGATACATTTTTCAACAAACTCCTAAACCGCAAGCTTTTATAAAGCTACAAGTTACAATTATACAGGTCTAAACTGGCAACACTTCTCAAATGGCTGGTCGTCATTGGTCGAGGTTGTGTCCAATGGAAACTTGTAACCTGTAAATTGTAATTTGTAGCTTTATAAAACAGGCCCCAGGGGCCCGTTTCACGAAGCTACAAGTTACAAATTACAAGCGGAAGTCTCTTTCTAACTTCTTTTGCTACAAAGAGAGTTCCGCTTGTATCTTGTAACTTGTAGCTTCCTGAAACGGGCCAGTTAGATATTTTTTCACATAATGTTTTGTGTATAATACATTCTGGTTTATGTACAGCGAGGGCGGGTTTCTAGTTACTTATAGATTACCGGAAAACCTATATAAGATGTCTATGGTTAGCTTTGTTTGGGTTCGTTTCAATGTCCAGTATAAACTGAGACTCACTAAATATAAAATACGTGGGTGCATACTTAGTGCGTGTCAATTTATAGTGGACCTTATCTTTACGTGCGGAGTTGAACTCGCACTATCTTCCAACTTACCGACAAGAATATAGATTATCAAACTTCGTCTTAGTGACCGAGTCGTTGACGTTCATGGCTGGAACGCAGAGTTTTCCCGCTTTGCTAAGTTGGTACAGTCTGTGGACGCCTGTCACGCTCTCTTCCACTATGCCTGAAAGAGATAAAAGTATAAATATAGAATTAGAAATGTTTTACTAGATGAATATGTCATTACGAACAGCGATCTGGTCTGACTCTGCACAAGGTCCTATCATATTAATCCTAAGATTAAGAAAACGTTAGACCTAGGCCCCTCAACAAAGAAAACGAGATCTGACCTGAGGAGGGCTGGGGTTTAGGGTCATAGCCCTCACAAATTCTGGGTCCATCCTTGATGAGACTGCATCTATGGGCCTCATAGACCATCAAGTGGTGTATGAACTCGTTTAAGGGCTGGGAAGGCCAAAGGAAGGAACTAAGATGGTTTGCTTCCAGAAGAGTAATTTCACTGGCTATGTTACACAACTGGAACATTGCTGCTTGGTGGTAGATGGTACTGATCAAGATCTGACCTCAAGAGCAGAGCTGAGAATGTCAAAGCCCACCCCTCACTAAACTCACTTACAATCAAGTGGCCAGAAAGCGTTTGTCTTCGCCTTTCAACCAAGATCCGCCCTCCATCATCAATCTCAGAGCTCATCATTTAGTCTCCGAGCTGGTCTGCCTGCCTCCTACTCCTGCCGCTCACCTTTAATCAGCTTGAAGGCTGCCGCGTGCTTCTTCAGCATGAGGTGCGTGGCGTCCCCGCCGTCGTCGAGGATCATGTTGGGCTGCCAGCCGGCGCCGGGCGCGCAGCACTGGTCGATGCACCACCAGAACGCCTCCTCGCTCTCGCCGCGCCACGCGAATACGGAGAAACCTGGGGGGTGAAATGTGTGGTGTTTTACTAGGCCATTTCAAACCAGATATTTGTGCAGGTGAACCATAATTATTATTATACCAACATGAAGAAATAGGCTATTTGACTAATTTTAGAAAACCTTATTAAATGATTCTTTATTACATAAGAAGCACACTACATTGATATTTCCGTGAGATTCTACTATATTATCAATAAAAATAAATTAAAAAAATAAAATTTCCGAAACCGCGCCAAAAACGCTGTTTCTATCGTGGCGCTGGCCATGTGACAAGTGTGACGTTATATGCAAGTAAACAATGAAAAATCATTTGAAGAGATATGCCCTTATGATCTGTGGTTACTTGCGTGTGACGTCACCTGCGAGTAACCACAGCTACAAAGCAATCGCATAGCGTTTCTGCCACAGATAAAATTTCAAAATATATTACAATTTTTTTCGTGTAATTTCCAAAAAAATATGCTTAATTTAGTTTAAAATAAAGTGAAATATGTTGTTTTACGCTATTATCTAATAGGATGACGACAATTTGATGCATATCTATTTTCAATGTTGTCAAATAGCCCATTACAGAAATAAAAATATTCTTACTGCGTTGTGATACACTGTAAGATGTCAAAATAATCAAAGCATATTCTTCCCTGGAAATTTTTGGTGTGTGTATTATACAGGGTGTTAGGCGCATGGTTGGATCAAAAAAATTGGCGAATAAGTGGTGCCATGTCCTACTTATTCAGGCCTAATAAATAAATCCATGACAGGTCTAAAAAAAAATTGCTAGTTCAAAAAAATGCCGCAATTCATTATTTCTTAACATACTTGAAAGAAAATAGTAGAATTCTGCCAAGTGTCCAGCTAAATTAGCTAATAACTCCAGTTAATAAAATAAAATCTGTTTCATATGATACATCATATGCGTGGATAAGAAGTCAATCCTGATTCCTGACACATTGCACGACCATGAAGCTGACTATTGGCATTGTTCACAGCAGTAAAACAATGCTAAACTTAGTTGTTGCGCGTGAAGGAATAGTAATAACAGCATTGTTTGACGGCTGTCAACATTATCCTATTCAGAAACTTGATGGTTGTGCAATGCGTCAGGACTGACTTCTTATCGGCCGGGCACTATAGTAGCTATTGACTAGACTCATAGGAATAAAATCGGTTGTGGGGTGGGACCACGGAATAGAAAAAACAGTGGAAGTGGCACGAGCTTCGCTTAGTATCAGACCTGTTGTCGCCATACTCAAACTATCATAAAAACAACACGCCACCATGGAAAATGTTTTTGGTGCGGCTATCGTGTTTACACTCCAAAATAGCACAATAAGGCATGCTTTTGGATTTATTTCCTATTTTAGAAATATCGAAATATTGAAATATCGAAATAAGCGATCGCGGCAAAAGTATGGTAGGTTATGCGGAACTCCGCATAACTATGCCACACGTTACACGCCCACTTGACACTTCTACTGTTTTTTCTGTTCTGTGGGTGGGACCTACCCTTGTGCGCCAGCGCCGCCGCCACCTCGTTCTGCGTGCTGTATATGTTGCACGCCGCCCAGCGGACGGTCGCGCCGAGCGCGGCGAGCGTCTCTATCAGCACCGCTGTCTGAGCGTTGATGTGGGTGCAGCCTACTATCTGATGAACAAACAAGTTAGTATTTGTTACTATGTCTAAAAACAAACATTAATTCCTACAAAAACTTTAGAAGAGCTCGGAATCAATGGACATTGGCGAAACATAAAAAGACCTCCTCGGATCACTGGACATTGGCGAAACATAAAAAGACCTCCTCGGATCACTGGACATTGGCGAAACATAAAAGACCTTCTCGGAATCAATGGACATTGGCGAAACATAAAAGACCTTCTCGGAATCAATGGACATTGGCGAAACATAAAAGACCTTCTCGGAATCAATGGACATTGGCGAAACATAAAAGACCTCCTCGGAATCAATGGACATTGGCGAAACATAAAAGACCTCCTCGGAATCAATGGACATTTGCGAAACATAAAAAGACTTCCTCGTAATCAATAAAATTGCTGAACGTTTTTATGCTTCCTCGGAATCACTGAACATTGTCGAACCATAAAAAGACCTACTCGGAATCAATGGAATAGGCGATATATAAAAAGACCTCGGGATCACCGGGCATTGGCAAAACATAAAAAGACTTCGGAATCACCACACCATGTTTTTTTTTTATTTAAATCGGGTTTGAGGTTTCTAAACGTCATTTTTGATTGATGTAAAACTAGATATAACCAGATCCGAATTCGTCCTAGCCTAGGACTTGACAGAAACGCGTGAAGCTAACCCCATGTCCACAAGACTAAAATACCCTTTCACCGAACAGCTGTCCTCGCGTGGACTTATTTCTGTAATAAGTTTAATGCATCCGGAACGGTGGGCCAAGGTTGCCACCGAATGGACCCCGCAAGATGGCCACCGGAGCAGAGGCAGACCAAAAAGGAGATGGCGGGATGACTTAGACGCGTTTCAAAGCGAATGGCGGGAGCGTGCACTCAACCGGGACGAATGGCGGAAAAGAGGGGAGGCCTTTGCCCAGCAGTGGGACACCCAAATAGGCTAAAAAAAAAAGTTTACGGCGAATGTCTATAGATAAACTAAACATTAGCGATACACTTTAACAGGAGTAAAAGCCATTAATTAGAATTAGATAAGAATTGGTCCTACTTACTTTAGCATCTTTAAGAGGCTTGTCTTCTTTCGCTCTCGCTCTTAACGCCATGATACCCGGCATCTCTTGTTCAGCAATCTCTATCTCTCTCCTCCCAAAGGCATGTTGCTCGACGTTTCTCACGCAGTAGCTGGGGTTAGGGGTGCCGGCGGCTATGGCCTTCTCGTGGGGCTGGATACCTTCGTCCTCTTCTGACGATGACCCTGGAAAGTTATGGAGTTATCTAATAATATAGGAAGCTGTTAGGATATGGGACGTTTGAAGTTAGTTTAGTTAGGGTGAAGGCTAAGTGTGATCCACAAATCAGGGAACAATGTTGGCAACATCAACTAGTTATTATTTTAGTAGGTTATACAGGGTGTTTGGCAGTCGAGTTTAGAGGTTTTAAAGTTGCGGCTCCACTGAGGCGGAGACGAGCGGAGCGGAGCAGACCTGTACCAATATGAACTAATAGAAGGCGCATGCGGTCACGTCGAGCGCGCCTTATGCCCTTTAATTTAGATTCTATTGGTTAATATTGGCACAGCTCCGCTCCACTCCGCTCATCTCCGCCTCAGTGAAGTCGCACCCTAAGGGATAGTGAGGGTCATTCTGCACTCTTTTAAGCACATTTACTATTATGCAAAGTAGCACGGTTTTTACAGATATTTTAATTTTTTTCTTTTTTTTTAAATATGCTATGTTCGCAAGAAAAACAATTAATAATCAGTCTAGCATCAGCAGGTGTTAATTTGTATTTGTTTTGAAGAACCAAGGTATTGCAAAGGTAAAACACAAAAAAATGATTAAATACGGGCTGTATAGGATGTTTAATAATTGTTTTTTTGGTGAACATCTCAAAAACCGTTCATCTTTGCACAATCGTAAATTGTGTCAAATATGACCCTAACTATCATCTCCTACTGCCAAACACCCTGTATGTAGCAAAACCATAGTTTTAACCTGTTAACGTTAAAAACCGCCAATGGCGGCCACCTAACTTGTGTCTCCTTCTATTTTATTATAACAGTGTAAAGAAGATTTCATTTGTTACAATGTACGTTGGCCAACCAACAATGGTCCTTCGAGCCGGATATATCACACAAATAAGTAACCTAGTACCAAACTAACCTCTAGGTTTAAAACAAGGGTAACCATTAACATACTTATGTAAAGAAATACATACTTAAATAGAAAGAAAACCTCAAAAACTCAGCAACAAATTGCACTGCTAGATCAAAACAGTATCAACTAAAAATCCTTGCTAGTTTTGTTTCAAGTTCATAGAAGTTGTATTAAAGTTGATTTTAAAGTACAGTTGGATTTTGAGTTAATACTGTTTTGATCTAGCAGTGCGTTAAAACTCGCACTCATCACACAAATATTTGCCCATACCGCGGAGAAACAAAGGACCGCTAGCTTCGTAGGCAGGGTCACTACCAACTAGCCTAACCAAGTCGTCGATTATAAACAGCCAAAACCTGCCAAATTCCATTCAGAGAAAGAAAACAGGACATAGATATTAAATAACTTCTATTGTCTTTCACTGTGAGTGGATTTGTCGGGAAGGGACGCCCTAGACGCACATACAGTGATTAGATTCGCGATGTACTGAATAAGGGCCGAATCAAAAGCACCTAAAACCGACGTATAGTCAGGACCTTTTCGTTCCGTCACTCATATAAACGAATAAATTTACCATTGATTGTTACTCCATAATCTAGTACTTTTGAAGTTTGAGCATCACGGTCGTATTATTTATTTATACACTTAATCATTGTCTTCATGCCCATTTTGAGGTAGTAATCTCTATTTAATATCGTATTTTATGATGAAAAGCACTTTTGGTGAACATACAATTAGACTGACAGATTCTTGTTGTAAAGGTTTTTTTTCAAACGATTTTTGACATTGAAAATGTAGTAATGTTTTGATAGATTTGATTGATAAGAGAGCTGAACTGTTTCGTCTCTGTCACACTCTGCATAATAATACGATGATGATGATGAATATAATCAACCTTTTTGATAAACTAATTACAGGTAACATAATAATCACCACTGTTCATCCTCTATCTAAAGACAATTACAGTCAGGTATACTTGTTATTGTCATTGGCAGTCTGAATAGGAAACGACTGTACGTGCATGAAGAGGTTGTTGAATGTAGAGGAAGCGAAAGTTGTATTTTTAGACCGGGGCACCTGGGGCACGTTTTATAAAGCTACAAGTAACAATTTTACAGGTCTAAACTGGCAACACTTCTCAAATGGCTGGGGCAAGTTTTATAAAGCTACAAGTTACAATTTTACAGGTCTAAACTGGCAACACTGCTCAAATGACCGGTCGTCATTGGTCGAGCTTGTGTCAAGTGGAAACTTGTAACCTGTAAATTGTAATTTGTAGCTTTATAAAATAGGCCCCTGGTCGTCATTGGTCGAGGTTGTGTCAAATGGAAACTTGTAACCTGTAAATTGTAATTTGTAGCTTCATAGAACAGGCCCCTGGCGTTCCAAAGTCTCTGCCTACCTGGGAGACAGGCGTGAAGTTATATATGTATGTCTTTCACTGAATGGAATTTGGCAGGATTTATATACCCTCTGGACTTACAAACATCGCTCCTTCCAGAAATGATGGAGTGTCTCTTCTTCACAGACTGCTGTGGCTCCTCAGACACGGTAGCCATGGTGGTTATTTTAAGGATACCCTTTTCAGGCATTTAGTCAGTATTCACTTAGGTATCCTATTTTGTACACTATGACCCCTACAATAGAATTCTTTATTCGACGGCCTAGGTTGAGAGATATAAATTTAATTGTGATCAGGAAAAGTCGATACTACAGTATCATAATTATTCAAATTCAAATTCAAAGTAATTTATTTCGAATGTCTTACATTCATATTTGTTAGTAATATTACATTCTTAAAATCTAGTTGTTAGATCACACATTAAAAAATATTTGTGGTAAGGGGCATGCAAACCACAACAACGGTTCATGTAGGGACAGTCAAACCTGTCCGCGATCATGGCGAGGATACTGTTGGAGCTGGCCTGCATTCTACGCACCAGAGAAGTACAACGCTTGCGGAGTGTTGCGTAAAAACAGTCAACCCTTGCCTCCGCGAACATTCCCGACGCACTACAGAAGCTAGGCAGACCCAACAGCACCCTGAACGCATTATTGAATTGGACGCGAAGGGCGCTGAATGCTTTTTGAGTGTATTTTACCCACAGACTACCTACTCGTGTACAGAGACGTGCAGTACGCTCTAAACAGGTATCGTAGGTATCGGAAGTTTTTTTCTTAGTCTCTTCGATTTTGAAAGCAAGTGACGGAATCCTATCCTACTAATATTATAAATGCAGGGTCATGTGCTAGTTTGTTACTCCTTCACGCTGTAATGGCTGGACAGATTTAACTAAAATTTTAGATGGAGGTAGCTTAATACGCTGGATTAACACAGGCTACTTTTTATGCCGGAATGAAACAGTTCCAGCAAGGATAATCGAATTTTACGCGAACGAAGTCGCGGTTAGGATCTAGTTTTAGGGTGGAGTCACATCTATAAGCACCGATTCGCATTTTGTCTGTATAAAATACCTAGTTACTTTGTATCAAGATGCGTTCGCATCAATTCTCCTTTCGCATACGATTTATCCAAAACAGACAAAATGCGAATGGGTGCTGATAAATGTGACCCCACCCTTAAATAAAATCCATTTTTTTAAGAAATAATTCATTCAACGTGACTTATACAATCATTTAAAGAACAAACAGTTCATAACGTCGCCACACGGCTTCGGTGACCTCGAAAGTTTATTGAAATGCGTATAAGCAACGCGCTTTAAGAGAACAATGTTGCTTTTTCTTGGGTTTCCCATCCAATTAAATCATTTCATTTGCTTAATTATTGATTAAAAGATTATTTCCAAGGTTTCTCAAGGTACCAATTGTTTACTAAGGGTGAAGGGGATTTTGTATGGACCCCGTCCCCAACATCCAGCAGCCATGGAATGCATTTCAATATTATGTTCATTAGGACCCAAAAAAAGACAAACATCTATTTTAGTTGCAAAATCGATGTAGTTTTTAAATGGTTCTTTTTGATTCTTTCTGCACTTGGATTGCATAGCGACTATGGTGTTTTAAAGTTACAAGTCCTGCTTGGCAAGCTGAGCAAGTGAAAATGTAACAAAAGAGCTGACTATTACGTTAGAAACAACGAGAAAAGGGTGGTGGTAGAGAACGCGAGCGATTCGAACAGAAAATGCTCTGCTTCAAGAGCTAGTTAAAAAATATCTGGGTCTTTATGCAAGGAACGGCGGCAGTGCAAATTTTGAATTGAGTTAACCGTGTCATGTGCGGAACCCTCGGTGGGCGAGTCCGACTCGCCTTGTCCGGTTTTTTTTCTGAATCCACTAAGTTTCCTGAAAACTTTAAACTGTTCCAGCAAATGCACTCCCTAAGTCCCTACCCACACCTCAATCAATAGTGCCTGCGGTTGCATAACACCGTCCACTGACGTCGTTTATGGGTCAGACTGCAGCTGATGCATTTATTTATGCACTATTAATAGATGTTGCACGTTTACTTCTGTTACGGATAAGTTTATAGCGGGTGTTAAAGCCATTTTTAACTGTTTTATGTCTGTTTTAGGGTTTACCCTTGAATCGCCGACACTCGTTTCACCGAATTTTCATTTCATCGAAAAGGCATTTCCACGTGCAGGAGTGATATTTTCTTGGTGGTCACAGGTCTATCCTAACCTAACCTACACGTAAACCATGTTTAAGATAACCTAAAAACAGTAACTAAAAGTAGTAGGTTTCAGCAGAAATTAGCTGTCGATGAAATGAAAATTCGATGAAGCAACGCATTCTTGAAATAAGTGTCGGTGTTTCAAGGAGCACCCCTGTTTTAGCAAAGTAAATATACAGAGTAAATCAGGGGCTTTAGGCTATGTTCTGCTTGGTAAAATCGTAAGTAAAAATTGTCAACGTAACGATAGCTCTTATGTATGTACTTGATAGACCAACCGAGTTTGAAATGATATAAAAATGAAATAAAAATGAAATGAAAATGAAATGAAAATGAAATGAAAATGAAATGAAAATGAAATGAAAATGAAATGAAAATGAAATGAAAATGAAATGAAATGAAATGAAAATGAAATGAAAATGAAATGAAAATGAAATGAAAATGAAATTAAAATGAAATGAAAATGAAATGAAAATGAAATGAAAATGAAATGAAAATGAAATGAAAATGAAATGAAAATGAAATGAAAATGAAATGAAAATGAAATGAAATGAAAATGAAATGAAAATGAAATGAAAATGAAATTAAAATCAAACGAAAATCAAACGAAAATGAAACGAAAATGAAATTAAATGAGAGGAGAGTTTAAAACAAAACATGTCAACAGCAATAACGTTTTATTGAGTGGAATCGAGCCCCAGTTTGCCTGTTTGTTAAGCTTTCACAGCTAAACCGCAGAACACATTTTAATCAAAATTGGTATGGTATATAGCTTGACGTAGCCCGAAGAAGAAAGAAGGGTACTGTTTACCGCGAAAATTGGACATTTCCTGAAGAAAAAACTATAAACTATAGGATTTGGTACACAGCTGTAATCCATCTCCTGTATTTTGAATTAATTTGTTTTATAAACTTTGACTTTGACTTTATGGCAAGGAGAAGGCAAACAAGCACACAAACCACCTGATGGTAGTCGTAAGTACCTATAACCTGAGACCGATAGACATTTGAATTCACAAGACTACAATCTTAAGACTGCAATTGCGTTGCCAACCCTGAGGACTAAGATGGAATGCCTCTACGCTAGTAATGTCACCGGTTGTGTTATCCCCACACCGGAACACAACAACGCGAATGCTGCTTGGCGGTAGTTAAAGGATAAGATGGTAGTAGCGACCCGGAGGGACCCTGCACAAGGTACTACTACCTCTATTCACCTAGGGTACCTTATACAGTAAAAGATAGTTAAGAAGTTAATTCTGACAGCTGTCATCAGAATACAATTTGTCAACTTCGTCCGCGTACATTTCGTTTATCGCTAATCCCTTGGGAACTGTTAATTTTTCCGGGATAAAAAGTAGCCTATGTGCTATTCCAAAGTATAATCTATCTCTGTGCCGAATTTCATCCAGATCCGTTCAGCCGTTTTGGTTATTGCTAATTAACAAACATTCAAACTAACGCATTTATAATATTAGTAAGATTACTGACTGATTACTGCCTTTGAGGTTATAATTTGTAGTGGAATGACAGGTGTCAGAGTTGACATTCTATCTTCCTTTTACTGTTATTTCTAAAACTATGTCAGGTATTAATTACCGTGGAATGATAAAGAGTTCTACGTGGACGAAGTCAGGGCAAACTCTAGTATTTATGTTAAAATTTGTAAGGATTTTCGCATGTTTGGAACTTTGGATGTTTGATTTTCATCGCGACATAAAATGAGAGATCAAGTATAAAATCATGCCAGTCCATAAATTAATGTATATCAATGATGCCGTGGACTTAATACTAAGTAATTGGAAAAACCAGCTTACTCGCCTAAAATTACGAAATTACAACGCAATTTGTGATCTCTTTCGCTCTCAAATCGTAACTCGATTGCGAGAGTAAGACAGGGTCCGTGTAACTTCTAGTATAAAAGTTGGAAGTACAGAAAAGTTACCTAAGTAGGTTAATTAACGAAACACGAAACATTGAATGCTCTATCCCTAATTTTACCCCGAAAAGCACTCAAATTTTCACCAATTCTTTTTTTTGCCAAGCTATACGGGTTATATTATCGTCAACTAAAACATGTCCACTGCTTAAAATAACCTCCTTCAAACAACGCCACAACCACAGATAGCACCCACGCCACACTTTAAAAACACTGGCAGCTTTTCCGAGAAACAAGAAAATCGATAGCCGCATTCGCATCACTCGCGCTAGACTTGCAATTTAAAAAAGCATTTATTCTAAATTTAAATTTATACGTAAACATAATACGTTCGACTCGCGTAGCCGACTCGCGGAGTGTGACCGAAACCTCGGCTGGATTTGCACTGCCTATGTGGGCTTAGTTAGCGTGGAATAGGCTTTTTTAAATTTATTTTTCTACTCGCGTACTATAAACCTATATCAGTAGTACTATAAACCTGTATCAGAATACCACCTATAGCGTAACCGAAGCGGGAAAACAATTCTATAATGAGCGTTGCCATGGTCATAACAGTTCTATAATAATTATTATAGCATTGTTATTACTATGGTAACGGTCATTCCGGACGTCTTGACGTTAAGTGAACACTTGACATCCTAATTTGTATAATAAACCATGGTTACGTTAAATATGGATATCAACAACATGGCGTTTCGTTTGGCATTCCATCTTTTATTGCATCTATATCTTCTCCAGACCATCCAGATCTTTGTTAGTAACTATAAAAAATTGCGTGAATTTTTTTAACATTGAACATAAAATTCACAAACTATTAAATTAACGCCAATCGGCATAATGATAATGACTTTGCTGACAAGTAATTTGTGAGCAGAAAAATCGAGTAAAGTATACAAGAAATGTTAGCGATTGTTTATTTTTATCATTATCATTTTAAGCTTGTAAAAAAAGTTTTGTATGAAACGGTACATAAATAGCTCTTAACGTACTCAAGCCTGTTATTAGAGCGCTCGCAAGCACGCGCTCTAACCTCGGCACTCGTACCTTAAGAAGCTTCATTATGTGCCGGTTACATAAATAGTTATTATTGATTAATACTCGTAATAGTACATTACTTAACAAGGGCTGTAAAAGAAAGAAAGCCCGAAATCGCAGGTATTTGAGACCCGAGCCGTAGGCGAGGGTTGTAAATATGCGATAGAGGGCTTTCTTTTTTACTGCCCGTGATGAGTAGGTACACAATTTTACGTGTTCACCTGGCCACAATGCGAGTTTTACCGTGCGCGCAGCGTGCGATAAAACTCACATTACGGCCAGGTGTTACGTAAAATAAAATAGTGAAGTCTCAAATGTAATTTCATAGAGTTACTTAAGCTTTTCTTACATTTTGTGTTTGTATTTAAGACGCAAAAACGAGTAACTCTAATTATGTACTTATTCAAACTTTGTAGTGGATAACTCATTAGGCTCCTTCTTCGGCAGTCGAGTATAAAGAAAATTATCTCCCAAAACTACAACATCGGTCTCCGTCACGGTCGATGTTTTTTAAAGGATTTTACTACCTACCTACATTAAATAATATACATTCTCGAAATCCTTTGTTTTGCTTTACGAACCTTATTTCTTGACTGATTTCGTGGATTTCAGTTTCGTGGAAACGCCGCATAAGTTTTAATTTTAATGAGCGAGTTGGAGAGTATCTAAATGAGCGACATAAATGACCGTGTCTTTTGACGGCGTTGACCTAGAAACTTGAGTTTATAACACCTAAGTTTGGCAGTGTACTTTAGTAGGTGTTTGACATTTATTTTAACTTGATACCTTTGACCGTTTTTAGGGTTCCGTAGTCAAACTAGGAACCCTTATAGTTTCGCCATGTCCGTCCGTCCGTCCGTCCGTCCGCAGTCTAGCTCAGAGACTCTTAGTACTAGAAAGCTGTAATTTGGCATGAATATACATATTAGTCACGCCAACAAAGTGGTAAAATAAAATCTTGAAAAATATTTTTTTTTAGTGCACCTCCCCTACACGTTACGTGGGGATGTTTTTTTTCTTTCTTGTCTACCCCATAGTGTGAGGTGTCGTTGGATAGGTCTTTCAAAAATATTGCGGGTTTATTGAAACCATTTTTCTATTAAGGGATTCGTTTATGAAATATTAAGCTTTAAAGCGCTATTTTTTGTTAGAGTCAAGTGTCCCCCCCCCCCTACAGCCAAAACTACAAATACTAAAAATCAGAAAAATATCTTCAACGAAAGCGCATATAACGAATTTTAAAGGAAAACTATCACGGCTAAGTAGACATGATTGGTTCCTGAGATACAGGCGACTAAAGTGTTTATACCTACCAAAATCGCCTATGATATGATAACTCTGAATAGAACAGTCGTTATTAACCGTCAAACGTTATTCTCGTAGTGGTAGTCCCCTACGTACTCAGAAGACGCACATTGTGACGGGCAACTACGGAACCCTACACTGCGCGTGGCCCGACACGCTCTTGGCCGGTTTTTTAGAAAAAGAATCATAAGCTTGACAAAACGTCGGACAGGAAAGTGTTCCTAGTATAGTGTTTTTCTTTTAAGATGCAGAATAACCTAAAGACATGTGGTAAATAAAAACATAGTAAAAAGTAACTGTCAACTTACCCTTTTCTTCCACAATGAGAGAAATGTTCATTTCATTCATGGAATCCATATTTATTTCGAAAAACTTTTTTCAATTATATTTAATAAAATGTTAACTAGTTAACAAATCAACATTCAGAGCTAAACTAACCCAATAACATGTATAGACTATTTTAAACCGATAGCTTATCTATAGATACGATTCCCTAGGCGAGGTCATTGACCTCTTGAAGAAATGTCAAGAAAATATATTTGCTATCTTTTTTAAAGCTATTTTTTGTATCGGAGTTGTAGTTTTAGCTGATGGTGGAGGTTTATAAGAAAAATAGGAAGACGGGTTGATAAATAAAATTCTCGAAATATTTATTTCTTAATATCCCTTATATTTCAGTTATTTTTTAAGTATATTTTCTGATATGAAATGGGACGCTGCTAACCAAAAATATTTCCTACAATAGCTCTACCTTTTTCGGTGCAATAATAACTTAATATCTAAGGGATGCCCTCTAGAAGGGAAAAAAATATGGGAAAAATTAGAAATGTGTAAAAAAATAAATTAAAATCCACTGACATAGCACGTAGTTCATACTGTTTAATATTGTTTCTGAACGAAAGCTCGAGTTTACTATTAATTTTTATAAGTTGGTATACTAGCGACCCGCCCTCGCTTCGCTTCGCAGGTTTATGAGTTTTCTGTAAGGGTGGGTTTAGACCAAACGAGCGAATGCTCTAGAACATGTTTTGTCTTTATTTTTACAAAGTAAACGTAAGAGATAATGCCATAGAATTCTTGTTCGTTCGCATAGTAGAAACTCACCGTAACACTCGTAGAATTTTTTATACATAAAAACCTTCCTCTTGAACCACTATCTATTGATGAAAATCGCATTTTAAAATCCGTTGCGTAGTTGAAAGATCTAAGCGTCCCTACAAACAGAGAGACAGACGGCGGAAAACGACTTTGTTTTGTAAAGATTAAATGTGTCTGAGAGGATGTTTGGATATGTGTTTTTTAATACGGATTGACTGCTGAACGGAAGAACTGGTTTGGATAAAATTAAGCTTACATATGTCCTGTATTAGGAAAAGGAAACTGTGAAAAAATTAATAGTTCCCATGGGGAAAACCATATAAGAGTTCCACGCGGACGAAAATGCGAGAAAACACTAGTAGATATCTACGACTTTTAGTCTAGCCGTGGCGTCGTCTTGTCCAACAATAGCTGATTAGATGTCTGGATCTTAACCGAATTTACTCTCAGCTCAGTGAATTCAAGGGGATAATAGAAAATGTATCCCATTTGTGATAATATACGAATACATTCCCTTTTAATCAACCAAATAAGCGAACAGTTTATGAGTCGTCACTTATCAAAAAAGCGGCCAAGTGCGAGTCGGACTCGCCCATGAAAGGTTCCGTGAAAGGTAAATTGCGGTTTACGATTTAGGACGTATTTAAAAAAAAACAACATACTAGATCTCGTTCAAACCAATTTTCGGTGGAAGTTTGCATGGTAATGTAATGCTGCATCATATTTTTTTTTTAGTTTTAGCATTTTATTTTAGAAGTTACAGGGGGGGGGACACATTTTACCACTTTGGAAGTGTCTCTCGCGCAAACTATTCAGTTTAGAAAAAAATGATATTAGAAACCTCAATATCATTTTTGAAGACCTATCCATAGAAATTCCCACACGTATGTGATGGATGAAAAATAATTTTTGAGTTTCACTTCTAAGTATGGGGAACCCCCAAAATTTATTGTTTTTTTTCTATTTTTATATTTATTGTGAAAATCTTAATTCGGTTTACAGAATAATCTACTTACCAAGTTTCAACAGTATAGTTCTTATAGTTTCGGAAAAAAGCTGTGACATACTGACGGACAGACAGACAGACAGATATGACAAATCCATAAGAATTCAGTTTTTTTCCATTTGGCTACGGAACCCTAAAAATAATAGATATTGTAAGCAAAGCTTGTTTATAAACTCATGGTTTATAAATGCGTAATTTTTATACAAAAACTACCAAAAATGAACCATTCTCTTTATGAAGAATATTAGCTTCAAATTTATCATTAGATCACGGGCAAAAGGCAACTTTGAAAAATATTTCTCTCCATACAAATCAGACCGAGCAGGATATTTGAGAATTTCAAATATTTACCAATACTTAGTTATTTAAAGCAACACAATGTTTACGTACACCATTATCACTGATATTATTACGGGTCATCGGCTTTAAGTGTCAAGATATTAAAGATAAGAAATAAAATTACAAAGGTAAAAGTGAAAACATGGGCCCGTATTATGGTCGCCTTTATCGCGGTAGATAAAGCATCCGTCACTCTCGCACTTGCCTACTGGTCAGAAAGTGACAGATGTTTTATCGAAGCTTATCCACATCAATAAACACGACCATAATAGGCCCCATGGTAAGACAGACTTCATGATAAACGTGAGTCGCCACCGGGTGCGCCAAAGTTCATATAAAATTGCAACTCCGATTATTGGAACTCCGAAAATTTTTCTCATACCATTTTACATCATAATGATCACTCCTTATAATCTTCATAAAAAATGTTTATACTAATGATCGGAACTCATAATCATCTGAACTTATAACGCCAATATTCATGAAACCTTACACTTTTCAGAATTTCTTAAATATCTTACGTGTAGATAAAATTAGGTTAGGTTAGGTTAGATTTATAACAATCCTCAAAAAGAAACAGTTTCTTAAAAAAATTCATTATAAGTTGCGATAAGTATGAGCAAAATTTTCCGAAGAAATGAAGTATGAGGAAAATGTTTCGAAGAAATGATGAGTATAGACACAAATCGTTATTTGTATAAAAAATCTAAAGACCAATTTTATATGAGCCAATATGGACCCGTCGCCACCTGGTATTTGTTTGTGTAAACATCGTTGTAAGGTTTACGACGAATAAGAAGCAGGGACCGGAAAACCCCTTTATTTGGTTAAGTCTATCGATCGACTACTGCTTCATATAATGCTCTCCCTACCGATAGGCTAACCCTAATGATATGGAAACTCCTTTGAACTAGTTAACTACAACCATTGAGGTTACCAGTTTCGTAAGGGTTCGATTTAAGCACTTAGCATTACGTTATTGTTACCCTATCCATTCTCCCTCTCCGTTGACTCCGTTTCGCAGATTCGTGTGATTGGTTGGTTTCAAGCCTATGCAAAAATATTTTGTATGGACTGCGCGTAGAGATTAAAATAGCTTGTAGCGGTTCAATAAACACTTCATAGGGAAAGCCTAACGAGGGTTTTAAGGAATTGGTAAGCGCTTAGTCGAATTCATTGTATCGTATGGGATAGCTTTTCATTGGGGTAAGTCAAATATATGCTTATCGCATCGTTAGGGTTTGTAAAACCAGTCAATTAGGTATATACCCTAACGAAAACCCTTTAAAGGGTAAGCGGTTCGGACCGCGGGAAACGCCACGCGCCGTTCCAATCCTCGTTCCGAACCGTACGTGTAAATGCAACTGTAATAGTAAAATAGTAAAAAAATACGGTTCGGAACGAAGATTGGAACGGCGCGTGGCGTTTCCCGCGGTCCGAACTTTACGTGTAAAGGCCGCTTATGTTTAAGTTGAAATGACGCGCACCTCCACGGGGTACATTATTGAAACTTTACAGACAGACTAATGGAAGTAGCGGTAGAGGAGGCACGTCATTTTAACTTAAAGACATCCTCTTATTCATAAATTCACTATAAATATTTTTGGGTGCTATGGCCTTCGGGCCTTCTGCAAAACTACCATAACCTACACCTATTTCGATCTATTTCGACTTACGTAATTACAATGGGAAATTTTGCGAGTGGGGAAAATCCCAAATGGAAAATATGCGATTGCTAAAAATTCATCGATCGGAGAAAAAATAAAAAAGCAGCAACTTTAATCAAGCATTAAATATAATTGACGTCTCTAAGTGCGGCAGTAAAACTACTAAACACGGTTACCACAGGAATTATCCTACATTTACAGAATTATCCTCAAGTTTCCTACATGTATCAAACAAAATAATAGTAAAGAGGGCGCCACTGGACGTCGACGTATGCTGCAATCTAAAGTGCTTAGAAGCCGTCTCCGCACTAACACAGCCCACCTGCAATGGCCGGTAGAATTGATTGGCCAAGGCGGTCGCGTATAATGAATGACATCCAGTTACTTTATATAGGGATTTATAGGTGTGGATTTCGATTAAAAGTCACGTGCTAATCCGTAAGCAGCTACTTACCTTATGTAGGTAACGTACAAAAATCAATATAGACAGGATCTAGCCTAATTCAAATTAAAATAAACTAATTCGTAGTACCTACTATGTTCCATAGTGAATCTGCGCATCTGAATAAAAAGGACATGCGCAATTTCATAGTCAAAGGAAATTCAACCCTAAACTTTAGTTCTAAGGTTACTAATAGGTAGCGGTTCTATATGAGACATACGCCCTTTTTTCTAAGGAGAGCAGAATGTTATAACGCTGAACCGATCTCAATAAAATTTGGTATGAAGATAGCTTGAACCAAGCTTGAACCCTTTTTATAGTTTTTTTTTTTATCGCGAGTAAACGACTTCTAACGCGGATAGAATCGTGGGCAACAGCTAGTCTACACACTAATATACTAATACAAGAGGACGCCCGCGACTTCGTACGCGTAGAATTAGTTCCCCGCTACTCCCCCCATTTCTTCCCGTTGGGGGTCGATTTTCGGAAAATCCTTTCTTAGTGCTCACTTACGTCATGAAAGGAACCCCTGTACCAAATTTCAAGTTTCTAGGTACAGTAGTTTCGGCTGTACGTTGATATATAAGTCAGTCAGGTATGCCTTTTATATATAGAAGATTATAAAGAGCAAAGATTTGTTTGTTTGTTGGTTTGCATTGAGTAAGCTCGGAAAAATTCTTTCACCATTAGAATCCTACATTATCCCTGATGAACACAGGCCACCCGTATTCACAAACAATACTTAAGGAATCCTTCCCTGAGTAAACGCACTACGTTCAATAAAGCTTTGTGATCCTTTCTGACCTTTTGTTTACGAGACGGTTTGAACCACCCTGTGCGTTCGTGAGCACTGTGAGACCTCATAGTAACGTTTGTGAATCCGGATGTAAGGAACAAATCGCGCTCATCATACAAATATTTGCCGAACGAAATCGAACCTCTCTGGCGTCGGGGATTTAAAACTATCCATTAACGCAAGCTGGAATAAAATCCAAAAGCAAATAGATAAGTACCTGCTGAGTGAACACTTCAGAGGGATTTGTTTAATCTCCCGCAGTTAGAGAGAAGACAAACGAGCGCACGGCCCGGGGCCTGTTTTATAAAACTACAAATTACGATTTACAGGTTACAAGGTTCCATTTGATACAACCTCGACCAATGACGACCAGCCAATTGAGCAGTGTTGCCAGTTTATACCTGTAAAATTGTTACTTGTAGCTTTACAAAACGTGCACCTGAGGCCCATTTCACGAAGCTACAAGTTACAAATTACAAGCGGAAGTCTCTTTCTAACTCGTACTGCTAGAAAGAGGGTGGCCCGTCCACTGATGGTAAGTTGGATGGCACTTGTCCCTTGAACCACAGACGATGAGCGGGAACCAATTAAAGCCCAGAGACCCGACCACCCTTTCCTCGGCAAAAACCTTTCAAAGGGCTTCCCCTTGAAATATTTTTTTTATAGCATAGAGAAGCAAACGAGCATACAGGCCACCCGATCGTAAGTGGCAACTGTGACCCATAGACATTCGCACTCACAAGACTGCAATCCTAAGACTGCAAATGCGTTGCCAACCCTGAGGACTAAGATGGAATGCCTCTATGCTAGTCAATGACAGTCTGTGAGCACTTAGAAGATGCTTCGGTTTTGTACTTCTCTCTCACTCGCTCTTGATAAGATCGTATGTGGGCGAGTGAGAGATGAGTACAAACCCGAAGCACCTTCTATGAGCTATCGCACTGTACACCGGCTGTCTTATCCCCACACCGGAACACAACAATGCGAACACTGCTGTTTGGCGGTAGGTTAATGGATAAGATGGTGCTAGCGATCCGGACGGACCCTGCACAAGGTCCTACCACCGGCAAAAGCTAGCCCAGTGGATTTGATCACCCATTCCAATTGACAACCCATACGATTGACTTTCCCTTATCGAATGAAGAACCGAACGATAACCCTTTGAAATTGGTAACTGGTAACTGACTCGCGTTGATATCCCTATGAAAGGGTTTCCCAAACGTTTTTAGCGCTTATTATAAATCTTTCCGTTACGTTAACAAGCCACGAGCCAATCACAATCGTTTATAATTGAAAATCGAACCGAATTTTGATCTCCTGCCGTTCCGCGCGATAAATTCAAACGAAACGCCGCGCTGTCGGTAACGTGTATATACTTACTAATAAGAGTTTTATAAGGGTACCTATTGAGTTAGCGCATAGTTGAATAGGATATCGTTTACTTGCTTCGAACGGGATGCAAGCTAACGTGTGTTTTACAAAGTCTACAAAAAGTTCAAGATTGCGTATTTACCAGTAAGCTTTTTAAAGGGTTTTATAAGGGTATTGGTTAGCGCTTAGTACAATGGGCAATCATTTGGAAATAGTGCTTTAAAAGCACATTTAAAAGGTTTCGACGGGCAGAGGGTGTGGTAAGTTAAACCTTACGAAAAACCGAAACAAAACCCTTTTGAAAGGGATAGCGGGCCGGTCCCTGGTAGAGCCAGCGAACAACTATTATATGTCTTTTGTTTCGACAAACAAGTTGAAAGAGTTCTCGCCGGCAGTGTGAACAGCCAGTGATCAACTATTAATATTATGTGTCTCTTTTATTGACATGGGATCTACATCTTTTGTTCGTTTCTTGAGCGAGAAAATAGTCGATAGCTATTCGCTTCCTCACCGGCAGAGGGACAAGTGCCTTAAACTCGTAGACATTTTCAAGACTAAAATCTTAAGGGTGTTACCAGACCAATCGATCGATCGCCGATTGGTCTGGTAGGAACTATCGATCGACGGATATCGTTCGACTAACCAATCGATCGATTGCCGGTCGACGTTGATCGACTGGTCTGATAGCTTTAATTGATGACGGAACTATCGATCGACGTTGACTAATCAATTCTACCATCGATCGATGCCGTCGATCGATGCCGTCGATCGACGATCGATCGATTGGTCTGGTAACACCCTAAGACCGTAAATGCTTCGCCAACCCTGAGCACTAAGATGGAATGCCTCTATGCTAGTAATTCGGTGGTCTTATCTTCACACCGGAGCAACAATGCGAATGCTGCTTGGCGGTAGTTAAAGGATAAGATGGTGGTAGCGATCCGGACGGACCCTGCACAAAGTCGTACTTTCGTACCACCACTAAAGTTTAGTTTGTTCTCGTTTTGAACCGACTCGTAAACATAACCTAGAAACTGAAGATAAATAAAACCTTATGCAGTTTCTGCATTGTTTCTGCATCCATTAGGATTTGTTTATTTGTTCTGCTGCACCCCACTCTGGGAATGAAGGCATGAGTTTATGCATTAATCATTGGTAAAGTCAATGATGGTAAAGTTAGTTTTGTCTTTGGATTGACAATTTGACACAGAACAACGGAATGCTATCGTGATCTTTTTCATACGAGTTTTTGTGGGTATTAGGTATCTTTTCATTGGATAAAACATAAAAAAAACAATAATAATCTATTTGCATATAAATTATAACCAAATGATGCGTTTTTAGCTTTCACTGTTCTTTTTTTCACTTCCGACCTTTTTCAATATTGAAGCATAAGTCACAACCTCCATTACCTGACGCAAAGTTATTTAAAAAAAATGCTTGACAGTTGTTACCCGATTCTTAAAATAATAGAGATCTAGTCGCTCTAGTTTCGATGCCAAATTCAAGTACCCATTTTCACGTGGTGACAGGTGGACTACAATATTCTTATGTTGCCACATGCAGTACAACAGTAGTTTTTGGGTAAAAATTGGATCATGATGCCAATTTCACTCTGAAAAGCGCCCTAATTAATATTTTTTTTAAATGTTTTTCGGCAAGCGGCGTGTAACTTCTTCCTTGTAGGAACTTCGTCTATTGCTATCCCTTTTGCTCTCGACGCGTCACTAATTCGCAAGAAAGTGACGGGCGATCCGAAGTTCGAATTACTGATTTCAAAGTAGAGCCCCTGTGCTACTCGCATCCGGCTGTTTCGCCCGTCCCTTTGTCGGAATGGGAAGCCTGCCAACTAGGGAATGCAATTTAACCGGTTATTAACCGTTTTTGTATGAAAATAACCGGTTAAAACCGGTAATAACCGGTTATTTGCATTCCCTACTGCCAACATTGCGGCTTTCGGCGGGTACCTACGTGGTTGCAACACTTGCATCTCAAGGATCCTTTTCACCCCAACACCCACCGGTTCTACGAGCAAACGCCCACTTCCACTTGAGGTTTTTAACTGAGTCATTTCTCAGCTACAAGTATACCTCTTTAAATTATCATTAGATTATTAGTAGAGATAATTTTGTAACAAATCGCGGTATTTCAACGAGTGGCGGTCATGCTTTCTTGATCACGATAACCACTTAAATGTAATTAACCCTCTCATAATAACACTCAACCAGTAATACTTATTCGTTGTTTATGTAGGTGTATTTTTTAAATAATATTTCAAGTTATTATTTTAGAATAAAACCAAAATAAAGTCAGCATAAATGTATTTTTTTATGTGAACACGGAAGCAGACGAGCAAGCGAATCACCTTATGGTAAGTGATCATCACGACCCATAAACACCGGCTATTCTCAGTTGTCCGCACCCCTTTGTCCACACTGCGGACAACAGGGAATAAAAATTCAATTTTAATTCCCAGCTGCTCGCACTCTTTAATTTGACTCAATTGTGTTGATTTTTATTAATGTACTTAAGTAGATATTAAACTAACACAGTTGAGTCAAATTTAAGAGTGCGAACAGCTAGGAATAAAAATTGCCAGTTGTCCACACCTAATTTAGAGGGTGTCCGAACCTTAATGTGTTTTGACTGAAGGACCTAGAATCCATGGTCAAGAAAAATTATTTAAAAAACAAGGGTGTGGACAATTGGGAATTATTATTCCCGCAATACCAGAGGAATCGCAGGTGCGCAGCCGGACTTTGAGAAAAAAGAACGCTCGTTTTTGAAAAGCCCCCAAGTCGTATTGGTTCGGAAATATAGATGCATGTTGTATTCAGTGGTGGTAGGACCTTATGGCCCCTCAACACGTCGGCGGACCATGGGCCAACGTAAGAGACGCATTTACAGCTTAGAGTGAGCAACATAATCTTGAATCTCACTCTTACGTATTGCTCGGTCCCTTACGTTGGCCTATGATCCGCCGACGTGAAGAGGGGCCATTACTCGTATGCAGGATCCATCCGGATCGCTGCTAGAGTAAAACACAACTGATATGGCTTACCGATGTACCTGCGCAGATGACGAATTTTCGAAGCGCGGGAACGAATCAGCATGATCCACGCGTTGCGCGTCTGTATGCTGTGCTATTATTGGTTATTAGTGACGCCATGTTGACGCGCGCCCGCGTGTCATTCGATCAGCCGTGAGAGAGATGGAAAAAGTAGATGCAATTTAATTTGCTCCTTATAACTATTACGTACAAGTCTGATCGAGGGTTTTAATCGTGCTTTCGGAAATCATCGGAATCGTTGGTCGTGTCTGCGCGAACGAAGATTCACGACACGCCATATAAATTGTTCTACTGTACCATACTGTCCTTTTACCTACCGCCATGGAGCAAGGTTCGCATAGTCGTTTTCGGGTGTGGGGATAAGATAACAAGTGAAATGACTAGCATAGAGGCATTCCATCTTAGTCCTCAGGGTTGGCGACACATTTGCATTAACTTAGCAGTCCTGAGGCTCTACTTTGAAATCCGTAATTCGAACTTCGTCTATTGCTATCCCTTTTGCTCTCGACGCGTCACTAATTCACAAGAAAGTGACGGGGCGATCCGAAGTTCGAATTACTGATTTCAAAGTAGAGCCCCTGCTCGGAGCACGACCTGAGAGACGCGAAGGCCAGAGCCGTCAACACCGCTGCTTTCTGGGCATCATGTATCTAAGGAACCTCGACTCGAGAAGAAGAAGCAGTCTCGAGTTTGAAGTCTTGAGAGTGCAAATGTTTTCGGGTCTCAGATTCTTACCATCAGGTGGACGCGTGCTCATTGCCTTCTCCATAAAAAACTACGTTCCTGGAAATGTAATTCTAATAATTCGCTCGATTGACGCTCAACCCAATCGCGGCAGTCGTAATTAGATCCATCTATCTGTAATCAATACGGTCAATAAAGGTTTCAACAACCTTGGCAGAGCTTCGTCGAAGTAAGCATCGAATGACTAATTAATTAAAAATAAAGTAAATACAGAAAAGTAATCTCCAATCTCCAGCAAGGGCCGTGGGTTGGGCATTTGTCCCACCGTCGAGATGACGAAGCGATTGGATATCGATTATTTTATCGCTCAAGAAACGAACAATCCCAAAAGATCTTGTGTCAATAAAAGAGACGTGTTAATAGTTGATCGCTGGCTCTACTCGCTTCTCGCTCATCGTAGGCGGTAGGATGGGACTAGGGAGTGCAATTTAACCGGTTATTAACCGTTTTTGTATGAAAGTAACCGGTTATAACCGGTTATTTGCATTCCCTAGATGGGACAAAGTGCCTTGGTAAAGTTCGTAGCTCCGTTACGAGTACCTAAGCACGTCCGTAGGATGGGTCGTCCAAACTTGTCTTTTGTTTTTTTTTTAAAGCCACTATGACCCACAGTATGACCTAATACAAATGAATAATACCCACGTTTTTGTTAACTATCTAGCTATTTCACGCGACAGAGCGTGTCCTATGCTATGGGCCCGCAGACCTTGACACACTACGTCAAATACGGTATGACCACGCGTTCAACAAATACCATATTTCACGCTCCTGAGGCCTTTGAAAATCGTAGTTCGTACCAGGTCCATCTCTTTCTCTCAATTTAGTCTCAAATGACGAGTGACAGGGATGGAGCTAACTTAACTTCGAAATTCGATTTTCAAAGTCGGGCCTGTGACAGCGACCGGTGACTATTTGGTGTGCACTACGTACCTTACATGAAACCGAACGATGTTAAAACTAGGCGACTTTGCAATGTATAGCGATCTCACGCTTTCAGTTTGAAGCCCATGGTATAACGTCAATATTGCATATCCGTTGCCAACCCGGAGGACTAAAATGGAATGGAAATGTCTAACATACATCAAAACACAAACCGTGCGAACACTGCTGATTGTCGAAATAATAGCGGTAAATGAGCTCCACGCGGACGAAGTCGCAGGCAAAATGCAGTACGTACTTACATCATCGCAAATAATTATAAATACGAATGCAATGCATGGTTTGTCCGTTTTTAGCAGAGTAATCGGAGGACCGAAGTGACATTGGCTATGTTTTTTTCGAAAATTTACAGTTTTCTTCGGGTATAGCGAGAAACGAGTTCTACGTGGACAGAGTCCCATCCAATAGCTAGTATTTTTACCCCCCGATGCCAAAAGAGGGGTGTTATAAAGTTAAGCTTGTGTGTTTGTGTATATGTCTATAAAAAGCTAGTTAAGTCAATCTCGACAGCTGTCATCGCATTACAATTTATAACCTGTTCTTGGGTTTGAGGTTATAATTTGCACTGAAATGACAGGTGTTAGGATTGACTTCTTATTGGCCGGGCACTATAGGTTTAATGAAAATTAGTTGGAGCGTTCATTAGATATCATATCAGCTCTGAAAATAAGGAGTCGCTATTACATCCTTCATTATTTCTTTCTTTATTTTTTTTCTTTCATTACATCCGGGTTTTTGTCTATATTTAGTTAATATTTATATCTATAAAATAACACAGACAAACCCATCCGACTGACGCCATTCTCCACCGACGCGTCTAATATGAATATCATTCCCAGCAATAAAATGCTCTACCCTAAGAATGAATAATTCCGACATAATATGATAAACAGGAATAAATAAAACATGGCGCTCGTCGATTTAAGTGTTTTTTAGGATAATCGAGTAGTTTCACGCTTTTTACTAAATAAGTAATAATGACTACGAAAAAACGCCTCAGGAAGCGATAATTATAATGAGGGAGGCTACTCTCGCAAATCTCGCAACTCGCAATAAACAAATAATGTTTTTTTTTTACTTATTATTATATACCTACCTCTGAGCTATTATAACCTTGCCCCTATGTCTTGAAAGTGCTTCTCTACATCAATAACCAAAATATTACCTACCTCTTTCACATCAAAACAACCATTTACAGCTTGCCAAAACCTTGTGCGCGATAAAAATTAGTAGTGCGATAAGCTAGCGGTAGCGGCTGCCAAATAGGTATATACCTAAGTTGGCATAATAGAGGTTGAAATTGGCAACGTGAACCAATTTTCATTTAAAATCTGATGCTTGTTATGGTGGTTGCCAGTTGAGAATATTGTAGTTCATCTCGTTGGCCAATTATTTTTTGCCAGGATGAAGCTTAAAGGTATGTTTAGACAGGGTCAATTACCTACTAAACCCTGTCTAAACCTGCCTTTACATTTGACATGAAGAGTCAACTGCATTTGCAATTTGACGCTTCTCTATGGTTCTGAGAATTGGAGATCTTGGTCCCTCCTGCCAATCTCTAGTACGAGTAGTAAGATACATATTTAAAAAAAAAAACATATTTCCCGCTCTTTTCGTACTCATCGCTTATCTTAAAACGTTTTAAATTGACATATTTTTTAACTTATTTGCTTTGCTTTATTTGTTTTTAATCGCGTATTACAATATGTAACTTGACATAGTGTAACCAATACGTGAAAATCAGTTAGTTCTGTATAAAGGTAGGTAATGGAGAAATTGGAGAATATTAAATTTAAATTGGAATAAATATCTAGTTATCCGATAAAAGTATAACTTCAACTGAAGAATAATAAAATAAGGTATACCTATTCTTAGTTGGTTCTTATTTAAAACAATGTCTTGATCAAAGAATAATTTCAAAAAAACGTTTAAAAATGTCCCGTCTCAATAGGTGTTAAAAAGTATTTGTTCAAATTCAAATCTAGATGTGTATCAAACGGACCATAGTGTACAGTCAAAGCACAAATATCTATACGGCCACCGCGCCAAATATAGTATACATAGACCTTATTATCAGTGGCATAGGAGTGTATAGATATTTTAGACGCCTTGTAAACATATCTCTATGACTTTGTACAATACTGAGGAAGGATGACCGCTTAAGAAGTGTTCATTGATTATTTCATTATATTATTTCAGTAACGAGTCGCCAACCAACTAAGGATTTCCACAATGACCTATCCAGCTTATTCTTCAATAGATCTTGAGAGGTTACTCTTGGTATGTATCACTCCCACTAATATAGACCAGATGATATCAGACTTCTGAGCAAGTCGTTCATTGAATACAAAACGGACACATTCCAAAATCAGTCAGTGGTTGCATTTTAAAATTAGAAGCTGTTCGTATAAGATTTTCAATGCAAGAGCAAATTATTTCGGAATGTGTCCGTTTTGTATATAATGAGCGAAGTGTTCATAAGTAATTATTTTTTTCTTTTTCGGCATATTTATTTGTTAGAAGTCAATTATCGCTATTCACTCGGAAATTATCCAATTTTCCGGGATTAAATGTAGCCTATGTGCTTCAGACTATCTTAGTGTCATATTTCATCCAGTTTTGTTCAGCCGTTCTAGCGTGATTTGATTAAGTAACCAACATCCAAACTTTCCCATTATATAAAGTGACTGGAACTTCAAATTATTTTCATCGGGTTTACAAAGGGATAAGTTATACATGTAGCATATTCCGAAGTCTTACCAAAGAAGGGGCTAGTAGTAATAGTACAAGCAGTTTAAATTTAATGTGGTTATCAATAGAGTATAGAATGCTTACTACATTAAATTATAATTGTAAAATAAATAAATTAATTAAAAGTCAGCTCCCTTCTTTGGTGTTACAGCAGTATTATTGGCACATTGTAGTTCAGGCTCCAAAAAACTCAAAAATAAATAAAAATAAAGGAAGCTTTGAAACCCTGACTACCAAGGCTGCATCAGGACTGAGGAGGTTCTATTATAGCCTATCATCAGTGATACTGCAATACCACATAACTACCAAATTCAATATATTGCAAGATTTACCTTACTGACTTACTAGCTAAGGTATATTTTACATGTTATTTCATTGGTTTGTTACGCGGTTCTGCAGTATAACTAACGCTATGACACTCCTTGGGTGAATATCATTCCAACAACACCAGCACTTTAAAACCCTTTTTAGTAGTTGTTTATGGGGAAGTAGGTAAAAAGTTTTTGATGGTGTTAACATCCTAGAGATAATCGCCTATGCAAAAATAATGTGGATTGGAAAAAGAGTTTATACCTATCATTTATTTAGGATGCCAAGATGTCCTCCCATTTCCACTGTTGGACAAAGGCCTTACCCCAACGTTTCATAAGTCTTACTTTCTCATACTCCCAAAAAAAAAGATCCTTGTTTTTTTCACCATGGACACCGAACTTGGCATTGGTCTAGTCTTAAATTATAGATAAGTTATACACATTTATAAGGATTAATAAAAAATTAGAGAAACATCCATTAAAAACCTTTTTTTATGATAGAATTTATCAGATAAATTAACTTTCAGGCTAAACATAGAGAAGGGTAGGTATGTAGTAATAAATATATTCTGAATGTTTACTCTGGTTTTTTAAATTTAAGAGCAATAATGCCATGCCTTAATTTTATACACTATACATTGGATCTAATAGGTACTCAAAAAAAAGGCTGGAAGGTAGTACGTATTACCCTCCTGCATAGTTAAGCTAGAAAATTACTCAGCTATTTTTAATCACAGTATGATTATAAATAGAAATTCTGCCAACACAACAAAATGAACACAAACTTTTTAAACTCACCAGTATATGACGTGGAACTGTAGGAATCAGCCGAAGACGCGGAAAGCGATCTGCTTCTGTATCTTGCTGATTTTTTTAGGGCTCCAGACTTGACTCTGGGTCCTTCAAACTTCCCTGGCGCAGCTTCGATCGTGGTGCCCCCCCTAACTTGCCCAGGGTCCGTCACTGGACTATCACTAGCCACATTTGCTGCCGAAACACTTTCTTTCCGAAGTTGATTGGGTTCACCATGGCCTTCTGACATTTTTATTAAATTAAAAAATATATTAACTTTTTAATTTATCGGTTCGGGTGCTTCACGTCCAATATCGGTGGGTTGATTGTAATCAATAAAGATTTATACTACTGTAATTAAAATGTAACCGTTTTATGTAAGCGCGTAAAATAAAAATATCAATAATAACACCACAAATTAGCCGCAGTGGCTATTCTTCTTTTATACAAACGAATGAACACGAATTATGGTCATAAATAAATTCTTTGGTATATCTAAAATAGTTCTATTAAAGCTTTTTGCATTTTGGTAACGTAAAAATAATATTTTATCGGAAAAATCGTTTTCCCAGCTTCACTTCCGCCCGTAATGTACACCCCTCCACTTCACCCCCTTGAAATGACTGAACTGAAGTGAACTGAAATGTCATTTTTCGATCGGATACAGATCCGGCGTTGTTTGTTGTAAACCGGTATTTACCGACACTTTCAGGAACTCGATTTTCGATTCTTAACAAGCAAAAAAAACGCCCTTACTTGTAAACAATTTAGGCTACAAAACATGCAATTGAAAGTGCTTTAAAATTATCTTTTTTTTCACAATAGGTATGTATTAGGTTTCATGTTTTTAATTATTTGAAAGACCGTTATTCTGTATCGGTAAAAAGCGTTTCGCCCAAGCTTTAACCTTACCAATATGGCAGTATTGGCAGTGAAACGTATGACAACTGCAACTCGACTACACAGCTAGGAAATAAATAACTTCTTATTTGTTCAAACACTTTATTTGGTAAGTAAAACTGTGAAATATTTAAATAAAAACGTTGGAAGCAGCCGATCGTTTGTAAAAATAAAGTTCGAGTTTGATTTATAAGACTTGTCGGAGTCTTGCCGAAAGGTCAATTTTGAATTATGTCGTGGATTTTACCGGTATATAACTGCGTTTATTTAAGAAAAAACGCGTTATTTTACTCGAAATATTAACAATTAGCACCTTACATTAAAATACATTTGTATTTAATAACATTTTCATTGATTCTTTTGCGTATAACTTCAAATTGCAAAAAGCAATCGGATGCTTTCCGCAAACCTACAAAGACGTATTTCCCCATTTAGCTACTGAAATCGTACTTTCTTTGTTCTCTTCCTGTGTTTGTGTTGTTAAAGTGTTTTTTAACTAAATGCGTCACATGTTTTTGCTCGCTCGTATACGACGCGAATTATAGGTAATATACTAATATACGTTTTGTTTACTTGTGACATTTCCCAAGGCTACTTTACTCGTGAGCGATCATCAAAACAATGTTACTATCTCAGTTCTCTGAGATTTCGTCTTAGGAAATCTGTTTACGGCAAACATGCTGAGTTTTTTTCTCTATGGTGCAACAGTTATGTTTTAAAGATGACTCAGTCCTCTCCCATAGCACACCGTAAATCAAGTTGAAGAGTCTTATAGGGCTGAAATATGCTTGTTGAATCACTGTCTTAGGATATAGATAGGTAGTTATGTACCAAATCAAAATTAGGTCATGTAATTGTTTTTTTATTGATTACATTTACAGATTTAATAAGTAATGAGTAATTAAGTACAAAACACTGCATAATTCTACTTTAGACTTCTAAATTAGCTTTTTAACTTATAAATGATAATTATTAGACTAAATTATTAGGTTAATTCTAATTAGAATCTGCAGTAAAGTTGGCCTTATTGCACAAAATCATTAACCCAATAATCACATTAAATGCTATTTTTTCTGATGACCATTAAAATTACAGCCAATATTGAGTTTTCAGCATTCTAATTTAATCGACCTTTTGTACGCATCAGTTAGCATCATAGCACTTTTTATCAATGTTTTGCACACTTCGGCAAAATGCCAGCAATCCATTCAAAGCCTTTATTAATTAAAAAAAAGTACATGCATTATATTATTAACAGTTTCAATAAAAACTAAATCTAAATTTGTACAGCAGTCCTCTCACTAGCTTGTCCTTTTGTCACAAAGGCCTCCTCTAGCTTTTTCAATTGAAGTCTGTTTGATCGTCACCTGTGCTATCTACCTCTTTCACTCTTTGTGTAGTAGCATTGTGTCCATCTGCATATGTTTATTTCTTAAGATGTTTTCACTCTTCTCTCTATTTCTTGATGGATTTGGTCTCTAACTGCAATAGGTTGTCCGAGATGGACATAAGATGTCACATATTCAATGTTTTTGCTTTCAAGTGCGATAGAGCTATCTGATCTGTTGGTCATTATTTTAGTCTGAAGTGTTCATGCTAAGGCCCACCTCGTCTTCTTCTTTTTATACAGCTCTCCATTTTTCCTACATTGGGCCCGAATTGCGGCCCACCTCTATGCTAAGCAAAATAGGCGCACACCTAAGTCACCGAGTTGCGGAAAAGACCCTGCCACAAACTATAAGGCCCACATCTTTATTTTTGGCAGCGAACTCATGGATCATCTGCTGTAGGTTTGCCGGGTTGTCTGTCATGACCACTATTATACTGCTGTCCTAAGACAAATGGCAGCATGTCAGACAAAACTCCTGTAACAAGTGCAACCTTATTACTAACAGGAGAGGATTGAATCTGCTTTGGCTATTGAATTTGAGATCTTATTAGTGCTTTTAGGGCAGTATATCATCTGCAAACCTTAAATGACTTATTTGTTTGCCATCTATGTTATCTCTGTTGTCCCATTCCAGTTGTCTAAATACCTCTTCCAAGACTTGAAGAGAGAGCTTGCTTTTATTGTACTTCTGTCATTCCTGAACAAATCTTGCAAGTACATTATTGGTCTATATTGGAATCCCTAATCGGCATTTGTCCTAATGCATCGTTTGTCTGAATATTTGTCTACCCTAGTGTTTCTGTCTGTGCTGAAAACCAGGGACATGTTTTATAAAGCTACAAGTTACAATTTTACAGGTCTAAACTGGCAACACTGCTCAAATGGCTGGTCGTCATTGGTCGAGGTTGTATCAAATGGAAACATGTAACCTGTAAATTGTAATTTGTTGCTTTATAAAACAGGCCCCAGTTTGTACAACTATGTAACTTTTGGTTACTGAATAAACATTTTTTTTTTTAGTTTTGAACAATTAGGGATTTAGGGATTCAGAGGGACACCATTCCCATCATCTTAATGGGTTTCATTTAGAATAGGTACATAAGTAAAACTGAGGGAAAGCAATATTATGGTATCTAGGACCTGATCTGATGATGGAGACAGACAATGGCAACAGAATCTCTGCTATAATTTACGTAGACCCTCCCAATTGGGTTACATCAGTTCTTGATGTAGAAGACGCTTCGTCTCAAAATAAAATCGTCATGTACTTTTTTTTTAATTACAGTGTACAATGTCGAATCCGGGGCGCGGGCGCGGCTACACCGGCCGCCACCACCTGCGCTCGCCCAAGCCGGGCGACGACGACGAGGCGGCGCGCGCGCTCACCGAGCTCAGCCCGCGGGCCACAGGTAACGAAACATTTACTGTTCAATACTGCCACCATACCAAAAAACCGGTCAAGTGCGAGTCGGACTCGCGCACCGAGGGTTCCGTATTGAAGATAATATGCTTGGTAACCGCAAAAGAAAATACTCATTTTGTTATAAGCTTTATTTTCCAGGCAATAAGGTCGATTTTGACTAGCCTAAATTTTAATACAGATTTTCTTAGTTTTTTTGTTATTTCGCAAAAACTGTAAATAATGAACACTTTATTTTATTTTTCCCAGAAAATATAAGTAATTATCTATAGGTCAGGATTTTTTATTTCAAGTTGATAGCATTTGTAGTTGCTGAGAAAACCTGCTGTGACATACAGACAGACAGACAACGAAGTCTCACCATAAGGGTTCCTTTTGTACCATTTTGGTACGGAACCCTAAAAAGGCGGCTAACCACAATCATACAATGTACAGTGACCGGTCGATAACAAGAATGTAAACTTTTTATTGCACATAAACACTTTTGGCATCACTAAAGATAATGTACATAGGCGAACTTATCCCATATGGGATCTCATCCAGTTAAACTTGGAGTAGAATAAGCGAGGACAATGCAAAAGGATTATTATCCCATCCCTGCTTAGTACGAAACAAACTGTCTACTATAATTCCGTCTAATGTATCCCGAATGGGCCTGAGGGCTTTGTCTTCAAAGTGGAGCAATTGTTTTCATTTTGTATGCAGACAAGCCTTCGATTTTCAAAATGAAAACGATCGTGATTGCGAGTGCGTTAGACAATAAGCCCTCTGGTCCGTGGAGTGCCACTGTTGACTGGTCCATGGAAGAGTTTGTAGACGCTACGGATCTTAAGGAAGGTAGTGGCACGATTTTAAAAGCACGTCGTCTGCAGCGCAAAGTCTTTAAGGACGACTCCCCATCTTGGGTCCCAAACCAAAAATGGTTCTTAATTTTGAAGGTCAAACGCTTTCCTCACGTATTTACGCGTGGTGTATAACGCGTAAATCCCTCATTGTAGAAACATATCATCTACCAACTATCAAAAGCAGGAAGTGCCTAAGATTCGGTCATATAATAAATAAATAAATATCCAGAATCAATGCCGCTCAGGTGCTCGATGTTATAAGTGCGGACTAAACCACTCAGGAGATGAATGTGCAGTTTCACAAGAGAATGCTTCCCTTTGCGCCTAATGTCTACTTCGTTTTTGGTGAAATACATCTCAAATATAAGCGAGATGTGAAAGCCATTAAAAAAAATTGAGTTTCTGAATATTGATTATGTTGAAAGCAGAAAAAAAATGCTAAACTTATTTGTTGCGTGTAAAGAAACAGTAATAACAGTTTTAGTGCTGTCAATATTATCATCGAGTGATTCAATTCACATCGAGCCTTCTGCTCGTTTAATAAGCTTAATTTTTCAAACCTGTAAAAAAGTGGACAACTTGCACCGTTTTGGAAAGCTTATGACTTGAGGAAGTTATTTCTGTTGTTATTATTTGTGTCGTCAAGTGTCATACATTATTTTGGAGAATCCGCCTCGACAAAAACAGTTTTCAAAAAAAATACTGACTTTTGATTAAAGAACCTTTTTTATTTCTGAGTTTTTTGGATTTTTTGCCAAGTGTTTTTGTTTCAAGCATTTGCGTGTTCATCAGCTATTAGTGAAATGCATTTTCAGTTCCCAGGGTGAAGTTATTTTTACAATCAGCAGGTTTAGATCAAAAGACAGAAAAAAATAAAAATGTTTAAGAAGTTAAATAACTCGAAAACCTGGGACAAAATTATTGCGAATTAGCTCTAGTATAACCCCTTTCAGGGAATAAGTCGAGTTACCTGTTACCCTGTTTAACAATTCAACTGGACAAAAAAAACTCATAATACAATTAAACGAAAGAGTGAGATACAACACAACCGCACACAAATAGCACGCAAATGAAGCAATAACAGACTCTAGTCCAATGGCATAAGCGTTAAACGCTCAACATATTAATTGTATTCTATGCTCAGGTAGCTACTTAACAATAGAAAAGCATCCCTTACCGCCGCCACTTGTACTTTTGTCACTGTTAATAGCAGGTTGGCTGTCGTTGTGCGCACTCGTTTCTTGTCGATATTAACGTTAAATAAGTAATATTCATTTGATTACGGTTATCGAAGTTATGATGGTGAACGAAGATCCAGGTATTTTTAGTGTTTAATAGTACATTTTGATGCATGTGCGGAAAGTGTTTCATTTAACATGAGTCCCGAGGTGTCTGAGCAGCGAGGGACAAGAATTGGGACGAGTGAAAATGACAGTTCCGCACGTGTATCAAACAACGTTTTTTAATCAAATTTGCGAAAAAATTACGATAAAATAAAAATAAATCAGTACTTGATAGAGATAATTTTACTTAATTCTTAGTTTGATAAAAATTGCAATTTGAAAATTAAAGGGTAAATAAAATAAATAAAATGAAAAACACTAGTACGAAAAATCCAACATACCGCTCGATATATCTACAGCTACAAAAGATAGGTACCAATGTTTGACAAACTTAATTAAAAATTTAAAAAAACCTGTGACTTTGAAAATTTTTACTTCTTTGTTTGGATGTTGGTTACTCAATCAGTTCAGATTGGCTAAACAGATGAAATGACGAATACATAGATGAAATTAGGTTAGCTAGTTTATCATAATTTGTCTACGTGTTTGTGTGTTAGAGCTTGTAACCAGGTTTTTTTTTTGGTTGGTAATGAATAACTGATATTTTTGTTTTAAGTCATTACTTTGTTGATTATTTTCTTTATTTACAGGAACCTTAAACACAACACATTTAGGGCAGGGCTTAAATACCGGTATTATTTTCATACAAAAATACCGGTATTCAATTCCGGTATCTCGCTTATTATTGAATATTTTTGCTCTTCAATGAATTTATATAATAGAATAGTGTTATTACCTAAATTATAGTCGAAAATATCAAGGAAATAATGCAAATTAAGGAAGACATTTCAATTTTAATTAATACCGGTATTAAGCCCTGATTTAGGGCCTGTTTCACATTCGATAAGTAAATTTATGTGCCAGTTAAATTTAGCTCTCTCCTTGTCTATGTTCAAGTGTAAGAAAAGGAAAGGGCTAAATTTATGTGTCAGATATGCTTTACTTGACGATTGTGAAACAGGCCCTTAAAATAATTTGTTTTGTATACTTAACCCAAAACGACACATTATTTTCATACATTCAAGATTCATACATACTCATTCCTATCATACATTTCTTAAAACAAAACTAATATGTCACAATCAATATCAATTATTTGTTTATATTTTTCTATTAAGTATATTTTGTTATCGTAGTACAGTCAAAGTCATAAATACATGTATATACACGTTCCCAATTCGCCAAAAATATCTACACTCCCCTATGCCACTAATAATAAGGTCTATGTATACATATATAGTGGATGTGTAGATATTAATGCTTTCGACTGTACTAGTCTAGAGCTTAGTTTGGGACTGGAATTTGTGTGTGATCACCCACAATGTTTATTTATTTACCCCCTTACTAATAAACGTTGAGTAACGGTGGTATAGCTATACAATGTTTTGTCCTTATCTGTCAAATCCAAATGTCACAATGACACATAAGGACCAAACATTGTAAAGCTATACCACCGTTACTCAACGTTTATTAGTAAGGGGGTAAAAATGTAGCATGTCTATCTCTCATGACCAAAGATCGGAATAGGCAGAGCTAATTTGCCTAAACTTGATGCATGTTCATTCAATAATGTATTCCCTTCTCACTCACGCATTAATGAATATGCGTCAAGTTTAAGCAAATTAGCTCTGCCTATTCCGATCTCTGCTCATGACTATTATCTATTTATCTCATACAATTTCTAATCACTACTAATGTACTATTATTTCACCTCATTCATTAAAATAATCAAAACAATGTAAAGTCCGAATGTTCGCAGACATAAAGCCTGAGGTTCACCCGAAGCAGGACAAGGATGAAGAAAAGGACGAGGAGAGGAAGAGGGAGAAGCTTGAAGTGAAGTACCACGTGAGTGGCGAGGATGAAGCCGCCCTCAAAGAGCTGCTCAATGTTGAGGAACAGTACACTCCGTTACTGGCACTGGTGAGTCGTCTTCATTTATTTCTAACACTCCGGTTTATTTATTTAATCGTATGGCGGAGTAAATTGTAGGAAATTCTTATAAGTGGTGAAGTTTTTTTTCCTACAATCGCCGGTATTGCAGTTGCTCGTTTAGCGCTACCCAGGGGACACGTACAGGGTAATAAAGCAATCTCCTGTGGACGTGAGCAACGTTCATCCCCCCACTGATGGTAATATACGCAAAAGATGTAAACAAAACCAAACGAACCAATTCACCATGATTACTCGGTAATCAGTGTAATCACGTACTTTTAAAGATCAAGTAAGGTCTTTGCAATGATTTAGGCACTAGATCATTATTTTTATATTAAGTTTAAGATGAAATAACTATGATACGTTATTTTTAATAAAAACACGCTTGGTCAATATTCGAGGTTATGTGTCAAACAGTACTAATTTGTTTGCATCGTTCACAAGTTCTATTGACGACGACTTTAGTAATGTATCAAAATTTATTTATTAGAACTGGCGTTGCTTTTTCTTGGTCATAATGTTTATTTTTATAATTATTGAAAGCTTTTTTTCTGTTAGAATTATCAACATTTGTTCATTTCTTAAACATCTAACGTATTGATAAGACTAGATTAGGTAAGGTTTTTAAGGTTTATTTAATAAAAAATGAAAAAACTTGCGAGAATTATGATTTAAAACACGTCACAATGTGTTTTAAATCATAATTCTCGCAAGTTTTTTCATTTTTTATTAAATAAACCTTAAAAACCTTAAAACGTTTCGCAATACGATACGAGAAGTACCTACGAGAACTTAAAAATACCACTGGCACCGTTTTTATATTAAGTTTAAGATGAAATAACTATTCATTATAAGTTATTTTTAATAAAAACACGCTTGGTGAATATTTGAGGTTATGTGTCAAACAGTACTAATTTGTTTACATCGTTCACAACTTCTTTTGACGACGACTTTAGCGATCCAGACGTACCCCGCACAAGTTCCCAAACTTCCTACCACCACTATAATACCATTGCATCTGATAATGTAGGTTTTATTTCATACTGTGCTCAGCCCTCTATATAATTTTCAGCTGGAACAGTTTTCTCCCGGAGAGGACGGCATCGCATTCAACAGGAAACTCAAAAACTTTGAGACCACAGTGACCAGCTTGTGCCCAGATGAAGCCAGGCTCCAGTAAGTAGTTTTATATCCCATCTCAACTTATCTCCAAACTGTGTTACATAATGACAAGGACGAATTTTCGTCCTCAACTGTTATATTGGTCCGAATTTTTAGAAGTTAAAAATGCATTAACTTTCCTGGATTGTATAAAAACTATCCTATTCTATTGATATATTTTGAAAAGTTAACGAATTCAGAAATAAATCTTAGCTTATGTATGAATATTCGGATAAATTAGTTGACAGAACAATTTTGGGAAACATAACTTTGGAATTGCCCCAAACCTCAATTAGCTGATGTTGTCCTAGCAACTTAAGCAAGCTAAGTTTAAATGGGTATGGGTTGGGCAAGGCTGTCGCATGACGGAGGAATCGTGGACTAAAGTGTGTACCGAATGGGTCCCAATCGTTAGAATTCGGCGTAGGGGCAGACCAAGGCGACGTTGCGAGATGAGCTTGATGCCTTCCATCAAGACTGGTGGGAGACTGCCCAAGATACATAGATAAGCAAGGGGGGACTTAGCCCAGCTGTGAGACGTTATAGACTGTTAAACTATGATCCATAATACTATTATAAATGTGAAAATAACTGTCTGTTACGCTCTCATGTCTAAACCGCTGAACCGATCTCAATGAAACTTGGTACGGGTAAAGCTTGCACCCCGAGGAAGGATTAGGGTAAAAGTACCGAACAAAGATCAAAGGACAGTTCGAAATTGTATTTATGTTAATTTTAGTAGTTGTAGTTTAGTATGTTGTAGTTATTTATGTATGGTGTATATTAGTCTGTAATTTATTTGTAAGTATGGGTCTTGTTGCCTAAAATAAAGTTATTATATTCTATACTATGAACTTCTACTCGGACGGAGTCGCGAGCAAAACTTAGTATTAAATAAATAATTATTCTTCTTTTTTGTTTATGGCGATCCACTGCGGTTCCACAGTGATTTCGCCAGTGTCATGTGAGTGAGATAGTCAGTAAAGAAAATAAATCAAATGTAATAAAATAAAAAATAGTAGGTAATTTTTCAATCGGCCTACTTACTTAGTTTGCCCCCCTTGGATAGGATTCGATCCTGTAGGATATTCGTGCAAGTTAACCTCCCCTCCACACATTCAGCTAGCTAGCGATACGCAGCTTGCCTCTTCCTGAGGAAGATTACGAGGGTCTCCTTCACCGTAAGAAGGTTACTACATAAAGCACTGAGTATGGAACTCGATACCTGAGCATCTCTAAAAAAGCTTGTACATCAATTAAATCGATTTTTCCTATTTTGTTACCAAGTCTTTTTTTCATTTTTGATTGACATAAGTCCTGACCTGAGAATTTCTAATCTATACATCAATTAAGACGTGTTTATTAACAGTCTTTAATTTTTCCTACTTTGTTACTACGTTTTTCTATAATTTTGATTAAATTGTATGTGAAATGAAATGTGTTGTGTGTGTTACTTTGTTACTTTTTTATTATTAATTAAGTACACGCGTAATAAAACTTAGATTACCAATAAAAATATCTTTAATGTGAAACTGAAAAAAAAACGGTACCGTAATAGGACAATTAAGTAACAGAATTAAGCACATCTTACTAGATGAACAAACTTTTAGAAATGCTCACCCAACAATCACGATCTAGTCAAGCCACTGAGCCACCAACGCTTTTCCCCTTTTAATCCCCTTTTTATAAAAAAAAGTATAGGTTAAACGCCTGTCTGTGCGTTACGTCTCAGGCTTAACGGTTGGAGCGTTTTAATTGAAACCAAATTTAATCAGGACTATTCTTAGCTGGTATTAATAAATATCTCCTTCAGCGGCATGTTAATTTATTTTTTAGCCAAGCGTTCGCAGCCTTCCGCGCCGCGGCCTTACTCAGCTCAGTGACGTCACGCAAGCTCGCGGCCGTCGGCGCGTCTTTCACCCGCCAGCAGCGTCAGCAGTTACTGCGAGGAGCGCTGCTCAACGTCGTCATGCAGGGGACCTTCTCTAGTAAGTAACAGTTTAACTGACAGTATATCTTCAAACAAAGGCACGTCGCGCGGGTTGTGTAAACGCGGGCTGGAGAGGAGACTAGGAGGCTAAACTACGTTTACGGTCAGTCCAAATGGACCTAGTCCAATCATATTCAATCAAACCAAATGACACCACCATTTTTGTCGATGTCAATCCAGTTTCTTTCATTTTGTCCATTCACCAACTGCGCGGCGTGCTGCCACAGCCCATGGCCACAAGCGTGACGACAAACGCCAATTGACACGATGGACTGGCTGAATGTCCAGCTTTAGTCGCTTTCGACTGCGTAAGGAAAAAACTAGTGTGGACAACATACTTCTAAAGAACCGGAGTTGACTTTTCTTTACTTTGGTGTCTCATCTCCAAGGTAGAATTCATATTCTACCTTGGAGATGAGAACCTCGATCGAATTTTGACGGTCCGTGGAAATAGCGCTTAAATACTCGTGCAGTACTGTATTAAGTGGTGGCGCAACTTCGTGGATTGAAAACACTACGTCCTCTGCGTTACCGAGCTCCGTCAAACTTGTCCCCTGCGTTACTAATATTATAGGTCGAAAAAATTACTAAAAAGTTAGTGGTTTTACAAGATACATGTAAATTTTAATATTAAATGTAAATACAGTAAAAACAGTGTTATGTTTGTATTATTTACAGAATTAGACGTATTGGAGCGAGCTAACCCACTGTTCCTTATCAACGCCGCAAACCTGATGGGGGATTATTTTGCAGGTAATTTAATTAAATTGGTAAATTGGTTATTCTATTATTGATTATCAAATTATATTCAAAGTATACAGGCCCTGAGACGCAATACACATTTTAGGTAACATATCGAAAGAAAATATTGGAATAATAAACTTAAAACTAAATAACTTTACCCATAGATAATGTCCATTTTGTTACTTCGATTATAAATGTTTATTTAATGCTTTTTTGGACAAATTGTTTTTGTGTTACGTAACAAATAATATCAATATCTAAAATGCATATCAATTGGTTATCGTTGTCTAGTACCTATAAGAGCAGCCTACATAGCTAAAGCTTAGTTTGGGACTAGGTCTACTCTGTAAAACCATATCTCTTTTGACATGATATCGTATTGCTTTACTAACTTGGCGCCATTACTGCCAAGTAAAATGTTTAATTATTTATGTGGTAAATTAAAGCTCATTATTATAGTCGCCACCGTTCTTTTCCTTAACCATCTGATCCTTATACTAAAGCATTTACATCAATTTGTTTTTATATATATTTGAATTATAAGTATTATAACGTCGCCATTGCAGAAGCGCGCCTATGCAACGGCAATAAGGTCCACATCCTCGCGGGGCCGCTTCTACAATACATGAAGGCTCTACTGGCTAGCGACGACATTCGTGCCCATCGCAGTCTTGCCACACAGGTAAATATATTTACAATATTGTCTTTGTCCTAGTTAAATTTATAAGACAAAAAAAATATGCAAAAATAATGTAAGTTGGAAACTCTTAGTTTCCGAATTCTCCATTATGGCCTATTTGGATTGATAACACTTAAGATGGTAAAATATAGTTTGGAAAAAATTATGAAATTACTCTTCCATCTATCCTACTTTCCGGCCTCAACAATGCACTATTTAATGCAAAACATTATTTCCAGTTGATGCAAAACGGCCGGGAACTCCTCTCAGTCCTCTCTCAAGAACTGGACGAGCTCTCCATCTCTATCCGCCTTCGCTTGCTCGCTCCCCCGCCAATAAGCATCATCTGGCTGCTATTATCTGCGGACCTGTGCCTCAACAAGTTCCTACCTTTACCCAACACACTACAGCAGTTCTACGCTGCCCACCTAGACTTAGCTTCAGATGAAACCTACAGTGAAGTCAGCTACGGATCGTGGAAGAAAAGTCCAGAAAAAGAGGACTTTAACCGTTCTGACATTAGCGCAGATTTAAGCGAGAAAGTAGCACTTAATATGTCTCAAATAAGTCTTACCGATGACGGGGAAATGAAGCCTAAACTGAGACCTATCTTAGGAGCTGGGGCTGGATTATTAAGACAGGAGCAGGCTTTGTCTGTGAGCCAAGATAGCTTTGATACGTGGACCACTAAAAACAGTCTCAGTAAGAGATATGATTTGAACTCTTGGAGGCAAGACGAGGAAAAAAAAGAAGAAGATCCGCCCGTTTTTAATCCTACAGTGTTACCTCCAAACTTGCAACAGACTTATCCAGTCACAGTACCAGATTACCCACCCCCAAATGTCAACCGATTTAACAACTTCACAGAGACTTTCCCTAATTATTTGCAGCAAGGTGATGGTACATACATTCAGAACTCTTACCCGTCGAATACCAACTTCAATTCTCAAGGAGACGGCTTCGTTCAACAGTTTCAGAACGACAGACCGGCTGTTGAACGAGTAAACAACGAGGTTCAGAAAACCAGCAGCAGAAGGCCTGTTGAAAATTGGAGAAAGGAGAAAGAGCCCGAAGATCCTAATAAAAATCGTCAAAGGAACTGGACCAGACAACGCTCTAAAGACAATGGTGATGATGAAAAAGAAACGGATACTAAGGAGGAAACATTCAGATCTAATTCGAGGAGCTCCCGTGATAAAGTCCCCGGGAGATTTCGACGTAATAGTACGGAGAATGACAGCGGAGTAATTACTAGGGTGAAGACTCCACCTAGGAGACATGTATCTGATGTCCCGAGGAGTCAGAAATATTGGGATCATGATGATCGGTGTGACAAAGATTACAGTAGTTAGTAATTGTGACCACATGTGGATTTCTTTAGGTTTATGTGTAGTGAAATTTTAAGTGCTATAAAAGTGACTAGTGTTTGTGTTATCCTGCATTGGAATACGCAATAGGTACGTAACAACAAATAGATTATGCATTGTTTTAACTTAAGGGAATGCGAAAGATTTGCAACATTTTCAGGTTGTCTTTTGCTAGAAATAGAAAAGGACATTATTGGCTATAAAGTCTAACATTGATTGGGTGATTCTTCGAGTGTTTCAACCGCCTCATTGTTCTGTACACATTTTTGTAGAAGTGGCTGCAGATTCGGATTTCGTTTCTGGTTAGGTATCTAAGTTTACTGGACATGTAACAAATATCCAAAAACGGCATCAAAATATACGCCCAATTCTTCAAAAATATGTCAAGAAAAATGGGGCGGTTGAAACGCTCAAAGAATCTCCCGATTATGCCCAAATGCAAGTAAATTTTATTATTACATAGTAATGTCCATGTAGTGATACAAACCAGCATAGATTTATTATTATTTATATGTATATTATTTGCTCAATTTCAAACAGTACCTCCATACATGACAAGAATTAGATAGAATTTTAGAATGTTCTAAATCAAATCAGATCATTTGCCTCATTGCAAAATTGTTTTTTTTATTTAAAAAATTGCCTTGAAATCCTATCTGAAGCCATTGTTACAAACAGATTGAATCCCACCTTATCTATAATGATATAATATTTTATTGAATACCGGTATTAACTATGTATACCTGTATTTGTTTTTGTTAGGATTGCCCTTTTCAACGCCATTAAACTAGACAACGCAAAAGCAAAATATCTGCTAACCTTCACACTGGTAGAATTTGTACTAAGTACTCGAGAAGAGCCATAATAACACAACAAAAAATGCTAATTTTACATTTAGTGTCTGGTTAAGGTTTAAATTCAGCTGCTTTTGAGCCGTCTTTAGATGTGACTGACATCTAGTTTTGACTTTGTGCTCAGAAGGTCAATATTACCAAAAACAAACTTATTGCATGTAATTTGTACCTTAAAATGGTAAACCCAAAACAAATGGTAGCTCAGTTTCATTCCAGGTTAAAAACATGCTTTTTGATTGATTCCGGAAGGTTCTTGTAATATTAATTGTCTTATTTATGTGATAGTTTATGATTCCTAGAGTAATTACAAGAAAAAGAATTACTAGTGTGCTCTTAACTGTGCTCATATAATTTGGTTCATATAGCTAATAAAATGCATAATAATTACAATTAAATTTGAGTATTTAGTTGATAATCTAGAAGTTTATTTAAATTTATATTAGTCATAGATTTTTTATGTAAGTTAGAATGGTGCATTTAAAAGAAATGTAAAATAATTAGGTCCATCAATGAAAGAAGAAATAATACATATATCAAAAAGTGTTATTATGTAGTAAGAGCCATTTAAATAGTTGGTTCCTATGAAATATGGCTCTTAATATGATTTTAGGATTGGAAAACACTGGTTTTAAATTATTAATTTAAAGAATTCAGTTGAACATGACAGAATCGAGCCAAATTAAATCCAAATTACAGTTGTAAATAATAATGAAACTGGTTTTTTTCGGAAACAAGTTGCGGCGGCATCTAAGTCAAGCCGCTATTTGTCTCGCAAAATGTCAATATATGTTGTCAAGTATTGCTACATATATAGCAACTAGTTCCTTTGTTGTGATAAACGATGAACACAAAAGTTTTCAGTGTTTACGACACATTAAACTGATATTTAATGGTATGTCTCATGGTGGTAGATCCTCGGACTGGGTCTGCCTGATCTTATCCACCAAGTGGCACTGTTAGCATTGTTGGTGTGGGGATAAAACAAGTAACAACCGATGAAATTACTAGCATAGAGGCATTCCATCTTAGTGCTAAGGGTTGGTAATGCATTTATAATCTTGAGAAAGCAAAATGTCTATGCTTGTCCTTCTCCTTGCTATAAAAAAATGTCTTGTCATGAGGGCATCTCACTTAAAGTGTTTCAAGTTTAATTTTTTGATATATGGCTACTGTCCAGTGGGACAATTCTGCCAGTGTCATGCTTGGAAGTTCCAAGAGAACAGTGAAAATGTTTCTCCAAAAGCAGATGCGGATTCATCAGTTAGATCCAAAAATAAATAGATAACTAAAATGGCATCATAGTTTCTGTTATATCAGAGTTGATCTCGACGTTCATTTGTCACTGGATTGAATGGCCGAGGTATTTTTTGGGCCAAGGGAGTACTTATTGTTAGTTAGGTAATTGAAAATGACCCAATCATGGGAAAATTTGACTAATGAGCTACTATGAATTTTTTTACGGTATGATAGGCTAAGTAATGATAAATTCAGACATGCAGGACAGGTTCATGATTGGCAAAACTTGAAATTTTTGGAGCGATTTGTTTAATCAGCTTTGAAAGAAAGAGTCTCCATTATATCTATTATACGGCCCAACCGATTTTTATGAAACCTGGCTAAAAACCATCTCTGTTAAAATAAGCTTTCTTTTTAAAAACAGGGTCCGAATCGTTTCATCTGTTTGGAAGCTACAATGCCTCAGACAGATATCTGTCTGTATCTACACACCTTAAACTTAGAAAGTTAACAAAATGCTCCAATATCATAGTGTGCCGATAAAATTAAAATTACTTGTACCTGTATAGTGAATATTGCACAATTGTTTGAATACACAAAACTTAGATAAGTCCATTATTATATAAAATTTACTAGACAGATAGTAAGGTTCTAAAAAATGAGGAATATTGTCGTTTAGTAAGAAAATAACTTTATTTCATTGCTGTATAATAGCGTAGTTTCTATCCATTTCACTGACTACTTTTATTTCGGTACGTCACTTAATGTAAACAAAAAAACACGTGATAATTCATCAGCCAATAGAAAAGCTACACTGACACGACATAGCTCGACAAAACAGTTTTGATTTCCTGTTTCCTGTGCCACGTTTGTTTTGTATATATTTAGTTATGTCCCTAAAGAAATGGAGTATAAGGCGCCATATGAAACATAAGTAGAGATGCGCCGTTATCGAGAAGATAATTTTATCAAATCTCGATATTAGCTATACCTAGCTGGGCTCGTATATCTATGACCTTTATCGCAGTGGATAAAGCATCTATCACTCTCGCCCTAACATACTGGTCAGAAAGTGACAGATGTATCCACATAGATAAACACGACCAGAATGCCTTTTTTTTTGGGTTTTTAAGCCCATTATTAGTCCCATGGACACTCAGTGTATACTGGCCGAGAGAGATGCAGAACATGTGAATTATACACGTTTTAGCATATTGTCATTATCCTAAAACTGATGTTCAAGGCTGTGTCGGGATTCAAAGCTAAAAACTAGACCTAACAGATTATAGTTAGCAGTTTAAATAGCAAAGACATGGTCACACCAAGTTATCACAAAAGTGTGACCAGGGTCAATCGAACGCTACGCTCGTCGTCGGACCTAATTTATATCTGAGTAAGTGTGGCCGAGTTAAAAATAGTTTGTTTCTCGTTTACTTGCAAAATGCATTGAAAAATGTTTGCTAATCTTGCCAAAACGTTAGATTCTTATCTCGAGCCGCTTGAAAACACGTGATCACGCGATTAGAATCTATTACTTTTCGCATGTGTAGCATAAATATAAAATTACTATTGTTGTATTATTATTTTCATATAACTAATATACCGTGGAATACCATTAGACTTGGTTTCTAGTCAAATTGAGAAACTGAGAGGAATAGAAAAACGGAAAACGACCAACTCGGCTTAAATTGAGGCAATCTACCGTTGTCACTCTTATGCCCGAAGGGCAACTAGCCTAAAATTGTGTGCCCAGCAAGTCAAGGTCTGCAACCTATGTGACAGGAAACAATTCGGTAAACATTGTAAAGTCGAAGAGTTCCTCTTTCACTGGGCTTGATAATAAACTACGCAATGTAGATCGATCTGTAACCTGTCAACTGTTGCAGTAGGCTTTATGGAGGACCTGGCCACAGTTTCAACTGTCAGTAACATAGGTAATTTCGCTTCCCCTTGGTTTTACCACAGTTTAAAGTGTATACCTTGGCAAGTTGGATAAAAATTACAGTGCTGTTCGAATTCATATTGGCAACATGTACCAATTATTGCTCAAAACGTGTTGCCGTGGTTGCCACTTGAGAATATCGTGGTTCCAACTGTCACCACGTATTATTTTTGTCATGATCTCTTTCTGTCAGCCTGTAAGATATTGCGAGAATCTGTTTCAGGGACAGATCCATGATTTCAATTAGGAAGAGGGCGATATTTTTTTATTACTATGAAAGGTAGTCGTGAAACTGGTGAATGTTTGTAAAGAGCATTGGTGGTGGTCCACCTATGTTGTCCACCTTTGTCGATTACGGAGAGTAGAATGGACAAAATCAATAGGTAGGTTTAGGTTATGTTAGTTCTTCAGAGGGCCCGAAGGGCCAAAACAACCTAGATGTAGGAGCTCCGCGTAAGCGGAGCTCCGTCGACTTCGTTAAAGTCTGCTAAAATGCCCAGGTGGACAACCTAGGTGAACCACGAACAACAAGGGGGTTGTTATGACAATGCAATAGTGTTATCGCTAGAATCTGTGTTAATAGTTAAGTTTACTTACTATTAAGACATGTTTTATACATAGCGTTTCATTACTAGGATCGTATGAGGCAGTCCGAAATCATAGGGAATACGGGATTGTTTTTACTATTAGAACTTGCACTTGATATTTAAAAGAGAGATATATGTAAATATACTTATGCTTGTGTTAACAAGATATCTTTTTACTACAAAGAAGTCTAATCATACAATATCCTCCAATCTACACTAACCTGGATGGAATCACAGGACATTGACGAAATAAAAAATAACTGAATTGCGCATATGACAAAATTTGTATGTGTGAAAGCAAAAGAAAAAAAAATGTTACAAAGTACAGTGCGATAGCTCTTAGAAGATGCTTCGGGTTTATACTTGTCTCTCACTCGCTCTGGTACGTTCCTATTAAGAGAGAGTGAGGGAGAAGTACAAACCCGAAGCATCTTCTAAAAGATCACAGACTGTAATGTGATGGATCTTTTTAACAAAACGGACAATCATTTTTTTTTTTTGGGGAAATTTCTTTTCCAAAATTGCTTCAACTCCCATTCCATGATATTTCCCAATGAGAACGATAATAATTATCTAGTAACCATGGGATAAGCCAAGAGCTTAGTTTGGGACTTGGTCTAATTGTGTAAAATTGTCCCCTAATTTATTTTTAACTAGCGGCCCGCCAACGGCTTCGGCCCGCTGCAAATTTCTGACTTTCCCTGTGGATTTTTCTATTATTTTCTTTCATATAAACCTTGTCATGACAATGACGAACACAACAAAAAAGAAATCAGCCAAATCGGTTCAGCTGTTCTCGAGTTTTGCGCTTAGCAACACATTTAGCGATTCATTTTTATTATACAGATTATTTAATTGGTACCATTTTTTAGAAACCTGATAAGAAACCTATATCTCCAATGGTTTCGGATTTCCTTATAACGTCTCAATCGACTGTACAGTCCAAAAGCGTAACTAACAAATTAAATAAGGTGCGAAGTACACCTTAGCAAGTAATACAGTAAGGTATATTTTGCAACTTAAGAATTTGTTACTTACGCGGAATTGCATCACCGACGATGAGTCAAGCTCGAGAGAAACTAGGGTTAGATAATATGAAAGTCCTAAGAATCCTAAGGTTTCCATGTAAGGGTTAATAAACGGATTGTTGCGGTGCTTAAAATTATGGGATACTGTTTTAAAGTGGTTAATATATTTACTGATTCATGAAAGGTAAACGTATCATAAGGCGACTAGCTATATAATTCATCATCATATACTATCAATAAAGACTAAACCTAGCGGGCTGTTTGCAAACAAAAATAATTGGACGTACTCAATGCCCATGAATGTATTTATTTACTTATAGTTCCCATTAGACCATGTGGTGCCGGGTTTTAGAATGTTGCCACTCCATGTCTTCCCGTGGATGTCGTAAGAGACGACTAAGGGACTAAGGGCTGTGTAGTGCTGTTAGGCGATGGGTTTGCAACCTGTCACTAATACACTGGATAACATCTTAGCCTGGTTGTGCAAAATGTGGTCACAGAATTATCAACAAGTTTTTGGAGTTGTTGGTGAGTCTGTGGCTCTGCCTAACCACTCTGGGAATGAAAGCGTGAGTTTATGTATGTAGTTCCCATTATTAACACCAACAGTCTAGCTACACGTGTTAAAAGGAGACATGGAATGCTTATTACCTAGATTAGTAATGGTTCTTGAGATAACCAGATACTCCGTCAAGTTTGCGTATGACCTATAAATATACCAAATAATTATACCAACTGATAAATGAGTATATTTGGCATTTGATCAGAGCCTCTTTTACACATTGTTGCCCTTCTTGCTTCGATATCGCTTACATATTGTAGACGACAGATCTTGTTCAATTGACAGTGAGCTGGCATAATGTCAACAGTGTAACTATTATTTACGTTATCAAAGCAATATGGGTTAAAGTGGAATGAACCCAGTACGGTATGTCAAATAGTCAAGCAGTTGGAAAAATAACCAATGATCCTCGCCTGGCTTCTACCGGGTTTTGGATTACGTTTTTTTCCCCACTCATACCTTAAGGGGTATGAAAGAATATCCCGAAATTATAAGCATCGAGCAACAACCGACTTTTAGGAGGTTGGTAAACGAACTTTTCACAACAATGTGTGGTCAGTAACTGTTGCTGTCTTACTCTTACTTCGTATGTTAGAAAAAGACACGTTGTTGCTAACCACACATTGCCGTAGATATGGCACGTTTAGAAGCCCCGTTATTACAACGCTAATTGTGATTAAGCTCTTATTACTATTGAATTAAAGCGTAATTTTGCATGAGACGGCGCTGCAGCGCTAAATGTAAGGTAGCTGAGGCGTAGATTTTATAAGAATTGCTATAAAACATTAGATTTATTAAACTTAGCAAAACATTTTGATTTATATGAATTTTGTACAATTTTATGCCCGTTTTAACCAATTTAAGGTCTTCAAACAAAGTAAAAGCATTTTGCTATGTTTGATTAGGTATTTAAATTAATGAAAACTTGTGGCTGGAACAGTTTTGATGGTTTTCACATGGTTTATATTTAAAGTACCTATGTTATAGAGCTTTTGAGTTCAAACTGTAATATATATTTCTGTATAGTTTGCCAATGACTAAAAAGATTTATTTAGAACCAAGGTGTGAATACTATCTCTGTGAGATGATGTACAAGAGGGTTACTCAGAACTAATTACGAAAAACATGGTCTATCCCTTTCTCTCTACAATTATAACGCGATAGAAACAGGGACAAGGCTATTTCAATATTTTTTTCGAGAATGCCCCTGTTTTGTGGAATTAACAAAAGCTTATAAAAATTAGCTTGATATTTTTGTTAGGAAATGTAAATTTTGTTTTAGGATTAGGATTATTTTAATTTCGACAACATAACATTGTATTTGGAGGAAACATTCAAAATACTCCTTTAGAATGAAGAGGCACTGCAGAGTTGTTTTTATATGATAGTCAATGTGAGCAGAAGTGGACCAACCTCTATACTCCGATTTATTTAGGTGTATATCAAAATGTAAACAAAAAAAACATGTCAGCCAATAGTAGGGCGTTTTCCAAAAAAAGTGCATGTAGTTAAGGACTTCAATTAACAAACAGTAACTTTTTCCATTACTTCACAATAATTAACTAGATTTCTCATTAAAAAATAGTCCCATCTCAGACAAAACTCCTGTAGCAAATACAACCATTTTACTAACGAGTGAGGATTGCAACTGCTTCGGTTATTGAATATGAGATATGGCCTACTGGCGTATGAGGGCAGCACATAAATATTTAACTAATTATAAAGTTACCGTTTGTTAATGGAAGTCCTTAACTACGTGCGCTTTTTTTGGAAAACGCCCAGTAGCAGAACGCTGATTCCACTAAGTTTGACAAAACAGTTTTGACTAGCAGTTTAGTTTGTTTACATTTTATTAAAGCACCCAAATAAAGAGAGTAGTTCATTATACTCAAATATAATGATTCCGGTCCTAACTTTAGTCCTGTTTTACTCTAAATGCCTCATATAACGTCATAAGAACGGTCGCGATGTGAAGTGGATTATCACTTTTTATTTAACTGTTTAATTGAATGCTTTTAACGGTCCAAAAGTGACAAAACCTTTTCATACCGCGACTATACGATGTTAACCTTTTAACCAAGATGGCATTGTGTATGACCATTTGAAAAAAGAACTAAATTGGTTATTATACGGGCATATTAAAATAAACACTTGTCTTGTAGAAAGAAATGATGTATATTTTCGATTTAATTGTAGAACAAATGAGTTATATGGGTTTAGTTAAAACATATGTTCAACATTAATTTAATTTAATATTAAATTAATTAATTTAATTACATAGAAATAGCGGCGTCGCCGCATCGGAAATTATGTAATCTCGAATAAATTGAAATTTAATTTCTTTGCATTGTTTTATTTTTTGATTGTTCAATCGTTATCTTCAAATGTGTACAAGCCTTGGTGGTCTAGGTGATATCATTAAGGAAGCAGCGAGAAAGGCATTACTAGAAAAGTAAAGCCTCGATATATTACGGAAACGATATAAACGATCGATCTATTCTATTTCCACTCGCAAAACACAGATTAAAAAAGTATTAGTAGCGTTTTTTATTTATTTTTTATTTTCCTGGTCATTTGCACTGTTTCTCATTACCTTATCGCTGACATTTATCAAAAAAAGCTCTACTCTAATCTCTCTTTAGTTTAATACTACTTGGGGCTATTCAAGTACTTATTACTACTGCGGTATTTTCGCTTTTTTTATAGTTTCAACAAAAGCGAGCAAGAAGTACACCCCCTCTCTTTTTGGTGCCGTCATATCTTGAATAACCCCTCACCTAAGCACCAACACTTTCTGGGAATCTATTCCAATCCGATTTAGCTCATCTTGCGTCTATATCGTAATCATATTGCTGACCTTGTAGTAGTGTGCTATCGCTGTCAAAACTTCAACAATTTGATTATATGGATAGTAGTGGTGCATACAGGAACGGAATAGAGATCTTATTTAAAATACATAATGGAGAATATAATACATAATTGTTATATTTAAATTATTTGTCAGGCATAAATCGAAAATATTTTGTAGAGTGCAAGAGGTGGGGATATCCCAGAAGTTCCATAGTTCTAGTTCCATATGGAACAATCGGTACATATGTAAATGTCAAATAAATGATCCCAATAGTTCCATATGGAACTATATACTAGGCTTTACATCTGGTTTTGTTTTTATTGTAGTTTTAAATCAGTTGAGTATCTTCGGAGCATACCCCGTTATCAGTGTTGCAAAATCATTGAAAACGCTAGGGTTGGCACTGCACATTTTTTACCGAGGGACACGATTACTTGTATAAGAAACAACGTAAAACCTGAAGTGTCATATATACTTGACAATGTTAACTGAAGTATGTAGGTAATCAATATGAAGAAGTATCCAATTAAGTATGTAAAATAAATATTATGTATACAAAGGTCGTACTTAGCAGAGGGAGACATTTAATATGAATATGTACCAGTAGTTCCATATGGTACTTCTGGGACATTTCCTTCAAAATGAATATCCCGGTAGATCCATATGGAACTAGAAATTATGGAACTTCTGGGATATCCCCCAAGAGGTCTTAATGAACGGCAAAAACTGTCATACATACATACGTACACTATTAATTGATGAGAAGATATATATTTATGACAATTTACAATGCAAGAGGTCTTAAAGTCTTTTGGGTTTAGGTAAAGTCGAATAGACTTGCATAAGAGCATATGAGATAGAATGAGAGAGAGGTACAAACCCGAAGACTTTTCAATCGCACTGTATATGTTTTGCCGATCTGCCGTGATACCAAAGGCAGCTAACTGCATAGTAATAGTATAAGCATTTTAAATTTAATGTAGTTACTAATAGAGTATAGAATTCTTTAACCACTACCCTACATTGCCGTTAGCCACCTTCTTTGGTATTATGGCTGATTTACACCTCTATTCCTGGTTGCCACTACCTTGATGGCCACCACTGGTGGCAATACGGATTTTTATTCCTGATTGCCGCCCAGCGGTGGCAATGAGGATTTCCTCTATTCTTGATTGCCACCACCTCGATTCTTACTCTTATGAAAATGTAAACATGTAAACATGAAAATGAGGTAGGTTTAGGTTATGTTAGTTTTGCAGCAGGCCCGGAGGGCCAAACCACCCAGTAATAGGAGCTCCGCGTGAGCGGAGCTCCGTCGAAACTCTTATTTCAAATCAATCAGACAGTGTCGACGGAGCTCCGCTGACGCGGAGCTCCTATTTCTGGGTGGTTTGGCCCTCCGGGCCTGCTGCAAAACTAACATAACCTAAACCTACCTCATTTTATAGGCAGTAGTATATTTTCCTCATTGACACCAGTGGCGGCGATAGGGAAATATATTCCTCATTGCCACCGCTGGGCGGCAATCAGGAACAAAAATCCGTATCGCCACCAGTAGTGGCCATCAAGGTAGTGGCAACCAGGAATAGACTGATTTACATTGGTCCAGTAAAAGTATGCCAGTAGAAGTACATTGCGTCGTTACAATAGCTCTCGCCTCAAACGTGAAAACCAACTCGTCAATGTATTTCTACCAACGTAAATCAGCCATTACGGCAGGGATGTCGATTCCACACCTCTTGACCGTTTTTTACAACTTTCGCTCAGTTGAGGCCCGTTGTCCCTACTTGGTTCATGTTAGGTAACATAGAAGAGTTTTTCGCCAACTCTTCTGAAATTGGCACGAGCCACAGTTGGAATAACTTAGCTTACTACCTTCTAATATCTGTTAGAATTACATTTTCAAAGGATACTTAATTTTTATTTAGTGCGCTTTGGTTTTATTCTATTAATAGCAATATAATTTATTATACTTATTAATAACAGTAAAGTACGGAAAAATTACATAGCACAGTAACAAAATTTCCATTAACTTAAAAAAAAAAACTTTAGTATAGATTGTTACAAGATCATTTTCTTATTTCATTTAAATGCTTTGCGGTGAATGCTTACACATAACATTTATTTATTATTATTATTTTATTAATACTTAAACTTAATGTGAGGTGATAATTATTTAAAAAGATTGACTTGAGATGAGACTTAAATCAAGAGAGAGAACCTCCTCCTTTAGTAAAGAGATTAAAAACAAAGATAGGAATTACGAATAAATTAATCCTTGGTTGCGTTTATCGCGTGACAAAATATGGATAAAGCATCCGTCACTCTCGTTCTTACGTACGTACTTACGTACGTACTTCTCGTTCGTACGTTGTATACGTGTCAGAAAGTGACGATGTTTTATCCACATTTTGTCATACCCCTTGGGGCCCCTTGGGGTTGATGAAGCGGTTAGCTTAGTTTTTTGATAGTGACCCGCCTGCGAAGTTCTTCGAAGTTCTTGGTATGGTAAAAAAAAAGACGTGCAAGTATTTAGGTAGAGAATCAAAATTTATTTTTGCTGGTTTGCAAAAACATTTTTGTTAAATAATTATTACCCCACAATATAATGTTCAACACTTAAAATTAATGGACATCTAAACATTGCGTCTTTTAAGCAATTCTAAGTTATTCATAACATTATCTTATCATACAAATGGACTTGCCAGTTTCAGTTTTTTTTTATTCAAGCACATTTCACTACACACAGCTCTGGCGCAAAGCACAAGGCGACGAAAGGAAAAAAAACATAGAAATCTCCACAATAACTTATGTAGGATTTCCACACGCTACGCATGTTACTTCACGTGAGCCACTTGGATCATATTCCCAGCGTGTACAGTAAAACACTACTGATATGGCTTACCGATGTACCTGCGCAGATGACATATTTTCAAAGCGCGGGAACCAATGAGCACGATTCATGCGTTGCGCATCTGTATTCTGTGCTATTATTGGTTATTAGTGACGCCATGTTGACGCGCGCCCGCGTGTCATTCAGTCAGCCTTGAGTGAGATGGAAAAAATAGATGCAATTTAATTTGCACCTTATAACTATCACGTACAAGTCTGATCGTGGGTTTTAATCGTGCTTTCGGAAATCATCGGAATCGTTGTTCGTGTCTGCGCGAACGAAGATTTACGACACGCCATATAAATTGTGTTCTACTGTACCGCAGGAGTTTCTACGTACATTTTAAAACTACTATTTGTTTTCTCCGCTCGCCGCTTGCCACTACCACCAAAAATCGTGGCCAGACCGTTATATAAAAGAGCTGTGACAAACTATGCATAAATAAATACACTCTACTACCTAGTACTAACTATTAACTTACTAGTTATTACATTTTATGAGATCTTAATAATACTTAGGCCTTCACAAAAGCATTGTAGGTAAAAAAGTTAAGAAAGATATAGGCGTAAGGTATTAAGAACCGATTTTTTCAATCCCCAAAAAAATTTATACGGTTCAGTTATCGTTTTTTTTTTTTTCATGTAGTGTGAAAAGCCCGTTCCTATAATATTACTTCTCCACTTCAATAGTAAACAAGAGATCAACGTTTTTGTCAAAGACTTAGTTGGAAAACCGGAGAGTGAAAGGGCATTTTTATAAACATTTGGTAAATTCCCTCATTTAGAAGCGCAATTTTTTCGACAGATCTAAAAAACATTTATTATATTATTTTGACGTATTTCTTTCCTAAGTTTTTTACCTATCCTTATACTTAATAATAGCACATTTAATACTGATTTCAAAGCTTTTATTAAGTTAAATAGCAGTCAATGATCGAAATAAAAGCTATTTTATCCTACAACGCACCCTACTCATCACAAGTATACACTAAACAATACTCTAAAGCTTCCTTCTTCCAGCTACTGCCAACCAGATTTGGTCCTACCTCCTCGCCCTACTGAATACTGTAGTTTGGACCTACTGCGCCTACTTGATGCTGCAGGTAATCAGCAGATAGTTAAGGACGATGGGTGTTCCAGCGGCTACCTCCAGCTCCAGGTTTGGTAAAAAACTACAGTACTAGGCAGATAAGAAATCAATCTTGACACATTGCACGACCATGAAGTTTCTGTTTATTAGTTTATTGCCGTTGACAGCAGTAAAACAATGCTAAACTTAGTTGTTGCGTGTGAAGGAATAGTAATAACAGCATTGTTTGACGGCTGTCAACATTATCCATATTCAGAAACTTGATGGTTGTGCAATGTGTCAGGACTGACTTCTTATCGGCCGGGCACTTTAGGTCGACCAATTCCAACATAACTGGGCTTAATTGCGCGATGTACAGCGAATTATCACTTGTCATCTGTCACTGTCAGGTACGTAGAATAGAGTACCGGTGGTCTGTGCCTTCCCTGATCTATAACACGGTCGAAACGCCAGCTCCCCCTTACCTCCTGAACCTACTGCATACTGCTTCCGGCCTACTGACCCTACTGGATGCTGCAGGTAATCGGGTACATCAGCAGATAATTAAAAACGATGGGTGTTCCAGCGGCTACCTCCAGCTCCAGTTTTAGTACGGAACTAGGTCGACCAACTCCTGCATACATAGCGAATTGTCACGGTTTGTGCCTTCTCGGTCCCATTAAAACTTTAAAACGCCAGCTCCTCCTTACCTCCTGAACCTCCTGCACACTGCATTGTCCGAGCCTCCTGGGCCTACTGGATGCTGCAGGTGATGGGGTGCGTGAGCAGGTAGTTGAGCACGATGGGCGTCCCGGCGGCCACCTCGAGCTCGAGGCCGGGCTCGGCGCGCTCGGCGGGCGCGGGCGCGGGCAGCGGCGGCTCCAGCAACATGTCGCGCGACGTGTTGTCGTCGGGGACTGAGTCGACGAATACCTGGAATCATTGTTTTATATGATACTAGAGGACGCCCGCGACTTCGTACGCGTAGAATTAGTTTCCCGCTACTCCCCCCATTTTTTCCCGTTGGGGGACGATTTCCGGAAAATCCTTTCTTAGTGCTCACTTACATCATGAAAGGAACCCCTGTACCAAATTTCAAGTTTCTAGGTACAGTAGTTTCGGCTGTGCGTTGATATGTCAGTCAGTCAGTTTAGCCTTTTATATATATAATATAATATATATATATATATATATATATATATATATATAATATATATATATATATATAATATATATATATATATATATATATATATATAAGATAGATATCCCGGGGTTGTGGCACAATACCAGTGTTTTACTCACTAGAGCAATGCTATACGCCGAGCCATGACCTTTTTGTACTGCTGCGACGCACACATGCGATTGAGATTCTACCTACATAGTAAGTTCGTTTGATTTTTTCCACTTATCACAATTGTATGTGTGTGATTGAACCATCAAATAAACGTTTTATCTATCTATCTCTCTATCATATAGGAAAAAAATCGATTTCTACCCGGATGAAAACGCGGGCAAAAACTTGTGTCAAATAAAAATCTAATGTTCAGTGTCGCCTGGCTATTTAGAATCGGACCAAGGAGCTTATATCCTACGGAGAATGCACACCATGAATTACTACGCTAACTAGCGTTTCTATTCGTTTCGCGTTTAAACCAATCGCGTCACTGGTAGATGACGTGATACGAAAAGTCACGTGATCTTCCAGTGACGCGATTTGTTAGAACGAAACGAATAGAAACGCTAGTCAGCATAGAGCATCTTGGCAGGGCCCTCAGGAAGGAAGACAAAACGAATTGCATCTATCTTCTTAATTCCTAAGGAAACACATGCAGAACATACGTGACGTAATTCAAGGTTATATATTCTAGCTTCAATCCAAATTTGGCCTTTTGCAAAAGGTCACTGACAGATGCTAGATACGACAGGACGAAGACGGTAAAATGGCGCGTATTGAAAGAGGCCTATGTCCAGCAGTGGACTGATATAGGCCAATGATGATGATGTAAATGTATTTAAATAAATAAGAGCTTCTTGAATCGAACCATAACAAGATAGTCTACTTAGTGTATACTATAGACAGATGGTCAGATAGATACCTCATCGTCGTCATCGTGCTGACACATATTCACGACCTGGCTCGCGTAGTACTGCGCCGCATACTCATACTCGTCATCCTCGGACGAATACTCATCCTCGTCGCATTCGAAGTAGCGGCTCTGAAATGCAAAAAAATACAATTATTCGCACTTGAATGTATAGAAAAAAGCGGCCAAGTGCGAGTCGGACTCGCCCATGAAGGGTTCCGTGAAAGGTAAATTGCGGTTTACGATTTATGACGTATTCAAAAAAAAAACTACTTACTAGATCTCGTTCAAACCAATTTTCGGTGGAAGTTTGCATGGTAATGTACATCATATATTATTTTTACATTTATCATTCCCTTATTTTAGAAGTTACGGGGGGGGCGGACACACATTTTTCCACTTTGGAAGCGTTTCTCGCGCAAACTATTCAGTTTAGATTTTTTTTTATTAGAAACCTCAATATCATTTTTGAAGACCTATCCATAGATAACCCACACGTATGGGTTTGATGAAAAAAATAATTGAGTTTCAGTTCTAAGTATGGGGAACCCTAAAAATTTATTGTTTTTTTTCTATTTTTGTATGAAAATTTTCTACTTACAAAGTTTCCTTCCATAGTATAGCTCTTATAGTTACGGAAAAAAGTGGCTGTGACATACGGACGGACAGACGGACGGACGGACAGACATGACGAATCTATAAGGGTTCAGTTTTTTGTCATTTGGCTACGGAACCCTAAAAACACCCCAATTAAACTATTTTTTAAGGTATGAAGAAGGCACACGAGCACACAGGCCAACTGGTAGTTAGTGGGACCTGGGACCAATAGCCACTTGAATTCTCAAGACAACAATCTCAAGACCGCAATCCTAAGACTCCAAATGCGTTGCCAACCCTGAGGACTAAGATGGAATGTCTATACTTGTAATTTCACCGGTAGTCTTATCCCCACACCGGAACACAAGAATACAAACACTGCTGCTTGGCGCAGCGGTTGGTGGTAGCGATCCGGACGGACCCTGTACAGTCGAGTTCATAAATACATAAATAAATAAATATGTGTACACTTTAGTACCTTGTCTATTAAATTTCATGTTTCAACTGCCATATATGAATTATCACAGCGATTAAAGAGACAGGGTACTAAAGTTTAAACGTATGTATGAACTACCACCACTACATATAAATAGTTCGTACATTTACCTATAGAATACTCATACTCCGTACTTTTTCCTCGCAAAATCTGACAGTTACCAAGGGAATAGACCAATCTCTACTTGTCTCTGTTTGGCCTACTTGTTGACTGGTGGAGAAGACCGCGATTCGTATTTACTTTGCAAATTGTGCACTACAATTAAAATAAATAATAGCAATAAAGAAGCTACACGAATTTTCGGACCAAAACAATTAAATTGTTTATCCGTCTAGACTAGATATTTAATTTAATATGACCCACTAGCCTAACTCGTGCTCCGTTATCACATAAATATTAGGTCAGACCAAACAATAACAAATAATGTTACTTTAACAGTAATTTGACACTAATTGATTCTAATCGAAAAGCCCGGTTATTTCTAGTTATGCCTAACTGTAAAATTAATGTTAAACGACGCTATCGTATAATAAACGTTTACTGAGAACAATGAGAAGTGATTCTTTATAAAAACAAACAAAAATAAATGTTAATTTATCATTCATTTCATACGAACTTACGCGCGCATCATTGTTGTTTCGAATCAAGCTACCGTCAAAATAACAATCAAATTAAATGACGACGACAAAGGGGTGAATTGCAGAAAAAATGTACCTTTTAGTTTATCTACTGTCCCGTGAATACGCGGTGGATTTAAAATTATATTATGGGAAGAAACGACAATGTAATTATTTTTATTTAAGAATAAGGATTCTTAAAATTCAGATAAAATTATTTTTATTTTTATTCTTTTTTATTTATATAATAAATAATAAAAATAAACCTGTGATACGCGAGTACTTCATATATTATGTTCATGTCCCGATTCCGAGTGTGTTTTTATCTGCGAAATTTGTTACGATTTATATTAATTCTTATAAAGCATAACTGTAAATTATTCAGTCCTTTTTAGTTAATCTTCAAGTTCCGTACAAATATATTCAATTTTATTGTAAATAGTTTTGAAATTTTAATATTAATGTACCTGTCCCAACTTACTGGACTTTCGTTACTCAGCTTTAGTTACGGAGCATTTAATCCCAATAAAATGTATTATATCTTAGTAGAATTACTTTTTATCAATCTGGCAATACCTTGACATCCTATCAAACTGTTGAACACAGCGAAACCCTTTTTTTTGTCAACGAAGTGGCACGCGGATCGACAGCCTAGTGTATGATATCTAAAAATCTCAGGGTGATAAACGGCGATTTTCTCAGGTAAAAGTTTCATTATCGTACACCACTATTCATTACCTTAGTTTTACTCTGCTTCTTAAGAATTTACAAAGTCCTAAAACAATTTATTACACTTTTGAAGGGAAATAAATATGTATTTTAGGTTAAGATTTCTCATATTATCATTCTCGTTTCGTTATTTTTCGTTATGTAACGAAACTGAGAAAGAGTAAAGCCTAGTTCATACAATACAACTATAGGGAAAATGTTGGTGTGTAAGTTTGTTTTTGTTTGTTTGTTTTATGAATACCGTACTTACGGCCCTTAATGCACAATGTGCTATTTCACATCACCTATTCGGAAAGGGGACTTTTCTTCCCTGCTGGGAGGGATCGAAGTGGCACTTTTCTGTTCAAGGACATTTTGTTGCCAAATTTGATATTTATGTTAAATTTGATAATTTCCTGTAGTAAACTTTGATAATTTCAGCACTTAAAAAGAGTGTAAATAATTAAATTAGTTTTCTCACTAAGATCTATTATTTTCCTCATAGGTGATGTGTGAAAACAGTATGTGTTACACAGCAGCAAAATTATTTCCACCTTGGGCGTTAACACTTGAATCCCTCACTACGCTCAGGATTTAATGTACGCCCTCGCCGTAAATATGTCATTTTGCTCCCTTGTCACACAATCTACTATTATTTTGTTGTAAGTAGGTTTATCTTTGTATAAAAGATTGTTGCTGTTTTCCATATTGTATACCTATATGATAGATAACGCAGTGAAGACCTTTTTTAGAGAAGAAGACAAAAGATTATAGATTTTTTAAAAAAGCAAAACAGTTGGCTGTGTTTAATAAAGACTGTTACATTCTAACCTCCTTACTTATAAACGTGGAATTAGCTTGGAATAGTTTATGCCATGCTTTGTCACTTTCTGTCAGATGCAAATGTCATAATTACAGATAAGGACAAAGCATGGCATAAACTATTCCAAGCTTATTCCACGTTTATAAGTAAGGGGGTAAGACTGTTTATTCAAATTCTTGAAACGATTAAGATACATTTATAAAAAACTATTAGAAATTACTTAACAATTCAGTAGATCATTTGTGTTATTGTATTCACTATGATTATGTAAACCAAAAATTAGGATAAATACTGCTGATTAAATTAAAACATTTCATTAAATAATTCTGTGAATGAAACCACAAGATATCACTAGTATTATTCCATGTGTCCGACGCTTTATGTTATCAGTTTCGTTACACCAATTATCAATTTCGTTAACTCTCAGTTTCGTTATGAAATTCAAAAGGTACATATTTTCTGCAATTCACCCAAAGACGAAGTGAAATTCGGAAATTAAACTAAATCTTTTCCGTAATATAAAAGTTGTTACGAGCAAAACGCTCGTGAAACGGAACGTAATATCAAGTAAGGAAACCTAACAACACGAACTTCTTCTGTCATCTGTCAGGTCAGACAGCTACGCTTGTCTTGTCGCTTATGGCAATGACGCCATTATTATTCTACTAATCCGATAAAACACTTTGATTCTAAATTCCTTCTTAACATTCACGCAATAAAGACGAAAACCGGTTGAAATGTATCGATGTCGAAAAGCAAATAGCGCGAACTGACGCGCCCCTAATAAAAAATGACGACACTGGGAAATTTATAACCATTGGTCAAAACAAAGGGAATTCCGATTGAAGAGTAAATGGTGGGTTACGCAGTTAGACAAAACCAGTCACGAACTGCGCTAGAAAGTGTAATGTGAGGTGCAAAAATGGCGGCAGCATTCGACTCGCCTAAATATCAAAACAGTTTAATATGCTGCAGTCCAAGAACGACAGAGGCGAGCTCGAAATCTTCATCTTCGACCTCGGGCTGTGTTTCAGCTGACGAGAGCTTCGATTCGTTAAACCAAGTGCCGAAAACTTTAGCGATAAAAAAACTAAAGATCCATAGCACGGCAACGAAAGAAGAAGTCGAAAAAGCAATAAAACAGTGCAAGGAATTAATATTAAACAGCCAACAGTGTTCCGAGGAGCGAAAATGGTTAGTACGTTATTTAGTTGAGTTAAGATTGCGTTTAGAAGATATAAAGGATACAGATGGGCTGCCGAGGTTGGGTGTGTGCATCAAAGGACACCATTTCAAGCAGCAAGCCACTCCGCATAACAGAAAACAGTACTGCGACCATTGCAGTGGTGTCATATGGAGTATTGTTCAGGGTTCATTCATTTGTACTGACTGTGGATACTTAAGTCATTATAAATGTGTAGATTACATCTGTAGAGAGTGCGCGCATGTTGTTATGACGGATAAGGGACAGTATGAAATGAGTATTTGCCCAGAAAAAGGGCTTGCAGCTCAAGATTATAAGTGTGCCGAGTGTGAGACAGCATTGACTTTTAAAGATGCATGGAATGAGCCTCGTCTATGTGATTACACAGGGTTATATTTCTGTGCAACTTGCCACTGGAATGACCAATCCGCTATTCCAGCTAGAGTTGTACACAACTGGGACTGGGACAAGCATTATGTTTCACGTTTAGCCTTTCAGATGTTAAATCTAGCTTGGAATCTACCGTACATCGATGTTGAAAGCATCAATCCGAAGCTATTTAACTTTATAGCAGAACTGGAATGGGTGCATAAGATGCGAAAGGATTTGGAATGGATGAGACGGTATCTATGTGCTTGCCCTCAAGGAACTCACCTCCTGTCCCCACTTTTTATGCAACTCGGAGATGTTAACAAGAAGTACAGCATGGCACACTTGCAAGCAATCAATGATGGGACTTTAGAAACGCAACTAACAGAATTGACAGAAGCCTGCCGCACTCACATAACGAGTTGTCCTCTTTGTTCCGGAAAAGGATACTTATGTCAAGTTTGTAACAACAATGAGGTTCTCTATCCGTTTGACAGTGGTGCGATAATGTGTAACATGTGTAATTCTATGTACCATAGAGGCTGCTGGCTCCGGAAAGATCAGAAATGCCTTAAATGTGTTCGTTTAGAAGAGAGAAAAAAGTTACAGGTTGTTGTTGATGACACAGATTCAAATCCGGAATATGACATAGATAAATTTGTTGAATGATTATTATTTTTTACATATTTTTTTGTACATAACTTTAATTGCCAAACGGACATGCTATGCCATAACACTTAACATATATAACAAAAACTGACTGCATGCTTTAAAATTTTAATTCAATAAATATGAATTTTTGATTAAAATGGTGCTGTAAATTTAATAGCTCTAAAAAATAAAGCTTTAATAAATGGCATTATTCATATTTTAATGGCTATATCTTTCATTAATAATTATAATTTGAACTTATATTAAAGTTGTCACTTAGCTGTATTGAACATTTAATTCAAATTGAATATAAAAAAATAGTTTATAGTTGGACAGTTTAGGTAGTTTGGTATTTTTTGCAGTGGGCCTAGCAGTAATCACAATATGTATATGTAATTTCCCTCTTTAGTATCAAAGAAAGGCAGGTAATTTTATTTTTAAAGTAGTTTTTTTTTTTCAGATGACTGACTCCTAGCTATTCCCTCTTGACTTGCAAATAATTATTTTATTTTATTTTTTGAATGACTTTTTGCCTTAGTCCTTAGGATTGCGGTCTTGAGATTGCTAATGTAGATGTGTCCTGGATCGCAGTTAAAACAAATACAGAACAGAGGATTATAAAATGTAACCTACATGTAGAAAAACATACTGAGAAACAAAATGGAGAGAACTGACCATGTTAGTTGTTGCTAGGGGCCCGTTTCTCGAAACTCACTAGACTGATGAAAGACAGAAAGAAAGAAAAAACATTTATGTATGACAAAAAGGCATGCTGTCATGAAATAGATCCAACTCAGCGTCGAGGGTGAAATAGACTGACAATAAAAATTGCAGAAGTAGATTGCTGTCTTAGTTTAACTTTAGTCATAGAGCAAGAAGCAAAATTTTGCTGTCTTTTTCTAACTTTAACGTTAGAGTAACACAGCAGTCAACTTCTGCATTATTTTTTGCTAGTCTATACTTTGCTTCAGCGCTGATCTTCCATTGCAACCAGTATATACCGGGTGCTTCTGACTTTGGGGCTTTAAATGTATATGCATTCCTACTCCTGAAACTGAACTTCTTTTGTTCTGTAAGTTGTTAAAAATTTGTCAAACTTTTATTTTTCATACAAGTTAAATGTAATTTTCAATGTACGCGATCCAATTCTCCATTTTCATTTAGCCCTCGTACCAAGGAAATTTCGACCCCGTACCATGAGCTAGTGATTATATAACCATGATTTAATACACTGATTTTATAATTAGACTTTAACATGAATTATTTATCTAAACTTAAGTTATTTTTTAATGTTGCAGAACAAAAGTAGTTCAGTTTTGCGTATAGCATCGATCTTTGGATTTAAAGCCCCAAGGTCAGAGGCACCCGATATAGTAAATAATATTGGTCCATGCAGTACATTTCACTAGTAGACTTGTAAAAAATTATACTGATTGAACTAATTTATTTGTCCAGTGAATTTCGAGAAACGGGCTCTAGGGCCTGTTGTTTGATCAGTAGTTAAACAAACTAATTGTTAAAAAACATTACTAATTGTTAAATCTCAAGGAAATGTGTAAAATTTTCGATTCTTTTTTCGAATTTTAACAATAGGGAATATGCATGTTATTTTTTACAGCTTCAATAAACGCTGATTCATGTAACAAACAGGTGAGAAAAAACATTTTTTGAATAGCTATAAAAATAACCAAGATATAAGCCAACAAAGATTTGTTCCTATCTCTTTCTAGCAAAACAGAATTTTACGTGGAGTTTACATGGCCGAACTGCACAATGACGTCACCGGTGCACTTCGGATCTCTCTGTCTAATTAGCAGTTTAAAATGCTTGTATCATCCGTGTTTCTTGGCCGATTTTAATTTCACTTATGGTGATGTCTTTTACGGTATTTTTATGTTTTGTTGACAAATGCGATTTAAAAAATTCATGCATATTCCTTATTAATAAAATACCCATTGTGAAAAACAAATGATTTCTATTTTTTGGATGGCACTTTAGAAAATAATATGGCAAACTACTATTAAGTTTTATTAGTTATATTTGACATGTTTTATTAGGTGGCTTATTACATTTTTGTGACATATGTAGTGTTTTTTTATAAAAGGTGTTTGACTTTATTAAGTTTTGCTTGTATTGTTGTTATGTGTAGAATTAGCTTTAAAATTTCAATGATTTAATAACAAAACCGACCAAAATTGCTGAATTTGCTCAAATAAAATTCTAAATACAGCCACCTCTAATCCTCCTTATTATAATTGTACTGTAAACATAATTATAGCTTATTTAATTGAGCGTATGAGTTATTATAGCATTAACAAACCAAACAAGCTGGAAAGGTTCTTATTTAAAAGCAGTGTTAAAATGTTTTATATTGTAATGTAACATAGTTGTAAAAAAATGTAAAAATCAAAGCAATTAAATAACATCGAACAAATCGTAATATAAGCAAATAACTTAGAAAATTGACTTCCATGTAGATATTAAGTATCATGTTTATAAGTTCATGTTCAGTGGTTTTTACCCGAATGCGTCAGGAGGAGGGTTATCTTTGTCGAGTGTATGAATGTTGTATGTATGTATGTAGCGACGCTTTGCAGCCTAAACATCTTAATAGATTTTAACATATGAGGTGTCATAAGATTCGTCATTGTTGTGGAAGTAACGTAGGTTGTATTTTAATCACATTAATTAGAGGTTTTTTTTTTTACTTTATATACAGGGTGTCCCAGAAACCGACGTCAATCCGCCTAGGGCTGATAGAGCAGCTAAGTAATCACATAAAGTTTGTTTCTCCATACTAGGTGTCCCAGTGTTTGCTTTTCACTTTGTATGGAAAAAACAACTTTATGCGATTGATTTCTAGAAAAAAATACTAGAAAAAAGCGAGCAAATAAGTTTAAAAACTTCGCTGATTCGTAATGATTCTAATTATGTAAGATACCACTGAAAAACTCATGAAATAAAACATGAAATCAATGATTTTTGGTGACATGGAAAGGAAAAATTAAAAAAAATCAAATTAATATGATCAATATCTCCGAAACTAGTAAAAATCGCTGAAATAGGGGTTAAATCGATAGCTTTTTAGCTGCTCTATCAGCCCTAGGCGGGTTGACGTCGGTTTCTGAAACACCCTATATATTATATAGACGTCAATATCAAAAAATGCTGTCAGAGTTTCAAAGCTTGCTTATTATTAGCCTTGTGCTATTCTGTGCAACAGATAACCTTCTAATTCTGTGTCACAGTCTGCCGGTCGACTTTGACCCGTAAATCAATGACTAATCGACCCGGTGTGTAATCCACTGACCGGATGCCGGCGTTAGATATAGGTTCAAACACGCAGGGTTTGAAAACAAAGCGTGGCACGTATTCGAGGACTTGTTCAAACTTCGAGCAAACATTTGTACTTCAAACGTTGAAGAAGTGCGGGGTAGGTATCGTCGTCCTATTAAAGAAGCAGCTAACTGCAATGTAGTATTCGAACCATAATATACTATACTAGAGGACGCCCGCGACTTCGTACGCGTAGAATTAAGTAGTTTCCCGCTACTCCCCCCATTTATTTCCGTTGGGGGTCGATTTTCGGAAAATACTTAGTGCTCACTTACATCATGAAAGGAACCCCTGTACCAAATTAAAATTTTCTAGGTACAGTAGTTTCGGCTGTGCGTTGATATAATAAGTCAGTCAGGTTTGCCTTTTTCTATATATAGATTGGTAACCATATACAATTTAAAATGCTTTTACTATTACTATGCAGTTAGCCTCTTTGGAAGGACGGCAGCGTTGGATAGATATTCTCTCAACGAGTGTCATACTATTTAGAACCTCCTCAGTTTTATAATATTAGGACACTAAGTTACCAGAAATATATGATCATAGTGTTAAAAGCGGTAGTGACCTAGGACAGGGTTGTTCAAACTTGTAGCCCCACATGCCCCTATTAAATTTTCCAGATGACTGTGAACCTCTAAAAATAAATTCTTGTAAATATTCAAAATACGGTCATTTTAATTGAAATAAAAGGCGATACAGTTACAACAAAACTTACACCCGTATTCACAAACAATACTTAAGGGATCCTTCACTATACAGCTTTGTGATTGGTCCTTTTTGACCGAGATTTTGTTTATGAGACGATTTGAACCACCCTGTGCGTTCGTAAGCACTGTGAGATCTCATAGTGTGACTCGGGTTGTTTCTTGTCGCAAATTGAGTCAATTTCTGAAGTAATTTTGGTCTCGCTCGATATTAATTCTGATTCAGTAAATTTTGTTGCGAACCCTTTACGGTCACTAGCCTGGGGGTTCGCGTATCTCACTTTGTGAAACCCTGACCTAGGAAATTGTAATTTTGACTTCACCTATTCGAAAAAGATAATTGTAATCTGTCATACAAGACTCCCTTAATTTTGCTGCCTTGTCACAATTGACTATTACTTAAGATAATATTAAACAAACATCCCCTATGATCATAATAAACGTACGGAGTGGAAATAATGAATGCCACATGAATGCGTATAGTTAAAGGAGATTGTTATTCAAAATATCCTCTGCCTTTGTAGATCTGGGGTGTGATTCTCTCAAAAACGCGGTCGGACGAACGAGCGAGTGAATGTCGCAGCAGCGGCGAGTTTAAGTAGTCCCGTCATGTCAGAGCAAATAAAACACACACATTCGTTCGTCCGACCTCGTTTTTGAGACCGACCGACCCTCCAAGTGGCGTTCCTATGACCATCCTGTATATGTCAAATATGGGTACATATTTTTTCATCGAAATACTTTTCAACGAACGTATCATTACGCAGAATTTTCATTTCATCGCAAGCTATTTCTCACCGCATGAGTATTTTTGTCATGAGTCTAACCTAACCTAACCTAAGCTAACCTAACCTAACGTACTTAATTAATGTTTGAGATATCCTGAAAACATCATGGTTTCAGCAGATAGCGTCCCATAAAATAATACAATCAATGAATTGAAATTAGAAAAAGTGATGGGTAACCATGAAATACAATTCGTCGGTGATACAGCAATGCCGCATAACTAACAACTTCAATGAGTTGCAAAACGTACCTTACTGATTACTTACTAAGGTGTATTTTGCACCTTATTTTTTTTGTTACTTACGCGGAATTGCCGTTTAACCGAAGAATTGAGTCGTTTAACTTCAAACTCGGATATTATGTCCTTGAAATTTGATATACCTACTTACGAATTTAATACTTAATTTGCTTAAAAAAAGCCGCAAATTTCGTGTCTTTTTGCATGGACTTATCCGTATTTGAAACTTTGAATTCGACTCGATTGTAATTTCAAGTGGCCTGCTCGTTCCCCTGTGCACCTGTGATTTGAATGTTGTACCGTTGACTTGTAAAATTAGTTGTAAGCTCCATATTTGTTAAACTTATTATATTTAGAGTACAATATTACACTATATTACACTTAATGTCGTTTTTATTAAACTTTCAGTGTGATAAGCCCACGAAAGTATTACCAAAACCGCCGTGTAAGTGTACAGATAGAAAATTACATTGTCGCCATTATAGATCCAAACTCGCAAAATTCGCACTCCTATCTTTGCACTGTTCGTATGTAAGTATGTAGGTAATTGCGGCGAAGAGGTGGAAACAATGAAATACTTATTGTGTGAATGTGATGCCCTCGCCGATGTAAGAATGAAAATTCTCGATTGTGGCTACCCAGAACCAAGTGATTTTAAGGCACTGCCATTGCACTCCACTATCCGCTTTTTGGTAGGGGTGGAGGCTGCGTTGGATTAAGCTCTGAAAGATGGGTAGGTAATTACACAAAAGATCCCATAGGGTCTAGAATCCATAATAATTATCGTTTGTCCTAATCGTCATTTGCCCAAATTCATCGTTTGTCCTAAAAGTCATTTCCGCCTGATGTTTAAAACTTTTTAGTGTTGTTATAACACAACCCTAACCTAAACTAACCGCAGATATTTTTGGAAAGCTTGAAAAGTTGTCTGACTCAGCTGAAAACCAGTTTAGGACAAACGATAAGTTAGGACAAGGCCCGTCGAAGTGTATCCATAATGACCCCGCCAATAAGATAAGATAAGTTTGTAAGTTGTCCGATTCAGCAGCAAGTTAATTTTGACAGTTTAACGGAATGGAAATTTGGACCACGTATGTAAACCCGGTGACAATGCAAAATTTTCGTATCAAACCGCTGATCTGATGATGGAATTGGAAGGTTGCGACTGGATCTCCGCAATACATAACGTAGATACACCGTAGGGACTCATTACTAATGAGTAATTATTAGTTTGGTCTTGATAAGCACATAATGACTTTGCAAAAAGTACAGTCGGCAGTTAAAGCTTGTGCCAATTATTATTTTTTCACAAAAACTTATAATATAATATACCTACTTCGATTATAGTGCTTCGATGGTTCAGTCATTTGGAAAGGATGGACGAAAGAGATATACAGAGCGAAATTGAGTGGAAGAGTCGGAAGGACCCTAGGCGAATTTTTCGAAACAAATCTGAGAAATACTGGAAAAGGGCCGAATCTTAAGTACCCGAAACTGACATGCATACATGACTCGATGTATGAATGTGGAAGAAGCGAAAGAGATCTGTCAGGATCGTAGCAGGTGGAAAGCAGTGGTCTCTGCCCTCTGGGAAACAGGCGTGACTTAAGGTATGTACAGTCGCGAACCGGGATTGTTGAGCCACTTACCCAATTTTCTAATTTGGCCGTGTAATGCAAATCGAATTACGAACAATGGCAAGTGGCTCAACAATCCCGGTTCGTGACTGTATGTAGGTAGGTACCTAGTATAATATTTAAATTCATCGCTTGAGTAATGAGAATGACACGGACGCTTGAGACCGTATCAGTGTAGCCTTGAGAGATTAACCGACGCACGCGCAGCGAGGTTACATCGTGCTATTATAGGCACTCGTGCGCTTTATGAGGATTGGAAGGCATCGCTTAAATCGCATAGCTGGGTCATTATTTGGGCGTTTGTTCCGAATCACTTTCGTGGTCACATTTTTGTAGAAGTGGCTGCAGATTTCGATTTCGATTCTGGTTAGGTATCTAAGTTTACCGCACAACTAACAAATATCCAAAAACGGCATCAAAATATACGCCTAATTCTTCAAAAATATGTCCACAAAAGTGAGGCGGTTGAAACGCTCGAATAATGACCCAGCTGTCAATACAAAGGACACCGCGCGGAAAGTATGGAAAAAGAAACATAGGTGAATATTGATAAAAAAAATATGTTACGTGGCGTGGCATGGTCAAAAATATTTAGTAAAAAATCATGTGGGTATTGATTCCTTAGAAATATGTATGGAGGAAAAAAAGGGCCTATTTTAAACGACAATATTTTTTTAACTGTACATTGAATATGGTTTAATTTGAATAGTTTATGTTAACAATAAACCAAGTTATAAAATATTCAAAATCCACAACATTTCATATGATGTAGATAAAAAAGATTCCCAAAGTAGGTAGAGATAGAGATAGATCTTTGTTTTGTGGCATATGTCATTCTCTTTAGTTATTTTTACTATTGTAGAAAAAGTTCCTATCAACACTGAACTTGGCCCAAGTGTAGAAACACGTGTAAAGCCTGCAGATATCATTATACATTAGACTAGCCGTTGCCCACGACTCCGTCTGCGCAGAAAAATAAAACATAGCCTAGCTAGTTCATCAGGGATAATGTAGCATTCTAATGGTGAAAGAATTTTTCAAATCGGTCCAGTAGTTTCGGAGCCTATTCAATGTAAACACACAAACAATGAAATCTTTCCTCTTTATGATATTATAGTGTAGACAGACGGTGCGTAGGTAAACATGTGTAAGATAACAGATAGCTACACTTTGAACGCACGTGTATCTCACAATGTCACTAGTCTCAACTACCTATCTTACTTTATTATTATTAGAACGGCTGAACGGATCTGGATGAAAAGCACAGAGATAGATTATTGTCTGGAATAACACATTAGGCTACTATATTTTTTATATATACACAGTAGCGGCAAATAATCTATCATATTTATACCTACAAATGTGACTCACCAAAATTAACAACCAATCAAGAACTAGTAGACCAATTGTATTATTATTATTCAATTCGTTGGCTGATTAAATAAGGTTCAAAATGGTATATAACTAATGTTTGTACATATCGTAGTTTAAAAAAGTTGTTTTAAAAAACCATTGCTGACGTGTTCATACAAATCTCGTAAATTTACAACATTGGTCAACTAGTTCTTGATTGGTTGTCAATTTTGGTGAGTCACATTTGTAGGTAATCTTATGAGATATAATTACAAATATGATAGATTATTTAACGCTTCTCTACATTCCGGTGCGGGGGTGTGAAATAACTAGCAGTTGTTAGTATATCTACCGTAATAATAAGAACATATTCTGAAGAAAAATTTAACCCGCTATCTATTACGGTTCAAAAGATATACTTTGTTCTTAAAGTTAGGTTTCGAGTTCCAGTGCAAAAAAAGAGTAGGTAGATGATGATTATGGTGACAATGTTGTTTTTTTTTTCAATGACATTTTGGCAATATTATTAACAATTGTGTTATAGTTTCTCGCATTGTTGTAGAAAAGCACTATACAAGCCTCAGCCGGGAAGGGCGGTTGTTGGACTCGTATATCTAATCCTCGTCCCGCAACACCCATTCCTGTCTCTGCAGTAACGTACTATTGTTCCTATACATACAGGAACATTGCACCGTGCATCTAGTAAGTATGCAAAACTTGAGAAAAAAAAGGGCGCTAGGAAGTTAAACGGCCTGGTAGGTAAATAGATTAAACTACACTCAGGGGCAAAAATAACGGGTCAGAGTGCGTTTTTCATACAAACGAGGCTATTTCGAAGCCTTGGTTCTTTGCCAGGGGTTGTTTTGAGTGAGGTTTAATGGCGGATACTCCGAGGTTCAATAGAGGAGTCAAAAGTTCTTAAGATACCTAACTTATCACACAATCGATTAACACCACAGCGAGAGAGTTTGGGTCAGCATTTGGATTTCCTTACATTTTATTGCCATTTTAGATGTTTTTCTGAACATGCACAATTCCGGCGTTAACCGCAGATTTAATCAGTTGGGTATCCTAGGCACTCTGGAAGTCCTGTCTCGATGCTCAGGGTATTCATCATCAGATTTCAGTAAAAGCATCCCCTAGCGAGGAACCAAGGCTTCGAAATAGTCTCTTTAGTATGAAAAACGCACCCTGACCCGTTTATTTTTGTATCTTACCTGACATTCAAAGCATCTGCAAGACTCCCTATACGTGCACGTCGTAAGGGCCGTTTCTAGTTGCTTCAGGTAACATGCGCTGTGCGACTGGAGGCGGCGCTTGCGGCGCGCGAGCGAAGCGAGCGCGCCAAGGAGGTTGACGCGCCGACGACCGTTCTTGGACTTCGGCGTGCTGTAACAAAGAAATAAATATTAGGAAACATTCTTACATAAATCTACGTAGTCCCAAACTAAGCTCTAGGCACGTCACTCGATACAACAGAGTACTTCTCGGCTGTTTTTATTAGGGTTCCGTACCTCAAAAGGAAAAAAACGGAACCCTTATAGGATCACTTCGTTGTCCGTCTGTCCATCTGTCTGTGTGTCAAGACCCTTTATGTCGGGAACGCGTGGAGGTATCGAGATGAACCATATACTCAAATCTACAGTCCCTTGAAGCTGTGAAAAAGTCAAACTTCTACATTCACATAAAAAAAAGATACGGCCGTTTATGTCGCAAAAAACGTGTATTTCGACACTCTCGAGGGAATCAAAATGTATAGGGTATTTCCCATTGACCTACAACTATGAAATTTGGCAAGTAACATCGTCTTTTAGTAGTATAGGAAAAAATCTGAAATCTGTACATTTTTAGTTAAATCACAAAAAAACAGGGTCTTATGCAAGGAACGGCGGCGGTGCAAATTTTGAATTGAGTTGACCGTGTCATGTGCGGAACCCTCGGTGGGCGAGTCCGACTCGCCTTGTCCGGTTTTTTTATTTTATTTAATACCCGTATGCTAACTGCTAAAATGAGACTATTCACGCGAGCGTCAAGTGCATAATTATTTATTGGTCCGTCGCATGACGTAATTAACCTCGTTCCTAAGAGAGGGTTGGCAACTAAATTATAAATTGATTAGTAAGGCATAGCAGGCATAGCAGCCAATCAAGGATATAGCATTACTACTTTCATATTTTAACTCTCCCGTTCTAGACCCCTTTTTAAATATTTAGAAATTTTACTTCATATTTTTTTACTAAGATGCGGTGTTTTTTCAGGAACTTATGAACCTATCAATTTGAAATTTAGCATTAGTTGTATAACTTGCTTGCCCGCATCTATTAATACAATAAAGACATGAAAAAGTTTAAATAAATTGGAAATGCGGTCTAATAGGAAGGTTTAAAATTGAAAGTAAAACTACTATAGTAAAAGGGTATGATATGAAAGGGCTTGCGCACTTTAAAGCATTTTTTTTTTGTTTAACTTTTATCTAATTTCGGATTTATGACCAAAAACCAACCGTTTCGCCCCTTTATCTCTGAAGTTTACAGGCCGAAAAAACTGAAATAATTCAGAATAATAGACATTTATCTATATTTTAAAGGAAAAGTATAACGAAGTTAGCAAAATCAATGTCTTCGAGGTACTTACAAAATCACCTAGGTTTGGCTATTTGACGACAGATGGCGCCAGATGCACTCATTTATGATATAGAATTAGATTATTTTTTTAGGGAACAAGTGTGGCTAGGACCATTAATGGCAAAATTTTCATATGAATCAAACCAACATGATTGTTAACGAATGTAATTTGGCTTTGACGATAGATGGCGCCAGCTGCACTCATTTTTGATGTGGAATTCAAGTATTTTTACGGAAACGAGTGTGACTAGCGCCATTTACAAAACAAATTAAAGTTGAACTTCATTCTGGCGCGATACATGGCCAAATTTCCATATGAATCAACACAACTGGGCCTCTTATTCCCGGCGGTAAAAACGATATCGTATTTGACCTGTTACGCTATTGTTTTGACGTCAGCCGCCATTACTGTCAAGGAAATAAGAGCTATCAAAACGTTGATAGATAATACGATGACAGATTAAAGACGATATGATTTTAGCGCCTAGAATACCGGCCCAGGATTGTTAACGAATGTAATTTCGGTACGTAACGATAGATGGCGCCAGCTGCACACGTTTTCGATATGGGATTTTGTGTTTTTTACGGGAACCAGTGCGGCTAGCGCCACCTAAACTACGAATTAAGGTTAAACCTAATTCTGGCGCGATACATGGCCAAAATTCTATATGCATCAACACAAAAGGATTGTTAACGAATGTAATTTAGCTACTTGACGATAGATGGCGCCAGCTGCACTCATTTTCTAAATGGAATTAAAGATTTTTTTATGGGAACGAGTGCGGTATCGCCGTCTACGATAGAAATTAAAGATAAACTTACTTCCTGCGCGATACATGGGCATGCGTATACAGTTCAAAACAACATGATTGTTAACGAACGTGATTTATCCACTTGACGACAGATGGCGCCAGCTGTACTCATTCTCGACATGGGATTAAAAGTAGTTTTACGGGAATAAGTGTGGCTAGGACAATCTACAATACTAATTAAAATTATTTCTGGCGAGATACACGGTCAAATTTCCATATAAATCAAAACAACATGATTGTTTACGAATGTAATTTAGCCACTTGACGATAGATGGCGCCAGCTACATTCATTTTTGAAACTGAATTAAAGTATTTTTTACGGGAATAAATGTGGCCAGTACAATCTACAATACTAATTAAAATTTAACTTAATTCTGGCGCGATACATGGTCAAATTTCCATATAAATCAAAACAACATGATTGTTTACGAATGTAATTTAGCCACTTCACGATAGATGGCGCCAGCTGCATTCATTTTTGAAACTGAATCAAAGTATTTTTTACGGGAATAAGTGTGGCCAGTACAATCTACAATACGAATTAAAATTAAACTTAATTCTGGCGCGATACATGGCCAAATTTCCATATAAATCAAAACAACATGATTGTTTACGAATGTAATTTAGCTACTTGACGAGAGATGGCGCCAGCTGCACTTATTTTTGAAATGGAATTTAAGTATTTTTTACGGGAATAAATGTGGCCAGTACAATCTACAATACTAATTAAAATTTAACTTAATTCTGGCGCGATACATGGTCAAATTTCCATATAAATCAAAACAACATGATTGTTTACGAATGTAATTTAGCCACTTGACGATAGATGGCGCCAGCTGCATTCATTTTTGAAACTGAATTAAAGTATTTTTTACGGGAATAAATGTGGCCAGTACAATCTACAATACTAATTAAAATTAAACTTAATTCTGGCGCGATACATGGTCAAATTTCCATATAAATCAAAACAACATGATTGTTTACTAATGTAATTTAGCCACTTGACGATAGATGGCGCCAGCTGCATTCATTTTTGAAACTGAATCAAAGTATTTTTTACGGGAATAAGTGTGGCCAGTACAATCTACAACACGAATTAAAATTAAACTTAATTCTGGCGCGATACATGGCCAAATTTCCATATAAATCAAAACAACATGATTGTTTACGAATGTAATTTAGCTACTTGACGAGAGATGGCGCCAGCTGCACTCATTTTTGAAATGGAATTTAAGTATTTTTTACGGGAATAAATGTGGCTAGGAAAATCTACAATACGAATTAAAATTTAATTTAATTCTGGCGTGAATCATGGCAATAATTTCAACATGAATAAAAATTACATGTCATGATTGTTTACGAATGTAATTTAGCCACTTGACGAGAGATGGCGCAATCTGTACTCAAATATGATATGGGATTTAAGTATTTTTTACGGGAATAAATGTGGCTAGGAAAATCTACAATACGAATTAAAATTTAATTTAATTCTGGCGTGAATCATGGCAATAATTTCAACATGAATAAAAATTACATGTCATGATTGTTTACGAATGTAATTTAGCCACTTGACGAGAGATGGCGCAATCTGTACTCAAATATGATATGGGATTGAAAGTATTTTGTACGGGAACGAGTCATTCGAATACCGATACGGGATACGAATTAAAGTTTAAATTCTTTTATATTATACATAACCCCTTTCTCTTGAATCACTCCATCTATTTATGAAAACCGCATTAAAATAACAGTTTGAAAGATCTAAGCGTACACAGTCAACCAATCCGATTTCTAGGCCCCTTTAGACTATTTTAAAGTGACATTGACAACCGATGTTTTTTATTCAAAAGACACAAACAATAAACAGAAAAATAATAAAACATACCTAACTAAAACTAAATACTAAAATAAATTAACTTATTCTAAATAACTATAATATGTACAAATGTCCCCTAGGCCACTGCCACTGGGAATGGTGCCCATAATGCTGGCTGCATTTCGTCGTTGGATAGCTATTGCTAGCCGTTGCCGAGGAAAGAGCCAGCCCTATGGTCACCTGAGGCACGGATCATTTTAAATTTTAGATTACAGACTTCTCTTATGATTTGGTTTACAACGTCACATTGACAAAGTCAATAGTGGCCTAGGAATCAAATTGGTTGACTGTACGGTCAGCCTTATAAGAAGCTGCACACTTTAGTTTTGTCACTTTAACGTCATGTTTGAACTGCTGCACTAATCTGTCAAAGGCGTTAAAACGACAAGATACAAAAGTGTTCAGCGTCTTATAAGGCCGACTGTACATACAGAGAAACAGACGGCGGAAACCAACTTTGTTTTATACTATGTAAATATTAAGGACTATATTGCCCCGGCCCCGATTGATTACGTCGACATATTATGAACCATATTAAATACGGAACCCGGTGCACTTGACCGGTTTTTTTTAAACAAAGTTAGTCTAAACGGCATTGGTCTTGGTTAGGTTTTATGAAAATCAATTCCCTAATTATAAGGGTGCGTCACACTAGTCGCTGATTTGTCTTTATGAATAAACTTTTAAATTATTTAGACAAACCTGTCAGGCGTAGTGTTGAGTTGCGCAGGTCGCATGTCCTGCTCGTCGCATAGCGCCGTCTCGCTCGGCCGCCGCTTGGCGCGCCTCTTGACGCCCGTGTCCGAGTTGTCAACTGTCAACAAAGAGATCGCATTTAGCGGTAAGCTTATGATTAAGATTATGCCTTTGTATATTATTTGATCAATAGAGCAAAAAAGGGCCTGTTTCACAATCGTCAAGTAAAGCATATCTGACACACAAATTTAGCCCTTTCCTTTTCTTACACTTGAACATAAACAAGGAGAGAGCTAACTTTAACTGGCACATAAATTTAGTTGTCGATTGTGAAACAGGCCCTAAATAAATAATACAGTGCGATAGCACTTAGAAGATGCTTCGGGTTTGTACTTGTCTCTCACTCGCTCTTATTAAGAGCGAGTGAAAGAGAAGTACAAACCCGAAGCATCTAAATGCTCACAGACTGTATATCAAATGACAATCTCATACAAATTGACCTACTGCTCTACTTTGAAATCAGTAATTCGAACTTCGGATCGCACTGTCACTTTCTTGCGAATTATTGACGCGTCGAGAGCGAAAGGGATAACAATAGACGATATAGATCGAAATACGGATTTCAAAGTAGAGCCCCTGGTCCCAAACTAAACTCTAGGCTTGTACTATGGGTAAAGACAACGATAAACATACTTGTCACGGACCTAAAAAAAACACGGACGTAATATTGCACCAAAAAGGTGTGAAGCATGCAAGGTCGGCACTTTCGTTCGTTATACACGACTTACCGCACGCACACAGATAAACTACGTAAGACAACGCGCCGAGCCACAGCACGAGTGACAGTTTACGTGTGTGCGTGTGCACGCACGCAGACAGCCATTTTGCATGCTTCACTCATGATTAGACGAGGTTACATCCACTTGTATAGAGTAATACATACTTGAATAGAATTTATCAAACTTTTTTTTACTTACCTATAACTTCAGGGGCATCACTATACCCCCAGTTGCTATGTTCCCCGTTAAACTCCACTTCATTATTCTGTGCGTCTGTCTGTTCATTCCATAGCTCGTTAGCTTTGGTATTCTGGTATATAGTCTCCGTGGAAGCGTTGCCATTTTCCACATCGTAAGGACGATCAGGCTGTTGCAGCACCTTTAAAATAGATAAAATATTAGGAGAAAGACCCATAGATATTTGCATTCTTAAAACTACAATCTTAAGACGGCAATTGCGTTGCCAACCCTTAGGACTAAGATAGAATACCTCTGCTAGTAATGTCCCCGGTTGTGTTATCTCCACACCGGAACAACAATTGATTAAATTAATTTATGATGTACGTTGATGATATTACTACTTACAACATGAATCTTTCTTAGTAAATAATGCTTTAGGTTATGGTGACAGAGTTCAAATTAAATTAACTATGAAATTGTTTTTTAAATAATGAAAATCTTGGAAATTATGTGTGTGTGGACTACATGTTATACCACATTAAATACTCCAAATAGGCTCTAGAATCGATGGTTAAAATTTTGCAGGTTACTCGTTCCCATCCTGTATTAAATACCTGATAATGTGCTCTGGTCCCCAGGAAGAACACTGCACCTGAATTTCCCGCATTCATTATCACTGTAATAAAAAAACGGATCATAAGTATCTTTACATTTAGATGAGGAAATAAATAGTATTTATTTCATTTTAACTATTTATGACTTAGTTTTTAGTTTTAATTTATAACAGTTAAAACTATCCTTATATAATGAAAAATTCATTTTCAAAATAGATAAATTGTACATACATTTGAACCTTAATTTAATACTTAACTAACTTGTAACTAAAATTAAAATTGTTTAAGAAATTTTTGACTTGTTGTCAACTTTGAAAAGTCATATTTGTAGGCAATTGTATGGGAAAAACTCAAGTGTCACTAATTATGTGACCACCACTGTATATGTATACTTACATACATCTATAAGATAATTTTAGGGTGGGCAATGGTACAGTCACCAGCAATAATATATTATCCAAAATTAGGCGCAAAAATATCTGACACGCTCTTATACCTCTTGTAATAGAGACGTATTACATATTTTTGCACCCAATGTTAGATAATATATTAATGCTGGTGACTGTACCCCTAGGGCTAAAGGAACCCGAAGTGACAGTGTTCCAATTTTGAACTTTAGAATAATAACAGTCAAATTTGCATAAATTTCCTGCAATAACATGAATAAATCTGATAAATATGTGTATATATCTCATTCTAGTCATGAATTACTTATAGAGGATACAGAGGATTTCAATTTCTTATTTTTATTTTGTTTGGCGAATAAGTGGGCAAAATAACAGTAATTTATACTAATGTAATAAAAAAAGTATGACTTCTTGTCTATGGATTGCGGGCTAATAGCCTCAGTTGTATTGTACTCGTTCGTTTGAGTATACAATACAATAAAATACCTACTCTTTAGTGCCGAACACAAATAATTACAAATTAAACAAAGAATAACAATTAAATATAACATGATAAATACAGGCAGTCTTATCGCTACAATGCGATCCCTTCTAGACTACCCTAATATAAGAAAATGCGAAAAACAGATATATAACACCACGTTGATGTGTTTTTATGAGTGTATATTCTTTGCCTGTCCTAATTTTATAGAGCTGTAACTAACTATAGCTGCAGATATTCTATTATCACGCGTATATCGTTTATTTATCGTTAAATTGTCACCAATTTAGCGTTGATGGACACAAAATATAACAAAACTACTAAGTTTCATGAATAATACACGATATTTTGTGAAATAAGCACGCACGTTGATAAAAACCAATATAACCAAAAATCCGATAATCACCCAAATAAACCGTTGTAATATATAATTATTAATAAAGTACCTTAAGCGCTTGCACTTCGTTGTCTAAATATATCCTTTTATTCACGAGTTACGTAATATTTTAACGTATTTTTGTTGTTCCGATATTTTACAAGGTTTGTTGACAGATCGTCGCAATGACGTTTTTGAACTGCGCGCGCATATTCAATGTTGCCATGAAAGGGCTAACAGAGGCCCTACTTTGGAAATCGAAGTTCGAAGTTACTTTAGCTCCATCCCTGTCACTCGTCATTCGAGACTAAATCGAAAGAAAGGAATGGAGCTAACGTAACTTCGAACTTCGATTTTCAAAGTAGGGCCTCAGAGGCTCTACTTTGAAATCCGTAATTCGAACTTCGTCTATTGCTATCCCTTTTGCTCTCGACGCGTCATTAATTTGCAAGAAAGTGATGGGGCGATCCGAAGTTCGAATTACTGATTTCAAAGTAGAGCCCCAGGTCTGTGAGGAAATTCCGATCAGAGGCCCGTTACACAAAGCTACAAGTTACAAAATTACAAGCGGAAGTCAGTGGCACGTTTTATAAAACTACAAGATACAATTTTACAGGTCTAAACTGGCAACACTGCTCAAATGGCTAGTCGTCATTGGTCGAGGTTGTGTCAAATGGAAACTTGTAACCTGTAAATTGTAATTTGTAGTTTTATAAAACAGGCCCCTGTTTCTAACAAACACTGCCAAGCGGTGATTTGAATTGACAAGTGGTAGGCAACATTACCATATTATGAAAATCGATTTATTTTTATTACTTTTAAATCTGTCATAAGATTATGGTAGACCTTGGGTAGACCTATATTGCCTATATGTACCTACTTGGAATTTTATTTTTTTAAGAAAGAAGTGTCAGTGCCATGCAGCGTTACTACGATTTTTTATTGTTGATCAGTAATTGATAAAAGTAATAACGTATGTCTATCGTTAATATTTTCGGATTTTATTTATCAGTTATTGATTTATATCCCAAGGTATAGGTGTACAAGGAATATAAAAAAATATTATGTACTGTCTTTTTCATTGTAACATACATACCATAAAATTAATTATTTGTTGATGTAGGCGCAATAAAATAACAATCATTTCCCTTTACCTAAAAATGGGAAAGATTTAGTAGCGTTCTATTTAGGTTTTTTTTCTTTTGTTAAGGCTTGAAAGTGTAAATAAAGATATCAGATCAGGGATACCTTACCTCCATAGGCTATTAATTTATATATTACTCTGACCACTTGATTCAATATAAAATATATTTTATTTTCTCAAATGTAGTCAATGTGATCTTATCTTATCTCACTTAGAACCCCTTTAGGATTTTTTATACAATTACGAAAAGTGCGCGTTTCCTTGCGGTGTTTTTCCTTCAGGGTAAGAGCAACAGGTAACCTTAGGTACTTAAATTAATTAGGAATGACAATAGTACATGAAGAATGCTGGGGTTTAAAACTATTGAGCTCGTTACCTTAAGATCACGAGGTGACATGGTAATTATCATGTAACAAATACATTCCTAAGAAATGTTTCTCTAAAGAATAAACCCAAAAAATTACATTTTGAAACGTATAATAATAGCGACTTAACTTACATACCTAATTATGTTAATAAATAAGTATTTAATGGCGTGAAAGTGTTGCATCTTTTTAAAGGGGTCTATGGTCTAGGTATATAGTCTACCATAATTTTAGTCATAATATGTTTAGTAGTGTAAAGTAGTTTTTGAGGAAACGGTTTTTTTTTTGGATTTTTATAAAACAATCTTAAATTGACCTAGCGTTATACAAGTTAGATATCTTTAAAAATCTGAGAAAGTAATAATGACTTTTTATAATTAATTACCAACAAAATATATGGAAAACAAAAGGCTCCAAAAACCGTATTTTGGTAGCTGAGATAGCATTGAAAAACCACAAAAAGGAGTCAAATCTACCACACCGGTGCTGTAAGCAGTCATTCTCAAGTTCAAGCATTCGTCATTCTAGGGCGTCGCGGGTATCCAAATAGGTACAGTCTAGCAATTTCTTCTAGTCGACAGAATGGCAAATGTTGAAGTTATGCAACATGAGACAGGGTCTGAATTTGGGTGTGTGTGCACTTGAGTGAAGTGGCTGCACAGTACCGCTTTACCGTGAGGTACCGGACTCCTCGATCGTTTAAGTCGTTGCTGTCTTATATACGAAGCGGGCTTCAAAACTTCGATAGCGCGATGTAGAATATAAGGGTATGGTGAGGAGACAGAGAGAGCCTGGAAATAGACTTTAGTGTGGTTTTGATACGGTCTAAATAAATGTAATTTTAAATCATTCAATGTACGCTAATACAATAAAAATAACTCTATACAGTTCAAAAAAGGTAATTAACTAGATTCTGTGGCGCATCGGGCATGTTTGCTGACACCATGCCATGCTGATAACTTTCACGCTAAAATGCGAAAAAAATTGCGTCGCTGTGATATATAGTACGGGGCAGTGCCAACAGCATACTCAGGGTGCTGGCGGACTGGCCCGACAGCCCTTTGCAGAGGTAAGGGTGTCTGCGTTAGTGAATTATTTCACTGATCAGATTTATTATATTAGGTAATTAAATTTAAAGCGCGTAGTTTACATTGTAACTAACTTAGATTATAAGCAATTACTAAGACTCTGTTGTCTTAAAAATAAAAACACTTTTAATTTAAATTTGAATTTAATTAACCTAACAGACAAAGGAGTCGGTTTGTACAGTTGAAATTTAATGCTTACCATTCTGAAGTGGCAAAAAAAGGTCAAATTTAAATCATTTCAATCATTGTGAACATTGATTTTATTCAGGATTTTTATTTTTAAGAAAGATAGTGGCTGAAAATAATTTTGGATGGGAAAGGAGAGGGACATTACCATAAGGGTGAGTATCCACCAGAGCTGAGCGAGGTAGCGGAGCGGTATGCGAAGAAAAAAATCACTACTAGGATAGCTGAGCGAGGCTAGGAAAATAAAGTAATCCTATTAGTGGTTTTATTCTCGCGCACCAAGTCCGCAAGTGTAAGGCAGCCTCTATTTTAGTCTCCTAATGAACAACTTTATGGTTTCGTAAAATATGGCTACCAATAGAACAGTCAAAGATATAATCATACTTCAAATAAGAAAATGATGTTGTATCTACTTCACGATACTCTGTACGTCTGTGGAGGGGTAGGAATCAGGTTTCTCCAAGCAGTTAAGGGGATTATTATTTGCAACTCTACCGGTTATGGCTGTACTGCTAAATCTGCTAATACTACTTTAGTGTCATATGTGTTGCTCAATAATGCATAAAAACTGCTTATTTTTGCTACTCGAATGAGCAACGTCATTTATTACCTGATTTAGACTTTTGGACTTGTTTATTTTATTATTTAGTAAAGTAAAAATCATTTCTCGAGCCTCAAAATATGAATATGATTGTTTTGAAACCATATTGGAATAAGGTTTTTGATTTGTTGCACATAGAAATGCAACAAACTTAGATCTGTTAAGGTAACTGCAAACTAGGGGCAGTTGTATTGTCCTTACTACACATAGAATCTCTATTGCCCGCACAAGAGATTAGTTGCATATAGGATTTAATTAAGCTGAATAATCGAGAGTTTGGTTATTCCAACTCTTAACTAATTAGACAGCGGCAGCGTGGACACGACAGGTAGATCAATAGATGGTATAGATGAATTACCGAGACCGTGGAATTGCATATGTAGTGGTTGTACCGTTCGCATGAAAAGGAAAACCATTTAAGTTTTCTTCTTAATTTAATGAGATTACCCTAAACAAGTGGAAAAAGTAGGTATGTCTTTTTTTGCTTTTAGTCGCTATCATTTATCTAAATTTTCATCTTTAAGGTTGAAAATTGCTTATGGGAGAGATGAAAATTATATATAGTTCTCCTGATGACTTCTTGATCAAAATCATCTACTGCCGACGAACCGTACGTAACTTTTTCTTACTCGGAGAGAGGAATTTTTTCGTTGCTTTGAATTTGTCACTCTTACTCTCGGTCATAATTTTATAAATAGTCGAGAGAGAAACACCTGTAGCTTTTTCAACGAATTGGGCAGCGGTGTAAGGTGAATATTCATTTATCATTACTTCGAGTTCAAAATATTTATGACAGTTAAAATTATTTGTTTGACTCTCAATCGGACCAAAATAACTGTTACTTTCTGCCATATTTTTTCGCACGTGCCCGGTCAAAATAATTCTGAAAATTGCGAGTATCCAATAAAATAGTTTTTAAAGTTGTGGGTAATTCTATAGCTCTGCCTACCCCACTCTGGGATTACAGGCGTGAAGGTATGTATGCATGTACAATAAAATAAGACGTATATTTTAGTGCATTGTAAAAAGTATTTAGAATTTGACACTGACATTATTTTTGTACTTACTTATTTAATATATAACAAAACTCTTATTATGCTGATGGTATAAGAAGTGAGGAAATTTAAATATAGAATGCCTGTAAAGACATGTTACCACTACATATGCAATTCCACGCTCTCGGTAATTCATCTATAGTCAACTTGCCTATCGGCCCAAGATGTAATTCCAGGCACGGCCAAATGTTTGTGTGATTAGCGCGAGAATTTGTTTCTAAGTCTTGGATGTTTTCTATTTATTTAAGTACCTATATACTTCTCTATATGTATGTCTGATTGTCTAACGTTTTTTAGTACCCATGTCCATTTTACAAGCTTAGAGTTTAGGTTGGAACTAAGGTCCGTAATAATATACTGATCTTGACTTCAATGTCCGTCTCAAGATGCATGAGAAATTACAGTTTTCTGACGTTTACTTTGACGTATCTTGTAACGGATCTCGCTCAAGATGAATTTATTAATACGGCCCTAAGTCAATTGTTGTCGTCTCCTGATATTTACTTATAATTATTATTATTTGACGCCACTAGTTGTGATTCGCCTTAACTGTTAGCGGTAGTTTAGCGAAGCATCCATGCGTGCCTGTAACGCAAGAGTAATACTCTTAATTACCGTACTGCGCGAAGCCAAAATAAGGGTTATGACTTTAAAAAAGTTAGTTTTTATGTAAGAGCTAGATGCTCTAGTCGGTGAAGTAAGTGACACTTTTCTCTGTTCTTTGCCAGCCTTTTTTCCTCCAAGTGATACGACATTTTTAGTCAGTCCAGGGACCCAATTCTCGTGACTTCGAGATGATTTTTCATGCGAGATATGTCGGAAAAATGTATGCAGTTGACAGGACCCTTATTCTCGTGACTTCGAGATGATTTTTCATGCGATATACACTGTCAACTGCGTACATTTTTTTGACATGTCTCGCATGAAAAATCATCTCGAACTCACGAGAATTGGATCCCAGTTCATCTCGCATGAAAAATAATCTCGAAGTCACGAGAATTGGGTCCCTGGCCTCGACCCTTGGTGGCCAATATTTATGCGATGAGCTCGAGTATTGCTTCGTACCTGAGTCTAATTACTAATACAAGTCTGAGTATGTTTATAGTCGACAAACGACATAAAAAAATACATGATGTATTTATAAAATAACTGAAAATTAAAACTAAAACTAAGGTAAAATAAAACGAAATCTAAGATGTAAAGTAGTTTACACGTATATTCGTTGTCTAGCACCCATAACAAGCCTAAAGCATAGTTTGGGACACGGTCAATGGGTGTGACATTGTCCCCTCATATTTATTTATTATTTCGTCAAACAATCATAATCATAACTTTACGTTCGAGCTGGAAATTACCTTGATAGTCCCCTCAATGCTTGTTTGGTAGAGTAGAGGCATGTAGAGGTAACCAAATCAAACTTTTCGGACTTATCACACATTATTCACAATAGCTTACGCTATATTAACTGACTTTTTATTTTAATTTAGCCAAAAAATAAGATTCGTAGCAACACACTTGGTGTGACGCCTTTCATGGTCTTTGTTTTCTAAATATTAAAGAAAGGTTATAAGGTTATGGGCCCAGTTTTGTGAGTTGAGATTGTACGTAATTTATATCGATAATAATTATATTACAATAGAATAACTTAGGGACTAAGTACACAATAGCAGCAGCAGAACAACAGCATTCCAAGCTGCGTAAAATTCTTTCTTGGCGCCAGATTAACACTAAAATGGCGTACTCAGAGTATGTTACCAAAATACACATAACTTACTTAAACGCATATACACTATCAACTTGCTAACCACACCATCGAAATGAATGGAAAGCGAGTAAGCAGTGTAATTTGGTTTCAAAACTTGTACAACGCTACAATAGTAAATTTCTAGCAATTTTTATTATCATTACAATCTTCGAAACCACAAAAACTCTAAATACATCTATCCTAACCCGCGAATAAATGGAATAAAGTGAAAACAGAAGATAGTCTATGCAGACGTCTTTTGTATTGAAGTCTCGAATCGATATTGAGTTATTTATAGACAGCATCGATTCCTTTTACGTAGACTAGTGTGACGTAGCGGACGTAGGACTACGTTAACGGTACGTAATGGCTGGCAGCTGGCTGATTCATGCAGCTGCATGCCTTAATGCCGTAATGTAGTAACAATGGATTCTGTTATTTTTGCTTGGGAATGAAATTAGTTTGAGGAGTTTCACAATCGCATCAATTGGTTTTGTGTTGCATATCTCATATAAAACCAATTGGTTGTTATAACCAATATATTCGTATTCTATTATATTCTAGTCTCCAATTCAAGATTAGAAATGTTTGTTTTGTGGGAGATGACGCCATTTGGCTTAGCGAAGCAGGTCAATAGAGCTTTTAAAGTGATGTAGAGCTCAAAACCCTAACTTTAAGCTTTTAAATTGTACATGTTTATGGTTATTAACGATAAAAAAAACTAATCTTTTGGAATCTGATACTCTGAAGTTACACACCTTTGCTCACTGGTTGCCGCGGCCTACATTACCCACAGCTACGTCAAGCAAACGGACCAATCAGAACCCTGGGTCTGCATCGCGCTATCGAAGTTTTTAAACATTTCAGTATAAATACAAAACGCGATTTCTCTACATTGGGGAGTCCGTAGCTACACGGGAAACCGGTCGCGGTGGAGGGCCGGTCTAAACCTCCACCATCTGCATATGGCGTCTCGAAAGTCTCGCTATATCTAGGTTTAATATAATATAAATGGATTAAAAAAATAAATGTCAAACAAACAGCAAAATGAATTGGGGACTTTGTTCCCACACACACCGTAGTAGCGTATTTGACTCTCTTTTTAAACATCTTCTGTATGGGTCCATGACACGTTTTTTTTAATTTTAAATGTAATATAAATATTTCGATACGTTTCATTCGAAACAGTTTATGTAATAAAGAAAAAAAACATTAATATTTACCATAAACACTCTCTAGTAGAGCCAAATATAAGTGCACATAATATTTAAAAAAAAAAACAAATGTATTTACACGTAAAGTTTGATTACTAAATATAAGCTCGGACAAACTTAGTATTAGTCAAATAAATAGTATAAAAAAACAACTATTTTAGTAATAAAAAAGGAAGTCGAATTAGCTACTACGGTGTGGGTGAGACTGAGTCTCTCTTTATCATTTTTCTTGACATATTTGACATTATTTTACCATATATGAATTGCTTAAATTAGCTTCAACATATTTGATGACTTGGAATTACACCGGCTCCATGCCAGTACCGGCTTACCGAGTAGCTACGGACCTCCCAACGCAGTTTTCTAAAACCTTTCTTATATAGACACCAACTCTCAAAACTTCGATAGCGCGATGTAGAACACGAAATTTACATTTTTTTTACTGCTAAACGAAAGCCTACGTAAATATCGAAGCTCTATTATTTAGTTAAAGATAGGTAATTGATTGTTTTTTGTATTTTTACTTTTATTTTGGTAGCGTATAAACAACAATAAATCCATTTATTTGTATTCTGATACTTGCAATGGCATTATGTGTAGGTGCGAGCGTGATAGAGCAACCGGCATTGAGGTTCGGCGCCCACAGCCAATCACAAGCCACGGGTGTCAAATCGTAAGTAATGATTTACTGAGTAAACGCTGGCTGAACTCCATTTTATCCTGAAATGCATACAAAATATCGAATGAGAACACGTGAACTGTCTAAAACTGTCTACATTCCGTACTAAAATAGCTGTGGTATGAAGGTTCTCATTAATTCTTAGCATAAAACGAACATATAACAAAAAACCTACTTACGACATTACTACATGCCATGTTCTCACATTTATTGTATAGGAATAAAGTTACCTTGAACTTAAGCATTAAGCATAAAATATTTTTATTAAGACCTGTATAAACTGTAACATTGTAATAGCTGTTGGTAAACTGAATAAATAAACAAATAAATAAATAAATAAAAAATAAAGAATTCACGACGTTAGAACTGTATTTATGCATCTAGGAATTTACATCATTCATTAAATATAAGACATTTATGTTTATTTAGTAAATAATCAATAAAAAAATTGTTTAAGGAACTTTTTGTACAATGTAAAAGTGTAAGTGATAATAAGGTGAGGTGAGATTAGCTCATAGTATCTCCGATGACTCAGTGTAATGGCTTATACGTTTAAGTAGACGCCATGTTTAATTCCTAATAAGAGTTTCTAGGGAAATGAGCTCTATTACAATGTACTTAAGTTGAGATTCAATGTAATTCTTTCTATAAAATATGTTTGCAGTTGAGCGACCAAAAGTCTCATTTATATTTTATGAATTTTATCTATTGTAATATTACTTTATTTAGTGAGTACTTTATTTAAAGAATTAATTAGTTTGAAGAGAATGGGAATGGTATTTTAAATTTTTGTCACAATACTTTAAAAAAAATGGTGTAAACATTTTCTTACTGGCAATGCTGCACTATGGTCTACAAATCGTTGCACATAGAATTTACGATGAAAAGATTGCTTGCTAATGGCGTCGGTTTTCTCGTGTTTCTATTGAAATAATCCTCGTGAAGTGTCCGTAAACTAAAACATTATACTTAACCGTGTACGTCTTCGGATTACTTATCAACAAATCAATTGTTGCCATCAAAAGTAAGTGTAGATTGTTGCAATAATAATAAAATTAAAAACATCCGTCGTGTAGAAACACCGATTTCATTGGTGTTGCAAGATTTTTTTCGAAATATTTTGACATTTCCATATCAAATTTACGTTTTGTAACGTTAACCTTAGTTTTTGTAAATTAACAATGTTAGTGCAAATTATTAGAAATCTTTATTTAAGTTCTGGGTATCTCATTCGTGGATTTTCAACATAACCAAAATGTCGACGTATGTAATTTACTCCCTTACCTAATTAACGTAACTTCAATGGATTATCTACATACGTATAATTTAGTTAATTACACTACTACTACTACTTTATACATCAAATAATACGGAAATTATCACTGAATTAAAACTGCAAGCAAACTGAAAAAGATGCAATTTTTATGCAATCAGTATAACTTCACTGTAGGTCTGCTTGCAAGTGGTATGAATTTTTCCTTTAAAACGTCTCCGACAGCAGTAATTATTTAGTGTGTCCTATCCAGGTTATAAGGTTTTCATTTAGCCCCCATGTTTAAACCAAGCAGATTCAATCCTCACCCGTTAGTTAGTGGTCTCACTTCTTACAGGAGTTTGGTCGGACATAACACCATTTGTCCGACCGTTTGTGTATATGATAAATACTGACTGAAGGCCAAAATCAAAGTGATATGTGTTATAAAAATTAGGAAATAACAACTCCACGGATTCCCAGTCCACTAAAATCGTAACCTTAATTATTAGCTCTAAACAAAAGGATTACTATCTATTTAATAGTTTAAATGATGTACTGTTCCAGGTCAACACAATCATGTCAGATGAAGAAGAAGTGGTCACGGAGACCCAGGTCCTCACGGCAGAATTCAAAGATGGTAAATCTTTAGTGTTGTTTAAATTTTTAATTTTAATAAGAACGTATATTATTATTATTAAATTGCTGGATAAATGATTTGAAATTTCAATTATATGTTATCTTTTCAGGTCAGCTGGAAATTGTTGAGGTGATGCCTTTTGATAATAACGAGGTAAATACGGTGGTGGCCACGTAATTAGAACACTGCTCCTTACCTTACTTACCTGCTAAGGGTTTTTAGCACACTTGTAACTGACGAAGCACCTAGAGGACCTATTAACATGGTTATGGGATGTCGTGTTCCCATAGTGATTACTCATTTGAAGATGTCCTGAAATTACAAAACCATATGACAAAGCTACCACGTGGCACAAATCCACCAAATTTAATCTCTGATAATAGTTCCGTAGCCAGAGAAAAAATACTTATGAGAATACTGAAAGTTTTCATTTTTGCTGTGTGGATGAAATTAAAATATTATAGCATTAAAGTTTAAAATGTTTTAATTCAGAACTATTTAAGAATCAAAATGTTTTTTCTTTAATCATGTTTTTTCATATATGTGGAACTATGAAATTCAAAAAATTACTCATTTGTCATTGTTAATACTTTATTGTATGAATAAAGAGTAATTTCATGATTTCCGTAGTTCCACATTTATAATCACTCTAAAAAGTTTACAACATGATGTTAAAATAGTTCTAATTAGGATTCAATAAATATTTTAAATTTTATTTCTTTATACATTACGTAACATGCTTTATTACTAAATACCTAAAGTACCGCCGTATTTTTTTTTTTTAATAGTTCACAAATCTCACAATGCACTTTATCTATCCACACAGCAAAAATGAAAACTTTTTCATGAATTTTAATGTCCCACAACGCGACTATTAGCTGTTCTTCTTTCTTATTGGCACACGATTAAATAGATAATAAAGAACTAAACCATATCCTAACGTTTCAGGGGAGCTCCGTGGACAGCCACATCCTGCCAGACATGTCTGCGGAGGAGGGGGAAGACCAGGAACCCAAGTTCCAGATCCTGGACTCGTCTAAAGGGCTGATGCAGCTTGACTTGCTCAACCTGACACTTGTCAAGTAAGTTCATGATGAGTAACGGGTGTCTGACGGATGCAATATGGTGACGAAAGCATAAAATGGATAATAGAATACGGAGAGTAGTAAATGGCTTACAATTCCCATGTGCAGTGCAATTCTTTTCCCCCATTGAATTAAAGTCCAAACAGCTGAGGGGTTTAAATAAACACACATTTGCAAATTACACCAAAATAATTGCGAACGATATCCATAATATTGAATAAAGACTACTATTTAAAGTAGTCATATCCATATGGATATCGTTCGCCATTATTTTGACGTAATTTGCAAATGTGTGTTTATTTAAACCCCTGAGGTGTTTGGACTTTAATTCAATGGGGCAAAAGAATTGCACAGCACATGGGAATTTTAAGTCATTTGCTCTCCGTAATTTACCCGAGTAATACATACTGGATATACGATTATAACTAAAAGTCCCTCGAATATGCTGCACGATTTGCACGAAAAATAAATAAATATTCCGAGTGACGGCAATTCTGGTCTAAACCGAAACCGACCTTCTTTTGTCCCTTTCATTTGCACTAACTCATCTCCGTGAACAGGGTAGGTGGAACATTTTGCGTGAAATTGTTTGACATTATCGATGTATTTTAATTTAATGTTATTGTTAGATGCGGCGACGGGGAGGAGTCGTACCGGCTCGTGACCAACCAGGAGGCGGCCGGCGAGCTGGGCGACACCGTCACCTGCGTGCTGCAGACCAGCGACGGCGAGGGGGACGGTGCGTGCGGACACTAACACACACTCACACAAACACACACACACACACACACGAACTCACACTCACGCACACAGTCCAAAAGCTGGGTAGTTAACATAAAAATACTGGCGTTGGTCCGCGACTCCATACGAACTTTCAAATTTTCTGGGATAAAAGTACCTAGTCTGTGTTAATTGAAGGTGTGTTCCATACATACATACATTAAATCACGCCGGTTTCCCAGAGGGGTAGGCAGTTCTTTCCACCTGCTACGATCTTGACAAATCTCTTTCGCTTCTTCCACATTCATACATCGAGTCATGCACGCACGTCGGTTTCGGATTTCGGGTACTTAAAATTCGGCCCTTTTCCAGTATTTCTCCGATTTGATTCGAAAAAGTACGCCCAGGGCGGCCCCTTCCGACCCTTCCACTCGCTTTAGCTCCGTATATCTCTTTCGTCAATCTTCTTTCATCCATCCTTTCCAAATGACCGAACCAATTTAAGGGAAAAAAAAAATTCATTATCTTATTATTGCTCCCTGGATTGCCATAACTTCCTGTCCATTGCAACCTCTGGCCAATCTTTTATAAAAGTGTCCAAGTCGTCCTGCCATCTCCGCCTGAGTCTAACTCGCCGTCCTGGGGGCCCACCAAGTTGCCGCATTAGCCCACCTCTCTGGGTGCATGCGGCAGACATGCCCAGCCCAGGCCCACTTTAGTTGGGCGGTCTTTTAGCCCACATCTGCTATGCCCGTTTTGGACCGCTCTAAAAGAACGGGTCGTTATTATATCTGGGGTTTTTATACCTGCCAATGAAGTTAAAAAAAAGCAGTTTAAAAAGTAAAACTGTTTGAAAAAAAGTTTCAAAATTAATTTGTATTCATATATTTCAGACGGCCAGAACTCTTACATCGACAAGAAGCAAGTATACCTGACCAGCAGCGAGAACGAGGACCAGTACGTGATGGTGAACGGGGAGGACGGACCCATGGTCATACTCAAGTCGGCGCTGGAGGAGAGCGCGCCGACACAGAAGAAGAAACACAAGGTGATGTGACAACAGATAGATAAGGAACGAGTATGATAGAGGAAGTTGGTGGAAGGATAATTGGTACCCATTTTCTTTTCTTGTACCACTTCGTCGAGAAATGCACTATTTCCCGAGCCTCTACAATAATGTATTTCAACCATGAGGGTGAACTTCTTGCCTTGAAAATATAAATAAAAAGTAAATGTTTATTTTGCTACAGAAATTATCTGCCGTGGAGCTGTTAGAAAAGGCAAAAGCTGTGCAAAAGGCGAAGTGAGTATCTTTAATGTGCTTATAGTAATAGCTACCAAAACGTTCACAATACGATAACATGTCAAAAGCGATATGGTTTTACTGAGAAGAATAAAAGCCCTAAGCACTGAGTCTTGGATGATGATTTTTAATTCAGTAGTATTCTGACTGCTGTCACATTCTGATGTTTTAGGAGATTGTGTACATATATATTTACAAGGAATATTTTATAGTCTGGTAAGACCAAGAAACACCAGAATTTTACGGAATTAAAGACAAGGTTTGAGTAGGTTTATCGTTGTTTAGTACCCATAAGTACAAGTCTAGCTTAGTTTGGGACTAGGTCAATTTGTGCCCGTGTGGTGCCGGGTTTAGAATGTTGCCACTCCATGTCTTCCCGTGGATGTCGTAAGAGACGACTAAGGGACTAAAGGCTGTGTAGTGCTGTTAGGTTTGCAACCTGTCACTAATACATTGGATAACATCTTAGCCTGGTTGTGCAAACTGTGGTCACAGAATTATCAACAAGTTTTTGGAGTTGTTGGTGAGTCTGTGGCTCTGCCTGCTCCACTCTGGGAATGAAGGCGTGAGTTTATGTTGTTGTTGTCAATTTGTGTTAAATTCATTTATTCCATCTTAGACCTCAAGGTTAGCAATGCATTTGGAGTCTTAGGATTGCGGTCTTGAGATACTAGATAGATTGTCCCTTTGTCCCCCGCAGGGCGCTGCTGGGCCCGGCGCGGCGCGGGCGCAAGAGGGGCGGCGCGCTGCCCCCCCCGCACGAGCTGCTGTCGTCGCCCAACTTCAAGCTGTTCCTGTACTCCTGCAAGATGTGCAGCTTCAAGTGCAACGCCATCAAGGAGCTGACGCAGCACAAGGTTGGTTATAGTTATACTCTAAGGCACAGAAAAAAAAACAGTAGAAGTGTCAAGTGGGCGTGTAACGTGTTGCATAGTTATGCGGAGTTCCGCGCAACCTATCATATTTTTGCCGCGATTGCTTATTTCGATATTTCTAAGATAGGAAATAAATCCAAAAGCATGCCTTATTATGCTCAAAAACTTTCCATGGTGGCGTGTTGTTTTTATGATAGTTTGAGTATTGGCGACAACAGGTCTTTACTAAGCGAAGCTCATGCCACTTCCACTGTTTTTTCTATTCCTTGGTTTAAGGTATGTACTTAAAAAAATGTAAACGGAACGACCACGTCTAATAGAAGCCAATAGAAGCAGAACACTGATACGCCAAAAAAAAAACAGTTTTGATTGGCTGTAACAATGCCACGTGGTTTGATTTGTTTACATTTTTTTAAGTACCTTAACAAACGGAGTATAGGGATAGAACTTTTGGTGGTAAACTGTGGTTCTAGGATCTATGGAGTCGCTGTTTCCTGATTATTATACACTTTCTTTTAGCGCTCCCCAGTAAAAAAATCGACTTGATTTAAGTCGGGTGAACGGGCTGGCCATGAAATAGTGCCAGCCCGCCCTATCCACCTCTCAGGGTATTCTCGATAAGGTGGAAGTACTAGTACTCGACGCGGTTATAATACTCGTCGCCATACTTTGACTTGGGATAAATAAAATAAGATTAACATTATTTTTGTCACCACTTCAGTTTAGCGATGGGAAATGTTTGTGGCTTTGATATTTCACACGCCAATTTTTAAATAAAGAAAAGGATTGCCAGCAAATGTACCTGACATTTACTCACACAATCCGATTGACTAGTTATTTTTTTCATTTTGATAAATTTATATATGGTCGCCATATAAAACAAATTCCAACTAACAAAAGTAAAGGTCATATTTCCCCAATCACATGTAAATGTTTTGTGTAGAAGTATAAATGAACATAATATCACGACGCAAATAAATATTTTCTGTTAACATGTCGAGTACTAGTACTTCCACCTTACTTATTAATGAATGAATAATTATATTCCCCCCCCCAGTCGGCGGAGCACAGCGAGGGCTCGGGGCGGGCGCGCGGCGCGCGGGCGGCCACCACGCTGCAGTGCGCGCGCTGCCCCTTCCGCGGGAACACGCACTCGCAGGTACACCGCCCGCCACACCAAACGATACTGGCGCGATGTCCAGTCACATCACCTGGGGCCCGTTTCTCAAAGCGTATTAGTCTAATAATATTAGTGTTTTGTCTCGTAAATAAAATTAAAAAATGAGACAAAACACTAATATTATTAGACTAATACTTTACGAGAAACGGGCCCCTGGTAGTCATAGTCATAGTCGTGGTGACGAGTAGCCTGTGGGTAAAATACACCCAAAAAGCATTCAGCGCCCTTCGCGTCCAATTCAATAATGCGTTCAGGGTGCTGTTGGGTCTGCCTCGCTTCTGTAGTGCGTCGGGAATGTTCGCGGAGGCAAGGGTCGACTGTTTTTACGCAACACTCCGCAAGCGTTGTACTTCCCTGGTGCGCAGGGTGCGGGCCAGCCCCAACAGTATCCTCGCCATGATCGCGGACAGGTTTGACTGTCCCTACATGAACCATTGTTGTAGTTTGCATGCCCCTTACCACAAATATTTTTTTAATGTTTGTTCTAACAACTAGATTATAAGAATGTATATTACTAACAAATATGAATCTAAGACATTCGAAATAAATGAATTTGAATTTGAATAGTCATATTCATTTATTGCTTTTTGTTGTACAAAGAGGTCTTAAAAATACAGTAGGTAGCTTCAACATAAACTCTGCAAGGGCACTGCAACAAGACACAATAATATACTTACATGTCTATTTAGAAAATCACATTTACATAATAATAAAAAAGATGAAATTTTATAATAAAAGGCTAACATTATTTATTCACTCTTGTGGTAGGATCCCCCACGTACAAAATTAATAGGTAGGGGAACCTACCAAGTGATCTTAATGGACATCGCGGATACTGGATTCATCCGGTTTACTTGGTCAATGCGAACTTCACCTGACAAAAATGGTTTTGACCTTTTAAACCCGACCTTGACCTGAAAGATCTAGTTTCGAAGCCAAGACCTTGACCTGTTAGACTCAATTAAGCCTAACCTTGGCCTGATACACTCAGTTCCAACTGGTTAAACCAGAACTTGGCCTTATAGACATGGTTGTAGGAGACAAACCCATTCAGACTATCATATTGTCACTCTTATTTACTTAACAGTAATAGCGGCCGAGTCAAAAATTAAAACCGGTTAAACCCAATTTTGACCGAATACACCTAATTACATACAAACAGAGAGGCAGGCAGAGACCACTTCTTTTCACCTGCTACGATCCTGGCAAATCTTTCGCTTCTTCCACATTCACATAATTAAAACCGGTTAAACCCAATTTTGACCAAAAACACTTAATTAAAGTCAGATAAACCCAACCTTGACCGCATACACCTAATTAATACTGGATAAACCCAACCTTGACCGAATACACCTAATTAATACCAATTTACCTAAACTTGGCCTGACACAAGCAATTACAACGGGTTAAACCCAACCTTGACTGAATACACCTAATTAAAACCTATACTTGGCCTGATAAACTCAATTACAATCGATTAAACTCAAACTGGCTGCCTTTACTGTCGAGTTAATAAGAGTCATCGTGATGGCCACAATAGAAGCAAAATCGAAGTACAATAGAATACCAGCCCCCTATATCACCGTCCCGACAATGACAGGTGACAGGTGACATTTCAGTGTACATGGCGCAGCTTATATCAAACCCAGTCATGTATACGCGTGTTAACTTTGCAATGTATAAAGAATTGTCACCTGTCACCTGTCATAGTCAACATGGTGAAATAGAGGGCAGGTCTTAGCCGAATAATAACACAACTTATCTTAATCATAATAACAGCCACCATTGATCAAAATTAATCTAGAGTTTCTTGCGGCGCTTCTTCTCCGCAATGATGGTCTTGTCCGAAGCGCTGGTAGATTCACTACATATTACCGACGTGTAAAAGAGCCCTCATGTGGCCTATTTACTGAATAAATATTTAGAATTTTCAATTTTGAATCTGTAGTAATAATAATTTCCATTATTTTCTTTCAGTTGATGAAACATGTACAAGAAATGCATTTAACAGACAGCGGGAATGGTAAGTTTTTAAAACGAACCCGCAATTATAAAAAAAATCGGGACGGTTTTACTAATTTTAAAAGTAGAATGACAGTTAGTATCAAAAGGTAGAATTACCTTTTAGAATGATATTACAGAATTTAATAAACATCTATTGTGTAGTTTATATTTATAGCTACTAGCTTTATATAATACTAGACTAAGTAGTATCATTGTAGTAAGAAATATGGTTAAAAAAAATGACTGCTGAGTTTCTTGCGGCGTTTCTTCTCGGCAGTGGTCTCCTCTTGGGAAGCGCTGGTAGACTCTCGACGTGTAAAAGTGCCCGTGCGGCCTACTTACTGAATAAATATCTTTTTACTTTTTTTATCTTTTAGTTAAGTTAGGTTAGTTTATTATAACAATAAAAAAAATACGGTTTCAATTTGTTAAGACCGTTTTCGACCAAGTGATTTTCCAGTTCCGTGGTAGATTCTATAATAGGAATTACCCGTATTTTACTGGCCCCCAGCTACAATACAACTTTTTTTCTCCAGCGGAAGTATACCTCAACTCGGCGGAAGCGGAAGCCGCGGACGTTCTAGTCTGTGGCGCGTGCGGCTTTGAGTCCGCGTCGCGGCCAGTCTTCCGGAAGCATATCGAGGAGAAACATCATGCCAACGCCAGTTGAGGCTTATTAGATTAAAAAAGTTAATTATGAGCTAATGTTTAGTTTGGCAAACTACTTAATAGCTTCTCTTGGGCGCTTGTCCCGCTGCCGGCGAGAAAGCGATAAGCTATCGACTATTTTCTCGCTCGAGAAACGAACAACTGGTTCATTATTTGGGCGTTTGTTCCGAATCACTTTCGTGGTCACACTTTTGTAGAAGTGGCTGCAGATTTCGATTTCGTTTCTGGTTAGTTATCTAAGTTTACCGGACATCTGACAAATATCCAAAAACAGCATCAAAATATACGCCCAATTCTTTAAAAATATGTCCACAAAAGTGAGGCGGTTGAAACGCTCGAATAATGACCCAACTACGAAGCTATTCAACGCAACTGCGTTAAATATTGGAAATAGCAAGTTCTACGCAAAGGAGACTTACTTTTATTTTTGAAAACTAAAAATACTGCATTATTAGATTTTCGACAAAAATCCTCTTCCTTAACCTGGGCCCGTATTATGGTTGCTTTTATCGCGGTGGATAAAGCTTCCGTCACTCTCGCACTTACTACTGGTCAGAAAGTGACAGATGTTTTATCTACGCTTATCTACGTCGATAAACACGACCATGATCGGCCCGCTGGTCGAATATGATAAAACAATAAAGTCGTGTTTTATGATACAGATCGAAAGGGTCATTTATAGTGATCATTTATGTCTATAACACATACACCTTTAAATTACATAAACCCCGTAAAAAAACCCTTCTTTATTATTTTGTCATATTCGACGAATTCGATTACCGGTTAAGGCAGGCAATTTTAAAAAAATCTATATATTCAGTAATAGTTTTTAAAAATAAAAGTTAGTCTCCTTTGCATAGAATTTGCTATTTCCAATATTTAAGGTACTTAGTTGCCGTCCATGAGGCGTTCGTTTTTGCCACCCTGTATACAGGGTGTTAGGCAGAAGGTTGGTCAAACTTCAGGGACTAACTCTGTAGGTCATACTCATCAACTTTTATGATGAGACCAACATCCAAATCGCGAAAAAAAACCGTTGTTCCATACATTTCGGCTGTTTAGCTCTCAAAGTTTGTATGGAACTGCTATTTTTTTTGCGATTTGGATGTTGGTCCCATAATAAAAGTTGATGAGTATGACCTACAGAGTTAGTCCCTGAAGTTTGTCCAACCTTCTGCCTAACACCCTGTATAACACGGTAGGGTTTAATTTGCAAAACAACTTATAGCATATCTTTATTTATCTACGAAATGCATAATAAACGTGTAGCTAAAAAAATGTATTATCAGGCCAACTAATTTATCATAACAATAATTTTCTTGTTGTTATGCATTTTATGTAAAAAATAAGTTACTAAATTATGTTAGATTAGAAATGACAAAATTAGTTGTAATTAAAGACGTTAGAATTGTCTACTTTTTAATTTATAGATCAATATACAGGTATCCTATCACAATTCAGAAGTTTCATTTGGCCGTTCATTTAGAAATTCGTTTTTTTTAAATATTTTAAGAACCTACAGGATTAATTAACCTAAGAAAACAAAATTGGGACAATCGTGACAGTTGGTAACTGAAATTGTGTACATTCTTGTTATGTACAGTCACCAACAATAAAATATGATCCAACATTGGGTGCAAAAATATCTAGCACGTCTTTATTACTATAGGTATAAGAGCGTGACAGATATTTTTGCGCCCAAAGTTGGATAATATATTATTGCTGGTGCCTGTACTTAATTTCGCTGGTTCTTACAATACCGCGATGGCTTTCATAACCGCCTATCTATTATGCGTCACACACAAGCTGGGATCGGAAATTTGGTACGATATTAAATTTACCCAATCTTTGGCGGCGGTGTTGTTGTTCATTTGTATGGAGGCGGACTCAATTTTAATCTATATATGTATATAGGTATATAAAAGGCAAACCTGACTTACTGACTTATATATCAACGCACAGCCGAAACTACTGCAGTACCTAGAAACTTGAAATTTGGTACAGGGGTTCCTTTCATGATGTAAGTGCTCACTTACACTTCTAAAAAATAATATTTTTAAGAAGCCGACGCCATATTCGCTTATATTTTCAGGGGTTTTGCCAACTTTAGGTAAATATCGTCCCGATTTCCGATCGCTGGTCATGAGAGCAGCCGGTGGCACGATACGCCCTCCGTCCACTAAGATCCATTGATAGGATCCATTAAAGGGGTCAAGTGGACTTTTTGTACATTCAAATCCATTAATGGAGTCGAGTGGGCTTTATTGTATACTTAAATACAATACTCTGGAATCCATCAATGGATTCTTTTGCACTCTTAAAGTTACGCCCACACCGGTGCTTAAAATACTGTGACGGTACGGAATCGCAGTGACGCGTCGTATTAGCACCGTTTTTGACGCACGCTCCCCACACCGCTGCTTAAAAAACGGTGTCGTTGCTTAAACAAAAGACGGGGTAATAGTAACAACATGGCGCCGTTTAATATACGCACCGTTAAGCATTGGTGTGTGGAGCGTGCGTCAAAAACGGTGCTAATACGACGCGTCACTGCGATTCCGTACCGTCACCGTATTTTAAGCACCGGTGTGGTCGTAACTTAATTACACTTCAATGCATCAATGGATTTTATTAAACTTTTAATACACTTGATTCCATCAATTGATGGATACTCGTGGACATTTAGTATCCATGGATGGATCCCCGTATAAAAAAGTTCAATAGAATCCATTAATGGATCTTTGTAGACTTCATAGTATATTTAAATCCGTTGATGGATCCCAGCGTCTTAAAAAGTGTAAATGAATCCAAATGGATTTGAGTGGACATTAAAGCCCACTCGACTCCATTAATGGATTTTAATGTACAAAAAGTCCACTTGACCCCTTTAATGGATCCGATCAATGGATCCTAGTGGACGGAGAGACGATTCGTGGATTAATAGCATTAAAAGTAGGAATTGGCAACAGCGCGCAATTAATATCGTTATGAAAAAATATCATGTTTGAAAAAAAACACTAATGAAATATAACGTTATGTTACTTATGTTATAGTAACGATATTTTTTGATACGTACATCACTGATACTGTGAACTACTGTGGCAAGATTTGTACTTTTTGAGTTGTCAAATTACTCCGTAGAAATATGTTTGGTTTAGATTTCCGTGCCTCCTTACCCTGTACAATCGTTCGTTGCCCGATATCTTAGCATTTTATAATTAATTGAGACATGGGGAAGACTTTAGATTACGTAACTTTATTTGTGAATAAATTATTGATTAGCATTTTGTAGTTTTATTTGTTTACACAATTACATTTTGACAAAATTCAATGGATGGTTTTTAGTGGTCCAAGTTCTGTTCAAGTACGATTTTCCATTCGTACTTATGCTTAATTTAATAACAGTAAAACTGGATTTTACTGTCTTTAAATTAAGTCATTATTGTCTAACGCACTCGCAACCGGCTTCAAAGTGGAGCAATTGTTTTCATTTTGTATGCAGGCAGACAAGCTTTCAAACGATCGTGATTGCGAGAACGTTAGACAATAAATAAGCCCTCGGTTTGTATTATATTTGAACTCTGTTTCGAAATGTATTTCATGTATTTAAAACTGGAATTTTACTGTCTTTAAATTAAGTCATTCATTATTGTCTAACGCACTCGCAACAGTCGCAACCGGCTTCAAAGTGGAGCAATTGTTTTCATTTTGAATGCAGGCAGACAAGCTTTCAAACGATCGTGATTGCGAGAGCGTTAGACAATAAGCCCTCGGTTTGTATTATTGAACTTTGTTTCGGAATGTATTTGGATTTGGTTGGAGTAATTAATTTGGACCATCTCTATGCAGTCCCTCTTGACCGTAACACCATCCGGCAAGAGAGACCTTTAAAAATTAAAAATAAACTTTATTTGTTAATCGATATGAAACGATTTGTGAATACGCCAAAATTTGTAAACCCTGCTTATAGAAACTGTGTCGACACAACGATTGCGCGATCTAACTTACTTCTAGCGCCATCTGTCGCTCTATCGCGCAACTTTATAGTTTTTTTAAAAAATTAAATTATTGCAAAATATCAGAGGCCCGTTTCACGAAGCTACAAGTTGCAAATTACAAGCTGAAGTCTCTATCCAACTCCTTTTGCTAGAAAGAGAGTTCCGCTTGTAATTTGTAACTTGTAGCTTCGTGAAACGAGCCATAGCAAGTTTGTTAGTCCGGCATTACAGCTGTAAGATATTACTTTAATTTTTGAAAAGAAGCTATATATGTAAGTGAGAGATTCAGATATTTGCCACTCACTCTTACCCATAGTTGCTTCTCAAAACTTACAGCAATAACTTAGAGGCCCGTTTCAGGAAGCTACAAGTCACAAATTACAAGCGGAAGTCTCTTTCTAAGTCCTTTAGCTAAAAAGAGAGGGCAACGTGCCCCAGGGGCCTATTTTATAAAACTACAAATTACAATTTACTGGTTACAAGTTTCCATTTGACACAACCTCGACCAATGAGGCAATGACGACCGCCATTTGAGCAGTGTTGCCAGTTTAGACCTGTAAAATTGTAACTTGTAGCTTTATAAAACGTGCCCCGGTGTAATGCCGGCCTTACAATATTGTTAGAAATGCAATGCTCCATTAATAATCATTAATCACTAGGAATTCCATAGAGATGGTTAAGGACCAAGCCACTTCAAGGTGACATGCCATGCCATGACCCAGAAAATAATAATCATGCGGTCCCTTACGCCAAATCAGCGAAGAGGACCTCTAAAAATTGATAATTTTTAATAAAATAAATCTCCAAATAACATAGAACGCAGAAACTTATAAAGTCTTATAGATAGAATCTGTATCAACACAACGATTGCGCGATCTAACTTACGTCTAGTGCCATCTGTCGGTACGTACGCGCCGCTCAACTTTATATTACTTATATATTTTTTTATTGTTGCAAAACATCAGAAAGTTTGTTACAATAAATGTAGAGTTTAATTAAAGTAATCAATACTTTAGGCTAGCTTGTGGGGAAGGGCGTCAGTGAAACCAAGCTTACGCGACAAATCGTCTATTCACGTAAAAGTACGACACACACAAATCAAAAGGCAAACAACAATCTGTTTAGGTTTAGGTACAATACAAGGTACATTGATACAAGTAGCACAACCGAGCGAGCGAGAGCCGAGGGAGATTCAAATACGATGCGCGCGTCAAAGCGTCCGTGCCGCGAGCCGCGACTAACGAGGGACGCGAGGGAAGGGAGCGTCTGCACAAAATGGCGGCGCGTGAGTTAACCCCGCGCGCGCCTCTGGTGTTTACTACGCCTAACCCTGCGGCTGCGCCCGTATAGAGCTCGCGCTACAGGCTCCCCCTCTAACCCGAACGAACGTCCCCGCGGTCGGGTTAGTTCTTTCGAGGCCTTCCTCTCTTACGCTTTTCTTGTACGGGTGCTTGGATGTGTCCGACGAAGGGTGTCAGCACTGAGGCGTGATACTTGCCCAGTATTATACCGTCGCTTAGCCGCTCAAGGGTGTACGTTGTGGGGCCAACCACAGCCTGGACCCTATATGGCCCATCGCGGCGTGGTATAAATTTCGGTGTTTGACCTCTGTTCGTGTCATTCGGCCCTTGAGTTTTTAGTAACACCAAATCACCTACCTGATAATCTGGTGCCGGACGCCGATTCTCGTTGGCGTATCGAGTACGCGCGGCTTGAGTACTTTCGTGGACGTCACGCGCGTCAATGAGCACCGATGACATCTTCTTTAGGTGAGTTGTGATGTCACCTATGAAAGTGTCGTTTTCTACAATGGTCTGCATTTCAGACACTGCGTCAGCTGGGGCTCGCATCTCACGTGCAAAATTCAAATAGGCTGGCGAATAGCCTGTGCTTGACGTGACTGCCGAGTTCATCGCAAACCGGATCGCAGGTAAGTGGATATCCCACGTGGTGTGATCTTTACCTACCAGGATAGCCAACTGTGGTTTGAGGTCTCGGTTCTTGCGTTCCACCGGGTTAGCCTCCGGGTGATGGTAAGAAGTGAACGACTGCGTGATGCGCATGACGTGACATACCTGCTGCATCACCTCACTTATGAATTGGACTCCATTGTCACTTACGAGGCGCTTTGGAACTCCGTACCGCAAGAACATCTCTGAGGCCAACACCATAGCGCACTCTTCACTCGTGGCCGTTGGAAGGGCGAACAGCTCTACCCACCGCGTGCAGGTATCCTCCACTATAAGTACCCATTTGTTACCCCTATCCGTTTCAGGGAGTGGACCGAAGAGATCGACAGCCAGGACCTCAAAGCGTCGCGCGGATGCGGGCGTCTGCAGCAGTCCAGCCGGTTTCCTGTTCTCCGCCTTATAGCGCTGACAAGGTACGCAGTTTTTCATATACTGTGAGACGTAGGAACGCATTCCTGGCCAGTAGTACTTACCGACCAAGCGTTGCAACGTACGCTCAGCCCCCATGTGACCAGCGGTGGGTGCATCATGGTATTCGGCCATAACCTTCTCACGCTCTTGCTGTGGAACCACCAGGCTGGCGTCGTCGTTCTCTTCATTTTCAGGTCCGTAGCGATACAGCACCCCCTCGGTAAGTACGTACCCTCTGTCGGCCCAAATCCTCCCCCTGAAGGGATCGTCGGACTCCAAAGCTTCAACGATCTTGTTCACTTCCGGGTCCATGAGCTGATTCGTGCGCACCTCCTTGGGACTGCGTGAGTTCACGTCGACTACAGCGCAACATAGGTCGCAGTCAGCATTCTCGGGGCACGGTGGACGTGACAGGGTATCAGCTAAGACGTTCGACTTACCTGGAGTGTATTCGATTTTTAAGTTGAACTCTTGGAGGCTAAGGGCCCACCTCGCCAGTCGGCCGCTCGGGGACTTCATGCTCATCAACCATCTGAGCGGTTGATGGTCGGACCTGACTACCACGTCGGCCCCATCTATGTATCCTCGGAACTTTGAGACCGCCCAGACAACGGCCAAAGCCTCTCTCTCTGTCGTGGTGTAATTCTTCTCGGCCGCCGTCAAGAGGCGGCTAGCGTATTCAACGGGGCGTTCGTCAGGTCCCTCCCCCTGGAGAAGAGCTGCCCCGAGAGCATAGCCACTGCTGTCTGTCCTAAGGATGAAAGGTAACGTCGCATCTGCCTGACGAAGAATCGGCGCTGACACAAGCAGTTGTTTGATGTGGTCGAAAGCGGTCTGCTGCTCAGAGCCCCACTGCCAAATACTTGCCTTCTTCAGCAGCGCCGTCAACGGTTTAGCGACCTCTGCGTAAGTCGGGATAAAGCGCCGAAACCAACTTGATGTTTGTAGGAAACATTTTAGGTGCCTTACGTTTCGCGGAGTCTGCATGTCCGCAATGGCAGCGGTCTTTTCTGGGTCAACGTGTATACCACCTGGCATTATAACGTGCCCTAAGAATCTTACCGACTCCCTCGCAAAATGACTTTTCTCGCGGTTGACTCGCAGGTTGAACATAGCGAGCCGGTTGAACACTGAGGTGAGGTCGGCGAGATGTTTCTCGAAAGTCTGGTCGGACAACACCAACAAGTCATCCAGATAAGCCAACAGAGTGACATCTGGTAGGTTGGACTTAAATCTGTCGATTAGCCTCTGGAACGTGGCTCCTGAGTTGCGCAAGCCCATTGGCATTCGCTTGAACCTGTACGTACCCAGAGGCGTCGTGAAAGCTGTTTTATCCCTATCATCAGGATCTACCCTTACCTGAAAATACCCCGCTCGGAGGTCGAGAGTAGTCATATACTTAGCGGTCTTTGCAGCGTGCAGAATGTCTTCGATTCTCGGGAGAGGGTAGCGGTCAGGCTCGGTAACTGCGTTCAGCTTGCGGTAATCTACGCACAGTCTCCAACCACCATCCTTCTTCTTAACGAGTACCACATTCGACGCCCATGGGGACTCGCACTCCTCTATGACATCGGCGCTCACGAGCTTATGCAGTTCTTTATCGAGTGCCTCCTTCTTTAGCGGTGACAGCTTATAGGGGGGTGTCGCTATAGGTTCCTGTGTGTCACTTACCTTAATCTTGTGCACCGCAAAATCGGTAGGAGGACCCTCTGCAGCGAACTGGCCGACCCTCTCGCGTAGAAGCGCGTTGAGTGCAGCCCTCTGTTCGGGTGAAAGGCTTGTACCTTCATCATGACGTAGGGATACGTCGCAGACATCGGTCAGGGCGTCCATCACGGCCGTGTCGTTCAGCACGTAAGATTGCTCGAACGGGATTTTATCATCCGGGCTGTCTGCAAAATACCAACCTTCTTGGGCTATATCTAACACCATACCCGCGTTTGCGATGAAATCGCGACCTAGAAGTGTCCTAGTCTCGTCACCAGGGAACACCCAAAATTCCGTGTCAATCTTACGTTTCCTTACTGTGACAGTCACCGTAGCGATTTTAATCACCTTCGCGTGCCGCGAGCCATCGGCAAGACCGATGACGCGCTCCGCTTCCTGGAAACACACTCCACTGTCCACGAGTAAAGAATACAATAATGGGCTGGCCACGCTGTGTGTAGCCCCAGTATCGACTATAGCTACCCCTTCTTTACCAACCACACTTATGGTTATCAACGGGTGCGATGACGCGGCGTAAAATTCATCTTTTACGATATGGAAGTCGGACGGTTTAATAGGTGTCGACTTACTCGAACAAACATCACACTTCGACCGAACTACCCCAGGCTGGCCGCATCCATAGCACCGTATCGTACCCCTACTATCATCGTCTACCTTGCCAACTTTACGACATTCGTTAACAGAGTGTCCAAATGACTTACAAAACGAACATTTAATGCGTACACGCTTTGAACTTTCGTTCGAGTTAGAGGTGAGTTTGGAACCGATAGTAGCGCACGAACTCGTGGTAGCGCCGCGATCGAGTGTCGCGCTCGCCGTAGGTACATTCGAGTTTTTAATAGTTACGACGGGCGCGGGAATGATTGACGCGGTCTTTATTTCAGTTATGGAATCTTCTACGATTCTCGCTTTCTCTAACAAAACATCTACATTAATACAAGCGTCCCTAGGTAATCTTTTGCGTATGCGGCGATGGAGTAACCCGTAAATAATGTCAACTAGCATTTCTGTGGGCACAACATATGGTAATTTAACTAATAACGATCGTACCTTTGACACAAACACATCCGCACGTTCACTTTCACGTTGTTCAGAAGCCGTTACCTCCCTTAGTACCCGGTACCCGGGCTTTTGGACGCCGTACGTTGCGCGCAGGCAGTGTTGCCAGGTCTCCTGATTTATCAGGAGATCTACTGAATTTGGCATATGTCTACTGATCTACTGAATTTGCAAAAGAAATTTAGATAATCTACTGAATTTTGTATATATCTGAATTTACTTTAGGTTTTTTGTAGAAAGATCAATGGATTTTTTAATGTAATTGCAAGCATTTTCCGTACAAAGAACGTATCTAGCACTCATTGCGAATCTACCTTTATAGTGCGGGTGCGTAAAATGGAATGATTCGAATCATAGGTACTCTAATCTATGGAAGCGACTGCGACTACTATATTATCCTATAATCTGTGACTGTGTTTAACGTTACGTTCTTTCTATTTTGTTTGAGTTTGATTAATTGATCAGATCAGTTTGAGTTTGAGTTGGCGGCAAACAAAATACAAATGCAAACACTGTCTTTTCTGCTGTAGCACTCCAGTTGTGTAGTGAAGTGAAGTACTATTAGTTTTAGTGCTAAATATAATTAGGTAAGTCAATGAATTTATTATGATTAACGTGGTTGAATTGTTTCTTTCTATACCATACTTTAATGGATTTATTTATTTATTTTACACGTTTTGTTTGCAGTGTGTGTTTGTTTTGGCGTACTTACATAAAACCTTTGCTTTTGTACGAAATTGCACGATGAGTACTAACAAAAAGGCCAAATACACGCAAAAGTTTAAAACGGAATGGCTTGATTTAGAGTCGTTTAAAAGATGGTTAGCTAAAAGCAATAAGGGAGAGGAGTATGCATTTTGCAAAGCGTGTTGTTCTGATATAAATATAAGTGGTGGAGGCAAATCAGATTTAGCAAAGCATAATTCATCAGCTAAACATCAAAACAAATTGAAAAATGTTGTGGGTCAAAAATCTATTCTGGAGTCAATGCCATCAACATCAAGTTCTAACATTTCTTTGACTAAAACGGCAGAATTAAGATTAGTTTCCTTTCAAATAGAACATAATATAGCATTTAGACCAATAGACCATTTGAGCCAAGTAGTAAAAGCGTGTTGCCCTGATTCTAAAATAGCACAAAACATAAATTTAAGACGTACTAAAGCAACATCTATAGTTAAAAATGTTATAGGAAAAACTGAAAAAGAGGAGCTATGTAAAGCAATGAGAGGCCAAAAATTTTCACTGGTTGTTGACGAATCAACAGATAATACCTCAGCCAAGCATTTATGCATTGTTGTACGAATCGTTAAGTATGGCCGGGTAACTGATGATTTTTTTGATCTCATCCCAATAAAAACCAGTGGAACAGCAATTGAACTGCATAACTTAATAACTCAATGTTTCGATAATTTTAATATTCCATGGAAGGAAAATTTAATAGGATTTGCTGCTGATGGTGCGAATGTTATGATGGGGAATCAAAATTCATTGAGAACTTTGTTAGCACAGGATGTGCCGCACATATTTTTCATTAAATGTGTTTGCCACTCATTTGCTCTGTGTGCATCATATGCATGTAAGAAGATTCCAACCAATGTTGAAGACTTGGTTAGAGATGTTTATAATTATATACAAGGGAGCCCAAAAAGAATTGGACTTTTTAAAGAATTTCAGAAGTTTCTAGAAATAAAACCACATAAACTGTTACACCCAGCCCAAACTCGGTGGCTTTCTTTACATGCTGCAATAACTAGAGTTCTAGAGCAATTCAATGCATTGAAATTATATTTTACAGACATAGTCTTTGAAGAAAGGTTACAAAGCACCCAAAATATTATAGAGAACCTCAATAACCCATTTGTAAAATTATACTTGGAGTTTTTAGATTTTATATTGCCAGTGTTTAATAATCTAAATAAGTTGATGCAATCGGAGTCAACACAAATTCATTGCCTACGTAAACAGTTGGAAATCGCTTTAAGAACCATATTGACACATTTTATTAACCGGAATTATTTAAAATCAACATCAATAGCTGAAGTAGATTACAGAAATCCAAGAAATTTTCTTCCACTTCAAGATATTTACTGTGGTGCTAAAGTTACTGTGGGCTTGGAAAATATAACAAACGCAGAGCATGTTAAGACATTCCGACTTAAAATTTTGGATTTTTATATAGAGGCAGTCACTCAAATCCTTAAAAGATTTTCTTTTTCCAATTCTATTTTTGAACAACTGGAGATTCTTGACCCCGCAATAGTTAAAGAAGAAAAATATAGGTCTATTGCCCCACTTGCAGCCAAATTTCCAAATTTAATTAATGATTCCCAACTTCAAGCTTTGGATAATGAGTGGGGATTGCTTATGAACACTGATTTAGAGTATGATCTAGAACCAGAATTATTTTGGATACAAGTTGAAAAAAAAAAACTTGGTAGTGGCTTGCCAGCTTTTCCTGAACTAAACCAGTTCATTAAGAATTTATTGTGCCTCCCACATTCTAGTGCCTGTGTTGAGCGTGTGTTTTCAACAATTAATCTAAACAAAACCAAGCAAAGAAACAGACTTGGAGTCAAGACTCTTTGTGGAATATTACATTCGAAAAGGTGTTTTAACAATAAATTTTGTTATAATCATGAGTTGACAAAGTTTTTCCCCAAATTCAATACTAACATGTACGAAGATGACTCAAGTAGTGATTAAAGGTGCATGAGCATGTGGTTTGTATGAACTTCTTACTCACTCTCTTTGAGCTCAATTATGTGTTATCATTATTATCATTTTATTGATTAAATTTCACAAATAATGTATTCTAGTAAATATAAATGCACATTTACTGACTAAACTAACCCCTTTTTTTCAGTTATGAAACTTTTTTTCACTTGAAAATAATTATAAAACTTTTTTGTTTATGGCATATTTATAAAAAGAAATGATTTAACCCTACAAAAGTTGATTGAAAGGTAGGTTCTACAAATAAAAAATGTACTGTGTTTTTTTACTGGTGACTCAATTTTATATATAAGTACATTACTGAAACTTATTTTTATTTTCTTTACAGCCGAAATTACGGGTAATATATGATTAAAATCGATTTGATTAAGAAGATAATGCAAAAGCTGTTGTAAAAGGTTATTCAGGTATTATAACAAAATCTCCTGATTTTTTTATAAATCTCCTGATTTTTTGACCTTATATCTACTGAATGTTTCAGATTGGACCTGGCAACACTGCGCGCAGGCGCGCCAAGGCGTCCGGCCACGTCGTGGCGCCGCCTCGGGCGCCGCGCCAGTCGCGCCACCACACCGCCGCGTCGCCGGACAGCAACATGGGAAGGCCGCGGAGCGCGTGGTCGTCGGACACGTCGGCGCACTCCTTATACACTTCCACAGCATCGATGAACGCCTCTAGCACTTCAGGGTCGCGTGACCGCCCGTCGAATCGGGCAGTGCACTTCGAGAAGTTTCCGCCGCACACCGCTGATGCGTTCGCCGCGGGCGATGCCGCCGGTGTTGAAGCGGTCGGGGGCCATTGATTGCCGTAATGAAGAGATCGTAAGGTTTCCGTCAAGGTGCGATTGGTCTCCGCCTGTGTTCGTGCAAACGACTCCATCATAGTCGTCAGTAGTCTCTCGGTGTTCAGGGCAGCGGCAGCGCCAGTGTGGGCCTCGCTGAGAGTGGTGTCGTGAGCGGCGCTCTCGTGGGCGCGTGTCTCGTCGGGCACCTCGGGCGTGAGGCGTGCGTGGCCCGGGCCGGCGCCATCGCCGGCGCGCGTGTCCACCACGGAGTCACGGTCGTCATCGCTGCTGCAGCTGTCGCTATCGCTTTTATCTTGCGGTCGGCCTTGTGCCGCTCGGTTTTTTCGTGTTTTTGGCGGCATGCTCACTGAGTTCACTGGGTTCAACACTGTTTTGTCACAGGGCCACTGAGTTGGGCGACACTTTAGGCTAGCTTGTGGGGAAGGGCGTCAGTGAAACCAAGCTTACGCGACAAATCGTCTATTCACGTAAAAGTACGACACACACAAATCAAAAGGCAAACAACAATCTGTTTAGGTTTAGATACAATACAAGGTACATTGATACAAGTAGCACAACCGAGCGAGCGAGAGCCGAGGGAGATTCAAATACGATGCGCGCGTCAAAGCGTCCGTGCCGCGAGCCGCGACTAACGAGGGACGCGAGGGAAGGGAGCGTCTGCACAAAATGGCGGCGCGTGAGTTAACCCCGCGCGCGCCTCTGGTGTTTACTACGCCTAACCCTGCGGCTGCGCCCGTATAGAGCTCGCGCTACAATACGTATTTAATGTGGCCGAGTCCCATCCTAGGGTCTAGATTTTTTGTTGCAGTATAAACATTCTACCCAGTACCCACTATGCTTATTTATTTATTTATTTTATTGCCATACATAATTATGTATATAATATTTAAAAAAACTAGATGAAACTAAAAATACGTTTTCACCATTATTTTTGTCGTCAATTTTGGTATCCAATGAAATCATAAAATCAAAATCTAAATGCGTTTAATTGCTGGAATACAGTCATAACGGTGTTACATGTTTTGGGTACTACAGTGTATCCAGCCTGCATGCGGGCGTGCAAAATGTTTATAATAACAGATGAATTTATAAAGTCAAAAATTGTACAATAAAAAGATATCAAATCGAATTAAGTATAAAATTAAAATAAAATGATAACTTAATTCCTATCATGCTCGAGGTACATCTTAACACTATAAAGCCATTCCAATTTCCAGAATCCAGAAGCCATTTTGTGAGCGGGTGCTTAAAATCGTTACCTTCTAATTTTCTAAAGTTTTCAGGTTTATGGGTAGTTTGTTAAATATGACAATGCACATATTAAAAACATTTCTTTTATAAATGCACTTGTGGGTTGGAGGTTTGTATAAAAGGTTCATAATCTTTTCCCTAGTCTGTCTATGCAAGGTAGGCTTCGCTTCTTAAAATATGATGGGCGAGAGACAAAAAGACAGATTTCTCTTACATACAAGCAGGGCAATGGGAGAATATTTAAGCGTTTAAAAGGGGAAAGCAGCTGTCGTCCCACCATGCATTACAAAGGACCCTGACCCTGGCACATTTTTTTCTGAATTTTGGACACCCTCTCCATATCCACTGCATTACCCCATTCATTCCATACCTTATTATGAATAAATAAATATAATAATATAGCGTTATCGATATTTTTTGATATGTACATCACTGGTACTGTGAACTACTGTGGCAACATTTGTACTTTTTGAGTTGTCAAATTAGTCCATAGAAATATGGTGTTTGGTTTAGATTTCCGTGCCTCCTTACCCTGTACAATCGTTCGTTGCCCGAAATCTTAGCATAATTGACACATGGGGAAGATTTTAGATTACGAAACTTTATTTGTGAATAAATTTAAAATTATTGATTAGCATTTTGTAGTTTTATTTGTTTACACAATTAAATTTTGTCAAAATTCAATGGATGGTTTAGTGGTTCAAATTAAAGTACGATTTTCCATTCCTACTTATGCTTAATTTAATGACAGTAAAACTAGAATTATACTGTCATTAAATTAAGTCATTATTGTCTAACGCACTCGCAACCGGCTTCAAAGTGGAGCAATTGTTTTCATCATTTAGTATGCAGATGAGGCAGACAAGCTTTCGATTTTCAAATGATAGTGACTGCGAGTTTAATTAGACATTAGACATGAAGTCCTCGGTTTATTTATATAATTTTACTACTCGTTCTAATTCAAATAATAACGGATTGGCACATCTCTAGGCAGCCTCCCTCAACCGTAACACCATCCGGCAAGAGAGACCTTTATAAATGAACTTCATTTGTTACTTTTTTTGTGAAGATACGGGGGAAACTTGTAAACCCTTATAGAAACTGTGTCGGCACAACGATTGCGCGATCCAACTTACTTCTAGCGCCATCTGTCCCTCTGTAGCGCAACTTTATATTATTTTTTATTAAATTATTGCAAAATATTATCAAGTTCGTTAGGCCGGCATTACACCTGAGGCACTAGACAAGATGCATTATGCTAACCAGCGTTTCTATTCGTTTCGTTTTCAAACCAATCGCGTCATTGGTAGATGACGTGATACTAAAAACGAAACGAATAGAAACGCTAATGTATCTTGGCAAGGGCCTCTGTAAGTTTTGAAACAAAGCTATATGTAAGAGTGAAATGCAGATATTTGCCACTCACTTTTACCTATAGTTGCGTCTCAAAACTTGCAGAAATAACTTACAGAGTAATGCCGGCCTTACAATATTGTAAGAAATGCTCCATGTATAATTATAATCACTAGGGATTCAAAAAGAGATGGTTAAGGACCAAGCCACAAGCCAAGGTGACATGCCATGCCATGACCCAGAAAATAATAATCATGCGGTCCCTTACGCCAAATCAGCGAAGAGGACCTCTAAAAATTGATAATTTAAGAAAATAAATCTCCAAATAACATAGAGTGCAGACACTTATAAACTCTTATAAAATCTGTATCAACACAACGATTGCGCGATCTAACTTACATCTAGCGCCATCTGTGGCCTGCTTTATAAAGCTACAAATTACAATTTTACAGTTTACAAGTTTCCATTTGACACAACCTCGACCAGGGGCTCTACTTTGAAATCAGTACTTTGAGAGCAAAAGGGATAGCAATAGACGAAGTTCGAATTACGGATTTCAAAGTAGAGCCTCAGCCATTTGAGCAGTGCTGCCAGTTTAAGACCTGTAAAATTCAAATTTGTAGCTTTATAAAACGTGCCCCTGTAGGTACGCGTCGCTACTGCCCCGCAACCTAAGCCCGCAACTTAATATTTTTTATTAAATTATTGCAAAATATCAGAAAGTTTAAAAAACTATATTAAAGCGAAAAAATTTCGTCGGTCTTAGACGTTTCTGTTAAAATTACATTTATACTAATCAATAAATTTCGTCGGACAATTTTAATTTGGCCGAGTCCTATACCGAGTGCCAGGTTAATTTACGTTTATCGTTGGTTAGTACCACGTTAGTAGGTACCCAACAACCCACCCATAGTAGGGTATGTATAGTGCATGAGTAGAATGTCTATACTGCACCAAAAAACCTAGACCCTAGTGTGGGACAAGTCTGATTTAAAATTATCCGACGTTTATTTAAATTATTGTAACAAACTCTAATATTTTGCAATAATTTAATAAAAAATATAAAGTTGCGCGACGCGTACCAACAGATGGCGCTAGGAGTAAGTTAGATCGCGCAATCGTTGTGCTGGCTCAGAATCATGCGGTCCCTTACGCCACGCCAAATCAGCGAAGAGCGAAGAGGACCTCTAAAAATTAATAATCAAAGAATAAAATAAAAGAAAGTTAATCTCCAAATAACATAGAGTGCAGACACTTATAAAAACTGTATCAACACAACGATTGCGCGATCTAACTTACGTCTAGCGCCATCTGTGGCCTGTTTTAGAAAGCTACCAATTACAATTTTACAGTTTACAAGTTTCCATTTGACACAACCTCGACCAGGGGCGCGTTTCACGAAGCTACAAATTACAAGCGGAAGTCTCTTTCTAACTCCTTTTACTAGAAAGAGAGTTCCGCTTGTAATTTGTAACTTGTAGCTTCATGAAACGGGCCACAGCGATTTGAGCAGTGCTGCCAGTTTAGACCTGTAAAATTCAAACTTGTAGCTTTATAAAACGTGCCCCTGTAGGTACGTGTCGCTACTGCCCCGCAACTTTATAATTTTTATTAAATTATTGCAAAATATCAGAAAGTTTAAAAAACTATATTAAAGCGAAAAAATTTCGTCGGTCTTAGACGTTTCTGTTAAAATTACATTTATACTAATCAATAAATTTCGTCGGACAATTTTAATTTGGCCGAGTCCTATACCGAGTGCCAGGTTTATTTACGTTTATCGTTGGTTAGTACCACGTTAGTAGGTACCCAACAACCCACCCATAGTAGGTATTTATAGTGCATGAGTAGAATGTCTATACTGTACCAAAAAACCTAGACCCTAGTGTGGGACAAGTCTGATTTAAAATTATCCGACGTTTATTTAAATTATTGTAACAAACTCTAATATTTTGCAATAATTTAATAAAAAATATAAAGTTGCGCGACGCGTACCAACAGATGGCGCTAGGAGTAAGTTAGATCGCGCAATCGTTGTGCTGGCTCAGATTCTATAAGGGTTTATAAGTTTCATTATGCTGCAGAATACACAATAATTAGTTGGCAATTTGCAATAATTGCTAAATTTTTAAAGGGCCTCTTCGCCGACTTGAGTGAAAGGGGACCGAATGATTAATATTGATTATGTTAAGTCAACTTGGTCCTTAAGTCCTATCCCTAAAGATTATTAATATAGCAGAGCAGGCCTAGTAGCATGGTTGCGTCTATATCGCGTGTCAAATGTGGATAAAGCATCCGTCACTGTCGTACTTATTTACGTGTAAAAAGGTGACGGATGCCATGTAAAAAAAGTTTGTGTTTCGGCTTAGCGTGACCACTTTCAGTAGATTTCTACTTTTTCGGTAGATTTGAATAAAAATGGATTATTTTTTTGGTAGGTCAAAATAAGTTTAGTTTTTAGTATTTTATGGCAATAACCGCTTTTTGTCTGAATCACCAAATATTTTTTCTTAAAAAGTCGCTACACTAGAAAATAATACCGGAGTTCCCAAAAGTCATTTAAATCTAGTGATATACATAAGTATGATAAAAGTTATGCAAAATGAAAAAAATTTACAATAATATAAAAAAAAACGATGACGATGTGGACGATAAATAATTTCGTTTACTAATGTTTTTTCATTTATTGACTAAATACATAATACTACCTTAGTACCTACCTATCTAAATATACTATAATCGCAATTGAATGTACTTTTATCTTGTTTCCCATGCAAGTATGATGGATGATGGTAGATTTTTTTTCATAAATTCGATAGATAATAGTAGTTTTTGATCACGATTTTAGTAGAAATGCAAAAAATAAAGTGGTCACACCTATAAGGTGGACAATTTAGGAATTTGAAAAGCCTGACGTTTCGATAAAAGTCCGGACTTTTTAGTCGCAAAATGGAAACATTAGGTACTCACTTAGTTAAAGTGGTATGGTAGCAGACGCTCGCATTGCTAGGATGCTAGGAAAAATCCGGATAAATTTAAACAGCCGGACAAACTCCGGACTAGAGTCTAAAAGTCCGGACATATCCGGACGGATGGTGGCTAATTAAGGCGTGCCTAAATAATTCCATTCCGCGCACCTTAACACGTCAAAAGCCAATGTTGTCACAATAGAGGCCATCAAACCGTAACATAATAACAACATAGTTCGAATTCTAACAAAGTGGAAAACAAGTCCGGTTCAAGTGACCTCGAATTTGCGAAGATACCATTTTGATCTAAACTTTAATGTCGTGCAGGAAAGTTTAAATTGTCTTGGCAATTGTATGTACTACAATCTGATACTTAGATCAAGTTCGGATACAATTGATAAAGAAACAGCCTTTCCTCGTGTTCTATCTAATTCACTTAAGCCAATAGGTGGTATCTCACATCCTATTGCCGAAGCAGATTCAATCCTATCCTTTTAGTAATAAGGTTGCACTTGCTATAGAGGTTTTGTCTGAGATACCGCCATTTATCTTAGCAAGGCAGCATAGTACAGCCGAAAACATCGGGGCCCGTATTATGGTCGCCTTTATCGCGGTGGATAAAGCTTCCGTCACTATCGCACTTACATACTGGTCAGAAAGTGACAGATGTTTTATCTACGCTTATCTACATCGATAAACACGACCATAATCGGCCCGCAGCAGGGGCTAGTTTCTCAAAGCGTATTAGTCTAATAATATTAGTGTTTTGTCTCGTGAATAAAACTGAAAAATGAGACAAAACACTAATATTATTAGACTAATACTTTTTGAGAAACGGGCCCCAGGAGGCCACATATGATGCCACGACCACACAATAATGAAAAGAGATGGATTTATGTGCTTCCGCGCGACATCACTTTCTTATGGTGCAATTTTGCTGCATAAGTTATATAGCAAAAATGTCCTATCAAACACCTCTGCATAACAAGCTGTCATCACTAACACTTTCATAGAACGTTTACTTTTTTGGGATATAAGCTGTGGTTATAGAACAATTATGCTGGTTGGGAATATCTTCATTTACGTCACACCTGGCCATAATGTGAGTTTTATCGCACGCTGCGCGCACGGTAAAACTCGCATTGTGGCCAGGTGAAGACGTAAAATTGTGTACTCATCACGGGCAGTAAAAAAGAAAGCCCTCTATCGCATATTTACGACCCTCGCCTACGGCTCGGGTCTCAAATACCTGCGATTTCGGGCTTTCTTTTTTTTACAGCCCTTGTTAAGTAATGTACTATTATTTAACAGAAATTTATGGGTGACATAATTATTTTAAATTTGGGATGGCATTTTCTAATACCTAAATGTAAACAATTAAAGGATATCTAATGATAAAAAATGATTGTACTTAAATAGTGTATTAAAACCTGTGATTAAAACATACAATTTCAAGCGGTTTTCGCCTAACCCGTAAGATACACCTAGCAGGGCTTCAAGCCGAAAACGAAAGTCAAACAAAGGTTAAATATACTTTTGTCAAAATATCCGAAATAGATAAATACCAAAAACTTAATAATGGAGAACGGCTTAAAAAGCTAAGTACCTAATTCCTCGAAATGATTTTCGAATAATAAAAATATAAACAATCCCAATTGTGTGAGATTGTCCCATTATTTTATACTTTATCATCCACCTCACAAATAACTACCGTAAAACGGGGTAAATAGGAACTAAGGGGTAAATAGGAACACAACCTAAAATGAAGCATAACTTGTTACAAATAAGAACAAGTATTAAATAAAAATAACGTTACGTTCTATTTACGTTATTTCAGTCTTATAATTAGTAACATATGCTTCATTTTAGGTTGTGTCCGCCTTACCCCTTAGTTCCTGTTTACCCCTTAGTTCCTATTTACCCCGCTTTACTCTTCCAGTCATCTGCAAAAACGTCGTAAGGGTTTTTTCCAAGAAAAGAGGCCGTGATAATTAAGTTATAAAATGTAGTTCGTTACACAATCTATCCGAAAGCCAAGCAAATAGAAATAGAACACCGTACCGGCTCAATACAGGTTACTAAGTTAAGTTACTTCAATCTGAGATGTTGTGGCTGCTAGCGTGCTTGTTCGCCGTAACGGTAAGTTTTATATACTAGGTATTTAATAATAGACTGTGACGATATCTTCACTATCACTACATAGTATAAAACAAAGTCGCTTCCCGCTGTCTGTCTGTCTGTCCCTATGTATGCTTAGATCTTTAAAATTACGCAACGGATTTTGATGCGGTTTTTTTAAATGGATAGAGTAATTCAAAAGGAAGGTTTTCAAGTAAGTATAAAACATTTTGGATTATGTACGGGTATTACAGAAAACTCACACAAACCGAAGCGAAGCGAGGGCGGGTCACTAGTTATATATAGAAACCGGTCATGTGCGAGTCGGACTCGCGCACCGAGGGTTTCGTACATCCGGTCAGTAGGTATTCATTCCCATTTTATTTGATTTCGAATCGAATCTGCGCAAGCCCAAGTGATTCTTGACCAATTTTTAGTATTTGTGGTTTTTCTTCTGGGTTAGTTCTATAACCATACCAAAAGACGCTATTTTGTTTTACCGTTTTTACGACACAACAAAAATAAAAATAGGTACATTGAAAAAAAAAGTTTCTTTAAGTTTAAGTAGTAGGCTTTGAAAGAGAAGCCTTGCATGCAACACGCCATAGCTTTAGACCTGTTTCCAATCTTAGTACAGTCGCCAGCAATAATATATTATCCAACATTGGACGCAAAAATATCCGACACGTCTTTATTACTAAAGATATAAGAGAGTGTCAGATATTTTTGGGCCCAATGTTGGATAATACATTATTGCCGGTGACTGTACAAGGAAATAACTTATAATAACTATAAAAAACTACCGGACTGGCTTGTTCTTAGTAACTTCGAATGACATCATCGTGTGTGACTCGACAATTAATGAAACAAATATATAAATAGTGAAACTAAGTTATCGTTTAATTTAAACAAGCAAGCATTTTCTTGATAACCTTAATAATTAGTTTCTGCGTTGTGTTGGCTCATTTAGATCGGTCAGTATAGGAAAGTCTGAAAGTATGACATACGAAGATCTGAGGCTCTACTTTGAAATCCGTAATTCGAACTTCGTCTATTGCTATCCCTTTTGCTCTCGACGCGTCACTAATTCGCAAGAAAGTGACGGGGCGATCCGAAGTTCGAATTACTGATTTCAAAGTAGAGCCTCTGTTCTTAGGAACCATGTCATCGATTTTAGTAACAAGAAAAACTGTAACTTAAGTGTAGTGACCTAGCGACATCTAACGGCAACATCAACCAACTCGCCAGCGCCACCAGCGTCAGACAGCGGAACTAAAGTGTTCTACATCGCGCTAACGAAGTTTCTTCAGTCGGTTGACATATTATTATATACAACTTCCAACTTCATCCCAATGGACTTCGGTCCCCAGGGGCACGTTATATAAAGCTACAAGTTACAATTATACAGGTCTAAACTGACAACACCGCTCAAATGGCGGTCGTCATTGGTCGCGGTTGTGTCAAATGGAAACTTGTAACCTGTAAATTGTAATTTGTAGCTTTATAAAACAGGCCCCAGGCATAACACCCGCCTGGAGAGAGATCTCTCTAGTGTCCTCTCTTTCTATATAAGTCACATTTGCTGCTTAAGACCTACACAATCGATACCTAAATAGAAACGGTGTTAGTTTTATTTTTCAAAACGTCCGGGTTAGATCCCGAGCTGAGTACAAGTTTTTTTTAAATGTATGAATGCAGTTTTTCTTGTTTTGCTTGTAGATTACAGGAAAACCTATAAGAATTCTATCAATTGGAAATGAAGTGGTAAACTCAATATAAATACTTACGTTCACTTACGGAAAATTGTACGGAACCCTCTCCACGCGAGTTCAACTCGCACTTGGCCGGTTTATTAGTATTTGTTGTTATAGCGGCAAAAGAAATACATCTTCTGTGAAAATTTCTAACTGTAAACTGTCTAGCTATCACGGTTCATGAGATACAGCCTGGTGATAGACAGACGGACAGTGGAGTCTTAGTAAAAGGGTCCCGTTTTTACCCTTTGGGTACGGAACCCTAAAAACTATCACGAATTATGTTTGCTTCATTAGTTTCTTAAGTAATAGGCGTAGATAATGTAAGTTAGTACCCGTTATCAGTGGAGCAAATATATCAAAACGATAAAAACACAATATAATAATGATTTTAATAACATAATATACAAATAATTCGATATAATTTCATCGCCACAGTTTATTTTCAGGCCTTTAATTATAGCTGAAATCGTTTCCCTCTACACCCCCTATTTCGACCCCTTAGAATGAATTTCAAAAAACCATTTAGAAATTTGAAAGGTCCTGAGGCTCTACTTTGAAATCCGTAATTCGAACTTCGTCTATTGCTATCCCTTTTGCTCTCGACGCGTCACTAATTCGAAAGAAAGTGACGGGGCGATCCGAAGTTCGAATTACTGATTTCAAAGTAGAGCCTCTGACAAAAAACCTCATATTTCGATAAAAGTCCGGACTTTTTAGTCACAAAATGGAAACATTACTCACTTTACCCACTTACAGTAAGGCATAACAGCAGACGCTCGCATTTACGGGGGGTAGGATGCGGGGTGCGGGCGGGGAAAAATCCGGACCAAGTCCGGACTAGAGTCTAAAAGTCCGGACATATCCGGACGGATGGTAACCCTAAGTGCAACCCTAGGATCGTCACCATCATTTAACTTATGAGCTAGGACCTTGGGCTCTACTTTGAAATCAGTAATTCCAATAATGCCGCACGTGTCCCGTCATCTTTCCTCTGTTGCATTTTATAGTTTCTAAAATGTCTTCCCAAGTATTTTTAAACAATTTCGATTCCTGGCCAATGTCCTCTATGAAGGACGATTTTGTATTGATAGTTTGAACCGGGCAGAACGTAATATGTCTATTGTTCTCATTAAAGAACACTGGGAAGGAAGAGGTGCTTTACCCTGTGGATAGAGGCCCAGTAAGTCTTTGCTTAACTTCAGTTACGGAAATGAGTCATAGATGGCGTTAGCTGTCCTCTTTTCTTTGTTTAACAAACAACAGCTGTTGAGAATCATTTTATTCTCAACGTCTGTGGTTTGTAAAGGGATGAGGGCATGATAAACCTTTTTATTAAGCGATCTATTCATTAGTAATCTGATTTACCGGGATTTGAACCCAGGACCGCTAGCTTCGTAGGCAGGGTCACTACTAATTAGGCTAGCGCGTCGTCTAACAATTAAATGTTCTTCGTTATAGTCGCTGAACTATCTTAATCGAGATATCTTATCGCCACCCTTGAAGTAGGTACCGTTGAGGAGTTCCGGTGGCCATCTGTGGTGTTCATCATCAGTTGCACTTTACCAAATGTTTTTTTTATGCATATGCTAGACTTGGTAAGTGGGTACTAAAAAAACAAAAAAAAAACACTATTAATGTATTATCCCTATAAAATTTGAGGAGTTCCTTCAATTCCTCACGGATCCCCCCATCTGATTTATATTTGGTGATAATGAAAATAAGACCTATATTAATAAGAAGTATTCTCTATCAAACCAAAATTATTATTTTTTAAATCTGTCCACATTATAAGGAGAAATCAGAAACATAAATAAGGCTGGGTTTAGACCAAGCGAACGAACCAGAATTCTATGGCATTATCTCTTACGTTTACTTTGTAAAAATAGAGACAAAACATGTTCTAGCTAGACCATTCACTCGTTTGGTCACTCTAACTAAACCCACCCTAAAATAATTTACATACATTGGACAGTGGAAAACAGACCTTCCTTTTACGAAGCGAAGTCGGTTATGGATGGAATAATCTTGCGGTCAGGGTTACCTACGCTATGTTTTTTTACCCCTTCAGCTTAAGTTAAAAACCCCTAAAACGAAACTAATTTTTGGAAAATCCCCTAAAGATTGTTTGAGCGTAAAACGGAACGTTCGGTTTCTTTCTTTCTCAGTTTGAGTTCGAGCAATAGAGAGTGGGATTCACTGCGGTATTGAGAAGAGAACGTTCCATTTCCAGTAATAATTGAAAAACGTGTTTACGATGTGAGAAACTATCACACAAACATGTTTTGGAAAAATCCCTAAATATATCCCTAAAAATATTATGCCCCTAAAAAAACCTATGCTCCTTATTTCCCCCCTAAATTTAGGGATAAAACCCCTAAGTTGGCAAACAATTTTTAGGGGCATAATATTTTTACGGATTTACCCCTAAATTTAGGGGGTAATAAGGAGCATAGGATTTTTTGTGGTCCTCCCTGCGCAAGTCGGCGAGAAGAACCTCTAAAAATTAACGTACGTTATCGTACGTTTGTTTCGTTGATCTTTTAAACAAAAGTGGCCAAAATCTTGTAAACCTCATATAGGTTCTGTGTCAGCACAACGATTGCGTGATCTAACTTACAGCGCCATCTGTCGATAAGGGTCGCTACTACCGCAGCTTACGAATAATTATTTTATTCGATTATATTGCAAAATAACAAAAAGTATGTTAGAACAATATGCAGTTTAATTAAAATATTCAAAATATGTATTCTTGTCCCCATAGAAAGAAATTATCCACTATCGTGGACCCCCATTTATTTTTCCGCTCACATGGATCCTGGGTTCGATTCCCGATGTGGACAAAATGAGGGCCAGTTTTGCATGTTATCTATATTTTTTAAGTATTTATTTAATAACATAATATGGATCTGCGTATATGGCGGTAGCTGTACTGATTTTCTTGCATTGAAATAAGTTAGGGTAGGGTAGGTAGTATAGGGTATTTGCCGTGGAGATATAACCGTGAAATATTGCACCGAAATAGATCTTATATATAAGCGTAATTAAATAAACAATGGTGGTCACTTAATTAGGGACGCCTGCGTTTTTCCCGTACAATTGCCTACCTACGAATATGAATTTTCAATTTTGACCACTAATCAAAAGTTCTTTTTTAGGGTTCCGTACCCAAAGGGTAAAAACGGGACCCTATTACTAGATACCGCTGTCCGTCTGTCTGTCTGTCACCAGGCTGTATCTCGTGAACCGTGATAGCTAGATAGTTGAAATTTTCACAGAATATATATTTCTGTTGCCGCTATAACAAAAAATACTAAAAACAGAATATAATAAATATTTAAGGGGGGCTCCGATACAACGAATGTTGTATAGATAATGGTACGGAAACCTTCGTGCGCGAGTCCGACTCGCACTTGGCCGGTTTTTTATTTTTAGTCAACTAAGGTTTCATTTATGTATGTTGTGTAAGGTATGGGAACGCAAGTGTCTCCAATTATGTGACAACTGTATATCTTTTGAAAATTAGGTGAATATTTTTTTTTAGGAACTATTTACTGATTCTTTAAACATAAAACTTCCGTGAGACTCAGACATATTAAGGAGATCACACCGGGTTACTCACGTAAAATTTGTCGAAAAACGCTCGACATGTTTCGGGCTCGTCCGGAGTCCCTATTCATGAGCAGACGCGGCCGCAGCACGACGAACACTCTCCTTAATATATTCATGTACTGATATTTTGTTTTTAATGTACTTACCTACCCTCTATTCTCTTTCAGTATTGCGACGAGCTGGACGGCGGGAGAGCCCCCCGCCTCCCCCTGAACGATGGTCGCTCCACGCCCGTCTTTGGTCTCGGCACCTTCCTGGGGTTTGATGAAGTAAGGGATTCAAATTGACATTCACGCAGTTTAAAAATGTGAAATTGAAAACGTTTTTATTTCATTGAATCGGCAATCTAGTTCAGTCTGTATTGGTTTCTGTTTTACCAAAGGTTGAGCATAGATTTGTATTGTTAAGTAATGGGGTCCTAATAAAAAATGAGGAATTATTAAAAAAAAATCATTTTAGCACCTTCAATTCAAGATGGCGGCTAATAATGAATGATAGAACCTGAAGATAGATCGCATATATGCGTTTAAAGCACTAGGTGAAAATTAGGAGAACGCTTAGGTACTGTAGTGGCCGGGTAGCCACACAATTAATACTTGAAGCGCGGAAGCAGGAATGGAAACAGCAGCGAGAGTAATACTTGTGGTACTAATTTTATATTTGTACTAATTTTATATTTGTGTTTTTAGTAATTCATTCATTCATAAAGCAATGTAATAATTATATCAAGCCCCATATGTGTTATTCAAAGGTCTACTGTAAAAAAAAAACATTGTGGCATGGCAGGTGATCTACAAGACTGTTAAATGCACACTATGATATTATGAATATGCAGCAATGTGTGTATTTTATTCTTATTTTTACATACATTTTGTATTGTTATTTGCAGAATGGACAAAAAGAAGCAAAGGAACAGGAAGTAGAGAACGCCGTGTCGTGGGCACTGAGTGCTGGATACAGGTCAGTTGTATAATAAATGTACATAAATAAAAAATAATGTTTGTATGTGTGTAATGTGTGTATATGGTTCTAAACTATTGTGTGTATCTTTATTTTCTGTGCATAAGGGTCCATTTTGTCAAGACTAGTAGTAATTTTAATACAGTTTTTGCATTTTTTTCCAAAACTTTTAAATTATGATGACCACTTCATTTTTTTCACATAAAATATAAATTAATTCAGATTTTTTTCAGAGTTTTTGGCCCTAATTTTTTTGAAAGTTATAAATAAAATGTTTTGAAATGTGCAGATTAAGTCCTATCATATGCCACCGCGTTCGCTATAATCAAATCACTTTCATTTTTCAACCCCCCATTCTAGACTACTTTTGAAATATAAAAAAACATTATATTTTTCACTAAAATCAGATGCGGGCAAGCAAGTATAGGCATAGTTGTATTGTATATGCCAAATTTCAAATTGAGATTCTATAATTTCAGAGAAAACTCCTGTGACATACAGACAGACACCGAAGTCTCACCATAAGTGTTCCTTTATTACCATTTTTGTACGGAACCGGAATGTAATTAATTACTATTCATTAGCCACTTTCTTTTCCTTATTTTTATGTTATATTTATGCGTGTTATTGTTGTGAATAAATGTTTTTCTTTCTTTCTTCTTTCTTTCTAATTATAGGTACTAATTTCAGGCTGATAGATACAGCATCAGCATACAACAATGAGGTGCAAGTCGGGAGAGGAGTGCGGCAGTCCTCCGTGCCCAGAGAGGACGTATTTTTGGTTACAAAGGTACGTGTTGTAGGGCCAACAATGTAGGGTGGCGATCACGTTGGGGTCACCAATATAGGATGACGATCACGTCAGGGTCAACAATGTAGGATGACGATCACGTCGGGGCCAACAATGTAGGATGACGATCACGTCGGGGCCAACAATGTAGGATGACGATCACGTCGGGGTCAACAATGTAGGATGGCGATCACGTCGGGGCCATCAATGTAGGATGACGATCACGTCGGGGCCAACAATGTAGGATGACGATCACGTCGGTGTCAACAATGTAGGATGGCGATCACGTCGGGGTCAACAATGTAGGATGACGATCACGTCGGGGCCAACAATGTAGGATGACGATCACGTCGGGGTCAACAATGTAGGATGGCGATCACGTCGGGGCCATCAATGTAGGATGACGATCACGTCGGGGCCAACAATGTAGGATGACGATCACGTCGGGGTCAACAATGTAGGATGACGATCACGTCGGGGCCAACAATGTAGGATGACGATCACGTCGGGGTCAACAATGTAGGATGGCGATCACGTCGGGGCCATCAATGTAGGATGACGATCACGTCGGGGCCAACAATGTAGGATGACGATCACGTCGGGGCCAACAATGTAGGATGACGATCACGTCGGGGTCAACAATGTAGGATGGCGATCACGTCGGGGCCATCAATGTAGGATGACGATCACGTCGGGGTCAACAATGTAGGATGACGATCATGTCGGGGTCATCGATGTAGGATGACGATCATTTTGGGGTCATCGATGTAGGATGGCGATCACATCGGGGTCACCAATGTAGGATGACGATCATGTCGGAGTCGCCAATGTAGGATGGCGATCACGTCGGGGTCACCTATGTAGGATGACGATCACGTCGGGGTCATCGATGTAGGATGGCGATAACGTGAAGGTCAACAATGTAGGATGACGATCACGTCGGGGTCAACAATGTACAATGACGATCACTTCGGGGTCACCAATGTAGGATGACGATCACTTCGGGGTTACCAATATAGGATGATGATCACGTCGGGGTCAACAATGTAGGATGGCGATCACGTTGGGGTCAACCAAGTATGATGACGATCACATCGGGCTCACCACTGTACGATGATGATCACTTCGGGGTCATCAATCTAGGATGACGATCAAGTCGGGGTCAACAATGTAGGGTGGCGATCACGTCGGGGCCATCAATGTAGGATGACGATCACGTCGGGGCCAACAATGTAGGATGACGATCACGTCGGTGTCAACAATGTAGGATGGCGATCACGTCGGGGTCAACAATGTAGGATGACGATCACGTCGGGGCCAACAATGTAGGATGACGATCACGTCGGGGTCAACAATGTAGGATGGCGATCACGTCGGGGCCATCAATGTAGGATGACGATCACGTCGGGGCCAACAATGTAGGATGACGATCACGTCGGGGTCAACAATGTAGGATGACGATCACGTCGGGGTCAACAATGTAGGATGACGATCACGTCGGGGCCAACAATGTAGGATGACGATCACGTCGGGGTCAACAATGTAGGATGGCGATCACGTCGGGGCCATCAATGTAGGATGACGATCACGTCGGGGCCAACAATGTAGGATGACGATCACGTCGGGGCCAACAATGTAGGATGACGATCACGTCGGGGTCAACAATGTAGGATGGCGATCACGTCGGGGCCATCAATGTAGGATGACGATCACGTCGGGGTCAACAATGTAGGATGACGATCATGTCGGGGTCATCGATGTAGGATGACGATCATTTTGGGGTCATCGGTGTAGGATGGCGATCACTTCGGGGTCACCAATGTAGGATGACGATCATGTCGGAGTCGCCAATGTAGGATGGCGATCACGTCGGGGTCACCTATGTAGGATGACGATCACGTCGGGGTCATCGATGTAGGATGGCGATAACGTGAAGGTCAACAATGTAGGATGACGATCACGTCGGGGTCAACAATGTACAATGACGATCACTTCGGGGTCACCAATGTAGGATGACGATCACTTCGGGGTTACCAATATAGGATGATGATCACGTCGGGGTCAACAATGTAGGATGGCGATCACGTTGGGGTCAACCAAGTATGATGACGATCACATCGGGCTCACCACTGTACGATGATGATCACTTCGGGGTCATCAATCTAGGATGACGATCAATTCGGGGTCAACAATGTAGGGTGGCGATCACGTCGGGGCCATCAATGTAGGATGACGATCACGTCGGGGCCAACAATGTAGGATGACGATCACGTCGGTGTCAACAATGTAGGATGGCGATCACGTCGGGGTCAACAATGTAGGATGACGATCACGTCGGGGCCAACAATGTAGGATGACGATCACGTCGGGGTCATCAATGTAGGATGGCGATCACGTCGGGGCCATCAATGTAGGATGACGATCACGTCGGGGCCAACAATGTAGGATGACGATCACGTCGGGGTCAACAATGTAGGATGACGATCACGTCGGGGCCAACAATGTAGGATGACGATCACGTCGGGGTCAACAATGTAGGATGGCGATCACGTCGGGGCCATCAATGTAGGATGACGATCACGTCGGGGCCAACAATGTAGGATGACGATCACGTCGGGGCCAACAATGTAGGATGACGATCACGTCGGGGTCAACAATGTAGGATGGCGATCACGTCGGGGCCATCAATGTAGGATGACGATCACGTCGGGGTCAACAATGTAGGATGACGATCATGTCGGGGTCATCGATGTAGGATGACGATCATTTTGGGGTCATCGATGTAGGATGGCGATCACATCGGGGTCACCAATGTAGGATGACGATCATGTCGGAGTCGCCAATGTAGGATGGCGATCACGTCGGGGTCACCTATGTAGGATGACGATCACGTCGGGGTCATCGATGTAGGATGGCGATAACGTGAAGGTCAACAATGTAGGATGACGATCACGTCGGGGTCAACAATGTACAATGACGATCACTTCGGGGTCACCAATGTAGGATGACGATCACTTCGGGGTTACCAATATAGGATGATGATCACGTCGGGGTCAACAATGTAGGATGGCGATCACGTTGGGGTCAACCAAGTATGATGACGATCACATCGGGCTCACCACTGTACGATGATGATCACTTCGGGGTCATCAATCTAGGATGACGATCAAGTCGGGGTCAACAATGTAGGGTGGGGTGAAATTAAATTCGATGAAATGATACAATCGATGAAGTGAAATTTGATAAAATGATGGCTACCCCGATCAGGGGGCCTAGTATGCCTGCGCTTATCGCGTGAATCGCGTCACAAAATGTGGATAAAACATCGGTCACTTTCTGACACTTACATAAGTACGAGAGTGACGGATGCTTTATCCACATTTTGTCACGCGATAAACGCAACTATACTAGGCCCACAAGACGGTTGCGGAGATTATTTCAACACAACCAAAGAAAATTATTCTTTCGCAGTGAAAAAGTCTTTGTGCTGTGATTCACTGCATGTACCCCAGCCCTAATTTATCTTTCTACTAGCGGCCCGCCAGCGGCTTCGCCCCGCTGCAAATTTCTGACTTTCCCGGTGGATTTTTCAATTATTTTCTGTCATACAAACCTTGTCCTGACAATGACGAACACAACAAAAAAGAAATCAGCCAAATCGCTCCAGTCTTTCGGAAGTTATGCGATCACTTACATTTTGGCGATTCATTTTTATTTATATAGATTGTCTATTTCAGTTGGGAACTAACGAGAAGAGAAACGTAGAAGAATCCCTGAGGAGGTCTCTGGAACGGCTGAACATGTCCTACGTCGATCTCTATTTGATTCACAACCCTATTTCTTTCACGGTAAGATTTGATTCTCTTTCCCCTCATCATTGTATTTTTCATGTCAACCAAAACCCGTGCACTGCAAAAGATCTTCAGAATTAAGTTTTTTTTTATATCTTTTATATTAAACACAATTAAATTTTACATTTTATAGCACCTTTAAACCACAGAGAGGTTTGTCTCGATGCCTGAGCCATGTTAAATAAGTAACACATACAAACAAACTATTCGTGACGTAGATAGAATTTTATCCTTTTACCCAGACTAGCAGAGCTGGGGCTCTACTTTAAAATCCGTAATTCGAACTTCGTCTATTGCTATCCCTTTTGCTCTCGATGCGTCACTAATTGGCAAGAAAGTGACGGGGCGATCCGAAGTTCGAATTACTGATTTCAAAGTAGAGCCCCTGCTCGCGTATACCCTTTGAGATAGCAGTACAGACAACCCAACCAAATCAAGTATCGCCAATAGTAGACAAAGCTTCCTGTCATTGAGTGCCTACCTTGTTAAGGCGGTTTAACGTGAGATAATTATTACCAGTGAATGGTAATATTTTAATTTTTTCGGGCTTCGGGGATCGGGCTTTTGCAGCCTAAAATACACTAGTTCAGATCACAGCACAGATGTATGAAACCCACGAAAACATTGGCATCGGTTCTAGGAACCAATTCTCGTGACTTCGAGATGATTTTTCATGCGAGATGAACTGTCAACTGCATAAATTTTTTCGACTTATTTCGCATGAAAAATCATCTCGAAGTCACGAGAATTGATGCCCTGGGAGTCAATTCTCGTGTCGTTCGAGATAAATCTCTATCGTGAATTTGCATGTAATGACAGCGTCACTTCTATGGAATCTCGAATAGTAATTCATCTCGATCGGCGACCGAGAAACCCAAACAAAATCGGCCTTGAAACAAAGGAGAGTGAGATAAAAATTAAAGATGTCGTCCCGTTTTTTACGGTTTTCCGTATGCGTGTCATGCTTCTCTTTTACTCGTTGTATTATTTTGTCGTGTCTCATCTCTGTCTACGATTTGTGACAATTTCAGCCGAACCATACGACGTACGAAATCATCGACTACGTCGACACGTGGCGACAGATGGAAGGAGTCCAGCGGCTGGGGCTTGCTAAGTCCATCGGCATCTCCAACTTCAATGTGAGCCAGATACAGCGGCTGTTGGAGAACAGCGAGATTAAACCAGCGGCGTTACAAGTGGAGGTAGGTTTCCATCATCAGCATCGACATCTTCGTCAATATAACCATCATAATCATCAACATCACCACTGCTGTTATCACCGACGTCATCATCATCTTCACGTGGCGGCAGATGTACGGGGTTCATCGAATGGAGCTTCAAATTCAACATAAGCCAGATACAACGGTTTTTAGAGCACAGTAAAGGGGGTTTTCATCGTCATCGTCATCTTCATCATCAGCAGTAGGTATGATCTTCAACATCGACACCGCTTTCATCACCTTCATCTCTATCTACACGTGGCAGCAGATAGAGGGGGTTCAGCGGCTTGGGCTTGCTATGACCATCCATCGGCATCTCTAACTTTAATGTGAGTGAGCCGAACCAGCAGTTCAAACCAGCGGCGCTACAAGTGGAAGTGGGTCTCCGTCATCAGCATCGCCATCTTCGACACCATCGTCAATATAACCATCATTATGACCACCATCACCACTACTATTATCACCAACGTCATCATCATCTTCATGTGGCGGCAGATGTACGGCGTAGTTATTATTTATTCTTATGCTTATGGTATGGGGTTCATCGACTGGAGCTTCAACTTCAACATGAGCCAGATACAGCGGTTTTTGAGCATCATTACTTTCGTCATCAGCATCGGCATTACGATCTTCATCATCGAAACCGCTTTCATCACCATCACGATACAAAAACAACTTACGTCGACAACCCACCGGTGACTGTCAAAGCATTTGATTTTCAATACTTTCAGGTGAACCTCAACCTAGCCCAAACAGATCTGCTAGAGTTCTGCAAGAACCACTCCATAGCAGTAATGGCGTACACTCCGTTCGGGTCCCTCTTCAGCCCCGAGAGTGGCCCCCCACCGCGCGCAGCGAACCCCACCCTCAAGGCTCTGGGAGAGAAGTACAATAAAAGCGTTGCGCAAATAGTGTTGAGATATCTGGTAAGTAAATTGGGTTAGGCCACCTCTGACCTTACTTCCGTTGTGTTTCCTCAGAAGAATATAAAAAAAAATATATATATTTTTATTCAGTAAATAGGCCACATGAGGGCTCTTTTACACGACGATATTAATTTTCTTTCAGGTGCAAAGAGGTGTTGTTCCTATCCCAAAGTCAGTGAACAAGCCGAGGATCGAACAGAACATCGACATCTTTGACTTTACCCTCGAGCCTGACGAAATGAAAACTCTAGGTGAGAAATTATAACTATTAGGTAATGGTGACCCCTTCTTACACAGCTGTTTTTTTTCATCGTAGTTTTATTTTGGTTGTATCGTAAAAACGGTAAAACATACAAGCGGTAAATTTGGTATGATTATAGTACAGTCGGCCTTATAAGAAGCTGCACACTTTTGTACCTTGTCGCTTTAAGGCCTTTGACAGATTAGTGCAGCGGTTCAAACATGACGTTAAAGTGACAAAACACTAAAGTGTGTAAGTGTTCTTATAAGGCTGACCGTACAAGGTCAAGTGTGAGTTAGGTTCGCGTTGATTCGATTAGAAAAAAAAAAATTGAATTCAAATTGGAATATAATAATAACTACTGTGTGGCAGTACGGAACCCTCAGTGCCCGAGTCCGACTTGCACTTGACCAGTTTTTTTTAAGAAAGAAATAAAAAACATTTACTCCTGACAAAATACTGACATAGACAAAAAGAACTGTTGTCACGAAATGGTTCCATCTCAGCGTTAAGCTGGCGTTAGAGCCAGCGCAGGGGCTCTACTTTGAAATCAGTAATTCGAACTTCGGATCGCCCCGTCACTTGCGAATTAGTGACGCGTCGAGAGCAAAAGGGAAAGCAATAGACGAAGTTCGAATTAAAAATTTCAAAGTTGAGCCTCTGTAGCCCGTTTCACGAAGCAACAAGTTACAAATTACAAGCGGAACCCTCTTTCTAGCAGTATGATTTAGAAAGAGACTTCCGCTTGTAATTTGTAACTTGTAGCTTCGTGAAACGGGCCTCTTGTCTTCCGTTCTGGTTTTAAACAGCGCCCTCTGTTTTTCGTAACCATAAAACGCCTACTTTATTTTTCAGCGGCCTTCAACGCGAACTTTCGCACCGTGAATACCAGTTTCTGGCAGGACCATCCGTACTACCCCTTCGAGAAGACGGACAAGCCCCTACCGGATCCGTTCAAGCCTCGATCGGAGTAGGACGCACTGTGCGTCTGCCTCTCTCAATCGACGATCAACCCGCCACTTTAAGGTGGAGCCACATTTGAGACATTTAATCGTGACAGGTTTCCGTGACCGTGTCAGAACCGGTTATGAGGACGGTCCCTATTTGTCATGTTACGACGTCCATACCAACAGACTTGTCTTATTTAGTAAATACTTATATAACCTGAAAATTAATTCGTTTTGGCTGAAATGGACGTTTTCTGGTGAATAAAGCAACCAGAGCACACAATGCACACAATTTTCCTGACTTTACATTATGGATGGTTTTTTTATGACAAAATTGTAATTTTAGGCGAAAAAGGAGCATTTTTTTTTATGGCATAGGAGGCAAACGAGCAAACGGGTCGCCTGATGGTAAGCGATCACCGTCACCCATAGACACCTGCAGCACCAGAGTCACAGGTGCGTTGCCGGCCTTTCAAATGAGAGTACGCTCTTGAGGTTATGAATTGTTTACTAAATAAGACAAGTCAGAGGCTCTACTTTGAAATCCGTAATTCGAACTTCGTCTATTGCTATCCCTTTTGCTCTCGACGCATCACTTATTCGCAAGAAAGTGACGGGGCGATCCGAAGTTCGAATTACTGATTTCAAAGTAGAGCCCCAGATGGTATGGACTGTACGTCGTAACGTCTGTATTTAGTCTGTATTTTTTGTGTGTGTAATAAAATAAGTACTCTATTTCTCCGCCAATTGTCAGCCAATTTTTTTTAATCCCTTTTAATTTTTGTCAAGATCTGGAGAGGGATCCATGCAAAATCAATTTGGAACAGATAATTCAAGGTTCATTGTTTTTTAAATATTTTACAAGTAATGTATCGTGATTAAATTTAAGTTAATATCTTTAATACCGTGTTTTCAAAATACAACGAAATCAAAAAAATATCTTTTTACTTCCTTTTATTTTAAACAGGGGCAATCAACAAAACTTTAAAGTTAACAATATTTATTAAAAACAATACAAGTGAAACCAGCACTTTTTCTTAACTATACGATATCGACAATATTAATATTCTACAAAAACTTGAATTCATCAAACACTTGAATAGTTGAATATAAAACAACATTTTCGCGAACAATTCGAAAGCGACATCTATCTCTTGTGAACTAAACTGAAAACTAACTATATACTTAAATTGTAACGACTTCTATAATGTGACCATACTCTTATACAATACAATGATCACATAAGTATAAGCATTTAGTTAGAGATTGCTCCTATCATTGTGTGAGTGGTGGGGACGATCGAAAGAGTTAAATTAAAATGGTAGGTAACTAATTAAGCTGTTTTAAGATAGATAGATAGATAGATAGATAGATAGATAGATAAAACGTTTATTTGATGTTTTAGACATAAAAAACACTTTATCGGCTAACTAACATACATTTCAAGAAACTGCCCGACATGTCTTTTGGACATCTTTAAGATTATTTTCATAAACAAACTTGCTATGCGTTCTACGACGTAACTCGACCAAGTTGTGAAACTCGCACGACTCGAACAGAATTTGTACGCACTTGCAGGGCAACCAGTGTATCTTCCTCGACGAGCTAACCAGCGAGTTGTTTAGAATAATAATCCTACTACATATCGATAAATAAGGCCAAACTATGACTGGGTCGTTGTCCCATCAAACTTCACGAGTAAAAGTGTTTTTTTTATTGGATAATGTGAGGACGCTGCCACTGTTCAGAGTGTAATTGGCAACATGATCCAATTGTTACTAGTAATCTGTGTTAGTTGCCAATCATAGCAAGCAAAACAATTAGTACAAAACTGTAGGTGTAGTACACTTGTACTTGAAGAGATGAGTTCGCCTTTGGACAGTATTTTTAATTCTCATTCTCGGCATTGTTTTGTTTATTTTTATTTAAATAAAGTGTTTATAGTCTGTGTTTATTGACAGCGAGAAAGGAAAGGTAAATCATGCTTATAGAGGTTTGTCTCAAAAACATACATTTTTAATTAGTATTTACTGAGAAAAAAAAACAGTGATTGCTACGACTTCTTTGTATTATCGGTCGGAATGAGGTCATTTTGTTTGTAACCGCGTTTTAAAGTTTTTTAAAGAAGCAGTATAGTCACTGTTAATACCCTAGCAATTCAAAAGCCGTCGATCTTCCTGCACCCTGAGTAGTTCTAATACTCAATGAACTCCCCCCCCAGCTCATGGGGCTGCGAGTCCACGCACTTGCTGTTGGCCTCGAAGTCGCACTGTTGGCTGCGCTCGTTGAAGAACAGTCCGTCGGAGCAGAAGGCCACCTGTGGGACGCCGCTCTCGCAACGCCAGTAGCGTTGGCAGTCTCCCCTGAAAGATATAAATATATGTTTGAATAGAAGCAGGTATATATTGACGACGCGTTGGCCTAGTTGGTAGTGACCTTGACGAAGCTAGCGGTCCTGAGTCTTGGATGTTTTCTATGTATTTAAGTACGTATTTGTCTCGAAAAAAAAAACAAAATTCAATGTATTTATTCAGTAAATAGGCCACATGATGGCTCTTTTACACGATGTAAACATTGAGTGAATCTACAAGCGCTTCGGACAAGACCATCATTGCGGAGAAGAAGCGCCGCAAGAAACTCGAGCAGAAGGTAATTTTTTCAATCATAAAAACATAATAATACTTAAAAGTAAGTTACTTTAAGTAATAATAAGGTAATAAAGTAATAAACAATAAATTCTTTAAACTAGAAAAAATTAAATTATTACAAATGTAAGGTAATAAACCTTATACTAATAATAAACACTATGAGAACAACACGACGAGGTCTCTACGTCAAAAGCCATAACTAACTAGGTAGAATGATTAATTGAACAACAAGTCCTTGCAACTTGCGCTCTATAAGTATAAGTATGTTTCTTGTTTTCTAGTACCCATAGTACAAGCCTAGAGCTTAGTTTGGGACTGGGTCAATTGGTGAGATATTTCTCCACTGTTTGTTACATGAATCAGCTTTTATTGAAGCTCCGAAAAAGTCATGAATATTCATTTTCAGCAATGCGAAATCACCAAATGTCGTAAGTATCATTTGTAATTTTCGTGCTGCAGTTACAGTTAAGTCTTCATAGATGGACACTATTATCCGTCCTCAGCTGTGCGTACAAGCTTTATGCCAGCGTAAGTCAGTTCACCTGTAAGGCAGGTGCTTGGCAGCGGAGTCAGCCCGGTTGCAGTTGAGGTAGGAGCCGAAGCTGTGGACCTCGGTCGCCCGGCCGGCGCTCAGGACGTCCAGAACTCCTGCAACAGAGGGAAATTGAAATAAGTCTGATAAAGAATATAGTGAGATTCTATTGCCACCTTCCGAGTCCATCATCACATTATTTAATATTAATACACATAGTTTCTTAGAACTTGATGTATGTAAATATAGGACACTAGAGGACGCCCGCGACTTCGTACGCGTAGAATTAGTTTCCCGCTACTCCCCCCAATTCTTCCCGTTGGGGGTCGATTTTCGGAAAATCCTTTCTTAGTGCTCACTTATATCATGAAAGGAACCCCTGTACCAAATTTCAAGTTTCTAGGTACAGTAGTTTCGGCTGTGCTTTGATATATAAGTCAGTCAGGTTTGCCTTTTATATATAGAGAAGATAAGGGATAAGAAAACCCTTTAAATATAGTATTAACTGTACAATCCGTTAGTTAGTTTGGGAGTTAAGTAATAATGTTCTAATGATTGATACTGGCAAAAGAACGCTTCTCTGAGGTCTGGCATCCCTTGGCTAAAAATAGGTATATTATATGCGATTCCAAAATGTTATATCTAATCCTCAATAGAGCTGGTGCGGCAGCTAAAGCAGCCGAAAGCATAAAGGTAGGCAAATATAGTCTCGACCCAGAATATATGATCGTTCCATTCGAGGGGTCCAAGCGCTCAAAGCCTCTTCAAAGAAATTTCAAAGAGGCTCATTGACGTCACGGGAGACCGAAGAGCTGGCAGTTTCCTCGCTCAACGCATAAGTTTAACTATCCAGCGAGGAAATGCTGCCAGTATCTTCGGGACAATGCCGCAGGGCCCTTTTTTAGATATAGCTTTTTAGTTTTAACTTAATTTAGCACTCCATGTCTTCCCATGGATGTCGTAATAGGCGACTAAGGGAATATGGGAGTACCTACTGTTAGGCGATGGGCTTGCATCCTGTCACTAATACACTGGTAAACATCTTAGGCCGCATTTCACCAAACTGGAATAAGGTTTTATACCTAAATTAAACGCCGAATTTGTATGGACTAATCTCGGACTAAGTATTATTCCAAGTTTGGTGAAATGCGGCCTTAGCCTGATTGTGCAAAATGTGGTTAAAAATATCAACAAGTTTTTAAAATTTGTAGGTCGCCTCGCGATTCTAAAGTCACCCCATTTTACGGCGGTAAGGCAACTTCTTGTTAAGGATGTGGTCTTTACCGAGCGGCGCGTGTTGCGGGTCGGCCCACTGCAGCTCCTCGTCCTCCCCCGACCCCTCCACCTCGTCGGGGCGCTCGCGCAGCGTGCACGTGGCTGTCCACGGCCAGTTGCAACTCTGAAACGAAACAAACATCATTAAAGCCATCATTATTACACTAGGGGACAAATGTCCTGCGACACATGTCGCCAGCGACGTCGGGTGACGTGGCGCGACGTTGCCGGACTTCGCTCAACATGTCTGACAACAACGCGCGACATGTGTCGCCAGCGACATCGAGTGAAGTGGCGCGACGTTACCGGACTTCGCTCGACAAGTCTGGCAACATCGCGCGACACCTGTCGCCAGTGACATCGGGTGAAGTGGCGCAACGTTGCCGGACTTTGCTCGACATGTTTGGCAATAACGCGCGACTCGTGTCGCCAGCGACATCGAGTGAAGTGGCGCGACGTTGCCGGACTTCGCTCGACAAGTCTGGCAACATCGCGCTACACGTGTCGCCAGTGACATCGGGTGAAGTGGCGCAACGTTGCCGGACTTTGCTCGACATGTCTGGCAATGGCAACATCGCGCGACCCGTGTCGCCAGCGACGTCGGGTGAAGTGGCGCGACGTTGCCGGACTTCGCTCGACATGTCTGGCAACATCGAGCGACACGTGTCGCCATGGACGTCGGGTGACATGGCGCGACGTTGCCGGACTTTGCTTGACATGAATGGCAATGGAAACATCGCGCGACCCGTGTCGCCAGCGACATAGGGTGAAGTGGTGCGACGTTGCCGGACTTCGCTCGACATGTCTGGCAACATCGCGCGACACGTGTCGCCAGAAACATCGGGTGACGTGCCGCGACGTTGCCGGAATCCGCTCGACATGTCTGGCAACATGACGTCGCTACGGACATAAGTCGCGCGATGTCGCCAGATATGACGCGAAGTTTCGCGAAGTCGCACGACTTCACCTGACGTCGCTACCGCGTGATTACCTATATCCTCTAGATCACGCAGAATTTTTCCATCTTTACGCCTTAAGATATTTCGCTTACTATATTTAACACAGTCGAATAATAACTGCTTTGCGGTATCAACTTCCACCACAAACGTCGTAAAACAGTTTTGCCCTAAAGTCATGTTATAATGCACCAAAAAACCTAGACCCTAGTATGGGACTCGGCCCGGAAATTTGATTAGTTTAATTAAACTGCACATTACTTCTGCAATTATTATTGAATAGAAATTATAAAGTTGCGCGGCAGTACCGACGCGTACCGACAGATTGCGCTTGAAGTAAGTTAGATCGCGCGATCGTTGTGTTGACATAGATTCGATAAGGGTTTACAAGTTTCATAGAGTAATTTACTTTTTCTACTCGCGTAAAGATAAAAAGATAAAAGATAAAAGTCATTTATTCAGTAAGTAGGCCGCACGGGCACCTTTACATGTCAGGAGTCTACCAGCGCTTCCCAAGAGGAGACCACTGCCGAGAAGAAACGCCGCAAGAAACTCAGCAGTCAGTCATTTTTTAACCATATTTCCTATTACAATGATACAACTTAGTCTAGTATTATATAAAGCTATAAATATTAATTTAAATATAATATGCGTAGATCAGCAGGAAAACATGGCAAAAATATTAGGAGAGATTTAGACGGAGAAAAAGGCAAAAACAAAAAAATTAATAATAAACAAAGTTTCGACATGTTTTCCTACATCAACAGTGTCCCCTAGACAAGATAAAGGTTTTACATTTGAACAAATTATTATTGACTAAGTTTCGAGTTTAGGCCATGCATTTTTGTCTGCTAGATAATCCTCGACCCTATAATACGCTTTAGACATTAACGACTTTTTCAAGTAATTTTTAAGTGCTGAAAAGGGTAACTTTAAAACTACGTCAGGTAATTTATTATAGAAATGAATGCATTGCCCAACAAATGATTTATATACTTTACGTACGCGGAATTTTCGAATAGCAATTTTATTTTTATTTCTTGTATTTAAATTATGTATATCAGAATTTTTGGTGAAAGAATCTAAATTTTTAATAACATAAATAATATTCTCATAAATAAATTGAGATGCTACAGTTAAGATATTAATTTCTTTAAATAGTTCTCTTAAGGAGTCACGAGAATTTAAGTTATAAATAGAACGAATGGCCCTTTTTTGTAAAACAAATATAGTTTGTATTTCAGCTGCCTTACCCCAAACCAGAATACCGTACGACATGACACTATGGAAATAACTATAATAAACTAAGCGAGCTGTTTCAACATTAGTTAGCTGTCTAATTTTCCTAACGGCATAAGCTGCCGAACTTAGTTTACCTGCCAGTACAGCTATATGGGGACCCCATTGCAAATTTTTATCTATTGTTATGCCTAGAAAAACTGCCTTATCTACCATTTGCAGACACTCGTCATTTATAAAAATACTAGAATCTACCGGTTTAACATTAGGCAAAGCGAACCTAACACATTTAGTTTTCTTAGCATTTAGTAGTAAATTGTTACTAGTAAACCAATTAAGTACTTTAACTAGTATGGCGTTTATCATACTGTAGTCTACGGACTTTCTATCTACCTTGAAAATTAATGAAGTATCATCAGCAAAAAGCACAATATCACAAAGTTTATCTACTGTTGGTGGTAAGTCATTTATATAAACGAGAAATAGAAAAGGACCTAAAATGGAGCCTTGAGGCACACCTAGTTTCACTGTAGCTCCAATTGATTGCGTTTTGTTTACAACCACTGTTTGAGTTCTGTCACTTAGATAAGAAGACATAAGACTTAAAGCTTTATTGGACAATCCATAGTGTTTTAATTTTAAAATAAGGGTCGAATGATCCACGCAATCAAAAGCTTTGGAAAGATCACAAAATATTCCTACCGCATCACAAGATTTCTCCCAACTGTTATATATGTATTTAATGAGAACAGATGCCGCATCAATTGTTGATCGACCTCTGGTAAACCCAAACTGGTTACTATTAAGTAGTTTATTTCTATTAAAGTGACCTAACATATCATTCAGCATTAGTTTCTCAAAGACTTTACTTAAAACCGGTAGTATGGAAATGGGACGGAAGTTCGTTATATCACTCATGTCGCCCGATTTAAAAAGAGGTATGACTTTACTATATTTCATGAGATCTGGAAAGGTCATAAAGCCTATTTCTACTCTTATGAATGCCTGCAGTAGCCCATTCACTAAACTTGGTTTTTGACTTCGAAATAGTTTTCATATTAAAATTATTATTAAATTGATCTAGAATTACGCCAAATAAGTCTTTATAAATACTATTACTCTCATTCTGTAAGAAAGGTAACACAGAAAGGTTACTTTGAACTTTATTTTTAAATAATTCCAAACGTTTACTAGTTATAGGTCGGTATGTTATTGTCTGCGGTTTTTGATAAAAATCATTGACGAAAGATGCCTTCTGACCACTATGGTCCGAATTAAAACAATTGAATATTTCTTTATCCAAACATTCGCAATTACAAAAAATATTATCTAAGCAGGTTGCACTACTAACACCTATCCGTGTTGGTTCAAAGAACAGATTACCTAAATTAAAAGATTTAAATAAACTTAGTAACCTAGTGGTATTATTTGATGTTTCGAGTAAGTTAATATTAAAATCTCCACAAACTATAATATGCTTCTGGCTATTACATGCTAATTTTAACACATGTTCCATTGTAGATTCAAATGTGCTAAAATCAGCCAATGGTGGCCTGTAAACACATATTATTATATAACTTTCTAGTTCTGCACATGAAATTTCTACAATCCTTTCTATCGATAGCTTTACAATATCCTTTCTTTCTTTAGATTTAAGAGTACTTTTAACAATTATAAAAGAGCCACCATGAATGGCACATTTTCTGGCAAAATAACTAACTAATTTAAAATTTAGAAAATCAAAAATTAATTGGTCTTGTCGAAGCCAATGTTCAGTAACGCACATAATTTGTATGTTTTCATTATCTAAGAACAACCCTATTTCTAGTTCTTTGCTGGAAAAACCTTGAATATTTTGGTGGATTAAATTTATACTCAAGGGTGTTTCCGCTGTCCTATACTTTAGTTTAAATCATGAGGCAAGGCATTATTGCTAATATTTGCTTGCTGGGGCTGGGTTCTACTGTATCTATTTGGTTCTATATTAAAAGCTAATAGGTCAACCAAGGTCAAGATATATTTCCTTGGCAAATGAATTTTTCCTGATGTTAGGGTGAGGCGCTTAATAAATTTGTTTAAATCAAAGAAATGATAGTTTTTATTACAGCAAATAGCGTTATACATAATAGAATTAAAGTGTGCTATTCTATTATTATGACTAAATGGCATACTTTCTGAGTATGGTAGCGCACACAGTATAATTTTACCTATGCCACGACCTTCAATAGTGTTTAGTGTTGACATTAATTTATCTACACTTGACTTATCCACACTAAAACTATTTCCTACCAAAATTACTAAAGTGGTGGACCTGTCAAAACTTCCTTTTAAAAGTAAATCACTTAATTGTAAAAGAGTTGCATTGTGGTAACAGCAATTTGTAACCTTTTGTTTCAATTTGTTATTTAACATTAAACCTAGTCCAGATCCAAGTTGGTCAGAATAAACAATAGTTTTATTCCTACTTATAATTTGTCTAGGGGACTCCTTTGAAGTATCAAGAGCCATATCTGGCTGAATCACAACAGTTGGTGAATCTCGTAATCTATCTGAATTACCATAACCACAGTTAATTAAAGAGTTAAAACGCTCTTCATTCAATCTACTTTCTTCTACCAATTGAGTGAAAGCCAGGATATGCTCCTTGACTTCCTTCTGAGCAGTTACATACTTTAAAGAAGTAACTTCAAGCTGGTCCTTTAACTTACTTATCTCCGCATCGAGTTTTTGAATATTTAAATCATATGCTATCCTATTGGAATCTAACTTTTCATTGCAATGGCTCACCCTATCTTTCATTATTGATAATTCTAATTTCATTGTCGAATAGTTTTTTATACATTTTTGGCTTCTGATTAATTTTTGTGTACGCCTAATATAATTATTAATTTTGACATATTTCTTCAATTTATTATTGCTACTAAAAAATACTAACTTCTTACTGTCCTTATCGTTATTCCCTACCAGCTCTTGGTACAGGTTCTGCGTTGTTAAACTATCATAACACTGGCGTTCTTTCCTTAAATAATTTAATTCTTCATTAGCTGCGCCAAGTTCTTCCTCCAGGTTTGTGATGCGCCTTAATGCCACTTCATGGGTAGAAGCGCACTGGTTGAAGGTATCAATCACAGACTGCAACTGAACCAAGTTATCTTGAGCGTCTGATAACTTGTAGTCATACTCCACTAGATCGCTTCTCAACACCGTGTTCTTGTCCATCAGTTTCTTCAGTTCGTCCTCACTGTCATCCCTTTCCCTCATTAACTGGTCATTCAAGGTCCTAGCTTCCTGCAGCTGTTTCAAGGTGGCCTTGAGTTGAATTTCTTGCTGACGTGCAGTGGCCTTGCGAGATTTCATGTTCGAGGCGCTCATTGTCTCACAGTAACTCCACAAACGCACTGAAAGATATAAAACAACTGAGTACAACTGAGTAACTTGAGCAAAGGAAGATTGTTGGTAATTATTACAAGGATGCGAGTGAATAGATGTTAGTGAACAGTGTATCGTGTACGGCAATGTCTGTGGCGAATGTGATATGTCTCAACTTTGCTTCCACTATCCGTCAAGCAAAGAGAGTTCTCACCGTGCCAGTGTTTTGTGTTTGACGTCGCTCACGGCTTCAACAGTGAGCAATGAGAAGTATGAACATGAACAGTGTTACAAATAAACGAAAAAAGTGTAAGTAAGAATTAAAAATAAAATACTCCCCAGGTTTTCTTGATGAATTTGAAAACGTCCGTTGACGGTTGACAGGCGCAGTCGCAAGCGGCCCGATTTACTGTTTAGTAATGTTTATATCGAGACTTCGTTGTTATTAATTCCACGAAAAACACTGTTATCTACAGTCTACAATGCTACTGAGGTCAATTACTTAATTTTTGATAAAAAAATCCTTTAATAAAATACGGAGATACAATTTGACGTCTATCAGCTCAACTACGTACTATAAACAGCTAATATTGATATCGTTAATGGTGTCAGAATACCACCTATAGCGTAACCGAAGAGTAAAAACAATTCTATAATTAGCGTTGCCATGGTAATTCCGGATATCAGTCTTGGCGTTTAGTTAACACTTGACATCCTAATAATTTGTATATAAACCGTTAAAAACATTTTAACACCAATTAAAATTACGTATATTAAAAATAAAAATAATTTTGAGACTAAATATGTGTTTAAAATAACATTTTTATTCAATTACTAAAAATAGATGGTTAATATCCATCGATTTGTTATTTGGTTACCATGGTTACGTTCAATATGGATATCAACAAAATGGCGTTTCTTTTGGCAATCCAACTTGTTTATGATAAATTGATAGAACTGTTTTTAGTAACTATTAAAATACGCGTGAAATTTGTTAACATTTATCAATAAAATTCACAAACTATTAATGCGCATCGGAATAGTGAAAATTTCTTTGATGATAAGTAATTTGTTAGCAGAAAAATCGAGTAAAGTATACGAGAAAATTTAGCGATTGTTTATTTTTATCATTATCATTTTAAGCTTGTAGAAAAAGTTATGTATGCAACGGTTCACAATTAGCTCTTAAGGTACTCGTGCCTGTATTTAGAGCGCTCGCAAGCTCGCGCTCTAACCTCGGCTCTCGTACCTTAAGAGGCTTCATTATGAACCAGTTACATAAATAACTATTTTGGTATGAAAACAAATCGTTTAATTTTTTACTTGTCCTTTACGCCGACTTGTGTGATTTGGGACCTTGTGAATTGAATTGCCTTGATAAATGGACTAGTGGATCTATCTCAACATGATCTAGGCCTCTATTCAACACGGTAAAAACAATATCGTTTTTGATCTGTTATCGTATTGTCACCGTTTTGATAGCTCTTATTTACTTGACAGTAATGGCGTCTGTCTGACGTCATAACAATTTGTTATGGTATTGTTATTAACAATACCATAACAGGTCAACTACGATATCGTTTTTACCGTCGGGAATAGAGGCGCTGACCGATTGACCGTTCGGAGTTTCAGTTTTCATAGCACGGTAAGACGAAAGAGAGCTGTGGAGTGGACATTAACACTAAAACTCTTACTCATTCTCATTCGTTCATTTAATTGCAATAATTAATTTTATTATAAATATGAATAATGACTTTTAATTTCACATAACACTGAGATTAATATTAAATAATATGTACATGAAAATCATTTTGTTAAAAATTGTAATCTTTTATTACTTAGCTTACCGGCTTTACCCAGAGGCTCAGGGCGAATATACAAATAAACAAATTAAAATAATTAAATAAACCAATAATTAATAACACAGAATACAGACGCGCAACGCATGGATCATGATGATTGGTTCCCGCGCTTCGAAAATATTATGTCATCTGCAGAGGGACATCGGTAAGCCATATCAGTTGTGTTTTACTGTCCCATTTTAGTATGGAACCCTAAAAACCGACTCCAAATCGGTCCATGCGGTTAGGAGCTACTAAGGGTTTTCTAATAATGTCGGTGATGTAAAAAATCGATGTCAGGGGCCTGTTTTATAAAACTACAAATTACAATTTACGGGTTACAAGTTTCCATTTGACACAACCTCGACCAATGACGACCAGGGGCCCGTTTCACGAAGCTACAAGTTACAAATTACAAGCGGAAGTCTCTTTCTAACTCCTTTTGCTAGAAAGAGAGTTCCGCTTGTAATTTGTAACTTGTAGCTTCGTGAAACGGGCCACAGAGGCCCGTTTCACGAAGCGACAAGTTACAAATTACAAGCGGAAGTCTCTTTCTAACTCCTTATGCTTGAAAGAGGGTTCCGCTTGTAATTTGTAGCTTCGTGAAACGGGCTACAACCATTTGAGCAGTGTTGCCAGTTTAGACCTGTAAAATTGTAACTTGTAGCTTTATAAATCGAGCCCCAGGATGGTTATCGCATCACAAAACACTAAATTCGACATTTCGGGTGCAGAGTTCGTGTCGTTTAGTCGTTTAGTTTTAGTTCTACGTGCTGCTGATTTATAATCTGTTGATTTATTTATGACAAGTATCGTAGCTCCTATTTCTACGTCAAATTTCAAGGCTCTAACTCAACAGGAAATATCCAAAAAGTTCATTTTAATGTAAATAAACGAGGACAGCTAACGCCATCTATGAGCCTTTGGTGCAACTAATGTTTAAATAAATATTCCTTTCTTTAGTTTTAGTTCTACTCTCAGCAAATTTTTAATCTTCTGAATTATTTATGACAAGTATTGTAGCTCCTATTTCTATGTCATATTTTAAGGTTCTAGCTAAACGGGAAATATCCTATAAGTTCATTTATATCTTAATAAATGAGAACAGCTACCGCCATCTATGAGTCCTTAGTGCAACTAATGTTTAAAGGAATTTTCCTTTCTTTACTTTTAGTTCCACTTGCTGCAAATTTATAACCAATGAATTATTACAAGTATCGCAGTTCCTATTTCTACGTCAAATTTCAAGGCTCTACCTAAACGGAAAATATCCTGTAAGTTCATTTTAATGTTAACAAATGAGGACAGATAACGCCATCTATGTCACATTTACGTAACTAAGAGCCCGTTGTTTGATCATTAGTTAACTCAACACTCAACTAAAATTGTTAAAATTCGAAAAAGGAATCTAAAATTTGACACATTTCCTTGAGATTTAACCATTAGTTGGTTCAACTACTGATCAAACAACAGGCCCTAAGTCATAAAAATATTATTCGTTACTAATGTTTAGTCAGACATCGGATCTAAGGTAGGTCACAAATTTAAGTATTTGTACCTGTTCCTCGAAGCTGAAGATCAGGCCGTTCCCGCAGGAGAACCGGACCTCCTGCCCGTGCGCACACATGTAGAACTTATTGCAATCCTCGAAGTCTGGAAGCAGCAGGAACACCTGGAAGACAAATGTAAATAAATGAAAATCTTAAAATAAAAATCTGTTCTATAATTTTTAACCCTTTATAACCCAACTGATATATTTTGTAGGTATTTATTATTAAAAGAATTTTGTGCGAATAGGATTTAAACCTAATGAGACTAGAATTCTGCTCTATTTTTAGTTTTGCCCTATAAAGGGTGGCTTTTTTTATGGCAAGCTAGCCCGCATGCCAACTAATGGTAACTCATCGACCTTTACAATCTTAAGACTGCAAATGTGTTGCCAACCCTGAGGACTAAGATGGAACGCCGCTATGTAATTTTACCGGTTTTCTTAGGTTGAAATTACATCTGGGGGGCTACGTTTTGGCGCTTTAGCGGTCCCGTAGCCCCCTCCTAAAGGATTGGCGCAACGCCAAGGTGTTTTATATCCCTCGACATAGCATGGCGGGCATGCATACATAGATTCTCACAGATTGGAAGGATGCTTTCTCCCGGGTCAAAAAAAAAGGTTGAATTACATCTGTCAGTACCGATTCGCATTTTGTCTATGGAAAAAGGCGTTGTGTTACGGTGGGTTTGGACCAAACGAGCGAGTGCTATATAACACATTTTGTCTTTATTTTTACAAAGTAAACGTAAGACATAAGGCCATAGAATTCTCGTTCGTTCGCTTGGTCTAAACCCACCCTATGAAGATGCTATTCGCATGCAAAAGGAGAATTGATGCGTACGCATCTTCTTACATAGTAGGTCTTTTCTATGCGAGTCGGTAGGTACTGATAGGTGTGATTTCACGCTTTTCCCCACACAGGAACACAACAATGCGAACACTGCTGCTTGGCGCCTTGGGCCTCTATTCTAGCCGGTAAAAACCACATCGTCTTTGACCTGTTATGGTATTGTTTTGAACTCAGCCGCCATTACTGTCAAGAGTGTCAAGTAAATAAGAGAGATCCTTAAAGATATAAAACGTTGACAATAAGATAACAGGTCAAAGACTATAATGGTTTTTTTAACGCCTAAAATCTCGGCCCTGATTTATTGAAACAGTTTTGGAGGGAAATTAACCATTTTACCGCGCGCAAGCACATTGTGAATACACCTTAAGGCCATCGAGCTCTCTCTTTCCCTAATTGTTGTTGTTATAAATAACTCACATGCCCTTCAGGGTCGCAGGAGAGGGAGTTAGGGTCCACACCCTCGAAGGGTTTGTAGACGGACTCGGCCAGGGCGGCGCCCAGCACCAACAGTAACGTTATACTTCTTGCTGTGGACAGAATACAGACATTAGGCGAGCGAATAATAGATAATTGTTGCACCAAGCTGAAATTATTTCATTATTGCACAGAGTGCTGACTTAGAGCCTAGCCCCCTTACTAATAAACGTTGAGTAACGGCGGTATAGCTATACAATGTTTTGTCCTTATCTGACAAATCCAAATGTCACAATGACAGATAAGGACAAAACATTGTATAGCTATACCACCGTTGCTCAACGTTTATTAGTAAGGGGCAAGCGCAAGAAGGTTCTAAAAGCACGAGTGAAATTATAAATTACCTTAAGGGCTGATTTTTCAATCCCCAGATAAAGCTATTCGGAAGGTAAATTTTAGCTCTGTCCTTTTCTTTCATATGACTGCAGAAAAGGGGCGATCCGAAGTTCGAATTACTGATTTCAAAGTAGAGCCCCAGGGACCCAATTCTCGTGAGTTCGAGATGATTTTTCATGCGAGATACGTCAAAAAAATGTACGCAGTTGACAGTGCATATCACATGAAAAATCATCTCGAAGTCACGAGAATAAGGGTCCAGGGGCTCTACTTTGAAATCAATAATTCGAACTTCGTATCGCCCCGTCACTTTCTTGCGAATTAGTGACGCGTCGAGAGCAAAAGGGATAGCAATAGACGAAGTTCGAATTACGGATTTCAAAGTAGAGCCTCAGTCGTCATTCGAGACCATCCAGCAACACGGAAGGGAGTAGGCATTCGCACCATTTCCCCTCTGTCAAAGTACAAGGCCAAGCGGGCATGCGCATAGTGCTTCTCATTCATTCGGTATGTCAAATGTAATGCCGCAGCCACACGCTTGGTGTTTGCCACAAACACTGCGGGACGCAACTATATGTTAAAGTGAGCACGATGTACTTCTATCTCACTCTAATTTACAGCTGCATTCTGCAGTGTTTGTGGCAAACACCAAGCGTATGTGCGGCATAAGAGACTTAAGATCAATGTTTGGCAAACATGGCCAAGTGAAGTACTCCCATTTTAAGTGGTTATGAAAAAAATACCAGTAGCCCGTTTCACGAAGCTACAAGTTACAAATTACAAGCGGAAGTCTCTCCTTTTGCTAGAAAGAGAGTTCCACTTGTAATTTGTAGCTTGTAGCTTAGAAACAGGCCACAGGATATCGCTGATATAACGTTTCTTAAAGCCCAGTGGCCTGTTTTATAAAGCTACAAATTACAATTTACAGGTTACAAGTTTCCATTTGACACAACCTCGACCAATGACGACCAGCCATTTGAGTAGTGTTGCCAGTTTAGACCTGTAAAATTGTAACTTGTAGCTTTATAAAACATGCCCCTGCTCTGGCCTCTTAGTTGGTTATCATTTCAAATTAGATTTTAATCCTAATCACATCGGGATTAAATCGTGTGATAGGAGAATGACGCAGATTCCAATGAAATCACGTATTTAATTAATCGCCAGCCGTGTTCTTATAAAGTCCGCTGTTTCCTTATATTTTGATTATCAATAGACGAAAGATAATCTCACAATTAGGTACATGTCGTAATAATCAATTTAAAAGTTTAACGTAATTTCACGTAGGTACACGTGTGTTTCATTCTAAAGGTAGATTCACAATGGGTACCTATTTCCACGTAATAACTATAGTAGTTATACAGGGTGTTCGGCAGAAGGTTGGACAAACTTCAAGGACTAACTCTGTAGGTCATACTCATCAACTTTTATTAAGGGACCAACATCCAAATCGCGAAAAGCTGTTCCATACAAACTTTGAGAGCTAAACAGCCGAAATGTATGGAACAGCGGTTTTTTTTTCGCGATTTGGATGTTGGTCCCATCATAAAAGTTGATGAGTATGACCTACGGAGTTAGTCCCTGAAGTTTGTCCAACCTTCTGCCGAACAACCTGTATTATCGCGTGCAATTCCTCATTGTGAATTTAGCTTAACGCGTTATAAAAGTGTCGCTCGTACCTATATATTAGCTTTGCATTAAAGGATATAATTAGAATCTACTTATAAAGAGATTTGTATTCGCTTGTGTTCGGCGCGGCGGCGAATACTATTATAAAGCATAAAATAATTATGTTACGGTCCCAAGTTGACGTGGCGTTCCGTTATTGCTTATTGCTCGCTCAATAATTTCCTATCAGGCTATCACTTAAATTCCAAATTGGACAGTAGTTACATTTTATCTGATAAACAATAGCGAAATATTCCTAAAATAATTTGTATGATAAACAACATAATAAATGTCTTAAAACGTAGACTTTTATATAATATCAAAAAATATTGTTATCAATCTTATCAAGTTACAAAACTCTCAAAAGAATTAACGAAACGCATTACAACAACGGCCCGTCCGATTGACATGTTTTCGATAAACTTGTTTTATTTCTACTTTATTTTATCGTAATTAAAACTGAAACATGTCTTCTTCAGATTCTGAAGATGATAGCTTCCTCAACATAGGGCAGAAGCTGTCTGCTATGAAAAACAATTACCGTGTGGACAATATTTTACCTTCACAAGTGAACAATTCAGTGCCTGTTAAAGCAACAACCTCTACGCCATCTAAAAGAAAGAATACTACCAAATCCCCCGTTAAAGAAAAGCGGAGAAAATCTACAGATTCAGGTAGCAGTGATTCAATAGACATCGATGCGTTTCGAAGTGCATTTCCGTCTTTAATTGAAGCTAAACCAAAACGCAAAACTAGGGCTGCTACTAAGAAAAAAACTGCGCAAGGATCGCCTAATTTGGCTGAAAGTCAAACGTCATTGCCCAGGCGGAGAAAAACAAGTGATTTGGCTAGCGCTAGCACTAGTACTTGTGAAGTGGCGGGAAATTCGACTAGAACTCCTAGAAACAGAGGTAGAGGCAGGGGAAGAGGTCGAGGACGCGGAAGAGGCAGGAGAAATAGAAATAGTTCTGGCGGCATGATCGATGGCTTTTTAGATATCCTGCAGTCATTTATACCCACCTACAGTGTTGGCAATACTGATGAGTACCCTGATCAATGCGACAGCCAACAATTATTTGGTAACGGAAATAAAAACAAAGTTGTTGAAGCAGAAGATTTAAATGAAAGCCTCGAAGACAATGAAGAGATGTCGGTTAAGGTTTATTGGCAAAGTGTGGATATATTTAAGTTTATGATACGAAAGTATCAAAAGTTTACGGTGATTTTTGATTATTTCGCTAAGAAAGAAAATGTCACTCACGATAAGTTGTTGTTTACGTACAATAACAAGTTATTGAAACTTGAAGACACACCGGAGACCATAGACTACAGTATTGTTAAATTTATTGAAGGTGGCATCGTCAATCAAAGTGTTGTGCATTTACCATCGGACACACAAGCCCACAAAGACGGTGTGAAGCTTAAGTTTCAATGTCAGAATGTGAAGAAACCATTTGAGACATTTGTCAAGCCTGACGACAAATTGTCAATAGCTATGTTGCAATGTGCAGAACACTTAGAGAAGACTTTAGATAAGTTACGTTTTGAGTTTGATGGTGATATTATTTCAGGTAAGTTTCAAAGTGATATTTATTTATTAAAATTCTCTTATTAAACCTCCTTTTTCTAAATAACCCAGATTTTACCTTTAAATCTTTGATTTATTGAATAATATTACAAAATTTCTCGTAAACGGATATTGTAATACTGCATAACTAATCTAACTAACAAAGCAAATAATCTACAATACTGTGAAAATTCGCACAGTTCCTATTTTCTAAACAAACTTCAAACAAAAAAAAAACAGGAAATTTATCACATTTGTATTTTTTTTATTCATTGAATTTCTTTCTTATTCAGTATCACCAACTTTTTTTTTGTATCAATATAAGGAATGACATTTTTACAAGCTTGAATTAGCTTTACATGGCCATTGCCTTATATTTACGTTTTTTTTTTCAGGTAAAAGTACTGCAAGAGAATTAGAGTTGGAAGGGGGGGAATGCATTGATGTAAAAATATTAAGTTGATATAATAAAATATGTTTTATTTACATAAAACTATTGATTTTGAACTTTTTTATCGTATGAAATAAAGTAATGATTTCTGTATTTAATTTAAATATTAGAATCAAACGAATTGTTGGATGAAGAGATCCCACTGTAGATTTAATGTTATTCAATTAATATTATGTCATTAAATATCAGGCATGATTAATGGTTTCATTATTTATATTAAATTAAATTATATATCAGGAGACATCTCACACATATCGACCTAGTCCCAAACTAAGCTCTAGGCTTGTACTATGGGTACTAGACAACGATAAACATACTTATATAGAGAAAAACATACTTAAGTACATAGAAAACATCCAACACTCAGGAACAACTCTGTTCATGACAAATATCTGCGCTTACATTTATCAATATCGGCTGCCGGACTGTTAGTCTGTAATGCCCTTTACCGTTACTTAATATTATAAATGCGAAACTGTGTGTTTGTTTGTACTTTCTTCCCGGTTCAATGCCTCGACCAATCAACGTGTTTGGTTCAGTGATAGTTTCATCTCGCAAAATTACACACTAGTTTATTTAAATAATTTTATCTACATCCATATCATAACATCCCTCCCTACCATATGTGGAGAAACAATAAGCAAATGGCCTATATTAAGAAACTTGTATCTGTGGTTGTATTTTAATGTTAACATTAAAGTATTGCATGTCATTAAGTATCTGTTATCAATGTGGTTATATCTTTATGTTCAGATTAAAGTATTGGTGACTGATACTTTAATGCAAACATTAAGATACAGGTACAATATAGGGCAACCCCAGATACATGTAGCATGTAGATAAAGTTATGTATGAGACTGTACATATAATTAAGCATTAAAACACTCTTGTTATCTTATTATGAAACTCGCATTTTGGCTTGTTTCATAAAACCACATTCGTGTATTAATTCCTCTCATTATATGCCAGTCACATGAACTACTACCCCCTTTCTAATAAACGTTGAGTAACCGTGGTGTAGTTAACCAATGCTTTGTCCTTATCTGTCATTGTGACATTTGAATTTGACAGATAAGGCCAAAGCATGGTTAGCTACACCACCGTTACTCAACGTTTATTAGTAAGGGGGCTAGTATGTTAATCCTAAACCCTAACTGGCGCCACGACATATTAGATACAAGCTGTTGCCCGCGACTTGGTCTGCTAAGAAGTCGTTTAGTCGGTAAACAGAACCCTTCCTTCCTTGAAGTCCAAGCTATCCAAACCCAATTTCACTAAAATCAGTTCAGCGGTTTAGCGTGAAAGCGTAACAAACAGACAAGAGTTACTTTCACATTTATAATATTAGTTCGGGTGGTCACATGCATGGTATAGAATTGTAGGTTACAGGTTGAAAAAGCCCCATATTATATTACCTAACTCAGGTCTAAGCGGGAAAAGTTTGATTGAGCGACTAAAGCTAATACATGAGTGTTATCATGCTGTGAAAAAGCTAATACATTAGTGTTATCATGCTGTGAATTAGTTTTTTTTGTTGTTAAATAACTTAATATAGTAGGTAAATAAATAGTTTTGTAAAAGATCATGGATCCACAAACATTTTTTAAGGATAAAATAAACAATAACATGAGACAGCTACCGCCATCTATGAAATGAGAATGGAAACTATTGTCTTGTATACTCTGTACATGATTTATACTCTTTCATTACAAGTTACAAGCTATGTCGACTTATGACTTTTAGGCCGGCCGCATACATTCGTTTTCCGAATACGTTTTCCGCATTCGGACATCCGCGGCCGGCTGCATACATTCGTTTTCCGTATACGGTTTCCGAATACGGTTTCCACATAAAATTGCAGTAACTTCTGATAAGAAGTTATTAAAGAACGTTTCATATTGATGTATTGCGTAGGTAGTATGTATTAAAAGCAGTAGCTCGAGCGCATGCGGGATTAACAAAATAACCAAACTACACGGAACTATTGGCCAAACGCACATTCAGGGTCCCCTGCCAAGTTACAGATCCAGTCTCGCGAAACGTTCACCAGACTATATGCATCGACATATTTATAATAACACCTGCAAAGTGCTCAGCATCCAACACTACAATTGGTAAAGCTAAGGGGCCCCATATACGGTACGTCTATCTTTTTAAGTATTTTTGTATTTTTGTATTTTATTGAATAAAAAATGGGAACACCACAAAATTCCGATTTTTTTCCCCCAATAATCATATCTAAAGATAGGTATATTATGCTGGAGCTATTTTAGTTTCAACGCATAGGTAATTTTTACCTAGTAGGCACTAGTAGGGAAATTTTTATTCCCAGTTGTCCGCACCTGAGTTCGTTTTTATTTCCAGTTGCGAACTAATGGGAAAAAAATGTACATTTTAAGCAAGTAATTGAAATACAAATTCCAAATACGTATTTGTATTTCAATTACGTATTTTAATTACATACAAGTAATTCAAATACTGCCCAACCCTGCGTCTACGGGGCAAGTGCGCAAAACCAACAATATCTCTTTAAAATATGGTTAGTCGCACTTAGGGTTACCATCCGTCAGTATTAGTCCAGAGACATGTCCGGACTTTTAAAATAGTCCGGACTTTGTCCGACTATTTAGGCGCAATATGAGTAATAATAAAAATCCATATTAAGTAATATCAAATACTTAAGTGAGTAATGTTTTAATTTTGTGACTAAAAAGTCCTTTATCGGTCAGGCTTTTTGTCAGGACTTTTCAAATTGCTAAATGGTAACCCTAGTGGCACTTACCCCGTTGACGCTCTTACCCCACCTTGGGGTACACTTTTAAATACTTACCAATCATTGTAAATTATCGGTAAAACTAAAAAAGAACACTAAAACACAAAACACAGCGCACGAACTAAACAGGACAGGAAACAGTCCGCTGTTTTTACTGTCTGCGAAAATAAAAAAAATACCTACATCTTTTATAAGCATCTAATCTTTAAACAACAACTGCGATAATGAACTCTATGTGCACGTCATAAGGTCCTGATAATTTAAGGATTGGATATCTATAAGGAACTATTTAGGATTAATTGATATGATATGATAATGAAATTATTCGTAATGATTACTTGGTTCAAAGACATTGTCATTGGAAATTGCCAAGTTTAAGGTTTTGGCGTTGAAATTATTAGGCATTTACGCAATAATAATAAATATCTTGGGACTATCAAACACAAATTGACCTAGTCCCAAACTAAGCTCTAGGCTTGTACATATTATGTACTAGTATTAGACAAGTGAAATAAGTTTGAATGATAACCTCATGCCACACTAGCTTAAATATTTCGACTTTAAATGCAGAGTTAAATATAGAAAAGTAAAATAAATTTTCTTTATTTATTAGCATTAAGTAACGGGTCATTTAATGGCGAACGGATTGTTTTATAGAAATTACTAACTGCCGCACTCAGAGACGTCAATTAAATTTAACGTTTGCTTAGTGTCGCGTTATTTTATTCTATTTCTATAGCAAAAAAAGTGACAACAACGGCTACTTTAATCAAGTATTAAATTTAATTGACGTCTCTGAGTGCGGCAGTTATTTTATTGCTATAGCAAATTAAATGACAGCAGCAACTTTAATAAGCATTAAACTAAATTTGACGTCTCTGAGTGCGGCAGTAGGTAAGTGATCTTACTTCAACTGTTTCGACGTGACCATAAAACGTAAAACTTCTACAAGAGCAAAAAAAAGCCAAAAATAAACCATGACATAAGCCAACAAAGATTTGTTTCTAGCAAAACAGAATTTAACAAGGAGTTTATATGTCCGAAGTGTTACTGTCTAATTAGTAGTTGACAATGCTTGTATCATCCGTATTTCTTATCCGATTTTAATTTTAATTTAACTTTTGGTGAACTCTTTTACTGTATTTTCATATTTTGTTGAGAAAAGCGATTTAAAAAAGTCCATGCACATTCCCTATTACTTAATTTCTACAACGACGTAACACAACATGAGCATGAGATATCGTGAACCATAGACTATTGAAATTTTCACAGATGTATTTCTGTTGCCGCTGTAACAACAAATACTAAAAACAGAATAAAATAAATATTTAAGGGGGGAAGTTTATTTCCCATACAACAAACGTGTTTTTTTAACCGTTTTTAGCTCGATATTAATAATGGCAACAGGTATATTCACAGAATATTAAGTTATATATTCACTTAAAAAATAAATATTTAAATTAAATTAAAATAAATATCAAAGGGGGCTCTCATACAACAAACGTGATGTTTTTGCCGTTTTTTTCTAATGTTGTAAAGGTAATGGTACGGAACCCTTCATGCGCGAGTCCGACTCGCACTTGGCCGGTTTTTTTTTAGCTTTCGAATTATGTGACAGCTAAACGCATATGCGTTAATGCACTAAGCGTAGAATCGGTAATAGATAAAGATAAAGACATTTATTCAGTAAGTAGGCCGCACGGGCACTTTTACACGTCAAGAATCTACCAGCGCTTCGCAAGACGAGAGACTGCTGAGAAGAAACGCACATACAGCTTCTCATGGCTGGGCCCTAGAGCCCCCCTTATAGCCTTATAGCCTTTCCCCCATTCCCCCCGGCTTGCTCCCGCCAGTCAGAATCAACCGTTATGATGGTTTAGTTATAGCACACTGGAACACAACAATGCGAACACTGCTGCTTGGTGGTAGGTTCGAGGCTAAGATGGTGGTAGCAATCCGGACGGACCTCTTAGTCTACCACCACTAAACTAAAGTTTTGTTGAGTTGGTAGCATTTTGTTTATAATGCCTATAGCACAGTATAATAAAGAGTACTAGCGTACAGTATGGTCACTCTCTCCCTCCCGTCAAAAGTGCCGCCCACCCGCTCTCGGTTACCTCACAGTTACCGGATGGCAAGGACGCGACGACGCGGTGCGCAGAGCCACGTAAAATATTTTTCACTTCTCATGCTCTTAAAATGTTACTTTAGTCTTTGTACATCGGGACTAAAACTCCGTATTAATCTCTATTTTTAGGCTGTGGAAATAACCTCAAAATGACAACTGCGCGAAAATATTTAAAAAATAACGATTTAATTTCGTGAAACACGATTAATGATTACAAATATGAATCTATTTAAATATATTTAAACGAAATTAAATCGTTATTTTTTAAATATTTTTGCGGAACTTAATATTATTAAGATAATTTTATCTTATTAGGCATAGTACAAATAGTTTTCAAATGTATATCTGTTAGCTAAATATGCAAGCATTTGTGTCACTTTGTAAAGTGTCACTTACCGCAATGATTAAAGAAACAACCGCGAAGCAAATTTTACAGAAACTTGGATACATAATTATTTTCTAAATATTGTAACGTTGTTTGTTTTCCTCGCATTCAAAGTGAAAAGTAGAGTGTTTAACGCGAGACTAAACAACCATAATTGCTTTTTTAGTCTCTTGTTGAACAATCTACTATATATCAAACAAATATTTTCAAATTCTTTTGTAATGGGCGTGTGTTGTGCTGTGTCCGGTTGTTTAAGCTCTATAAACGACAAAACTAAAAGAAAGTTCTATAGATTCCCATTGGATGAATCAAGGCAATTACAAGTATTCAAAATAATTCGACGCCGCTATTACAAGGTCATCTCATATTGCGTTCCCGATTCGCGAACGCACTAAATGGCGGCAACCCTAGCATGTCTTATCTCACTCACACAAGCATGGTACGCGTTCACGTACACGAGCTTAGACTGTGTGCGTAGCAACGCATTTGTTTCATACATTTTATCGCCATTGTCCGAGGTGTGCCTATAGTATGTTAAGTTCTATGTTTGCTTTATTTTAATTGTACAGTCAACGACTCATCTAATTGTTGAGTCACTATGGAACTCTATAGTGCCTCAGTGAAATAATTAATTTTGGCGTAATTTCTTTCATGTGGTTTGACGCTGTCATTATGACAGGGTTCCATAGTGGCTCAACAGTTAAAGTCCTTGACTGTACTTTTGTGATATTTAATAGTCAAATAAATGTTTCATTTATTCATTCATTCAACAGTGACCCTGCTTACGAAGCTAGCGGTCCCGGGTTCGATTCCCGGTAAGGGTAAATATTTATGTGATGAGCAAGAGTGCGTCCCTGAGTTTTGTATCGTTTCTATGTATCATATCTTTTTATAAGTAGGTACCTACCTATGTTGATCAATTAGGAGATATTTTTATTGAATTCAAGGGCGTGGACACATACAGGGTGTCCCAGAACTTGACGTAGGTAATATTAAGGCGTAAGGAAACCCTTTTTTTTTTTTAATAACCCTCCTTAATATAGTTTAAACTTTTGGATTATGATTCATCACTAAGGTGATGGAACCAGTAATGGACAGGGCACCAATAATGGACACTTGATTTTTATTTTACAGAAGATAAGGCTTTTTCATTTGTTTTGCAACAATCAATTTAGGACCGTAAGAAATTTGAATTAAGAGTGAAGTGTCCATTACTGGTGCCTGCCAGCTAAAAGTGTCCGTCATTGGTGCCGTCAACCTATATCAGTCCACTGCTGGACGTAGGCCTCCCCTAATGTGCGCCATTTCACGCTGTCCTCGGCCTGTCGCATCCAACATCTGCCAGCAGCGTTTCGCAAATCATAACTCCATCTTGCCGGAGGGCGTCCTGCACTACGTTTTCCGAGTCGCGGTCTCCACTCAAGAACACGTCTACCCCAACGGTTATAAGCCAAAAGCAACCAGGAGCACAGGAAAGCTCAAAATCACATTTTATAGACTGGCCAAAATTTCAAAATCATTCTTAGGATATTATTTTATAAAATTCTACAATAAAATTACTTACGCTTACTGATTCTAAATTTAACCCTTTATAGGGCAGAACTAAAAATAGACCTGAATTCTAGCCTCATTGGGTTTCTCCTATTCGCAAAAAAATCTTTTAAAAAAAAATACAAAAAGTATGTGTTGTAAGTGGTCATTTTTAGTACCAGGTTTCAAAATTGCCCTATAAAGGGTTAAATCTGTCATATAACGAAAACTAATGTCCCGAGCATATTATAAACGAAATAATAACACTACCTTACACACCTTGGATCCTTTGGAGCTATATAATTTGTGCTTCCAAAACTTGATGTGAATTACACCATTATTCTAAAATATGTCAACCCGCCAATAGTAGATTGTACAAGAAGTGCATAAAACGCACCATTTTACACGAGAGGTCGTTAAAAAGAATTTCTTTTTTATATCTATGATAACTTATTGTCATGCTTTAAATATATCGATTTACTCAAATATAAAAATATTAATAATAATAATAAATGCGACGAAATAAAAATTACAAGTTTATTTCATGAAGTTTTTTTGTGTACTTTGGCTGTTGGTATCCTTGCCTTGGTCTAACAATACTAACGAATAAATACTAACGAAAAGAAATAAAATAAATTAAATTTAGCCTATGAAGTTAAAGTTGTTCGTGCGGCTGTTGGACCGATTGCCTTGGTCTTCGACGAAGATTTTACTTTATGCACTAGTGCATAAAATACGATTTTATGCAGCCTATACCCAGCATAAAGAAGGACTTTATGAGCATGAGAAGTGAAAAATTTTTTGACGCTCTGCCACCCTATATAGTATCTACGCAACTGCACGCTGTGTAAGGCGGCAAGATTAGAATAAACAATTATACATCTACCTAATTGATCGATCAAACACCGAAAAGACATAATCATTTTAATGGGTTTACAAAATAATCTGTGTTATCAGAGATCTGAAGATGATAGTCATATACATACCTATATGTAAGTACTTACGCTGTGCGAAAGTTTCTTTGATCGCTCTTTAGATGCAACGGAATTCATGATATAGATAGGGAGTTTTATTGCACATGGTAGGTACTTAAGTGATAAAAATGATAATTTGGTAGGTTATTTATAACGTTTTAGCACGTGAACACAACTATGGTCGCATTTTACGTCGTCGAATCAACTTACACTGGGTGTCATTCGCGATCCATAATATAGTTTGTCTAACAATACAATACAATGCAAAACATTTTATTGTACACCAAATAAAAACAACAGAGAAATAGCACAATTAAAAATATACGTTCGTTGGTCCTAAATTATTGATTGTCCTAAACTGGTTTTCAGCTGAGTCAGGCAACTTTTTAAGCTTTAATAAAATTTAAATAAAATACCTGCTGTTAGGTTAGGTTAGAGTTGTGTTATAACAACACTAAAAAGTTTTAAACATCAGGCGGAAATGGCTTTAGGACAAACGATGAATTAGGACAAATGACGATTAGGACAAATGACTATTAGGGATTTCAATATAGACCCACACAAATAGTGACTGTGCAGAGTAACTAGAGTGTGGTGAAATACTATTTTGTGGAAATCACATTGTGCAGAATTACGAATAGGAAGAAACGATATTGGCATGAACGCAAACAACACACAATAACATAGTTAAAAGTTTATGTACGAAATGATTTGAAATTGTTTTTTTTTTTTGTGCAATAAAGAGTTTACATACATACATACATACATACATAAAAGCAACAATTCAGACCATTGCTGCGGGCAGCGGGCCAAGTATGGTTGCGTTTATCGCGTAACAAAATGTGGATAAAGCATCCGTCACTATCGTTCGTGCACGTACGATACCTATACGATACGATACGATATGACTGTACACATGTGTACAGTCACCAGCAATAATATATTATCCAACATTGGCCGCAAAAATATCTGACACTCTCTTATACCTCTAGTAATAAAGACAGTCAGATATTTTTGCGCCCAATGTTGGATAATATATTATTGCTGGTGACTGTACGTGTCAAAAAATGACGGATGTTTTTATCCACATTTTGTCACGCGAAAAACGCAGCCATATTAGGCCCCCTGAGGCTTTGAAATCCGTAATTCGAACTTCGTCTATTGCTATCCCTTTTGCTCTCGACGCGACACTGATTCGCAAGAAAGTGACGGGGCCATCCGAAGTTCGAATTACTGATTTCAAAGTAGAGCCCCTGGTACCAAACAAAATCGGCCTTGAAAAAACGTATCCACGGCGTGAAATGGAAAGTAAAAATACCTTCTTCGTCTGTATAAATGCTTCTTTTTTACTCGTAAGCAATATTTTTTTTATTTTTTGATTTTTAAAAACATTACTTTATTTAAGTGTAAACATAAGTAGATACATATTTAATATAATACAATTAAAAGTTAAAACTAAACTTATTTAAATTAAAATAAAAACTAAGCTACTCAAATATTAAAGACGTAAATAATAATCACCACTATAAAAAGAACACCCCCTCTAGCAGGTCCGCTCGCGGCATGGTCCCTATGACACTGGCTGCGTTACCTCTCTGGATAGCTAGCCCAATCCTTTGGGAGAGGTAAGCACCAGCTCTAGGATCTCCGGAGGTGTCTATGAGCCGGGATGACAGGGCCTTAATAAAGCTTTTCATATCAGCTGACCTAGGTCCCATGGTCTCCACTGCAAGCGCCACAAATTCATAATTATTTAATAATGATGAATATTTGCGGCGCTTGACGGTTTGGGCCTGATCAGCTGCTGCACCGGCCCGATTACGGGTTGACTGGACGTGGGACAGGGCGAATGTGTCAACACACGTCGCGTCCCACACCAGTGCCTTACCCAGTTAGTAATATTAATATAATTATTTTCGTGTGCCGTCCGCCCAGGAAAGTTATAATTTCTCTCTATAGAGACAACAATACATAATTCGCACTGCTAGATCAAAACAGTATCAACTCAAAATCCTAGCTAGTTTTGTTTCAAGTTCATAGAAGTTGTAATAAAGTTGATTTTAAAATACAGTTGTATTTTGAGTTACTACTGTTTTGATCTAGCAGTGCGAATTTTTATTAAACTGCACATTATTTAATAGTACATTATTGCCTAGGCAGGGAAGTAGGCAATTGCGGGCCGAGTATTGGTTTATCTCAACGGACGAGCTGGCGAGTCCGTTTAAAAATACGAAGCCCGCAATTGCTATTCCTGCCAAGGCAAATATAGTGCTTTTCTCGAAAATCGCAAGAAAAAAAGTGATAATCCAACACATGGAGTAAAATCTTCATCTCTTGAACTCACTTTTTGAATTGCATAAATGCATACAAACAGAAATTTCACGTGAAAAAAACCGTCTTTTTGTTTATAAATGATAAGAAGAAACGCAAGCTTTGTTATAAAAAATACAAGCTATTTCAGACACATAAGAAAGTTATGTTTCGAATAAAATATGGATGTATAAGACTTGTGCCCTCATCATCTTATAGCCCTTTTCACTTTTTAAAAAGTTACAAGCTAGATAGTATTGATAGTCATGGAATTTGTATGCAAAATTGCGGGCTTGTGTAGCGAACACGCAATGTTTTTTTTTTATATTTGAGAACTGTCAGTAAACTATGTACTTCGAGTTTCAATATGTAGATAGTAATGTCAACATTTCCGGACATTTTTGAGAAAAAATATAAAGCTGCGGTACGCACCGATAGATGGCGCTGGCAGTAAGTTACATCGCGCAATCGTTGTGCTGACACAGAATCTATATGAAGTTTACAAGATTTAATATGGACTTGATTTTCATAGTAGGTCATCCGAATACCAAATTAATAATTAATAATTATTAAATTTTTAGAGGTCCTTCTTGCCGACTTGCGTGGGGAGGACCGCAAGAAAGATCACTCGATCAACACATTTTAGCGCGTGCATTCTCAATTAGGCAGCCTTATAAGTTCGAAAAGCCATGCTACCAAATTGAATACACGCGCTAAAATGTCTTTTGTTCGCTTTGACGACGGGATTAGATTACTTGCCACTTGGACATTCACTCGTTAATCCGTCCGTCCGTCGTTGTTGTGAGAATCACACCCCAGGTTGCAAGCCCATCGCCTAAATATTACGATTTCCACGGGAAGACATGGATTGACACTATTCCGAGCCGGCAACCACACGGCATATTTTTTCCCCATAACTTGAAAAAAAAAAACATTTTAATCATAAAACTTCCGTGAGACTCAGACATATTAAGGAGATCGCACCGGGTTACTCACGTAAACATTGTCGAAAAACGCTCGACATGTTTCGGGCTCGTCGGGAGCCCCTAGTCATGAGCAGAGGCCCTACTTTGAAGATCGAAGTTAGGTTAGCTCCATCTCTGTCACTAGTCATTCGAGACTAAATCGTGAGAAAGGGATGGAGCTAGCGTAACTTCGAACTTCGATTTACAAAGTAGGGCCTCTGACGTGGCTGCAGCACAACCACTGCGGGCCAGGGACCCAATTCTCGTGACTTCGAGATGATTTTTCATGCGAGATGAACTGTCAACTGCATACATTTTTTCGACATATCTCGCATGAAAAATCATCTCGAAGTCACGAGAATTGGGTCCCAGGATAGTGATTCTCTCATCAGTCATCAGCAAAGGTGAGCGAATGCAGGAGTGAAGTCCAAGCGGCGAGTTTAAGTAGTCCCGTCAGAGCGAGCAAAACACATATTAGCGCGTGCATTCTCAATTAGGCAGCCTTATACGTTCGAGAAGCCATGCTGCCAAATTGAATACACGCGCTGAAATGTGTTTTGTTCGCTTTGACGGGACAACTTAAACTCGCCGCTTGCACATCACTACACGTTCGCTCACCTTTGCTTTTGAGAGAATCAATACCCAGCGCTCTGTCAGCCCGACTGCTCGGCGCGAACTACCCCCTTTTGACAAAATCTTTTGACGGAAACTAATTGTTAGCCTAAATTTTAATTGTTTTTTTTTTGTTTTTTTTTTCCAAGACTAAAAGTAGACAACTTAATTGTATTGAACGCGTAAAATATAATCAATCTATATATCTTTCAATCAGGAAATTTTCAGATTTTTTGGTCCATAAACTTTGGATATAAGGGGGGGGGACGTCACGGAAAATATTGTTTCATATTGTTTCTAGGTACTAAAAAACGGATGCGGGCAAGCAAGTTATACAACTATGCCAAATTTCAAGTTGATAGTTTATAGTTTCAGAGAAAAACTACTGTGACATACAGACAGATAACGAAGTCTCACCATAAGGGTCCGTTTTTACCATTTTGGTACGGAACCCTAAAAGCTCGTAAAGAGTCAATCCATACTTCCATACTAATATTATAAATGTGAAAGTGTGTCTGTCTGTCTGTCTGTTACCTCTTCACGCTTAAACCGCTGAACCGATTTAGATGAAATTTGGTATGGAGATAGCTTGAGTCCCGGGGAAGGACATAGGCTACTTTTTATCCCGGAAAATTAGACAGATCCCGAGGGAGCAGCGATAAACGACTTTTACGCGGACGGAGTCGCGGGCAAAAGCTAGTAAGCAATAACTTTATGTCATGTTTACCAATCGTGCAAACCTCACTCGTTATCATTGCAATCGCTGTTGAAATCAACATATCGGAAAACTCCAACCTCAATTCTATTCCATTTCCATAGATTAGTTATCTTCTAATTACATATGTTATCTTTTTTGTCTATGACAGCATAGCTCTTTTGCCTACGTTACATTTTTTATACATTAAATACGATGGTTTGCCGGTCTTTCTATATTTACCGCCTTACTAATAAACGTTGAGTAACGGTGGTATAACTATACAATGTTTTGTCCTTATCTGTCATTGTGACATTTGCATTTGACAGATAAGGACCACCGTTACACAACGTTTATTAGTAAGGGGGTAAATATAGAAAGACCGGCAAACCATCGTATTTAATGTATAAAAATTGTAACGTAGGCAAGAGAGCTATGCTGTCATAGAAAAAAAAAAACATATGTAATTAGACGATAGCTAATCTACGAAAATGGAATATGACTGGAAGACTTCGACGACAAGACAGGATTCACCGTACAACGTTGATTATATAATATATACTTGACATTGGCAAAATTACTTTGTTATGTAGACGCCATTAAATAAATAAATCAATAATTATTATTAGTAAGGGGGTTAATATATTGGACTTAATTTAGGGGATGAGAAACGTGGCCCGAAGCTGAATGAGTACGGATTTTTTTTGGCTCACAATCCTCTCAACTCGACCGCCATTACTGTCAGGTTAATAAGAGCTATATCGTAAAGTAACAATTCCGATAACATGTTAAGGGCAATATCGTTATACTTACCGATTGAAATAGAGACCCAGACCGAACAGCACAGACTAAAATAGAGGCCCAGACCGAACAGCACAGAATAAAATAGGGGCCCAGACCGAACAGCACTGACTAAAATATAGGCCCAGACCGAACAGCACTGACTAAAATAGAGGCCCAGACCGAACAGCACAGAGTAAAATAGAGACCCAGACCGAACAGCACAGACTAAAATAGGTGTCAAACTTATAAGAACCCATTTTTAGACGCCATTAACGGATATATGCGTGATGGTTGCCGGCGCATAATAAACCCGAGTGTTTATGAGGCAAGGTTGATATTCGCTCTGGTTTTAAGCTGTCATTGTCGTCTTTTTGTATTTGACATTGCGTTGAAAAGGCAAGCAAAGCCGGGTCGATGAACATAGCTAACATGCGAGCGCCGGCTGCGAGCTTATATTGATCGATTGAACTGATAAATCTAATTCGTTCGATACCACTAAACTAGTATTTCCTGCGATTACAAAATTTACTAGGTACTGTTTCTATTTTTACCTGACGTCAACAGACTAAAGAATGGCAATGTGTTTAAATGTTTAACCCCCTTATTGAGACTCTAGGGGGTCGACTCGTGATCGTAAGGTACCGAGTTCGAAATGAGTTTTTCTAACTTAAGTGCATTACCCGATGCTCTTACGGTGTAGGAAAAACATCGTGAGGAAACCTGCACATTCGAACAGCTGAGTGTGTAAGAGGGCAATTGCACAAAAGATCCTAAATGCACAAAATAATAAAATAGGAGTTCGTTCCACAGTTTCACTGTACGAAGCAGGCAAATACTTACCCCCTCACTAATAAACGTTGAGTAACGGTGGTATAGCTATACAATGTTTTGTCCTTATCTGTCAAATCCAAATGTCACAATGACAGATAAGGACAAAACATTGTATGGTTAGTGCCTAGTGAATCGCACGGTGGAAGAACGGCACAGATGGGTGATACACAGATTTTCGTTACCGTCTTTCCTGTGGACATACCCGCATAGACGCCGTCAGGTCTACTTTAGTCCTATCAAATAAACATAACTTATATGAACACAAGCCTCTATTGACCACAGGAGATTTTTTGAAGTGATAACTTCTTTATGGAGGGTAAACCATTTCGTTACGTAGCGCGCGATTGACAGACTGTCTGGCTTATCTCTCACGCATTGGGCAGCGGTAGAACTAATTAAAAAAAATACAAAAAGTTGCAGGTATCGGTTTTGAACCGCGGCACCTTAGCGTCACAGACTTAACTCTCAGCCGCTAGGCAAATCTCAAGTTACAAGGTATGGACGAAAATGGTAAACGGTATTTGATCTTACCTACTGACGTCACCGTGCGTTTCTATTCTAAGCATAAATACTGTGAGCATATAACCTAAAACTATCTCCGTTTTTGAAAGTGATTAGTTTAAGTTATCACTTCTGTCGGGCGTCCTTTTTTTTTGTTGAGTTTGTATGACCCAATACCATACCACATTATACCACAATGTTCATGCACGTAAACATGGTAATAACAATGCTATAATAATTATTAAAGAACTGTTATTACCATGGCAACGCTAATAGAACTATTTTCACGCTTCGGTAACGCTATAGTATTCTAAAAAATAATAAAACAACACTTAGTTTCTCCGATACTTTAATAGATTAAACATTATTTACGTACTAAATCAAAAACAATTCATCCACGCTACCTTACGCTAGTCAGTATTAAGACACTATCTACTGTAAGAAAGCTGCAACATCGTTAGAACTGGCGGTTGAAATATCTTTACAATACAGAAACTTTAACTTACAACAGAAACAACGGTACAGTAGAAACAGTAGTTCGCCTTAAGGTACAGTCGGCCAAAAACGTGGTCTACCACCCTACGGTTGAAGTCCATTTGCACGTCATGATACAACAAGTTCGCTTGCAATGTTATGACAGTGACAAGTGTCAACCTTAGCGATACTTAGTTTTTTTTTAAATTGAAATTTACACTTACAGCAAGTACAGAAAGCACTTTATATCATAGTAACAGGTCAGGGTTATGTCTAGTGTACAAGCCAATTACAAGTATACACAGCATTTCGAATCAGATTCACAGAAACTTTTGTCAAGACTGGTAGACCACTTTGTTGGCCGACCGTATATCGCTTGCTTGCATGTGTGCGTGTCTCGACCGTACGCGCCGCGAGCTACCACAAGCAAACTCAACAGGACGCACCAAGCCGGTTTATTCGGGGCCGCGCCGTCGCCGCGTTTGGTTGCATAACCCTAGTTGCAATAGGTATTAGAAACTCCTTAAGGACCGGAGACGAACTACTATTCTATTTATACTATGCTAATAGACCGATACTTGTCTGTTCATCATATTTCATATTAGAATAATATCAGTTCCTTTCAAGGTTTCATACATTTCTTGACTTTGGACTTAAGGCGATTGGTTTAACAGAAATAAATGGTTAAAATTCAAAAATCAAAAATGTGACACATACTTGTAAAACAATTGACAACAGGTTTTTTTAAAAAGGTGTCATAAAAATCATGCTTAGCGAAGTTTGTCTCAAAAGATATTTTTTTTCTTTATTATTTACAGTTTTTTTATATTATCACTGATTGCTGCGCTCGCTTTGGACTAGTGGTCGGAATGAGGTCATTTTCTTTGTAAAACTGCTTTTTTTTTAATCTAGCACTAGCTGTGATGTAGAAAAGACCGTGTGGCGTTTAAGCTCTTTAGCCATTACCAGAAAATTGTTTATTTTCTCTGTAAATAATGAACAAATTAAATAAATAGTTCAGACAAACCTCTATAAGCATGATTCTTTTAAAAACGCTGTCAATTCTCAAAAAACTTGTTGGTTCGACGACGAATCAAGAGGCGAGTTTCTCTCATCAGTGGGTATTAATAACATTTTGTGCGTGTCTTGGGTGTTTGGCCGCATGACGTCATCGAACCAACCCGGCCAAAGTGTAGTCAGCGTCAAAGTTTCGAACTTTGGTACCTTGTCGCTTTTTAGTCACGTAAGCAATGTCAAATAAAGGTTGTTAAATATGTTAATGCGATAAAGTACAATAGTGATTCAGGGTTTGGCGAAAAGTATTGTCATTTGTAAAAGTTATACATTATCAAGGTGAGCGGCCATTCGTAAAAGTGGTAAATTATGATAGAATTATTCAAAATAAACATATTTTGTAATGCAATGTAATATACTCTTAAGTGCATCGGAGCCGAGATATTTAAATTTTAAATATTCATACATGGGCGTACTTTTAGTACCAAAAGTGAATACTTAAATCTTTAATATCTCCGCTCCGATATTATTTAACGCCATAAATTATACATATATATGTGTATTTAGAGGTCCTCTAAATAACTATGTACAAATTAATGACGGCCGCTGAAAAAATATGTGACAATATTTTTGATACAAACTTACCCAATGCCTTTTGACGCTGACTGTACCACATTAAACAAGTAACTCAAGTTATATAACCTCTTATTCAAAAACGCGCATTAGCTAAAGCGTGCTTGAAACATGCTCTGTCTTTATCTATCATTGACATTTGAACTGTAAAGAAAGGGACAATGAATACCTTAACTAAAATAGGTTTATTGTACGTATATAAATAAGAGGATTACTATTTAATAAAACATATAACTGATATGCATATCAAGCAGCAGTCCGATATTTTATGTCAAGAAATATTTTCAGTTAAAAAATATATTATACAATATAAAGTCACCAAATAGTTCTATTTTTTTATATGGCAGACTGCAGCCTTTATATCGGCCTATAGCTATTGTAGAGCTATTTAATTAAAATATAGTTGGCAACAAATTCAACATATTTAATATTAGAAGATTCTGTGTTAGACCTTGCCTTATGGCCCCTCTTTTGGATCATGGGCCAACGTAAGGGACGGAGCAATACGTAAGAATGAGATGCAAGAATATGTTGCTCACTTAAAGGTGTAAATGCGTCTCTTACAGTGGCCCATGATCCGCCAACGTGTAGATGGGCCATTATATATACTAAGAGCTGTGTATCAATATTTTACAAAAATTGACTTATCTACATAGACTAAAATCGGTATTTATTAATTTTACATCGTTTTTAGAGATTACATTAGTAATGGATTCGAGAGTAATATTTACAGAAATATACAGATGAATAAAATTAGAGAATCCTCGGTTTAAAAGCTTTAAGGATCACGGAGTTCGTAACGTTTTAGCTAAAACCGCTTATTTATTAGCTAAAGCAAGTAATTTTGTAGCTAAACTAGTTAATTTGAACCTTGATTCGGTAATTTTGGAGCTAAAATAGGAAATTCTCTTTAATTTATTTTTGTAAAAACTGGTAATTTATTAGCTAAAATCAATAATCTCGTAGTTATGCTTTTAATTTTGTTACTTTACTCGGTAATTTGTAAGCTAAAACCGGAAATTTAGTAGCTAATATCGGTAATTATTTAGCTAAACCGAGAATTTCGTAACTATGCAGGTAATTTAGGAACTAAACTGGTAATTTGTTAGCTAAAACCGGTATTTTATTAGGTAAGACCCGGTCATTTTCCTAACCATTCATATGTTTCAAAATATGATCTGAGAAAAGTAATATCATGTGAAGTAGATTCCCTAATTTAATACATCTGCAAAAGGCATGTGCATTGATATTTCTGTACAGAGCCAAAAGGAATCAAGACAATTCAGTGTTTCATGCGATTGTGGCACTAATTTATAGCAATTTAGGCCCTTGAATTGCATAAGCTCGAGTCACTTTGGCTCTAAGGCATGTATTTTTACAACTGTGGTATAGAAGTGAATGTTGTATTTGAACATGAGAAAAGCTTGTTCTGTACAGAAATCAAAAAGTGACTTAACTGAAATATAATACTTTAAAGATGTTTTTTTTAATAGAGAAGGCAAACGAGCACACAGGCAGGACACTGACGGTCAGTGGGATTTAGGACCCATAGACATTTCCCATAGGGATTTTCTCAAGACTACAATCTTCAGACTGCAATCCTAAGATCGCAAAAGCGTTGCCAACCCTGAGGACTAAGATGGAATACCTCTATGCTAGTAATTTCACATGTTTTATCATAAGGTGTTAGATTCGTCTAAGCGTCTCGGTGTCAATTTAAAATATAAAAATCTAGGCCTATTAGACGTAATGGACACAGATGCCTTTGAAGAGATTTTTTAAAAACCTATCAGATTCCACTAGCTACTTAAACTACTGGGGCCGTATAACATCTCAAAAACTAGCAAGTCCCATGCTTCCCTGCTTAGACAGATGGCTGTATCTCAGACAAAACTCCCGTAGCAGGTAGAACCGCATTACTAACGAAATAGGGTTGAATTTGCTTTGGGTATTGAATTTGAGTTATCGCCTTTTGGCTTATAAGGGCAAAATGGGACATATATATTAACAAACCGCGATTAGAAAGTACCGTTAGCGCAACAGTAATGATAATTACTTAATATGTACGGTTTACAAACTTAATTTGTGACCCAGTTCAAAGTAAATATGCTTGAAGTCGTCAATGTCATTAGAGATGTCAAGTCCTTATAGGAAACTCAAACTTATTGTTGTAGAATGTCAGATTGACTTTGGACCTAAGGTACCCAAATTTAAGTTCTCGACTGTACTATCAGCCCAATGGAACCCTGACCCACCATGGAACGGTGTCACAGTGACATTATAAAACAATTTGTTTGACACTTCTTATAACTTGAATCATAACGTCTCTGTGACACAGTTCTATGGTGGGTGAAGGTTCCAATGGTCTGATAGTACATAGGCCTTCCCCTAGGATCTTTATAACGACCGGTTTTATGCTACTCGCGTTCATCGGCTTCCCGCTATCTTCACCAGATCGTCGGTCCTTGTGGAAGGCCTGCCAACACTTCGCTTTTCAGTCCGCGGCCGCCACTCTAGAACTTTTCCGCCCCAACAGCCATCAGTTCTACGAGCAATGTACCCCGTCTACTGCCACTTAAGGTTCACAATTCGCTGGGCTATGTAGGTGATTCTGGTTCTTCTGCGGATTTCCTCATTCTCGTAGAGATACGCCGAGCAAAGCTCTTTCCATTGCCCTTTTGGGTGGCATTGAACTTTATTATGAGGTCCATTGTAAAGGAGCATGTCTTTGTTCTATAAGTCATCACGTTATTTTATTTAAGAAATTCAATATTATGTTTTTTTCCAAGCTTTAGAGCTTCGTCGTAGTGAAATAAGTATTTAACAATGTCATTTCATGTAAGGTGGAACTAGTACTCGACATGTTAACAGAAAATATTTTTTTGCGTCGTGATATTATGTTCAATTATACATCTACACAAAACATTTACATGTGATTTGGGAAATATCACCTTTACTTTTGTTAGTTGGAATTTGTTTTATATGGTGACCATATGTAAATTTATCAAAATGAAAAAAATAACTAGTCAATGGGATTGTATGAGTAATTGTCAGGTACTTTTGCTGGCAGTCCTTTTCTTTATTTAAAAATTGGCGTGTGAAATATCAAAGCCACAAACATTTCCCATCGCTAAAATGAGGTGGTGACAAAAGTAATGTTAATCTTATTTTATTTATCCCAAGTCAAAGTATGGCGACGAGTATTAGCACCGCGTCGAGTGCTAGTACTTCCACCTTATTCATTCACAAACGATATAAATGTGCTCAGTCTTATTTTAATCGCGGTTTGATTCACACCTATAGCTCTATCTCTTATGGAACCTGGCAGTTTTTAACGGCGCATACGGCCTCTGATCGCGAATTTAGAATATTCCAAAACTATTTTAATTTATTTACAATAAATATCGATTAGGCTCATAGCGATTAGGAAATAAAACAAGTCCATGTATAATGAAATGAATAAACAATGCATTAAAAGTGATTGCAATGCATGAAAAGGGAGAGATATTTCTTAAAAAATTCAATAATGAAGTATTGTTTGTTTTTAAAAATAAAAGTAAGTCTCCTTTGCGTAGAATTTGCTATTTCCAATATTTAGGGTAGTTGCCGTCCATGTGGCTTTCGTTATTTCCTGTATAAACAACTTCCAACTTCATCCCAGTGGACTTCGGTCCTTAGGCATAACACCCGCCTGGAGAGAGATCTCTATTGTCCTCTCTTCCTACATTGGTTACCCTGACGTGATCGTCATTCTACAAGGCGATTTCGAAAACCGCTAACAAAGCTTTATGCATCTTGACTATCCATGATTTGCATGTTATAAAATGATAATATCCAAGCAATCTCTATTATGAATGTTATAAGGGAGCAATTTGAATATCAGGTCAAAAATTAAGTTTTTTCATTTACACTCGAGAGATATAAACTGGTTAGTCGCATCAGTGGTCAGTGGCTTTAGCTGTCGAATCATCGCAAGGAACCAAGTTCGATCCAGCGACCGGAAAACCCTTTCATTTGATTAACCCTATCATTTGGTTATCCTTTCATTTGCTTAACCCTATCATTTGGTTACCCAATCGATGTGTTACCCTATGATTGAGTTACATTACCGTTAGGGCGAACCTTTGAATTAGTTAACCGCGTCCATAGAGCTTACCAAGTTCATTAGGGTTTCGGTAGTTTAATATTTAAGCACTTAGCATTGACTGTGTATTACCACATTGATCGCCTCTCTCTTTTTGAGCATTCGGCTGGCTGGCTGTCTGGCCTAAGCGGCTACTACCTGCCGCTACCCCTATCAATTGTTAGCTAATGCAATAATAAGTCAAAACTCTTGCGCATAGAGATAAAACCAGCTTAAAACCGTCCGATTAAGTTTCAATAGGGTAACAGATGATGGGGTATTGGGATAGGGTTAGCGCTTAATCGAATTAACTGTATCATTTAGTTTCCCTTTCATTGAACTAAGTCGACGATAGGCTTAGTGCATCCTTGGGGTTGGTAAAAACAGGTCTATCAAATACCGTATCGAAAACCTCTTTCGCGGTCCCTGGTTCGATCCTCAGTGGCCACAAACAAGTTTTTCTAACTTAAGTACACTTTAGTGATTTCTGTGAGTACGGACCATGAGAAGGTGAATCTTACCCCCGTATTCACAAACAATACTTAAGGGATCCTTGACTGAGTAAACGCACTGCGTTCAATACAGCTTTGTAATTGGTTCTTTTTGACCGACCTTTTGTTTATGAGACGATTTGAACCACCCTGTGCGTTCATGAGTGCTCTGACACCTCATAGTGACGTTTGTGAATACGGGTGATAGTGAGGAAACCTACACGTTTAAGTATGAGAATGTGCAAAGGTTATTGTACAAAAGATCCAACATGATATGACCAGTTTTTATTGCTTTCGAGTATATTATAATAGAACGCAAATAACCAGGCCATAGACAAAGAAAACAGTTCAAAAGATAATCCATAGATAAAGATAATCAGGCGTTCACTGGATCACGGATTAAAAAAGTGCGCACGAAGTAAAAGGTAAAAAAAACGTTTAAAAAGGTTTTTTTGCTATAGTTCAGTCTACATTAAAAAAAATATGTTGGACGATAAAAAAATACTTATTGTAGTAGTAACTTAGGCTGTTCTGATTTTGGTTTAAAAATGCTTTAAGAAACAATATTATTATTTAACAAAAAAATATTTACGAAGCAAAATTGAGGCGTTTCAGAGCTGCTCTCAATAAGAACCATCATCAGAATAAAAACTTTCAAATATACATTATATTTCTTACCGGTCTATAACTTATAAAATAAAATAAAAGTTGTTATTTCTTCAGTGATATATAGTGTTTTTTTATTTTTAAAACCAAAAACGGACAATATTTAGCAGTTTTTTAATACTAAAAGCATTTTTAAAGCAAAAACAGAATAAAAAAAAACATATCCTAAAAAAAATAGCACCGTCCACGAAAAGCCTTAACTAAATACGTCTACTTAATAAAATATAAAACCATGTAATAAACAAATATCAATTTTATTCCGTTTAAATGCGTACAATCATTATTTCATGTTATTTTAAGTTTTTTTTTTTCGCCTGTCGCCATTTTGTGCAACTCTAATATCTAAATGGCTTAGTCATTCAGTTAGTCATTAATATAGTAGTGCTTTTTTGTTGTTCTTGCAGACATCTTTATAAATAATTAGAGATGACAACCAAGTCTATCTCAAATCAACGACTGGAATTAAAAAAAAGTTGTTTTGGTAAAAATCATGCTTATAGAAGTTGGTCTTAAAAGCATATATTATTTTTAAATATTATTTACTGAGAAAAAAAAATATTATCAGTGTTATTAAGTCTAGCACTAGCTGTGACGTAGAAAAGACCATGCGGCGTTTAAGGTCTTTAGCCATTAGCAGAAATTTGTTTATTTTCTCAGTAAATAACGAACAGAAAAATAAATTTTGGTTTATGTACGGGTGTTACAGAAAATTCACAGAAACCGAAGCGAAGCGAGGGCGGGTCGCTAGTTTGGAATAAATAGTTACTTATACAAAATCAATGTTATCACTGTGATCAAAACAGGAAAGTTTCTAACTATGAGTCATTGCTCTAATATCAATAACATAATGATTGCACGCAATAAACTTTATCAGTTCGATTTCAATTTAAAAAAAAACAACGAATAAATCACAGATTTTTGTCTGACTGCGGCGAATAAAAAAAATATGGTTTTTTTTAAATAGTTTCTTATTCAAAAGCGTTAATTCCGTAAGATTCTGAAATTAAAACCTGTTTTTTTTATATTTACTTACTAAAACTTTTCACTGAACGTAGTAAATTTCTACGAATTTCAATATGTTTGATATCAAATGCATTTGTAAGCTTATATTTGACATTTAAAATGTTTTTTTTTGCGATTTGCAAGCCACAACAAAAACGTTTCAATAAACGTTTAAGTGAATTTATAGGAGATATTTTATTAAATAATTCAGAAAAATTTTATATTACGTAATTATTCCAGACGAATAAGCTTCAAATAATCTTACGGAACCGCTTTGAAGTTATTTACTGCATGTTGGTAATAGTTTGTTAAGATGGTACCAGAGCTGAAAAAGTATTGTAGCCGTTATAAAAGAGAAATAGTAATTGTTTTGTCTTTCTTACTTTTTTAAATATACCACAGTCAGATGACAAATTTAAAAAAATATACTTTTTTCCACTTAAAACTAATACTTAAAAATAAAAATCCAATCCATAATACTTGCATCAAGTAAAGCTTTTTTTTAATTTTGAAAATTCATTTCCTCTTATAAATAAACCTAACTATAATTAAAATTAAAATTATATTGAAACATAATCTGTTACGAAACAATCAATGTCTGTTATTATAATAGGAATAATCACTGATTTCTTATCATAATGTATAAAGTTTAAGTAAATAAATCAGATTTATAAAAAAAATGGCAAATTATTCATAATTTGACCTTAAAGCGAAAAAAACAGATGTTTCCAACAAAATTTGTCATTCTCACATGAATAAAAATTCCAATTTGAATGAAATTTTTGGGTCCAAGTCAAATATAATCATAGATTTAACCAATATTTTAGAAAAAAAATCTTAAAAAAGAAATATAAATTCAGCGGGAATTTTAAACATATCAGTTATTCCAAACACGCCAAAACCTGATTTATAAGTAATACCTAATATCAATCGGGCATTAAATAATTTAATTTATTATAAAAAAAACAGCTGTAACTTTATATCAGATATAAAGATTTTATACTAAATCTGGTTTCATAATATCTCAGTTAAGAGTTTCTACTATGCAGAGATTTAAACCAAAAACCATAATTCAAGAGACTATTTTGACAGCTTAACATGCACTGGTGTTGTCACACTACTGATATCTGTTTTCATTGCCAGTTATACTTTTTTTTAATCATTAAGGAAGCAAACGAGCACGCAGACCGTCAGGGGCACGTTTTATAAAGCTACAAGTTACAATTTACAATTTTACAGGTCTAAACTGGCAACACTGCTCAAATGGCTGGTCGTCATTGGTCGAGGTTGTGTCAAATGGAAACTTGTAACCTGTAAATTGTAATTTGTAGCTTTATAAAACAGGCCCCTGGTCGTCATTGGTCGAGGTTGTGTCAAATCACACTTGCTCGGAAAGGGTGTTATAATTATAACACGCAGGCGTATAGGGCAGTTATAGCCGATTTAGCTCCCGCGGGAGTTATGGATTTTATAACTCCCTAGAGAGTTATGAGCTTTGAATTTTTGTAACTCCCTAGGGACTTTAGTTTTAAAATATAGAATCAGCCAAGGTTTATTTCTTATATTCAAAACTTGGCTACAAACCAATTTTACTGTATAATTAAACTTATACGGTACATTTATCTGCATTATATTTATATTTTACCATTATTTCAGAGACATTTGTAATTATTTTATTAAATTTCATTTTGAAAATCGGTACAATCTGGCAAGTTTAAAAACGAAAGTAGTTTTAAGCATTATCTGTGGAAGACTATATTGAAAAAAGTTGACAAACTCTTTTAGCGAGTCAAGTTCATTTGTGTCATAGTTGTTGTTTTTTTCTCTATTTTTTTTATATTTCCTCGCGAATATGATGAAAAACTTTATGTGCATCACGAACTCGATTACAAACTAGATTCATTAAAAGTCTCTCGTTAGCAATCCCCTTCTTACCGCCCTTGATGCACAATGTACTATTACATCATACCTGACAACTACTCCATCAAACCAGTCCTTGGAATTATGGCTTTCAATAAATTCAAATCTCAACTATAGCATTTGTCTCGTGTATTTAACTATCTAAATGTATTTCTTGATTAAGTTGTTTATTTACTAGGCGAATAGACCGTACCATGAACCTTACTACGTAGATGATAATGAATACTTATGTATTAGTGAATATAGTTAGTTACTTATCCAGGCGGAAGATAGCTGAAGAGTCTGTATTTGTCTCTGATGTGAGGACGTACGTCCTCCTTCTGTAAAAAAAATAAATACTTATTAGATACATAAAAAAAATTAACATAAAAATACTTATAAAATTAAAGATTCGTTTTCAACAGAGATAAATTGTATACAACAAAAAAATCTAATAAATTATAAGAGCCAAAAATATTGTCAACCCTAGTAAGCTGTCATGTCAGGGAACCGGAGTTAGCATAGATTATTTAACAGAGAGGCCAACCTACCAATTTAATAATTGTCAACTTTAATGGTTTTTCTGGTTATCATCCACACAGGTTCAATACTATGATGTCATTATGCTTAAGTACTGGCTTCAAAAAACGTCAAGACGGAAAAAATGTTGTTGTCGATTTCAAATCTTCTTATCGATACTCTATAATTGTTTCGTGTTTTTTCCAAAATGACGATGTTTTCTAACTCCGAATATTACGACTCCAAAACTAGACTTGTAATATCTATCTAATCGAATTCTGTACATTTTGTTAGTATGTCTCTTGATCGTTTCGCGAATTAGGTAAAAATGTACATAAACATTCTGCGTAGTTTACTCTTTAATTTTACTGAAATAGGGTTGGCACATCAATGAAAAAAATAATGTTTTTTTTTTGCCGGTAAGTCATCCGGTGATAGTACGGTTCTCAAATATTGTAAATGGACTTGTTATAAGGCACCATTTAACCCCCTTTCGGCTTTACGGGTATTTTAGTAACACCTTGTATACATTTACCCCCTTACTAATAAACGTTGAGTAACGGTGGTATAGCTATACAATGTTTTGTCCTGATCTGTCATTGTGACATTTGGATTTGACAGATAAGGACAAAACATTGTATAGCTATACCACCGTTACTCAACGTTTATTAGTATGGGGGTTAATCTTTAGTTTATTAGTTAACGATAAGCGTAAATAAAATACAATTGTTTCAAAACTTTTTAAATTTGTAGGCAATTTTGTATGGGAAATAAGTTTCTGTCAAAAATTAAATTTTTGGGACAAGCTTTTGTTGCCGACTGTACTTTTTTTTGCAAACTCTTTATCTGCTTAATAAGACCAAACTAATGAGTCCCAACACGTTGGGTCTTCGTCAAGTATAGCGGAGATCCTGTCGTCACCTTCCGACTCCATCATCAGATCAGCTCTTAGATACCCTTATATTGCATTGTCATCGGGTTTACATATGTGGTCCAAATTTCAACTCATTCCGTTGACGGAAAGTGGGTTAAATTTAACTTGCAAGATTTGACCCTAACATACATACATACATACATTGCAAGTTAAATAAAAGCTCGTAATTAAAGATTTGTTTTCAACAGAGATAAATTGTATATACATTTAATCTTTAGTTTATTAGTTAACGATAAGCGTAAATAAAAATAAAATTATTTCAGAACTTTTTGATTGGTTTTCAAAGGGTATTTAATTATCTAAAGGTATGGGAAAAATGCAAGCAAATGCAAACGGGATAATAGGCTAGTGTCCTTAAAATTACAATTAGTCCGTCATTTACATTATAAAAATATATTATACTAGAGGACGCCCGCGACTTCGTACGCGTAGAATTAGTTTCCCGCTACTCCCCCCATTTCTTCCCGTTGGGGGTCGATTTTCGGAAAATCCTTTCTTAGTGCTCACTTACATCATGAAAGGAACCCATGTACCAAATTTCAAGTTTCTAGGTACAGTAGTTTCGGCTGTGCGTTGATATGTCAGTCAGTCAGTTTAGCCTTTTATATATATAGATAGATTAAAGAGAAAAATTTAAGTGTGTTCAAGTTTCGCGTGACGTCACGCCGTGGCACACTTTATACCACGTTGTGACTTCACGAGCCCCCACTCCCGAACTTTGATGCACGTTATATTTGTAAATTTTGATTGATTTGAAATGGCATAAAATACGTGTTCAATATTTTTTTGATTATCTTACTGACGGACAAATAACAATTGTAATTTTTTTACCCAGGACACACCCCTATTATGTGACTTCCACTGTATATGGACGACATCATTCAAAACATGCAATTTTCAAAGCTTGCTTTTCATTATAGTAGGAGATCCGAAGAGGAGACGATCTTCACCGAGCTGCTTATTCGATCAAAAGTATTTTATTTCAAATTGAATATGTTAAGTACCAGTGTATCTTTAATTAAAAAATTAAAAATTGTATTTTATTTTTTAAAAGCACCAAGAAAAATTGAAAAATGTAGTCAAACTAACGTTTGCATATTCTATAGGCTTCATACTTTCGATTGGTATGTAATTTGTCTAATAAGAACACAGGTGCAATTTTCAAAAAAAGTTCAATTTTTAATTTTTAATTAAATATACACTGGACTGAATTTTTTCAGCCAACCCATTCGCTACATATTACTTAACATAATGAATTTGATATAAAATATTTTTGATCGAATAAGCAGCTCGGTGAAGGTCGTCTCCTCTTCGGATCTTAGACCATTAGCCTAGTTCCCAGTGTTTTTGTACGTACCGTGGAGAGGTGCTCGAGGAAGGGCAGCAGCTTGAGCAGCTCGTTGTCGCTGCGGTCCACGAACCAGCTGTCGATCGGGATGCCGTTCTCCAGCTGGTAGCCGAAAGCCTGGGGACAACAATACGGTTAGGGCTCCATTAACCCTTCGTATGCCGGAGAGGCCAGTATACTTGCACCCGTCGTCTGCCGGGCTATGACGTCATCGGTGTCACGTGACCGAGTTTAATTGCTCCTAGCTCGAAAGTGATTTGACTTTTCGAGCAACTAAATGCCATAAATGAAAGAGTTTTTCGTTATTTTTACAGACAAATTAGAACCCTATCTTGAAGCTAGCCGCCCTAGCCACATTTGTATTTAATAATAAGCACCTATTTTCACGAAATAGTGATCTCAAAGCTTATAACTATATGTCGAGGCAGCGGAACTTACTGTTCACGCCCAAATGTCGCCTAAAACAAACGTCACGCAGTCCCTATTTCATGTGCCTTAAAATATTCAATAAGCTGCGTGGACATAAAAGACCTACCTTTAAAAATGTTTAAAAAGAAACTGTATATTTGGCTGTGTGAACTATGTGTCTACACTGTGAGTGAGTTTTTAAATATTAAGACTTGTTAGCAGATAATAGGTTAATTTTAGGATTTATGAATGTTCTTTAGTTTGTATGAGATGCAAGAGATATGTGCAACTAAAGATGTATAATTTTGCATGCTCATGTGGCGGAATAACAGATAAAAAATATATGTAAACACCTATCTTAACCCATGTTCAGCAAATAAACTATTTCACTATTTCATTTCATTTCATTTCTAGTAAAATCCAATTCCAAATAACCCGAGCCCCTTAGGGACGGATCCGGCACTAGGCATACGAAAGTTTAATCGCATGAGGCTTGAATAATATCACGTTTATCTATGTTTTCGTTCAAAGGGCGATTTTTAAACCGAAAAACGGCGCAAAACTTTGACTCGTTACGAAATTATATTTCAGCCCGGTAACGAGATATGAAAATCCTTATTTTCCGAACAGGGCCCCTAACATGGCTGCGTTTATCGCGTGACAAAGTTTAGATAAGGCATCCGTCACCTTCTGACATGTAAGTAAGTACGACCGTGACGGATGCTTTATCCACATTTGACACGCGATATAGACGCAACCATACTAGACCCACAGGGACCCAATTCTCGTGACTTCGAGATGATTTTTCATGCGAGATATGTCGAAAAAATGTATGCAGTTGACAGTTGATCTCACATGAAAAATCATCTCGAAGTCACGAGAATTGGGTCCCAGGAGAGATGAAAAATGGTTCACTTTACCTGCGGACTGTTGTCCACGATGACAGTCTTGCGGAGATCACGGCCCAGGATCGACAGGTCCTTCACGTAGTTCCCGTTGACCAGCAGGCAGTGCTCCCGGAACAATCTGGACACATGGGGCATACCGTTCATTATTTAAAACTTGGAGGTACATAGGTAAAGTACGGTGAAGTGCGAGTCGGACTCGAGCACCGAGGGTTCCGTATTTTATCTATATATATTAAAGGCAAACCTGATTGACTTATATATCAACGCACAGCCGAAACTACTGTAGCTAGAAAATTGAAATTTGGTACAGGGGTTCCTTTCATGATGTAAGTGAGCACTAAGAAAGGATTTTCCGAAAATCGACCCCCAACGGGAAGAAATGGGGGGAGTAGCGGGAAACTAATTCTACGCGTACAAAGTGATTTGTGAAACGTGATTTTTTTATGGAACCCTGACTCGCGCTTGGTTGTTTTTTTTTTGCCGGTGAGTGTATACTCCATACCATCTGACTTGTTTCTTTAGTAAAACTTTTATAACCTCAAAATGTTCTTTTTTCCCCTAAAATTACAATTTGGTCATTAAAAAAAACCATGATGTAAATTCAGGAAAATAGTGTGTAAAATGTGATCTCTGGTTGCTTTATTCAGCAGAAAACGGCCATTTTAGCTAAAAACGATGCATTTTGAGGTTATAATTACTAAACAAGACACCTCAGTTGGTATGGGCTTTATGTATGTATGTATGTATTGTATGTACCTGTACTTGATCCAGCGGCGCGCCGGGTCCAGCAGGTTGAGCAGCCGGTCGGCGTACACGCGCTTGCTGGCGGTGAACAGGATCACCTCGTACATGCGCGACACGCGCGCCAGGAACTCCGCGAAGTGCGGCCGCGTGCGCACGAACACCTGGGGACATTACGTTCATCAACCTAGCGACATCTAGCGGCAACTTGTATCAACCAGCTCGCCAGCGCCACCAGCGTCAGACAGCGCAACTAAAGTGTTCTACATCCAGTCTAACATGGGTACCTATTACTTTATCGAAATACTTTTCATCGAACGTATCATTACGCAGAATTTTCATTTCATCGAAAGGCATTTCTCACCGCATGCGTTATTTTTTATTTATTTTGACAATTGTAACCAAACCTAACCTACTAATTAATGTTTAAGATATCCTGAAAACATCTTGGTTTCAGCAGAAACTACCGTTCGACAAAATGAAATTCCCGTCTATATACAACTTCCAACTTCATCCCAATTAACTTCGGTCCCCAGGCATAACACCTGCGAGCCTATTATGGACGTGTTTATCGATGTGGACAAGACATCTGTCACTTTCTGACCAGTAAGGTAGTGCGAGAGTAACGGATGCTTTATCCAACGCGATAAAGGCGACCATAATACGGACCTTGGAGAGAGATCTCTCTATTGTCCTCTCTTTCTACATGAGTGACCTCCACGTGATAGTCTTCCAACAAATTTCATTAACCATGTAAATAATCTTGCATTTATATAATTAAAGTAGGGTTTTGGCAATGTCTGTATGAACTAATATAAACGTGAAAATACTTGTTTTTCATCCAATTAAGCGAATTCGACACTTATTATTAATTTTAGGATAGGGCGGGCCGGCTCTATTTCGTGGCCAGCCCGTTCACCCGACTTAAATCCACTCAATTTTTTTATTGGGGAGCGCTAAAAGAAATAGTGTACTTCAAACTAATAGAAAGAAGGCAAAATTTTCTATTGGTTTGAATTACACTTTTTCTTTTAGCGCTAACCGCGAAAAAAACAAGTGGATTTAAGTCGGGTGAACGGGCTGGCCACGAAATAGAGCCGGTCTGCCCTATCCACCTCTCAGGGTATTCTAAATTATGGCAATAATACGTATGCGACTAGAGGGAGACCTGCTGTCCATACTTTTTTTGGCACAGACAATTAGTATCGAGACAAAATTAACGAATCCAAACTATGTTCATTAGGTTCTTATTGTACTGATAGACTTAGACTGGTAACCCAACATTTTATCGAATTTCACTTCATCGATTGTATCATTCGAACGCTATTTTCTGCCGAAACCATGATGTTTTCAGGATATCTTAATCAATTACGAAGGTTAGGTTACACTACCAAGAAAAAAATGATCTGCGTAATGATACGTTTGTTGAAAAGGTGTTTCGATAAAATAAATAGGTACCTGACTAGACTAGTGTCGGCACCCGGGCCCACTCACCGTGTAGCGGCAGTCCTGGAACAGCACCGGAAAGTGGAAGCTGGCGTCCGGCAGCTCCTGCAGCGAGCAGTGCACCAGCGTCTCGTCCAGGTCCAGCACCTGGGGAATAGTTACCATGTCACTCATGCGAAATAATAAGGCGTTCTGAAGTGAGGTAAGTAACATGGCTTGAAGGGAATTGGGATCAGCACGGCCAGCACATATTGTTCGCGACTTGTTTGTCGCTCGGATCTCCCATTCCTTCTAGTCAGTAACGATAGAGACGCACTGAGCGACAAACGAGAAAATACAACTTGTGCTACCCGTGTTGAGACCTACAGACAAATTGATACTACGTTTCCACTTCAAAATTGCGGTTAAAAAATTGTTTCAAGATTGAACGGGCTCGCACGAATACTTAAACAAAGAATCAAGTTTAGTTTAAGTTCGTTTTTGGCATCCAATAAAAATGTATCAACTTTTATTAGAAGCGTGTTCTCGCGATGCGTTCTAAAATCGCTTCGTTCTTAAAATTTGTTTCTTCTGTTATGAGTATGAGTTACCATTCCATATTTAAGGACAAGGCCCTTAACTTCGAACTATGATTTTCAAAGTTGAGCCTCAGTTGTGAATGTTTGCGTGTAAATGTCGGTTTGTGTGTGTGTGTGTTTATCTGCGTGTACGTGAGGATGTCAATGTGCGTGTGCGTGCGTGTGTATGTGTGTGCGTGTGAGTATGTGTGTTGGCCTGCGGGTGTGTGTGTGTGTGTGTGTGTGTGTGTGTGTGTGTGTGTGTGTGTGTGTGTGTGTGTGTGCGTGAGCATGTCAATGTGCGTGTGCGTGTGAGTGCGTATGTATGTGTGTGCGTGTGAGTATGTGTGATGGCCTGCGTGTGTGTGTGTGTGTGTGTGTGTGTGTGTGTGTGAGTGCGTATTTATGTGTGTGCGTGTGAGTATGTGTGATGGCCTGCGTGTGTGTGTGTGTGTGTGTGTGTGTGCGTGAGCATGTCAATGTGCGTGTGCGTGTGAGTATGTGTGATGGCCTGCGTGTGTGTGTGCGTGTGTGTGTGTGTGTGTGTGTGTGTGTGTGTGTGTGCGTGTCCCCCCGCACTGACCAGGCTGAAGTCGGGGCTGGTGCGCGTCTTGAGCGGCAGCGCGGGGTGGCGCGCGCGCAGCGCCCCCGTCGCCACCGTCTCCAGCGGGGGCAGCTGCCAACAGAAACATATTGCTGTAGAGGCCGGGAAACTGCCGATAGATAACCGAGTCAAGTCACGACTTCAACTTGTGACTTAGGTCCAAAGTTAATGTAACATAAATTTTGACTTGGCACGTTATTCCAATAACGGAAAATAAACATTTCATTGTTTTTGTCATTGTGTAATGTCAGTCTCAATAATTTGTGGTTGTCTGTCGCCGACCTAATTATCATAGACTAAGGGGTGATTTTTCAATCCCCAGATAAAGCTATCCGGAAGGTAAATTATAGCTCTGTCCTTTTTTTTATATGACTTCAGAAAAGGATAGTAATACATTTAACTGACGGATAGTTTTATCCGGGGATTGAAAAATAAGACCTTAGTGAGTCTAGGTTATGGTATAGACGGCCGTAGTAATCTTCTTGTCACCTGGAACGTGTGGACGCACACGTGTATTCAATTCCATATTTTTGTGCAGATTTGTAAAGTCGTGGATTAACCCTTAAATGCATAGCATGTCGAAAGTGAAACGCGTCTTTATAGTCCATTTCCAAATTTGAATTTGACAAAACTACAAACCTTACTAAGTTTGAAATTTACTTAAAATGTATGTTTGAAATTGAACTTTAAAATATATGATCTATATCTACATGATCATGCATTTAAGGGTTAAATCGTGGTTAAATCGATGTGATAATCTCAAGTCACTGTTCATATTTCACACTTTCAACAACCTCAGTAGCCTCTTAACTTCGAACCGAAGCCGAAGCTCTTGCGGAAAGTCAAAAGGTCAAAAGGTCAATCATCATCCACTGACTGCAGTAATACAGCCCGTCAGGATCACGGCTAGCGATTATTAAGTTATTAAGCACAGCCTCCTCTTACTTTCCACCCTGTATTTCAACTTTCCACCCTGTATTTCAACTTTCCACCCTGTATTTCAACTTTCCACCCTGTATTTCAACTTTCCACCCTGTATTTCAACTTTCCACCCTGTATTTCCAACTGACCTGCTTTATGAAGAGATACGGGTCGAAGGCGTCCACCCACGAAGAGATCTGCTCGCAGTCCACGCGGTTACTGCAGGATGAGATCACGTCCGCCGCCTCCTCCTGCAACATAAAACAATACTTTAGCAATTTGTTGATAAAATAATAATAATAAAAAACTGACTGTTGAGTTTCTTTAAGCGTTTTAACGTGTAAAAGTGCAATTACGACCTACTTACTGAAACATTTTTGGTTTCATATTTTTTACCTCCCGAAAAAAAATTTTTTTTATACCTCTAGGTCTGAAGGCGGCTGCTCGTCGTGACAGGTCAGAGATGATTCATCAGCTGTGATATCCGAGGTGCTCTGAAAACAAAGATCATCATAAGGCTGGTGGTATTTTCAGAGGCTCTACTTTGAAATCCGTAATTCGAACTTCGTCTATTGCTATCCCTTTTGCTCTCGACGCGTCACTAATTCGCAAGAAAGCGACGGGGCGATCCGAGGTTCGAATTATTGTTTTCAAAGTAGAGCCCCAGTTCCGTACCCGAAGGTCAGCCAAACAGAAGTTGGCTTTTGTTTTAAAATATTGTGGACCCCCGACCGAATTAATATTTTGCAATTTGGGAGGAGGATATTTGTAAAAAATAATAATATAGGTACAGTCAAGGACTTTATTTGTTAAGCCACTATGGAACCCTGTCATAATGACAGCGTCAAACCACATGAACGAAATTACGCTAAAATTAATGGTTAACGTTATGCGACAGGGTTCTATAGTGGCTCAACAATTAAAGTCCTTGACTGTACTTGTTTCAAGTTGAATAAATATCCTCTTATCTTATACTAGCGACCCGCCCTCGCTTCGCTTCGGTTTATTTGAGTTTTATGTAACACCCGTACAATAAACCAGCATTTATTATACATAAAAACCTTCCTCTTGAATCAATCTATCTATTAAAAAAAACCGCATCAAAATCCGTTGCGTAGTTTTAAAGATCTAAGCATACATAGGGACAGACAGACAGACAGCGGGAAGCGACTTTGTTTTATACTATGTAGTGATAGTGATTACAGATGGGCCCTTTCGGATACACTTTGACCCTTTAGGATTTTTTGAGCAATTACCCTCTTACACACTCAGCTGTTCTAATGTGCAGGTTTCCTCACGATGTTTTTCCTTTCGTAAGAGCATGAGAGCATGGGGATATGTTAGAAAAAGTCATTGGTACATGGTTATCATCATCATCATTGCGTATGGCACTGCATGGATCAAACGTCGATGTCCAGGTGTTTCAGCCAACTTGCTGCGGCAGGCTAAAATTTATAAAGCTCCACCATGCCACCGAGAAAATAGGGAAGTGGGCAATCAGACGGCGTCGTTGATCGGGTCGCCACTTTCCCGAACACATGGTTGAGGGAGGCGATGGCTGAGATACGCGTCATACTCGTGAACGGGTGCTGTTTGTGGGGTTCGGTCTGTTCACGTTTGCAGGGACTTATTGTTAAATTAATCATTCTACCTAGTTATGGCTTTTGAGCCCTGATGTGGCCTATTTAATGAATAAATATTTTGAATATTGAATTTACCACGTGGGAGAGGGTCTGGTCAGGTGCTGCGCAGTCGCATACTGGTACTTGGTGACTGCGAGGGTTCTAACTCTGTACCATACATACGGTCACGAGTGATATACGAAATCTCTTACCCATCCCTGTTGGTCTCGAAGGCTCTGCGTGATCTCATGCAGGAACCCCTCGCTCGGGCTCCTGGCCGAGAGCGCCTCCAGGCTCGAGATGGCGCCCTGCGTGTCGACCGTCGACGATATCTCGCACTCGCTCGAGCGCACGTAGCCGTCCTGCTCTAGCATGCTCACGAAGTCCGGCTGCAGGAAGATAGTTGAATTATGGAAAGGAAGGGAAGACTTGACGATGCATTTAGCCTAGGTAAAAGAGAAGCATTTATATGGAAAGACAACTAAATCAAAAAGACGGCATCATTACTTTCTATCTCACTCCGCATATACGTTTTTTCAAGGCCGATAGTGTTTGTCACCAAAACTGGTGCCAAATAAAGGAGTGAATTGTTGAATTTTACTATTCTATTGTGTTGTTTGTGTTTATGTGTGTTTTCGTAGGTTTCGGAGACATCTGTGATGTGATCTGACATGTGTTTTTGTATTTTAGGCTGCAAAAGCCACACTGCTCGAAAAAAATGAAGACAACCTTTCACTGGTTATAATTTCTCATGTTATATACTTATGTACGTTAGACATTATGTAGCTAGAGTTTGACCAGTGAGAGGTAACACAAAAAAATGGCAGCAAATTTAAAATATCACTAGCTGGTAACACAAAACGCATAACGACTGGATAGTTACGCATAATGTAACAGGTTGTTTTATAGGTAAAATTGTTGCCATGTGAAGAATTAGAAAAAATGTTTGTGTAAAGACTTTCTGGGGCACGTTTTATAAAGCTACAAGTTACAATTTTACGGGTCTAAACTGGTAACACTGCTCAAATGGCTGGTCGTCATTGGTCGAGGTTGTGTCAAATGGAAACTTGTATCTTGTAACCTGTAAATTGAAAATTGTAGTTTTATATCCTCCTAAGGCCCAACGAAAAATTCAGCATGTAGTCACTACGGCCCGTAGTCCTACCAGTAGTACTATTATCTAATACTCACTCAGACCCAAGTACTAAGAAGACAAAATGGCGGGTTTTCTATTAAGTCCTACTGGTAGGACCATAGTACGCTATTGGCGGGTTTTCTAATAAGTCCTACTGGTAGGACCGTGGTACGCTATGACTACACAATTGTTGAAGGAGCTGGGTCTGAATGACAAAGTTAATAAGTACTATGGGTAGGACCTCGAGCCTCAGGAGGATAAAACAGGCCCCTGCTTGCTGATCAGACTCTACATTGTATTTTAAGTGTTCCGGTATGAAGCCCCAAACAAAAAACAAAAAGAAAAAAAAACTACATACTATAACATCAACCTGAACATATTTCTCGTCGCTGGCCAGAAAGTCTGCACAATTGTCGTCAGTGGTGGAACTCGGCTGGTACATCTCGAGGTCATTGCTGGACTTGCGGCGCTTCACCACTCTCTTCTCTATGGATTTACGAGTTTCTTCTTTGTCTGTGGTCATTACCTTCGGAGAATACGTTATGATTAAAATGATGTTAGGAGATTCTGATACCTATTGCCGCTTGGGCAACTACAGTTGTTGTAAAACGTGACTTTATTCGCGAATACGATCTTAACATATATATATATATATATATTTTAGTGCCCTGTGTAATAAACAACAACTATTAGGGCCTGTTTCACAATCGTCAAGTAACGCGTATCTGACACATAAATTTAGCCCTTTTCTTTTCTTACACTTGAACATAGACAAAGAGAGAGCTAACTTTAACTGAAACATAAATTTACTTGTCAATTGTGAAACAGGTTAATTGTTTTTTAAAATTTCAATTGGGATAGACCAAAAAAAATAAGTCACGGTTTTTACATTATAATTCGAAAGAATAGGTAATTTTAAGAGACCAAGTTCATTAATTTTGTATTTGACCCAATAGTTTTGTTTGAATATCTTCATTTATTTAGCAGACATTTTATGGATGACACAATATTTTTAAATTTGGGTTGGCATTTTCAAATAATTTACAACAATTAAATGATATCTTATGTAAAAAAGTGATTGTAATAGTGTATCAAAACGTACTATTTCAAGCGGTTTTCGCCTAACCCGTAAGATACACCTAGGAGGGCGTCAAGCCGAAAACGAAAGTCAAACAAAGGTTAAATATACTTTTATCGAAATATCCGAAATAGATAAATATTCCAAAAACTTAATAATGCAGAACGGTTTTAAAACCCTATTCCTCGAAATGGTTTTAGAATTAGATTAATTGTAAAAATATGAACAATCCCAATTCAGCAATAGCTTAATATTAAGAAAATAAAAGTACCTTTGCAGCGCGATCAGCCAAATAATTGATATCCTCATCCTCAGCCGGCAACTCTTGGTTGATGATCCGGGCACACTCCGCTATAGCCATGAAGTCATTCAAGCAATCAGTCGGAAGACACAGCGATGACTCCACCTGAGTCTCCGAATCAGACTCTTCACTTTTTGGGGAGGGAAAATCAACAAACGTTGTTGTATGAGGCTCATACATCGTGACATCATTATCTTCAGCGTTCCAGTTGTTTTGCTCAGGGACTACCGCTGCTTTAGTTTTGGTTTTCTTCTTCGGACTCTCATTAGTAGAACTAACAGCGATTTTGCTTTTCGAAGACGGAATGCCAAGTTGCCGAACTTTTCGTATTGGAGAACTGTTCAACGAAGCAGATTTTTCATTTTTATCCATCCGTCTTGTTTTACGGGGAGAACTTATTTCAACGCTCTCAGTTTTCTTCTCGCGATTAAGAGAACTGTGTCTTAATTGTGCGCTTTTTGTTGTGCGAACATCTTTAACTTTTGCTTTGGAAGTCGTTGTGACTTTATCATTTTGAGTTTTATCGCTTCGTAGTTTTGTGGTCGAAGTGACTATATCCTTATTCGAGGACCTGACTACGGTCTGGAAGATGGGTTTCTTTGTGCTTTCTTTTATCTTCTCTTTGTGCTCGGACTTCTCCATGCTTTTAACTAACGTTCTAACCGGCCTGGTTTTTAGTTTCTGCGAGCGAGTGATACAGAACTGTTCAGAGTCTCGCTGTAAACCATTCTTGGCTGTGTCTCTCTTCAGAACCTTCTTCCAAGCAGGGTTGGAAGGGGACAAGCTACTGTTTAACGGTTTCGCTTTTAACTTTGTAACTTTTACGTTCCTCTTTACCGAGAGGGTCTCCCTCTTCCTGCTTCTTAACCGCATCGCAAGTTCAATGACAACTTAACCTGAAAAGTTAGCAAAGTTTAGTTAAGCTTCATTGTTTATTCTTTTTATTAATTAACAATAATAATTGGCAACAGGAAAGAAAAAGGGGAAAAGGTTTTCTGAAAAAAATAATGCTATAGAGATTTGTCTGAAAAGCATACCATTTTTTTTATTATTATTATTAACTGAGAAAAAAAATACATTATCTTATCAGTGTTAGCTACGCCTGCTTTGGACTAATGGTCAGAATGACGTCATTTTGTTTGTTTGTTTGTTGTAACCGCGTTACGTAGCACTAGCTGTGACGTAGAAAAGACCATGTGGCGTTTAAGCTCTTTAGCAATTAGCAGTTTTTTTTCAGTAAATATTGAATAAAAAAACATAATTAGTATGATTCTCAGAAAACCTTTTAAGTTTTCTGAGAATCTTCTTAATTTTTATGTTCCCAAATTACTAGAAGATGGCTGGATCAAAATTTGGAAAATTATTTCATGTTTAAAAGGCTAAAAGGCTTCCCTACTGGACCCATCATCATCAGCAGGCCCGGATTATCCATACGGCGGGTTAGGCAACTGCTTTGGGGCCCCGCATCGCCTAAGAGAGCACCGCATTACCTACGGGCCCCTGTCATGGTTAATCCGGCCCTGATCATCAGGTTAAGATCTGACAGTGGGATCCTGAAGAAATCGAAGGAAGTCTTCAAATTCAAAAAGGCAGAGAAGTATTTGTCCGCTTATCTTTTTTCTAATGTATTTTTGATTTGAACGTGTGTTTTTGTGGGGCGTTTACACGGGTCTATTTTCGCCGTGCGGCTAATCGCTTCACAAATCGCCATACAAAGCAGTATCATTTGCACAGTTGACTGAAATCGCAAGCGACTAGGTCATTTTCATCGAAAATGTTGAGCAGCACAGATGTTTTACGTGGTTCACTGTTCGATCGCATAATTTTTTTATGGATATTATATCTTTATGCCTAAAATCGTCATAAGCTATCGATTTAACCCCCATGTATGTTTAGCAATTGTTATTAGTTTCCGAGATATGGATCATTTTAATCAGAATTTTTGTCATTTTTCCTTATGTCCGTGTTACGAGAAACCCATTCATGTATAAATGCAATTTTTTTTCAGTGTTTTCTTGCATCATTAGAATCACTATGAACTAAGGAAGTTTTTAAAACTACATGCCAATTTTTTTTCATTACAACTTTTTGAGTAAACTCACAAAGTTTGTTTTTCCATACTAGGTGAAAAACAAACACAGGGTTCTCTTAGTATAGAGAAAGTAACTCTGTGCGTTTGCTCAAAAAGTTATTATAAAAAAACTTAGTATGTAGCTTTGAAAACTTCCTTAGTTCATAGTAATTCTAATCATGCAAGAAAACACTGAAAAAAAATATGTATTACATGAATTTAGGGGTTTTTCATAACACAGACATAAGGAAAAATTACGAAAATTCCGATTAAAATTATCAATATCTCGGAAACTAATAACAATTGCTGAATATACATGGGGGTTATATTATATCAATAGCTTATGAGCTTCTTTATTATCCCTTAAAACCCCTACACCCGACTGCCAAACACCCTGTATATAGCTTATAGGTAACAGAATTGAAAAAATAAAAGAAATCTTCATTGAGATTAATTTTAAGAAACAATTAAGAATTTATTGTTAAAATAAAAAGTTAAATTTGGAACTTATCATTAACTTCTTGCCACTAAGGGATAACTTTTTTTAGCTTAACGCTTTCAGGCGCGGTGACGTCTATAGACGTCAAGCAGTATGGCTAATTGATCTCTAATTACGGTACTGCGCTCGAAAGGGTTAAAAAGTGAAAAAAGGGGGATAAAATAAATAACAAACCTGTCAAGTTTGGAATAACAATTAGATTGACTTACTAAGGCACAGTTTTTTTTTCTTAATTAATGGCTTTAACTCCTTGTTTTAACAAGGTGTATTTCGCCAGTATCGAGTTTTAGACAAGCACCATGGACTTATTAGAGAAACAAGTCCATGGATATCACATGTGAGGACAATTGTTCGGTTAAAGAGATTTACTCTGATGGACTAAACAGAAGGACATGGGGTTAGCTCCATGCGCTTCTGTCAAGTCCAGGCCCGGGTTTATAAAGGTCCGTCAGTAAATATGTCAGATCAAATTTTAGTAACTTCATACAAGTTTTGACATTCCTAACCAAAATTTGATCTAACGGATCTTTATAAAACCCAGCCTAACTAAAACTATTATTGGACGTTTGCTCATTGAAAGCTTGAGATCTTTAGACCTATGCTGAATGATTATAATTAAGGATACAAAAATATTCACAAACTCAGTTAAAATCAATAAAGTTGAATTTCATTTGAATTTAATATTCAGAACATAACATGGAGTGCCAAAGCAATTTTTATTTTCCAAAGCTTCGTTCAAGAAAAATCGATGTAATACATCGATGTAAGAACAATTCAAAGACGGAAAATCGTGTTAGAATGCATAGAGAAATAATACTTACATGAACCTAATTTGCAGAAAAAAAACAGTTCTCACTCCATGTATCACTGGGAAAGCTAATAAGTTCTGCGATATCACAAGCAGGGTGCACTAAACATAACGCAAAGCCCCGAAAGTCTTTGTTTCGTTCAAACACCTTTTTATTTTCGTCCCAAAAAACTGCAGCGGCGAAAACAGTTCGCGCCTTTTTCACAACACCGTTTTAAGGGCATTTCATAGTTTATTCTAAAGGATTTGAAGACCAAAACACTCTTCAACTCATTATTTCACAAATATAAACACTAATTCATCTAATTATGACAAATTTACTACAAATTTGGCATCGAGAAAATAAAAAAGCGGCACGGGCGAATTTATCGATTTCTGCTATTGCTAACCCGACGCGAACACAAGTAATGTACTATATTTCATTTATTGATTAATAAGCGAAACTGTTATAGAGCGAAAAGGTGAACTTAATCGCTGTTACACGCATAATTACATGATAATTTATATTTATTAAGAACAAAAGCCAAACAAATGTCAAAATGGCGGCGTTTCTTTTTACGATGTCTGCAATTTTTCTGCAGAGGGCGCTTTGATCCTTCGCGCATGCGTTTCGCAACTGCTTTCGTGATCGATAAAATAGGAAATGGAATTTTAATTTAGTTGCATTTCCGTGTAGAGTACTGGGTTCATCAAACTAAGTTACATAAAGCTTAATATTTACATAAGTTACCATTATATTGGAAGTTACTGAAACGTTTGATGTAAATCGATGACTTTTTGCATAAATTTTATTTGATGTGGACCACTATTTTGGTTCTTACTTGAGAAGGAAAGAAAGGCAGTTCAGGGATTAAGGGAGGGACTTGCGCTACGGACACATAGATCTACGGGTTTTGGCGAAGATTCGTGTTAGATAGCATATCTCACTTTAACATTAAGAAAGAAAATCAACAAAAAATCTTGTCAAAGCGGATGCGTTATAATTAATATCCCGCAAAAATATTCCAGTTTTGCAAAAAAGAAAAATATAAAATAGTTATTACATTAGACATCATATGTATATAACCAACATCACAATACAAGAGCTATAAATTTCTATGTTTGTATTGCTTGAACGCTTATCCATAATAGCTATCATGTAAAAAACTGTACTTAAAATTAAAACCTCAAGTTAGTTTCGATTATTTTGAATAACTCGAATTACGATAATTTCGTTCTGAAGGTTGGCTATAGCTCCTAATAGAAAACAAGAGTCGATAAGTACCTAAGTAAGTAATTTACTCCCTTCATTTATGCACTGACCACAGATTATAAGGTATATCTAGCAATACTGTCAATGTCAAGTCGAGCGTTTTCAGAATTTCCGATTCAAAATATTTCGTTCGTTCGTTGTTATCGTCGTTAATTACTTGAAAATTGTGATTTCATTATAGCATCTCATTTGTTTCGAGTTTACGTTAATAATATTCTCAATACTACGATGTCAACCGCATCAGTAACGTCGTCCAGAAACGAGGTGACTAGCACTAAATACACCCACACGTATTGTAAAATATAGTGCACTTTAGCAGTAGTTTTTGACTCAAATTTTATATTTTCCAGCCTGCCGGTTCTGAATTACCCCTCGAGTTGGACTCCCTTCGCACATTAAACAAGACATTGCAAGCATATTTGCAGCATTTACAGATGTTCAAAGAGAATTTAAGGGCCATGAATGAAAACTGTAACCAACTAGCTAAAGTGAATTCACAATGGATTGATGTTGTACGAATGAAATGACCATTAGGTGTAAATAATTATAAGGTTTTCTGTTTAAAATTGTTTTACTTATGCAACTGCTTTAATTAGGGTGTAGCATGCAAGGTTCCATCCAGGATATTCATATTTACCCTTCACTGTTTTTTAAAATCATGTGAGTGATCAATTTCATTGTGAAAGAGTGAATTTTTTGCACATTTTTGTATTCATTATGCCAATGAAAGGGTTTTTGTTTTTATTATAGTTTTATATACAATATATGGATGCAAGTAGCTTGGCAAAATAGAATTGACAGACTACAGGTGAAACTAAATTATTCTCTAGTAGTTACCTCCATTAAAGCATCAAATGTGGCTTAAAATTGGATTATGTTGCCAATTTAATTCTGGACTGCGCCCTTATTTTTTCTCATAGAAACCCATTTTTTGATCCAACTAGCACCAGTATTAATCAGGATGAGGAATTTGTGTCTGGATACTCTCTGTTTCCGTCCAGAATTTTTTGAACATTAAATTGTTATCAACCCATCTTTCGTCAACATTTAATACCTCTCTTCCTTCGAGTCTAAACTGCCTCATATTCCTTAAATATGTATGTATGTATGTATGTATGTATGTATGTATGTTTGTGTGAAACTCTCTATTGTACAAAACACAGAAATTCAAATACAATATTCACAGAAAAGGAATGTACAAAGGTGAACTTATCCCTTTAAGGGGTCTCTTCCAGCTAACTTCTGAAGTAAATAAAATTAAGCCGTTCTATTAGAATGCGATGTTTAGTATGGTTTAGTGTTGAATTTATGCCATTTAAACTCAATTCCTTTGAGAAGATTTCTCAAACTTCTAGCACCCCAGGGAAATTTAATTTTTTCTCGAACTGCAGACAAAAGGTTGGGACATGTTGAATTTTTTTTTTTAAATTAAATGGTCATAAATACACCGCCTGATTACTCTACGGTCGAACCCATCGACAATCATACTCCGCTTGGAGTGGATTTTCTTTCCTTTGCTGGTAGGTGTTTCTAAAGGTGAAAATTGAGCTAATTTTGACTCTCTTTTCATACGCTTAATAGTTTTTTCAGATAGACCGGTGTAACCTTTGGATACAGTGTGATAATTTTCCTGAGGGCAAATTTATTTATTTTTCTCTTCACAAGCATTAATAACATTTCTAACGATGTTTCTGGCTTGGCTACTAATCTCTTTTTTCTTTCATGTTTTAATCGTAAAAGTTCTGTTCTAACTGACTTAATCGCAACACTAGTCTACCTACGTTGATGATTAAATTAATTAAGTCAACATTTCTTAAATTAAAACAAAACAATGAATAGGTAAACAATACAAAAAAAACAATTCGTCTTCCATTTTACTAGGAGAAAGGCAAAGGGTTTTACCATACTGCCGAATCTGTCGTCAATAGCAAAAAATACAATGGGGCACGAACGTTTTTAATATAATGTAGTGTAGGTACGTATAAGGAAATAGGAAATGATAAGTAAGATAGGGGGTTCACCGGAGACCATTTATTCTTCTTTGCTTAATGGTAATGAATGATATTCCACTGGTTTGAATTAAGGCCGTATTAGCCACTTACGGCGGGGCCACATCAGCGGGATTCAGCAAATAATTCATTAGGTCTCTTTGTCGTTGTTAATGATGATATATTAAATTATAATGAAATGGCGAGATTTACGCCACAAAGTCATGCCAAGTTACACCGTACAAGCCCAAGATACAAGTTACAGATTTAGTGTATACTCAATACTCAATTATTTATTGCATTCTATAATTAGGTATACATAAGTATGTATAATTAAAAGATAGTGTACTTTTTTTTAGATAGCTAACGTATTTATCTTGCTTTCTTGGAAAATATATTTAAATTCGATATAGTTTGATTATTGACAGCATTTTATTTTTTGCCAAGTTCTACAAAGTAGTTACCTACTTTGTAATACAGCGGCCGCATCTACCGGCTTCGGTGAACTTTAACAAAAATAAAGAATAAGAGTTCAACACGAATATTCGCCGTCTCCCGCAGATGTTACCGCAGTTTTAGAAATGAAACAACACAAAGTGACTGTAATTGATTTTATTATAAAAATATGTTTATGTTAAACATCCTCTATTCCAGCAGAGGTAGTAGGAATTAGGTCTGTAGATCCCGTGCTGGGTCCCTTCTCTGAAATCAAATATTTGTTATGTTAATAAACCAGAAATTGTTCGTAACTCTCTCTGAAATATTCCAATAATCTGATATAATAAGTAGCTAAAAGCTACTATTTTTGTAAATTTATAATTGTGTATTATGTTAGTTTGGTCAAAAAGAGATTGGAAAAAATGAGAGTGCAAGTCGCAACACGATCTTATTTTCAACAAATAACTGCTGAGGCTCTCTCGAAGTTACGTTAACTCCATCACTATCTCTCGATTTAGTCTCTAATGACGAGTAATAGGGATGGAGCTAACGTAACTTCGAACTTCCATTTTCAAAGTAGGGTTTTTTTAATCAGCTTAATGTTAGATACTATTTGAGAATATTGTAATTTTATCCGTCACCACGTCAAACTATTTTTTACCAAGCTACTAAACGTACAGTGCAATGAGCAAATGTTTGCTTAAAGTTTCAACAAATTCTCAAATACCCGTGCCACACGTTTGTTAAACCCTGTATTTAAATGTTTATACTATATCTGGCGCTTGCAAGTTTTTAAGATCTCTTGCACTGTACCTTCTAAAAAACATTTCAAGCTTTCAGAAATAATGTGCGACATAGAAGTAAATATAAAGAAAGCACGGAGTTTATATGACAAACAAAAATATAGTCCTATGTCCAGCCTAGGACGTTCTTCAGCTGATAAAATATAAGATTTCAAATGCGAAACGTACAGAAAGTTTAAATTTATATGCGGCCTCTTTATTAACTGTGGCTCGCCATGAAAAAAAGAAAATGAATTAGTTACCTACGTATAGCTTCCTCAAGGGGCGCTGATCTGGCTGTAGGTGAAAAGAAAGAATGAAAAGAGTGTCGTTTGTTCGCTTTATTGGATAGAAAAAGTACAAAGATTAAAAAAACAGGACAGTTATCAGTAAAAGTACCCAATACAATAAACATAGCAAAGGTTTTAATGAAGATTTATTACAGACTCAATGTTTGAAATTAGGGTGCACGTTATAACAAGGTATAAGCTAATTAAAGTTTCTTTAACACCTGTGGATTTTGTCATGATTTTTATATAGCACTTACCTATCATACAAATGGAATATTGCGGTGTGTCACATGGAATTCCGTACAACAATCCGTTTAAATGGTCTTGTCTGTCTAAATTCAGACAAGGGTTGTCAGTTGAAAAATCTTCGTTCAGCCAGGGCGGCATCTAGCGGAAAAAATACAAACCATGTACTCTCAAACTGTTTATTTAATTACTCAAATATAGTTTAAAAACAAATCTTCAATAAGGTTACAAAATTTGCTTAGTATCTATTAATGCGTGAAGGTAAGTAGGTGGATGGTGTAAAGATGTTTTGTTTAAAAATACATTATTTTAATAAAAGATTTATTTATTCATGCGATTGTATTTACATTTTGATGCAAGCGCGGAAAGTATGTCATTTTACACGAGTCCGAGTACTCCGAGGAACATGAAAGTTCCGCACTTGTATTATAAGACGTTTTTTATAGGTAAATTTACCAATGAAACAAAAATAAAACGGTAACTTAAAGAGTCAATTTTACTTAATTCTTTGTCTGATGAAAAGTCACAGTGGAATTTGAATAAAATCCAAAATGATACATAGCCCCAAAAAGTACAATTTTTTGACAACGGTGTTAAAAACGATTTTGCAGCTCGGGCCAAGACTCTTTGGGACTCGTAGAAAATTATCACATAGTGGCTTAGTCTTTTGCTAAAATTAAGTCGGTAAAGTTATGTCAGGCTACACTCTTTCCGAAGTTGGGCCAGGTAAGATCGACAGGCCGTTCTTTTCTATCTCATTATTTGTTTGAGAAGGATGGCAAACCTGCCTCACGCAACTCCGGCAAGATTATTCAAATAGTGACTTACAAAAACGCCAATCGGGTGCTCCCCGAAGTTTTTAGGTTCCGGTATTCGTTTATTGCTGAAAGGGTTGGTCCAAGAGTAAGACACGGCGTCAGTGGCCACGTCTTTTGTCATATTCAGTCGCCCGGAAATCCAAATGTGTTGGACGGCTGTAAAAAAAAGTAAGTTTACCGTAGAAGGTATATATTTTAGTTAAATGTTATTATTATTGAAGAATAGGTAGGTACACGATACTTTGGTAAAATATTTTTCGCCTTTTTTAACGTCTGTCGTCATCCCGCGGAAAACATTAAACTTTTTGGAATTATAGACTTACAAATTACTTTTAAATATCGATAGTGATGGAGCTAACGTACCTTCGGACTTCGATTTTTAAATTGATTTTGTATTTGTTTTTTTATGGCATGGAGAAGGTAAACGAGGCTACCTTAAGGTAAGTGAACTCAGGGGCTCTACTTTGAAATCCGTAATTCGAACTTCGGATCGCCCCGTCACTTTCTTGCGAATTAGTGACGCGTCGGGAGCAAAAGGGATAGCAATAGACGAAGTTCGAATTACGGATTTCAAAGTAGAGCCTCTGTACTTTGAAAATCGAAGTTCGAAGTTACGTTAGCTCCATCCCTTTCTCTCGGGATGACGATGAGAATCTCAAGAGCCCAAATGTGTTGCCAACCCTGAGAGTGAAATTTTCAGCTGTACTGCCGCCTCCTCATATTCGTTTCGGTGGTGGAAAGCGCAACAAGGCTGTTTTGAATTTTGGGCGGTTTTCAAAAGAAGTGCGCATAGTTAAGGACAATTTAAAAATGGTAACTGTTCCATTACGTCACGAAATTTTATTATAAGTTTAATCTGCTACAGTTATTGAATTTGGGATACCGCCTATTGGCGTATTCCCATACGCCAATAGGCAATAGAGTAGGTATATGAGTATATGATATGTATATAGAGTATGATAAATTTTCGTGACGCAATGGAAAAGCTACCGTTGTTACTTTCAGTCATTGATTATGCGCACTTTTTTTAAATCACCTTTTCTTTTAACTAATTTCGTCGTTGCCTTCCGATCATGATTATTTTTGGACATTTAGCAACTAGAACGAGGCATTCTTTCGTGTGATGGGATGAGAAATTAATTCCTGTAACTTTTAATGCCTCACCAACAGAAAAAATATTAATTATGAGTAAAAATAAAAATCTTATATACCCTGTAAAAAAATCCTGTTTTTGGAAACACGAGATCTTTTAGCAATCCATTCATGGGCATGGCACCTTCCATCCCTTACTTACAGGAAGCGGATATAAGAGTTCAATGCCTTTTAAGTTGTTTCTAGATTTTTGTATATTAGCGCCACCTACCGTTCAGTAGCTAAACTATGTTCAAATTATTTTAGAAACATGATTTGCTCTATTCAACTGTAGATGTCACTACTCATGATCAAAGTTTTAGCATGAAAACTTTCCCCAATAGCTCCTCTATCTCACATATTGTATTTAACATGTTTATTTAGTGTTTTACCGTCGAAGAAATATTTAACTTTATTTTACGATATTATTATTGAAAGATACTCGACAGTCATACAAGAAAACATTTTTATTAATTTTTTTAGGACATACTTACATTTTCAAAGAAAAACAGAGGTGTCAATAGTATTCAAACTTCAAACGTGCTTTAAACCAAAAACCAAACAGACCAAACAGTCATAGTTAAAAGAATAATTCAATAATTACATTACATATAACAAAAGCGCTCTCTAGCGACGAATAGCATAGCTATTTTCAAGGTTTCACTTACATCTAGTTCCGCTACTAGAAACAAGATGGCGGTAAAATAAAGAAACTCACGTTCTTCCTTATTTTCGCCCATAACTAGCAACAGCTGGGTCAATACTTCGGATGTGTCAGGAGAAGCAAGCATTCCTTTCATCTTCAGGCAGTTTTCATAAGCGTGCTGCCAGTACAGGAGTTGCTTGACGAGAACGTAGTAATAGTTATCGTCGCTAGGTGGCGTTGTTGCCGTTCGTAATGCTGGTGAGCCTGAAAATAACGACAAAAAGGCCGTTGGGTAAGTTTGTATAAACATTATTCTCTTTTCTTTCAGCGTCCACGTATGATTATTTTACGTGATGCTGATTAAGCCGGGTACTTAGCGAGCTGTAACTGTAACAGTTACAGTAACGAGCTTTTAGTGGAGAACAGAGGGCCCTGCCAAGATGCATTGCGCTAACTAACGTTTCTATTCGTTTCATTGTTAAACCAATCGCGTCACTGATAGATCACGTGACTTTTCGTATCACGTCATCTACCAGTGCCGCGATTGGCTCAGAGGCCCTAGCCAAGATGCAAACCCTTCCGGGGGCCTAGTATGGTTGCGTCTATATCGCGTGTCAAATATGGATAAAACATCCGTCACTTTTCACAAATATATAAGTACGAGAGTGACGGATGCATTATCCTCATTTTGTCACGCGATATTATACTTTCTATAAAATGAAACGCCTAGGCGTTTCGTTTTAATATGGGCTAGCCAAATGCATTTTGAATATAGAATTGTGCCGTCGATTCTCTTATGTCCTGTCCTTATTTAGCGTTATAAAAATGATTTATAAGTAATATGTAGTTATGCCTACCCCACTCTGAGGCCCTACTTTGAAAATCGAAGTTCGAAGTTACGTTAGCTCCATCCTCTTCTATCAATTTAGTCTCGAATAACGAGTGACAGGGATGGAAATAACGTAACTTCGAACTTCGATTTCAAAGTAGGGCCTCTGGGTTTACAGGCGTGAAGGTATGTATGTAGTATGTAAAAATGATTTCCTTAAGACTGCGCCGAGCAAACGACGAGCATCCAGAGGCGCCCTCATTACTATTATTGTGTTTTCTAATGAACTAAAGAATTTTGTAAGAATCTGACGATGGTTTTTTGTAGCGCAAGTAAAAACACAATTTATGTGATACGTAACAAACTTTAATAACAATTACCCTTTGAGTAGGTAGTCAGATTAACGGGAAAAGTTGGCCACTTTTTTCCGTTAAGTTGATAACTCGAAGGTCAATTGTTATAAAAGTATGTGATATATCCTATAAGTTGTGTTTTCATTTGTAGTACAAAAACGCAACGTCCGATTTTAAGAAAATACTTTATTTTATTAGAAAATATAGTAATAGTAGGTAATGAGGGCGCCACTGTACATCCGGCGTATGCTTTGCGCAAATAGAAACATCAAGTGTCAACATAACGACATCATAGTTTACGGCTCGCTGTGAGTACGGCTTTATACCTTGGTTACCTTGGTAACAGATGAACTGCATCTTCCTCTCGCAGCGCGCCTCCATGAACACCGGAGAATGCGCAGTGTGCCGGTCCAGCTGGAGGCAGCCGCTTTGTTTGATCGCCGTTCTATCCCTGAAGAAAAAAGTAGGTTTTGACGTGGTAACGTCTTATAAATCGATGAACGCCGGCTGCACGGTCGAAAAAGCATGACTCATTGTCTCGTTCCGCGCCACGTTACGCCACATTGTCATGTTCCGCCTGAGCCGAGCGTTATCACGTAAAATTATCGTCCGTAAACCGACTTTACAGACAATAGATTTTTTTCTTATTAGGCCCAGTTGTAAGTGACCCTGCCTACGAAGCTAGCGGTCCTGGGCTCAAATCCCGGTAGGTCTCAAAGGGAAGATATTTGTGTGATGAGCGCGAATATTTGTTCCTGCGTCTTGGATGTTTTCTATGTATTTAAATATGTATTTCTCTATATAAGTAAGTTTATTGTTGTCTAGTACCCATAGTACAAGCCTAGAGCTAGTTTGGGACTAGGTCAATTTGTGTGAGATTGTCTCCTAATATTTATCATTTTATTTTTTAAATATCCTTACCTCATAGGAGGCCACTCCCCCTTGCCGACGTCGCTGAAGGGGCCGACCTGGAAGATGCTGGCTCCCGTGTCCACCCACTGCCACTTTCCCAGCTCACCCCTGGCTCCGACCCAGGCGTTTTCCATACCTAAGGAATTAACATGTTACTGCAGCATTCAGAGTCAGTTAATAACGATTATAGGCCCTATAGCTACACTATCGGCGAATACAGACGATTAAGGGCGAGCACGATAGCGCAGAGGGCATAGGTACTCGTGGTCTAAGATCCGAATAGGAGACGATTTGCACCGGGCTGCTTATTCGATCAAAAGTATTTTATATCAAATTTGATACGCTAAATAACATGTTGCGAATAGGTTGGCTGAAAAATTTCAGTCCAGTAATTATATCATTTTTTTTATTTATTAAAAATGAACTTTAAAAAAAAATGCAAATGCTTGTTTAATAGGCAAATTACATACTAATCGAAAGTATGATGCCTATAGAATATGCAAACGTTAGGTTTGGTGCAAATTATTAGTACCTACCGACTTACCTGTTTATACCTGCCTATCCAATAGTTTGACGGGATCAACCTAACGTTTGCAAATTCTATAGGCTTCATACTTTCGATTGGTATGTAATTTGTCTATTAAACAAGCAATCGCATTTTTTTAAGCCAAAGTTAATTTTTAATTTTGTAATTAATTAGGTATATACTTACTGGACTGAAGTTTTTCAGCCAACCTATTCGCCACATGTTATTTAGCGTAAGTATCTGATATAAAATACTTTTGATCGAATAAGCAGCCCGGTGCAAATCGTCTCCGATTCGGATCTCCTACTATCGGCTGTATTCGCCGATCATCGTCTATGATCGCCGAATGATCGCCTGCGACCCGTGATTTGTCGGTTTTTCGGGCACGCTTCAAAGGGAATGCACGCTTGCCGTTCGACAAACTACTACGGGCGATAGTGTGGATGCTTGCACGATCATCGTGCCCGATTATAGACGATCAGACCATCAACGATTATCGCCGATAGTTTAGAGGCGCCGTTAAGAGATCCATTAGGATGTCGATGGATCAACAGCGGCTCTACTTTGAAATCAGTAATTCGAACTTCGGATAGCCCCGTCACTTTCTTGCGAATCAGTGTCGAATCGGGAGCAAAAGGGATAGCAATAGACGAAGTTCGAATTACGGATTTCAAAGTAGTGCCTCAGTAGAGTTGCGCCCGCTCGATCTGTAAAGGGAGCGCTCCGATCTCGGTCAATCGGTCAAAAGAACTAGTTCGGTCTTTTAGTTCGTTTAGGTCCTTTAGCTCCGGAGCAAATTTTGAGATCTGAGCAGGACACGCTTTGAAATAGGTACTATTTATGTCGTTCATATCGAGCGCCGTGCCGTGTGCTCTTTACTCGTTCGCTCTGTTTCGCTCATACGTTCAACAATTGCTACTGACCTACAGGACCGAAGAGCGATTAAGATCGTTTACGAAGAACTAGTTCCTTTCGGTTTGTGACGGGAATTCATCCCTTTTAGTTTTTAGTTCCTTACCGACTCAAGCCTCAACGGCCCTACTTTGAACATAGAAGTTCGAAGTTTCGTTAGCTCCTTCCCTGTCACTTGTCACTCGAGACTAAATCGTGAGAAAGGGATGGAGCTGAAACGGAGTGCTTCAGACATACTGAGTGAGGGAGACAAAGACCGAGATCCTGCGGTAACATTTTCACCAAACCACACCAAACCATGGCCAGGGTCTATTTCTACAGGGTAAATCCATATTGCCTTTGACATGGTATTGCATTGTTTTAAACTCGGTAGCCGTTACGGTCAAGTAAATAAGAGCTATCATAACGTTGACAATACGATAATATTCAAAAGGAATATTGTTTTACCGAGCAGAATAGGGGCCCAGAACGATACGGTGGATCAACTTTTAAAGTCCTTGATGGTACCCACGGAATAGAAAAAACAGTGTAAGTGGCATGAGCTTCGCTTAGTATCAGACCTGTTGTCGCTAATACTCAAACTATCATAAATACAACACGCCACTATGGAAAATGTTTTTGGTGCGGCTATCGTTTTTAAATTCCAAAATAGCACAATAAGGCATGCTTCTGGATTTATTTCCTATTTTAGAAATATCGAAATAAGCGATCGCGGCAAAAGTATGGTAGGGTGCGCGGAACTCCGCATAACTATGACACACGTTACACGCCCACTTGACACTTCTACTGTTTTTTCTGTTCTGTGATGGTACCTCATGATAATATAAAGTATCTTAGGCCGCATTTCACCAAACTGGAATAAGGTCTTATACCTAGATTAAACGCTGAATTTGTATAGATTAATCTCGGAGTAAGTCTTATTCCAGTTTGGTGAAATGCGGCCTAAGTGTAATACTAGTAGAATATACGCACTTGGTCTTATTTTCAGCATCGTCGTGCCGAGTTTCTTCAGGCATTTCATCGTCTCTATGTTGGCTAAGCTGAAAAAAAATCTCTTTTACGACTAAAATTTATTTCTATCCAATTGGATTATGGGAACTGAAAGCTAACTAGTAAGATTGCTCCAAAAATCAGGAAAGTATTATTTTAAAAATGAAAGATTTCCCGAAGCTTTTAATAACCCATCATCAAGTTCAAGTTGATAATAATAAATAAATAAATAATTAACAAATAAGACGGTTGAAATTTTCACAGAAGATGTATTTCTGTTGCCGCTATAACAACAAATACTAAAATCAGAATAAAATTAATATTTGAGGGGGGTTCCATACAACAAATGTGATTTTTTTGCCGTTTTTTGCTAATGTTGTACATATAGTGGCAAGGAACCCTTCGTGCGCTCGCACTTGGCCGATTTTTTCTGCGTTAAGAATTACCGGACCTAACCTTAACCTTAACCTTAACCTTTCAGCCCACTGTGCTGTTTGAAGAACGAGGGCAGTGTTACGATTGCCTTTTGTTTGATATTAAGAAAAAGATCTTATGGTCTCTGTCCACTACACCGTACCATACCATCACCGTACTATGAACGTATCAGGGTATTGATTCTCTCAAAAGCAAAGGTGAGCGAACGCAGGAGTGATGTGCAAGCGGCGAGTTTAAGTTGTCCCGTCAAAGCGAACAAAACACATTTTCGCGCGTGTATTCAATTTGGCAGCATGGCTTCTCGAACGTATAAGGCTGCCTAATTGAGAATGCACGCGCTAATATGTGTTTTGCTCGCTCTGACGGGACTACTTAAACTCGCCGCTTGGACTTCACTCTTGCATTCGCTCACTTTTGCTTATGAGAGAATCACTACCCAGGCCCGGAAGGTAATTAGTATTAAAATGTTGGTCGGTGACGGAACGGTCTAGTGGGCATAGACTCATATTTTTCAATAGAAAGATATATTTTTTTGTCTGACACTTTCCTATTACGGTCATGGTGTGATACGGCGTAGTAAAGATTACAGACGGCCAATTCATATTTCCTGAACTATACTATCCTTTAGACTGTGTGTAGGGAATGCAAATAACCGGTTATAACCAGTTTTAACCGGTTATTTTCATACAAAAACTGTTAATAACCGGTTAAATTGCATTCCCTAACTGTGTGTGACAGCTGTCACTTGTAACCAAGCTCCACGAACCTCATCTTCCTCAGCACGCAGTAGGCTGCAGCTTGGTGCCAGTCCAGCCTTCCGTCATACATCCTGTACAGACCTGTCCTGCAGCGCACAGTCTTCAGCTCGGTGATCGCGTTCACAGCACTAGCTTCTGGTCATACAAAAGAAGGTATATTGTGTAAGTAATGTTTTCTGCACGATGTGTGTATTTAAATAAATCTAAGTAATTTGTATGTATCTATTCTGCTGTCTCGAGGAAGCGCCGCCAGATGGCGCGAACAGAGTATAATATAGTAGATTGTTCAACAAGGGACTAAAACAAGCCATAATGACACGAGATGTTTAGCCACGCGAGCGAGCCAGCGAGCGAGAGTGGCTATAGTTCGAGTGTCATTATGGTTGTTTAGTCTCGCGTTAAACACTCTACTTTTCACTTTGAATGCGAGGAAAAAAAACAACGTTCAGTGCCGGATTAGCCACGTACCTAGCAAGAGTAGCAAATGCTACGGGCCCCGCGCATCCACGTCTAAACTCTAAAATGCTAGTACTTACATCAGCATGCGTATGCGTGTACTCATATGCATCAGGGTTGACGATAAGATGAATAATCTAGTCGATATTCTCCACCAGAATAACCTAAAACAAACACCCACGCAAAATAGGTGCATATCTAAGTCGCTCAGTTGCGGAAAAAAGCCCGCCACAACCTGTAACCTAAAACAAACCCAGGGGTCTCTTTATAGAATTTGCTACGGACCCCGTGCTTGCTCAATCCAGCACTGAAGAAGTCTATACACATTTATAAAATTGATTATAAGAAAGTTTCTTACAAATTTGTTCCGCGGTTTTTTTCTTTTCTTTTATAATTTTTGTGAAGTGCCGCTTTAAATGCTTGCATATTTAGCCAACAGGTTCAAACTTGAAAACTATTTAAAAACTAATTGGACCAAGCATAATAAAATGAATTCATCCTTATATAATTAAATATATTCATATTCGTAATCATTAATCGTGTTTCACGAAATTAAATCATTTTTATTTATATTTTTTCACAGTTGTAATTTTGAGGTTATTTCCACGCGCTAAAAATTGTCTACACCACAGAATAAAAACTAGAGGCATAGAAACCGTACTAAATAGGCAGAAAATACATTATGGTTGACTTCTTTTTACTTATGGTTTTCATAGTGAGTTGGAAAGAGATCGTCACAAGGCGTGATTTGGACCTTTAAGCACCAGTGTGGAAGAAAGTAACGCCAAAGAAGACCGGTCGTAGATTTGACGTTTCATCACCTTCTGATCATGACAGATTAAAGAAGAAAAGACACCTAGTTTTTGTTTCTTTTCCTCTTATCAAAATGTAATCTATAAAGTAGAGACAAGTAGCTAGTGGAACGTTCATCTTATTGCACGGCTTCTATGCCTTTAGTCTTTATTCTGTGGTATATACAAAAAGACTGAAAATAGCAATAAATCCTCCATTCACAAACACCGTGATTGGATGTTTAGGGGATTCCAAAGTAAATTAAAACAATTTTACTTTAATCCCTAGAGATTAAAAAGGAACTTTAGTCCCGATGCGCAGAGACTAAAGTAACATTTTAAGAGCATGAGAAGAGAAAAAGTGTTTTTCGCAAAAAAAAACAGAAAAGTTGACATTACTATCTACATATTGAGACGCGAAATACATAATTTACTGACAGTTCTCAAATTAAAAAACAAAACATTGCGTGTGTAGCGACGCAAGCCCGCAATGTTGCATACAAATTTCATTACTGTCTAGTTTGTAAGTTTTTAAAAAGTGAAAAGGGCCATAATAAAATGAGGGCACAAGTCTACATCCATATTTTATTATTTTATTCGAAACATAACTTTTTTATCTGTTTCTGTAATAGCATGTTTTTTTTAAAAGCTTGCGGTTCTTCTTGTCATAAACAAAAAGGCGGTAAAAAGTGATGGTTTTTTCACATGAAGTTTTCTGTTTGTATGCAATTCAAAAAATGAGTTCAAGCAATGATTTTACTCCAACATAATTTTTTTCTTGCGATTTTTGAGAAAAGCACAAAATTTGCCTCGGCAAGTACGGCAATTGCGGGCTTCGTATTTTTAAACCAATACTCGGCTCGCAATTGCCTACTTCCCTGCCTAGCTAATAATGTACTATTGTATTGTATTGTTTTATTTAAAAGAAGCATAAGGGTCACGCACATCCCGCCGCCGCCTGGACGTCCGAAAAAAGGTGATAGCGTAATCAGGGGCTCTACTTTGAAATCAGTAATTCGAACTTCGGATCGCCCCGTCACTTTCTTGCAAATTCGTGACGCTTCGAGAGCAAAAGGGATAGCAATAGACGAAGGTCGAATTACGGATTTCAAAGTAGAGCCTCAGGGTACGTACCTCGCTCACAGACGAAGGGTCTCTCCAGCTCACACGGCAGGTCCAGGAAGACTGGGTGGTCGTGGAACACTCTTTCTACCGCAACGCAGTCGGCTCCGCCTTCCGGTACTGGGACGTGAGTTCTATTTTGCCACTGTTAAAAAAAAAACACTCATGCTAAATAGATAACATAACATAACATAAACTCACGCCTCCATTCCCAGAGTGGGGTAGGCAGAGCCACAGACTCACCAACAACTCCAAAAACTTGTTGATAATTCTGTGACCACATTTTGCACAACCAGGCTAAGATGTTATCCAGTGTATTAGTGACAGGTTGCAAACCCATCGCCTAACAGCACTACACAGCCTTTAGTCCCTTAGTCGTCTCTTACGACATCCACGGGAAGACATGGAGTGGCAACATTCTAAACCCGGCACCACACGGCACGGGGTGCTAAATAGATATATTTAGATAAAACGTTATTTGCATACCATGTGAACCTTTTTAAAGCTATGGTGAATACTTGTATGCCTGTAATATTTGAGGAGTTCCCTTATTTCCTCACGGATCCCTTCATTGGTCCCAATGGAACCGGAAATATACCCTATCAATCAGAAAAATATTTTTTAAAGTCGCTCTACAATTTACGTTGAAATCGGTGAACATGCATTATAAAAAATACATACAGCCGAACATAGAACCTCTTCAAGTCGATAGAAAATAGAAACGTTACCAGCGTTTGCGTAAGGGTCTCCCCACACCTATCGACGCGGAATCGGCGTTAGCTGATCAAAAAACTCTTTAAAAACGTCAATCGGCTCGGCTTGGCTCGCTGCGGTGTTGCGAACGGAACGACGTCGTTTTCGCTCTTATTGCATGGACATAAAACTTTTTCTTACCGGCTCAAGCCGATTCCGCGTCGATAGGTTTGGGGAGACCCTAAGCCTACTTCTGGCTCTTGCCCCACCGCTGACGATGAGCGGGAAGCGAGTAGAGCCAGTGATCAACTATGGGAGCCTGCCGTTTTGCCGAAATATGATTGGCAAAATTTGTCGTTTCCAAACCCATTTTTTTCCTGTAACTGTAAACATTTCAGGATTTATTTCAGTGCCATCGTGTAGAGCCCTATAGGTTAGGTTAGTTTGTATAAAATCCTGAAATATTTACGGTTATAGAAAGCTGGTTGGCAAATGAAACGGTTGGGAAACGATACAATTTGGCAAACATATTTCGCCGAAACAAAGGTAAGCCCTATTTTCTAGCTCAAGAAACGAACAAAAGATATATCCCGTGTCAATAAAAGAGACACATATATTCATAGTTGATCGCTGGCTGTTCATACTGCCGACGAGAACTCTCTCCACTAGTTTGTCGAAACAAAAAATATAGATCCCGTGACAATAAAAGAGACACATAAAGTTACGCCCACACCGGTGCTTAAAATACGGTGACAGTACGGAATGGCAGTGACGCGTCGTATCAGCACCGTTTTTGACGCAAGCTCCCCACACCGCTGCTTAAAAAACGGTGTCGTTACTTAAACAAACGACGGGATCATAGTAACAACATGGCGCCGTTTTTGACGTACCGTAATATACGCACCGTTAAGCATTGGTGTGGAGGGCATGCGTCAAAATCGGTGCTGATACGACGCGTCACTGCGATTCCGTACCGTCATCGTATTTTAAACACCGGTGTGGTCGCAGCTTAATTATATAAATAGTCGATAGCTAATCGCTTCATCTTTGGCAGTGAAACAATTGCGTTATGGTTTAGTGAAAATGATCTTACCGCAGGATACTGATCTAGGTCTTTGTCTCCCTCAGCCCTCAGTATGTCCGAAGCACTCCGTCTCAGCTCGATTTCGTTGGTCCAGCGATATCCCAATGGATCATCGGCACCGTGGCGCTTTGCCCCGACCCATATCGAGTCTATTGCTGTAAAAAAAAAGGTTAAGGCACTGGTCCCACCGCTGGAAAGTGAGATATGAACTATCGACTTTTTTCTAGCCCAAGAAACGAACGAAAGATAATCGCTTGCGAAATGAAAATGCTCTATTTGTAATGTATGGCGTTTCGCTTAGATGGTTAAAAAAAAACCAGGTTTCCGAGACCTGCGCACGCCCACGCTATAGGTACACGTGAGCTACGTGAATCAATTGTTCCAGACGTGAGTCATTGACGTCATTTCGTGCGTGTGCTAAAAGCATCTACACAAAATTATGGGCTTCACAAGAATGCTCAAGGTGATTCCAAGGGCATTGGAGAAGACCATGCTCGGATTTTGGGTGCGCCAAAGTTCATATAAAATTGCAACTCCGATTATTGGAACTTCGAAAATTTTTCTCATAACATTTTACATCATAACGATCACTCCTTATAATGTTCAAAAAAAATTTTTATACTAAATGATCGGAACTCATAATCATCTGAACTTATAACGCCAATATTCATGGAACCGTACACTTTCCAGAATTTCTTAAATATCTTACGTGTAGATAAAATTAGGTTAGGTTAGGTTAGATTTATAACAATCCTCAAAAAGTAACAGTTTCTTAAAAAAAATAATTATGAGTTGCGATAAGTATGAGAATTTTTTTTCGAAGAAATGAAGTATGAGGAATTTTTTTGATGAGTATAAACACAAATCGTTATTTGTATAAAAAATCTAAAGACCAATTTTATATGAGCCAATATGGACCCTCGCATTTTGTCTGCGACATTGAATCAAAAATGATGACGTTATCGTGTCTAGGGCCAAGTTGATGAGGTGCAAAAGTAATCAGTTAAGAGGCCCTACTTTGAAAATCGAAGTTCTAAGTTACGTTAGCTCCATGCCTGTCACTCGTCATTCGAGACTAAATCGAGAGAAACGGATAGAGCTATGGTAACTTCGAACTTCGATTTTCAAAGTAGGGCCTAAGGTGTCATGCCGCAGCCGACCGCAGATGGCAACGGCAGATGCAACCGCACGCCTCTGACGCCTGAGGCTCTACTTTGAAATCCGTAATTCGAACTTCGTCTATTGCTATCCCTTTTGCTCTCGACGCGTCACTAATTCGCAAGAAAGTGACGGGGTGATCCGAAGTTCGAATTACTGATTTCAAAGTAGAGCCCCTGCTTCTGCCGTCTGCCGTAGATGACTGCGGTTGTGATTCCGCACCCGACCGCACGCAGCTGACAGCGCAGCAAGCATCGGACACCTACGGTTGCGGTCTGCCGATGCCGTCATGGTTCCGTGTTACTACTGCGGTCGGGCGACAACGACGCCTGCCGTTTCCGTCTACTACGGATAGTACTCGTATTTCCGAATTTCCATAATTCCGAATGCAATGTTTTAAAAGAAGACTTTATTATTTGATGACTCTTTTAAATTGAACCTAACCTGACCCACATATAGTAATTAAATTATCAATTTAATCTAAATTAGCTCCAGCATAACATTCGGACAAATGAATATTTTGAAAAAAACATTCGGAATTTTAAGGTGTTCCCATTTCATAGAAATACATAGAAACCAGTTTAACCAGTAGTGACGCCTGCCGTTGCCGTCTGCTGCTGCCGGCGTCACTACCAGGTCTGCGGTCGGACGTCAACGACGCGTGCGGTTGCGGTCGAGCGTCAGGCGTCATGACGCTTGCTACCAAAGATGCTTCATAAAAATACATACAAACCAGTAGAGACACCTGCAGCTCCGGTCTGCCGTTGCCGTCTGCGGTCGGCTGCAGAATGACACCTTTATGTAACGAGTATAAAGTTAAATACGTACGGAACTGTGATTCTGCCAAGGCTTCTGTGAGGAACTCCGCTTTTTCTTTCGTGTCCAGTATAGCCAAGGTTCCGTTGTGATGACCACTGGAATGTTTACAAGATTTTATTGAAGCAAAGGTAAGAGGGAGCAAACCGGCCACCCTATTAAGTGGGATCTTAGACCCATGCATTCTCAAGAATAAAATCTCAAGACCGCAAAACGTTGCCAACCCTGAGGGCCCTGCCAAGATGCATTACGCTAACTAGCGTTTCTATTAGTTTCGTTTTTAACCAATCGCATCACTGGTAGATCACGTGACTTTTCGTATTACGTCATCTACAAGTGACGCGATTGGTTTAAAAACGTAACGAATAGAAATGCTAGCTAGCGTAATGCGCCTTGTCTAGCCCCTCTGAGGGCCCTGCCAAGATGCACTACGCTAACTAGCGTTTCTATTCGTTTCGTTTTTAACCAATCGCATCACTGGTAGATCACGTGACTTTTCGTATCACGTCATCTACCAAGTGACGCGATTGGTTTAAAAACGTAACGAATAGAAACGCTAGTTAGCGTAGTGCATCTTGGATGGAATGCGTCTGTGCTAGTAATTTCACCGGTTGTCTTATCTACATACTGGGACACAACGTATTCTTAGGACTGCAGTCTTGAGATTGCAGTCTTAAGGATGTAAAACATTTATTTTATAAAGAATTTACATTATCACATACTATAAACGAACGAACTTACAAGCTTACTTAAAACTACACTAATCTAACAAACCGCTACCAGTGGGCATTGTTATCAAAATGCTGGCAGCATTGCCACGTTGAATGGCAATGCTTAATCTTTGTGCCAAGTACAGGCCAGCATTTTGGACACGGGTTGCGTCGATCAGGCGCTTTGACACATCTTTAAAAATACGATGTGCTCCTGGTCCCCACGGTCCTAAAGTTTCGACCCCAAAAGGCTGTAAATATCTAACTTTTAATGTTTCACTTTGAGGTGAGGCAGTGCTGAATTGGTGTCAAGGGGTTGTAGTGTGCGAAGACCTTGAAGGTAAGGTAGATGGATTCGTAATGAATCTATTCGATATTTCTACTCACCGGCACATAATCTTGGCGTTCTCCCAGTTGACTGGCCAGTTTTGGATGAGGAACTCCTTGTCTCCGAGGACGTAGCTCTCCCACTTGTCCGTGCACGTTTGAGGTACTGGAACCAGAAGTGGATCTATTATAGCTTTCTCTACAAACCTATGGGGACCTGGTACAACGCAAAGTTAGCGATTTTCGAAATACAACTAGAGGCCCTAGTTGAGACGAATTTAGCGTTCGTTGTCGTAATCCAAAATGTATACAGGGTGTCCCATAATTGACACGGAACCCTGACACCGGAGATAGCCCACCCCTAGACCTACCAAATCAGCCTAACATGACCTCAGTAAAAGTTGCACGGTTTTCGAGATATTGCCAATAATGATAATTAGTTTCGTATGAAAATTATTACCAAAACAAAAAATAATTAGAAAAGATAAAAATAAAAAATATATATTATTAGGATGGTTTGGTAGGTCTAGGGGTGGGCTATCTCCGGTGTCAGGGTTACGTGTCAATTATGGGACACCCTGTATGATTGACGTAAGCTGTCAGACGGTAGGATAATATTGGGTCCTTACCTATGAAATTGGCGTTATTTTTACGAGTTTTATTTCGTACGGAATTTATTCATTTTAATTTTAACATCCAAATTATTTTTAAATTTCATTAATATAGTATGTTACAAAGGTTTTAGATACAAATAATATGGTCCAATTTCTTATTTAGTGTTTAAAATTAAAGTGTGAACTCAACTCTTTTCATGTGCTGTGAGTTCAAGTTTTTCAATTACGCATAGTTTTATGAAGCTAACTATTTTTAAGTAATTAAGATATGTATAATATAGCTTAGTAGTGCCCAATATTCCTGACAGAATTTTGTTTGGTTTGCATTTGACGTTACTAAATAATCCGCAAAATTAAATGTATGAAAACCACCGTTTTCATAAAATTCTCCATATAAAACGCCAATTTCATAGGTAAGGACCTAATATTATTACGTGTCAATTATGGGACACCCTGTATGATTGACGTAAGCTGTCAGACGGTAGGATAATATATTATTGATGGTGACTGTAAAACTTAACCGTACTGACTAGTCACGAAACCATGTTACGATAAGACGTCAGAAATGGGACCCGCCTTAAGTCTCCGCGTTCCGTCTGTTGGTCTGTCAGCGGGTTGTATCTCATGAACCGTACCTAATAGCTAGATAATATAATATGTTTATTTCTATTGCCGCATGCCGCTATAATAACAAGAAAAGTGATATGTGTTGGCGTTTTTTCGTCGAACTTAACAATCACTGTATCTCTTGAACTTGAAACTTGAAATATTCAAAAAGTGGGTAAAACTATTGCCGCTATAATAACAAATAATAATTTTAAAAAAATACTTCCGGATACAGAATGGTACGGGTAGGGTTAGGAATTGGAAAAGTCCTGACAAAAAGCCTGACATTTCGATAAAAGTCCGGACTTTTTAAGTCACAAAATGGAAACATTACTCTACTACTTAATGTGTAGTTTTATTACTCATATTCCATGTTATTAAATCCGGACAAATTAAAGAGCCGGACAACATCCGGAATAGAGTCTAAAAGTCCGGACATGTCCAGTCTTAACCGGACAGATGGTAACCCTATACGGGATCCTTAGTATGCGAGTCCGACTCGCACTTGGCCGGTTTTTTATCTATTAAAAATAAAAGTGACTGACCTCTATATTGTTCATGGAAACTTGCATCACAAAGTGCCCAGACCACAGACAGTATAATTTTTTTTAACATATTATGGCACACGTCTGCCCTATAAAGGTCGCAAACAGCCTTTGTTCTTGATGTTAATATTGCATAATGGCGTTTTATAACACCTTAATTTATAGGGTGACCATGTTAGAAACACTAGGCAGGACAAGTTAGGAAAATACATTTTCTCTTTATTTTATTTGTATAGTTACGAGTAGCATTTCCATATCTCAAGAGCGGGATAAGGTTGCATTTCCGTCCTTAGGGAGGAAAATGAATACCTATAAAAAAGAATAAGTGAAACACTCAGCCATTTTTGACTCGTTTCGAGACCATGGAATAATCTTATATCGTAACAGGAATTACAAAACGTCTCTTTTTTTTTAAAATACACTTATTCATTTGTAACAGTTCCAACTAACTTGCAAAAAAACAGTGCGAGTCGGACTCGCGCACGAAGGGTTCCGTACCATTACCTATACAACATTAGCAATAAAACGGCAAAAAAATCACGTTTGTTGTAGGTAAGGGAGCCCCCGTTAAATATTTATTTTATTCTGTTTTTAGTATTTATTGTTATAGCGACAACAGAAATAAATCTTCCGTGAATTTTTTTAACTGACTAGCTATCACGGTTCATGAGATACAGCCTGGTGACAGACAGACGAACAGACGGACAGCGGAGTCTTAGTAATAGGGTCCCCTTTTTACCCTTTGGGTACGGAACCCTAAAAATGGAACTAAAAGGGGGACACCTTTGTCGTAATTCTTCTTTTATTTGTACTAGCTCTTTCCCGCGACTCTGCATGCGTTACAGTCAATCAGGACTCAATAAGGACAATCTTCAACTTGATACCTCCACACGTTCCCGAGATAAAGGGTCTTGACAGGCAGAAAGACAGACGCACAGACTGACTTACAGACGGACAACAAAGTGATCTTATAAGGGACCCGTCCCGTTTTTTCCTTTTGAGGTACGGAACCCTAAAATTACAAATGGTGGACTTAATGCCTAATAGCATTCTCTATCAGTAAACCAAATAATTATACGAAACTAATAAAAGTATTGCACAGAAGAATAAAGATAAACATAATACAAAATAATAATAAATAAAAGTGCATGATATATATACAATTTAATTATAAATATACATACGTACATAAATACAACATACATACCTATAATAATAACACCAGAGACTAAAACATATTCCATGATGGGTCTAGCCTGCTATACACGTTTAGCCGTGATTGAAAGCCAAACATCCAAATCCATGCAAACTTTCACATTTTTATTATAAGTACATTTTAAGGTTGCGGAACTCTAAAAAGCGGCAGCTTTATCAGGGAGTACAGTTACGAGTACTTTACAAAATTTGCTATAGTTATATCATATTTATACCTTGTAGAAATATGAAATAGGATCATCCTGTATCTCGTATTACAAATGACTAAACCTTTTTCAGTCTAAGTCATTTGTTATTTTGTTTTATATAGGTACCACTAGTTGTTGCCCGCGACTCCGTTCCCATAGATTGTTTATCGCTATTCCCTCGGGTACTGTCCAATTTAACGGGAAAAATTTATCCTATAGGCGTAACAAACAGAGAGACAGAGGTATTCACATTTATAACATTTATATGGATTTGGTTTGGCACTCATAAGATAAGCGTACTTACAATTATTTGACACTAGCGACCCGCCCTCGCTTAGCTTCGGTTTATGTGAGTTCTCTGCTACGCCTGTACCGTACATACATACATACACTCACGCCGTCGTTCCCAGAGGCTCTACTTTGAAATCAGTAATTCGAACTTCGGATCGCCCCGTCACTTTCTTGCAAATAAGTGACGCGTCGAGAGCAAAAGGGATAGCAATAGACGAAGTTCGAATTATGGATTTCAAAGTAGAGCCTCAGAGTGGTGTAGGCAGAGCTACAGGATTACCAACAAATCTAAAAACTTGTTGTTAAAGCCCGTACTTACACACAGAACAGTAAAATTAGTAGAAAGTGTCAAGTGGGCGTGTAACGTGTGGCATAGTTATGCGGAGTTCCGCATAACCTACCATACTTCTGCCGCGATCGCTTATTTCGATATTTCTAAATTAGGAAATAAATCTAGAAGCATGCCTTATTGTGCTATTTTGGAATGTAAAAACGATAGCTGCACCAAAAACATTTTCCATGATGGCGTGTTGTGTTTATGATAGTTTGAGTATTGGCGACAACAGGTCTGATACTAAGCGAAGCTCATGCTACTTCCACTGTTTTTTCTATTCCGTGCCCGTACATAAACCAAATTATTATACAAAAAAACCTTTTTTTTCTAACTGGTGGTAGAAACCGCATCAAATTCGACTCCAATGGTTTTCAAACCACCGGATGTAAAACAAATCATGCTGTTGTGATGCTGTGCATTGTCGATACGCAATGCATACATGGTGATTGTAATGTGATACATTCCTTTAAGTAGTTATATGAACTCATTTGCAGTAGGTATTCATTAATGCCCTTATTTATAAACGTGGAGTGACCATGGAGTAGCTAAGCCATGCTTTGTCCTTATCCATCGAATTCAAATGTCACAACGAGAGGTAAGGACAAAACATGGCATATAGCTACTCCATGATTACTCCACTTTATAAGTAAGGGCATAAATAGATAATATCCTCCTATATAATGGCGACCATAAATTTCAGAGCACTGTTTACCTACTTATCAAGTTTAGCTAAGAATTACATACACATACATTAAATCACGCCTGTTTCCCAGAGGGGTAGGCAGAGACCACTTCTTTCCACCTGCTACGATCTTGACAAATCCCTTTCGCTTCTTCCACATTCATACATCGAGTCATGCACGCACGTCGGTTTCGGGTACTTAAAATTCGGCCCTTTTCCAGTATTTCTCCGATTTGATTCGAAAAAGTACGCCTAGGGCGGCCCCTTCCGGCCCTTCCACTCACTTTCGCTCTATATATCTCTTTCGTCAATCTTCTTTCATCCATCCTTAGCTAAGAATTATGCAGATTAAAATAGATTTATTAAAAAAAAACCCTTCTTAATCGGTCCAGTCCAGCTATAGGACGCACACGCTAAACTAATAACACCTCTTTTCCGTCGAGAGTTAAAAATAGAAAATTAAATATATTAAAAAAGTTAAATGAATGTGTTCTTAAAGAGTCCTTTGATCCTGTAAATGGGCACTACCAATTGTCATTTGCAATTAGCAAAAACGTAAACAAAAATAAGCAAACCAATTTACTATTTTTACTCAGTATAATCACTTTTAAAGACCGAGTAAGATCTTAGCAATTATTATACACTTAATCATTATTTTCATAATCAGTTTAAGATAACTATCAATTATACGTTATTTCAAATAAACACACGCTTGATGAATATTTGAGGTTATATATCAAACAGTTCCAATTAGTTTCAATGAAACTGTGGAACGGATTCCATTCGGCGGTATTTCCCACCAGTTATGGGTGCCTTCAAGAAAAGAGCTTACATTTCCCTAATTGGCCGGCAACGCACCGACAACTCTTCTTGAGTTGCTGGTGTTTATGGGTGGCGGTGATTACTTCCCATCAGGTAACCTACATGCTCGTTAAAAACCAACATACACACACAAAAAAAAGTTTACATCTTTGCCAATTCTAATTTACAATCAACATTACTTTAACAATCGCGCTGTATATGAAATCAATAGAAAAGTATGTATATTGTATTTAAAGAATGTGTAATAACAATAAAGCATGTTTAAAAAACTCGACCGTTTGTATATTTATTTAATTAAATATCAATGAATACTGGCTGTTTCTAATAGTTCACCGCGTGTCTCGGCAAACGGTGGTGTAGGACGCCCTTAGGCCAGAGGGCTTATTGTCTAACGTACTCGCAATCACAACCGGCTTCAAAGTGGTGCAATTGTTTTCATTTTGTATGCAAACAAGCCTTCGATTTTCAAAATGAAAACGATCGTGATTGCAAGTGCGTTAGACAATAAGCCCTCAGGGGCACGTTTTATAAAGCTACAAGTTACAATTTTACAGGTCTAAATTGGCAACACTGCTCTAATGGCTGGTCGTTATTGGTCGAGGCTGTGTCAAATGAAAACTTGTAACCTGTAAATTGTAATTTGTAGCTTTATAAAACAGGCCCCAGGTGGGATGACGAGCTGCGAAAGACTGCAGGCCGATGCTGGAAGCGGCAAGCTGAAGACAGGGCGCTATGGCGCTCATTAGCTCGCTCGTAAAAGTTGAAATTTGGTCACATAGGTATGTAAATTGATGACCCGAACACAAATGTGTAAAGTAAATAAATATTTTTTACAAACAAGGGCAAATTAGGAAATTAAAAAAAAAGTTTTGCGAACCTTACTGTGTCATATATCAAATGAAAGGGCTCGTTATGAGGATTTCAAGTATATTTTTGTTGTTATTGTAATAGTTTTGATTTTGTTCATGAAAGAAGGCGAAACTTGACCATTCGCCCCCCTGATCTCCGAAACAACTGAGCCTAAAATTTTGAATAAAATATATATTTCATTGCTTGTAGATACAGGAAAACCTATAAGAATTCTATGAAAAAAAATACGTATGTACGGAACTCTCTCCACGCGAGTTCAACTCGCACCTGGCAGGTTTTTAAATATTAATAGTTCAGTACCTACCTATTTGGGAAAACATTGTAATATTTTACAATGTCGGTAGGTAGGTACTTACCTTTGTATAATCCATAACTTTAAGACTTCATATTTAATAAATAAATGCTGCTTAGTTTCACGTAACGTAACATTAAAATCAGCTACCTACCTACTCATGTTTTCTGTTATTTATTTGTAAAGTTATTTTTATTCTTTTTGTTAAAAAAAGAAAGAAATATGACGAACATCCGTCATATTTATTTCTTTTTATTCAATATCACTTGAAAAACGAGACCAAATCCGCAAAACTACCTAAATGTAGGGCACCCTAATTATTTGGTCTTACGCCAATAGGTACTGTTATTGAATAAGGTTCGTATTTTCACAACATTACCATGTGTTTTGCGAATTAATCACCTATTCGATTCTCGACTATGGTTATATTTCATTGTTCATTACAAACTACTTTAATTCGACCTTGTGGACCGCTACCACCATCTGACCCTTTAAGCTACCGCCACGCAGCAGTGTTCGCGTTGTTGTGTTCCGGTGTGAGGATAAGACAACCGGTGAAATTACTAGCATACAGGCATTCCACCTTAACTTTTTCTAATCTTAGTTTTTGACTGTACAGTCAAGGACTTTAATTGTTGAGCCACTATGGAACCCTGCCATAATGAAGGAAATTACGCCAAAATTAATAATTTACGTTATGCGACAGGGTTCCATAGTGGCTCAAAAATTAGTGTACTTGACTTCACTGTACATGGTCTGGAAGACCGTCGCTCAGATTGAAAACAAATTGTTCCGAAGATTTCCCGATTTTACAAAATTTCTTCGAAATCGTTAGAGCCGTTTTCGAGAACTTGATTAGAAATAAGTGTGTATACAAACAAATATTGCTCGTTTAATATAGTCCTTACTAATATTATAAACGCGAAACTTTGTATGTATGGATGTTTGGATGTATGTTACTCTTTCACGCTGCAACGGCTAGGCCGAATTGGATAAAATTTGGAATAGGGATAGCTTATACACTGGGTTAAATAATAGGCTTCTTTTTATCCCGAAAAAATAAATAAAACTAAGTGAGTGGATGGGTCGGAAGGGGCCGCCCTAGGCGTACATTTTCGAATCAAATCGGAGAAATACTGGAAAAGGGCCGAATTTTAAGTAAGTACCCGAAACCGACGTGCGTGCATGACTCGATGTACCTATGAATGTGGAAGAAGCGAAAGAGATTTGTCAAGATCGTAGCAGGTGGAAAGAAGTGGTCTCTGCCTACCCCTCTGGGAAACAGGCGTGATTTAATGTATGTATGTATGTAAATTCAAAGAATAACGATACTTGAAATCTACGCGGACGAAGTCGTCGGCAGAAGCTAGTATAGTATAATAATCATCGATACGCAGCATACCTGTAGTACTTACCTACATATAAACAACGCGAAACAGTACTTATTTACAAACGGACTTAAAACAGACAATCTACCTAATTCCTGAACGTTGACTCATTTGAAATACTCGTCCGTACCCTCGTCGACGAATTAATCAACGACATTGAGGCGTGTCGATAGCCTAGTGAGCTGCGGAGTTTTTTTTACATAGTTAAGGCAAACGCAATCAATCAATCAATCTTGGTTTTTAACCGACGAAAAAAAACGGAGGAGGTTCTCAAGTCGACGCGTATATATTTTTTTTTTTTATGTATGATCACGCATAACTTTTTAAAGCGCGGTCCGATTTTAAAAATTCTTTTTTGGTTTGATAGAGTATACTTTCGAGGTGGTCCCATTGTCACCAAATCTGAATCTGATGAAGGGATCCGTGAGGAATTGAGGGAACTCTTCGATTATTAAATGCAAACATATAGCGATTTTAGTATTTTTAGTAACAAATCCAGCATTTTCATTCAGAAAGTATCATTTGGTGAAGTGGAACTGGTGATGAAGACCACAAATGGCTACTATGGCTACTATGTATGATCACGCATAACTTTTTACTGAGTTGTCTGATTTCAATAATTCTTTTTTTATTGGATAGAGTATACTTTGAAATTGCTCCCATTTAATTTGGAACTCCTCCCCCCCTCCGTCAATGGTAGAAATATAGGGATTGATAGTTGAACCCATGAATTTTTATCTGTGAACCGATTATGTTCAAACTTAGCACACATATGTAATTCTAATGACACTACAACATGACGGAGACTTGATGTTGATCTGATAACTGAGACGGAAGACAGATGAGGGAAATCTTCAACGGATTACAGCAGCTACCTCGTGATTTCTCTTATTCATGCATCTCAATGAGAACTTTATACCTAACTTATGTATGATGCACGGATTATGACTACCGTCGAGGGTCTGATGATGGGGTTTGATGATGGAGTTGAAAGGCTGTCGAGGGAAGCCCTTATTTGTTCGAAAACTAAGGTATAAGGGTATACTTTGAAGTTGCTCCCATTTAATTTGGAACGCCCCCCCCCCTCCGTCAATGGTAGAAATATTAGGGATTGTTAGTTGACCCCATGAATTTTTATCTGTGAACCGATTATGTTCAAACTTAGCACACATATGTAATTCTATTGACACTACAACATGACGGAGACTTGATGTTGATCTGATAACTGAGACGGAAGATAGATGAGGGAACTCTTCAACGGATTACAGCAGCTACCTCGTGATTTCTCTTATTCATGCATCTTAATGAGAACTCTATAGGTACCTAACTTAAGTATGATGCACGGATTATGACTACTATCGAGGGTCTGATGATGGGGTTTGATGATAGAGTTGGAAGGCTGTCGAGGGAAGCCCTTATTGGTTCGAAAACTAAGGTATAAGGGTATACTTTGAAGTTGCTCCCATTTAATTTGGAACGCCCCCCCCCCTCCGTCAATGGTAGAAATATTAGGGATTGTTAGTTGACCCCATGAATTTTTATCTGTGAACCGATTATGTTCAAACTTAGCACACATATGTAATTCTATTGACACTACAACATGACGGAGACTTGATGTTGATCTGATAACTGAGACGGAAGATAGATGAGGGAACTCTTCAACGGATTACAGCAGCTACCTCGTGATTTCTCTTATTCATGCATCTTAATGAGAACTCTATAGGTACCTAACTTAAGTATGATGCACGGATTATGACTACTATCGAGGGTCTGATGATGGGGTTTGATGATAGAGTTGGAAGGCTGTCGAGGGAAGCCCTTATTGGTTCGAAAACTAAGGTATAAGGGTATACTTTGAAGTCGCTCCCATTTAATTTGGAACTCCCCCCCCCCCCCCCCCCCCTTCTGTGAACCGAATATGTTCAAACTTAGCACACATATGTAATTCTATTGACACTACAACATGACGGAGACTTGATGTTGATCTGATAACTGAGACGGAAGACAGATGAGGGAACTCTTCAACGGATTACAGCAGCTACCTCGTAATTTCTCTTATTCATGCATCTTAATGAGAACTTTATACGTAACTTAAGTATGATGCACGGATTATGACTACCGTCGAGGGTCTGATGATGGGGTTTGATGGTGGAGTTGGAAGGCTGTCGAGGGAAGCCCTTATTTGTTTGGAAACTAAGGTTTTTAAATTATTAATCAGAGTGTAACAAACCTATTGCGACGTAATTGTGTGTAGTGTGTAAACCTCTCAGTTCCTGCATTTCTGCTAAAGCTCGTTCATCGTGTGGCTTTTGTAATACCTACCTTATTTCGCTCTAACTCAGATACCTTCAAGTAGTTTAACTATACTAAGTGCAACATAAACCTGCACCTCGGCAAAAAGTTAGTTTCTTTCCGAGGTCGATTACAGCTTTATCAAGTGTTGTTCCCATGTTGTTGTTGTAGCTAACCCCATGTGTTTCTGTTTAGTCCACCAGAGTAAATCTCTTTAACCGAACAATTGTCCTCGCGTGTGATATCCATGGACTAGTTTCTCTAATAAGTCCATGGCGATTGTCTAAAACTCGATACTGGCGAAATACACCTTGTTAAAACAAGGAGTAAAAGCCACTAATTAAGAAAAAAAAACACCATTGACGAGGCCCACAGGTATATGTTATAGGTGATATGTTACCTCTAAGCATGACACGGGATTCGGTAGCTAATTTTAACTTAGACAAAAGACCGCCACAGTTGATCACATCTTTTGGAACAACATTATCGGGAGGTTTCTTCCCATAGGTAGCAACTTCACGAGACTCGTCTATGGAACGAATTGTATAGACACGGTTGTGTTTTGTAGCGAAACAATGAATTGTTAAATTAAGTAATCAAAGAATAAGTATCTATTAACAGAGAAAGAAACTGAAAAGTGGAAAATAAAAACTTTTTAACAAAAAAATTAAACCGCCAAAAAAAGAAAACTGAAAAGCAAAAAATAAAACTTTTTAACAAAAAAATTAAACCGCCGAAAAAAGAAAACTGAAAAGCAAAAAATAAAACAGAGCCTTTTAAGTCTAACTAAGCTCCTACACTAATGTTAATACCTTAATAAATAATTTTGAGTCGGCGCCAAACAAACAAACAAGCATGGCAGGCACCGACTTCAAACCGCTCAGGAGGTAGCACATACCATCACACACATACATCATTTTACTTTAAGAAATAGTTAATTTGCTTGTTTGTTTGTTTGGCGCCGACTCAAAATTATTTATTAAGGTATTAACATTAGTGTAGGAGCTTAGTTAGACTTAAAAGGCTCTGTTTTATTTTTTGCTTTTCAGTTTTCTTTTTTCGGCGGTTTAATTTTTTTGTTAAAAAGTTTTATTATTGTTTCCTTTCCTCTAATCTACATTTTGTACTTTAGTGTTTGTCTATTTGCTAAATTTTTTTTGGTTTCTCACTCGCCCAAAGGTTAACTGGAAGAGATCCCTTGTGATAAGTTGTACTATTTTTATTTCTGAAATTTTTATATTTGTGTAATGTACCTAATTGTTTATAGTACAATAAAGTAATTACATACATACAAACGAGGACACAGGGCACCTAAAGGTAGGGACCTGAGACCCATACACATCTGTAATGAAAAAGATATATATAACTGCAATCTTCAGACTGCAATCATAAGACTGCAATCCTAAGACTGCAAATGCGTTCACAACGCTGAGGCCTAGGATGCTAGTAGTTTTACCGGTTGTCTTATCTCCTCACCGGAACACAACAATGCGAACACTGCTGCGTAAGGTTAAAGACCTTGGCTCCTTGGCTTGGAACCTTAGTCGATGAATTAACCGATGAGCTTGAAGCATGTCGTTGGCCCAATGGCGGCCGAGTTCAGACTGCATAGTAAGTGTAAACCAATCTGACAGTGGCGAGTCAAGTTGCCTTGCCAGTGGATCCGAATAGAATCGCTTTCTATTTTTCCACTCCGCTGTCCATGGTACTGGGTATTGATTCTCTCAAAAGCAAAGGTGAGCGAATGCAGGAGTGAAGTCCAAGCGGCGAGTGTAAGTAGTCCCGTCAGAGCGAGCAAAACACATATTAGCGCGTGCATTCTCAATTAGGCAGCCTTATACGTTCGAGAAGCCATGCTGCCATTTAGAATACACGCGCTGAAATGTGTTTTGTTCGCTTGGACGGGACTACTTAAACTCGCCGCTTGGACATCACTCCTGCGTTCGCTCACCTTTGCTTTTGAAAGAATCACTACCCTGTACTTACCACTGTCCTTGACCAATGTAAACCGGGCTTAAAAACAATACGATATCATGTTAAATTGCACACGGATTAAAGTGACAAGGGACTGGAGCGTAACTATGTTTGTGACTTCGACTGGACCATAATGGTCATATATTTAGTGCAAGTTTTTGTATAGTAATTATATTATTATATTATATTATATTATATTAGTATTCACTACACGATGTTTCATATTGTAAGAATCAATATGTTCTTTTTTCCTCAACTTTTTAGTTTATGTTTGTTAAATAGTAGGCTATAGCTGTCTTATCCATAACTAATTAAGGAAACTATAGGTTTAAGTTTACTCATATTTTGTGTAACATTAAATGTATACAACCGTTTGTTTCTTAATAAACAATAAATAAATAAAAGCAATATCGTTTAACGTAGTAGAATAGCGGCTGAACTCATGTAGCCTAGAGCGAGGTTCAGACCCTTACACACCGAGTAGTGATTTCCACGAAGAAAGTTCCGGCGTTGTATACGCAGTGGCCGGTAGGAATGGGACAGACACGACGTTTTTAAAACGCAGGTATTATTGGGACACATATTACAGTCCGTCCGTTACAATTCGTTTGTCGCTATTCCTATAATATTACTAACTACAGGACGCCCGCGACTTCGTACGCGTAAAATTAGTTCCCCGCTACTCCCCCCAATTCTTCCCGTTGGGGGTCGATTTTCGGAAAATCCTTTCTTAGTGCTCACTTACATCATGAAAGGAACCCTTGTACCAAATTTCAAGTTTCTAGGTACAGTAGTTTTGGCTGTGCGTTGATATATAGTCAGTCAGGTTTGCCTTTTATATACTTACTAGAGGACGCCCGCGACTTCGTACGCGTAGAATTAGTTTCCCGCTACTGCCTCCATTTTTTTACGTTGGGGGTCGATTTTCGGAAAAGCCTTTCTTAGTGCTCACTTACATCATGAAAGGAACCCCTGTACCAAATTTCAAGTTTCTAGGTAGGTACAGTAGTTTTGGCTGTGCGTTGATATGTCAGTCAGGTTTGCCTTTTATATATATAGATATTATGAATGCAGACCTTTATAACGTTATTAAAAATATCTTTGTAATAACGTTATATTTCGTTTTCGTTTAACTATATTGATATTTGTAGGTCAGTCCAACCTAAGTCGGCGATTCACAATATTTTTAACGGAAAGCCGACTTCAGTTGGACTAACGATTGCATGCCATTTTGAAAGAAGTTATTTTTTGCGTTTTTGAAGGAGGCTTTTTGTTTTTTAAAACGTTTATTCATAACTTTAATTCAAGACTTGTAAGAATATTATTAGGAATAGCGACGAAACGAATTGTAACGGACGGACTGTTATTTATGTTTCTACCCTAAAAATGCGGTATATAAAAAAATGTCGTACATTTTCGCGGCCGCTGCCATTAGTAAATAATAACTTTTTTAGGGTTCCGTACCAAACTGGTAAAAGAGGAACCCTTATGGTGAGACTTCGGTGTCTGCGTGTCTGTCTGTCTGTACGTCACAGAAGTATTTCTCAGAAACTATAGAAGCCATCAACTTGAAATTTGGCATAAGTGTATAAATAGTTGTTTTGAGAAATAACAAAAAAAACTTTAAAAATCGGTATTCAAATTTAGACTAGTCAAAATGGACCTTATTGCACAGAAAATAAAGTTGTTATGAACTAGTATTTTCTTCTGCATTTCCAACCATAATATCTTAAATACAGAACCCTCGGTGCGCTAGTCCGACTCGCACATGACCGGTTTTTTGACCTAGAACCCAAAACATCTTGCGCTGTTTTTACAACAGAGGTTTAACATTTCCGAGCCTGTGGGAGCAAATGGTATTCTATCCTCCTAAGGCCCAAAGTCCTTTTAAAAGGTCTTCGTCCGGCTATTCAAAGAGGTCTAGTGCAAAGAAAGTAAAATGGAATTTCTGTTGTTTTTATAAATAATGATCAACGTTCACAATAGATTCACATTTCATTGATAAATTTCGTTGTATGGTGGGCCTTACGAGGCTATAGGTGTCTTAACATATTAGGTCCTTACCTATGAAATTGGCGTTTTATATGGAGAATTTTATGAAAACGGTGGTTTTCATACATTTAATTTTGCGGATTATTTAGTAACGTCAAATGCAAACCAAACAAAATTCTGTCAGGAATATTGGACACTTCTAAGCTATATTACCTATACATATCTTAATTACTTAAAAATAGTTAGCTTCGTAAAACTCTGCGTAATTGAAACACTTGAACTCACAGCACATGAAAAGAGTTGAGTTCACACTTTAATTTTAAGCTCTAAGTAAGAAATTGAACCATATTATTTGTATCTAAAACCTTTGTAACCTACTGTATTAATGAAATTTAAAAATAATTTGGAAGTTAAAATTGAAATGAATAAATTCCGTACGAAATAAAACACGTAAAAATAACGCCAATTTCATAGGTAAGGACCCAATAATATTTGATCAAATAACCGCCCGTTCTGTGTCCGCTCTAAGGGGAAACTTATCGTAACAACCTGATGTTATTCCAGCGAACAACGGCCACCGTTCTCGTGGTGGTATACGTAGTTAACTAATTACAATTACTGTCCAGATTGTTAAGACCTTTAGGCTAGGTTTGACTTTTCGATTCGATATTTTCGCATACGGTTTTAGCGTATACGAGACGACCGTTCACACGGCACGGAGTAGGTACGCCACACCAATGCTTAAAAAACCGGCCAAGTGCGAGTCGGACTCGCGCATGAAGGGTTCCGTACAACATTAGCCAAAATCGGCAAAAAAACACGTTTGTTGTATGGGGGGGCTCCCACGATATTTATTTTATTCTGTTTTTAGTATTTTTTGTTATAGCTGCAACAGAAATACATCATCTGTGAAAATTTCAACTGTCTAGGTAACACGGTTCATGAGATACAGCCTGGTGACAGACAGACAGACGGACAGCGGAGTCTTAGTAATAGGGTCTCGTTTTTAACCTCTGGGTACGGAACCCCTAAAAACGGTGACGGTACGGAATCGCAGTGACGCATCGTATGCGTACCGGTTTTGACGCACGCTCTCCACACGGTGTCGTTGCGTAAACAAAAGACGGGGTTATAGTAACAACATGGCGCCGTTTTTGACGCACCGTAATACACGCACCGTTAAACAGCGGTGTGGAGTGGAGGGCATGCGATAAAAACGGTACGCATACGATGCGTCACTGCGATTCCGTACCGTCGCCGTATTTTAAGCAGCGGTGGGGTCGCACCTTAAATTGTTGCTTGCGTTTATGTGTGTTTTTGTTTTGACGTCAGCCGCCATTACTGTCAAGGAAATAAGAGCTATCAAAAAGTTGACAATACGATAACAGATCAAACACGATATGGTTTTTAGCGCCTAGAATACCGGCCCTTATTGTTGTATTCTAGGCTGCAAAAGCCACAGTTCTCGAAAATATGAAACACTAGAGGACGCCCACGACTTCGTACGCGTAGAATTAGTTTCCCGCTACTCCCCCCATTTCTTTCCGTTGGTTGGGGGTCGATTTTCGGAAAATCCTTTTTTAGTGCTCACTTACATCATGAAAGGAACCCCTGTACCAAATTTCAAGTATCTAGGTACAGTAGTTTCGGCTGTGCGTTGATATATACGTCAGTCAGGTTTGCCTTTTATATATATAGATAACTAGAGGATGCCCGCGACTTCGTACGCGTAGAATTAGTTTCCCGCTACTCCCCCCATTTCTTCCCGTTGGGGTCGATTTTCGGAAAATCCTTTATTAGTGCTTACTTAAGTAAATACATCATGAAAGGAACCCCTGTACCAAATTTCAAGTTTCTAGGTACAGTAGTTTCGGCTGTGCGTTGATATAACTATGGCAGAAGCTAGTCTGCTAAAGGTCATAATGATGATTTGTTCAGGTCCAGGGCTTCCAATCTCGGTATACCGAGATCTCGAAATACCGAGATCTAGAAATACCGAGATCCCGCATGATTTCATTAGCCCACCGCGGGATTAGACTGCGGGATTCCGCGGGATTGGCGGGATTATAACAGAAAGACAAACAAACATGACTGCAGTTCTAATTTAAGAAATATATACTGAAATATTAGAAAACATCCATGACTCGGGAACATATACAGGTACTTCTGCCCAGTGGCGGGGCAAGACCTAAACTTAAATATAGGCAAAGTAGATTTCGCGAGGCCCTTTGGGGGTTCAAGAAGAAGGAAAAAAAGGTAAAGTTCGGACCGCGGGAAACGCCACGCGCCGTTCCAATCTTCGTTCCGAACCGTACATTTTTTACTATTTTACTATTACAGTTGCATTTACACGTACGGTTCGGAACGAAGATTGGAACTAATCAGTAAAATGACATCAATAACTTTTTAAAAATAAAACGAGAGGAATGCAAAATTTTGACATTAAACACTCCCATACATTTAGTAAGAGATTAGTAGAAAGGTTTTAGTTTTCTTATTTTAAAAGGTTATTTTAGCTTAGTACTGATATTAAAGGAAACTGTTTATTAACCTAAAATAGAAATAAAACTATATTTTAATTGAATAGTATTTATTTCTCAGTAAGTACAAAATTTTGTATTTAAAGCAGATGTTCGAAATGACGTCCTACTAATCTCATACTAAATGTAATTGTATGGAAGTGTTTAATATCAAAAATTTTGATACTTTTTGTGCTTACCTCTCCCAAAGGATTGGGCTAGCTATCCAGAGAGGTAACGCAGCCAGTGTCATAGGGACCATGCCGCGAGCGGACCTGCTAGAGGGGTGTTCTTTTTATAGTGGTGATTATTATTTACGTCTTTAATTAATATTTGAGTAGCTTAGTTTTTATTTTAATTTAAATAAGTTTAGTTTTAACTTTTAATTGTATTATATTAAATATGTATCTACTTATGTTTATACTATTCAATAATTATTATACGGTTATTGGATACTACTTGTTTGATTTTTAAAAAGTTATTGATGTCATTTTACTCATTAGGTAACGTACTTTCGCTATCAGTTTAATGTTTTTTGATATCTGTAATAGTTACGGAATAATCGGCTGGACACACTTAAAGATTATACCCTGTATAGCTGTAAGTCGCCGTCAATAGAACTTGCGAACTATGTAAACAAATTAGTACTGTTTGACACATAACCTCAAATATTCACCAAGCCTGGTTTTATTAAGAATAACGTATAATGAATAGTTATTTCATCTTAAACTTAATATGAAAATAATGATTTAGTGTATAAATCGTTGCAAAGACCTCACTTGATGTTTAAAAGTACGTGATTATCCAGTAATCATGGTGAATTGGTTCGTTTGGTTTTGTTTACATAGTTCGCAAGTTCTATTGACGGCGATCTTACTCTAGCCGCTTGTCTAGGTAAATAAGTAGTCCATCTACGTTTCTTATAGTTTTCAACAAATTACCTAGTTCAGAGTACTTTTATAACATTTGCCTGGCTTCAAACTTGCATGCAAGGAGCTCTCCAATTTGATCTGACATTTGGAAATATGCCTTGGTTATTTCCAAGCTGTTATTGGATAACTAGACGGCGCCCGCGACTTCGTACGCGTAGAATTAGTTTCCCGCTACTCCCCCTATTTTTTCCCGTTGAGGGTCGATTTTCGGAAAATCCTTTCTTAGTGCTTACTTACATCATGAAAGGAACCCCTGTACTAAATTTCAAGTTTCTAGGTACAGTAGTTTCGGCTGTGCGTTGATATATAAGTCAGTCAGGTTTGCCTTTTATATGAAATGAAATGAAATATGAAATGAAATATATTTATTTGATACAGTGGCTTAAGTGGCTAGGTTTAACTAAAATAAGTGCTTAATACATATAAAATGCTTTCTATAAACTGCACTGTGCGATAATTTAACAATCTGTTTACCCAGTCACCTGCACTAGGCTAAGCCTGTCTCGCAGAATGACTCATTTTTGTTTACCGTTTTTGAATTAGATATAGCGTTAAAGAATTATACAATTTAAAATAAAAAGACTAACAAGGTAAGAAATTAAAATTATGGAATGATGCAAAGGAAAACAGGTGTGAAGTTTGTGTACGGGTGTGAGAAGTTCTGTGTTTGCGTGTAAGTGTACGTGTGCGTATGTGTGAGTGTGTGTGTATGTGTGTGTGTGTGCGGGTGCAAGATGTCGATTACCAGAATTTGGAAATAGAGAATGGTTTAATTCTATGTTTATGCGGTAAGTAAATGTTCTGTTTCAGAGTAATTTAGTGAATTTAGCCATCTGTGAACAATTGTTCTGACCTCCCTGGGGGAGCAGTTTATTATGTTACAACTTTCGTTTACTTTTCTGTAAAGGTACATACGCTGGAAAGGACCTACTCGTTTGGCAAAAGTTGAATTTGTACTGGGCATAGGGATCTTTACCACACGCTTCCGAAGCAGCTCCTTCAAATCAGGCAGAGCGTGTACCAATGTGTGAGCGAGGGCAGAACATCGCAAAATGTAGAGCTGCCGCACACTGAGGACTTCACTGGTTTCGTATAGAGCATGGGTAGGATGCCTTCGCGGAAGTGAGTGCATGACTTTCAAGAGCGATCGTTGTGCTCTTCCAAGTCTTATCAAATGTGAGCTGGCAGCGCCCCCCCACACTGAGATGCAGTACGTGATTATTGACTGGGCTAGGGCAATGTATGTAGTTTTCAAGAGTTGCTTGCTCATGACATTGCGAAGTTTTTTAAATATATATATGAGTTTTCTTACACGTTGGGAGGCTGCAGTGATATGATCCGTAAAAGTGAGTTTCTCATCCAGAACTATACCTAGATATTTAAGGGTTGCCGCCCTTTGTATTGCATGGCAGGAGCATGAGGAGCGCAAGTTAGGCAGGCATGTGTGAATTTTCATTTCTGAAACTGCTCGCGGGGCGGACGCCATAGTTTTATGGAAGCAGAGGAATTTCGTTTTTTCTAAGTTAAGCGTCAGAAGATTGGACTGCAGCCATTCCGCAATGCGGGTCATTCCACATTCTGCAGTTGCCAAAACAGCGTCCCACGATGAGCCATAAAAAATGATTGCCGTGTCATCGGCATAACAAAGGACATTTGAATTTGAAATATTAAGTGTAGTCAGATCGTTGATGTATAAGAGAAACAAAGTGGGACCAAGAATACTCCCCTGCGGGACACCAAAAGAAATTTTCTCCAGACTGCTGACTTGGTCGTCAATTTTAACACATTGGGTCCGGCCTGTCAAATAACTTTTAAACCATTCTAGTGCAATCCCTCTTACTCCGGATAACTCTAGTTTTTTGACGAGAATTGGCAAAGAAACGGTATCAAAAGCTTTTGCCAGGTCCAAAAATGCGCCAACACAAGCCCTTTTCTGGTCAAGATGCCCTGATACAGTATCAATGAGGGAAGTGATAGCATCTTCTGTAGATTTGCCTTGCCTAAAGCCAAATTGGTTTTCAGATAACAGGTTGTTTTGTTCCAAGAATTTCACCAATCGCACATTTACCACTTTCTCCAAAATTTTAGACAGAGACCCCAGAAGTGATATTGGTCTATAGTTACTGCATATACACTTTTCGCCACTCTTATACACTGGGGTAACCGCCGCGACTTTCCAAGGTTCAGGGAAACGGCCCTCGGAGATACTCAAGTTGCAAACAAAGGTTAGCGGCACCACTATGTGACTTCTAATTCTCTTTAGTAAATGATTAGATATACCATCCAACCCTGGAGCACTATCTGACTTTAAACTCATTATCAATCTTTCAATTTCCGCTTCATCCGTCGGCATAAGAAAAAAGGATGAGGGTTGAGAACGAATGAGACGGGTATTTATAGCAAGGGTGTCCTGGCTTTTATTGATCTGAGCCAAAATATTGCCTGCAAGAGTTGGACCTACGTCAGTAAAGTATTTATTACAACTATCTAAAGACTCAGCTGTGGTTTCTTTGCATTTAAGCAGGTCAGTGGGTATAGTTTTAGGTTTGTTTGTAGATGCAATATTTCTAATACATTTCCATAACTCTTTAGGACGGTTCTTTCTTTGTTCAATACTAATTGTTTCGTACTGGGTTTTTAATTTTCGGAGAAGGTCATTATAAAAATTTCGGTATCTGATGTAAATAGCTTTGGCAGTGGCATCTTCTGGGTTTCTCCTTGATTTAGCATGAAGTACAACTCTATGCTTAGAGCATCTTATTAAACCAGGTGTCATCCATGGTTGGATCGTGAATTTGGATCTACTAACAGATACCAGCTTATGGTGTTTGTCAATTATGTTAGTTAAAGTGGTTGAGAATACAGACAGTGCGTCGGACAATTGGGTTTTCGAAGTCACAATCGACCAGTCAACCTTCGCCAAAACAGCATCAATAGCGTCGTAATCGAACCTCTTAGTTACACGCTCTCTAACTGAAGGTTTAGTCATATTTGTTTTAACACCAGCTACGACAATATCGTGATCTGTGATACTGGTTTGACATATGACTGATTCGGAGTAAAATGTCGACGTAATATTAATGTGGTCTAGACATGTTTCCAGCCTAGTAGGCTTGTTAACTACAGGTTTCAGGCCGAGCTCTGCGAGTAAACATAAATAATTATTGCTAACTTCTTGATTGTTATTTGGACAGATGTTAATATTTATGTCACCTGCTATTATTTTACATTCACAAACGGTACTCCCCTTGACGTTAAACTCAAGTGATTCAAGAAAAGGAACAACGTCAGTGAAAGATGGGGAACGATAGATTGCATAAATAGTAAATTCATTATTTAGGTTAATACATAGGCAGTTCGCTTCGCAAAAGTTTGGTTCCGTCACCTCGGATACCCAATCGTTTCTGATATAGACTACAACACCTCCAGACTGATTAATAATTTTTGTAGTTTTGTGTGAAGCGTAACCCGCGATTGATGGAATAATAGAGTCTTCCTTTATCCAACACTCAGTCAGAACTACGACATCAATATTTGCATTAAGTCGGCTAAAGAAGACAAGAAAGTTGTCAAAGTTTTTAAAGATACTTCGAATATTGAATGTAAGAATTTTGAAACAGAATTGTTTTATTTTTTGATTACAAATTTCAGGGGAATCTATTGTGTGGCATGGAAGCTCAACTGTGACTATCTCTTCTAAGATTCTAGGGTCTATCTTAGAGTCAAGAATTAAAACTGATAAACTGCCAATACACACATTGATTGACCAGCCACACAAAATTATAATTAGATTTAAACGCATCTCTATTTCTGTGCATATTTGTGTTGTTAGTTTGTAAAAGTAGTGAATTGTAGAGTGTGAATATGTAAAAGCATAATGTGCAGTGTGCGAAAAGGCAAGCCTCAGAGGTCCTGCATAAGAAGAGAAACATACTTAATCTGTCGGCACAAAAGAAAATTTCACTAGTCCCTAGTAGGCGTTGCTGTTGTAAGGTTGGAGCCATCGCGTAGCCCCAAGGTCCTGCTGAGGTCCTCCGTTGATCTGATAAGGACAGGGCGAGATTCCTTGCCTTGGCCTTCTCGTTTCCTAATGAAAATTGATCCTCCAATAGTCCAACAATGCCGATAGCCCGCTGCTGAAGCCCTAGCTCTGGATTCGCGAAACAAAATTCTGTTTTCGCGCGTAAGGCGCTCGTTGAAATAAATTTTGCAGGCGGGGCCTGCCAGTTCCAGATCGTTTGTGTCTAAGCGTCTTGATCTGGCCGCCTTATAAAAGCTGTCTCTCAATTTCCGTTTGGTGAAACGCGCAACTAGCGGTCTGGAGGAGCTAGTGGGGCCGTTATCCATTTGGCGCCGTGGTCCAACACGGGTAACATACTCGAGGTCACCGTCTTGCAGGCTTACTCCAATCTTTACAGCGGCAATCATCAGAATGTGTGGTAGGTTTTCATTTTGGTTCTCAGGGATGCCCACAATTTCAATTTCGTTCCTCAGTGATTGTTGAGCTTGATGGTTGAGCTGGCTTTGGAGATCTTCTACTTTTATTTTTAGCGTGTCTACCTCCACTGCAGTTTGTTCGGCCCTTTCCAACCGACTTTCATAGGCAGATAATTTTGACGTGAGAGTGTCAATCCGCTTTTCGCAACTCTGAACTGTTAAAATCACGCTGTCAATTTTAGATTTCATGCGAGATACGTCTTCCCTTAACAGGCGAATTTCATTTGTTAATTGGGTAAGTGGATCCCTCACCCCCGAGTTATCAGCGCTTTTGTATTTGTCTTTACCCAGTGGTTTTCTTATTGTGACGTTGTCAGTAGGGGTACCACGATTTGGGGTCAATGAGTTTTCCCCGCCTTTTCTTGCGGCACCACGACAATCAGGACAGATCCAGGTACCTCTTATCTCCGGAGTCACTCCACCAAGGTTGCTGCAGCTGCAATGAAATACTTTCATGCAAGTATTCAACGTGCAACGAATGTGAGGCTCATCTACGATATTATTTCGACACCCTGAGCATGCCTGTTGCTGTGAATGGATCATTTCCCAACTGATCGTAAACACCCGTACCACGATCGTTCGTAGTGTTGTCGTTAATTTATCGCTAAGCTGTCGCTAAGCAAGTGGTACGGGGCGAAGCGGCCGGCCGGCGACTCACGGGAGATAAGGAGGTCTGACTCACCGCAGCGACGAGGTCACGTAGAAGCGAAACTTGGGGTAGATTTTTAATGTAATTTTAAATAGTTATGGTTATTACACAGGAACTAGACCACTTCTCGGATCCACAATTCAATATCAGGTAGCATGTAGAATGAACTTGAACACTGTGTAACTGATATTAGGTAATTTGAACTTTTTTCACTTATTTTGAATTAAAACACGGAGCAACACAGTAAACGTTGTTAATCCTTTAACGCTTCTCGGACGACCAACACATATACTTATAGAGATAAGTTTTCGTGATTGTTTTTTTCAACTGTACTTGTTTACACAATCGTCGACTAGGCCTTAATTGTTAAAATACAAAATAAATAAATAACTTTGAATTGAAGGTGCCAAAATTGGTATTTTTTTTAATAATTCCTCGAAAATTTACTTATCGTCCAAAGTGGCTATGAAAAGTCCGGAAACTTGAAATTTTATGATTTTCTAACATTATCTCGAAAAATACACAGTAAAGAGCAACTCCTCCATTTAAGATATTTTCTAGATTGTATGTATGTATCTATGTAAAATACCTTATTGTACAAACGGGAACATATATAACAAACAACAAAATGACAGAAATACAAAATTTACGTAACAGGCGAACATTTCCCTTTAAGGGACCTCTTCTAGTTAACCTTATTACAATACCTACAACAAAAATAAAAATACTTTGAAAAAAAAATATTCTTGTATTTTTATTGTTTATTATTTCACTTTTTTATATCTGTTAGTAAATCCGCCGTAATAAAACATATCCTGAAAAAAAAATCAACCCGCTATCTAAGCTTCAAAATTACAGCTTTTTTAAGTTAGGAGTTTAGGACGGACTGACGGACGGACAGCGCAGGCATATTGGCACCTCTAATCACATTGACGACTTCAAGCATATTTTTTTTGAAATGGGCCCTAAAACGTACGGTCACGGACTTTAATTGATGATCCACACATAAAGCATACGATTAATTCCTATGTAATTTCTATCTCGTCTCGTCACTTGACGCTGTCATTATGACAAGGTTCTATGGTGGATAAACATTTAAAAGCGGCCTGCACACGTAAAGTTCGGACCGCGGGAAACGCCAGGCGCCATTCCAATCTTCGTTCCGAACCGTACGTGTAAATGCACCTGTAATTGTAAAATAGTAAAAATGTACGGTTCGGAACGAAGATTGGAACGGCGCGTGGCGTTTCCTGCGGTCCGAACTTTACGTGTAAAGTCCTTGATGGTACAGTCACGAGCAATAATATATTATCCAAAATTGAGCGCAAATCTATCTGACACGTCTTTATTACTAGAGGAATAAGACAGTGTCAGATATTTTTGCGCTTAATGTTGGGTAATATATTATTGCTGGTGACTCTACGTAACTGTACGTACGCGCATGCAGCCATATAGGAATATTGTAAACACTTAGGTAACAAATAATTTGGACTCCTGTATTGTTCGGCCCAACAGTGGGCACAATTCAAAGCCCAGCCAGGCAATTAAGCGGCTCGTACAAAACCCGCGATACTGATAATCGCGGTTACAGGCGTCTGTGGAGGCGATGTTGAAACAATATTAATTTTATAATTAGAAAAAAAATAAAACTGGTCAAATTCCGTACCGTAAAACTACACAACTGTGGTCCTGGCCTACAACAATAGTACAATTTTACTTATCACATTATTCTAAAAATATGATAGCTTTAGCTATAGCTAGAGTTTAGAGCAATCAATTTTAGGCCAAACAGTATACATATATACCCAGCAATAAAAGTAGTAACGTATCATACTTTAGAATAATGTATAGAAGAAAATTGGACTATTATTGTAGGCTAGGACCATATTTGTGTAGTTTTACGGTACGTATTATTATATTCCGATTAGAATTCGATTTTGAATCGGATCCGCGTGAGCCCAACTCACACTTGACCATATTTAACTTGAACGTTTTTGATTTTTTTTCAGGGTTTGCAGTATAGTCATAATAAATTTGACGCCATGTTTGAACGTTCTTAAGATACAACAAAAATAAAAATGGGTTGAAAAATAACGTTTCATGTATGCTCCCTTTACTTTCTTTCCTTTTAAAAAACAATTTGATAGTAAAAATCAACCCTCTATCTATTACGGTTCAAAAGATACAGCTCTTTAAAGTTAGGACGGACGGACGGACGGACAGCATAGGCATATTAATAGGGTCCTCTTCTTTTGAACCATTATAGATAGCGGGTTGTGTTTTTTTCAGGTTATGTGTTATTACGGCGGATTTAGTAGGAAATAAAAAATAATAACAAAGGAAAATAATTTAGGCCCACATACATGAAACGTTTTATTTCAACATATATTTATTTTTGTTGTATCGTAAAAAGTTAAAAACGGTAAAACATACAAGCTTAAAATTTGGTATGATAATAGTAAAAACCCTGAAGAAAAACAACAAATACTAAAAGATGGCTAAGTGTGAGTTGGGCTCGCGCTGATTCGATTAGAAATCAAATTCAAATCAGAATATAATAATACCTCGCGTTTTTTGTTTAAACGCGGTTCCACAGTTATTATTACGCCAATAAAATCTGTAAATAAATTAAATCTAAAGTCAATTCCGGACATTTTTCGATCGGCCATCTTCCTTCCGACGGTTTCTGATATAAATATAAAATACCCTGTTACATATTTGTTATTAATTCAGAAAAAAAAATATAAAAAAATCCTAGCGTCTCCATGCCTTCCCCCCTAACCCCGCCCACCTGTTACCGTTTAAATGCTATAAAAGCCGCGACGCTTAACACCAACCTCACTCATATCGCGGCTGCCCAAGTTAACCCATCAAGCGCTCCCGAGTTAACCAGGTAAGTTTAGGCTTAAGTCGCAAGATTTCACGCCAAGTTTTGTAATTTAAAATTTTAACTGGTTCCATGAAGTTTTAAAGTGTTAAATTGGAATACAGGTTGATTTAGATTTAATATCGTGATAGCTAGTGATGTTTAATTTTGATACCGTTTTGGTACAGGATGATACAGATTTATGAAGTGGGATTTAGAGATTTTCGCTCGGTTTGAAATTTTATTGTAGAGTTTTTTTTTTGTTGAGTTTTATTGTGAGTGAATTGATATGGATTTTATTGAAGTTTTTCTAGGACTCGTATTAATTGCGCTATTTGAAATAATAATTAGTATTTTCTTTAAAATATAATTCTAGTTTCCAGAGGAGCAATATAAAAATACAAATGGTTTTTAAATTAATAACGTTTCAATTTTTGTTAATTAGTAAGGTACTTATAAATATATTTTTTTTTTTTAATTTAATTTGATTTATAAAAAAAGTTCTAGATCATAATTAAGAATAAAGCATCTAAGAAGTCTTCGACGTAGACACAAAGGAAATTGAGTTCAGGAACAGTATTATTTATAATTATAAAAGTCGAAATTTGCATAGGTACTTGCCGTGCGTTTTATTTCACTCAAAAAACTGACTTTTACATGGAATTATTTAAAAAAAATTAAACCCTTCCTTTATAGATTCACGTTATTTTAATTAATAGACATAGTTATAATTAGCAATGGAGGCTTATATATTTTTTTAAAGCATACATTAATTACGATAATTACGATAATACAAAATATTTAGCCGTGTTCATTTTGTTCATTATCATAGGGTCATTAATTTATTAAATTTTCCTGAGAAATGCTAGCGGTGTGTCTTTTTTGTATTCCATAATTAACTTGAGAGTTTTTTTCCCCCAGAATTAAATCATTACCCCCCTTCTTCGGCAGTCGGTTAATAAACATACTGACTTTGTAGAGTTGGTAATAATTATTGATGGTGATAATAATTATTGTTGGTAATAATTATTAAGTATCTTACCTCAACTATCCTATAATTATTTTTATGACCAAGTAAAAATACTTGCTGAAAAATAACAAATAGCCAAGTTTTTTTTTTAAATTGATCATAATAAACTCCATGTTTCTTTTATCGATGACACTTTTTTATTTTAGATTAATGTATCTTACATAGTTACAAGAATAGACCGTACACAAATTTAATTGCGTTTTTAGACAAACAAGCAGACGTTTAAAGTTATTGCTGTAACGTTTACCACATAAAACAAAACAAAATTATGCTTAACCCCATACAAAAATCGTATCTTTTTCAACTTACCTATTTTTTTTTGTACTTATTAAAAAAATGGTGAAATATTCAAACTTCCGATTTGGTGAAATTATAGTTCGAACCCTGAAGAAAAACAACCAATACTGAAACCGGCTCGCGCCAGTTCGACTCAGATTCAAATCGGAATATAATGAGCGACGGCACGGAACCCTTAGTGCGCGAGCCCAATTCGCGCTCTACCGTTTTTTAGGGTTCCGTACCCAAAGGGTAAAAAGGGACCCTATTACTAAGACTCCGCTGTCCGTCTGTCTGTCTATCACCAGGCTGTATCTCATGAACCGTGATAGCTAGACAGTTGAAATTTTCACAGATGATGTATTTCTGTTGCCGCCATAACAACAAATACTAAAAACAGAATAAAATAAATATATAAGAGGGGCTCCCATACATAAAACGTGACTTTTTTGCCGCTGTTTGCTAATTTTGCATAGATAATGGTACGGAACCCTTCGTGCGCGAGTCCGACTCGCACTTGGCCGGTTTTTACATTTTATATGCCCCAATATATTTATTACTTCATACGCGCGACCGTTTTCCGCTTTTCTCCCTTTCTTCCTGTAAGTAAGGGGTAAAATAACAAAAAATCCTTTCTTCGTGCACCTTTGCAACTGAACTGACAACATGATTGGCAAACGCAGCGTAGGACGCCCTTCAATTATATCTTGGTGATAAAGAGTGAAGTGGCCACCACGGGAACAAAAAAATCCTTTAATTTTTTCGAATAAACTTCATTTTTCCGAAAGCTACACCCCCTTGCAAAAAAAACGGGCACTTGCGTTTTTCTCCATACAATTATTAATTACCTATAAATATGACTTTTCAATTTTGACCACCAATCAAAATGTTCTTGACCAATTAAATTGCTAATTACAATTTACTTTAGACCATTAAGTAACGTTTAAACTGATGTACAGTGAACATCTGTTAAGAATGTACCTTATATTTTATAGCAATTTAAAAACCAAGTAATGACGCGTACAAAGTTTTAAAATTTTGTATGAACGTCAATCTCTTATTTTTTCAAATCCTTATACAGTGAAAGTCTTGTAAATCATTTTAAACATAGTTACTTAACGATAAGCGTAACTAAAAATAAAATTGGTTAAGAACTTTTTGATTGGTTGTCAAAATGTATGGGGAAAAATGCAACTGCCCGTTTTTTTGCAAGGGGGTGTACGTTATAGTGAGTGGTTTTCGCTTAAATGCATAATTTAATTGTTATTCATAGGTTTGGTTAGGTTTGAGTAATAAGCAATATCAAAAAAATAAATTATGAAAATTCGGGATTTTGATCAATTTGGAATTAAGTATGATTTTTCGGAATAATGTACTTAGTATTCAAATACTAACAAAAAATAAATGAATCATGATGCTAATTTAAGTGGCCAAAATTTTCCCCAGTCACATATTTTTCGCTATGAATTTATCATAATCGCATATTTTACTATTGGAATAGGAAGGTAGGTTTAGGTTGATAGTTTTGCGAAGGGCCAAAGCACCCAGAAATAGGAGCTCCGCAAAAGCAGAGCTCCGTTGACTTTGTAAAATTGATATTTGAAATAGGCAATCATGCGACTCGCAATCGCTTCAATGTAATAAATGCGTGTATACATAACGAATGGGGAAAAAGTAGAAAAAATGACACGGAAAATCGAGTACGTTAACAGATCTAGCTGCTCAAGCTTATGTCCAGCAGTGGATTAGTAGATTTATGATGATAGTACTTCAATTTTAAATTTAATCACGTTCTAATTTTATTAAGTAAAACTGGATATACCTACAACGTGTTACAAAATACCCCGTAAAAAATATAATAAATTATCAAAGCCATTTAATATTGTCAACCCTAATAAGCTGTCATGTCAGGGAACCGGAGTTAGCATAGATTATTTAACAGAGAGGCCAACCTACCATTTTAATAATTGTCACCTTTAATGGTTTTTCTGGCTATCATCCACACCATTACCATGCTTAAATTTTTTTCATGCTTCATGCTTTAATTATGCTTAAGCACTGGCTTCAAAAAACGTCAAGACGGAAAAAAATATATTTTGTCAATTTCAAATCTTCATATCGATACTCTAAAATTGTTTCGTGTTTTTTTCAAAATGACGATGTTTTCTAACTCAGAATATTACGACTCTAAAACTCGAATTGTAATATCAATCTAATCGAATTCTGTACATTTTGTTAGTATGTCTCTTGATCGTTTCACGAATTAGGTAAATATGTACATAAACATTCTGCATAGTTTACTCTTTAATTTTACTGAAATAGGGTTCGCACATCAATGAGAACAATAATGATTTTTTTTTGCCGGTAAGTCATACGGTGATAGTACCTACGGTTCTCAAATATTGTAAATGGACTTGTTACAAGGCACCATTTAACCCCCTTTCGGCTTTACGGGTATTTTTGTAACACCTTGTATAGGGTGATCCATGAGGGTAAAATACTTGCGGCAAAAAATACTATACTGTCTCGTCAAGTATTGGATAATCCTAATTCCTCGTATCAGCTGATAGGACTTTAAACTGATTGACAACGCTTAAAGGCTATGGTTATCTCCACTTAGCGGCGTTGTTTATACAGGGTGTAATATTTTAAAACGTTTTCCCAGTGTAACACTGTTATATTCAATAGTTGCGTTAACAAGGGATTATATATACTGTTTTTAAAACGTTTGTTAATGTAACTTTAAGCTTAGCTTAAGCGTCGCTTCCCGCCCTCTGTCCCTCTGCGCTTAGATCTTTTGATGCGGTTTCATAGTATATCATTACGGTACTAATGATATATCATAGTTATGTTTGTTCTGCATTGAGTTACGGATTAATACTTTGGGGCAATGCTACAAACATCCAGAAAGTGCTTGTTTCCCAAAAAAAATATGCGTAAGAGCAATAGGTGGACTAAAATGGTCGGAATCATGCAGGCCATTGTTTAGGAAATACAAGATCTTGACGGTCCCGAGTCTTTATATTAATTATAGAAATGTGCAATTCCTTAGAAATAATTTTGCACTATTTGAAAAGCAATGTAACAAAGACAAACGCACAACTAGACGTAAGGCACTAGTGAAATCTTATAGCCGACTACATGTATAAAAAGTTAATTGTTACTTTATGGCAATTAAAATATACAACGTGCTACCTAAAGTTCGGAACGAAGATTGGAACGGCGCGTGGCGTTTCCCGCGGTCCGAACTTTACGTGTACCTAAAGGCCGCTTATATTGATCATAAATCATAAATCATAAATCATATAAATCATGAATCATTTATTGTGAGATTGTGGTGTTAACAAAAGGTCTTATTATAGATACAATAGTGGAAGCGCAGCACAATCAGCCATTTCAGGCGTACAATGCTATAAATCATATTTACACAGTATAAAATTTTAACGTTCCTAATTAATAATAATAAAATACTTTGTCAGGCTTTATACATTGCTAGAGGACGCCCGCGACTTCGTACGCGTAGAATTAGTTTCCCGCTACTCCCCCCATGTCTTCCCGTTGGGCGTCGATTTTCGGAAAATCCTTTCTTAGTGCTCACTTACATAATGAAAGGAACCCCTGTACCAAATTTGAAGTTTCTAGGTACCAGTAGTTTCGGCTGTGCGTTGATTTTGCCTTTTATACTATGTGTTTGGAAAAGGGTCTGACAAACTTCAGGGACTAACTCTTTAGGTCATACTCATCAACTTTTATTATGGGACCAACATCCAAATCGCGAAAAAAAAAACAGCTGTTCCATACATTTCGGCTCTTTAGCTCTCAAAGTTTGTATGGAACAGCTGTTTTTTTTTTCGCGATTTGGATGTTGGTCCCATAATAAAAGTTGATGAGAATGACCTACAGAGTTAGTCCCTGAAGTTTGTCAGACCTTTTTCAGAACACCCTGTATATGTATATAGATAGATTTACGTCACGTGCGGTTATTTTATTATACATGTCAGAATTACCCATTTAGAATTAAATTAAGTCATTTTATTGGTTTCCATTTTATAAAAAAAAACATTAAGGGTATAAAAACATTGGTCAAGTAAAAATGTATTTAAAATACTATTTATTATTAGGGAGTTCCGTCCATGAACTGGCCCTGATTTAATACACTGACTTTACAATTTAGATTTTAACTTCAATTAGTGATTTAAACAAGTTATTTTTTAATGTTGCAGGACAAAATTAATTCAGTTTATCGAGTAGAATTGATCGTTGCATTGAAAGCCCCAAGGCCAGGGCCACCCTGTAGATAAAGTTTAGATAGAAAAGGCCTTATAAGCTGGTAAAAAAAAAACCGGTCAAGTGCGAGTCGGACTCGCGCACCGAGGGTTCCGTATTGAAGATTATTATCTTCAATACGGAACCCTCGGTGCTTGGTGACCGCAAAAGAAAATACTCATTTTGTTATAAGCTTTATTTTCCAGGCAATAAGGTCGATTTTGACTAGCCTAAATTTTAATACAGATTTTCTTAGTTTTTTTGTTATTTCTCAAAAACTGTATATAATGAACACTTTATTTTATTTTTCCCAGAAAATATAAGTAATTATCTATACGTCAGGATTTTTTTCAGAATTTTTGATTAATAAACTTCGGAGATAAGGGGGGGGAACGGTCCTTTTTTTAAAATTTTTGGCTTTAAATCAAAAAGTACATCACAGAAAATTTTCAAAAAAATAGTTTTGAAATGTGCAGATTAAGACCTTTCATATGACATCCCATTTGCTATAATCGAACCACTTTCATTTTTGAACCAATCATTCTAGACCCCTTTTCAATTATTAATAAAATTAATTTCATATTTTTTTTACTACAAATAGATGCGGGCAAGCAAGTTGTACAACTATGCCAAATTTCAAGTTGATATCACTTGTAGTTGCTGAGAAAACCTGCTGTGACATACAGACAGACAGACAACCAAGTCTCACCATAAGGGTTCCTTTTGTACGATTTTGGTACGGAACCCTAAAAAGGGGCTTTTTAAAAAGACACCTTTATTACTCAAAAACAAAACATTAATTCTCGTCATAAACATTGACCCTTACCAGGGATCGAACCCGGGACCGCTTCGTAGGCGTACTAACCAGGTTAACTGCATAAATAATACAATAAATATGTTTGTCATTCAGTTTGTATACAATAGAACAAGCAATGTATAACATTCCACACAGACACACAAGTCTGACTATTATACATTGATTGAATACTCATTACTCAGGCCAAGGCATTTAATTATCTGCATAAAGAATGAGTATCCAATCAATAAATAATAATACCTAATAAATTATTTCATTTTATTTATTATGACCAGGGTTTACTTTTGATGCCTTACTGCCGCACTCAGAGACGTCAATTAAATTTAATGCTTGATTAAAATAGCTGCTGTTTCTTTCTTCGCTATAGCAATAGAATAAGACAACACGTTACTAAACAAGCGTTAAATTTAATTGACGTCTCTGAGTGCGGCAGGATGACGTCAAAATGACATAATTTTATACACAGGCTGCTCTGCTTTCATTTGGCAGGTGTTTAGATGTAGGTACCTGGTACAAATAAAAAAATGAAATATAAGAAGCGGTAAAAATAAGAAGCGGTTTCTACATTGTTATCCCCCTGATTACAACGATCCAAAAATTACGTCTAACCTTATAATTGCTTTCTTTGTATCAGAAAAAAAAACAGATAAACTATCTAGAAAACTCTCTAACTAATCTCCCAAGAACAGCTTTACCTATTTCTAAAAACAAATTTCTATAACTCTAATATTAAAAGCCATATCGCCGCTCGCATTATACGAGTACTTGCTGTGAGCGGCTTCGGACTGAAGTTTGATTGCTTGTAGGTACAAGTTTTTAGGGTTCCGTACCCAAAGGGTAAAAACGGGACCCTATTACTTCCGCCTGTCTGTCTGTCACCAGGCTGTACTCATGAACCGTGATAGCTAGACAGTTGAATTTTTCACTGATGACTTATTTTTCATTTTTGTTTCTGTTGCCGCTATAACAACAAAAAGTCCTAAAAAAGGATAAAATATATATTTAAGTGTGGTCTCATACAAAAAACGTGTTGTTTTTGCCGTTGTTTGCTCGATATTAATAACGGTAACAGATGGACGTTTGAAATATTCACAGAATGTTTAGTTGTATTCACTTTAAAAATAAATGAGTAACTTAAATAATATAAATATTTATGGGGGGCTCCCATACAACAAACGTGATTTTTTATAGATAATGGTACGGAACCCTTTGTGCGCGAGTCCGACTCGCATTTGGCCGGTTTTTTATTTGAGTTTGGCGTGTTAGGTCTTGCATTTTCTTTATTGTCCAATATTTTTTTTGGGGAAGCCCAAGGCGTTCATTCCACGATCAGATAGGGGACGTATTAAAAGAGGGCCAGGTCAGGAGTACCCTAAACCCATAGACTATAGTTTTTGTTATCTATATATATAAAAGGCTAAACTGACTGACTGACATATCAATGCACAGCCGAAACTACTGTACCTAGAAAGTTGAAATTTGGTACAGGGGTTCCTTTCATGATGTAAGTGAGCACTAAGAAAGGATTTTCCGAAAATCGACCCCCAACGGGAAGAAATGGGGGGAGTAGCGGGAAACTAATTCTACGCGTACGAAGTCGCGGGGGTCCTCTAGTATTATTATAAATTCGAAAGTTACTAAGTTTTTGGTTTGATATGTTTTTACTTTTTTACAGCTAAACCAATTAAGCAAAGCAAGCCTTAAGCTCCAAAATGAAGTTATTAGGGTTCCGTACGCAAAGGGTAAAAACGGGACCCTATTACTAAGACTCCGCTGTCCGTTTGCCTTTTATATATATATATATATATATATATAGATTAGATAAGTACCTATGGATGTGTAGGATGAATACTTTCTACCATTAGTATTTAATCAAAAGTTAAATGAGATAAAACAAATATTAACCGTATTGTATTTCTATTTCTAGCTCACTTGTTTCTGTCCAAATTCTCTCAGCCATTTGTGGATTCGATGTCATTTTAAATAATAAAGAACACTTTGTCAGTTCTTAAATAATTGAAGTTGTCTCAAGAAAGAAATGAGATGAGATATAAATTCATAACAAAATATCAGTGTTGGGGAATTTTATAAAGTTGACATTTAATTTTAGACGTTTTAGATTTAAAAATATAATTTTAACTGGCTTTAAAAAGGATGAGGTTCTATGTCCGACTGTGTATGCTCTTTTTATTTGATTGCTGTGTATTATCTCAATAATTTACACACGATTAAGTCACACATTCGTAATCCAATGTTGGTTTAATTAAATGGTTTTGGTTAAATTATTTAAGTCAAAACAAAAAAATACTACTAAATTATATTTCAAATTTAATGTTTATAATTACAATTGATTAAAACTTTTTAAGTATAATATTGAGTTGAAAATAAGCATTTATAGACGGCCATCTTACCCCGTGTTGTTTAGGGTTCCGTACAAAAAATGAAAAAACGGAACCCTTATAGGATCTCTCGTGCGTTGTCTGTCTGTCCATCTGTCTGTCACAGCCAATTTGCTCCGAAACTACTAGACCGATTGAGTTGAAATTTGGTACACATAATATGTAAATTGATGACCCAAACACAGATGTGCATTTTTTTTTAAATGAACGTCATTTTCGCGTGTCGAATTAGGAAATTAAAAAAAGTTTTGCTGTGTCATATATCAAATGAAAGGGCTCGTTATGAGGATTTCGAATATATTTTTGTTATTATTGTAAAATAAATAGTTTTGATTTTATTCATGAAAGAAGACGAAAATTGACCGATGCCCCATGAATTTAAAAAAAAAAATACAATATATAGTTCATTGCTTGTAGATTACAGGAAAACCTATAAGACTAGATAAAAAAAAAACGTATTTCCGTACATGTACGGAACCCTCTCCTCGCCCCAGTTCAACTCGCACTTGGCCGGTTTTTATGGCTTCGAGAAGGCGAACGACTACACAGGCCACCTGATTCCAAGTGGGATCTGTGACCCATACACATTTGCATTCTCAGGACTACAATCTTAAGACTGTAATCCTAAGACCACAAGTGTTCAAAATGTTGTGTTCCGGTGTGATAAGACAACCGGTGAAACTAGCATAGAGGGATTTCATTTTAGTCTTTTTCCTCAGGATTGGCAACACATTTGCTGTCTTAGGATTGCAATCCTTAGATTGAAGCTTTGAAACTGCAAATGTGTATGGATCACAGATCCACTTCCCATCAGGTGGACTGTGTGCTCGTCTGCCACATCCACCCCTTAAAAAAAAACTAAAATCTACCACCAACGCGAAGTATTTCTACTTCCACGGCTTGTAGCGTCTAATATTTGCTTTCACAATACCAAATAGTAACCCCGAAATAGCTTTAGAAGTCCAAAAATCACGTGATCAAAGACATCTGTCATTTCAACAGATTGTAAAAGGCTTTCAAGGAATTATACTTATTCCCTTTGGATATCTGAGTAGCCTTTTTCCCCTCGGGGAGGTTACATTAATTGTCTAAAAACATTGGATTTTTATTGTTATCTTTTGAAAGGGTTTTTGAACGTCTTTGAAAAAGGGTTATTTTATTATGACAATGGTTCTTTTATTAGAATTTAAAAGCGTTTTTCTTGATGTTTGTATGTTGTTTGTAAGGGTGTGGGCACTGGCAAGATTTGACCCGTCAGTGAATAGGTATACACTATTTTTGACTGTGGTCATTTATTGAGTATTTTAATGCTTGTCTACCAAGCTACCCTAACTGTTTAACGGCCGAACCCTATATTCAAACCGCGGACAAAAAAGGCTTACTTCGGATTTGAAGTAAGTAACACCCGTATTCACAAACAATACTTAAGGGATCCTTCACTGAGTAACCGCACTGCGTTCAATACAGCTTTGTGATTGGTCCTTTTTGACCGACCTTTTGTTTATGAGACGATTTGAACCACCCTGTGCGTTCGTGAGTACTGTGAGACCTCATAGTAACGTTTGTGAATACGGGTGTAAGCCTATCTGTTCGCGGTTTGCATAGGCAACAAATATAACACCAAAATTAGTAAACGATCACCAAATTAGGTTAGGTTAAGTTAGGTTAGTTTTTGGTGATGATTTAGTATAGATGAATTACCGAGAGCGTGGAATTGCATATGTAGTGGTATCATGTCTTTATAGGCATTCTATATTTAAATTTCCTCTACTTCTTATACCATCAGCATAAAAAGAGTTTTGTTATATATTAACCCCCTTACTAATAAACGTTGAGTAACGGTTGTATAGCTATACAATGTTTTGTCCTTATCTGTCATTGTGACATTTGAATTTGACAGATAAGGACAAAACATTGTGTAGCTATACCACCGTTACTCAACGTTTATTAGTAAGGGGGTAAATAAGTAAGTACAAAAATAATGCCAGTGTCAAATTCTAAATACTTTTTACAATGCACTAAAATATACGTCTTATTGTACATACATATATACCTTCACGCCTGTAAACCCAGAGTGGGGTAGGCAGAGCAGAGCTATACAATTACCTACAACTTTAAAAACTATTTTATTGGATACTCGCAATTTTCATAATTATTTTGGCTGGGCACATGCGACTGTAAGTTAAACCGTTTGCAAAAAATATGGCAGAAAGTAACAGTAATTTTGGTCCGATTGAGAGTCAAAGTAAACAAATAATTTTTCATCTCACTAGCTCGGAAAGCCCTTTTTGTTTGTTTGATATCTATTGAGAAAATCGCTTTTTATCCACATGTGAAGAAAGAGTTTTGACATTTGAAGGCAGCTTAATTTTTTTTCTTTTGTTTTATTCCAGTGGGAAAGGCAAAAGACATTCAAATCAAATCAAATCAAATCATTTATTAATTAAAAACAGGTTTCATTACATGAAATATCTGTCAGACTCCAAACTAGGCTGGGCCTGTATCTTGGAATCTGCAATTGCGATCAATAAATTGAATTACATTAATAAAATAAATTCTCGAAACTGCTAAATGAACTTAAACTTAAAAATCTAACAAGAGTGAAAACAAAAGAAACAGAAATAAAACAAATTCTTAAAAGTAAGTATTCAACGGAACTTAAACTTAAAATCTGTCAAGAGTGAAAACAGAAACTTAAAATAAAACAAAATTCTCGAAAGTAGACTTAAGAACTTAAACTTAATTAAATCTGGCAAGAGCAAACCAGTACCTATAAAGAAAATACGCAAAGAATCTACAAACCAAAAACTTTGGTAAATATGAAGGGTGTGAGCAAGTGCGCGTGTGTGTGTGTGTGTGTGTGTGTGTGTGTGTGTGTGTGTGTGTGTGTGTGTGTGTGTGTGTGTGAGTATGCGTGTGAGCGCATGTTTATGTTTATGCATGTGAGTGTCCTGCATAGGTAAGGCATAATTTACTAATAAGGTTTTCTGTCTCATCATAGGACAGTGAGGGGAACCATTGTTTTAGTATGCCCTTAACTTTGGAAACAGTAAGAAGTTTAATATCATGATATTTGCAAATATTGTTGTAGACGTAGAGGTGGGAAAAGGCTGGGGATCTCCTAGCCATGTCGGATCTGAATGGGGGTAGTGTAGTCCTAAAAATACGCTTCGTCAGCATCTCTTGGTAAAGTGCAGAGTTTTGGGCTTTTAACAAGTTGCTATGTGTGCTAGTTACTGCTTTAATGGCAAACAGCCTAGTCAAGGCATACAGCCTAGTCAAGGCAGCTTAAGTGATATTTGACAGCTAAAAAAACGTAAAACGTTAAGTGCTGAATTTTAACATCACAATTAATGAATTGCATCGAGTAAAAAACACAAAAAAAAATTGTATTGACAAAGAGGTAAATAAATAATTATTGATAGTAAAAACCCTTATTTATATTTTCCTCGCTGTAGTGAGGTGAAAAGTTTTGTGTTATACACGGGTGAAAAGTTATTTTACGTCTCGTGTGTTGAAACACTCGCTACGCTCAGGATTCTATTTTTGAACCACTCGCTACGCTCGTGGTCAATCATAGAATCCTTTCGCTAGCTCGTGTTTCAAATGAACACTCGCAGGTAAAATACAATTTCCCCCCCTTGTATAACAAATAACTATTAACTGTCATAAATATTTTGAACTCGAACTAATGATAAATTTAAATTCACCTTACACCACTGCCCAATTCATTGGAAAAGCTACAGGTGTTTCTCTCTCGACTATTTATAAAATTATGACTAATAGTAAGAGTGACAAATTCAAAGAAACGAAAATATTCCCCTCTCCGAGTAAAAAAAAGTTACGTACGGTCCGTCGGCAGCAGATGATTTTGATCAAGAAGTCATCAGGAGAACTATATATAATTGTGATCTGTCCCATAAGCAATTTCCAACCTTAAAGATGAAAATTTAAATAAATGATAGCGATTAAAAGCAAAAAAAAAGGACATACCTACTTATTCCACTTGTTTAGGGTTAATGAGATTTCGGGCGTCCTCTAGTCTTAATATAATTATCAAATTTAGTCAACGTCAATGCCAACGTGCTAGAAAATTTTCGTACTAAATAACGACACGAGAGCTGAGGGGCTAGACGGTGCATTACGCTAGCTAGCGTTTCTATTCGTTACGTTTTTAAACCAATCGCGTCACTTGTAGATGACGTGATACGAAAAGTCACGTGATCTACCAGTGACGCGATTGGTTTACAAACGAAACGAATAGAAACGCTGGTTAGCGTAATGCATCTTGTCTAGCCCCTGTGATTCCAATAGCCATACAGATTATCCTAATGACGTCACATTTTGGCTCCATTTGCAATGTACAGTCGAGTTCATAAATATGTATACACTTTAGTACCTTGTCTATTTAATGTCATGTTTAAACTGCCATATAGGAATAGTCACAACGATTTAAAAGTGACAAGGTACAGTCAAAAGCATAAATAAGTGATCATTTGTGTACCTTGTCGCTTTCAATCGTTCACAATTTTGTATAACATTTCAAACACGACGTTAAAGTGACAAGGTACATAAATGATCACTTATTTGTGCTGTTGACTGTACTAAAGTGTATACATATTTATGAACCTGACTATACATTATATGTTCGGCACTGATTGTATGACGCGTACTTTCTGCTATAAAAGGGGCTTGTTTAAGGGCCCCTAAACCTGAGTAACAGTAATTTGTAAACCAATTTAAGAGTCGTAACATTGTCACTTAACGAGCTCGGTTTAAATTTAGTTAATTGTTAATTAACATTTTACAAGTTGTATTCTATCTTTAACTGAGTTTAAAGGGGGTATATTAATCCACGTTTATCCAAAACAACCTCCTGTGTCACACTAATTCTGCCCGCTTAACCCAATAAAGCAATTTCAATTCTATTCTGTTAGTAATGAGGTTAACATTTCTACAGGAGTTATCTGAGATAGGTACTGCCTATGAAAATGAAAATGAAAATGAAAATCTTTATTCAGTAAGTAGGCCCTGTAGGTACCTTTACATGTCCAACTCTACCAGCTCTTCTCAAGAGGAGACCACCGCTGAGAAGAAACGCCGCAAGAAACTCAGCTAATGGCTAAGGAGGGTAGAATTGACGTAGTCCCAAACTAAGCTCTAGGCTTGTACTATGGGTACTAGACAACGATAAACATACTTACATACATACATACCTACATTAAATCACGCCTGTTTCCCAGAGGGGTAGGCAGAGACCACTTCTTTCCACCTGTTACGATCTTGGCAAATCTCTTTCGCTTCTTCCACATTCATACATCGAGTCATGCACGCACGTCGGTTTCGGGTACTTAAAATTCGGCCCCTTTCCAGTATTTCTCCGATTTGATTCGAAAAAGTACGCCTAGGGCGGCCCCTTCCGACCCTTCCACTCACTTTCGCTCTGTATATCTCTTTCGTCAATCTTCTTTCATCCATCCTTTCATAAACATATACATATATAGAAAAATACAATAACACAAAATATTTGTCGTTACTGGGGCTCGAATCTAGGGCCTAGAACCATCTAGGCTAACTGTGTCGTCAATATAACTTGATTCTTGTCATTTACGACGCGTTACTAGCCTAGTTGGTTAGTATAGTGTCCCTGTCTACGAAGCTAGCGGTCCTGGGTTCAAATCCCGGTAAGGGCAGATATATGTGTGACTAGAAGACGCTCGCGACTTCGTACGCGTAGAATTAGTTTCCCGCTACTCCCCCCATTTTTTCCCGTTGGGGGTCGATTTTCGGAAAATCCTTTCTTAGTGCTCACTTACATCATGAAAGGAACCCCTGTACCAAATTTCAAGTTTCTAGGTACAGTAGTTTCGGCTGTGCGTTGATATGTCAGTCAGTCAGTTTAGCCTTTTATATACAGTGTGTAAATGGTATACGGGTGTTTATTAAAAATGGACATAGATTAAGACTCTAATAATCATAAACAGAAAGAATTATTTTGATTACGCTAACGTATACACCGTTATTAATTTTTGAACATACCATCGACCCGCAATGTACATCTAATTCCATCTGTCATCATTTTGAAACATCATTAATTGCGTTTTTAATTAATTGCTTTTTTTGTTATACATTGCGTGTTAAATTATTTTGTATGGTTATTTTTTTTTAATTTAATTTTAACAAAAGCTGCCTAAATGTGCTCATTAGGGGCTATACTAACCACAGTTAAAAGGAACGCCCGTATACCATTTACACACTCTATATAGATAATAGAAGAGCGCGAATATTTGTTCCTGAGTCATGGATGTTTTTTATGTATATATTTCTCTAAGTATTTATATCGTTGTCTAGTACCCATAGTACAAGCCTAGTCTGGTTTGGGACTAGGTCAATTGGTGTGACATTGTCTCCTGATATATTTATTTATTTATTATTTATTTAATTGATGCCGTCTTGGATATATTTAAAATATTTATATTTCACTTATGTGAAATTGGTTCACGTGTTTTGAATTCATGAAATATTTGATGCTGAAATAAAAGAAGCTATTTCAAGGAAAAGATCGATCGTTAAATAATGTTTTTAAGTATTTTTTAATGTTTACCTACTTTAAAAATAAATAAATTTATTTTTCAGTTTGTAAGAAATAAATACTGAATTTAACACCTTTTTTAAAATAAATGCTTTTCACTCTTTGTTTGAACAAGGTGTATTTCGCCAATGCAATGTCGAGTTTTAGACAAGCACCATGGTCCATGGTCCATGGACTTATTAGAGAAACAAGTCCATGGATATCACACGCGAGGACAATTGTTCGGTAAAAGAGTATTTTCTCTAATGGACTAAACAGAAGCACATGGGGTTAGCTCCACGCGCTTCTGCCAAGTCTCTCTAAGTCCCTTAAATTCTTGATTCGATTTCATCTTTTTTATCAAATAATAGGTAATTAGTTACCGACGACTAACCGTAATTTATCCGACACAAATAGACATACACAAAACAAGAACTAGTGAAATAAAAACTTTCACAATCAAATTAATTTCTAATTTTAAACATCAAACCAAAGATGCCATTTAAAAATACTACATTAACAACTGAATTTCAAATTTCGATAGAGGTGTTGCCAACTCAAAGGCACAGATTCAGCGCGCGTCGGATATTATTTTCACGGTTGGCAGCACTGTAACGAGAAAAGGAAGACGTGCGCAATTTGACTTGGCTGTCTAAGTTTTACCTGTGCCTTTTGAGAGATTACGTCGGGATTGCATTTATTATAAATGTTTATTTATAGTTTACTGAGAATGGTATTTGAAATAGAATGTATTCTTGAATAAATTTATACTAAGATAATAATTGTTAATAACTAATAAGAGACAGAGCGGATTTTTGTTAGTTCGTTTTTATGTGCCTAGTAGCCGTAGCTATGGTGCAGTGGCACCTTATTAAAAAACAACCAACATTTGAAAGGTACTTTATTCTACATAGACAAATCAAATCAAAATCAAAAAGATATCTAGATAGACATGGTTATATATTATTTACCTATATTATTCAACCGGCGAAGTCGGGTCCGCTAGTTAGAAAGCACGTACTTAGTTTAAAAAATAATTAGTCTTAAAACTAACTCTGTAAAATAGTTATTTATGTAACTGGTACATAATGAGGCCTCTTAAGGTACGAGAGCCGAGGTTAGAGCGCGAGCTTGCGAGCGCTCTAATTATAGGCACGAGTACCTTAAGAGCTAATTATGAACCGTTGCATACATAACTTTTTCTACAAGCTTAAAATGATAATGATAAAAATAAACAATCGCTAACTATTCTCGTATACCTACTTTACTCGATTTTTCTGCTAACAAATTACTTGTCATCAAAGACATTTTCACTATTCCGATGCGCGATAATAGTTGATAAATGAATTTTATTGATAAATGTAAACAAATTTCATGCGAATTTTAATAGATACTAAAAACAGTTCTATCAAATTATCATAAACAAGTTGGAATGCCAAACGAAACGCCATTTTGTTGATATCCATATTGAACGTAACCATGGTAACCAAATAACAAATCGATGGATATTAACCATCTATTTTTAGTAATTGAATAAAAATGTTATTTTAAACACATATTTAGTCTCAAAATTAATTTTATTTTTAATATACGTAATTTTAATTGGTGTTAAAATGTTTTTAACGGTTTATATACAAATTATTAGGATGTCAAGTGTTAACTAAACGCCAAGACTGATATCCGGAATGACCGTTACCATGGTAATAACAATGCTATAATAAATTATAGCACTGTTATTACCATGGCAACGCTAATTATAGAATTGTTTTTACTCTTCGGTTACGCTATAGGTGGTATTCTGACACCATTAACGATATCAATATTAGCGGTTTATAGTACGCGAGTAGAAAAACACCTTAACGAAGCTGGTGGCTGAAATACTTGTGTATGTTTTTTTTTTCGAGTCTTCGAGTGTTTCTATCATGTTTCTATCTACATATTTTTTAAGTATAATAAGTGCATATGTAAAACACTTGGGTGCGCCAAAGTTCATATAAAAATGCAACTCCGATTATTGGAACTCCGAAATTTTTTCTCATACCATTTTACATCATAATGATCACTCTTCATACTCTTCATAATATTTTTGAATACTAATGATCGGAACTCATATTCATCTGGACTTATAACGCCAATATTCATGGAACCGTACACTTTTCAGAATTTCTTAAATATCTAATATCTTACGTGTAGATAAAATTAGGTTAGGTTAGGTTAGATTTATAAAAATCCTCAAAAAGTGACAGATTCTTAAAAAAATGCATTATGTGTTGCGACAATTATGATTTAAAAAAGTATGAACAAAAAAGTATGAACAAAATTTTTCGAACAAATGATGAGTATAGACACAAATCGTTATTTGTATAAAAAATCTAAAGACCAATTTTATATGAGCCAATATGGACCCAAAACACTTCCTTGTAAAAACTGATAACAAAAAAAAGAGTCGAAAAAAAAATACGTCCTCTTCTTTTTAGTCGGTGAAAACGTTTGTGGAAAGGCAAACTAATCCCTTATTCATTATTACTTTATGTCGATATACATATTGTTTAGTCTCCATAGCAGGCATTATATTTCACCTTGTATCTTAATTTGTCATATTTTGTGAAAATCAATGCCTTCCGTCAATCAATCACCGCGAATTCAAAAACGGAACAAAACAATTTTCATAATGATAAAATAACTATTTTTGTTAATCAACCTGGCAACCCAATAGTTTAATTAATTCACGAAAGTAGCCAGCCTAGGTCCCTCGGGCGTTACAACGTGTCGAAACAAAGTTAGGAGGTTTAAATGCGGAAGGCCAATTATATTTAAATACATACATTAAATCACGGCTGTTTCCCAGAGGGGTAGGCAGAGACCACTTCTTTGCACCTGCTACGATCTTGACAAATCTCTTTCGCTTCTTCCACATTCATACATCGAGTCATGCACGCACGTCGGTTTCGGGTACTTAAAATTCGGCCCTTTTCCAGTATTTCTCCGATTTGATTCGAAAAATTACGCCCTTCCGACCCTTCCACTCACTTTCGCTCTGAATATCTCTTTCGTCAATCTGCTTTCATCCATCATTTCCAAATGACCGAACCATCGAAGCATGCCCTTTTCAATCTTAGTCACTACATCTTCTTTTAGTCCACATTTCTCTCTGACTATTTAAATAATTTTGAACAAAGTTTTAAATATAGGAATTCTTATGCTTTGTTACGCGTTTGACAGTGAAACAACTTTTCTACTTATATGACTTCTTTCTCCAGTTAACATCGATAATGTTACACCGACGCCTAAATCGTGTAGCTGTGAAAATTTACATATTTTTTTTAGATCGAATCAAGTCCGATTTCCACGATTTTTGAATGTGTTGTAAGTTGTTATGAAAAACGGGCCAAGTGCGAGTCGGACTCGCGCACGAAGGGTTCCGTACCATTATCTACATATACAACATTAGACATTATTATAACCTTTTTTAGTCTACCTGTTGCCGTTATTAATATCGAGCAAAAAACAGAAAAAAAAACACTTTTGTTGAATGGGAGCCCAATCGTTTCCCAAGTTTTTAATTTGCAAACACAACTTTTTTCCTGCAACTATATTTTAGGATTTATTTCAGTACCATCGTGTAGAACCCTATAGGTTAGGTTAGTTTTTATAAAATCCTGAAATATTTACGGTTACACAAAACAAAGCGGGTTGGCAAATGAAAAGTTGGGAAACGACACATTTGGCAAACATATTTCGCCGAAACAAAGGTAACCCGTGTATGAACTGAGTACAGTCTTGCCAAGCTACGGTTACTAAAACTGTTCTAAACCGCCAAACATGCGATTCTGTTTCCATCGAGCGAAGAAGCAATCACGATCACGACTCGCCAACGGGGAGGCCATTGTTTCCCGCCAAATCAGACCGTAGGTACGAACACTATCATCGACGTCGTATATGTCGATAAAGTTATATTAATTAAAGTTTCGATTTTTTTTTCGATATTAATTACTTAATTAATACCTACTGTTATAAATCTATAACATGACTTAATCGCGTAAAAACATTAATATAGCTCCACTGGTGGTAAAATGGTCTTGGAAATTTAACGCATATGTAATCTGCGACTATTGGCAGGATCCATCAATGGAATCGAGTGAACCTTTTGTGCTGTCAGGGACCCAATTCTCGTGAGTTAGAGATGATTTTTCCTGCGAGATATGTCAGTTGATAGTGCATATCGCATGAAAAATCATCTCGAAGTCACGAGAATAAGGGTCCAGATCCAGATTATTTATTTATTTATTTATTTATTTATTAGACTGCAAAATGGATTTAAGTGGTTTTTTTGTACATTTGGATTCATCAGTAGCTTATCATAAACTATGTTTAAGCTTAACCATCAATGGATTCTAGTCAACACTTATTATACTCAGATCCATTAATGGATTGTAATAGAATAGATTGTAATATGTGCGAAGCGCCATCAAAGGATCCTAATAAACTTGTAATAGTCTCGGATAAATTCATGAATTACAATACAGCGCAATTAATAGATTCAAGACGACATCAAAGTAAATTAAAATCCACATATGGATCCTAGTCTAAAAAAGTTTACATTAATCCATTAACAAATTCTATAAGATGTTATAATTCACCAAACTTAATTATGGATCATAGTGTAGGTACATAAAGTACGGTCGAATCCATTGATGGATCTGAATGCACAAAAGGTTCACTCGACTCCGTTGATGGATCTTAATTCTGGATCCTAGTGGCCGTAGGGCAAAAGCCCTTGGACCACAGTCGATACTAGCTTGGCAAAAAAGAGTTTGAAGCAGTGAAAGGTAGAATTACAATATTCCCAAGTGGCACCCACCACAATAAGCATCAGATGTGGGTTACAAACTTATATCATATTACTAAAAGTGCTCTTAAATTTTTCAAGCTCCTTGCCAACCTGTACTTAACAATCAATTAGGATGTACCTATACCTTCTCGAAAAAATATCGATAAAACCTAACATTGTGGCACATCACTAAACCTGTTGAACGGGCAATTTTCTCTTCAAAAGGGTTTTAGGATAAACGCACCTTTGCGGGAAAATCACGACAATCTTCTTGTTTAATTTACTTCGTTTATTGCAGTGTACGAAAGACATCTTGTGTAGCATGGGTCGCCGAATTATTAGGGACATTACATTAATTAGTTTTTTCGAGCAGCAATGTAATGCAAAGTTTTATTGGACACTTCTGAGAAGCAAACTTAATTTCATTTCAGATATCAGTCGTTAACTTGTTACCGATACATTTGCGTGCCGATTATTTTTAAATGTTTTGTTCTATTAATTTTGTTATGATCATTAAGGTTTATAATTTCAGCACTTAAATTATATGTTCTTATGAAAAACGCAGACTATAGATCAAGCCCCACGTTGGGCGCCAATTAACGCATACAACGCTTTACCTACTTCCTGATTTTAATACAAATCTGACACCAAATGGAGTTCGTGGTACTGAATGCTAACTTTTTCTAGTTCATTTTGAACTGTAGAGTTTAATTAAGTCAAGAATGCCATGATATTTTATTAGACAACGTAAATTTTAAAGTACTTTTCATGTTAGGGATTACTGAGTCCGGCCATCGAAACGTGATACTGAAAATGACCGAGAAATTTAAAATTGTAGCTATAGTATGCCTATTTGGGCTAGAGTTAAACAATGTTGATGCTTTAGTCATTATAAGTATTAAGTTGAAAGCTAATGACAAAAGCATTTCAATTTTTTAATTGTAGCTCAAAGCTACAATTTTTAAATTTCGCGGTAAATTTCAGTATCACGTTTCGATCGCTAGACTCTAGTAATCCTTAACATGAAAAATACTTTAAAATAATTGTTTTTAAAAGTTTTCCCTAAAACAAACTCTTCAAAAGTTTCCTTTCTCTTTCTTAAATGTACAGTCTTTGAGCACTTAGAAAGTGCTTCAGGTTTGTAATCTCTCTCATTCGCTCTTAATAAGGACGTATGAGAGCGAGTGAGAGGCAAGTACAAACCCGACGCACCTTGAGCTATCGCACTGTAAGTATAACGTTACCTTAGAACTTATAAAACCAGCCTTAAGGCTCAATTTCATTGGTCGATATTCCGCATACTTGTAGCAAATTGGCAATCCATTGACGAGTTGTTTTGACATTATTGAGCAGGGAGCTATTACAGCGATGCAATGTATCACGAAAAGCATGCGCTATCGACCAATGAAATTGAGCCTTAAGGTCTATTAATAAAGCATTATTCCCTGATATTTATTTATATAAAACCTGCTACAAACTAATAATAACCGTAAATAAGCGACGATCTCCACTTTTCATCGATTTATGAGGCAATATTCTTGGACACGAAACTTTATTAAATTTTTGATTTATTTCTTATACCATGCAAGTTGCATTTATTTTACAATATTTTTCCACAGCGCATAATAGAAAAACAGATGTTTATAAAAAAACGATCAAGTACGATTTGGACTCGCGCGCCGAGGGCTCCGCACCGCCGTACAGTAGATATTATGTTTTCTTTAAAGCAAAAACCAGGAAATACACAAACAAAACCAATCAACAATTACAAATTAAAACTAAAACTATGCCTAATTAAAAAATAAATTAAACAAAAATAAAAAAAGGTTTTTTTCTTTCAATGCGGAACCCTGAAAAGGGACCCAAGCGAAACTAATAAACCTAGTTAAACTTAATTTATCAAAGATAAAGTTAATTTTTCAAAGTTGTTCATGAAATACGCAAGAAATTGCAAACTAGAAAGTTTTTGTAATTTTTCTTTGACTTTGCAGTCTTCAGCGAGTTTCCTTTTAATGTGACTTGGCCGTACTTTTGTACTATTTTTAAGTTGAAGTGTAACAAGAAGCTTGTTTTTAGGGTTCCGTACCTCAAAAGGAAAAAACGGAACCCTTATAGGATCACTTTGTTGTCCGTCTGTCCGTCTGTCTGTATGTCAAGACCCTTTATCTCGGGAACGCGTAGAGGTATCGAGTTGAAATTTAAACCATATACTCAAGTCTACAGTCCCTTGAAGCTGTGAAAAAATCAAACTTCTAAGTTAACGTAAAAAAAAAGATACCGTTTATGCCGCTAAAAACCTATATTTCGACACTCTCAAGGGAATCAAAATTTATAGGGTATTTTCCGTTGAACTAGAACTATGAAATTTGGCAAGTAAAACCGTCTCACACTACAAATATAGGGAAAAATCTGAAACCAAACATTTTTAATTAAATCACAAAAAAAACAGGGTCTTTATGCAAGGAACGAAGGCGGTGAATTTTGAATTGAGTTAACCGTGTCATTTGCGGAACCCTCGGTGGGCGAGTCCGACTCGCCTTCGCCTTGTCCGGTTTTTTATTTTTATTTAAGAAAATTAAAAATACTTGTCATCCTATAACATTTATCAGTTCCTAAAAGAAATACCCTACTCTGATGTATGGTAGTGAATGTTGGGTGTGGCAGGACAAGCATGAAAGTCGTATAAATGCAGTTGAATCGCGCTCTTTGCGTAGTATGTGTGGTGTGAAACTGACTGATAGAGTAAGGAATGAAGAAGTCAGAGAGAAATGTGGACTAAAAGAAGATGTAGTGACTAAGATTGAAAAGGGCATACTTCGATGGTTCGGTCATTTGGAAAGGATGGATGAAAGAAGATTGACGAAAGAGATATACAGAGCAAAAGTGAGAGGAAGGGTCGGAGAGGGCCGCCCTAGGCGTACTTTTTCGAATCAAATCGGAGAAAAACTGGAAAAAGGCCGAGTTTTAAGTACCCGAAACCGACGTGCGTGCATGACTCGATGAATGTGGAAGAAGCGAAAGAGATTTGTTAGGATCGTAGCAGGTGGAAAGAAATGGTCTCTGCCTACCCCTCTCGGAAACAGCCGTGATTTAATGTATGTATGTGTGTAAAGAAATTTAAAATACTCAAAGTACCAGTAAGTACTCGTTTTCGTCGTAAATTAATTTATTTGCAGCCTTTACACGTGCCGTTTGCATACGGTTAACAAACAAAGGAAAAATGTTATAAGCGCCTTAATATTTTGACTGGCAGTATGAAAATAACGACACGAGGCAGTCTCCCAAATCAAAAAGGTTTCAAGCGCATATAGACTTCATATATAATCCTGCCGTTTTATGGCCGGGAGTATTTAATAAAGCTGGGCATTCACGGACGCGCCGTTTGTCTCGGTGACATATGGAGTGTATACAGCTGGATGGGCGTAATATTTTGACTATATTCACGGACGCGCCACGCCACGCCTCAACGGTGCGACATCCGGAGCAGACTGATTAAAAAGTGGCAGGCAGAGAACGCATTCAAGACTATGCCATTTGGCTTGCCGCGGAGCTGTGGCGTGATCCAAAGATGAACACATTCACGATAGTTCCATTCGGATTGCGCGTTGGCGCGTCGCGCTGGCTTTCTACCATTTGGAAATCCAACGGACCGCGCCAAGTACTTTTAAACGCTACAGTTTTGACAGTCACGGATCGATTTTGGCGCGGCGCTGCTCTATTCGGCTTGTTGGAGCGGTCGTGAATGCCCAGCTTAAGAGTCAAAAGAAAAACAAAGAACATTTACCAACCAGTACAATAGCCCTTTTCGGGGACGTTCATAGGTTTCCCTTTATATGGGTCTAAAACTCTACCCCTTTCATGGATTTCATTGAGCGTAGGCATACATTCTTTTCTCAAACTTATTCGGTGATTAGCTTTTGTTTGCCAAACAATCAAGCGACATAACCTTTGTTTTTTAATAAGTCAAATAAGTGTATGAAACAGTAGATTGTAGGGATGTAACGATTCGGTCGGTACGATTACGATTTAATAGTTATTTATTAGTTTAATATATAATATATTAAACTAATAAATAACCGATGCATTACGATTTTAAACAAGAGTTAAAAAAAAACTTTTATTACTTTTACCCAAGTTAAACACTATCATTGATTTAAACAACTAGATAGGGTCTTCCGAACAAAAATGACACATATGTTTGGCCAAAAAACAGTAGCGACACCTATCAGATTGCTTATAAACTACGTCAAACTACGTCAAACTACGTCAAACTACATAGAACTAGATACTAAACGTGGCCGGGTAACCAAACAACAGCTGTATTTATTACAATAATATTAAGAATGCTTGAAAATATGGTTTAACTCGAGTAATACATTACTTAATATGCTTACCGGAAAAAAGAAACTCCATCCTTGGTTTTCGATACTTTTGAGGTACAATTATTGCACTTGCTTATGACGCAACATGGCATTTTTGATTTTTACTAGTACGTACGACTTGGTGCGAAGTTGAAACGTCACTGTCACGATTTGGTACTAGATTCTTAGATTTAGCACCAATTTAATCGCCCGTTTTTTGTACTAGAGGCCAGTCCATACGAAGTAATATATTAAGTCTATGAACACTAACCACTTTCTTAATAGCTTTCTATGAAACACTAATATAATGTCATTTGCAAGGCCTTTTATCTCAGTTTTCTTTGTATGGAAATCACATACATACATACATACCTTCACGCCTGTAATCCCAGAGTGGGGTAGGCAGAGCTACAGAATAGAGAATGTCAACCAGTTTAGATTTTTGGCTTATCGTATTCTTCATTAAAAACAAAAAAATGCTGTAAAAAAATCATTTCGATACGTCTAATAGTTTCCGAGATATTGAATTTTAAACTTCGTATGCGGCGCTCGAAACCCGGCGGCTAGCGCTCACGGATGATGACGTCATCGTTTGGCTGCGGTACGCGCCCTTATATGAATGAGTGAGTTTACAGGGCTTCTATCTTTTTAACCGTAATAAATAGACAGTTGAAATTTTCACAGAATACGTGTTATTATAGATTCTATCGATTAAATTTTTAAAATGAACAATAAATCAAATCCCAAGAGGGGTCCCCGTACAAAAACCATGAAAAAAACCATTTTTTTTTGCTTTTTTATATGGATTGTATTTCAATAATGGCTTCTTATTTTGATGCGATTTTAAGCTTAAGTTCTAGTCTAATTTTCATACTTTACGACTAAATAGAAATCTCAAGTAAAACTGCTACAAATAGGTGACAAAGCTGATTTTATCAACACGATGTTTTAAGCGGTCACCCATCCTGTTTTAGACTACGCTCGTAGTTGCTTAACTTTGGAAGTCGTAATTTTTTACGAATTCGTTTTGATGTGACTATGATAGTTATGGATATCCATTGTTTTGTTTTACATACAGTTTAACCTGTTTAACTAAACTAACTGTCCGTTGCTGACCGGCTTTTCTGTTTGTAATGTTTGTCGAATAAGTTGGTTAAATAAAAATAGAATAATAATCAAGCACTTTTAATTTAGGGTTCACCGTATTCTACATAAAAATACCAAAACATTAATGCAAAAAACCGGGCAACAGCCTGTCGAACCATGCTCAGTGTAGGGTTCCGAAGCCGTTACTACAAACAAATTAGACCTCGCGACAAACTTAACTTTGCCGTTGGAAAACTGTTATCCCCATACATCGATATAGGTCGCGGTCAGTTTACCAACACCGCAAATAAGTTTTCGGCAGGTATAAACATTTAAACCGTTTAACTCAAGAGCTAATGAAGTCTACTTAGTCGTGATAGTTTTCCTTTGAAGATATTTTTCATATTTTTTATTTGTAGTTTTGGCTGTAGTGGGGAGGGGACGACGACACTTGACTCTAACAAAAATTTGCGCTTTAAAGCTTTTCATAAACGGATACCTTAATTGAAATATTGTTTTCACAAATCCGCAATATTTTGGAAAGACCTATACAACGACACCCCACACTATGGGGTAGACGAGAAAAAAAAACTTCCCCACGTTACGTAAAAAAAAAAAAAAAAACATGATTTTACTTTTATTTAAGTATGTTGGCGTGACTAATATGTATATTCATGCCAAATTACACGTTTCTAGTACTAAGAGAAGACACACACACACACACACACACACACACACACACACACACACGCACGCACGCTATCTAAGCTATCTTGCATACATGAAATAACAGTAATAATGCTCAAAAACAGTTCAAAAACTACCTACTTGCTACAGCGGCCGCTAATACCAACAACTAGCGAGAGAGAGAGAGAGAGAGAGAGAGAGAGAGAGAGAGAGAGAGGCGGTCTAGGTACCTAACTTATGGCGAGTGAGCCACTTGGCAGCGCCCGCCCGCGAAATTTGAAATCGATGAAATGAATAAGTACACAAAATATCAGAACTACTACCTAGGTCAATCAAAAACTCATGTTTTATAGTTCATTATTTTATACGGTACCTAGCGATATGAATTCTACATTAGATACGACATTTGTAAAGAAAGGGCTATCACCAAAGTTAAGTAAACACCGCTTAAACATCGTGTAAGATTTTGTTGTTTGTTGTTTTACTACAGATTACTGTTTGGTCGTAAGTATGGAGTTTAGATTATTGTGTGACACCGAAATAAAAAGCTAATACAAATACAACCCGTACTTCGGCTTCCAAAGTTAAGCAACTACCTACTTACAAGCGTATTCTAAAACAGGATGAGTGACCGCTTAAAACATCGTGTTGATAAAATCAGTTTGGTCAAATATTTTTAGCAGTTTTACTTGAGATTGTTATTTAGTCGTAAACTATGAAAGTTCGACTGCAAATTAAGCTTAAAATAGCATCAAAATAATAAGCCATTATAAAAATATAATCCGTATAAAAATGCTAAAAAAACTGGTTATTTGTCATGTTTCTTGTATGGGGACCCCTCTTGGGATTTGATTTATTGTTCATTTTGTAATTTTAAACAATAGAGTTTATAATAACACGTAATCTGTGAAAATTTCAACTGGTTACTTATAACGGTTAACAAAATATAGCCCTGTAAACTTACTCAATCATATAAGGGGCCGTACCGCAACGAAACCATGACGTCACTCCAGTAAGATGGCGCCCGCACCCTTTAATATTTTTGACCGTAATTTCATACGTTCGTAGAATCAAAACTACTGGGTCTATTTGAATGAAACAAAAAGTAGTATGTTTGTTTATTTATAAGCTTTACTCTTACAAAGTTTCAAGCGATTTGGCGTACCTACTGACATTCTTCATTACCTACAACTCTAAAAAGTTGTTGATAATTCTGTAACCACATTTTGCACAACCATGGTAATATCGAGTCAAAAATGACTGGACTGATTCTTTTGGATCTTTCTTTTAAGATGTGGAAATCCTCACTTCTTAAACCGGAGACATGAAAACGACCATTTCTGTCCGCTTCGATTATTTAATATAATAGTAGGTTATGTGACTGTACATAATGAAGGGCATTAAATACGACTGTGGGTTCATAATAACATCACACAAGTGTTTAATGCCTAATTATGTACAGTTACATATAATACTTTATCTACTCACATATCATAAGCCTCCATGATGCATGCATTCAGGAGCCGCACATTTAATAATGAAACGATAGAAAAGTTTTCTGGCAGCTGTTGTAGTTTTTTTTTAATTCAGAGACAAACTCGTCGTTCAATCGTTCTATATCTTACTTACGTGCGACATTTGTCAAATTTGTTTGCAAATTGACAATTCATTTCGAACTAAACGTCATCTCGACTGATATTAGAATAGAGGTCAAATCAAATTTCTTTGTTTTTCAGAGATGTTCGAAATTTGAATGTAATAATTTTATCGAAATCGATGTTATTATTTAGCAATAATAACAGTTTTACAAATAAGAAATTTGTTCTAACAAAACAGTCTATTTTTATGGTGGTCATAATGTGCGGTTCTTGAATGCATCATGGAGGGTTTAGATATTTGGATAGATAAACGTTTATTTTTAACTGAAGCAAAGTAATAATTTTCCCAATAACCTTTGCTCTACACGGTGTAATTCAATTTCCTCGTTAGATTTTGGAGAGCTAAACACATAGCGCCTCTGTTTGTCCGTACGTCACGTAAATATACGCGCTAATTTTAGCCGCGGCCATTTTTGATACAAAGCTTTATCTTGTCTATACTCGAAAATCTAATTCAATAACAAAACTTGACAGTTCCCATCTTGATTATTTCGTTATTTTAACATTATTTCATAAAAACATGAAAACATGTTCGGTCTTAGGATTGCGATCTTAAGATTGCAGTCTTGAGACTGGAAATGTCTATGGGTCACAGATCCCACTTACAATCAGGAGGCCTGTGTCCTCGTCTGCTTTCCCTAGGCGATAAAAAAAAGCCTAAACCTTGCCCGTGTGGTGCCGGGTTTAGAATGTTGCCACTCCATGTCTTCCCGTGGATGTCGTAAGAGACGACTAAGGGACTAAAGGCCGTGTAGTGCTGTTAGGCGATGGGTTTGCAACCTGTCACTAATACACTGGATAACATCTTAGCCCGGTTGTGCAAAATGTGGTCACAGAATTATCAACAAGTTTTTGGAGTTGTTGGTGAGTCTGTGGCTCTGCCTACCCCACTCTGGGAATGAAGGCGTGAGTTTATGATGTGATGTATGTGTGTTGCGGGGGCGTCATCGTCATAAGCATAGGATTATTGCGTTACTGATTTTTCTAGGAATAAAGAAATCACACCGTCACATCAGCAGAATTACGGTTTCTAATCATTCCGCCATTGATTATGTAATTAATATCGAGTTACAGGATTATTTGTTATCGGATCGATATAGTTGATAACGCTCGAAATAGATCAGGATTTATTTTCGAAAGTTTTTTTATTTATAACACTGCTTGTCAAATATAAAAAAGCGGTCAAGTGCGAGTTGGATTCACGCACTGAGGGTTCCTTACCGTCGCACAGTATATATATAATTATATTATACAATTTGAATTCGATTTCGAAAAGAATCAGCGCGACCCAAACTGACGCAACTATTTTTTCGTATTTGTTTTTTTTTCAAACCAACCCTGTCAAAAATCAAGTTTGACGCTTCTGTTTTACTGTTTTTACGATACAGCAAAAATAAAGTCACGTTGAAAAAAAAACTTGTCTTGGATGGGAACTCCCTTTATTATTTCACTTTCTTTCATAATTTTTATTTATGAGTAAATCCGCTATATTGACACATATTCTGAAAAAAAAACAACCCGCTATCTATTACAGTTCAAAAGATACAGCTCTTCTTAAAGTTAGGACGGACGGACAGCATTTAGGCATATTAATTAATAGGGTCCCCCTGGGCTCCCATCCGGTACGAACCGTAAACTCCTAATTTACTGGAAATTAAGTTAATATCTAAATGAATAATAATTATATAATTACCTATATTAGGTATTCAATTTATTTTATTAAATGCAACCAAACATAATAAAGAAGAATCAAAATCATCTTGCAACGGTTAAGGGTAGGTACAGTCAAGGAAATTGATTCCTAGACCACTTTGAACCATGTCAAAGTGACACTGTAAATAAAATCATAAGAAGTCTCTAACGTTTTGATTCATTACGTCACTTTGACATAGTCCAAAGTGGTCAACTTACTTTACATCTACCGAATTTTAACGTGAAGCGTGACAAAGTGGCTGAGGAACGGCTTTGGGCACTTTAATGTTAAACAGCTGGATATCGAATTTCATTATCAATGTGATATTTAAGTTACAATATTTTATACGTGGTCTTCACAATCAGACGTTATTTCCGAAAGCGGTCAAGTGCGAGTCGGACTCGCACACCGAGGGTTCCTTACCTATACTCGAAACTCGAATTCAAGATCAAAATCTGACAGTTCCCATCTTGATTATTTAGTTATTTTAACATTATTTCATAAAAACATGAATGAGAACTCGTGTAACCAGTAATATTAGGATAAGTTTTATTGATAAAAATACCTACACTTAAACCAAAATGCAGTAATCACAGCGAATGTGCGCCCGTCGAGGTTAGGATTTTGGTCTTGAATTCGAGTTTCGAGTATATAGTACTGTTATTCCGATTTTAATTCAATTACTGAGCTTGCGCTGACTCCATTGAGTCAGCGCAAGCTCAACTCACACTTGGCCATTTTTAGTATTTGTTGTTTTCTTATTCTAATTTTAATGAATGGCTTTCACTCTTGTTAATGTGTATTTCGCCAATGTCAAGTTATTTATAGACATTCCCATGGACTTATTAGAGAAATAAGTCCATGGATATCACACGTGAAGACAATTGTTCGGTAAAAGAGTATTTTCTCTAATGGACTAAACAGAAGCACATGGGGTTAGCTCCACGCGCTTCGGTCAAATCTCGTATGTAAGTTGCATTTTGCGGAGCTACAGAAATATCCCTACCCCTTTACTAATAAACGTTGAGTAACGGTGGTATAGCTATACAATGTTTTGTCCTTATCTGTCATTGTGACATTTGGATTTGACAGATAAGGACAAAACATTGTATAGCTATACCACCGTTACTCAACGTTTATTAGTAAGGAGGCTAGCGTCTAGCGTGAGAGTGACATTTGTATTGACGTAAGGTGTTACAAATATTAAAAAGAATATGCCAAGAATATATTTGCTCGAATACCTTCTAAATAAATATGATAAAGTGCAAAGTATGAAGCAGAATATGAACTAAACCTTTAACATTCCACATGGATCGTTGATCAGTGAGATACGTGACTCGCTTCCTTATCAGAATTTGTTTGCATATATATTTTACCTTACGTGGGGTGTTTGAGCAGTCCTTATAAAAAGATAGATTTTTAGGGTTCCGTACCAAAATGGTACAAAAGGAACCCTTATGGTGAGACTTCGTTGTCTGTCTGTCCGTCTGTATGTCACAGCAGGTTTTCTCAGCAACTACAAATGCTATCAACTTGAAATTTGGCATAGTTATACAACTTGCTTGCCCGCATCTATTTGTAGTAAAACAAATATGAAATTAATTTTATTAATAATTGAAAAGGGGTCTAGAATGGGGGGTTCAAAAATGAAAGTGGTTCGATTATAGCAAATGGGGTGTCATATGAAAGGTCTTAATGAGCACATTTTAAAACTATTTTTTTGAAAAAATTCTGTGATGTACTTTTTGATTTATAGCCAAAAATGTACAATAAATGACCGTTCCCCCCCCTTATCTCCGAAGTTTATTAATCAAACATTCTGAAAAAAATCCTGACGTATAGATAATTACTTATATTTTCTGGGAAAAATAAAATAAAGTGTTCATTATTTACAGTTTTTGAGAAATAACAAAAAACTAAGAAAATCTGTATTAAAATTTAGGCTAGTCAAAATGGACCTTATTGCCTGGAAAATAAAGCTTATAACAAAATGAGTATTTTCTTTTGCGGTTACCAAGCATATTATCTTCAATACGGAACCCTCGGTGCACGAGTCCGACTCGCACTTGACCGTTTTTTTTTTACAAACCAAATTTATTTTTCAACAGTCTTGTTTAGGGTGGATTCGACCAAACTCGAATAAATACGCGAATAACTATACTAAAGTCGCCGTCAATAGAACTTAAAGAAGAAGAAGATGTTTAAACAAAACCAACCGAACCAATTCACCACGATTACTCGATAATCACGTACTTTTAAAGATCAAGTGAGGTGTTTGCAATGATTTATACACTAGATCATTATTTTAATATTAAGTTTAAGATGAAATAACTATTCATTATACGTTATTTTTAATAAAAACAAGCTTGGTGAATATTTGAGGTTATGTGTCAAACAGTACTAATTTGTTTACATCGTTCACAAGTTCAATTGACGGCGACTTTAGGCATATATTTTTTCCACAATTTTATTCTCGAGTAAACCCTGGGGTGATATTCTCTTAAAAACGGGAGTCGGCAGAACGAACGAGCGAAAGCGCAGCGGCGAGTTTAAGTAGTCCCGTCCGAGCGAACAAAACACATTTTAGCGCGTGCATTCTCAATTAGGCGGCCTTATACGTTCGAGAAGCCATGCGTCCAAATTGAATACTCGTATACGCGCTAAAATGTGATTTGTTCGCTCAGAGACGGGACTACTTAAACTCGCCGCTTGGACATTCACTCGTTCGTCCGTCCGTTCGTCGTTGTTGAGAGAATCACACCCCAGCTCTTCTATTTAAGTCAATAAAACAATATTGCCTTTCACGTATTATGGTAACTTTTAATTTTGCCGCCATTACTATCAAGTATCTAAATAAGGACTATCAGAACGTGTTGACACAACGAAAACACGTCAAAAGCGATATTGTTTTACGGTTGAATAGAATTCAAAATTGACTTGCAAATAAATCCTTACACGTCATCTCGCCTTTTCCAGCACGATGCGACTGCTTCTGCCCGCCATTTTGTTGCTGTCGGCCATCTTGTCGTGCGCCGCGCAAGCGCAGTACCCGCGGCCGCGGCGTCCGGAGCGCTTCGACACGGCTGAACAAATCTCCAACTACCTGAAGGAGTTGCAGGAGTACTACTCGGTGCATGGGCGAGGACGGTAAGACTCAAATATTTTCCATATCGTTTGACGTTTCTCAGAGCGCTTGCGCACTACGCCGATCCGAATCCGATCCAAACCCGTGAAAATTCGGATCTAGACCGGATACATAATAAAATCGGATGACGCAAGCCGGATCTAATGCGTAAACTACCATAGAAAAAGTTCAACGACTACTCCGGACCTTATTTTCACGGATTCGGATCGGATTCGGATCGGATTCGGATCGGACGTAGTGCGCAACCGCTCTCTCACACTCTAAATCAGGTCAGATTTTCACGATTTTTGGGTATGTTGTGTAGTGATTATGAAAAACTAGGTCTGTACGTTTCTGTTTTTGTTTTTGAATTTGGTTCGTACTCAGAAATATATTCTTGGAAGGGAAAATGTACAGACATAGTTTTTCATAATATCTACGAAATATTCAACAATCGTAAAAATTAGACTTGGTTTATGGAAAGAGAAACGTTATCGCATTTTGTATGGAAAATTTCAGCCTCTTAAGGTGCTTACGCGGTCAATATTTTGAACACTTGATAATTGTTATAGTGGAGCACGTTTACAGTTTGTTTACAGCAAAAAAAAAGTATTTAATGTATTATCCTGACTGAAAATTCCTTAAAAAAATATATACCTAGGTACTCCTAAAAATTGAGAATTTCTAACAAAGTTCTTAGGAATTTTCGTTACCTGGGTTAAATAAGAATAACAAGTATTTATTGTCACCCAAAACCAGTAAAAAAAAAAAAGTGTGACAAAAGGCACAGACTCAACATGTGCTGCGAGCGCGGGCGAGTGCTCGAGTCTTCGCAGCGCTGGTTTTCAGTTTGGGACCCAATTCTCGTGACTTCGAGATGATTTTTCATGCGAGATGAACTGTCAACTACATTTTTCGACATATCTCGCATGAAAAATCATCTCGAAGTCACGAGAATTGGGTCCCTGCCACTTTCCGCACTCAGTCCAGTTTAACACAATTTAGTAGGTAGATCAGATAGTATGCAATTTATTTATATAGTCCCTCAAAGTACCAAGTACCTCTAGCTTCTTACCGGATCGGTGTTCTTTTACAGGGGTATTTTAAAAGCTGTTCACAAAGCGTGGAAGGAGTATATTACAAAACTCCATCAAACGGAATATCCTAGCTTGTTGGTAGAACCATAGAACAATTTCCTTAGACCAATAAATCTGGACAGAAAAATGGTGTAAAATCTACAGCTGTGACTACATCTATAGCTGTCACACTGACGTCTCAGTTTCGCGCCAACTTCGAAGCCGTTGTCATTTGTTTAAAATTCGAATTGCCGAATTGTGTTTTGAAATGTGCGAGGCTGTTCTATATTTAGTGCGACGTAGATTTAGTGTGACGTAGTTTGTCAGAATTCTAAGAGATGGCGCTTTTGTTGATTGAACAAATAATAATGTAATGAGACAGTTTTGTTCGCGCGATCTAGTTTTTAAATGAATGATTATAATACGCCAACTGTGTTGCAATTTTAGTAATACCCTACAATATTAGTTTTCTCTTCCCATGCTATAAAAGTAATTCTTAAATAGAGCATTTCTCTTTTTTTTTGCCGTTCGTTATCGATATTCATACGTTTTTGGTAACACAAAAGGAACTTTCCATACAAATATTTTGGGACACATGAGAATATTATTTAATTATTGCATAGTTTGATGTTCTCTACCTACCTGCCATTTTTTTTTAATTCTGGATATGTCACTCATAGTTGCAAAAAAAAAGAGAAATGCTCAATAGGCATGTATTAATTTTGAATCTGTACAAGGAAGACAAGAGGCTCTACTTTGAAATCCGTAATTCGAACTTCGTCTATTGCTATCCCTTTTGCTCTCGACGCGTCACTAATTCGCAAGAAAGTGACGGAGCGATCCGAAGTTCGAATTACTGATTTCAAAGTAGAGCCCAAGAAGTCAATCTGATATCTGTCATCGCAGTAAAAAATACCGTTTAACTTTGTTTTTAATATTGCCAATATTTAAACCGGGGATATACCTATAAGGTCACTCAAGAGTTACCCCCTTACTAATAAACGTTGAGTAACGGTGGTATACCTATACAATGTTTTGTCCTTATCTGTCAAATTCCAATGTCACAACATTGGATAGCTATACCACCGTTACTCAACGTTTATTAGTAAGGGGGTTAAAATTGATATTGCTATTTATAAAATATATTAGAAACGTGTACTCCATGTGCATACAAGTTTATAACAAACTGCCGTTCGAGTTTAAGGAAATTAATTTGTATAATTTTAGGATAAATGTTACCAGCTGGCTACTACATTTTTTTTTCTATAATTCTAATGAATATTTTAGTTATAAGGAAGGATAAGTTCTGTATAAATGATTTTGACATCAAAATACATGTACCTACAAAAAAAGTTTGCATGCTTATTAAGGCAGAATGTAAGGACCTACCTAATTCAATTTTATTACCACCTGTAATTAATGTCATTATTGTAATACTACATTCTAGCAAATAGGTAAATGATTTTATGATTTAAAGTTACCCAATCTATTCGCGGTTTGAATGAAAGGACATTATGGACTCAATACTTCTTAGTTTTTTTTAAAGCCATTAACGGCCAGCTACATATAGAGCTGGGATAGTTTGCATTTATTTTTCTTTACCAAAGATTTCCTATACTTTTATGGAGCGAATTGTACATTATTACGGTAATAACCGTTTAAAAGGAATGTAAAGCTAAAAAAAAACATACAAAAGGCGATAAAATTTCTCTACCCTTAAATGTGTTCCGGTATTTTCAATTTCTAAATAATGGTGTAGATATTATGAAAAACTACGCATGTTGTCCTTTTCAAGAAAATATTTCTTGGAAAGAAGCAGAACCAAAATATATTAAAAAAATCGTGGAGATCGGACTTGATTTAGGGGGTGACAAACTTTATCGCCCGGAGCTGAATTTGTATGGTTTTTTTTCAACAGTGAAAAACTATGTTAAAAAGCAATTCATACAAAAAAATGACAGTATTCAAATAGTTTTTCATATTTTGTTTTATTAATTAAGCTCTGTGTTGATTTATTTTTAATTACAGATATTATAAGCAGTTTTGTTATATTTTATTAAAGTTTTTATTTCATTTGGACGCCCCATGTTGGGCGCCAATTTGTATTATAGGTTGTTTGACATTTTTAACATTCAAAGGTAATTTTTTTGTTAGTTAATTAACGTTTCAGTAGGTGTTTTCTTACTCATAAATTCTTAACGATACGTTTATTAATACAAAAAAACTATTAATATGCACACTCGCTCAACAGTTCCGCTATTCACCGCTAGATGTCACGTGTATTAAATTTGGAATGGATTGTCACTAACCTATAACTCCGCACACTACAAGAAAAACTACAAATGTTTTTTTTCTTTTCCAGTTACGGCAAAAGGCAAATGCACATAGCGGATGCGTCTGTCATCTTCAAGGAGTTTCCATTCTTCGAACACAATCCGCAGAACATGAACGAAGACACAGTTTTCAGGGCCCTAGCTTACCAATAAAGAGAAGACATATTAAACTCGCTCTTGTCCACCGCACTGCAAAACATTGTAATACCCTCCCAAACTGTGGCAATTATGAATCAACTAACGCCATCTTTTGACTATTGATGGAATTACGTAGGGCAATAATACTCTACTGAGCTAGCAAAACGGTACGTCTACGTTTGCACAAACAATGACCTATTAGGTACTCTTAACAACCGTTAGATGGCGGTAGTTGGCAATTGTTACTGTTTTTTTTGTAATTATTCTGTTAAAATTACCTTCAATTATTAAATTACTCTCATTTACTAAATTAATAAGAATTCGTACCCTTTAAATTGTAGTACATTTCTATAGTACAGTTTACAAATAAATTATTGTCATTCATATATGATTAAGAAATCCTCAGAGGTGCAAATTTGTTTTTTTTTTACATATTTGTAGTCTGTAGTCTGCGTTTCGTTTCATTTCATACATTGTTGTAGTATCTGTGACATTTGGTGTTGCCAGAGATTTATCTTTTAATTGTTTTATAATAAAATCTAGTCCATTCAAATGTTTCTAGTCAATTATTATTTAAACTTTATTCTAGTAATAAATCCCTAAACATAATTTTCAGGCTGGGTGTAAAATTATTTTCAGGGATTATTTGAAAACCGTAGAAATACTATAATAATTATCAGAAGTTATAATAAATTAATAATAGTTGTAATTGTATTCTGAAATGCAAATGTTTCAAAGTTATTTGTGTTTTACTTTACCCAAAGTAGGTAAATTAATCAGTTTTAGGAAATATCTTGTTCATTTTCTAAAAACTATAACCAACCAGATTGTTTGATCCTTATTAAAGATAAAACTATCGATTGAGAATGTTATGATATAACTATAGTTAGGTACGTAAATAAAAGAAAATGCACTTGATTACTATTATATCTACAAAAATTCAAATTCAAAATTCAAAATATATATTAGGTTAAGTATTATTATTGTCATGAGCAATTTAAAAAACAAATATCCCGACGAATTGAGAAACTCCTCCTTTTTTTGAAGTCGGTTAAAAAACGACTGACTGTTGAGTTTCTTGCGGCGTTTCTTCTTAGCTTGGTCTCTTCTTGGGAAGTACTGGACCGAAATTGTCTAATTTTTAGACATAGTTTAGACGGCCGAATTAACAAGTGCTATTCCAGAATGTCAAGCTGTGACAATACTAATTGCCTAAAATAAGAAGCGTCAGATTCAAATTAGCGCTGTCATTTGATTATGACAGCTGCTCATAGAACAGCAAAGTGTTTTAGCGACACCTAAATAAAATTACCTAGGAAGTTTAGAGGCCACTGTAGAATCGGTTCCAATGTTAGATTTTTGACGTGTGCGGACACTACTCACTGAAATAGTACATTGTTGCAGAGGATAGAAAGTGCAAGATTTAACTACCTATAGATAACTTTTTTAAAACCTGGACCCCTATTCTCGTGGCACTCGAGATTAATAAACTAACATTCGAGATGAAGATGTCAACTCCATATAAAATTGTATTTGTTTCGCCATATCTCGCATCTAATTTCATCTCTAGTGGTTCGAGATTAGAGGCCAAGTTTGAATTACATTAAAAAAAACCAGTGACATAGTTTTTAGTCTGTGTATCTTTTAGCAAAAGTACACCTAATATTTTACGATTTAAATTTTTCATTTTAAGGAGCTAAGACACAAAAATTGATTGATTGATTTTTCATTGGTTCTCAAAGTTGGGCAACACTATGTTCTCGACCAATCAGCAAACAAAAACATTCTTGGTCTGTCCTTATAAGCACTTATAAGTGACGTTTTGTGACCCCAAACAAGACCATATATGGCCAAATTTCCGAGCAGTGTTGGGAAAAAACATTCTTTGATATTTTATCTTTTTATCTAGCGATCAATAGAAAAGGATGGCTGTCCTCCACCGACAAGAGCGTAGCTGTCAAGTTATGATGATTATGATTATACTAGCGTTCACTACACCTGAAGCCTTATTCGTGTCTCTACACGTATTGCTATCGTATTGTGTTCACTCGGCTGCCATTACTGTCAATTAAAAAAGACTTGTCATAACTTTGACATTGCGATATCATGTCAAAAGAATATAAGAGAGCCCCCGTATACCACTGTATTTTCGTCTTGCGTTAGAAATCGCTACTAGACCGCTATATAACCATCTCGTAATGTCACTTTTTATCGCTCGCAATTCGACATTGTGAATCAAGCTTTAGTGCTATTCAAAAAAGGAATCGGTTTTTCATTTGGCACACATATAACTTACTTTATAGCTAAGAAATACGTTTGAATTTTGAGTAAAGGAACTGTGTTCGATTTCATTCGAATCCAATACAAACTTAATTGCGCAGCTTATAATGTCGGTATCATTCAATATTAAACTTTAAGTTACGTACCAAAAGTATCAGTTTGTTTTCGATGCGAGTAAAGATAAATTTGTAGAGCTGGAATGGATTATAAACACGATGCGCGCGCAAGTTGGGGGAAGGTTCTTTATTGTTCAAGAGTCGAATCAAGTATTTTTAGTACTCGATCATACTCGATGTAGCAAAAGCAGTATTTGGTACGATATACTTAAATGAAATTTAATTATAAATATTTAGCCTTTTTGAATGTCATTTAGGAATACAATATGAAAAGAGTAAGTAAAAAATTACATCATATCGAGGGAAATCTTTTATGAGGTTGCAAATTAAAAAAGATGATATTCCTAGTTGTTGTTTAATTTCCTGTTAAGAAATATGTTATCTAAAATGTAGAGAAGGATAGCTGTTGAAAAGTTCAATTTATAGACCTGCCAGACTCTATGCTAGTTCTTATTCTTTGCCTTAATTTACTAAAAATACCAGTTCCTAAAATACTTCAGCACGGAATACCTGCTCCAAAATGTACGAACCAAGCCCCTCCTATAAACAACCTAGCCAGTGTTTTTCAGGAAGCAAGCGAGATCGCATTTTTGTACTTAAAATCGTAATATTTTACCCTTTTTCACATAAAACCCCTATTTTGTACTCCAGTTTATAAATTTATGCTACATTTTTGACCTTACCTGTTAAAATTTTGACGTCTACGCGATTTTTGGATGACTATTAAATTTAATTAAAGTGCAAGGACAGAAATGGTGTAAAGAGTGTTTGTGTTGAATTGAAATATAACTGTCTTAAGTAAGTATATATTTTTTTAAATTAAGGCACAAATAAAAAACCGAAAAAGCCCATAAGGCTGCCATATTTTTTAAGTCTTCATATCAATACCCATTTACCATCTGATGCTGTGCACTCTTTTGCCATAGTAAATCATAAATTTAAAAAAAAAAATATAGATGCATGAATGAAGATAATTTAGGTTTGTTTTGTTTATTTTGCGTTATTGTCACGTTACAAAAAAAGCACCGGACGAACGATTTTATCCAAAAAATATTTTAATAGCCGGAGAAAAAAATCTTTATACTTACATCGCAAATTGGAGTAAACTTTTTTATTTAAAAAAGTAGACCATTTTAACAAACTAATTTTGTTTTTGAGTATTGCAATGACGTTTTGTTTTTCTTAGTACATATTTTACGACATTGTACAAGTGCAAGTGATGTCTTTGATTCCAAAACAAAGGTCAAACGAATGTCACAGACAAAATTGCGAATAATTTTCGAAAAATAAAAATAAAGTTGTCGTTTAAATTTGGGTGAGTAAATATCCGACGTCACGACGTCACTTGATCATCCATCAAACACCATCACTGACGTTCACGCGTTGTTATTACCATGGTTACGGGTAATAACAATGCTATAATAATTACAAAAGAACTGTTATTGCCTTGCAATGTAAATTTTATTTATTTTATCCAAAAAAACCTGGAAAGCCGATTTTTTTAATACTTATCCGTGAAGCGGCAATAGTGGCATAAACCTAGAAAGAATACCTGCTGTTTTTATTGAAGAATATTTGATAATAGACCATTTTAACAAACTAATTTCGTTTTTTTGCATTGCAATGACGTTTTTTTTTCATAGCAACTTTAAGTCTTTGTTACCAAAACATTAAAGGTCAAACAAATGTCAAAGACTATTACGAATGATTTTTCGAAAAAACATATTTAAAAAGCTGACAGTTAAATTAGGGTATCTAAGTACATATCCGACGTTTCACCTGTTATACACCAGGGGCCTGTTTTATAAAGCTACAAATTACAATTTACGGTTAAAAGTTTCCATTTGACACAACCTCGACCAATGACGATCAGCCATTTGAGCAGTGTTGCCAGTTTAGACCTGTAAAATTGTAACTTGTAGCTTTATAAAACGTGCCCCAGCAGTGGTCGGCGGTGGTGGTGAACTGAGGCTCTACTTTGAAATCAGTAATTCGAACTTCGGATCGCCCCGTCACTTTCTTGCGAATTAGTGACGCGTCGAGAGCAAAAGGGATAGCAATAGACGAAGTTCGAATTACGGATTTCAAAGTAGAGCCTCAGGTCGTCCTTTCGTGACCACGGTTCGTGCCACTCAATTGAAAGTTCAGATTAATAATGAGGTGTATTCCTAATTGATCTATTAAAAATAATTTATTACAATTAAACCTCACGCAATTCGAAATCACCCAGGTTGACTTCCATGGGTAGCGGCTGATGCGACAGACGCGTGCGGCTGACGTGCGCGGCTGTCGCGCGCGTCTCGCGACAGTAGTAAACACTATGAAAACGTATGGCACCGCTTCCGTGGTTAACGGCTGACGAATCTGCAAGCCGTGCGCGGCTGAGCCGCTTACTACGGAAGCGGTGCCATACGTTTTCATAGTGTTTACTACTGTCGCGAGACGCGCGCGACCTGTGCGCGCGACAGTCGCGCACGTCAGCCGCACGCGTCTGTCGCATCAGCCGCTATCCATGGAAGTCAACCTCTGAGTGCGGCCCCGCTGTTTATATCTCTACGCTTATGTAGTTATAATATAATTAAATTATATTTATTCAGACATTTATTAAATTTTCTGTACATTAGGTTTTTTTTATAAAATAACAATAATTATACTAATAAAAAAAAACATTATAAAAATCTAACCTACGAGAAATATCGAGCAAATTTAATACTAAAGCTGGCAAAATAGACTAACTGCCGCACTCAGAGACGTCAATTTAATTTAATGCTTGTTTAGTGACGTGTTGTCTTATTCTATTGCTGTAGCAAAGAAAGTGACAGCAGCAACTTTAATCAAGCATTAAATTCAATTGACATCTATGAGTGCGGCAGTTAGTATACAATCTTGGCATTACTTTGTCTTTTGTCTTTTTTGTCTCTTAGTTTTAATTATTCTATAAGTATGTATATCGACGTCTATAGTCGCGCAATTTTTTATATTTCACTAACTGTTCAAGCGTAAATCTTAAATGCAAAAGGTCTTAACAAATGTTTCGGTTCGACTAGTATAAAAGGTGAGCCAGTGAGAGAGAAGTATAAACCCAAATGTTTATGTGCTATTGCACTTCCAAATATAATATAAAATTCGAATATTACCCGTTTATTGCTGAGAGAATAGTGAACAAATATCGCGGTCCGCCGATAATAAAAAAAAGAAGAACAGTTATGACCAAACAATTATATAATAACTCTAAAACTCTTCATGAAGTTATTTGAATGCTAATGCTACTACCACATTAAGGAATCCTCGTCTCCAAAATTATTATTGTTAATTGGCGCCCAAGTTGGGACTAATTTGATATCCTTGACTCTTGAATTTCAACATTTCATTCTACATTGATGTTATTTCGAATACGCGTTGGTTGTTGTTTGTAAGTTTGTTGGTTTTTCTTTCAGGGGCACGTTTTATAAAGCTACAAGTAACAATTTTACAGGTCTAAACTGGCAACACTGCTCAAATGGCTGGTCATCATTGGTCGAGGTTGTGTCAAATGGAAACTTGCAACCTGTAAATTGTAATTTGTAGCTTTATAAAACAGGCCCCAGGTTGAAGCGAACCAAACGAACTGTAGGATATTTACAAAATATATACTTACTTCAGCGATAGAAAATTGACAAAAACACCTTTTTCGGAAAATGTTATCATTACCAACTCTTAACAGATAAAATATCACTAGTTACTGAATAAATGTCTCTGTACCTTTTTTTGACATTCACAGTGACGTCGTTAAAAACAAGTTAAGAAACCTCGTCGCAAAAATAATTGTCCTTAACTGGCGCCCAACTTGGGACCAACTTACTATACTTACTAACTAGAAACTCTAGTAAAATTATTATGTATTATATTGTCTTTAATGATAAACTCGCCACTGGTTAAGCTTGTTTGCTTGTTGTTTAGTTTATTTTTGTTATAACTGAGCCAACCCTAAAATAAGTACCATAGAGGTAATCAACCTTGCTAAATGTCTATGGGCCTCAGAACCGTCTTACCACCAGGGCATTAATACTACATTCGTTTAGCCGTGCTTGCTTCGATATTGCTGTCACCGTTGAGATTATGACAGGTCATACTGTCAAGTGTAGGTATAAGAGCAGTTATAACGACAACAATATGATTACGATATCAAAGTAATTTACATATCACATACCTATAAACGATTTATGATTAGTGTAGTTTTAAGTAAGCTTGTAAGTTCGTTCGTTTATATCAAAGTTAAATGAAATATAATGTGAAATACAATAATATTGAGAAATTACATTTTTGTCATTTGAAAAATTTAATGTTTTACTTTGTACGGAATTTATTCATTTCAATTTTAACATCCAAATTATTTTTAAATTTCATTAATACAGTATGTTACAAAGGTTTTAGATACAAATAATATGGTTCAATTTCTTACTTAGTGTTTAAAATTAAAGTGTGAACTCAACTCTTTTCATGTGCTGTGATTTCAAGTGTTTCAATTACGCAGAGTTTTATGAAGCTAACAATTTTCAAGTAATTAAGATATGTATAATACCTATAGCTTAGAAGTGTCCAATATTCCTGACAGAATTTTGCATTTGACGTTACTAAATAATCCGCAAAATTGAATGTATGAAAAACACCGTTTTCATAAAATTCTCCATATAAAACGCCAATTTCATAGGTAAGGACCTAATATGATTATATGTGCGGTACGGAACCCTCAGTGCCCGAATCCGACTCGAACTTGACCGATAACACATAATCTGTACATGAATATTCTATTTTAATAGCTATATCACCATCGCTGAAGTCAATTAGAATTTCAAGCAGCCATCCGATCCCCGTAATAGGTAATTACTAAATTAATTGCTTCGGGGATATTCCGGCGATGGATGAATACTAATGACCGGTCTGATAGAACACGTGCAGACCTACTAAAGTGACATTTGTGTATAGATAGACCGAATATCGTCGGTGATACTCAGAGGGCGGAATTTTCATGGCAAAAATCAAACGTCAATAGAATTGAAACGTTGAATTGTATCGACTATCGATAAGTTACATCTACGAATTACTTAAACATAACATGACATAAACTCACGCCTTCATTCCCAGAGTGGGGTAGGCAGAGCCACAGACTCACCAACAACTCCAAAAACTTGTTGATAATTCTGTGACCACATTTTGCACAACCAGGCTAAGATGTTATCCAGTGTATTAGTGACAGGTTGCAAACTCATCGCGTAACAGCACTACGCAGCCTTTAGTCCCTTAGTCGTCTCTTACGACATCCACGGGAAGACATGGAGTGGCAACATTCTAAAACCGGCACCACACGGCTTAACTCGAACTACTTATTTATTAAGAAAAATAGATTTCAAATGATGATGAACAGGAATAACAATTAATATATTTAAAAAAAACACGGTATTGTGGATTGTTAATTCTCCATGGGATGTAGCAAGAAACTAGAAATGTTATCAAATCTAAATAAAAACTATTTATTGTTCTTTACCGCTTTAAACTCACGTGAATGTGTTTTACTCGTTATATGAGTTTCAACGAAATATTTTTTAAGTTGCTTTAAATGAACCTTACATGTAGAGCAGTATATTGTTGAATAATTTTCGTTGTTAGTAAGAAAAGTATACTTCTTTATTATTTTTCATATACGTGAATTAGTTGTAAAAAGACTAGTGGCAGAAATGCTAGTTAACTGCCATGCAATTCACTATTAATGGCGATGCAACTCGCTAATCAAAGAGGTTAATGTTAAAAGTCAGTAATATAGAAGAGATATAAATTTATCGATAGCTGGAAAACTCTATTGGCGTTTGATTTTTGCCATGAAAATTCCGCCCTCTGGATACTAATCAACCGCGTAAGTAACGAATCCAATATGGAGCCAAATGCACCTTACTTTGTAATCCAGTAAGGTGCATTTTGCTCCTTATTAAAGTTAGTCGTTACGATTAACAATATACCCTTTGAGTGATAATAGAGTATAATAGCGTCTTGAAACGTGATGCATCGTGGCGTTCTACGCTTATTACGTTGCCTGTATTCAATGCAATAACGTACAGTAAAACCAGAGTATTAATTGTACTCAGCTAAAGTAGGTTTACAGCGCTTTTATGAATAAAAGCGTAAATCTTTTATACACTTAGTGCCAGTAATGCTACGAGTGCTACGCTGTAGCCTCTGGCAGCATTTTTACCCAATGTAGCGAAAATCTGCTACGAACAATGGAGTTGACTATCGGGTCGCTGACCCTGAATTTACGTGTCTTTCTTCTCAACTTGCCAAATAGTTCTTATCCCGTTAAGATAAGAACCCGTTTCGGTAACACACTTATTAACACATGTTATACAGAGTGTAAATGGTATACTGGAGTTACTTTTAACTGTGGTTAGTATAGCCCCTAATGAGCACATTTAGGCAGCTTTTGTTAAAATTAAATTAAAAGAAATTACATTAAATCACGCCTGTTTCCCAGAGGGGTAGGCAGAGACCACTTCTTTCCACCTGCTACGATCCTGACAAATCTCTTTCGCTTCTTCCACATTCATACATCGAGTCATGCACGCACCACCATACAAAATAATTTAAAACGCAATGTATAACAAAAAATGCAATTAATTAAAAACGCAATTAATGATCATTTTTTAATTTTAACAGAAACGTCTGTACGTAATTCAAATTATATTAAAGCGGAAAAAATACCCTCCGAGTATGATAAAGTAAGCGATCGCTAATTTCGTGGATCTTAAGTAGGGTCTTGGTGGCATAATTGGTAATGCGCCTGCATCGGCCCGGATTGCCAGAGGAGATGTAGGTTCGAATCCTGCCTAAGACCGACGAATTTTTTTCGCTTTAATATAATTTGCAATTAATGATATTTCAAAGTTATGACAGATGGACTTATGTACATTGCGGGACGATAGTATGTTCAAAAATTAATAACGGTGTATACGTTAGCGTAATCAAAATAATTCTTTCTGTTTATGATTAGTAGACTCTTAATCTATGCCCATTTTTAATAAACGCCCGTATACCATTTACACACTGTATAACTTATATTAGCTTAACGTAGCTTAGTCCATAGAGGCCTAGACGGGCTAGACAAGATGCACTACGCTAACTATCGTTTCTATTCGTTTCGTTTTTAAACCAACACGTCACTGGTAGATCACGTGACTTTTCGTATCACGTCATCTACAAGGGACGCGATTGGTTTAAAAACGTAACGAATAGAAACGCTGGTTAGCGTAATGCATCTTGTCTAGCCCCTCTGGGCCGGTATTCCAGGCGGTGAAAACCATATCGTCTTTGACCTGTTATCTCATTGTCAACATTTTGATAGCTCTTATTTACTTGAGCGTAATGGCGGCCGAGTTAAAACAATACCAACAGTTCAAATAAGATTTGGCCTACTAGAATAGAGGCCCAGGGCTCCATCATTAACCATTAAAAAAAATGTGTCATATAAGAGTTACTGCCGCACTCAGGGACGTCAATAAAATTTAATGCTGATTAAAGTTGCTGCTGTCTTTTTCATTGCTATAGCAATAGAATAAGACAACACGTCACTAAACAAGCATTAAATTTAATTGACGTCTCTGAGTGCGGCAGTTAAAGTGGAACAGCAATCAAACTTCTGCAATTTTTATTGAAGAAAAAAAAAACGTGACAAACAGACAAACAAAACACTACAAAATACGCACACAGACTAAAGACCAGATACCATCTGATATCGTCAATATGCCGTTCAATAAATTTAAGTCTCACATCAAGCGCTGCTTGTTGGGTAGGGCATATTAAACTGTAAATGACGTCATTAGTGACCAAGATGTCTTTAAGTAGTATCTACGATAGTTACAATATATTTTGTACCTTGATTAACATAGCCTTTAAGCAAACTGCGTATTCAAGCACTAAATTTTATGTTCACTGTCTGTATTTTTTTTTTTAACTTTACTAGTTCTTGTGTGTATAAGACGCTTTTAAATGAGAACACACTGTGATGTTTCTCGCCGGACAGCTGTTTCACACAATATTACCTTTATGTTGGTTGTCCGGCAGCATGAGCATGACATGCTCGCTTAAAGGTCTTTGCTTACGGCGGCGTCGTTGATCGGGTCGCCACTTTCCCGAACACATGGTTGAGGGAGGCGATGGCTGAGATACGCGTCATACTCGTGAACGGGTGCTGTTTGTGGGGTCCGGTCTGCTCACGTTTGCAAGGACTTTTTGTTAAATTAAGCATTCTACCTAGTTATGGCTTTTGACGTGGAGACCTCGTCGTGTTGTTCTTATAGTCTTTATTATTAGTTTAAGGTTTATTGACCTTACATTTGTAATAATTTTATTTTTGCTAGTTTTAAGAATTTATTGTTTATTACTTTATTACCTTATTATTACTTAATGTAACTTACTTTTAAGTATTATTTTGTTATTATTATTGAAAAAATGACCTTCTGCTGGAGTTTCTTGCGGCGCTTCTTCTCCGCAATGATCCGATGGTCCGAAGTGCTGGTAGATTCACTCATGTTACCGACGTGTAAAAGAGCCCTCATGTGGCCTATTTACTGAATAAATATTTTGAATTTGAATTTGAATTGACCTGTTGTCACGAAATGGTTCCAACTCAGCGTTATGTTGGCTATAATGCCAGCGCTGGTTTAGCTAGTCTACTTCGAGCTTAAGAATTGTTTTTTTTTTCTTGTTCAGATCATGGCGCCGGGGAAATTCGGCCTGTTCAAGACGAGGAGCCGCGAGGCCGCGGAGCAGCCTTCCACCGAGAACCTGCTGCAGAGCAGCACCAGCTCCGAACAAGGTAATATTCCGACTGCAAAACAATTGACCATGTTCTTTCAAATAAATAATATTTCAATAAGTGTCGTCTACATGTTTAATATTGGGTCCTTACCTATGAAATTGGCGTTATTTTTACGTGTTTTATTTCATACGGAATTTATTCATTTCAATTTTAACTTCCAAATTATTTTTAAATTTCATTAATACAGTATATTACAAAGGATTTAGATACAAATAATATGGTTCTGGTATGGTGGTATAAATTAAAGTGTGAACTCAACTCTTTTCATGTGCTGCGAGTTCAAGTGTTTCAATTAAATACGCAGAGTTTTATGAAGCTAACTATTTTTAAGTAATTAAGATATGTATAATATAGCTTAGAAGTGTCCAATATTCCTGAGAGAATTTTGTTTGGTTTGCATTTGACGTTACTAAATAATCCGCAAAATTAAATGTATGAAAACCACCGTTTTCATAAAAAATCTCCATATAAAACGCCAATTTCATAGGTAAGGACCTAATATAATACAATACAATTCAATAGAAATACTTTTTATTGAAATCACATTCAGAATAGACAGTCTTACAAAGAAGAAATAGTAAAAAAATATCAATAGAAATTGGCAGCCGATGCATACTGAAATAAATAATCTGAATATGCAAATAATTATCTTATTATAAGTAATAATCATACAGGTGCAGTCAACCAATTTGATTTCTAGGCCACTTTGGAATATGTTAAAGTGACGTTGTCAACCAAAACGTAAGAGACTATGATTTGGTTTACAACGACACGTTGACAAAGTCCATAGTGGCCTAGAAATCAAATTGGTTGACCGAACGTAAATAACAAATAACAACAAAGGAAAAAAAAGAAATCAATATAACTTACAATAATATAAGAATAAAAATGTAAGGAATATTTTCCTTACATTTTACTAATGCAATAAAAGGTGTTCTTTTAAAAGATACTTAAAAATAGAACTTATTTTAATTTCTTTTGAATCAGCCATTTAAAAACTAAAAAAAGTACCTAGGTAGTTTCACTCGCGAAATATCATTTATAATGTTTTAGGGTCTACTATCTAAAAGTAAAAAAAAACATTTTTTCTAAGATATCCTTAACGTGACCTTCGGGAACAAATGCACTCTGCACCGTACTTGAGCTGCAAATGTCATCTGCAAGCTGCTATAACTGCATTGCTCCGCCCTCGCGTTTGCATGGAAATGTATGATAATGCAAATGACATTCAATTTTGCACGCGCGTCTGTGACGTCAGGATCGTATTATACAGGAGGCTACTATGAAGCAGTAGATTCGAAACTAGATACCCTATCACTTTCACTCATCTTTCGAGACTGAATCGAGAGAAAGGGATGAGGATATCGTAACATCGAACTGTTCTTTTTTAATGCTGCCAGACCAGTAAAATTACAATGTACTTGAATTGCTTTCCTAAAAACGTCACATATTTTTAGATTTAAAATAGGTACCTATATATTAAGTATAACATCCTAGAGCTGGTGCTTACCTCTCCCAAAGGATTGGGCTAGCTATCCAGAGAGGTAACGCAGCCAGTGTCATAGGGACCATGCCGCGAGCGGACCTGCTAGAGGGGGTGTTCTTTTTATAGTGGTGATTATTATTTTTCACGCCACTGCTCGGAAATATGGCCAAAGAAGGATCGAAATCAGAATAGAAAGTTGCTCTTAGTAGTACAACACAAAAACAGTCCAACAATGTTGAGTTGCAAAGTAAAATGGAGTGTTTTTAGACCAGTTTACTTTCTACTCTGCTATTGGTCGGTTATTTATGACATTAGTAACTCGTTCGGAAATAAATAAAAAAATGTTTGACAAATATGACATTAGAACGTTTAATTAAAAAATTAAAACGTCAAATCCGCTCAGTGAAAGTGTATTTTTGCGATTGTAAACGTGTTTTTATGTAAGTTTTTAAGGCGTACGTGAAAAACGCCTTTGCATCTTTAAATAAGGTAAAAATTAAAAAAGTTAAAAAGGCGGGAATGAAAATTACTTCTGTTCTTTTAATTGGAAACAAACGCTAAACTTTTGAACTTTTGATTGGAAATTTGTACGATATTCAACAAAAATGAGTGATACAAGTACAGATATGGATCTTACACCGCCTGAAATTCAGGATACGGCAAAGTCGGTAATTCGGAATTTACTGCCAATAAAATCCCGTCGCAAATATCAGAAAGTGTATGAAAATTTCAAAACATGGCAAATAAATAAAAAAACGAACTCTTTCTCTGAAAGCGTAATGCTGACCTACTTTGATGAACTTTCAAATATCAATATTACTTTTAATTAAACTGTGTATTATGTCCTAACCTGTTTTATTTCCTTACATTAGGCGTGAAAAGCACATAGTATTGCCTCGGTAGAAAGTGCAATAGATGGACTCGTATCTTCGCGGTCCTCACCTGCGGCTCGGCCCGCGAACTAACTCGTCCATCTATTGCTTACTTTCTGTACCTGGGCTACAATGTACATCTTTAATATTTGAGTAGCTTAGTTTTATTTTAATAATTTTAGTTTTAACTTTTAATTGTATTAATTTAATAAATTATTAGCATAACATCCCACTAATATTATAAATGCCAAAGTTTCTCTCTGGACGGATTTGGATGAAATTTGGAATGGAGATGGCTTATACCCTGGATTAACACATAGGTAGGGTTACCATTTAGAAATTTGAAAAGGCCTGACAAAATGCCTGACATTTCGATAAAAGTTCGGACTTTTTAGTCACAAAATGAAAACATTACTCACTTAAGTAGGCCATTTAATTAAAAAAAACCCGGACAAATTAAAGAGCCGACTAGAGTCTGGTAACCCTAAGGCTACTTTTTATACCGAAATATTTAAAAAATCCCGAGGGAATAATAATAATCGAAATCTACGCGGACAAATCGCGGGCTGAAGCTGGAAATATAAGAACCAAGTATACATTTCAAGTTTATTAATCTCATTGTTATTTCACAAGTATGCTTAGGAATACTTTGTAAACACTTCAGCAGAGAGGTCTCTCAGATTCAGGCCTCTTCATTACTAACGCCCGGTTCCTATATTCAAGATACGAATGGTTTTCCTTACGTCTCGTTAAAATTTGACACATTTTGTATGTAGCAAATGTCAAATTTTAACGAGACGTAAGGAAAACGATTCGTTTCTTGAATATAGGAACCGGGCATAAAGCGACCTCTTGATACTTGAACTCTCTCGTGAACTCAGAGCACTCTGAATTACAGATATACCAACGACCAAGAATGGGTATTTAACTTGTTACCCGACTGCCGAAGGAGGGTTTTGTATTTATCATCCTATATGTATGTAAGTATGTTTGTTCTTTTATGGCGCTCTTGAAACTAAACGCTTGGACCGATTTTGATGATTCTTATCGATTTGTCTTAATCTTGTTAGTGTCATTAAAGATATGACAGTTATCAAAATTCAATATTGCGGCAACCAAACGCCATATTGTAAAAATGAAAAAAAAAGGCAACGAACTATGACAAATGGGTATCATCGAATAGGTATTTAAAAATCATCTTTTTTATCATTTGTCATTTTGCTAGGTACTAGTTTGTGTGACATTGTTTCTTGATAATATACATACATACAATCACGCCACTTTCCCGTAAGTAGGTGTAGTGTAGGCAGAGACCACTTCCTTCCACTTGCTACGATCCAGACAAACTTCCCTCGCTTTTCACTCTCATAATGCGTGCGTCGGTTTAGAATCTCCTGACCTGGCCCTTTCTTAATACGTCCCCGATCTGATCGTGGAACGCTTGCTGGCCTTCCCCTTCCAATATTCTCCTTTACTCTTACCTCATATAGGTATCTGTTTTGCTAATCTCACCTCATTCATTCTCTCCACATGTCCAAACCACTTCAGCATTCCTTTAATTAATCCTTGTCACTACATCTTCTCAAAGTTCTCTTATTACACTGTTCCTAATCCCATACATAGGTACGGTCACGAGCGTTAATTTGGGACCCATTTCAAGAATATGCTTGAAGTCGTCAATGTCATTAGAGATGTCAAGTAATTTGTAACTTTTAGGAAACTCAACCTTATTGTTGAAGAATGTCAGATTGACTTTGGACCTAAGGTGGGTACCAAATTGAATCTCGTGACTTTACATATTCTGCCCTCCTAAGGAGAAGAGGCACAAGTGCAATTAATTCATAGAAGCATATTAAACTGTCAACGGTTATAATAAGGTTGGAAGTACCATACATTCCATGTAGTAGATGTACCCATGTTCCGTAAGAGGGCAGTATTAATATCATTATATTTTTTTTCTTAGTGACTCCTGGCTCCCCGATCCCCTCGACGAGCAAAGGAACCCTGGAAGACCTGCATTCTCCAGACATATCAGTTCTGCAGCTCGACAGCGATGACGAAGATGTAAGTTTTATTTTTTACTTCAGCATAAACTGCTGCGGCTGTTGGAACCGATCGTGCTTTTAACTGAAGCTAGAAAAAGTCGGGTTTTAATAAAATTATTAATTGTATTTTTTTTCACGCAATTTCCCTTATCGTCAATAAATATGACTCGTCTTTCCGATAGATATACAACTTTCTATAATAAAAGATATAAATACACCTTTTAAATGTTGACTTTTATATGAAAAACGCATAGCTGCTCAACACTTCGCTCATTGAATACAAAACGGACACATTCCAAAATAATTTGCTCTTGCTTTGAAAATCTTATACCAACAGCTTCCTTCTACATTTAAAACGCAACACTGACTGATTTTGGAATGTGTCCGTTTTGTATTCAATGAACAACTTGTGCTTAATACTCGTACTAGTAACTAGGCAACGGATTTCAATGCTGTTTTCAGGAATAGATAGAGTGATTCAAGAGGAAGTTTTTTATTTAAGTATAATAAATTCTGGATTATATACGGGTGCTAAAGAAAACTTACATAAAACGAAGCGAAGCGAGAGCGCAAGTATTAAATAAATCTTGAACAAAAACAACTTTCCCATTTCATCGCAATTGAAATTGCCAAGTTTCTTAATAAATTGAAGCCCCCGTTCTGCCAAGAACTTGATAAAGGTAGATTCACATTGCAAAGTTACTAGCGAGAAAATGATCGTGCATTTTATTTCTTGAACATTCTGATGCAGTACGTTTATGTAGGTATATGTATAGAATTAACAACATTTTGTTTTCGTTAAACCTGAAAATTACTATAGCAATCGAAAGGATTTAGCTTCCTTCACGGTAAAATAAGTATATAAATGTATTTATATTTATTTAAAAAATACAAGAAAGTGAAAAAAATATGTAATTTTACCAATACTACGATGGAAAAAAAACTGTCATAATTTTGAACTTGACATTGACAGATAGATACTTATCCTATTTATCTTCAGGAGTAGGTAGTAGTAGTAAAATCACAGAACAGAAAAAACAGTACAAGTGTCAAGTGGGCGTGTAACGTGTGGCATAGTTATGCGGAGTTCCGCATAACCTACCAACTTTAGCCGCGATCGCTTATTTCGATATTTTGATATTTCGATATTTCTAAAATAGGAAATAAATCCAGAGGCATGCCTAATTAATGTGCTATTTTGGAGTGTAAAAACGATAGCCGCACCAAAAACATTTTCCATGGTGGCGTATTGTTTTTATGGTAGTTTGAGTATTGGCGACAACAGGTCTGATACTAAGCGAAACTCATGCCACTTCCACTGTTTTTTCTATTCCGTGAGTAGAATCATTATAAATAAGTGCAGTTTTTAAATACATTTGCCCGTTTTTTTATAAGTAAAGTTTTTAAGTAAGTAATGATTGTGGTGATTATTATTTACGTCTTTAATATTTGAGTAGCTTAGTTTTTATTTTAATTTAAATAAGTTTAGTTTTAATTTTTAAATATGTATCTACCTAAATAAGTAAGTAATCACATAAAGTTTGTTTTTCCGTACTAAGTGAAAAACAAACACGGGAACACCTAGTATGAACAAACAAACTTTATGTGATTACTTAAAAACGTGATTATAAAAAAACGGGCAAATGTATTTAAAAACTGCACTGATTTGTAATGATTCTAGTACCTAATGTGAAATACCTCTAAAAACTTCCGAAATAAAATAAAACATGGCATTAGAATTTTTCGTGACATGGACATAAGGGAAAATCACCAAAATTCAGATTAAAATTATGAATATCTCAGAAACTAATAATTTTCAGCCAGGGTACTACATGACCTAATTTGTTCCAAATGAGGTCTACTCATCATCATCTTCATCATCATGTCAGCCGAAAGACGTCCACTGCTGGACATAGGCCTCCCCCAAAACTTGTATTGTATTGAGCTCTACTATGCCTCCTTAAAAGGATTGCACTTATATCGATCTTCCTGTCACCCTGTATAATAATATGATTTATAACAAATTGACTATAAGTCATAGGGAAAATTTGTGTCTTTCTTTTTGCAAGCGGTATACAGAGAACCTAATAGTCTAAGAACTATTACTTATATCTTGTCAATTTGTAATTTTGCACCGCCTGCCAAAATCTACAACTTCAAACATAGGGTGCAGCATTTGCAAGTACACGTCTCCCCATTCGGGTTTGTTTTCTTGTGAAACTTAAATTAAATTTCTCCGCTAGGGAGACTGCATGGATGTTATATTTACACGTAGGGATTGTCTAGACTAGATCGTTTTATAGATTGGCTATATGAGGCTGCAGTTCACATAATACCTACCTACATTATGATTGTTAAGGGAGCCCGTCGCATCGCCTAATGGTTGTTTGTAATAACGATTGTTTGGGCTATCTTATCGGCTTTTCTTTAGGCTGAAATTACAGAATTTAATAAACAACTATTGTTTAGATTAGTGAAGTTAGATTATGATAGTTTTAAAAAACCCTTTGCAATGGTAAAAACCATTTTAAGGCCAGTTTTTTTTAGCCCAAACAATAATACGACTAACAACGACCACTCAATGTAGACCCGATTGTTGTGTTTAAAATGTATGTATGTATGTAAACACTTTATTGTACAAAACACAGAAATTCAAATACATCCTCCTAAGACCCACCATACAACGAAATTTGTCAATGGAATATGAATCTACTGCGAATGAAATAAAGTCAATTTTCTTATTTGATCGCGAGTTCTAAAAACAAAAGAAATTTTACTTTACTTCCTTTGCACTAGATCTTTATTTCAATGGCAGTATTTTGTACTATTTTTAGTACAAGAACCCTCAGGAGGATATTTACAGAATTAGAATGTACAAAGGCGAACTTATTCCTTTAAGGGATCTCTTCCGGCTAACCTATGGGTGATTGAGGAAAATAAGAAAATTAGAAATAATGGGATACCTATTATATGTAATGTAATTTGCTTTACTTGATCTTCTCTCTTGATGAATATCTTTAACAACTTATATATTTGTTTAGTAGTGTTTGAAAATATTGCGTAATGAGATTTTCGGATCAAGAAATCGTTCTATCAAATTTTCATCTTCGGGAAACCTCGGCGTCAACACGAGCAACGCTCGGACTCCACGGCTCGGACTTGGGAACGTTATAGTTTCTGAGAAAAAGTCAATGTGACATACAGACAGGTAGGACCACAGAAAAGAAAAAACAGTAGAAGTTTCAAGTGGGCGTGTAACGTGTGGCATAGTTATGTGGAGTTCCGCGCAACCTACCATACATTTGCCGCGATCGCTTATTTCGATATTTCGATATTTCTAAAATAGGAAATAAATCCAGAAGCATGCCTTATTGTGCTATTTTGGAGTGAAAAACATTTTCCATGGTGGCGTGTTGTTTTTATGATAGTTTGAGTATTGGCGACAACAGGTCTGATACTAAGCGAAGCTCATGCCACTTCCACTGTTTTTTCTATTCCGTGCTCCATGTATTCTAAAACCTCTTTATCCCACCAAAAGTCCTAACCCTATTCATATGGCCCCTCTACACGTCGCTGGATCATGGGCGTGCGTAAGGGACGCATTTACACCTTAGAGTGAGCAACATAGTTCTTGCATATCACTCCTAGGTATTGCTCCGTCCCTTACGCACGGCCATGATCCGCCGACGTGTAGAGGGGCCATATGAATAGGGTTATGACTTTTGGTGGGATAAAGAGGTTTTAGAATCCATGGAGCACGGAATAGAAAAAACAGTGGAAGTGGCATGAGCTTCGCTTAGTATCAGACCTGTTGTCGCCAATACTCAGACTATCATAAAAACAACACGCCACCATGGAAAATGTTTTTGGTGCGGCTATCGTTTTTACACTCCAAAATAGCACAATAAGGCATGCTTCTGGATTTATTTCCTATTTTAGAAATATCGAAATATCGAAATGAGCGATCGCGGCAAATGTATGGTAGGTTGCGCGGAACTCCGCATAACTATGCCACACGTTACACGCCCACCTGACACCTCTACTGTTTTTTCTGTTCTGTGCCATTGAGTCACTAGGTATTTATTTTCTAATTATTATAAACATAACACTTTGATTTTATTTTTTGACCTACTATCTCGTACGACAATTTTCTATTTAAAGTTATTTCGGTGCTGTACTACTAGCCCTTAAACTACTAGGCAGGTACTTAATCAATAAAATATGCCATAAAATATAAGTCTCCATTAAAAAGCTTTCAACTTTAGTGCACTACCATCTTAAGTCAAACAAGCGTATCTACAATTAAGTCCTAAAGTCATATTCAACCCTCTGTCACTACACGTAAGGTTTATCTTGCAGTAAAACCCCTTTAATTGATGTTCCATTTTCTAAAAAGGAAGTAATAGTTACGTGATACCAAAACCAAGCAAACGTTGTCGAGAAGCTTTTAAAGTAATTGGAAATGAACAAGATCTGTTTGAAGAAGCTCGATCGTTTATTTAAGAGCTTTCAGACCCGAGACTTAACCCGTCAGGTGTCCTGCGCACAACAGTTGTGCGTAGAAAATTTTGGCCGGTCATGTCCTACGCACAACAGTTGTGCGCAGGACGGCGCTGTGATTGGAGATTTTAAATTTCATAAACGAAGACCCTGCTAGTGTAAAAAAATAATCCTATTGATTTGTCACTTATTTAGCAACATACTGGTTTTTTTTCCCAAAAACCAAGCATCTGAACAAGCGAAAAAATAATAAAAACGAAATTATTGCCCAATAGAATGTGCTCGTCCGCAATGGCCGCCGCCTGCGCCGCTCCGTAAACAAATATTTTTTGTGATGTTTTTATGTGTGTAGTGAGAAATAAATTGATGAATTCGACGCGTAAACTTATAATGGTGATAATTTAACAATAGAAAAGTGAAATGTGGCAATATACTAAGTGCAGTGTGTCAAAGAATAAACCGATCGGATGAAAAAAATATCAAAACCTGATAATAATATATTTTATTAATTGAACAATTTTTTTCATTAGTAAAATGTAAGTGTATAATCTTTATTCCATTGCATTTGCATTGCCTGTTCTTTTATCTTTCGATTGATATATCAATCATAAAATATAATTATACCAGTCGTAAACAATTCACCTTTTTCTTAACTCAAACAGAAAATAAAAATATCTCGAAAATTAGCTGGACATTTCGTGCACTTCTGTAAATCAAGGGCCGGACACTTGACGGGTTAAACAAGTTTCATTTTTGGGACAAGCTTTTGTTGTCGACTGTACTTTTTTTTTCAAAGTTGTCATCTGCTTATCAAGACCAAACTAATGAGTCCCAACACCGTGGGTTTACGTTAAATATGGTTTCCTATCGAGGTTTCGAAAAAAATTGTCCGCTATTTCGTTTGTCCGCAATTTTCATTTGTCCGAAAATCCTTTTTCTCTGAAACCGTTTAACTTTCCTGAGTTGTTATAAAACTAACCTAACCTAACCTACAGGTTTTGTAGGTATATCTCTTCAAACATTTTGAAAAGTGAATGGGATCAGACAAAAAAAAAAGAAATTTTTGGACAAACGAAACAACGGACATAAATTTTTCGAAACATCGATAGGTTACCATATCGGGTTTACATACGTGGTCCAAATTTAAACCCATTCCATTAAGGGGAACTGGTTCAAAATTAACTTGAAAACATATAAAAATGCAAACGAACAGAATTAGAAAACAGATTAATAAAAGCTTGTAAAAAATCGTGTCAGTTTTGTATGAACATCAAGCGATCTGGCGCTGGATGTCTTAAGTGGCGCCCAACATGGGACTATACCGGTGTCACATACATGAAGGGTACACGGAAAGAAAATGTCTCGTCACCATAGTAAATTTTTGAGATACCTATTGTGATTTGAAAGATAGGAAGCATGTAAATTTGTGCAAAATTTCGGGTTTTTATACCTAGGTGAAAAAAAAAGTTAACGCCTATCTATTCTACACGAAAAACCGAATTGCTTTTGAACCGCCATTACTGTCAAGTAAATAAGAGCTATCTTAACTTTGACAATTCGATGACATAATATATGACAAAATTAATATGGTACCTACTCAACTACTCATACTCATACTCATTTATTTACCGTAAAACAAATGACAAAAGTGGAATTAAAATTCAAATCGGTTAAGAAGTACGGATGATACAAGCATTTTAAACTGCTAATTAGACAGCCATTAGACAGAGAGATCCGGTGTGACGTCATGTAAAAGGTAAGACATAAATTCCATGTTAAATTCTGTCTGGTTTTGCCGAGTAGAATAAAGCCCGAACTGTACTATCTAATCTAGTTATGTCTATTTTAATTATTTGGACTCTAGTTTTAAGTCGACATATCTAATTAATTCCATTGTTCAAACAATGATAAAGAATGCCAAGACGAGCAACGCTTTACATAATCTGAATATTTCAGTCGCTTAGGGTATTCCCTTAGGAAGCTTAGCTTGTATATTACTTAGTAGTAATGCTGTGTAATTCACAAATGGTTGGTGTAAAGTTAACTAAATTCGTGCGATTTACAATTCTAATGCTGGCAGCACACATTTCCAAGACCCGAACTACGAACTATCGTCCGAACTGCTGTCAAAATTTAGCGGTTAATTGCGAACTATTAAACAATCTTCCAATACTCAAGCTCCAGACTCTCCTCATGACCTCGACGAAATGTTAATAATCATGTCATAGCGGACAGGGAAGCGATATGAGCGGTATTGCTGTGTCCAATAAGCGTATAATTACTACGTTAAAGTTTACAGGCGCAAGAACATTCAAAATCGGTCATTGAAGCCAAGAAAGATGGTACGAGTAATGCTTCGTTTGTCTGAATTTTAATTTATCCTAAAACCATTTCCGTCTGAATTTAAAAGCTTTTTAGTGTAATGATAATACATAAGTTACCTAAACTAACCGCAGGTAGTTTTCGAAATGTTGTTTGATCCAGCTGAAAACTAGTTTCAAGCAAATGATTACGATTCATTAGAGCAAATACGTTATTAGTGATTCCGTGGGACACCCTCACGAATATGGCAATTTCTTTGATTTGGGACAATTTACCGCTTCGGCAGCGATCTCTAGCCAACGCGGCCGAACACTAGCCAATGCGTCCGAGCCACCCCTTTACAAATCGACGTTGGACGGGTTCGTTCATTCGTTCGTCCGTTCGTTGGGTTGTTGGACTATAGTGTAATGCCGGCTTCAGTTTTATGTTCGAATTGACCAGCTGGCCTATTGCCTAACGCACTCGCAATCGCGATCGTTTTCGTTTTCATACTTGTTATGTTACTTTTTATCATTCGCAGTCTGAATAGGACCCGACTGTATATAGAAGCATACACCGGATTGACGGGGGCAAAAATGTACCAGCGCTAGTGATAAATAAATGTCGACTAAGTGTCGACATCGATAAAAAGCAATTTTTAATCAACATTATCATAAGTGTAATGGCCAAGTTTGAAAACTTTTTAATTATGTGCAAACCTCTTTTATTTATAATCATCGCAAATATAAACAACCGGTATCTGACATTGACTCTGGACTTAGGTCACTTTTGAACACCATTGAAATTACATTGAATAACAAATTCATTCAGTACAACAAGATTCTTTAGCATTCCGACGAATTGAGAACCTTTTTGTTTTTTTAGTCGGTCAAAAATGCCTCGGAAGAAAAAATATCGTTTATCTTCATGGAATGCTGATCATTCACATATAGAAGATAAAGGTACGACTTACTTTTGCAAGACATGTAAGATCCATAATGTCACGAAAAAAGTTGTCGATAAACTTAGTCGATATGAATCACTAGCACTGGTACATTTTTGCCCCGTCAATCCGGTGTATGAATGATTACTAGATGAAGAAGAGAAGAGAAGTTTACGAAGCATCACAGAGTTTCGTGTTTAGTTGAATAATTCACGTTTATTTTAAAGTCGGTCGAATCGACTTTGAAGTCGACACGGTTGCGAGTGCGTTAGGCAATAGGTTTGCCTCGTACAATTATTGTTACGACTCGGCTGCTTTTACTGTCAAGTTGACGAGCTTTTATAATGTTAACAATGCGATAGCAATAACACGAAGACAATGTAGAATTGCAGCCAAGTACACACTTTCGTTTTAAAACTGGAAAAGTTTCTTTATCTGTCGACAATTCGAGAGTTTAAATTTATAGTGCCCGGCCGATAAGAAGTAAATCCTGACACCTGTCATTTCAGTACAAATTATAACCTCAAACCCAAGAATAGGTTATAAATTGTACTGCGATGACAGCTGTCAGGATTGACTTCTTATCGGCCGGGCACTATAGTACGTTTGCCTGGAAAAGCTAACGACTTCGCAACAGTTTTTTTTTAATAGCGATGATGATGAGTTTTGAATGTAGAGGAAGCGAAAGCGCTGGCGTTCCATAGTCATTGCCTACCCCATTGGGAGACAGGCGCGAAGGTATGTATTTATGTGTATTTAGAAGTTATAGGTACAGTCAGCTGCAGAGAAATGTAACCCCCTTTGCTAGGAAACTTGTACGCAGGGGGGGTTACTTTTCTCTGCAGCTGACTGTACCTAGTGTTTATTTATTTTATGTTTATTATGTGTTAATCGTCAATGTTTTTTTTATTATTATTAATCCTAAGTACTTACATCTAAGGACACTGGGTCATGAGCACCCGGAAATACACACGTGGTTTTAATTTTGCTTTTTCATGAAAGTTCTCGATATTCTATGGCATTTTCATTTCACCATATCGTCTAATAATTTCAATAGAAAGAAACAATAATACTTGCGTCTCGCATAGAATAGAATAGAATATAATAGAATAAAAATCATTTATTCAACGCATACACACAAAAAACAGAATCTAAAAGAAAAAAACATTTAACATGGCGTTGAAAAGGGTTTAGGGGTAGCATATTATCCATACTATTATTATAAATGCGAAAGTTACTTTGTTTGTTTGTATGTTACGCTTTCACAGCTAAACCCCTGAACCACCAATTCCAATAGAATTTGGTGGAAATAAAACTCATTATCAATAGCTAAATATGTCAAGACGTTACTCATGCTGAAAATAAATTTCAGGTGGTGTCAGAAAAACCGACGCCTACAAGACGAGCAAGCTACGACAGCATTCTTGATGATCCTTTGGTAAGAAATTACTATTTTTTTTGATTACACATCAATAGATGGAATGTCCGTACGTATGTCACAGCAGTATTTCTCTAGAACTATACACCGTGCCCGGGACGTACCCGAAGGATTTTAACCATCGATTCTAGACCCTATTTGGAGTATATAATGTGGTATAACATGTAGTCCAATAACGCATAATTTCCGAGATTTTTATTATTGAAAAAACAATTCCATAGTTAATTTCATTTGAACTCTGTCACCTTAACCTAAAGCATTTACTAAGAAAGATTCATGTTGTAAGTAGCAATATCATCAACGTACAACAAAATTAATTGATTTACTGTCATTAGGTTCAAATGGAAAATCGTCCACTTGAAATTATACGTCAGTTCAGAAAAATGACCATTTGAAATACAACAAAAAGGAAAATTGTCCATCTTAAAAAACGTCTAAAATGGAATCATGTCCCATGGTAAAATTGTCCAATATGATATTGGTCGAAAAAAATATGTCTACTTGTATTTACGTACACTCAGAAATATGACCAATTGTAAATACGTCCTACCTGAAATTTGTACAATTTATATTATATTATATGGTCTTAATTCATATTACACTACATTCACTTGTGCGTATTTCATTTTGGTCAGAATTTATAATGGACAAAATTCCATTGGGACTTAATTAATTTACAACGAAAATAAATTTGGTTGTAAATACTTTTGAACACAATTACATTTTGACTAAATTCACTTTGACTTTTGACCCATTTTCAGGATGGATATTTCACGTGGACGATTTTCCATTTGTACCTAATGACAGTAAATCAATTAATTTAATCAATTTCTTATTAAATAATGCTTTAAGTTTAGGTGACAGAGTTCAAATTAAATTAACTATAAATCTCGGAAATTATGCGATTACATGTTATACCACATTACATTATATACTCCAAATAGGATCTAGAATCAATGGTTAAAATCCTTCCGGTACGTCCCGGGCACTGTGTAGAAGCTATCAACTTGAAATTTGGCATAAGTTGTTGTATAACTTGCTTGCACGCATCTGTTTTTAGGCCGGCATTACACCTGTAAGTTATTGCTGTAAGTTTTGAGACGCAACTATGGGTAAGAGTGAGTGGCAAATATCTGCATCTCTCCCTTGCATATAGCTTTGTTTCAAAACTTACAGTAATAACTTACAGGTGTAATGCCGGCCTTATTACATTTTTTTCAAAATATTTAAAATATGTTTTGAAAAATAAAAGTGTTTTGATTATAGTAAACGGGGTGTCATATGAAAGGGCTCAATCTGCACCTTTCCAAACAATTTTTGAGCTCTAGCCAAAATTGTATAAAAGATTAACATCCACCCCCTTATCTCCGAAATCTATTTACCAATAAATCTTAAAAATTCCTCACTTAAAGTCAAAATACCTACTTTAAAATTTAGGCTAGTCAAAATGGAGTTGAATGAATTAGATTCATAACAAAATGATTTTGCGTTTGCCAACTTACTTATCTTAATTACAGAACCCTCGACGCGCGAGTCCGACTCGCACTTGGCCGGGATTTTTTCAAGTATTTTTTGTTACTGCCAATAAATAATTAATCTCTTTTGTATTTGCGGCAGTTGCATTAGAAACCTTAGGGCCGTGGTCGTCCGACACCAAAAAGTTTATACACGAAGTTTCGGATAAACTGGTTGGCGTCTCTGGCGATCCCAGGGCCGGGTCTTTTTTCGCCCAACGGCTTAGCCTGGCCGTGCAGCGGGGTAATGCTGCAAGCATTTTAGGGACGCTGCCCCGAGCGGGAGATATGCAGGGTTTTGATATGTTTTAGTTAAGTATCAGTTTTTATTTTTATTTTTTATTTCTTTCATTAATTCAATAAATTGTCATTTTATGTAAAATGTCTGTAATCTCTTTTTTTAACCAGATGAATTACCAACACCTCGCCAGCCAGTCTTCCATCGACTTCCAACAAGACGACACCCTGCCAATGGCGAACGACGACGCCTCGACGTCCTGCGATGCCAACTCCCTTCAGTTCGACGAGACCTCGATAGCACCAAGCGAAGACGTCCCAGTGTACAGCTTAAGGAAGAAGAAGGAAGCCAGGAAGAACGGGAAGAAGATTAAGGACCTGCAGCATTTGAGGGACTTGAATATGTGGAGGGCGAGTGATGTTCAAGTTATGCAGGTAGGTACTAGGTGTCTAAAATTTGATTTAACTTTCTCTTCCAATGTATGTACAGTCGGTGTCAGTTGAAATCGCCAAAGATGTAAAGTCGGTACCGTTTGACACATAACCTCAAACTTTCATCAGGTGTGTTTTTGTCTAAAAAAACGTATAATTAATATAAATCATTAATAAAACCACACGTGATCTTCATTATGGAGTTATCATGGTGAATAGATTTGTTTACATCTTTGCCCATTTCAATTGAAACCGACTAGGTATAGGTGTGTATGTAGTCTAGCTCATCGTCGAAAAGTTGCCTGCTTGTCGGTATTCCACTTCGGAGAGATGTGCACAAGAGCCCCACGAGCAAATACCCCCGTCTCCTCTCTCTTTTGTAAATGCATTATAAAGGTGATGCAAAGCGCTTCGTTCGAAAAGGCGGAATTTCAACCAGGTACGGATGGTATTCCACAGTGCGTTTGGTAGTAAAAACCTTCAGCCTCCTAAATAAAAACCTTTTTTGTACTCGTCGATTATAATCTGTGTATTAAGATTTCACAGAGAATACTGCAACGTCACTCTTTTCATCGTTGCATAGTCTATGTTACTTCCGAAACAACCGAAATAACCATTTCGATACGCTCCAGACGATCGAAAAAAATTTGAAAATAGAACTTCGTTTTCAATAGTATGTGTCCTTGTTTAAGGAGACTCGATCCGATACAAAATGGCTAATCTATGGCGTTTCGGAACGTAGCAACGTCGCGTCATCTGTCAACATCTACTTAAACATGCTCCTGTATCCAGGGCATAAAAAAAAAACTACTCTTTGTGATTGTAGCCAATCACAGCACAGTACTGCAAAATTACGGACGCCGGTGGTGTTATAGTACTAACGATATTTCGTTTTCTTATATACTCGTATTTAGACTTAAATTATTAATTTTAATGAACTCGTACAAAAAGTATTGTTCACAATAGTGTCATAATTAAGCTTTTTAATCTCGTACCTTACTTAGGCCACTCAGCAAGCTTCGTGGCCTAAACACGGTACTCGACTAAAAAGCTCTCTATTATAACACGATTGTGAAAAATACTATTGCACTACCATCGATTATCTCCAACAGAACCTCCTCAGCCGCAGCAGCAACCACGACGAGCAGATCAAGTGGGAGGCCATCGCCACCGCGCGCGGGCTGTGCACCCTCACCGACAGCTGCACGTGCGGCGACTGCCGACGCGCCAAGTATCTCGCCGGAGTTGCGGACGGCGACGGAGGCCTGGGCGCGGCACCGCTATTCAGTGCTATCGGATTCGGCTGCGTTATACAGTAGTCAGGAAGAAGCGCTCAATTCGAAACTTCGAGATTTCGTTCGTCATTCGAGTCTAAAGAGAAGCTGGAGCTGACGTAACTTCGACGTTCGATTTTCAAAGTGGCCTCAGCATCGCTACTACAAACTTCGAATGTAGTCCCTGGCATTCGTCATTAAATCGAGAGAACGTAAACGCGAAATTCGATTTTCAAAGTAGGGCCCTGAGTACCACAGACGCAACCAGCGTAAAATTACTGTCATATGTTCACATATTTAGGGGACTGGCCTGCTTAGCTTAAAGCTAAATTCACAATGAGAATCACGCGATAATATACTTAGCTACTACAATTCACGTAAACCATCTGGACCAATCAGAAGTAGCGATAAAATATTCCTCGCGTATAGTTTATCGCGCCATATCCATTGTGGATCCACCTTAATCCGGGGCATTTACGTACTTTGTAATGCTAAATGTACACACTCGGCAAGACACCCGAACCGAATGCAAGTGTGTACAAAGCACGCTCGCGTTGCTACGGCGAGTCTTGACTTTGCAAAGACTTTAAAAGACACGGCGAAAGCACTGAATAAATAATAGTACAAGTACAAAAGGCTTTGCTAACAAAACGAAGTAGGCCGAGGCTGAGAGGTGCGAAGCTACAAGTACATCAGCTTGAAACATAGGGGTGAATGAATACGAATTTTACGATAGAAAGGGTAGCAAAGTGCAGCTGTAGGTATATATACGACGACGCTGTTAGAAACATCGCCTTCTGTACTAGTACCTATAATTATATTATTTGCCTCTGTTGGACTTACTTCTGTAGTAATATTACCAGCTTCTTAATAACTTTCGGCCGTCTATTGCTATCAGTCTATCACGCTTACACTCTCAACTGACAGTATATTCGTTACTCGCTCGTGTGTCATCGAAAAACTAAGATTGCCGATCGCTATTGGAAAAATGGTAGCATTGTACGTGTAATATGACTGACTTTAATATTCGTATTATTTTGTCAAAAATATGTTCAGGAAAAGTTATTTTCGCTATAAAAATATTAAGCTGTTCATAATCTAATACCGGCTCACTGGCGTGCAAATATTGGACCGTGAGATATTAAGTAAAGATGAACATTTTACGACTATCAATTTTCTCGGTACATGTATTTGGACGAGGTTACCGTGAGATCGTAAAGTTCCTAGCAGCTATTATTATATTTTCTCTTACTTATCCTTATTATGCTTTCTCATGACTTTATCCGCGCAGGGACCCAATTCTCGTGAGTTCGAGATGATTTTTCATGCGAGATATGTCAAAAAAATGTACGCAGTTGACAGTGCATATCGCATAAGGGTCCAGAGGCTCTACTTTGAAATCCGTAATTCGAACTTCGTCTATTGCTATACCTTTTGCTCTCGACGCGTCACTAATTCGCAAGAAAGTGACGAGGCGATCCGAAGTTCGAATTACTGATTTCAAAGTAGAGCCCCAGGATGGATGGATGGACCTCGAGCTACTAAATTCGAAACTTCGAGTCCCGAGCCCCTGTCACTCGTCACTCGAAACTAAATCGAGAGAAAGAGATGGAGCTAACGTAACTTCGAATTTCAATTTTCAAAGTATAGCCTCAGGGACTCAATTCTCGTGACTTCGAGATGATTTTTCATGCGAGATATGTCGAAAAAATGTATGCAGTTGACAGTTAATCTCGCATGAAAAATCATCTCGAAGTCACGAGAATTGGGTCCCAGACTGATGATGATCGGTGAATCGATCGAGTGAGCTCATATGAGCGACAGTTAAGCTACTTAATTGAAAATGTTGTTCGTACTCTCTAACGGGACAACATAAACTTGCCAGATAATATAAATATAGTAACTAGCAGTGAGTTCCTTAAGAGATAAACATGGCAAACCTTGACAAATCCAATAGAGTCTGTCTAATGAAAGATGAACCTGAAAAAAAGCGGCAATTTCAAAAACCTTCATATTTTATCACCGATCAAAGTAGGAATAGAATAGAAGTACGCGTTTTCTCTCCCTTAGGGCCAACCAAAATAAACAAAATGAGAAAAGTATCAAAATCGTTTATTCCTACTTTGATCGGTAATAAAATATGAAGGTTTTTTGAATTTGCCGCTTTTTTTTCAGGTTCATCTTTCATTAGACAGACTCTAGCGGCCTTTACACGTAAATAGTAAAATAGTAAAAAAAAAAACCTACGGTTCGGAACAAAGATTGGAACGGCGCGTGGCTTTTCCCGCGGTCCGAACTATACGTGTAAAGGCCGCTAATAGGTAGTCTCTCGTCCTATGGAATGTCATAATCGATATATAGCGTTGGACAGGGCTTGAGGGGTAAAAAAATTGCGAATGAAGGTACTAGAGAATGTCAGCCAGTTTAGATTTTTGGCTTATCGTATTCTTCATTAAAAACAAAAAATTGCTTTAAAAAAATCATATCGATACGTCAAATACTTTTCGAGATATTGAATTTTAAACTTCGTATGCGGCGCTCGAAACTCGGCGGCTAGCGCTCACGGATGATGACGTCATCGTTCAACTGCGGTACGCGCCCTTATATGAACGAGTAAGTTTACAGGGCTATATATTTTTAACCGTAATAAGTAGCCAGTTGAAATTTTCACAGAATACGTGTTATTATAAAATCTATCGTTTAAAACTATAAAATGAACAATAAATCAAATCCCAAGAGGGGTCCCCATACAAGAAGCATGAAAAAAAATCTTTTGTTTTAGCATCTTTATACGGATTGTATTTTTATAATGACTTCTTATTTTGATGCTATTTTAAGCTTAAATTGTGGTCTAATTTTCATTGTTTACGACTAAGTAGCAATCTTGAGTAAAACTTCTACAAATATGTGACAAAACTGATTTTATCAACACGATGGTTTAGGCGGTCACCCATCCTGTTTTAGACTACGCTTGTAGTTGCTTAACTTTGTAAGTCGTAATACTCGTAATTATTTTTACGAATTCGTTTTGATGTTACTATGGTAGTTATGGTTAGGTATCTATTGTTTTGTATTACATACAGTTTAACTAAACAAACTTTCTGTCACTGACCGGCTTTTCTGTTTGTAATGTTTGTCGAGTAAGTTGGTTAAATAAAATTAGAATAATAAATAGGCACTTTTAATTTTGGGTTCACCGTTTTTTACATAAAAATACCAATAAAGTATGTTGATAGCTAAGGCGAAACATGCCAAAAATTAAAAACCAAGTGCGAGACGCGGGACACAGGCGGCCGAGCCTGCAGCGGTAGGTACTGTAGAGTACAAAGATATGTATACATTTGTGGCCCTTATTTCAATGGAATAAGGTGAAAAAGTGTATACATATCTTTGTACTCGACTGTACTATTCAACAATATTATGATTCACGCAGTTCGCTATAATATACGCGGTCTCGTACAGCGTACCCGTAGTTTTAAGTGATCTTACTCGTTTAAAATGTCGGAAACGTAGAAGTAAAGATTGTCCTCTATTGTACCAAAGTGTAACAAAGGGCGTTAGTCCCACAAAAAAAAACCAACCCACACTACCTTGAGTGAGGAACCTGGTAGCGCCCGCGCGCGAAATTTGAAATCGATGTAATGAATACACGAAGTATCAGAACTACTACTAGGTCAATCAAAAAATCATGTTTTATAGTTCGTTCTTTTATACGGTAGCGATATTAATTCTACATTACTTAACACGAAATTTGTAAAGAAAGGCCTACCACCAAAGTTAAGCAACCACCGCTTACCTAAACATCGTGTTGATTTAAACTAGGCACTTTTAAACATATTTGTAAGAGATTTACTACAGTTTACTGTTTGGTCGTAAACTATATATGTTAGTATGGAGTTTAGATTATCATTTAAGCTTAATGTGACACCGAAATAAAAAGCTATCATACAAATACAACCCGTATTTCGTCTTCCAAAGTTAAGCAACTACACGCGTAGTCTAAAACAGGATGGGTGACCGCCTAAACCATCGTGTTGATAAAATCAGTTTTGTCACATATTTGCCGAAGATTTACTTAAGATTGCTATTTAGTCGTAAACAATGAAAATTAGACTACAATTTAAGTTTAAAATAGCATCAAAATAGGAAGCCATTATAAAAATACAATCCGTATAAAAATGCTAAAAATAAAGATTTTTTTTCATGTTTCTTGTATGGGGACCCCTCTTGGGATTTGATTTATTGTTCATTTTATAGTTTTAAACGATAGATTTTATAATAACACGTATTCTGTGAAAATTTCAACTGGCTACTTATTACGGTTAAAAATATATAGCCCTGTAAACTTACTCGTTCATATAAGGGCGCGTACCGCAGTTGAACGATGACGTCACTCAAGCAAGATGGCGTCCACGCGCTTTAATATTATTGACCCAAATTTCAAACGTTTGTAGAATCAAAACTACTGGGTCTATTTGAATGAAATAAAAAGTATTATGTTTGTTTATTTATAAACATTACTGTTACAAAGTTTCGAGCGATTTGGCGTACCTACTGACATTCTTCATTATTTATCCAGACAACAAAGAACTAGAGTATAAATGTGGCGTTATCTATGAAAAGGGACCTTATTGTCGATGGCGCTTCCGCCATTATTAACGTTGCTCCGATATAAATACAACGTCGCGTGACGCAGTGTGGCGTAAGCGCCATCGACAATAAGGTCCCTTCTCATAGATAACGCCACAAATATATATAGAAACTAGAACCTTCCATTTTGCACGCCAACGAACTCCATCAAGTCCCTTTTATCACAGCAGCCTCCCGCTGCGAACAATATCAAATATCGCTGAGACGCTAGTCTAATGATTTTGAAATTTTATACGACTCAATTCGGTCGACGAAAGCTACAACAAAGCCTTATAAAGAAATAAAATTAGTTCGGACAACTAAATTATATTGACGTTTGCAATGGCGCGAAACGCACAAGCATAGACAAGACAACATTATAATGTGACTGTTGCTGCAGCAGCTAACAAGTCTTCTTAAACGCATCTGTAAAATTTGGAGGGAAAGTAGTTAAACTTTCACTTTTGAATTTTACTCGAGATGTAAAGTGGACTGGCGCGCGAATTCATAACATCAAGTAAAATACGTTTATGAAGAGGTGTAGGTAGTGTTTTTAATCTGTGACAGCGCACCCCACTAAAGTCACCGTCAGAATTGCAAAAGTAGAACTTGCAAAAGATGTAAACAAAACCAAACGAACCGATTAACCATGACATGATTACTCGATAATCACGTACTTTTAAAGATCAATTGAGGTCTTTGCAATGATTTATACTTACACTAGATCATTATTTTCATATTAAGTTTAAGATGAAATAACTATTCATTAAGTATACGTTATTTTTAATAAAAACACGCATGGTGAATATTTGAGGTTATGTGTCAAACAGTACTAATTTGTTTACACAGTTCGCAAATTCTATTGACGGCGACCTTACATACATACTTCTACATAAATAGGCTGTAGCCGTAAAAGCTCAATTTGGCAGGGCGCGCCTTCGTAGATTAAACCATGCATGTAAATTTGATAGCAAATAGATACAGTCACGAGATTTAATTTGGTACCCACCTTAGGTCCAAAGTATTATTGACATTCTACAACAATAAGGTTGAGTTCCCTTAAAGTTACAAATGACTTGACATCTCTAATGACATTGACAACTTCAAGCATATTTTTCTAGAAATGGGTCCCAAATTAACGCTCGTGACCGTACCTATATCTAGTTCCAATTCTGTTTGGAATTTTATAAACCTACCTAGTATATTAACTTAGATGTTTTTTACTTTGTATTTAATGGTTAGGCCATGAGTGATTGTGCCAATATGGGTCTGAATAGATGTAAAAGAAAGAGTATTTTTACAAAAACTTTTCTTGGTTAAAAATAATGAATGTACCTACTTACTCTCCCTTTGTCTGAAAAATACTTTGAAACTTCGAATTACTCACTATATATTCGTAACAATTTTGTATGTCTGCTTATAGGTCGAGTAAATAAATATACCATGATATTTTTTGTGTGGAATAGTTTAGATATTAATATTGTCAACATAGTTGTCAATTTAACTGTAAAGTTAGACGTATACATAATGTCTTAGCTCTTAAATAATCATATATGTATTGGAAAACCAGGAGTCGCGACGGACCTATATTTTAAAAATAAATTTACTATCTGTGTAAACTTCATACCTTACTAAGGACACATTGGTTAAAAAAACTAATGATCAATTCGCAGATATTCAACGATACTTAATGCATTGAATTATGTAAAGAAAGACTTCCGAACAATTATTATACTTAACGTAGTGTAGGACCAACCTTTTTGTCCCAAAAAAAGCACTCGTAACTTTAACTGTAATACCGTAGCACTTTCTAGTAATAAATTACAATTTACGACTTTCTACCGAAACTGGCATTACGGATCAAATAATTTAAACAATTGACGGTTTGTCGTTATTTGTATAGGTACTATAGATAGGCTATAAAACTGCATCTTTATTAGATCGTCCGTGTAAACTGTCAAGTCACAATTTATCTTGCTTCATGTCTACCTACACGTGATAAATAGGGTTGACAACTTTTATAATGTTAAAAGCGTTCTTACAAATGCTTTGCTGGCAACTGGCAACGTCGCACATTTTCGTTTTTCTTGAATCTAGAAGTGAATTTATTGAAAATTTCAAGTGTAATCTACAAACTTTTCTTTCTTTACAATAAAGAATACAAGAGATGCCAACATAAATATTCACACAGTCCCACAGATATAGCCTTGATGTAACCATACCTATTTGTCGAATTTGATCCTCAAGTAAGTAATTTAGCTATTAAAAATGTTAAAAAAGATCTCAATGTTAGATGATTCTAGCATAGAATAATGTGATATCATTATCGATCAAAATCTTGACATCTTTACCATACTTAATCATTGTACAGGTAGTCCCTGAGATTGTATTTTAACAAACAAAGGTATAGGTACAGTCTAGTTCATAAATATGGGTATACCTACACTTTAGTACCTTTGTCTATTTAATGTCGTGTTTCAACTGCCTTAATATGAATTGTCACAGCGATTAACCTTTTTTTTAAACAATACAGTACAAAAAACAGTAAAAAATTAAGGTTAGAAAAGAAAAATATCATGTAAATTTTCAAGTGTTTAAATTTTCTTTTCTAATTTGCTCGCGTCTTGTTCTCGTCTCGCGCATCGTTCTTAATGCATAAGTGGAAAAGAGATAAACTAATTAATGTCACTTGGTACTGAATCTATGCGACAGTTCGTTGAAATTAGAGCTTTTAATTCATGTGTCCTTTAAAACGGACAAAATCCGTTTAAGGGTTAAAGAGACAAGGTACTAAAGTGTACACATATGTATGAACTTGACTACCTACTTATTACCAACAATGAACTAATCATGCTGAAGTTTACTTAACAAAGGGATGACGTACCTACTAAACGGCCTGTTTCCTAAACAAATGGAGCAATGTAAACTTACTTATACATATAGAACTCCACAAGTTGTTTAAATATAATCCAGGGATCACATGATAAGTTAGCTGCATATTCAGACGAACGCTTAAAAAAATCAAGACAGGAAATTACCGCGTAAATATACAAAATAAACATCCCTATTCCAGTCCAAATTCGCATAATAAAGTGCTCAAAAACAACTGAACTCGACTTTTATAGTGATGGCGTTAGAGCTGATTCAGGATGAATTTGAGCACCTTGTATGTATGTTGATGGCAGCTGCATGTCGGTTTACTGCAGCTAATTCATTTAGATTGGCAAAAATAGGAGTTGGCTGTGGTCACACACGGAACTAAAATATTTAAATGGCGACTACTGCTCTAAGCTGCAGTGCTTGCGTAAATATTTAATAAGTAATGTTGCCAATAATGTAGTCATCAGAAATAATATATTATCCAACATTGGAGTTTTACTAGAGGCATGAGAGCGGTCAGATATTTTTGAACGCCTTTATTATAATTGACTACGCGCTCTGGCCTTGTTGGTTGTGACCCTGCCTACGAAGCTAGCGGTCCTGGTCTGGGTTCCAATCCCGGTAAGGGCAGATATGAGCGCGAATTGTTTCCGAGTCATGGATGTTTTCTACGTATTTATATTTTATCTATTTCTCTATATAAGTATGTATATCGTTGTCTAGTACCCATAGTACAAGCCTAGAGTTTAGTTTGGGACTAGGTCAATTGGTGTGGCATTGTCCCCTGATATTGATATTTATCCTCCTCCCTTTTTCCCACTCGGTGGGGTCGGCATAACATGATCTCTTCTTCTCTCCTTTACCTTTCATATACACCATGTCGGACTTCCCACAATTTCATCCAGACCTTTTTCAGGCTTCCTCTACTCTTATATCCATCGACGTTCATACTCATCATTACTCTTCTAGTTGGTTTACCCTTGAATCGCCGACATTCATTTCATCGCATTTTCATTTCATCGAACAGGCATTGTTATAATTTTTCGGTGGTCACAGGTCTAACCTAACCTAGCCTACGTAACCCATGCTTAAGATAACCTAAAAACAATAAGGTTTCAGCAGAAATTAGCTGTCAATGAAATGAAAATTCGATGAAACAACGCATTCGTGAAATGAGTGTCGGTGGTTCAAGGAGCACCCCTTCTAGTTATGTGTCCTCCGTCCCTCTATCAGGGACCGGAAAACCCCTTCGTTTGCTTAAGCCGTTCGAATCGATATCCCCTTCATACGATAACCCAAACGTTTCGGTAAGCCTTTCATCGGCTTAGCCGTTCATTACGATAGCCCGTTCAAGCCGGGTAACCCGATCCGTAACAACCGGTAACCGCTTACCGAATCAAATAGGTTTTCGAACTAAGTAACCGCTTATCGTTCGGGTTACGGTAACCCGTTCCATCCCCTCTTTTCTCGCACCGCACGCGACGTGGTATGTGTCAGAACTAAAATATCTTGACAGGTTCAATCAGCGCAACAAGGGGTAACCCCTTCGCAGCTTATTGATACCGGTAAGCGGTAAGCCGAATTAATTCAATCGAAGCGATAGCCTTTATAGCGGGTAAGCTGATTAGAGGGTTACCGAAACAGGGGGGTTTTTAAAAACCAGCTTAATAAAAACCCGTTCAAAAACCCAGGTTACGGTAAGCGGGTCCGGTCCCTGCCCTCTATACATGTCTATACCACGCCAATCTACTATTTCTCAACTTTTCTATTACTAGTGCTACTTTCAAACTTCCTATACTTACTTTTCTCTAATACGTTTTTTTTAATGTTGTGTTGAATAATGTATTAATGCTAGTGACTGTACCAAACAGCCCGCAAATTTTTTTGCCAAACTAAAATTTAACATAACTCAGTAGAATTAAGGAATATTAAATTAGTAAAATTTTATAGCAACATGTAACTTAGTTTTAATAACACTTTTTGGTACTGTAATTTTTATACTTATCTAGTTTTAAGAAAAAATGTACTTATGATAGCCTTTTAGTGAGTTCCTATTATATTTCTACTGTCATTGTATTCACTAGCTTCTAGATTGATTTTGAATTTCTTTGTTCCTATTTTCCGACTTGTATACCTATATACTCATATTGTTTGAAATAGGCTGACGCCAAATGTGATTCTTAACATTTGCTACTTTTCAAATTTGTCTTGATAATTATACTTCATTCTGTGCATTTATACCTATTAATACTGAGGGTTAATTGTAACTTTTCATACTTCAAAAGTAGAATGAGTATTTATGAATAGTTACATCTCCCCTCAGTTGAAATAGCTTGACCTTAATATTATACTTAAAGTGTTGAATCATATTAATTTTTACTTTGTAAACACTTGTCTAAAATGAATGATGATATTTAAAATGTCATGTAATATTTGTAACATCATACAAGCTCTACTTACCAATGTTTAGATAAATTTGTGTTAGATCGACATTATTCGGTGTTTTGTAGATGTCTGCATATACATGCTTTGGACAAACTTTTACGTTGTAATAAATATTGTGGCATACAGTGTCTTTTATTTCACTTTGCAAACATAAAATCAAATAATGATTGTGAGTATATAATTTCTAAAATATCCCACCCTCTGCTTATGGGCAAACTCCTTCAACTTTAAAAATGTATACATGATATAGTATACCTATGTATATTCGACTTTTGTAATACATATAGCTATAATAATGTATGGAAATTATTCTGAAATAAATTATTATTATTATTATTTATTATTAAAATTTAATTTATCAAATATATTTTTATCAACCCTAAAAGGTAATCAGTGATTCAGGAGTCAATTAGGTAACATTTAAAAATATAACAAAATAACAGTACAAAAACCTCTAATAATAGGCCTCTTTCTACAGTCGAGTTCATAAAATATGTATAAACTTTAGGACCTTGTCTATTTAATGTCATGTTTAAACCGCCATACATATACAATGAGTTGTCATAGCGATTAAAGTGACAAGGCACTAAAGTGTACACATACTTATGAAAATGAAAAATGTTTATTTTTATGAACTCGACTGTACTTTCAAGGTTTTCTACAGCAATGATTATGGCGGTATTTTATCAATTTTGAACTTACACTGAAAAACTAGCACATACCAAATGCTTTTTAAAGCTGCAGATTTTTGTCAAACAAAACTAACTATTAGCAATTGTAATCCTGAAATCATAAACTCTTAAATAATTTAAAAATAGCCCTTGTATTCTCAAATAAAAAAGTGAGGTTAAGCCAATCTTGTTGTTATAATTAAATTTCTAATAAATAATAATGCTTTTGGTGTAGTTATAGGCAGTCAGATTACTCTACACTTACTTTTATTATTCCAAATCAAACAACAAACCTTTTTTAAATATCTATAATAACAAACACTTCAAATTTATTATCCTTAGTTTCCTCAACAATCTGCATTGCAGAATAAGTTATAGCTTTAACTTCAGTACCTTGAGGATGCTTCCCAATCTCAAACTCCTCTCCATAACACTTACAGACTATCCTGAACTCCTCAGTATTGAATTCGGTGATAACTAACTTTTTACAGATTAAAAACGGTTCAACAGAGAATAAATACAGGAGCTCATCGAGAAAATGGTATAGAAGACCCATCATATCATCAGCGTTTGCTTCAATCGTGTGTACTTCCTTAATGGTCACATAGGGTAACTCTGTCATGTATCCGAACATAGCCATGCCGCATTGTTCGAAAGCTTCTTTAAGCGTGTTTCCCCACGCATGTAGTTGTACATCAGCAGTGTGATCCAAGTACTCGTACTTTATAGGCGGTAAAATACAATCTTCTTGCGTTAATTGTCCTGATTCTTCGTCCATGATTTACTTCTATAAGGAAAGGTTTGATTATAAGTACTTCATCTTTTAACTTAATCACTAGATTGCATCATAATTTCATAGACGCTAACTAACACAGTGAAGCACACGTCGTAGATTAATGGCTCAGCTTCCCTTGTGCAGTTTTTAATTTTTTTACTGTATCAAGTTCAATTTATTATTAAGTTACACAAATATCGGATAAGAATATGCAGGTAAGGTAGGTATTGCAACTATTGCAAGTGCGTGCAATAATATTTGACTTATTTGACATATGTCAGTGTCACTAATCATAAAATAAACATTGCCTTACTGAAAAAGATCAGATTTATTGCCATGTATATCTATTTATTTTGCTGACTGATTATTTTCTTTACTCTCACTCACTTGACGTTGGTAAATTCATTTCGAGTGCGAAACTGCGGTGGATCGCCATAAGAAAAAAGTTAATGATTAAGAAGATCAATTTATTTTGACATAATTAGCCAAAGCGTAAATATTTTCTATAAATGTCATAAACAACGAGAGCGAGTGCGGTTGTAAGTAGTACATGGCAGGTACCCACAGTATACCGCTACTAAAGCGGGCTTTACATTTAGCTAAATTTAACTACCTTACCTAATCTACTCGAACGTTGTCAAATCAATATACCTAATTGTCTATGGCAACAACAACACAACATTTTTCCATTACACGCATTGCACGGCTTGTTTACACCTACTTGCTATGAACGTAATTGAACCAAATATTGTAGTGGATTTTATTATATTTTATAATGAATGCTTTATAATTTGCAAATATATTTCGAAGAATGTTGTGTTGATAAATTTATCACACACTAAAATGCAGATGTCTTTTGAACGTTCCGTTCAAACACTTCCTACCTAAACAAGAAATAAATTACTTCTTTTGTCAGTTTTGGATTTTTGTCATCCAACAAAACACCGTATTCAATTTGTAGGTTAAACGCCGAATTTATTGAATTGTTACTGATTATTCGGTGTAACGTGAGTGAAAAATGAGTGGTCCTAATGGCATGTTGTATGGGGGAGACGAGATTGGCGCTTTAGTTTTCGATCCCGGGCATCATAGCTTGCGCGTAGGGTATGCCCAAGAAGATACTCCAAAAGCTGATATTCCGGCTGTAGTAGGCGTTGGTCCAGCCACTCATATCCCTGAGAGCGAAGAAAAGGTCCCCGACGGGAATGTCACCCAAAGCGGTGAGTTAATTTAATAAAAATAGACTAGCGTCATTTGCGTTGTTTTGAGTTTTTTTTCATAACTTACCTAGCCAATTGAATAGCATAAATTGACGAAGTGGTTAGCCTAGTGGTAGTGACCCTGCCTATGGCTTTAGCGGCCCTGGGTTCAATTATTAAGTGTAAATACATGTGTAACAAACATGTATATTGGTTAAGTCCTTTTTGATTATTTATGTATGTTTAATTATTTACGTGGACATGAAATATTCCAGTGATGCAACTGTTTTGCTCGAGTAGTATATTATTGGGAGTTTCAAAACACATTTTACATGTTTTGTGTTTTGAAACTCCCAAGGCGTTTTTTGATGAAACGCTCATTTCGAGTTGATCGTTTTTTTAAACGCTAAAATAGGTGTTTTGAAACTCCCAATCGGTTTTGAGGTGTTTTGAAACTCCCAAGGCGTTTTTTGACGAAACGCTCATTTCCATTCAGACGTTTTTTTAAACGCTCATTATTTAAGAAGTTCATACGGTTTCAAAAACACATTCTTGTTCTGAAACTCCATATTCACATATAACTACTTAATATCTTGAAGGTGTAGGCGCATTGGGTACAAAGCATTCAAGCTTACAACACGTAGTACTTGATATAACGTTTATTTTTAGAAAATATGAAGTTTGTGAGACAACCTCAAAACTTACAATTGGAAGTCGTTTGTCCAGTTCGCAACGATTGCAATTCACGTCATGGAGAACTTTTACCGAACACAATTCGAAGTATAATTTGTGGTCCTTCTAACTGTGGAAAAACCAATTTAATTGTTGGTCTTTTACTGCATGAACGGGGGCTACGTTTTGAAAACCTTTATGTTTACTCAAAAACTCTTTTCCAACCCATGTATCGATTTTTGGAAACAGTATTAGCGTTAGTTCCCACAGTTAAATTTCAAAAATATCAACAAAATGAAGAAATACTCAGTCCACATGAAGCTAAGATTAACTCAATTATTATATTTGATGATGTTGCATGTGAAAATCAAAACAACATAAGGGATTACTTTGCAATGGGACGTCATAAAAATATTGATAGCTTCTACCTTAATCAAACTTATAGTAAAATTCCTAAACAATTAATAAGAGACAATGCTAACTTAATAATTCTATTTAAACAGGATGATATGAATTTACGTCATGTTTATGATGAACACGTTGGAAGCGATATGTCTTGGTCACAGTTTCGAGAAATGTGTGCTAAAGTATGGAAACTACCATATAATTACTTGGTTATAAATAAAGATTGTAGGCGTAATTCAGGATGTTATAGAATGGGCTTTGACACATTTATCATTATGGATTAACTATAATACGTAATGCAATGTTACGAAACATTTATTGCTTCATAGGAAACCATCATGATCAGACATGAACCTTGAAATGAATGACGAGAAAACTTTGAAAGAAAAAGTAATCAAATCTGTCGAAGCCGTTAAAAAGAAGGTTAGACTGATTCGTAATATGAAAACTGATAATGATATGATGTTGGAATCAGTATTGAAACCAATAACAGATCCGCTTAATGAAATAGCAAAAAATGACGACAGTAATTACATAAACACTTACGATACGAACGTAGATAATAATGTTCCACAATGGAGAAAGTTGGCAAAAAGATTTAAATTTAGTCCTAGTGAAGAGAAGAAGCAAACTATTAATGATCTTACTGTTGTGAGGAACTCTTCTCAATCTAGTCTTTATAATGAAGATGATGGGAATGAGACATCAAACGACGATGAAAGTGATGTAAGTGATGGTGTGGATAGTGAAAATATGATTGATCAGGATTCAGCAAATGATATTTCATTTAAGACATCTGATTCTTATGCATCTCCTCGCGAAGATCCTGCATTTCAAAAGCAATATACCACGAACATAAACATTCCATTTGGTATACGAACGGAACGGGACAAGCTAATGCTAGGAACTTATCCAGTATACACCAGTAACAATAAAATCAAAGTAAATGGTCGTACTTACAATTTAACACCAGGTTTAAACGAATTGCTATATAAGAAAATACCGGATTTAGATATTGTAACTGAGGACGATAAACGTAATTACAAAATCTTATTATTAGAGACTAATGCACATAGAAGAGATTTTAATGCTAATAAACCAATAAAAAGCAACAAAGGTATAAAATATTTACATGTAATAAGACCGCTTTTTAAATTAGCTAAAGAACGAACAGTAAGTGGTGATGGATTACCAACAATGAAAAGAGTTAAAAATAAAGTGTCTTATGTATATTGGGATGACCCAAACGAATTAGTAGATAGATTAAAATTACTTATAGCTTCCCGTGAAGCTGGTAATACAGGATTAGATAATGAAATCATATCCATTATTGAAGAATTGCAAGAAGCGGGATTAGTTAACAATGCTAATATATAAATCAGTTACTGTACTATTATCGTTAGTCGAGGCAGAACTTTTGACGTACAAATATATCATAAAATGAATATAGATAAATTTGGTCATCATCTTCATAAACGCCTGCGTGTATCTGAAGTTTCTGAACTTAAAAATAATGCTTTACTCAGATCAGATGATGGGCATTTCGATTTACAGTCATTGAGATTAAAGGGGCTTGCGCATCCATTGTCGCCTAATGATGCCGTTAATAAGCAGTATGTTGATCAGCTCGTTCAGAACCTTTATGAGAAGAAGTATCTAGATTCTTTGTTTGACACTATAAATTCACAAATTCATCAGCTTGCAAATCAGTTGAAATTGAACTTTTATACAAAAAAGGAAACAGACGACATTTTCACCAAATTAAACGATGGCAAAGCAGCAAGTCGTGAACGAGATACACAGATCAGCTCGAAAAAACTTTAAGCGACGAGCAGTTTTATTAAAAGGAATTGATGATTTGTGGCAAGCGGATTTGATTGACTTACAAAATTTGCATAAGATAAATAGAGGATATAAATACATTTTGGTTGTAATTGACGCCTTTTCAAAGTACGCGTGGTGTATTCCAACAAAATCTAAAACGAAAACAGAAATTAAAAATGCTTTCGAACAAATTATTAAAGCATCTAAACGAGTACCGATAAACTTACAGACAGACTTAGGGAAAGAGTTTTATAATAATGAATTCGATTGCTATGTAAAAAAATTAAAAATAAATCATTATTCTACGTATTCAATTAAAAAAGCATCTATTGTTGAAAGGTTAATAAAAACGCTCAAAACTAAACTTTACAAACATTTTAGTTTAATAGGAAATTATAAATGGGTTGGAAAACCTTTAAATGATATAGTTAAATCCTACAATCAAACTATGCATCGTACAACAAAATTTCAACCAATTGATGTAAATTTTGATAATGAGTCGCAAGTAAAGAAAAACATCCAAAACGTGCAATCCAATCTAGGTAATCAATCAAATAAATTTAACATAGGAGATTGCGTACGCATAAGCAAGTATAAAAGCGCCTTTCACAAAGGTTATACACCGAATTGGTCAACTGAAATATTTACTATTAAACATGTAAATCGCACTCGCCCAGTTACTTACCTTATTGAAGATCAACGAAAAAATACAATACTTGGGTCATTTTACGAACAAGAACTTCAGAAAACGAAATATCCTGATGTTTACCTCATAGAAAAGGTGATCAAAAAGAAGGGGGAAAAATTGTATGTAAAGTGGTTAGGGCTTAATGATAGCGAAAATAGCTGGATTGGTAGAAATGCCATTGTATGAGCATATTTATTAACTTTATTGTATTAAAAATCGTCATTAATATTTTGGATATGAAAGGGAGAGGACTTTTAAACAGTGCTATTAATCACTTACCAATTGAACTACACTTACCCGGCTACAATTATTGTGGACCAGGCACAAAGTTGCATAAACGTTTGCTAAGAGGTGATAAGGGAATTAATGAGCTAGACAACGCATGTATGCAACACGACATAGCCTATGATAAATATTCTAACCTGGCAGATCGTCAACATGCAGATTTAGAACTTTATAAAATGGCTAAACAAAGACTGAAAGCGAATGATGCTGGTAAAGGGGAAAAACTTGCTTCATGGCTAGTTAGCAAACTAATGAAATCTAAAATAAAAATCGGCGCGGGGATAAAAACATTTAAACAGTTTGTATCTAAGATACGTGCTGAATTAAAGAAAAACAAATCTAAAAATAAAGGCACTGCAATTAATCAAGCTTTTGCAGCTGCAATTAAAGTATTCCGTAATAACAATACGAGTAAATTACGAGTTCCTCGTTTAATACCGATCCCAAAAACTGGAGGTATTTTACCACTGATACCTATTTTTGCTGGACTTTCTGCATTAGGATCTTTGGCAGGAGGAGCTGCTGGGATTGCTAAAGCTGTTGGAGATTACAAAGCTGCGAAGAAAAACTTAGCCGAATCAGAACGCCATAACAAAATGATGGAATCTATAGCATTAGGAAAAGGTTTACATATAAAACCGTATAAGAACGGTAAAGGATTGTGTTTAAAAAGTTCAAAAAACTAAATAAAAGGTTACCTAGACGAGCTCTTACAAATATTGATATTTTAAAGTATTCAAAAGATATACCTTATTTTCGCGGTGTTTATATGAGAGATAGTTTGCCAAAACGACCAAAAAGAGTAGAATGTGCAATCATAAATTTAGATAGTTCTGAAAACCGCGGGACTCACTGGGTAGCCTATGTCAAGGACAACAATTACTGTGAATATTTTAATAGTTTTGGTGATCTGAAACCACCGTTAGAATTAATAAATTATTTAAAGAATCATGTTATTTCATACAATTACCTCACTTATCAAAAGTTTAACACTGTAAATTGCGGACATTTATGTTTGAAATATTTAAAACAGTTTTGGAGTAAACGTTTAAATATCTCTGTACAATAAAAACCATATCATTTTCATGATGTCTTTCACTTTGTCTATAACCGGAACCTCTTCTGCCTTGATCACTAATTATTCACCAGCTTTTCAACTCGATGGTGAATATGAATGTGGGTTGCTGTACATGTCAACTTTTAACTCGATACCGAATATAGATTACAGAAATAATACATTTTATTATGGTAAAAATGAAGAAGTAGAAATTCCAGAGGGGTCATATGAACTTCAAGACCTTGATGATTACCTTAAACGACACCTGCAAGGATGTACATTTTCACTGACATGTAACAATAACACATTGAAGACGTCTATATTGTGTTCTAAAAACATCTACTTCAATAAAGAAAATTCGATTGGAAAGTTGTTAGGTTTTGGAGAAGAAACTATTCAAGCTAATATATTAACAGATTCCCCTTTTCCTGTTTCCATTCTATCAACAACTATAGTGCGGGTTGAATGTGACATAGTGAGTGGATCATTTGTTAACGGTAAACCGAGCCATATAATTCACGAGTTTGTACCTAATGTTCCACCTGGTTATCGAATTATAGAAATACCTAAAAACGTAATCTACTTTCCTGTTACACAAAACAGCTTAAGCTCTCTCAAAATAAGAATATTGGATGTAAACGATAATTTAGTTAATTTGCGAGGTGAAGAGATTCAAATTTATTTACATCTTCGAAAAAAATGATAAATTTCAATAAAAGTGTAGTCTCGCGCGACAAACGTACTAGTACTCATTGTACTATCAAGAAAAGAAGACCTAAAGAACCAATTACAAAGCTAACAGAAGAAAATAAACAATTTTTAAAAAACATTGGATTGTTAAAATGAGTATATTAAATTTAACAGATTCTTTAAGCTTTGATAACACGATTGAAAGTTTTGAATATCATTCATATAAACCATACATAACAAGTTTTAATTTGAACGATGAAATTCGTATACCTATTAACCAACAAGATCTTTACGTATTGCCATCGGCGAGTACTCTCTATGTAGAAGGCGATGTTGCAGTATTCAATAGAGAGACAAAGACGCCGGTGAACAGTGTACAATTTACGAATAACCCTATACTTCACTTGTTTCAAGATATTCGATATGAACTGAACGGGATCGAAATAGATAAAATTAAAAACGCTGGAGTTACAACAACGATGAAATCTCTTGTATCCATGAATGAAATCGAATCGTCTATGTCACAGTTATGGGGATGGAATGTTAATGGTACTAAAATTACACATGGATCATTTTCTGTATCTATTCCTTTAGATAAGATTCTTGGTTTCGCAGAGGATTATAAGAAAATAATTATTAACTGTAGGCATGAACTTATTCTTCTACGATCCAATAGTAATATAAATAGTGTTAAATTGAACACCAATGAATACATAGATAACATTACTATATCTAAAATAGTATGGCGTATGCCACATATTAAAGTTTCTGATAGGGAAAGATTAAATTTACTCAAATGCTTAGAAAAAGATCGCGCTATTCAAATGGCATTTAGGAACTGGGATCTTTATGAGTATCCACTTTTACCTAAAACATCAAAACATTCTTGGTCAATCAAAACTTCATCTCAAATTGAAAAACCGCGATTCGTTATAATTGGATTGAAAACGGATAGAAAGAATATGGCTAACAAAGATATAACACGGTTTGATCACTGTCATTTGAGAGACGTCAAAGTTTTTTTAAATTCAAACTATTTTCCGTATGAAAGTTTAAATGTTAGTTTTGCAGCTGAAAAGTATGCTTTATTATACGAACAGTACGCTAAATTCCAGCAGTCTTATTATAACCGTGGTCAAACACCATTGTTGAGTCCGCAAGAATTTAAAGAGAAAGCTGCTCTGTTTGTAATCGATTGTTCCCGTCAAAACGAAACCTTAAAAACAGGCGCCATAGACGTACGAGTAGAATTAGAGTGTGAACAGGATATACCTGATAATACTGCAGCGTACTGTTTAATTCTGAATGATAGTATTGTAGAATACAAACCGTTAAGCAACATTACACGAAAAATATCATGAATTCAGATTGTTTGTTCGTGGATCTTCAGGGATTTAAATCGTATAAGAATGAATTTATTATTAAGGAATTTGCATACAGTACAAATGAATACACACAGGTATTTTCAATAAAACCTCCATATAAGTTTTCGACGTTAATGGAAAGCGAAAAAAGACAAGTAAGATGGATAGAGAAAAACCTAGGTATTTCATGGCATGAGGGCTTTGTTGATTATAGAGAATTTAAAAGAATGATACGCTGTTTTTTGGAAAACAAGAAAATATATGTAAAAGGGTTAGAAAAAGTTAAATGGATTAAAGATTTGTGTAGTAACTGTACCGTAATTGACTTGGGTTGTAACGGTTTGCCTAAATTTGAATCTATGTATCAAAAATATTGTAAGGACCAGAGTAGTTATAGTTGTTCAACGCATAAAAAATCTTGTGCGTTAAAAAATGTTTTATGTATTAAAAAATGGTATTCTGAAAATAATTTATCATTGTATTCTCATTTGTAATAAAGTACAATAAATATTATAACTGTAAAGCATATTTTTATTTCATAATTATTTCCCTTTATATACCTACCTACATATGATAAGATAGAGTGTCCGATCCGAAAACTACAAATTTAAGTGCCTGTAAAAGTTTAAAATAACAATGATAATGACAACTATTTGTTATTTCATGGGCACTTAAATTTTAAAGTTCGAATTGGACCCAATGGGGTTACAAAAGGTTTAGAAGTAAAATAAAACCAGATTCATAGGAAATAACATTTATTTATTAATTACCACACCTTTGTTTATAACATAGCATCTTAAATCTAATTTTAACTTTAATATTAAAACAAAGATTGATGACCCCAAGACAACGTCGAGACTTGATTATCTAGTATAACGCGTTTGTCATCATTTGACGACAGTGCTACTTTATTCAAGGACTGAGTAAAAATAACATGTTTTAAAGATTTAAATACAATATTGCGTTTTCTTATCCGCTCCTTATTTAATAGTACTTTTTTATATTCCTCAAAATCCACACCGCGCAATACATGTCTCTTTGTGCCTTTAGCCTTTTTCAGTTGTTTGTTTTCTGTTTTTATACAATATAATTTAGACCTAAGGCCAACGAACTCGTTTATTATTTCTCCACCAAGTTCATCTTTAAATAAACCGGGTACTTTTTTATGTTTAAGAGTTATACCGTATGCGTTACTGACAGAATAATTACTTGTATCAAAATAATGTTGAAAATTTCGTTTTATATCTACATACAAATCTTCTGTATTTATGGAATACAAAAAAGAATCTGTATCGGTATAACATAAACTTAAATTAGATCCATAAAAAGGTTTCATGACAGAATAGTGAAAATCGTACATATGAGTTTTCGATATTTCCAAAACAGTAAATCCAATGTAAATTGGCCTGTCAAGAGTTACCGATTCCGGTTTCATTTGTATGGCGACAAAATTTTCACTAAAAACGGTAGAACTATGAAAATTAGGTCTACCTGTTAGATGCTCTGCTGTGTATTTCTTTTTTGTTTTATTTCTATTATCACTCCACGCATTAACTAACAGAACATTTAACCTTTTTTCAGCGTCTTCCAACGTTTTTCCAAATATAGCATTGTTTGCAAGTTTGCACGAATTTTGCTCAAACACGGATTTAGCTTTTTGTCTTAACTTTGTATTTAAGTCTATGTATTGTTTTAAAAATGGACCTTGTTTAAATTTGATTACTCTATGTACGTTTTTCAATACCAAGCCATGCTTTATACATGTTTTTAAATGCACATAATGGATGACATACTCGTATTTATCATATAAATTTGGGATAAGTTTAGGTTGCTTTGAACCAGGCGGTGTGAATTTTTGAGGACAGAATGGAATGTCATTATGCAAGTCATGCAAATGTTCTGGATATTCTAAATCCACTTCCAAAATATAACCATAATCCGAATCATCAGGTGTTTGTAGGATATCGAGTACATTAATTTTATCCCGTGGTAATAATTTGAAATCATCATAAGGTAAATTGCCACACATTGCATAACCGTATAGATTATTACAGTCTATGTAGAATAAGAAACTGCTTGGATTACTGGAATCAAAGTTTGGCATGTATTTATTATTTGCCTTTGCATATCGAGTAGAACATAAACATACACCCCCACGAATACCTTTTTGAATCATTCTAATTATTTCAAGGTCATCAATGAGTTGCAACTTCACACCAGTTATAAGTAACATGGCATCAAAACTTAAACTTGGGGCAGTTAGATAAAAAGCAGGGTCTAATCTATAATTGACTTTACAAGTTTGACGAAACTTTTCAAATATGTCAGTTAGTAATAATACATCTGATTTAAGGTAAAGATCGGTGTATTCTCCTAAAGTATTAATATTGAATGATTTCCATACAAGCTCGGCATGTTCATAATCATATTTGGATATAATCTCATTTGTTAATGAGTTGTAAAAATAATGTGGCTGAGGTAAACATTGCTCTTCATAGCGACTCCAACTAGACATATACTCGTATGGATAGACGCCCTTTCGTTTCAATAAATCGAAATGCTCTTTTAAAGGAAAAAAATGTGAGAGATGAATAAAGTCTTCTTCATTTAAGGTGCTAACAAGTTCTTCCAAACTTGCTCCTAAAAATTTGAATGAATCTACAAAACGAACGGGCATATATTCATTTCGACTTGTAATGAAAAATTTCGTAAATGATATGTAATTTTCTTTGTTTTTTGCAATAACTTTGACTTGACCAGGAAGTTCACCCAATTGACGTATAAACAAATGACTGTCGTACCCTGATAAGTTGTGAAAAAATACTGGCACAAATGTTGGTAGGCGGTACCGAATATTACAATAAGAATGGGCTGCCCCTCTATAGCGTCCTGTCAAATGGCAATGATCTCTCACGGAATCGCCGAGTAATAACTTGCGACAAAGAAAACAATATTGAGAGTTCAAAAAATCATTTTCTTCTGTCTCTGTAATAGTTATTGGCTTCGGGTCAGAATATATTTTATTTATTCTATGTACATCTTTTTGCAGATATTCGAGAAATTTTTCTACGCAGTCTTTTCCACGATAAGACACAAATTTGTTTAGGGAGCTGTCGTATGAACTAACAATGTAGTACGCAAATGCAGCTGGTATGTGTTCCTGCAATGTTGTAGTACATTTCGAACTAAGTTTTTCATCCGTATTTGGTTGCAATAAGGATTCAAAGTCTGCATAAATTATAAAAGGCATATTTTGCATCCGCTCAAAATTTTTAAATTCAATATGCGCACCCCGATTAGGTAAAATTGTCTTTACGCCCCCGCATACGTGAGCATTAAATTTGTCTTGACTATTAAAAAATATCATACATTCATCGCAAAAAAATATTTTCCCGTTATGTTTTGTAAATTGAAGTTTAAGCAGGCGACTTAAATCTTTTATAAGACAGTAATGTGTTTGACGACCGTTTTCTAACATTAAAAGGTTAATATGATGTTGCTTCCGACATGTGGTTTTGTAAAGTGGACCTACGATTTCAGATTTATTTTTGAGTGCGTACACATTAATACTAATACGTTGATTGTTTTTTTCGAATATTTTTATGTCAGATAATCCCACAGGAAAAGTCATGTCCTTGCTATTAAGAACACCTTCATAATGGGGATATGAAGATACCCTATGCACATTATTTTTAGCTGGAAATAAAGCAGCCATCACACACCACAAAAAGCAAAAAACATCTTTATTTTGTATATTGATGCACGCCCGTTTTAGTTTTATATTTTTAGGCAAATCAATGAATCCTGATGCTCTCAGTGGGTTATATTTACTGATGTTTACCTCTAGGTATAAATTGCGCATAAAAGCCCAACCACTATCTCTGTCTTGAAACTCATCAATTTTTCCACAAATACATTGTAAAAGATTTAAAAATATTTCATTAAAATCATAGTTCTGATGTATAACTATATTTTTCGTTGCAAAAGATTTTACGTCGCAAGTATCGTTTTTAAGTAAAGAAAATTCAGCAAATAATTCAAAATTGACTTTGATAGTATTAAACACTGATTGTCTTGCTTCCAAAATTTTACGAACACTGTCGCGAAGGCTACGTATAAACTCGGCTGGTGCACAAACCTGGTCTGGCCCGCCTTCACGCCCCCGCACACGGTAAGATGCTATCCTACTTCTAAAAGCTGAAGCTATTTTTTCAACGCCTTCACCGTTATCAATAGAAATATTATTTTTATGCACAATACTTCGTAAATGGGCAGAAAAAGCTCGACTAGGAACAGATGTTTCGCAAACAGAACAAAATATTGATTTACAACTCATATTTGTTTTTTTAAGAATAGTAGATGAAAAGTGCTAGAAATTAAGATAAACAAAAGTATCGCGAGAATTATTATTTTTAGTAACAATATAACGCTCGGTGAAATTTTAAATTAACTACAGCTTTCTCCTATAGATCTTTTGTCACAATAGTTTTAAGTCAGCCACATTATTTAATTTCAACTGAACAAAACATAGAATTACAACAATTTTTTTTTTTTTTTTTTTTTAAGAATACTATTTTAAAAGTGTTGGCAAATATTACAAACAGAGGTAACTAATACTAGAATTATTATTTTAAATCGTGATAGAACGTTCCATCTTCAGCGAAATAGTCCTTGTACATAATTTTAGCACTTTATTAATATCTGACACCTCTGACGAATTAACATCTAACTGTATTTTTAAAGTAACTAGAGATCTCTCTCATCAATCTTTTGGCGAAATGCTTTTTATGTAAGCCGCATTATTTAATTTCAACTCAACAAGACATAGAATTACAACTAACTTTTAAGAATAGTAGATTAAAAGTACTGGCAAATGTTACAAACATAGGTAAGTAATACTAGAAATATTATTTTAAATCGCGATAGAACGTTCCATCTTCAGCGAAATAGTCCTTACATAATTTAAGCACTTTATTAATATCTGACACCTCTGACGAATTAACATCTAACTGTATTTTTAAATTAACTAGAGCTTTCTCCCATCGATCTTTTGGCGAAATGCTTTTTATGTCAGCCACATTGTATAACTTTAACTCAAGAAAAAGGTCGCCTGATAATTGTGCAGTTCGACGCACCCTGCCCCCGGGAACTTGCCTTACTGACGGCAGCAGCAGTGGTTCGGGTTTGCGAGCACGCCAGTCACCATCTTCACTGTCGGAGTCGATTATCCAGCCGCCTGCAGGACCGTTGAGCTGCTCTAGCAGACTTGTCTGCGCCAACTTTTTTGAGCTGTAAATCGATCAAAAATAAATAAATAATAATAAACGGAACAAACATGTGCAGAGCTAAGTACCTATTTCAATTTATTTTTAAAATTACCATTTACTGAAATAAATACATATTTTACTTACCGTGGAGTCGGTGCTTCGTCTTCAGATTCAGTCGGCGGGAATTTCGTTTTTGACAGCTTCGACTTCTTTGACCTATAAAACAGAAGTTCCGTAATATAATAAAGCACTTTAAAATGTATTCAGGTAATACTTGTTTAAAATTGAATTACCGAGGTATTGAGACTTCGTCTCCTGATTCGGGCAGCGGGGTTTTCTTTTTTACCACCTTCGGCTTCGTAGACCTTTAAAACACAAAACATAATAATTACACCGCGACAATGCACTCCTAACACACAGCACCTTAGATATTAATTAATTACCTTGAAATTGGAGCAGGATCTTGAAGCTCCGAATATGGACGAGTCTTCTTGGAGACTTTCACTTCAGAGTATTCCGTATCAGACCTGTAAAAAAAAAAAGAACATGGAATATTGTATACGATTTATTTAATTAATAATCAATAAAACCGTATCAGAACACATAAATATTAAAAACTTACGAACATTATTTTAATGCAGTTGTAGCTTGCGACTGATTGACACTGGCTTTCTTGTAGAAATAAATGTAATTAAGCGTTACAACGTAAAAAGTTTCCGCTCAGCACTTTACAACACTCACAGAAGTTCTCAACATTTAGATATTTATAACATTCTATTTGTAATAACAGTACTACGGAATGCGAACAAAACAAAGTTTTTATAAAGGTTTAATACCTCAGACGTCGATTTGCAAAGTAAGCATTTGTGTTACAAACAAAAGTATCATGTTAAATATGTCGTAATCGGTGCATCAATGAAAGGAACCGGCGTTTAACAAAGAAGCCGACTTCATTTAGGTTCAATTTACACTGAATGCGATGATTGATTTATTTTATAGGACTTGTCAACAATACTTGAATAAACCTGTACTGGAGTTAAGTTCGTGTTTAGCATATTATATTTTGTAGGGCTCAATAATACATGTTTAAACCTGTATTAGAGCTGTGCACGTGTTTAGCAAAGGAAAAATATAAATACATACGTTTAATATCGCAGTTCTTCTTTAGACGCCAATTCAGAAAGTCGCAGTTTTATTTCGTATCCCGTACCTACAATAATACTGACTGAACTTCTTGAATTAAACGGTGAGTGCCTAACTTATTTACTAATATACTGATACCGTTTTTTTTTTTTTTTTTTTTTTCCTAGTAGATATAAATCTAATTATATTCTCTTATTGTGCAGAGTATGATGACTTCTCAACACATTGACTCCGTGAAAGATACCAACGAACAGTTCCCGTCTTTTTCGTCTCAAACCCTTGCGGCATTCGACGAACCATTTGGCTACTCCCAAGATATGGATGCTTATTTGCAATACCAGAATAGATGTATAAATCAAATTCAAAATCCATCTTTAGAAAATTCACCGAAAAAACCCAAGATAAAGAAGAGAGCAGTGCAAATAAAAACTGATATTGGATTAAACTCGCATGTAATTAAAAAAGCGAAAAAAGGGAAGCGATTAATTAAGATCAGTATTGCAAACCTTGAATCGCAGCAGGACGCTGATGACCTCATGGCGGTGCAATTTGTCATCGAAGATAACTACGATGAATTGTTAAGTGCTACGGAATCATTAGTTGACCGAATCGTGAGAAGACTCAGTAACGTTAGCTATTAGATTTTACAGTATACGTTATTTTACATGATTGTATTTTTTAATAAAATTTTGTGTTTTTGCAACTTTGTTTCTCAATAATTATTCAATTCCCTACCCATGTTAAATCCAATAGTGTTACTATGCAAAACAAGTTTAGAAACTAAAGTAAATTCCTCTGAAGTTTAGTGCCGCTGTTGGATTTACGTGCGCTTTATATTTTATTAATCGCTTGATCGTATATCTTTAACATAATGTAACCCTTACAGTAGTAGTCATGATTCCTGCTTAATAGCCGTGTCTAATTCTGATGGGACAGCAAATTGTACATATGCACATATATTAATAAGGTAGCATGTGAAGTTAAACTTTAACGAATTGCGGACTTTATTTGTGCTAGTGAAAATACAAATCAGACCGGCGTATTTATTGACTTGCAACTAGTTTATATTTATAATTTCTTGCAACGCGTTACGAGCACGTCACAGAAACCATCCAATCACAGGCTCAGGTCTACATCGCGCTAACGAAGTTTTTAAGATTTGTTCATATATATACAACATAAAATATGTAACCGGCGTGCTCCCACCTTCCGTGACCGACCGGCGGAATGGTAGGGTTCACCAGCAACCTGTGGCTCGGCCTGATCACCCTTGTTACTAACCGCTGAAATCAACTCAAAATGTATAGGGAGATTCTATGCCTATGCGGTGGTGGGCATGGATGATCCACACCTCGGTGAGAGGACTAAAATCACCAACACGTAAAATGCGGTCATAAGACCACTGGGAACTTAACGCATCCCAGGTGACCCGTTCTTGATGTGGGGCTTGATCAACCTCGCAGCAAGTTGTGAAAACACCATAGCAAACCAAGTCCGTCGAACGGTGTGGTGCGCTATGTGACTCGCTTTAGCAAACCAAGTCCGTATGTAGCGGTGTGGGGCGCTTATGCGACGATAGCGTGTCTGGTGACGACCTGTGACGCGTTGTGTACATGAAATGAAAAACATCTTTTGTTCTGTTGCTTGTGCACCTGACAAATTAAAAACCAAATATTAACTGACAATTGTCGGGTGTACAAGCAACAGTTTTGCTCAAATGAACTGTGAAATAATCAAGTAACAAAATCTACATGCGAAGAATATAACTCGAGTACGTTGCGATAAGTTAAAATAAATTAATGGTGAGTTGGCCGACATAACCCTGTTGGAGTTCGAACCCACATCGGTGGAGTTCGACAGGGCGTATACGGAAGCGCAGTTGGAAGATAGAGTACTAAACACAATAATTCTAATATAGTAAGTATTACAAACAGGAATGTACAAAGATATAAATTACAACCATAAAACCGATTGGGAGTTTCAGAACACCATACAACCGATTGAGAGTTTTAAAACACCTCAAAACCGATTGGGAGTTTCAAAACACCTCAAAACCGATTGGGAGTTTCAAAACACCTCAAAACCGATTGGGAGTTTCAAAACACCTATTTTAGCGTTTAAAAAAACGCCTTGGGAGTTTCAAAACACCTCAAAACCGATTGGGAGTTTCAAAACACCTATTTTAGCGTTTAAAAAAACGATCAACTCGAAATGAGCGTTTCATCAAAAAACGCCTTGGGAGTTTCAAAACACAAAACATGTAAAATGTGTTTTGAAACTCCCAATAATATACTACTTGCTCGCAAGTGTATTTTATAAATTCATTGAAGAACATAAATATTAAATGTATTTGTATGAAAATAATACCAGTATACAACCCCTGGATTCATCAAGACTCTTGGCGAATCCATAGAAATCCTAAAGCTGACCCTAAATATAAGTTTTCATTCGTTATATACGTTTCACATATCAGGCACCAAAGCAGGCTCCGAGTTCCGGCACTACATTGACGTCACAGAGCTACACGTCCCGCGGCCTGGCATGGAGGTGCAGACATATATGAAGGACGGGCAGGTGGACAATTGGGACCTTTTCGAGAAGATGCTGGATTACTGTTACTCTAAGGTACACTAGTCTCATTCGACTACTATTGAGGTATTTTTTTTTAGTAAATTCTCCATCTTATCTGTTATGGCTGAAAAGATACAGCTCTTAAAAGTTAGGACAGACAGACTGACAGAGCGTAGGTTTATTAATAGGGTTGGGCTCCATCCAGAACGTTAAAAACTACATGTAACAATATGAAACCGCTGTCCTCAGGTGATCCGCTCCCCGTCCGAGCACCACCCAGCCCTGTTCACAGAGGCAGTATGGACCACACGGCCGGCCCGCGAGAAGCTCGCTGAGCTCCTCTTTGAGAAGTACCAGGCGCCTGCGTTCTTCCTCGTCAAGAACGCCGTGTTGTCCGCATTTGCGAACGGGAAGAGCACCGCATTGGTTGTTGACGCGGGTGCCAGCCAGACATCTGCTGTGCCAGTTGTAGACGGGTAAGTGGGTTAAGGTCTCCCAAACAGACGCAGCAATTGGTAGTGGAAGGTTGTATTTGTAGGACGAGATATTAACAGAGAGATCTCTAATAAAAAAAAATAAAGGTAAAACTCCAGGCGGGTGTTATGCCTAACTAAGTTCATTGGGATGAAGTCAGAAGTTGTATTTCTGAAAATTTATTTTTTTTGATTGCATAATTTCTATTCCCATTTTTCACTGTCGTGTTTTTTCAGTGGCTTCCCTGACGCATTTTTTCCATTCCATTTTCCATTCCATTACAATGTCACACCAATTGACCTAGTCCCAAACTAAGCACTAGGCTTGTACTATGGGTACTAGACAACGATATAAATACTTACATAGAGAAATATTGGGTCCTTACCTATGAAATTGGCGTTATTTTTTTTTACGTGTTTTATTTCGTACGGAATTTATTCATTTCAATTTTAACTTCCAAATTATTTTTAAATTTCATTAATACAGTATGTTACAAAGGTTTTAGATACAAATAATATGGTTCAATTTCTTACTTAGTGCTTAAAATTAAAGTGTGAACTCAACTCTTTTCATGTGCTGTGAGTTCAAGTGTTTCATTTACGCAGAGTTTTATGAAGCTCACTATTTTTAAGTAATTAAGATATGTATAATATAGCTTAGAAGTGTCCAATATTCCTGACAGAATTTTGTTTGGTTTGCATTTGACGTTACTAAATAATCCGCATAATTAAATGTATGAAAACCACTGTTTTCATAAAATTCTCCATATAAAACGCCAATTTCATAGGTAAGGACCTAATATAATACTTAAATACATAGAAAACATCCATGACTCAGGAACAAACATTCGCGCTCACACAAATATCTGCCCTTACTGGGATTTGAACCCAGGACCGCTAGCTTCGTAGGCAGAGTCACTACCAACTATGCCAGCGCGTCGTCAAATCGTCGTCGTTTGTTTACAGCTACGCCCTGGTGAGCGCAGCGGTGCGCTCGCCGATCGGCGGCGACCACCTGGTGGCGCAAGTGAAGCACCTGCTGAACAACATGCACATACAGATGCTGCCTATATACAGCATACAGGTACAAATCATACCATAAGCATGGAAGCACGCGGCGTTGAAAAGGTCCGGAATAAATCCCGTTTTAAGCTGCGACCACACCGGTGCTTAAAATACGATGACGGTACGGAATCGCAGTGACGCGTCGTATCAGCACCGTTTTTGACGCAAGCTCCACACACCAATGCTTAAAAAACGGTGACGGTACGGAATCGCAGTGACGCGTCGCGTCGTATCCGTACCGTTTTTGACGCATGCCCTCCACCGCATTTTAGCACCGGTGTGGGCGTAACTTTATTCCAAACATCTCGTTTTTTTCGGATTTTGATAGAAAAAAACCAAAGAAATTTTCTGCTGTTATTTTAATCTATATTCGGGCTTATTTGCACATACTAAAGGGTGACATCTTCGATATGAAGGCAGAAGCAATTTAAATAGGTGGCGAGTGACAGTGATTGACTATGAATAAATTGTCATTATTCATTTGCTATTTTTCCTAGAAAAGCCGAAAATAAACGGAAAAAAACTAAATATTCATAAATTTCCGAAAAAATCATTTGTTTTTTTCCGACATTTTCAACGCTAAGCACGCACTAGACGTACTTTTTCGAATCAAATCGGAAAAATACTGGAAAAGGGCCGAATCTTAAATACCCGAAACCGACGTGCGTGCGCGCGATGTATGAATGTGGAAGAAGCGAAAGAGTTTTGTCAGGATCATAGCAGGTGGAAAGAAGTGGTCTCTGCCTACCCCTCTGGGAAACAGGCCTGATTTAATGTATTTTCAAACGTTAATTTCAAAGGTAAATTGTTGTAGACATTGTAAAGTTTGACATATGATCAAAAATCATCACACGTCAATCATCCCCTTATACACGCGTTGTCTATACGCTAGCATAAAAATAGTAACACTGCTGCTTGACAATAAAGGGTAATACAGTGGTACCACACCTAGTGCAGGGTACTAGGTCCCACCACCACTAAAATGTAAATAAAATATTAACAAAGTCGACTGAAATTATTAAAAAAATGTTTTGTAGAGCAAAGAAGTTATCCGCGAGCGCGAGCGAGCGCGCTATACTCTGAAGACCTTGCCGGCCGGTCTCACTCACTCGTGGCAACAGTATATGCTGAAAAGGCAGTATGAAGACTTCTGTCATTGCGTGTGTCAGGTAAAATTTAACCTATTTTACAATTCAATACAATAAAAATACACTTTCCTGAAAACTTTTTAAAAATGTGTTCTCAAAAAAAACATAAAAAAAAAGGAAAGCACAAAAATTAAGACAAACCTATACAAGCAATTTTTTATCAGACCATCTTTTTAAAAAGTTCCGCTTGTCAATACCCGTAGTTCCCAATTCCATTCTGAGTTACTATTCACTCATTCTACATTACAATTTATGGTGATGTGTCGCAGGTATCGGAATCAGCGTACGACGAGCGGGTAGTGTCTTCGATTCCCGGCGTGCACTACGAGTTCCCGGGCGGCTACCACCAGGACTTTAGCGTGGAGCGGTTCAAGGTCACCGAGTGCCTGTTCGAGCAGAGCTTGGGTGCACCGCATTTAGGTGAGTATTTTTTCAAGGATCCATATTGATTGAAACATGTTGACCCTGTTCCTACAACGTCATTGGTTCAGTCCGACCCTGTACCTACAACGTCATGGGTTCAGTCCGACCCTGTGCCTATAACCTCATTGGTTCACTCCAACCCTGTTCCTATAACGCCATGGGTTCAGTCCGACCCCGTGCCTATAACGTCAATGGTTCAGTCCGACCCTTTTCCTACGTCATTGGTTTAGTACAACCCTGTTCCTATAACGTCATTGGTTCAGTCCGACCCTGTTCCTAAGTCATTGGTTCAGTTCCTAAAACGTCATTGATTCAGTCCGACCTTTTTCCTACAGCGTCATTGGTTCAGTCCGACCCTGCTCCTACAACGTCATTGGTCCAGTGTGACCCTGTTCCTACAACGTCAGTTCAGTGCGACCCTGTTCCTACAACGTCATTGGTTCAGTACGACCCTGTTCCTACCACGTCATTAGTTCAGTGTGATCCTGTTCCTACGTCATTGGTTTAGTGCGACCCTGTTACTACAACGTCATTAGTTCAGTGCGACCCTGTTCCTACAACGTCATAGGTACAGTGCGACCCTGTTCCAACAACGTCATTGGTTTAGTGCGAACCTGCTCCTACAACGTCATCGTTTGTTTACCAATCAATAGGGTCGCACTGGACCATAGACGTTATAGGAACAGGGTCGGACTGAACCAATGACGCTGCAGGAACAGGGTCGGACTGAACCAATGACGTTGTAGGAACAGGGTTAAAACAATACAGTGTTTAAAATGGGCGGGATGGGAAAATTATTGTGTCGCCTGATCCATGGCGGATTTATGATATGATTTATCACAGCTTAGGGTGTTTTTTTTATAGCCTGCGCTGCAGCTCAGGCGTGCGACGCGGACGCGCGGCCGGCGCTGTGGGGCGCCGTGGTGGCGTGCGGCGGCGGCGCCAACACGCCGGGCTGGCTCGAGCGCCTCGGCAAGGAGCTCGCCGCGCGCGCGCCCTCCGCGCACCGGCTCAAGTCGCACGCCGCGCCCTCGCCGCAGGAGCGGCGGTTCGCCGCCTGGATCGGTGAGAAGGCACAGGGACAACACGGCACAGACACACCGCACGCAACAGGGACAACACCTCACAAACACAACACGTCACAGGCACAACACGTCACATACACAATATGTCACAAGCACAACTCATCAAAAACTCAACACGTCACATACACAACACGCCACATGCGTAACACGTCACTTGCACAACACATCACAGGCACAACACGTCACATACACAATACGTCACAAGCACAACACTTCACATACACAACACGTCACAGACACAATACGTCACAGACACAACAAGCCACATGAAAATACATCACATACACAAAACTACACAGACAAGATACGTCACCGACACAACACGCCACAAACACAATACGTCACAGACACAACTAGTCACAGAAACGACACGTCACGGACACAATACGCCACATGACAATACGTCACATACACAAATCTTCACATACACAATACGTCACAAGCAAAACACATCCCAGACGCCACATGTCACCGACACAACATGCCACAAACAAAATACGTCAAAGACACAACAAGTCACAGACACGACACGTCACTGACATAACACGCCACATGACAACACATCACATACACAATACGTCACAAGAACAACACATCACAGATACAACACGTCACAGACAAACGACACGTAACAGACACAATATTTCACAGACACAACAAGTCACATGACAACACATCACATACACAAAACTTCACATACACGATACGTCACAAGCACAACACATCATAGACACAACACGTCACATACACAATACATCACAGATACAACACGTCACAGACACAACACGTTACATACACCTGACACGCAACAGACACATAACACGTCACAGACACAACAAGTTACAGACACGACGTCACTGACATAACAAGCAACATGACAACATATCACATTCACAAAACGTCACATACACGATACGTCACAAGCACAACATATCACAGACACAACACGTCACAGACAACACGTTACAGACACATGACTCGCAGCAGACACAGTTTACGGACACGACATCACTGACACAACAAGCTACATGACAACACATCACATACACAAAACTTCACATACACGATACGTTACCAGCACAACACGTCACAGACACAACACGTCACATACACAACACGTCACATACACAATTCATCACAGCACGTTACAGACACATGACATGCAACAGACACATAACACGTCACATACGCAATACGTCACATACACAAAACCTCACTGACACAACTCACCACAGGCACAACGCATCACATACAAAAAACGTCACATTCATAAAACATCACATTCACAATACGTTACAGGCACAAAACGTGACAGACACAACAAGCCACAGACACATAACACGCAACACCGTAACACGTCACCACCACACATTTGTGCACCACAGGCACAACATATTACAGACAACACGCCACAGGCACAACACGTCACAGACACAAAACGACACAGACAACATGCCACAGGCACAACACGTCACAGACTCAACACGCACGACAAGTCACTGATTTTTTTTCACCCAAATATAAAATAAATATGTTTGTTGCAGGCGGTTCGATCCTCGCATCCATCGGCTCTTTCCAGCAGATGTGGATCTCGTCACAGGAGTACGACGAGGCCGGCAAGGGGCAGCTCGAGCGCAAGTGCCCCTAAAGTTACTCAATAAAGTGAAATTAAACTCGGCAAAAATTAGTTTGGCGATAGGAGGAAGTGGATATTATCTAGTAGCCTCCACCGCATCAAGAAGCATATATCACTATACTAATTAGAATTGCAAATACCACAGAACAGAAAAAAACAGTAGAAGTGTCAAGTGCCCGTGGGAGGGGTTATTGTGCTATTTTGGAATATAAAAACGATAGCCGCACCAAAAACATTTTCCATGGTGGCGTGTTGTGTTTATGATAGTTTGAGTATTGGCGACAACATGTCTGATACTAAGCGAAGCTCATGCCACTTCCACTGTTTTTTCTATTCCGTGGCAAATACCTTATACGACTAGATTAATATGCATAATAATATAAAACTTAAAAGTAACACCGAGGTCGCAGTATATAAATAGTTATAGAAGTAAATAAACGACGCACTGCAAAGGCACGCCTTGACAAGACCCCTAAGCAGACATGGCAGTGCTGTCAGTCGGGGGTGTCGCGTCGAGACGAAAGGTTACGCTTTGCGTTTCTATCTTTATTTATAAAGTTGCCACGAGTGGATTGCGTGGTGCAGAAGCCATCTTGAAGGTTTTTGATATTCAACCGATTGCTTGCAAATAGATATCTGGGGATCTATGTGGTCTGCGACAAAGAATCCGTTAACAGATTATCGATCCAAGGATCCTAGAATTAGTTGGCCACATATAGTTTAGCAACAGAATTTTAAGTGGTAACATGGGGTGCGTAACGATCTTTATAAAAATATTTCATATAATATCAGTCGCTATAACGCTGATTTGATATAATTATTGCCGCAGGGCCCTTTTTTAGATATAGGTTTTTAATTTTAAAATATAGTTAAGTTTATAATTTTAATTTTAGTTTTGTATTTCATTATTAATATTGTATTACCTTGAATATTTTTTGTCCCTAAATAAACACAATATTATTGAATCATATAACAACATTTCATATATTTAAATATGATATAACTATTATTTTATATAATGATCATTTGATCTAATAATTTACTTTTGATATAAAGTTAATTTCATCTAAAGTAAAGTTGGATTAACCATTTTTGATAAAATATATGAGATATAATCATAGTTTTACTACCCCACAAAATTTACTAACGCAAAAGGGTAAAGGGGGGACGGAGGGCGAAATCCGCGACTAGGAGGCTCAGGGGGGCGAAGCCCCACGCATAAAAAAAAACAGTATACTAACTCAGAAATGTAGGTTAGGTTAGGTGAGGACTGCGATCCCTGCACAAAACATACAAAATAAATAAATAAAATACGATTTTTATATCAAATGGTTTTTATACCAAATGATGTTTATAATAAATAAATGATATGCCAAATGATAATTATAGTACATAAAAATAGATATTTTGTTATTATACCAATCGTTTATTATATAAAATGAGTGATTATATTTATCCTTTGAAATTATATCAAATGTAATTATATAAATTATTTTTATACCAATCATTACACACCCTGTCATTACTGTCAAGTAAATAAGAGCTATCGTATCGTTGCTAATACGACATGTCCAAGGCGATATGGTTTTACCGAATAGAGGCCCAGGTGGAATTACAATATTGTCATTCTCAAGTGGCAATAGTAGGTTGCGCGGGACTCCGCATAACTATGGCACACTTTATACGCCCACTTGACACTTGTACTGTTTTTTCTGTTCTGTGGTCATGATGCTACCTTGGTATTCGGGTTTTCGAAACTTGCATTTTGTTACATTTTCAAACAGTTTTTTGCCTAGTTTATAAATTTTAATTATGTTAAGGTGAATGAATGAATGTGTGGATTAGTTTTATTGTAATTAAATTATTTTTTTAAGATCTACTGGTTTTTTTTTCTAATGCACTGGTGCAAGTCTTGATGCTAAGGTCCGACCGAGATCTCGGTCTCGGCAAATCTCGGCCAAAAATGGTGCCGAGATCTCGGTGTCGGTATCGGATCAAAACGGCCGAGCGGCAATCGATTTAAATTTTGGCGCGCGGTTTACTGCGGTGGCGCGGTTTTTCGTACGATTTTAAACGAAAGACGACATAATTTACTGCCAAGATGCACTGGAGCATTCCATGGTTATGTAATCGACATTCGTACTCGATTTTAAGACTTTACAGCTCTCGTACTCCTTCCCTTTGAGGGTCCGTCATTTGTTAATAATAAAATATCAAAGCTAAATGTGTACTTAAAAAAACCCATGAACTACTTTTGACATTATGTCTAAGTTCGTAAAGAAACTAGGTGTAAACCAAACGTCACGTAAGCGACAGCAAGTCGACCTAGTCTGAAACAGGTGATATTTTCGAAAATGTTAGCGAAACACGAGGCAAAGGTGAATTAAAAATAAAATTAAGTTACCGTTTTCATGGAATGCTCCACTACGCTAACTAGCGTTTCTATTCGTTTCGTTTTTAAACCAATCGCGTCACCGGTAGATCACGTCATCTACCAGTGACGCGATTGGTTTAAAAACGAAACGAATGGAAACGCTAGTTAGCGTAGTGCATCTTGGCAGGCCCCTCGGGTTCGGTTCTGGGGCTCTACTTTGAAATCAGTAATTCGAACTTCGGATCGCCCCGTCACGTTCTTGCGAATTAGTGACGCGTCGAGAGCAAAAGGGATAGCAATAGACGAAGTTCGAATTACGGATTTCAAAGTGGAGCCTCAGGGGCCCTGATATGGCTGCGTTTTAACGCGTGACAAAGATTGGATAAGGCATCTGTCACCTTTTGACACGTAAACAAGAACGAGAGTGACGGATGCCTTATCCACATTTGACACGCGATATAGACACAGCCATATTAGGCCCGCTGGAGGACTGAGTTGTGTTTTGTGACAAAATGTGGATAAAGCATCCGTCACTCTCACTCTCGTACTTATATGTACGTGTTAGAAAGTGACGGATGTTTTATCCACATTTTTTCACGCGATAAACGCAACCTAGGCCCCATGGTTTAGGTATAGATGGCCTTTGCGCTCGTTCGCGTCTCCATTTCATGAAAAGGAATCGTAGTAGGGAAATATAGTGCCACACTCAGAGATGTCAATTAAATTTAATGCTTGTTTAGTGACGTGTTGTCTTATTCTATTGCTGTAGCAAAGAAAGTGACAGCAGTAACTTTAATCAAGCATTAAGTTAAATTGACATCTCTGAGTGCGGCAGTAAGTAACGGAATGGAATTATTTAAGGGCGCCTTAATAGACATACAAATTATGTTATACTATATGCTCTATTAATATCAGGGACCCGACCACCCATTCCCCGATAAAAGCCTTTAAAAGACTTACCTCTCGAAGTATAAACCCACTAAAAGAATAACCCCTTTGGAAATATATGATTATGACTTAGTTATTTGTTAAACTAACCATTCACATAAGGGAAACCTAAAGAGCTAAAGCTCAGATCGTCAGCAGTAAATTGATAACCAAAATAACCAAAATGGGTAACCCCTATAAATAGCGCTTAATAGCCAATCAAACGGCTTTTTATACGGGTAACCCTTTAAATACCGCTTAAAAAGCTAATCGAACGGCTTTTTAAGTTAAAGGCATATTGGTATCACTCAAAATATAGCGCTTTAAAAGCAAAATCGAACAACCCTTATAAATAGCGCTTTAAAAAGCAAATCGAATGTGTTTCAAGTTTTTCTGAACAAATCCTTATAAAAACCCCTTGAATAGGATTGGGATAGCGGTCCCTGAATTCAGAATGAGGTGGACTTAAGACTTAAGGACTAAGTTGCCTTAACGTAACTTGTACTTAGTCGGTCCTTAAGTTCTGTCACAAAGGTTTAGTCAAATAAAACTAACTTCTGTTTATTTTTTAATTTCAAAATGTATAAAAATTAAAAGCTTAATTAATGTATATTTTTAGGGACTAATAATCATTCCACATTATCGCCGCAATTTCCCATACGATCTTCTAACAGTCACGGCCGGCGACGCACGAGTTTTCTGAAAAATTCACTTTTTGAAAACACTTTAAAGGTTAGTCATTGTTAACTAAGAAACTTTTTTGTTTAATATTATGAAGTCTCTCATCTCTGGGTATGTTCAGAGACCAGCATTGTTTTCTTAACGACACTCAAAAACCAGCTTATGAAGTTTGGTCTGTTTTTGTATTGCTGCAAATTGATGTAAAATCGTAAGGTCGATTCAATGAGACATGAAGATTTACCGGGTTATAAGCGGATCTTTAGTTGCTTGAAATACATTTGTATTAGAATTTAAAGATAAAAGTCTGGTCAATATGTCACGCAAATTTCGATTCAATAAGAGGACTCTTACAAAAGTTGTAGCCGTTATTAGTATCGTGGTCGTGCGTGATTTGAACCATGCTTTCCTGCCCCGAATGGAATGCTCAAAGCTCGTTCATCAAATTATTGCAATAGTAAAGAATACAAATTACGCTTCTTTTTATCCTAGATAAAATGAGGTTTTGATTGATGTGCTACAGGTTTATGAAACTCTTTTATTTATTTTTTAAATTGTAATAATTCTCAGTGACAGAACTTATGAACCGACTAAGTATACATTAATCATGCGATCCCCTTCACTAACTGCGAGGAGGACCTATAAAAATTTCATAATGGAACGACCATTTGTTTTCTGGATAATCGAAAACGAAACTTGTAAACGATTAAAACGATTATAGAATCTGTGTTAGCACAACGATTGCGCGATCTAACTTACTTCTAGCGCCATCTGTCGGTACGCGTCGCTACTACCGCGCAATTATTGCAAAACATCAGAAAGTTTGTTACTTGTGCAGTTTAATTTAAATAATCGTCTGACAATTTTTATTGGCCTAGTCGCGTACTAGGGTCTAGATTTTTTAGTGCAGCATAAACATTCTACCACACACCACACCACCACTCACCACCACCATTCTACATAGGTACCGTAAGAGTTATACGAAACGGATTGGTAAGGGTAACCCTTATAAATAGCGCTTTAAAAATCGAACGGCTTTCAAGCGATACGGCTTTTCTAAACAAATCCTTATAAAAACCCATTCGAAACCGCTTGAATGGGATAGCGGTCCCTGATTAATATTCATATTCAGAATGAGGTACTTAAGGACTAACTGCCGCACTCAGAGACGTCAATTTAATTTAATGCTTCATTAAAGTTGCTGCTGTCACTTTCTTTGCTACAGCAATAGAATAAGACAACACGTCACTAAACAAGCATTAAACTTAATTGACGTCTCTGAGTGCGGCAATTAGTTGCTTAAACGTATCTAATATACATTAATCATGCGAATCATGCGATCCCATCACTAACGGCGAGGACCTATAAAAATTTCGTAAATAAAATGACAATTTGTTTTTGGATATTCTAAAACGAAACTTGTAAACGATTATAGAATCTGTGTCAGCACAACGATTGCGCGATCTAACTTACTTCTAGCGCCATCTGTCGGAACGCGTCGCTACTACCGTGCAATTATTGCAAAACATCAGAAAGTTTGTTACAATAATGTGCAGTTTAATTTAAATAATCGTCTGACAATTTTTTATTGGTCTAGTCGCGTACTAGGGTCTAGATGTTTTGGTGCAGCATAAACATTCTACCACACACCACACCACCACTCACCACCACCATTCTACATAGGTACGGTCACGAGCGTTAATTTGGGACCCATTTCAAGAAAAATATGCTTGAAGTCGTCAATGTCATTAGAGATGTCAAGTCATTTGTAACTTAAAGGAAACTCAACCTTATTGTTGTAGAATGTCAGATTGACTTTGGACCTAAGGTGGGTACCAAATTAAATCTCGTGACTGTACCGTAAGAGTTATACGAAACGGATTGGTAAAAGTAACCCTTATAAATAGCGCTTTAAAAATCGAACGGCTTTCAAGCGATACGGCTTTTCTAAACAAATCCTTATAAAAACCCATTCGAAACCCCTTGAATGGATAGCGGTCCCTGATTAATATTCATATTCAGAATGAGGTACTTAAGGACTAACTGCCGCACTCAGAGACGTCAATTTAATTTAATGCTTCATTAAAGTTGCTGCTGCCACTTTCTTAATCTTTGCTACAGCAATAGAAAAAGACAACAAGTATTAAATTTAATTGACGTCTCTGAGTAGTCTGAGTGCGGGCAGCAGATAGTTGCCTAAATGTAACTAATATACATTAATCATGGGATCCCTTCACTAACGGCGAAGAGGACCTATAAAAATTTCGTATATAAAATGACAGTTTGTATTGAATACAATACTTGAAAACGAACCTCGTAAACGTTTATAGAATCTGTGTCAGCACAACGATTGCGCGATCTAACTTACTTCTAGCGCCATCTGTCGATACGCGTCGCTACTACCGCGCAATTATTGCAAAACATCAGAAAGTTTGTTACAATAACGTGTAGTTTAATGTAATAAACGTCGCTTGAATACATCCCGAAAAAAAGGAAATTTAAAAAAAAACTTAAAAAAGTCATAAGTCGCGAACTGTCACAATTAAGATGTTGATACTCAGCATAAATAATCTTCACTATAAGAGGCACTCACAAAAAAAACCCGAGCTCATTTGATATAAGGTCCGACTTACAATGGAAACCCGATTATGGCCTTTCGGGAATCATTCTTCCCTCCATATCTCATTAAATATTGATCCCAGAGAAACAATGTCTAAAACTTTTTTGTAGAGAATTTTATGCAGATTAATCATGTAATGGAAAACTTTTTGCTATGGGCCACCGTTTACGAGTTATTTACGAAAAACTAAAAAAAGGGACCTTTAGACCCCCCCCCACCCGAACGCTCCACCCCCACCCGTCAGTACTTTTAGTATGTGGTTTAAAACACCATTCCCTACAACTATGCCAAAATTCGCTTATACACGAATTATTTCCCCTGAGTTTGCTTCGTTGCTTGAGCTATAAGGACCATGAACAGACGAGTTTCTTTCAGTGTACTAAAAGAACTAAAAGACCGAATTAGTACATTTGAGCGATTGGACTAGTTTGGAGCGATCCGCTCAGTGAACAATCGAGCGCGCGCGCAAAACCCTACAACAAGTTGACCTACCTAACGTAACGTAACCAATCAATAAACATGCGGCCCCCCTCACTCATCTGCGAGGAAAACCTTTAAAAATTTCATAGATGATTATGAATTTTTTAGATTTAATAGCATGATAAAATTTGTAAACGCTTATAGAATCTGTGTCAGTACAACGATTGCGCGATCTAACTTACTTCAAGCGCCATCTGTCTATACGCATCGCTACTGCCGCGCCACTTTATATTTTTAGTTAAATTAATTGCAAAATATCAGAAAGTTTGTTACAATAATGTGCAGTTTAATTTAATTAAACGTCAAAAAAAATTAAATTGACCTAGTCCCACACTAGGGTCTAAGTTTTTTTGGTGCAGTATAAACATTCTACTCATGCACTATACATACCTACTATGGGTGAGTGCTACTGTCTTGTCTTGTCTTGTCTCGTCTCGTCTCGTCTCGTCTCGTCTCGTCTCGTCTCGTCTCGTCTCGTCTCGTCTCGCCTCGTCTCGTCTTGTCTTGTCTTGTCTTGTCTTGTCTTGTCTTGTCTTGTCTTGTCTTGTCGATGGCTCATAATATAAACACGTATTACACTTGTTTCTTTAACTTTACATAAAAACTACATTGGTACTATACTGACGCCAAGGGGTAGACCTTGTGTTATTCTAAAGATTAAATTTATTTCATAAATTTAACCGGCCTGCTCGGAAAATTTATCGTCTAAAATAATGGACCCTTTTAAATTGTGATTTGAATTATAGTAGTCACAGCACTCACAGCCAGGATCCGTGCGCAAGATTGAAAGAACACCAGGCTTAGCTGGTTTAAAACAGCTCGAGAATAGGGGATTTCTTGTAGGATCATTAAGTACTAGAGGACGCCCGCGACTTCGTACGCGTAGAATTAGTTTCCCGCTACTCCCCCCATTTCTTCCCGTTGGGGGTCGATTTTCGGAAAATCCTTTCTTAGTGCTCACTTACATCATGAAAGGAACCCCTGTACCAAATTTCAAGTTTCTAGGTACAGTAGTTTTGGCTGTGCGTTGATATGTCAGTCAGTCAGTTTAGCCTTTTATATATATAGATTTGATAGTGCTCAGTTCGGATGTTTACATGACATTTCGAAAAGGCTGATAGAAACAACCGGAGACCACAGAGCTGGCAGCTTCCTCGGGCAACGAATTAGCATTGCTAACAACGAGGAAAGGCTGCCAGCGTCTGTGGTACTTTGCCCCGGGGCCCTCTCTTTTTTAGTTTATATTTAGTTTTAATTTAATCGTATTTATGTAGCTTAGTTATAATTAGGTTTATTTTTGTTTTAGTTTTAATTCATAATTTTTAATTTGTATTGTATTATTGTTAATAAATATTTTGGATAAATATTTGGGAAAGTTAGGAGTTTAGACTGCACCAAAAAAATTCGACCCTAGTACGGGACTAGGCCAATTAAAAATTGTCCAACGAAATTTATTGATTATTTTAATTAAACTGCACATTGAAACAAACTTTGTGAAATTTTGCAGTAATTGAACCAAAATTATAGTGGCGCGGTAATAGAGATGCGTGCCGATAGATGGCGCCAGCAGTAAGTTAGATTGCGCAATCGTTTTGTTGACACAGATTCTAGAAGGGTTTATACGATTCTCCGTCTTATATACATATGGTTTAGATTTTCACCATTTAAATCTTTAATTTTTATAGGTCTTTCTAGCCGACTTGAGTGTAGAGGGACCTCATGAGTATTATATTCTGGGTCATGGTAACTATGGTAAGTCAACTTGGTCCATAAGTCCATCTCTTTCTCCTTAAGTAGGTACCGTTTGGTAACCAAAATTCGTAACCAGCATTAAATTTAATTTGATTCTGTATCTGGTTACGAAATTTTGGTTACCAAACGGTACTAAAGGCTCCTTCTGAATCCCTACAACCCCTAGTAAATAGTGATTATTTAAGTTCAGTATTTTTGCCACACAGCGTTTATGGTAGCCTTATCGACGCCATATATTTTCCAACGTCAACCATGTTAGGGTTTACGTTAAAATAGACGTATTGTATTAAATGTTATGCATATCCACACGATAAAACTGTGCCAACCATATTAGGCCCGCTGGGACACAGTTGTATAGAGAATCTGGAGTATTGGGACAATTGAAAACAATGTGATATGAGGCCCGTTTCATGAAGCTACAAGTTACAAGCGGAAGTCTCTAACTCCTTTTGCTAGAAAGTACCTCGAGACCACACTGGCCAAAAAATATATATTTGAGTTAAAACAACAAACAATAACAAATTCTGATGCCTGCACTTCACTCTCGCGAGAGACGAGACGAGGCCGAAATACATTGATGTTATTATAAAAGTTTTACAGTCCGTCTCGTATTTAAAAACGGCAGTGTATCTCGGCCTGGCGTCGACTCGCGCGAGCTTCAAGTGCGTGTGTATGACAAGCGGTAAGCGGTGCAATTTAAATTGACAGGCGTAAGGCAACATTGCCATATAAAAATCTATTAATTTTTACTTTTAAATTTGCCATGAGATTTTGGTAGACCTATATGGTTTTTACCTCCTAAAATGGTAATGGTAATGGAAATGGTGGTTACGTAGCAAAACATCTATCTAAAATCAGATGTTATAAGTTCGTTTTTTATATGATCAAAATATCTTATCATAATTATAAAATTTCTACGATTTAAATTAATCACGTTTATAATCTATACTGCTCACTATGTATAACGTTCAAAATACATAAAGTCAAATTATATAACATACGAAACTCAAAAAAAAAATAGTGTCATACTTGAATATAGGCATAAGAGGAATTGCACCGGAATGGTTCAGTAGCTATCTGACAAATCGACATCAGATGACTTAAATTGACAGTCACTTAAGCACCCCACTTCCCATTGAATTCGGGGTCCCTCAAGGGAGTATTATCGGCCCAACGCTGTTCTTGATGTACCTAAATGACATTAATAAGCTTGATATCTCCAACTCTGACATAATCTGTTACGCAGACGATACGGCTATTCTCTTTCACGGTGAAAGCTGGGACGATGCCTATCAAGCTGCTGAATGTGGTATGTCCCGGGTCGCCCATTGGCTCGACCATAATCTTCTCACACTAAACGTCAATAAGACAAATTACATAGCCTTCACCAAAATACCAGTAACGTCCCCTCCTACTAATATGAAGCTGCAAATTCACTCATGTGTTAGGATACTAGCGTCCACATCTGGTAATTGCTTCAAACCCTGCTCTTGTGTAGAAATTAAAAGATGCGAATCGGCACAATATTTAGGGCTCACCATTGACCAGCATCTCTCGTTCAAGGAACACATCTCTGCCCTTTCCAAAAGAGTAAGAAAACTATGTTTTCAAAAGACTACGCGATTGTTCTCCTCCGGATGTGCTTCACCTAGTTTATCATGGCTTATGTGTTCTATCATCCAATACTGTGCCGCCGTCTGGGGTACAGCAGGGAAGGGCTTGTTACTGCAGCTGGAGCGCGCCCAACGAGCCGTAATAAAGGTAATGCTCAAATAGTTATTTATGTGACTGGTGCATAATGAGAGGCATTATACACGAGTGTGGTTTTGGTTTTGGAGCCGTAAGGAGAGTTTCATAATAAGATCACACGAGTGTTTTAATGCCTAATTATGCGTACAGTCGCATACATAACTTTATCTACATACATATCATACGTTTTCTACAATATGTGAGAAACCTGTATCCGTCGTTACCCTGCATCTTAATGTACCTGAATCTTAATTTTCACATTAAAGTGCAGGTCACTTATACTGTAAAGTGAACATTAAGATTCAACTACAGCGATAACCGATACTTTATTGACATGTTATACTTTAATGTTAACATTACAGTGCAACCACAGATACAGGTAACATAATGTAGGGCATTTGCTTATCGCTTCTGAACATATTATATTGAAATTATGATATGGATGTAGATATAAGCCTTTCCGCTACCCTACTGACATGCTGTATAAGGAGACGGGTCTGTTGCGAGTGAGGCAGCTATTTATGTTAAAAGCAACCATTCCCACCCACCGCATCCTGAGTAAGAAACATTGCCAAACTAAACTGTTGAGCAAGCGCACGTACAGAGCTCCTTTGCCCGCATTCAGGTCGCCTTTCTCCAGACTCTCACTCGCATTTTCACACCCTTTTCGTTTATAATGCAATAAACAGAGCATGCGATATTCAAAACTTAACTGTAAGAAAGGTGAAGAGTGTAGTGGAGAAGTGGTTCACCACTCTGACGTACGCTGAAACTGAGAGGACTAGAGGTTTCCTCATAGGGGCTTTACTCTAACAAACGCAAACACTCCTTCTCACACAAATCACACGCACAAACAGACACACAAACACCGATACACACACATACACACACACACACACACACACGCACTCACACACACACACACACACACACACACACACACACACACACACACACACACACACACACACACACACACACACACACACACACACACATTGCTTTTTTTGTGTTCTGGTATTTTATTTTAATTTTATACTATTACTAGAGGACGCCCGCGACTTCGTACGCGTACAATTAGTTTCCCGCTACTCCCCCATTTCTTCCCGTTGGGGGTCGATTTTCGGAAAATCCTTTCTTAGTGCTCACTTACATCATGAAAGGAACCCATATACCAAATTTCAAGTTTCTAGGTACAGTAGTTTCGGCTGTGCGTTGATATGTCAGTCAGTCAGTTTAGCCTTTTATATATATAGAAGATTAAAACTATTTGATTCATGTAAATTGTTTAACGCCTATATGATAGCTTCACTCATGGGATGCCCAAGATACAGGCTCGGCCTAGTTTGGGATCCGCTGTAAATTAGATATAATTAACATGTACTCTTTCGGTAAATAAATTATTCTTATTCTTATTCTTACTATATGAGGTAGGTTTAGGATATGTTAGTTCTTCAGCCGGCCCGAAGGGCCCAAACACTTAGAAATACGAGCTCCGCGGCAATAGAAATTAAACTAAATTTCATAAATATATTTGTGTTTCGAATGTTATAGATTAACAACATTATTCATTCAGGCTTTCTAGATTTTGTATTTATGTGTACCAATTTTATGTCAATTAATCACATTAATTTTGTACTTCAACATTATATTAATTCGACCAGTCGTGTTTTATGTATTTCGAACGGTAAACAGATAGATTGTTAACATTATTCATTTAGGCTTTCGACATTCTAGACTTTATAACATTTGATTTTATATGTTTTTCTACGTAACCCCTAGAATAGGGGATTAGGGGCCCTGCCATGAGGCACAGCACTTAAATGACTATTCTAGCATACCATAAGTGTAAGAATGTACTTAAAACTATTTCTTAAATCTATAAGCGCCCCAATAAGAGCTCTGTGGACTCCTTTGACGTTTCCCTTCAGAGTGCTCAAGAAAGAAAAACAAAGTTACCGATAACAAACGGAATAAAATACATTTCCGACAGAAATGGATTCCATTATTTAGAAAACATATTCGCCATAAACGTTAGCAGTGGCAATTTTGCTTGAAAACAAATAGCTGGTGGATAAAATAAAAATGCCCCCAAAACCTGATGGTAAAAAGAGTGTCGTCATAGCGCCAAGCAATATAGGCCATGATGTAGAAAACACGCAAGGTGCAGAGGAGACCGAGATAGCTGCGACGATACTTGTCACTGGAGATGACTGCTGGGGCTGGGTGGTGGTCGCGTCATCCTTCGTGATCATAGCCATCCTCGACGGAGTCGCCTACACATTCGGCAGCATCCTCGCAGACATGAGCACTGACCTCGCGCTTGACACGTCACTAGTCGCTTTGCTCAATTCCATCGCAGCATGCATTTACATGATGGCAGGCCCCTTAGCCTCCGCACTGATCAACCGCTATGGGTTTCGAGCTATCTGCATGGCTGGATCTGTGATTTGCGGCTTTTCTTTGTGTGTTACGAGCTTGGTCTCCGACTACGCTGTGCTGGTTATGGTTTACGGGCTTTCCGCCGGCTTCGGATTCTCCCTCATCAATTTATCTGCAGGACTGGTGGTGGGATTCTATTTTGAGAAGCTCAGAGCCATAGCGCTCGCTATATCTACTAGCGGCTCGAGTATTGGTGTCATGGTTTTCTATCCGTTAAACTCGTATTTATCAAAGTTGGCTGGCTGGCGCACGACAATGTTGTTTCACTCTAGTTTGTTCGGCATGATTTACTTTTTCGCTATGGCCTATCGTCCATTACTAGCTTTTAACATTACCAAAACTACGACCACGCAGGACCCAACGAAGACGGTAACGTTCCTGCCAAATTTATCCACCCCTAACTTGAAACCATCGCCGGGACAACAAAAGGACAGTGAAGAATTAAAGCCAACCGGGGCAGAGCGTCTGTTCCAAGCAGTACAGAACACCAACTACCCTACTGCAGCAGCGGTTGTCGAGGAGGCCGAGGCGTCCCCCACAGTTCAACCGACGACTTCAAGCCGAGCTGAGCCTTCCGCTGGGGCCGTCTCGAAGCTAACAATAACTGCAATATCACCAAAATCTGGTGTGACTCAGCGACAGATAAACCACGTGCGGTCTATGATGTCGAAAGGAAAAATAGGTGATCGAGTTCCGAGTAACATAGAGATAAATATCACACCTAAGGTAGAGAAGAAAGCCGGTTGTTTCGGCCGCTGTTGCCACTGGGACGAGCACGTGGCTGAATCACGACCGATGTATAGAGATGATGCTTTCTATACAGGACAAGTGGAGAAACTGCCGGAGTATCAAAAGAGTAGAGCGGCAATTGATAGTGGGAAGGAACAAGAAACCGGGTTCGAATATCAGCTGGCCGTGTCTCGCGCCGCGGCCGCGTCTGACTTAGCCGAGCATGGAGGCGTCTTCACCCAGGCCGTGAGAAGAGTTCTGGCAACAATGCTGGACCTGAACTTGATGCGGAGAAAATCATATATGGCAATATGCTTGAGCGGCGTATGTGTTTACCTAGGGTATTTAGTGCCATTTGTTTTTATACAAACTCGGAATTTAGCTAATGGTATTGACGCGGCACACTGTGATCTGTTCGTCAGTGTGATCGGTGGGTCGAATGCTGTAGGCAGGATCACGCTGGGAGCGTTAGCTGTGAAAATTGACCCCTTGAAGATCTGTGCGTTCACTATTTGTATAGCGGGAGCAAGTACGATCGCCTCGAGCGTTTCTTATAACGTCTATTTTCAGTACGGTTACTGTGTTATATTCGGATATTGCGTATCCAGTTTAGTGTGCTTAAGAAGTATACTATTAGTTGCCCTCTACGGGTTAGATAAGTTGACCAACGCTACCGGAATGTTGATACTTATCCAAAGTTTCGGATGCCTAGCCAGCACTCCATTATCCGGCATCCTACAATCGAAATTCGGCGATTTCACCGCTTTTGCTGTATCTGGCTCGTTCATAATTTTAGGCGGGCTAGTCATGTTTACAATAAGAACTCTGGCCGCGAGGGAAGACACTGCATTGGCAGCAAGAAGCACCACAATGGTTCCGTCGCCTAAAGACGAACCAAACGTACCCAAAGATCCTAGAGAAAGAAGAATGAGTATTCCAGTGGTGGTTCAGAAACCTCTCGCTCCCTCCCCTCCACCACCTCCTCCTACAAGACAGAACCCATTTAGGAGAACGGATGACCAAAAACAAACCCCGCCAAGGCCACCAACCAAAATAACTGCGGATATGCGTTTAGGCGATGCATTTATTTTCTATCGGAAACCTGCCCTCGCCGCTCGGGGCGGCATGTACACCATAAGTAATCCTATCGACACCACGTTAGCCTAGATAGCCTAGCAGTCCCGGGTTTCAGATATTTACAATACCAACTAAATAACTAGTCATATATCAAAGCTAAATGCTGTCCGCATATTTGTCTACTAACGAACAGAGACAAACGCTTTAAAACAGTGTTAAGTTCAACCTAATGTAATAAAAATTCATGAAATAAAATAAAATGTTATTATTATCAGACAACTATTCTGCCCTCCTAGGTAAAAAGGGCGTATATCTCATAGAACCGAATGTGTATTAGTAACCTTATTTCTTAAGATAGGGGATAGGTATAATTTGCATTGACTGTAAAATTGCGTATGCGTCCTTTTTATTTGGGGGCGGTATTATTGTCCATACTTAAGTACTCGTTTGGTTGCCGGGTTAGAATATTGCCACTCCATGTCTTCCCGTGGATGTCGTAAGAGGCGACTAAGGGAATAAAGGATTGTAGTACCTACTGTTAGGCGATGGGCTTGCAACCTGTAACTTACGCTTGCAAACATCTTAGCCTAATTAATTGTGCAAAATGTGGTCACAGAAAATTATCAACAAGTTTTTAGAGTTGTTGGTAGGTAATTCAGTAGCTCTGCCTATCCCACTCTGGGAAAAAAGTGAGTTTATGTATGTATGTATCTATTATGTTCCATAGATATTATTTTACATAATAATTTATACCTATTGTTAGTAACTATGGCACTGACGTGAGATAACCGCAAGGAGGCACCGCACTATCTCCCCCCCCCCCTCTTCCCGCGAACACTTCCAGAAGGCTGTTGCTGCTACCCTTCACTCTGCAAACAACGGAGACATGTGTAATGTATAAAAATGTGGCAAAATAAATGTTTTAAAAAACACTAAAAACCGCAAAAAATAACTTGTATTAAAATGTTAGGTCTTCAATTTACTTCTTGAAAGGTCTTTCTCATGCTAAAAAAAACAAGGATAGAAGGATCAAGTTACACGCTACACAACAGCACAGGTTGGTTATTAGCGCCACCTAGCGTCCGGTAGCCAAATTGTCTCCTTATTAATCTAAGTAGGTATGCGTTTTGCTATTCAACTCTAGATGGCACTACGGACACTCGAGATCTAATTTTAGTTAGAAAACTTCTTCTTTTTTCACCTTGAATTTGTTAGTTTAGATAGTTTTCACATCTTGTTATACATATATTCAATACCTTGAAATCGAAATGGCTATACCTCTGTCACTGGTTGCTTATTAGCGCCACCTAGCGTCCGATAGCTAAATTGTGTTTTCATTATTTTAAGTACATACGTCTTGCTATTCAACTCTAGATAGCACTACTGATACTCATCATGATCAAAGTTTATTTAGAAAACTTATTGGTTATTGAATTTGTTACTTTAGATTAGTTAGTTTTCAATTTGTTTACATCTTGTTATGTATATTCATTACCGATACCTTGACATCAATATGGCTACACCTCTGTCACAAGTTGCTCATTAGCGCCACCTAGCGTCCGATAGCCAAATTGTGTCCTCATTATTGTAAGTACGTACGTTTTGCTACTCGACTGTAGATGGCATTACTGATACTCATGATCAAAGTTTTGTATGAAACCTTTCCCATGTCTTTCCCATCTATAACCTAATAAATATGTTTGATTTAAATTTAGAGATGAAAATAAGCTATTTTATAGGTTTTGGCTACTACTTGAAGTGCCTACGTTATAAACGGGAATTGGGATTGACCAAAAAAAATAACTCACTGTTTTTACATTCTAATTCGAAAGAATGGGTAATTTTAAGAGACCAAGTTAATTAATTTTGTATTTGACCCAATAGTTTTGTTTGAATATATTTATTTATATAGCAGACATTTTATGGATGACATTATTATTTTTAATTTGGGCTGGCATTTTCTAGAAAATTACTACAATTAAATGATATCTAATGATAAAAAGTGATTGTAATAATGTATTAAAACATACTATTTCAAGCGGTTTTCGCCTAACCTGTAAGGTACACCTAGGACGGCTTCAAGCCAAAAACGAAAGTCAAACAAAGGTTAAATATACTTTTGTCGAAATATCTGAAATAGATGAATATTTCAAAAACTTAAGAATGCAAAACAGCTTTAAAACCCCATTCCTCGAAATGGTTTTCGAATTAGAGTAATTGTAAAATTATGAACAATCCCAATTGGCAGTATTTGTCGTTTAAATCTTTGTATGTACGCTTAGATCTTTCAAACTACGCAACGGATTTTAATGCGGTTTTAATCAATAGAGTGATTCAAGAGGATTTTTTTGTAAATAAAATAAATTCTGGATTATGCACGGGTGTTACAAAAAACTCACATTAAACCAAGGCGAAGCGAGGGTGGGTCGCTAGTGCAGTAAGTATAATAATAATTTATGGTAGGTAAGTAAGTACATAAGTTACAAAAAAAAAAATTAGATCTTTAACTTATTTGGTTTACGAGCTAGGGGGGTGAATCAACTTGTGAGGTAGGTCCTACTCCTTTTCTTTTGCGGCATTAGAACTTTGTCACATAATATGTTTAATAATAATGTATGAATATTAAAATCAGAACATCAAATTTATAGCCCTTACATGTTAAACATTTTAAATATTTTGTTAACATTCGAAAAACCTGGTACCTCGAGGGAAAATGTGCATTTTCCATACAAAACCTGGGGATAACATCGTCCCCTGCGTTACCAACTAGGTCATACTATTATTCAAAACTGTATTATTTTCAATCAAATAATTTCAAATGTAACCCTATTTATCTGATTTAATAATCGTGTAACCTACGTCGTTAGCAAAATATATAGGTTTTCTAAAAACATATACAGGGTGTTCGGAAAAAGGTCTGACAAACTTCAGGGACTAACTCTGTAGGTCATTCTCATCAACTTTTATTATGGGACCAACATCCAAATCGCGAAAAATCGGACGGACTGTCGGACGGACGGACTGACGGACGGACGGACTGTCGGACTGTCGGACGGACGGGCTGTCGGACGGACGGACTGTCGGACGGACGGACTGTCGGACTGTCGGACGGACGGAAGCTTTGGCAGCGTGTCTTCTGTCGATAAGATCGAACGAAGGCTGCCTAATTGAGAATACACGCGCCAAAATATGTTTTGTTCGCTCTGACGGGATTACTTAAACTCGCCGCTGCTGCCGGCTGCGACATTCACTCGTTCGTTCGTCCGACCGCGTTTTTGAGAGAATCACACCCCTGTGGCACGGAATCGTTTAAAAAAATATATATATATATATATAGGAGATAAATCTTGTTAAAGCCTTCCAGAAACTGTGTTAACAAGGCACGGTAATTATTTCATGTAATGTTAAGGGGCTTCTAAACGGGCCATATTTTCACTGCAATATGTGGCCGGCAACTATTGGTGTCCCTCTCTTACTCGTATGTTAGAGAAAGACACCAATAGTTGCCGGCCACATATTGCAGTGAAAATATGGCCCGTTTAGAAGCCCCTTCATAAAAATTGTTGAAGTAATTCGATAGATGGCGCTGGCAGTTGATTACAACTCGCAATCGTTTTGCTTACTGAGTTTTCATAAGACTTCTACTGTAAGCTTTCGCTGCCTGATATGATGATGATAAATTTTTGACTCCGTTCTAGTTGTTTTGACGAAGGGCGGTATAAATTGTTGAATATTGGATAACTCTATAATTAATTAAAGAAAAAAATATTGGTTTAGTCAGTGATTTTTTTTATACATCCGTTCCTTGGTGTATGTGTCGTTTAATAAAGTTTTTTTGTATTATATTGTATTGTATAGAGGTGAGACGTACTAGGCAAATCGCGTACTAGGTCTTGCGAGTACGCGTCCACAAAAAGACTAGCGCCAAAGACTAGCTCCACGAGTATTTAGGAGTACGGGACTCAACGCGTACACAAACCATTCCCGTAAATGCGCGTCTAACGCGTCTTGCGATTCTTGCGAATACGTACGTATATAAAATGTAGCGGGTGTTCCTGTTCCAAAGCAAATAGATATGGTGTAAAAAAAATGATATGTGGATTAATTGAGATCTACTCAGGTAGATAATAGTAGTTTATGCAACAGTTGTATAAGAGAGGTCAAAAAAGACGAGTGGTGTGGTTACGATGTGAGCCGCAGGCGGACATCGTAAAGCAAGACGCCACGAGTATTTTTTGACTTAGTTATACACCGTTGCATACAATACTTTTTCTACGACTAGGTTTCAAATAAAATGCAAAATTAAATTAACAACATTTTATTAATATACCTAGGTTAGAATGTAAATGCATCGCACTTTCTTGTTGCAATTTCGGCTAGCAACTGTTTGTTTTGTTTTTAAAATTTGCTAATTCGAAGTAAATAACCAAGTAAACTCACATCAAAACAAATAATTTATCAAAAGAAACCGGGCCTTATTGCGTTAACGCTAAAAGTGTTATTTGAAAAACGAAAAGTTCGTTCCAAATTCCCGGAATTAGCCGTGCGGCGGCCCGGCTCACCGTCTCGGGCGACCCGAAGTTGCCCGATGCCTTCCGACAAGTTCCGAACGCACGACATCATCGAATCGAGTTGCGCGCCGCGCGGAACGGTATGAGCCGTTGAGGCGCCGAGACGGCGCCGGCGGGCGCCGTACTCCTAAATACTCGATACGCTAAAAGACTCGCAGGCGGGAACGCGTACTTACGCGTCCAGGTCAAAACCTGTTCCAAAAACCTATTCCAGTAAATACGTCTCACCTCTAGTATTGTAAATTATTACGTCCTTACAAGTCTTATATGGTTCAGTGTACCTATTGGTTTTTTTTCTAAAAATTCTGGCAAGAGTCAAAAGCGGCCTTTACACGTAAAGTTCGGACCGCGGGAAACGCCACGCGCCGTTCCAATCTTCGTTCCGAACCGTGTATTTTTACTATTTTACTATTACAGTTGCATTTACACGTACGGTTCGGAACGAAGATTGGAACGGCGCGTGGCGTTCCCCGCGTTCCGAACTTTACGTGTACAGTCTGCGTCATATATAGGGTAACATTCAAAGTGCTCAAATAGTTCGGTCGTTCGGTACACCATACAATTAATATGGTGTACCGAACTATTTGATCTCTTTGAATGTTACCTTATATATGACGCTGACTGTACAGGCCGCTAAACTCGCGCACACGGGCTAAAAACCATTGAATTTTAGTGTAGTTTTTATTTTAACAATCAAACCATGAACATAGAACATTAAGGTTCAAAATACTTTATTCTCGTAACATTTACAATCACTTAATACTGAGAAACATGCATTCCTTAAAACTATTTTATTTGGATGAGCGTAGACGGACAGTCATTCTAATAATAAAAATAGAAAGAGTAAGTTAATATCCCACCAATAACATAAATATAAAAAATAGGCCAAGCTCTCAGTTACTACCAAAAGTAGTGCTTTAGTTTCAAGGAGACACAGTTGCAACGGGACAGAATCTCAAAGAGACACAAGCCCAAATAGACACATCAAATTTCACTATTAGTTACGGAAATGGTTGGATGGAGATCGTTGATAATATAAGATATACGTACCCTACCTATTATGGTCTCTTGGTACTTTTTTTGGAATAAGGGATAGGAGGAACAGGGGCTAAGTAGGTTTAGGTTATGTTAGGTTTGCAGCAGGCCCGGAGGGCTAAACCACCCAGAAATAGGAGCTCCGCCCAAGCGGAGCTCCGTCGACACCGTCTAATTGATTTGAAATAAGAGTGTCGACGGAGCTCCGCGTGGGATTGCTCGGTAGTTATTCTCTCAAAAGCAAAGGTGAGCGAATGCAGGATTGAATGTCCAAGCGGCGAGTTTAAGTAGTCCCGTCAGAGCGAGCAAAACACATTTTAGCGCGTGCCTTCTCAATTAGGCAGCCTTATACGTTCGGGAAGCCATGCTGCTGAATACACGCGCTGAAATGAGTTTTGTTCGCTTTGACGGGACTACTTAAACTCGCCGTTTGGACATTCACTCCTGCGTTCGCTCACCCTTGCTTTTGAAAGAATCACTAACCTGAATACATTAATGTTAAAGTTATTGTTAATTTTTCCGTACGCGGCGAGCGGCTTTTGGAAATGATTGTACTGTGCCAGTTGAAAACTAGGGGAAATGCGTACAAAATGATCCCCCATCGTATCCGAGTGACGTTTAGCGATATCTATCCAAATACTCAATAACCGGATTCCTCGCGACCCCGCCAGATGCCTCGAGCGTGGTTTTTTCTAAAAAAAATAGTAAAATAGGTGTCTAATCTACGGTACGCCTATTTGTAAAGTTTCTTTACTTTCTGAATGTTGAGTTTTATTTAAATTTTGTTATATTGGGGGATTCCATTGACGTTCACCTGTAATTCAGCTAAGTTATGATACGACATGTTGAACTTGAAACTTATATTTTGATCGATGCCTTGAAATTCGGTGTTTGAGGTAAAATGATCCTTTTTCGTGTGTATAAAATGATCCTTAGGATCAAATTACCCCATTAGGAAATTTATATGGGTCACAGATCCCACTTATCATCAGGTGGCAAGTGCGCTCGTTTGCCTTCTCCACATCATAAAAAAAGTTTTTTTAATTTTTTCAGATCATGCCGTGAGTTTAGAAACCACTTTAAAACGTTTTTTACAATTATTTAAAAAAATAATTTTATTGAATAAGGATTATTTAATTAAAAAAATATCTCCAAGTCGCTCACGACTTAAAATGTTATGTGAAACACACGCTTAGGTACATATTTCTGTAATCTTAGGCAATACATATGATTAAAGTAAACGCCTGGTTGTGTTTTTCACTAATTTGAAATATCATAGTATCCCGGGGATCGTTTTATACATACATGTGTATAAAATGATCCCTTAGTAAACTTTTAGAAAACATGACGTAATTAATAGAACACATACAAATCATAACAAAATAAGTATGCAGTTCGAAAGATATATAAATTTACTATCCTTAACAATTTAAACCTTGTGTTTATGGTGTGCCTGGCGCCCGGAGCGGCGCAGGCAGGTTTTCGATTAAAAATGCATCGCTTAAACGCATATCCGCAGTTATTATGGTGGCGGGATTTGATGTTCCGATCTCCTAAATGGATTAGCGTGTTTTTGAGGCGGTGGAGGAGCGACAGGTTCGTCTTTAGGCGACGGACCCACGATGCTGCCTCTTGCTGCCGATGCGGTGTCTTCCCTCGCGGCCAGTTTTTTAACTGGAATCATTAATAATCCGCCTAAAACAATGGACAAGCCAGATACAGCAAAAGCTGTAAAATAGCCAAAATGCGTCAGTAGGACGCTGGATAATGGAGTACTGGCTAGGCATCCAAAACCTTGGATAAGTATCAACATTCCGGTAGCGTTGGTCAACTTATCTAACCCGTAGAGGGTAACTAATATGATACTTCTTAAGCACATTAAACTGGCTACGGTATATCCGAATACAACACAGTAACCGTACTGATAAACGAGACTATACGAAACGGACGAGGCGACTGTACTTACACCCGCTACAGTAAGAGTGAGCGCACAGATCTTCGTGGGGTCAAATTTCACAGCTAACGCTCCCAGCGAGATCCTGCCTACAGCATTCGCCCCTCCGATCACACTGACAAACAAATCACAGTGTACCGAGTCAACACCATTAGCTAAATTCCGAGTTTGTATAAAAACAAATGGCACTAAATACCCTAAGTAAATAAATATGCCGCTCAAGCATATTACTAAATATGATTTTCTTCGCATCAACTTCAGGTCCAGCATTGTTGCCAGAACTCTTCTCACGGCCGTGGTGAAGACGCCTCGATACTCGGCTAAGTCCGACGCGGCCGCGGTGCGAGACACGGCCAGCTGATATTCGAGCCCGGTCTCTTTTTCCTTCCCACTATCAATTGCCGCTCTACTCTTTTGATACTCCGGCAGTTTCTCCACTTGTCCTGTATAGAAAGCATCATCTCTATACATTGGTCGTGATTCAGGCACGTGCTGGTCCCAACAGCAACAGCGGCTGAAACAACCGGGTTTTTTCTCTTCTGTAGGTGTGATATTTATCTCTACGTTACTCGGAGCTCGATCACCTATTCTCCCTTTCGACATCATAGATCGCACTTGGTTTAATTGTCGTTCAGTCACGCCACCTGTTGATGATATCGCAGTTATCCTTAACTTCGAGACAGTCGGTGCGGAGGTTCCAGCGGAAGCCTTAGCTTGGCCCGAAGTCTTCGGTTGACCTGAGATGGACGCCTCCGTGTCCTCAACAATCGCTGCTGCAGTAGGGTAGTTGGTGTTCTGTACTGCTTGGAACAGACGCTCTGCCCCGGTTGGCTTTAATTCTTCACTGTCCTTTTGTTCCTTCCTTCCAGGCAATGGTTTCAGGTTAGGGGTGGATACATTCGGCAAGTACGTTACTGTCTTCGTTGGGTCATGCGTGGTTGTAGTTTTGGTCACGTTCAAAGCGAGTAACGGACGAAAAACCATAGCAAGAAAGTAAACCATGCCGAACCAACCAGAGTGAAACAACATCGTCGAGCGCCAACCAGCCAACTTTACTAAATACGAGTTTAAAGGGTAGAAAAACATGACACCAAAACTCGAGCCGCTAGTAGATATAGCGAGCGCTACGGCTCTGAGCTTCTCAAAGTAGAATCCCACTACCAGTCCTGCGGACATGTTGATTAGAGCGAATCCAAAGCCGCCGCAAAACCCGTAGACCGTAACCAGCACAGCATAGTTGGAGATCAAGCTCGAAATACAATAAGAGAAGCTGCAAATTATAGATCCAGCCATGCACATAGCTCGAAATCCATAGCGGTTGACCAGTGCGGAGGCTATCGGGCCGGCCATCATGTAAATCGATGCTGCGATGGAATTGAGTAAAGCGATCAACGAGATATCAATTTTAAGGTCTTTACTCATGTCTCCGAGGATGCTGCCGAATGTGTAGGCGATTCCGTCGAGGATGGCTATGCATATGAAGGATGACGCGACCACCACCCAGCCCCACCAGGGATCTCTAGGGACAAGGATCGTCGCAGCTATCTCGGTCTCCTCTGCACCTTGCATGTCTTCTACATCAAGGCCCTTCTTGCTTATGATGACACTCTTTTTACCTTCAAGTTTTGGGGGCATTTTTATTTTATCCACCAGCTATTTATTTTCTTAGCAAATGGTGTATCCTCCGGCAAAATGGCCACTGCTAACGTTTATGGCGAATATCTTTTCTAAACAATGGAATCCATTTCTGCCGGAAATGTATTTTATTCCGTTTGTTATCGGTAACTTTGTTTTTCTTTCTCTTGAGCACTCTGAAGGGAAACGTCAAAGGAGTCCACAGAGCTCTTATTGGGGCGCTTTTATATTTACGAAATAGTTTTAAGTACATTCTTACACTTATGGTAAGCTAGAATAGTCATTTAAGTGCTGGGCCCTTAGAGAATATATTACCTGGAGCCGCCTTATAGGTCATATTCGAGTACAATCATGTCTGGCGAGATTTGCGGGGGGTGAAGAAATAACACATGCAAAAGATTACTTACAAATGCAAAAACTATCTGTGTCATTACACACGAATATTTTGACAAAAATCTAACACATATACATTTTAATGCACACAAACATATCACACATGTAAAGACTTTGTATAAACGCAGTTTAAGAATACGTAAATGCGAATGTAAGCGGCATAACCTACGGTGCGAGGATTAGGTCGATAGCTAATATCGATATTATTACTGACATTTGCACAAGCATACAATTTTAGTACCTATAAACTATTACGAGCATCGTAATAGGATATTATTGGTTAATGAAATAGTTAATAAAAATAACGCAAAAGTTGGATGTTTTTTTATTTATCTTTGTTTATTTTTTTGGTCTTAATTTGTATAAGTAAATATTTAAGAGTGAAACGTGAAATACTTACTAAAATACTAAATATACCTACTTTTTCATATAAACATAAAGTAGGTACAGCAAAATCTATTAACTTTCGCCTCTTGCTTGGTAGCGTTCGATACTGACTTGCATCAAAATGTTTCGAACATATGGAACTAGTACGCGTAGGCACCCAATTTGCTTGTCTGCTGCATCAGGCGGTCCATATTTTTTTCAATTCACGTATATATGTAAAATATACACTTAGAATAAATTGTATTCAGTAGGTAATTTCCAGGTCCTTAGTAAATCTTCCTTATTGTCGATAATTATTTATTTAATCGAGACTACCCTCATCACTTTAACCGAGTCTCGGGGGGAGTGCACCGACGTCATCATTTTGATGAAAACAATTATTTAGCTTATTAGTATTATCGACTTTATTTCAAAAACGGTTAAGTCATTTCTTACAAAGCATTAAAACCGAGTCTCGTGAGGAGTACCGACTAAACCAAGTAACAATTGGAATCGATTGCATATAATCGTTAAATTTGACGTGCTATGAAAATATTATTATAAAAATATTATTTTACGTATATAAAATTATAAAATTATTTACAAATGAAATGTTGTGCCATCTTTTTCGAAGCTTGAAGTCGTTGATCGTTTTTTACACGAACTTACAGCACATGCAGGCATTTTTCCAATGAGTGTTCTCTGGCTAGCGGCGATTTTGTGAATGACCATTAATCGATTTTGAAATAGGTTTTGTATAACTTTTTGCACATTGTGCAGGTTTTTCGACAGAGGGGTAATGTACTGAATGGCGGCTCCAGGTAATATATTCTCTAAGGCTGGGCCCCTAACCCCCATTTCTAGGCGATAGATAGATAGATAGATAGAACGTTTATTTGTAAGAAATATACATCGTCAATTTATACATTTTTTTAAATTATGCGGTAAGTATTAACCTAATTTTATACATTCCAATATTAACTATCATTTAATTTTATTTCATATAAAATTTATTACTATAGTTATATTACAATATTTAAATTAAATTAGATTATTAATATAGCTTACATGATCTAAGCCTGGTGATTATAAATTATAAATTATTAGGTAAACGTATCTTATGGGCTTTCGGCACGTGTACTCATCCCTCTAGAAAGTCCTTAACGGAGTAGAATGCCTTCTCAGTGCAGAAAGATTTTAGTTTGTAAGTGAAGGAGCGCTCAGTCTGTGCAGTGCGAATCGTTTCAGGTATTTTATTATATATGCGCGCACCCATCACTCCCAGGGACTTTCCCGTCTTCCGCAATCTGTGCACAGGGACTGCCAGTCCCGGCTGCCTTCTTGCAGAGTAGCTTGAAAACCATATCGTCTTTGACCTGTTACCATATTGTCAACGTTTTGATAGCTCTTTGGCCGTATGGTTACTGATACCGCACTTAATATTTTCTATTACAGTCCGACAATAAAGAGTAGAATTTGAATAAAAGAGAACTAAAAAGCAACGTACCATGCAACACCGGTTGTCTTGTCAAAGTCATGTCAAAGTTCGCCTTTGGAATAGAGCGCCTTGCGGATTTTTTTAAATATTTTTCTATTTCGTGAGTTTTTGCTTTTGGAAAAGAAGGGATTATTATAAAATTGAACAAAACAATACATAGTGGAACAAAGCAAGTCGTATATTAAATAAATAGTACAGTCAGCTGCAGAGAAATGTAACCCCCTTTGCTAGGAAACTTGTATGCAGTGGTGGTTACTTTTCTCTGCAGCTGACTGTACATTGTGGTAGAGGTTAGAAAGTAAGCAATAGATGGACGAGTTAGTTCAAGGGCCGACGACGAGTACGGACGGTACGAGTCCATCTATTGCACTTTCGGCCGAGGCTTAATACAGTGCTTTTCTCACGACTACTGCGAGGAAATAAATTATTTTTTTAACTTATCACCGAAAATTATCGCATGAAAATTTAACACACTAAATTTTTTACGCTTTCCCGCCAATTTTTACTTTTTTTTAACGTTACCGTTCTTAGTGGCCAGTCATTCATCTACCGATACTGTATCCAGAGGCTCTACTTTGAAATCCGTAATTCGAACTTCGTCTATTGCTATCCCTTTTGCCCTCGACGCGTTACTAATTCGCAAGAAAGTGAAGGAGCGATCCGAAGTTCGAATTACTGATTTCAAAGTAGAGCCCCAGATGAGGACTGACAAACAGCTCCATAGCTGAGTTCTGCACCTTGTCGTCAGCAATTTCATTATTTTTATTTTATTTTTTATTTGTTAATGTTTGTTTGCTTGTTGTTGGTGAATAAAGATTCTGATTTTTTTTACCCTACCATTGCTTCGCCGTAGTTGGCGGGTAACATGAGAGCTATATACCACAAGACAGTGGCGCCCCCATTATCTGCTTCTCCTTTTGGTCTAGACGTTTCTCCTAGAATTAAACATATCTTTAGGGATAAGGTATATTAAAAGAAATAGTAACGAAAAACTTTTTTTTACTCTATAATTGCGACATTTTACAAAAATATAAAAAACTGTCCCGAGTGGTGCCGGGTTTAGAATGTTGCCACTCCATGTCTTCCCGTGGATGTCGTAAAAGACGACTAAGGGACTAAAGGCTGTGTAGTGCTGTTAGGCGATGGGTTTGCAACCTGTCACTAATACACTGGATAACATCTTAGCCTGGTTGAGCAAACTGTGGTCACAGAATTATCAACAAGTTTTTGCAGTTGTTGGTGAGTCTGTGGCTCTGTCTACCCCACTCTGGGAAAGAAGGCGTGAGTTTATGTTATGTTATGTTATTTTATAAAAAACAGTTAACTCTGATGTGGAAAACAAACTCTAGATATCAAATCAATATTGTTAACAAGTTTTTTTTATACTTAAACGGAAGCATCGAGTGCTGATAGAAACAAAATCATAGAGACATTACATTATTTTTGTCAATAAATGAATTATAAGGGCTTCTATTCTAGACAGTAAAAACCATATCGTCTTTTACCTTTGACTTGATACAAACGTCGTCCTCACACGAAAATGACAGCTGAAAACCACAGATAATGTCAACCTTACGTCACAAATACTCGGGTATATTTTGCACTTTATCTGTGACCACTATATAGGTCGATGGCGTGGTAGGCACGATAGTACACGACCACTTTAGTGGTTCTTGGCGTTCAAAGGGTTAACTCGGCCGCCATTAATATCAAGTAAATAAGAGCTATCAAAACGTTTACAAGACGATAACAGGGGCCTGTTTTATAAAGCTACAAATTACAATTTACAGGTTGCAAGTTTCCATTTGACACAACCTCGACCAGCCGTTTGAGCAGTGTTGCCAATTTAGACCTGTAAAATTTTAACTTGTAGCTTTATAAAACGGGTCCCAGGTTACAGACGATATGGTTTTTTATGGTTATGGCGCTAAGAGCCATATCGTCTTTGACCTGTTATCGTATTGTCAACGTTTTTGTAAGCTCTTGTTTCCTTGACAGTAATGGCGGCTGCCGTCAAAACAATACCGTAAAAGGTCAAATACGATGTGGTTTTTACCGCCGGCAATAGAGGCCTGTGGAACTGCTAATTATATATCAAAATATCCTCTAGTCTATATCCTGGTTTTTCCCATTTTTCCATCGCAGCAATGACTTTGGAATCGGACCAGCTGCATCACTATATTTCTCGAAGGGAAAGTTGGTATAATTTTGGAAGAAGGATGCTCTGTCCGTCCGGTAGTCAACGTCAAACTTGGAGATGGTGTCGAACTCCGATGCTGTCAGCTCGAAGTCGAAGATGGAAGCGTTCTCGAGGACTCGGCTGGGCGTCACTGTTTTTGGAATGGTTATGATGCCACGTTGGTACTGGAAGGGACAATAAATAATCTATATATATAAAAGGCAAACCTGACTGACTTATATATCGACGCACAGCGGAAACTACTGTACCTAGAAACTTGAAATTTGGTATAGGGGTTCCTTTCATGATGAAAGTGAGCACTAAGAAATGATTTTCTGAAAATCGACCCCCAACGGGAAGAAATGGGGGGAGTAGCGGGAAACTAATTCTACGCGTACGAAGTTGCGGGCGTCCTCTAGTAATATAATAAATGATTGATGGCGGAAAATTAACATGTTTTCATTTATTTTTGTCATTGTGTAATTCCAGACCTCGTAATATACGGGGCAAAATTAAATGATAGCTAGGGATGGCCTATATCGATAAACTCAATTAACGATGCTTTTCCCCTTATTTTTGCCCGTATATCCCGAGTTCTGAATGTCTTATTAATTTTTGTTTGTCTGTCGCCGACCTAATAATCATAGATTAAATGGGTCTAATAGTATAGAATTAGTGCTGTCATTGGCTTTTATGGTTATCTACGCCTAATATTGAACTCGAAAATTTAAATTTTCGCTGAAGTTGGTCGGATCTCAGGTCGGGTTTTATTTGCCAAAAAGTTGTTTCCCTTCAAAGAAGTTTTTTTTTGTAGTCACAAGTCTAACCTAATCTAATAGACGTAACAAGCAGTATATAGCCCGCTTTACATTTGGCTAAATTCAGTGTGCTAAATTTAGACAGGTTAGATTAGGACAAATTTTTGTATTGAATTATGACGTAATGTTCAAGACAAAATTCGTAGTTCCATGGAACAAATGGGACATACCCGTCCTACCGTCACTTAACCCTTTTATAAGGCAGAGGCGATTTAACGACCACATACCTATACTTATTTATAATTTCAACCTTACGTACTACAGAATATGATACATATTCTGTTGTTTTTGCATGAAAAATGACTTGCTTTTAAACGATTCCCTAGGAAGTGTCAATCATGAAACTGTATTTGAATTTTACGTAGCATAACTGTATAACTGGGGCCTTATAAAGGGTTAAAGTACGGCCGCACGGGCACTGGTTCACGTCAAAAATCTACCAGCGCTTCCCAAGGAGACCACTACATACTTCTACCTCCTCTTTCTCCAGCCTTTCTTACCAGATATCTCAAAGTCACTTGCACTACAGTCTTCCCGTACTTCTTGGCTATGGCTACCAGGGTCGGGTTGTCCATCTTCGGCTCGGGTGCTTCCGGACGAGCTCGGCTGGCGATCATGGAGCCGAAGGGAGCCCAGGCGACGATCAGGATTTTCTGGGACTTGCAGTAGTCGACCAGCTCTTTTTGGCCCAGGGTGAGGTTCAGCTGTGGAAGTGAGAGGGATAGCATGAAATAACATTTAGATAAATACCCCAGGTAAAATGGTGACCCCTACTTTCAGAGCTGATATCTCTTAAACGGCCAAACCGATTTTCATGAAATTTTGATAAGAACCACCGCTAGAAAACTTCCGCCGCATCCAAATCGGTTTACCCGTTTAAGAGCTACGGTGCCACAGACAGACACACAGACACATATATAGCGGTCCGACTATACTCCAAATTTCATCAAAATAAATCTTGTAGTTTTTGAGTAAAATAAAAGTAAAATAAGGGTCTAAATCAACAGCAGTAGCAGTACTAAAGTATTTCCGGCGCGCCGTCACCATTTCATCCTTTAGTTATGGAACCAAAAAAAATTAAGTACATTTTATTCACGATCCTTAGGTTACCTAGATAGCTGAAGTAACCAGCGCTCACCTCAACTTGGTTCGTGGCTGGTTTCACGTCGCAGTTGGCGATCAGCCTCTTCAGCTGTTCCACGTTGAAGTTGGAGACTCCGATGGATTTGACGAGGCCCTTGCGCAGGACGGACTCGAACCCGCGCCAGGTCTCGAGGTAGTCAACTTTCTCGTCTACTCCGTCTTGCTGGAAAGTAAGAGAAGAGAGTAGATTGTATAGTCAAAAGCATAAATATCTGCAGCTATCGCGTCAAATATATGTGAACTAGACCTTATTGCTAGTGACCACAGAACAGAAAAACAGTAGAAGTGTGAAGTGGGCGTGTAACGTGTGGCATAGTTATGCGGATTTCCGCACAACCTACCTAGCTCAGTTTTCCGCCATCGCTTGTGCGTGAAAGTTGTGCGAATAATAATTCTAAAATCGGAAATAAATCCAGCAGCATGCCTTATTGTGCTATTTTGGAATGTAAAAACGATTGCCGCGCCAAAAACATTTTCCATGTTTGCGTGATTTTTTTATAATAGTGTGAGTACCTATTGGCGACAACAGGTCTGATACTAAGCGAAGCTCATGGCACCTCCACTGTTATAAAGGCGTCTAGATATTATTGACGTCTTGGGAACGTGTATATATTTATGACTTTGACTGTACAGGCATCAACTTACATCCCAGGACATTGGCCAATGAACCAGGACCTGGTCCAGGTAGTCCAGCCCCAGCCGGCGGAGGGAGCCGCGGACGGACACCTCCACGTCCGCCTCGCGGTGGAAGTGCTGCCAGACCTGGAATGAGGAGGCATTGGCACTGTTATGACCAGACCTCGAATATAAGGGGCAAAATTAAATGACAGCTAGGGGTCGCCTATATCGATAAACTCAACTATCGATTGTTTTCCCATATACTAGTGATCGCCCTAGTATTGATCCAACCCTACTCAATTTCTTACTCGTCTGATCGGTCGATTTTCAAATAGGTTCTAACATGAAAACGTTAGGTGACCATAATTTTAGTAATAAGCAGGGAAAAATAATATTATTTCAATAAAGTGCTAAACTTTAACCCCATTACTAATAAAGGATGGTATAGCTATACAATGTTTTGTCCTTATCTGTCATTTTGATATTTGAATTTGACAGATAAGGACAAAAAATTGTATAGCTATACCACCGTTACTCAACGTTTATTAGTAAGGGGGTAATTGTTTGAAAAGCTACTATAATAATAGAATCTGACACCCGTATTCACAAACAATACTTAAGGGATCCTGCACTGAATAAAGCACTGCGTTCAATACAGCTTTGTGATTGGTCCTTTTTGACCGACCTTTTGTTTATGAGACGATTTGAACCAATGTGCGTTCGTGAGCACTGTGAGACCTCATAGTGACGTTTGTGAACACGGGTGTACATTTACTGAGTTGGGAAAATTAAGTTACGATCACGATCCCGCAGTCACCCCGTATAATTTGAAGTGACTCCTCACCTTGGTGGTGACGAAGAGCTCCTCCCTGGTGACCACTCCGGCCGCGACCTTCTGCCGGATGACCTCCCCAATGGCCGGCTCGACGCGGTACAGGTGGGCCGTGTCGATGTGCCGATAGCCCACGTCGATGCAGTACGAGAGGCACTCGATCATCTTATCCCAGCCTGAGTAGTCGAACTCCATCTAGATTAAATCACTTAGTTTAAAAAAGACGGAGGATTTGTGGGGCACATCAGTTAAAGTAGTCTTTCATATCATAGATGTAATTGCACCCCATCTAGCATTAATTTACAATAATTGCATATCAGAGGGGATCTTTCCAGATCTCATGAAATATAGCAAAGTCATACCTCTTTTTAAATCGGGCGAGTTAAGTGATTTAACGAACTTCCGTCCCATTTCCATACTACCAGTTCTAAGTAAAGTCTTTGAGAAATTAATGCTGAATGATATGTTAGGTCACTTTAATAGAAATAAACTACTTAGCAATAACCAGTTCGGCTTTACCAGAGGTCGATCAACAATTGATGCGGCATCTGTACTCGTTAAATATATATATAACAGTTGGGAGACATCTTGCGATGCAGTAGGAATATTTTGTGATCTTTCTAAAGCATTTGATTGCGTAGATCACGCGACCCTTATTTTAAAATTAGAACATTATGGATTGTCCAATAAAGCTTTAAATCTTATGTCTTCTTATCTAAGTGATAGAACTCAAACAGTTGTTGTAAACAAAACGCAATCTGTTGGAGCTACAGTAAAAATAGGAGTGCCTCAAGGCTCTATTTTAGGTCCTTTTTTATTTTTGGTTTATATAAATGACTTACCACCAACAGTACATAAACTTTGTGACATTGTACTTTTTGCTGATGATACTTCACTTATTTTCAAGGTAGATAGAAAATCCGTAGACTACAGTAGGATAAACGCCACACTAGATAAAGTACTTAATTGGTTTACTACCAACAATTTGCTACTAAATGCTAAGAAAACTAAATGTGTTAGGTTCGCTTTGCCTAATGTTAAATCGGTAGATTCAAGTATTTTTCTAAATGACGAGTGTCTGCAAATGGTAGATAAGGCAGTTTTCCTAGGCATAACAATAGATCAAAAATTGCAATGGAGTCCCCATATAGCTGTACTGGCAGGTAAACTAAGTTCGGCCGCTTACGCCGTTAGGAAAATTAGACAACTAACTAATGTTGAGACAGCTCGCTTAGTTTATTATACTTATTTCCATAGTGTTATGTCGTACGGTATTCTGGTTTGGGGTAAGGCAGCTGACATACAAACTATATTTGTGATACAAAAAAGGGCCATTCGTTCTATTTACAACTTAAATTCACGTGACTCCTTAAGAGAACTTTTTAAAGAAATTAATATCTTAACTGTAGCGTCTCAATTTATTTATGAGAATATTATTTATGTTATTAAGAATTTAGATTTGTTCACCAAAAATTCTGATATACATAATTTAAATACTAGAAATAAAAATAAAATCGCTATTCGAAAATTCCGTGTCCGTAAAGTATATAAATCATTTGTTGGTCAATGCATTCATTTCTATAATAAATTACCTGACGTAGTTTTAAAGTTACCCTTTTCAGCACTTAAAAATTACTTGAAAAAGTCGTTAATGTCTAAAGCGTATTATAGGGTCGAGGATTATCTAGCAGACAAAAATGCATGGCCTAAACTCGAAACTTAGTCAATAATAATTTGTTCAAATGTAAAACCTTTATCTTGTCTAGGGGACACTGTTGATGTAGGAAAACATGTCGAAACTTTGTTTATTTTTTTTTTTTTTGTTTTTGCCTTTTTCTCCGTCTATATCTCTCCTAATATTTTTGCCATGTTTTCCTGCTGAACTACGCATGATATTTGATATTATATTTAAATTAATATTTATAGCTTTATATAATACTAGACTAAGTTGTATCATTGTAATAAGAAATATGGTTAAAAAAATGACTGACTGCTGAGTTTCTTGCGGCGTTTCTTCTCGGCAGTGGTCTCCTCTTGGGAAGCGCTGGTAGACTCCTGACGTGTAAAAGTGCCCGTGCGGCCTACTTACTAAATAAATGTCTTTTATCTTTTTATCTTTTTTTTATTTAAGGATTTTATGGAAGACTTACGAGCGATATCCTGTCTTTTGGCCGAAATATGTTTGGCCAAAAGGGAGGTACAAGTACCCTACCATGAGTTACAATTAACGTAGTCGCTAGTAGGCTTAAAGCCCGCTTTACATTTGGCTAAATTCAGTGTGCTGAATGAAGACTCTAAAAAAAGACAAGTGTAAAGGCAGTTAGCATGTTAGTCAAGAGAACGCGCTTATCCCCTCCACGCCGCCTGTCTAAATTTAGCACACTGAATTTAGCCAAATGTAAAGCGGGCTTGAGTCGGTCAGGAACTAGGAACTAAGAACTAAACTAAAAATGAATTCCCGTCACAGACCGAAAGGAACTAGTTCTTGGTAAAGATCTTAATCGGTCTTCGGTCGGTTTTCAGTATGAAACGTATGAACGTATGAGCGAAACAGAGCGAAAGAGTAAAGAGCACACGGCACGGCGCTCGATGTGAACGAGACAAATAGTACCTATTTCAAAGCGTGTCCTGCTCAGATCTCAAAGTTTGCTCCGGAGCTAAAGGATCTAAAGGAACTAAAAGACCGAACTAGTTCCGTTGACCGATTGACCGAGATCGGAGCGCTCCCTTTAAAGACCGAGCGGGCGCAACTCTACTCGCTAGCGAGTCGAATGCTCTGTCTCTCGCACTCTATAAGAATACTGCAAGGTCTGCGAGCGACAGAGCATTCGACTCGCTAGCGAGTAGATTAATACCATACTCGCTAGCGTGTCGAATGCTCTGTCTCTCGCAGTCTATAAGAATACTGCAAGGTCTGCGAGCGACAGAGCATTCGACTCGCTAGCGAGTAGATTAATACCATACTCGCTAGCGTGTCGAATGCTCTGTCTCTCGCACTCTATAAGAATACTGCAAGGTCTGCGAGCGACAGAGCATTCGACTCGCTAGCGAGTAGATTAATACCATACTCGCTAGCGTGTCGAATGCTCTGTCTCTCGCAGTCTATAAGAATACTGCAAGGTCTGCGAGCGACAGAGCATTCGACTCGCTAGCGAGTAGGTTAATACCGTACTCGCTAGCGTGTCGAATGCTCTGTCTCTCGCACTCTATAAGAATACTGCGAGGTCTGCGAGCGACAGAGCATTCGAATCGCTAGCGAGTAGGTTAATACCGTACTCGCTAGCGTGTCGAATGCTCTGTCTCTCGCACTCTATAAGAATACTGCGAGGTCTGCGAGCGACAGAGCATTCGAATCGCTAGCGAGTAGGTTACTACCGTACTCGCTAGCGTGTCGAATGCTCTGTCTCTCGCACTCTATAAGAATACTGCAAGGTCTGCGAGCGACAGAGCATTCGACTCGCTAGCGAGTAGGTTAATACCGTACTCGCTAGCGTGTCGAATGCTCTGTCTCTCGCATTCTATAAGAATACTGCAAGGTCTGCGAGCGACAGAGCATTCGAATCGCTAGCGAGCAGGTTAATACCGTACTCGCTAGCGTGTCGAATGCTCTGTCTCTCGCACTCTATAAGAATACTGCAAGGTCTGCGAGCGACAGAGCATTCGACTCGCTAGCGATTATGTTAAATGTAACTCATGGTGAGGGTACAGTACCATCGTGTAGAACCCTATAGGTTAGATTAGGTTCGTTTTTAATAAAAATCCTGAAATACTTATTTATAGAAATAAAAGTGGGTTAGCAAATGAAACTGTTGGGAAACGTTACATTCGGCCAAACATAATTCTGAGAACCTTTACGAGCACATAATTAAATAATAGTATATTACTTAACAAGGGCTGTAAAAGAAAGAAAGCCCGAATTCGCAGGTATTTGAGACCCGAGCCGTAGGCGAGGGTTGTAAATATGCGATAGAGGGCTTTCTTTTTTACTGCCCGTGATGAGTACACAATTTTACGTCTTCACCTGGCCACAATGCGAGTTTTACCGTGCGCGCAGCGTGCGATAAAACTCACATTACGGCCAGGTGTTACGTAAAATAATAATAAATATCACACCAATAGGCTAGTGTCCTAAAAAAATCTAATTAGTCCGTTATTTACATTATCAAAAAATATTGAACACGTATTTTTTCTTTTGTCAATTAAAAAAAAAGTGACGTCACGCCGTGGAACACTTTATACCACGTTGTGACGTCACGAGCCCCCCTCTCCCGAACTATGATGCGCGTTATATTTGTCAATTTTGATTGTCTTGATAAAAGAAAAAATATGAGTCCAATATTTTTTGATCATATTACTGACGGACTAATTAGAATTATATATTTTTTACCCATGACACACCCCTATTGACAGACCTAAATTAAAATAGGGGATCCCAAATGGATATATTTAAGAACTGTACCTTGCTGTCCAGTCCCAACCAGGTTCCATAGCCCAATGCTGGCATCTTGACGCCATTGTTAAGCGTGAAATTTGGGATTTTAACCTGCAACAAATAGACAAGATTAATTGTGAAAGAAAATTCCCTCATGTGGCCAATATTTTCTGGGAAATTGGACCATTACGTGAGAATAACGATGAATGCCTTCTACGAACGGATAGACTCGTATGATAAGAGCAAGAATAGAAATTAACTTTCTCAGATTGTCATAATTGTATTTACTTAGTAAGTTATCGATCCTTATCTACCGAATAGATCATTAAAGTCCCTTTTGTTCTTTTGCAAACAGGATATTGTTTTCCATTAATAATAATTAAGTAATTTAACTTGTACATTACTTCTTGGATTGTACAAAAATAGTACGCTCTAAAGTTAATGTTCTTCCTATTTGCTCTTGGAAAGCACTATTTGGTGAAGTGGAACTGATGATGAAGACCACAGATGGCCACCGGAACTCCTCAATGGTAATACCTACCTATTTAGAGGGTGGCGATAAGATATCTCTAAGATAGTTGAGCGACTACCTATGACGAAGCACATTGAAATGGTTTAAATATATTATGCACTATGAATTTCCCGCGGCGTTGCCTGCAGCGGGTTTCTTATTAATTGCCTAGTTTCTTATTAATTGAGAAGTGAGCTTATCACTAAAAAGCATAAAATGAAAAAACGCCTTCAAAAACGCAAAAAATAACTTCATTTAAAATGGTAATAGGTCAGTCAAACTGAAGTCGGCGTCCCACAATATTTTAAACCAAAAGCCGACTTCAATAAAGGCGGTTTTTTTTTTATCTATATATATAAAAGGCTAAACTGACTGACTGCCATATCAACGCACATCCGAAACTACTGTACCTAGAAACTTGAAATTTGGTAGATGGGTTCCTTTCATGATGTAAGTGAGCACTAAGAAAGGATTTTCCGAAAATCGACCCTTAACGGGAAGAAGTGGGGGGAGTAGCGGGAAACTAATTCTACGCGTACGAAGTCGCGGGCGTCCTCTAGTAGTATATAAAAAGTAAAGAAGAAAAAGAAAAAGATATGTAAAGAAGATAAACAGCGTCGGTTAGAGTACGGAGTAGATAATAATATCGACGCAGGCGCACGCTGTAGGTATACATTCACGTGACGTAGGTCAAGGCCTCTGTTCCACTTTTTATACCGAGTCCCATAAAAAAAATAACAACCATTCATAAATACAACTAAAGAGTACACATAAGTAAGTATGTACAAAGCCGACCGTAAAACAATATTTACCGAATAGGAATGTACAAAGGCGATCGTTTATCTATGCACTGCTAGATCAAAACAGTAGTAACTCAAAATACCACTGTATTTTAAAATCAACTTTAATACAATTCGTATGAACTTGAAGCAAAACTAGCAAGGATTTTGAGTTGCTACTGTTATGCTCTAGCAGTGCAAATGGCGATAGGTTGTTTATCGCTACTAGGCTAGCTCTAGTCTAGTTGGTACCTACCTTATAGCACGGAAGGTCTGTGCCTTAGGGTATTACCAGACCAATCGATCGATCGCCGATCGACGGCATCGATTGACGTCGATCGAAGTCGATCGATTGGTCTGGTAGGAACTATCGATCGACGGATATAGTTCGACTAACCAATCGATCGATTGCCGGTCGACGTTGATCTACTGGTCTGATAGCTTTAATTGATGAAGGAACTATCGATCGACTAATCCATTCTACCATCGATCGATGCCGTCGATCGATGATCGATCGATTGGTCTGGTAACACCGTTACAGTATATTTTTGTTATTTGTATGCTATCGAAACACAAGGAATGCCGCAAAAACATAATTAATACGTAAGACACAATTAATATATAAGATATTTATGCTACAGATGTAGTAACTGTAGTAAGTACCTACATAATGAAATAGGTACTTCGTATTTTTACCCGACTGCGGCAAAACCCAAAAGGAGTTTTATGTAGAATAGAATAGAATAAAATTGAAATCATTTATTCAACGCATACACACATTTGAAAAAAACAGATGACTAAAACAAAAAAAACATTAACATGGCGTTGAAAAGGGCCCCTCTCAGCTTTGTGCCGCAGCAAGCCGCGGCGCTGGTTTTCAGAGGAATCCTGACTTAAAAAACCGGACAAGAGCGAGTCGGACTCGCCCACCGAGGGTTCCGCACATGACACGGTCAACTCAATTCAAAATTTGCACCGCCCCCGTTCCTTGCATAAATACCCTGTATTTTTTGTGATTTAACTAAAAATTTACAGATATCAGATTTTTTCCTATACTTGTAGTAAAAGACGGTGTTACTTACCAAATTTCATAGTTCTAAGTCAATGGGAAATACCCTATACATTTTTATTCCCTCGAGTGTGTCGAAATACACGTTTTTTGCGACATAAACGGCTGTGTCTTTTTTTACGTAAATGTAGAAGTTTGATTTTTTCACAGCTTCAAGGGACTGTAGGTACATTTGAGTTAGTACATGGTTTAAATTTCAACTCGACACTTCCACGCGTTCCCGAGATAAAGGGTCTTGACACACAGACAGACGGACAGACGGACAGACGGACAGACGGACAACAAAGTGATCCTATAAGGGTTCCGTTTTTTTCCTTTTGAGGTACGGAACCCTAAAAACTAACTTAAATATTTAAAACAAAATAAAAAGGGATGACGACACAAACATCAGCGACAAATCTCGAATTAATTCGTATTTAGCTTGAGTTATAAGGCAACAAAAACAAGAAGATCGATAGATAGATTAATTTACCTCAATACGAATTGATACAAATACGATACGTCAAGAGCAGTATAGTTTTACGCATTAGAATATCGTAGAGTATGAAAGCGAACCGAGTTCTATTAATAGTTACTCTAGTTTTACTGTGTATCTATTTATTATTACCTTGGCCATGACGTGTGACGGAGCCGATGCGCGGGCGCTTACTGAACGAGCCGCGACCGGCGACGCGACGCCAGCGTGTTTGATAATATTAGCCGGTTATTTAATATACCGGCCGAGATTCTAGGCAATGTCAACGTTTTGATAGCTATTTACTTTACAGTAATGGCGGCCGAGTTAAAAACAATACCATACTGAGGGCTTATTGTCTAACGCACTCGCAATCACGATCGTTTTCATTTTGAAAATCGAAGGTTTGTCTGCTTACAAAATGAAAACAATTGCTCCGCTTTAAACCCGAGGCCTTATTGTCAAACGCATTCGCAATCACGATCGTTTTCATTTTGAAAATCGAAGGCTTGTCTGCATACAAAATGAAAACAATTGCTCCGCTTTGAAGCCCGTTGGGATTGCGAGTGCTTTAGACAATAAGCCCTCCGGTTGTTATTGCGAGTGCGTTAGACATAGCCCCCAGAGGGCTACGTATACATACCTTCCTCGACAACCAGCTAACCGGTTTATAATTAACCGATTATTAGTGAAGGCTTTGTTTAAGCGAAACAGCTAGCTGTTACGTTACCAATGTTTTTTTCATTGGCTGTTACATAATTCATAAACAAGACGTTATCTTGTTTAAGTTTGTACGATAACCTCTCGATCACTGGCCTTGAAATTTAACTAGAGACTTGACCGGTACCCTTACCATGAGTTACAATTACCGTACTCGCTAGCGAGTCGAATGCTCTGTCGCTCGCAGACCTCGCAGTATTGTTATAGAGTGCGAGGGACAGAGCATTCGACTCTCTAGCGAGTACGGTAATTGTAACTCATGGTAGGGGTACGGGACTGCGTCCGCGGAACTCGTTTATCGTTACCCAAGCTTCTGACAGTAAGTTATCTTGTAGGTGTCTTGTAGGTTATCTTGTTCATAGAGGAACTCATCAGAAAAGTAATTTTACGTCCCTGGGGATTAAACTAGTGTCATAGGTGGGTAGGTAGAGGTACCTACTAACTAAAGGTTATCAAATAAAACATTTACTGCCGCACTCAGAGACGTCAATTTAATGTAATGTTTGATTAAAGTTGCTGCCGTCTTTTTCTTTGCTACAGCAATAGAATAAGACAACACGTCACTAAACAAGCATTAAATTTAATTGACGTCTCTGAGTGCGGCGCAGTTAGGGCTGATTTTTCAATCCCCAGATAAAGCTATCCGGAAAGTAAATTTGAGCTCTGTCCTTTTCATATGACTTCAGAAAAGGATAGTAATACATTTAACTGACGGATAGTTTTATCTGGGGATTGAAAAATCAGTCCTTTATAAAATAACGATAGGTATTTATACTACTTACAGACAAACCCACTTTTGTATTTTAAATATTAGTAGATATAATTTTATAAATAAGTTTCGGTCAAAGATTGCTTTGTTGCCAGGGTTTGAAAGGATTTTTATCAATGATAATTATTGCGATAATTATGGTTCAAAATTAACTTGCAAGATTTGACTCATTAACAAACAAAGGAAGTTAAATAAAAGCTTGTAAACATTAGGTTAAATTAGGCTACGAGAGCACGAGTTATAGTATTTTATGTAACTGATACATAAAGAGGGTCCTTAAAATACGAGTGTGGTTTTATGAAACGAGCTGAAGGCGAGTTTCATAATAAGATCACACGAGTGTTTTAAGGCCTAATTATGTACAGTTACATACATTACTTTATCTACACACATATTATAAGTACTCTAATATGCGTTCAGTAGGCGGCAGAACAAACATGGCGGCTAAGCTAACCTGTGTCACGAATATGAATGTTTTTTTAAAATCATAGACAAACTAACAAAGTCCCTATTCTAATGTCATTCGAAATCAAAATGGCGTACGACACTTTACTTCAAGTATACCGAGTCGACGTTCAATTGATACTAGAATTGGCCCCCTGTTTGAATTTTGTTGGTTTTGGAAGATGTTCCAAATTTGAACAACATTACTTTATCAAAAGTTGTATCGTAATTTTAACTTTTCATTACAGCTACAGATAAGAAAACATATCATAGTAAAATTGTATCAAGTAATGCTGGTCATTGTCTACGGATTCTGAACGCATTATAGAGAACTTATGATATGAGTGTAGATAAAGTTATTTTATAATTCGATGGTTGAAATCAGCGACAAAGTTTTAACTGGGATAAAGACATGTCATACTTATCATGCCATGAGTCATGAGCATGAGCATGAATTCATGGTTGTCATCAGCCTATATGCATTAAACAATGGTGAATGTTTTGGTTTTGGCGTAAGTATCATTGAATTAGGTAGGCAGGTGTACAGTATTAGACATGATTAGACAAAACATTAAACATTCTCAGTCAGGCTAGGTATGATTAATAATTTATCTACGATATCATTACAACCTGGCTTAATAATTTTTAGAAAAACAATACTAAGTTGAATATAATATTATATTCGATTGCTTAGTAAAAACATTGATTTGCTATTGGTAAATTTCTTCGCAGCGACATCTAGTATTAATTTTTATAAGCTTTCACGCTGATTAAAGCGCCACGTCTTGTGTAAACGACGTACTACAAACCCTTAACCCCTCGCTTTTCATTTACTTGGATATGCGGGCATATTAGTTTTTCTACTCAACACGAGATGGCGCTAACTACAACTTACAAGTTCTTCAAAGCTTAATCTACTCGCCGTAAGATGTCGCTACTTGTACCAAAATTAGAGATGCTATCATGGAAATTGTATTTGTATTCTAGATTCATATCAGAAGCACTCAACAAAACGATCTCTTGTGTTGCGCAGATCGACACGTATCATTAACTTTAAAGTACGGTCTTCATTACAATCACGTCTGTTAGGTTAGTATTACGGTTTTTTCTAGATTTTTTTAGCGTTTGATGTTAATTTGATGGTGTAATTTATTGCATAGGTGATAATGGATACGATGAAGATTAAATTAACTGTAAGTTCATTAGTGGTGAATTAAGTGGAGAATAAACTGAATTTGCGATGTTTGATGAATTATGAACGATTGGTTTTTTCGAAGCCCAGCTTTAGTAAATATCTGTATCAAATCTTGGTAATGAGATATGCGTACGAGTAATAAATTTACTTGTCTAGACTTTGGATTGTCAATACAGGTAAGAGTAATAAATACTAACTGAGGAAGCCTTGATACATCGCAAGTTCCGTCAATATGTAACCCCTTTTAAAAAAAGAGGGGTGTTATAATTTTTATCGTTTTTATTTATGTATCTGTGTGTCTATCTGTGGCTTCGTAGCTCACAAACGGATGGACCGATTTGGATGCCGTTCTTTTTAAAAGGAAGCTTGCTTAATCGGGGTGGTTCATAGCTAGGTTTCATGAAAATCGGTTGAGCCGTTTACGAGATATAAGCTCTGAAAGAAAGGGTTACCATTATTTACGTTTTATCTATTTAATGGTTATGTATCATCTGAATCTCTAATGGAATTACCCAAAGTTCGAGATCATTTCATTAAATGTTGTGTCTCATTCTCTCATTAGCAGGGAATTTTAAAAGTTCATTCCAGACTCTTCTTACCTCAGTAAGACTTCATCATACTGCCGTCAATAGACAGAGGCAGAATATGAAGTTAATACGCGCATACTCGCTTTTTCATTTGTTAGCAGCATTGACGTCCCCCACCGTCCGTCCCCCGAGGGAGAGTCGCGCAAGAACTTGTTGGCATTTTTATAATAAGTAATGAACCTTTCAGAGCTAACGCTAACACATCTAATTTAGCTTCTGCTCATTTATTTCTTAGGGAATTGTCTAATTTTCTGGGCTAAAAACTATCCTTCATATTCATAAACGAACAATAACTAAAATATGCTGAGGTAGCTAAATATACTTTGTCCTTATCTGTCATTGTGATATTTGTATCTGAGAGAAAGTGACAAAGCATACTTTATCTAATATAAATACAGATTTTATAGTGCGATTGTGAATAAAGGGTAGTAGCTTTGATTGGACAAAACAAAACGATTATTAAATCAGGAAACACGAAACAAAAGATATGCTTGAGAAACTTAAGTCTTTAAATAGCAACGGAACTAAAAAACGCGAGTGAATCCGCGTGGAACAACTAGTGTCGCGTAAACAAGGTCCCCGAACACGACTAAAGGCAAATAAGTGACTTGTAAAAAAGTTTAATTAAGAATATCTCTCGACGAGAGTTACGGCACGGAATTTTTCCCCCTTTTTCTTTGAGCTATCGGTAACGGTGCCTCGTTTGATTTAATGAATAAATACATACATTTTCTCAAATATGTTTGTTTTTTTTTTCCAAGAATAAAAGGGTAAGGACCAAAAAGTTGGGCACGCTAACTCACTCAATTAAATTTTCTATGAAACTTTTCCGTTGTGACACGAAAATTAGCCACACAATTGTAGGGATACTTTCCGTCGCACAACGGAACTTTTTTCGACTTCGTTGTTTGTATGGTTAACTGCGCTTAACTATGGTCCAACTTTTTGGTCCTTACCCAAAAACGATATATTCCTAGCCTCGGCCAGAAAATAAGTATGAAAATCCATTATCCATCTATACACTTTGCAAGGGTGTATAATTAGGGAAATGAAGAAGGGCGTTAGCTAGACTCGCATATAAGGCGGGCTTGACTGCATCTCAACTGCGTTAACTCATATTCATCCAGCAACTGCTTGCTTCCCGGCCTCTACGCTAAAGTACCAAGCAAGTATACTTTGAATAAAAAGTTATTGATGTAATTTTACTCAATGAGTAACGTACTTTCGATATCAGTTTAAAGTTTTCTGATATCTGTTATATTTACGGATAATCGCCTGGCTAGGTAGGTACAGTCGCGAATTTTAATTTGGTACCCATCTTAGGTCCAAAGTCAATCTGACATTGTACAACAATAAGGTTGAGTTTCCTAAAAGTTACAAATGACTTGACATCTCTAATGACATTGACGTCTTCAAGCATATTTTTCTTGAAATGGGTCACAAATTGACGTTTGTGATAGTACACTAAACGATTACACCCTAGGTACCCTATATATATACATATAGGTAATGAAATAAATATATGTTGTTTTTGTTGCAGATTGATTGATTAAGAGAATCTACCAGCACAGTGGACGTTTTTCGACTGACAATATGTTAACAATTATATAAAAAACCTCATAAATACTTCGGTACTGCCATAGAATACTTTCTAGCAGCTCAGCCAACTAACTCGCCCGTTCCAAACGCACCTACGTCTTAAAGAACACTTAAAAAACGCTCACTAATTAAAAAGTGCCCTCTTTTGGAGTGTTTCTTTTATTCTCCCCCCCTCACCCCCTGTCAGGGTGGATACTTGACGCCGTAGCTTAAAATAAGAGTATTTTTCATACAAATTGCCTATTTCTTCCAACATCAAAAAAGGTAAGTTAGTTATAAAATTGAGAAATAATTTTTACATAAATAAAATCCGGCGATATAATAGCAACCATTACTTTCCGAGCTGATAGCTCTTAAACGGCCCGACCGATTTTGATGAAATCTAGCTTAAAACCATTCTGAGTTAACTAGCTTTCTTTAGAAATAGCTCGCGTCCAAATTGGTTCATCCGTTTAGGAGCTACGAAGCCAAAGACAGGCGGATACACAGATACTCACGGTAAACCTTTAACATTCCCTCTTCTTACATCAGGGGTTAATAATTATATTAAACAGATTACAAAGTATGAGAGATATACAGAGCTAAAGTGAGTGGAAGGGTCGGAAGGGGCCGCCCTAGGCGTACTTTTTCGAATCAAATCGGAGAAATACTGGAAAAGGGCCGAATTTTAAGTACCCGAAACCGACGTGCATGATTCGATGTATGAATGTGGAAGAAGCGAAAGAGATTTGTCAAGAACGTAGCAGGTGGAAAGAAGTGGTCTCTGCCTACCCCTCTGGGAAACAGGCGCGATTTAATGTATGTATGTATGTATGTAAGTATGATATCCTAGGGTTACCATTTAGGAATTGAAAAGTCCTGACAAAAAGCCTGACATTTCGATAAAAGTCAGGAGTTTTTAGTCACAAAATGGAAAATTACTCATTTACTTAGTTACAGTGGTATGGTAGGCATCTAATTAATAAAAAACCGGACAAATTAAAAAGCCAAACAAAGTCCGGACTAGAGTTGTAAGAGTCCGGACATGTCCGGACTAATCCGGACGGATGGTAACCCTATGTGGACCCCAAAACTAGGCTGAGCCTCTTGGAACTCTCATTTAAAAGAGGTTAGAGGAAACACTAAAAATTAAGGATTAAATAAGATACAAAATTAATAACATGTCATGGTATTGGCTTGTTTTATGTTTTATTATTGACTGCCGCACTCAGAGACGTCAATTAAATTTAATGCTTGTTTAGTGACGTGTTGCCTTATTCTATTGCTATAGCAAAGAAAGTGACAGCAGCTACTTTAATCAAACATTACATTTAATTGACGTCTCTGAGTGCGGCAGTAAGACCATTATAAGCTATTGTAACCACATTGTAACGTTGACAATACGATAACAAGTTAAAAGCAATGTGGTTTTAATGAGTAAAATAGAGGTTCTGTTTTATTTTTAACCGACTTCAAAAAAGGAGGAGGTTCTCAATTCGACTTTATGTTTTTTTTTTTTTTTTTTTTTAATGTTTGTTACCTCAGAACTTTCGACTGGGTGAACCGATTTTGAAGATTCTTTTTTTGTTTGAAAGCTGGTGCTTCCCATTTGGTCCCATTCTTATCAAAATGAAGATTTGATGATGGAGTTCATGAGGAATCGACGGAACTCTTCAAAATTTATAGGCACACCTATACCGATTTTGGTATTTTTCATTGTAACTCGTGTATTTGCTCTTGGAAAACACTATTTGGTAAAGTGGAACTGATGATGAAAACCACAGATGGCCACCGGAACTCCTAAACGGTATATATTTCAAGGGTGGCGACAAGATATTTCGATTAAGATAGTTGAGCGACTATGACGAAGCATATGTATGTTTAAGTATATGACTATGACTTTCCCACGGCGTTGCTTGCGGCGAGATTGAATTTCAATGTTCTATAGTTTCTTATTAATTCTTATTAATTAAAGTAGGACTACATAACAGCATAATTATGATCACTAAAAAGTATAAAATAAAATAAAAGTTTAAAAAAACAAAAAAACCGCCTTCAAAAAGCAAAAAATAACTTCATTTAACATGGTAGGTAATAGGTCAGTCCAACTGAAGTCGGCGTCCAACAAAACTTTAACCAAAAGCAGACTTCAGTTGGACTGACCTATTACCTACCATTTTAAATGAAGTTATTTTTTGCTTTTTGAAGGCGGTTTTTTTGTTTTTTTTAACTTTTATTTTATGGTATAAACTAACAGTAAGGTTATTATTTTTTTATTATTATTTGATAATAATAATGTTTAAGAGTACCTATTATGTTCAAAACCTAGTACCTACTAGGTACTGTTACAAAAAGATAAAATTTAGTGTTTTTGCGTAAGAATCTCTGTTGATTATTTCGTTTAATATTTATATTCAAAAGTTATAATATAATGTTTCTCCAAATATAGATTTGCCTATATAATAGGTACTTAAAAACGGTAGGTACCTAACATAGGTTTGCAATGCATGAAAATACAGAATTCTATGAAATTTATTTTTTATTGCATATTGGTTTGTTTTATGTTCAAAATAAAGGTCTTGCAGCATTGCATTACGCCAAAGAGATCTTAAATATTTTACATACATACATTAAATCACGCCTGTTTCCCAGAGGGCTAGGAAGGGATCACTTCTTTCCACCTGCGACGATCCTGACAAATCTCTTTCGCTTCTTCTTCTATTTTATAAGTTACGTTATCAACAGATACCGGAATTTTTTGGGCAATATGAATGAAGATAAAGTACCTAATATAAAATAATTTTATATCGATAGTCAGACTTGACAATTATTGGAGCAAAATCATTTGAAGTGATGTCGCATGTCGATCCAATCACATAATTATCGATACTTCATGCTTGTCATTTAGACGGCAATTCGCATCCATATATAAAATTATTTCACGTAGGTAGTATAATATAGCAAATGGACCAAATAAAATCAAGATCAATTAGAAACCTTTTAATCAATTAATTAAATTCATGATAAGAATTGTAAATTTAACCTTGTCCAAATGTTTTAATAATTATTGTATAATTTAATACTTATTGGAATAATGCGTTTTTGCAAACAAAACTGTGGCTCTATTCTATTCTACTTGGTAAAACCATATTGCTTCTGAAATGCTATCATATAATTTTTGACTATCATGTCAAAAGCAATACTTACCTAATTAGTATTTTAGCGTCATCTAGTATCGATAAGTTATTTAAGCGACATTTGAAATCACTAAAAATAATAATTAATTATTAATATTATTATTTTACAAATTAAAATGGCTCTAATTCTTTTTATTTACTTCTTTTGCCCTCTTCCATGATATTATTATTATACTGTAGTAGCTGTTATTGTCAAGCAAAAAAAAAGATGCTATCATAACTTAAACCATATTATGATTTCGATACCTATAGGAGCAAGAATTGCTAAACAAAGTGGAATAGAAGCCATGTCTTTATTCTAGTTATTTTTAACCCCTATTGCAAAAGTACCTATTGTTTATGATGGCCGCCAAATGTCAAGTTAATAAGAGCTGTCACGTTAGCAAACAATAACAATACGGGTGAAGACAATGTGGAAAATTATTTTTATTCCTCTTTATTTATTTAAGAAGCTAAAGCATTAATTAGGTCTAATCTACATTTTTTTAATTTTTCTCTTTATTGGAATGGGCTAAAATTAAGAACACTCACCTAAGTTGGTGTTATTTCTGCATTGTCAATAATGACTATACCTACTTACACCAAAAAATACTTCCTAGATTTTAAAATATTTATAAAAAATGTATTGTAATATATTTTATACCTAGGTTTCGTATTAAAAACTTAAAAGGAGGAATTAATGTCAAAAAATACAAAATACATTTTTTTATTAACAATTGAAAAAATCAAATCAAATCAAAAATGTTGCGATCATGTTGTATACAAAAGTCTTATGTTAAAAATATTATGTTCAACATGAACCTTGCTAGGGCACAGCAATCTTAAAAATACTGTAATAAACTTATAAGTATAATATCTTACATTCTAAATTTTATAATTTTATTCTAATATTTTACATGCATGGCACAAATTAATAAAACTAAATAAAAATATTATTTCTAATTAAAAAACTCTTGAAGTGAGTAGTATGCCTTAACTAATAAAAAAAAATTGAGCTGTAATTTAAACTGATTGGGGTATGAATGTAGGAATGTTTAGAATTATTATTTATACATCATAAAAATACTGTGTATCGCAATTAATTGCTTATTAACTAATTAAAAATCATCATCATCAACATAATCTTCATCATCATCCATCACCAACATCATCATAATCAACTTCGTCATCATATATTCGATAGACCGCTGGTGGATAAAGGTCTTGCTTAATGACAACTGTAGGTACCTTTAAAACAAAGAAAAACAATACACATTACAATATAATACGTGAAAACAAGAAAAGTGACATTTTGAAGGGTATTATTATAAATTATAAATTATGAATGTTAAATTATATTAGTCAATTCATTGATGGGTTAATATCTAAATAAAGAATCGTTTTATTTATTTTATTTATTTATTTATTATTAATCTAGGTTATAGGAAATAAGTTCGAAAAATATCTAGGAAAGGGAAATAAAAAAACACATCAGTACCTATTACGTAATTGTAAGTCAAGCCTTAAAATTCCGGATTAAATATCACAAGAAAAATGGCGGTTTTTTTTAGCTAGTTTCTTGGTACCTCAGTAGGTACTTAAGGTTCCTAAGTAAGTACCTTTGTAGGTAAGTACAACCAAAACTGACAAAAAAATTAGAACTGAACGTAAGGTACAGTTAAATAAAAATAAGTCCATCTAATTTCATATTAATATATTAAAACGAAAACTCTAAATAGAATAAATTAATATTAAAAACCGACATTAACTTGCAACAAAATAAAATTGAGATACGATACGTCAGCGTTCGAAATGACAACTCTACCTTTATTTAAATACAGCAAACAAATACACATTACAATATAATACGTGAAAATAAGAAGAAGTGAAATTTTGTAGGGTATAAATGTAGTTGGGGCTATAGAAAAAAAAACGTTCGAAGCCCCGCCTTATTGAAGGCATGTCGGAGCCACGCCTCGATCCGGTGGGGGAGCTGCTCTTATTTGCCAGTTCGTAGTGGCTTTCGCGACCCGCGTACGACATTTGAGTTCAGAAAAAAATAATTAAAAAGAAAAGCTGTCAGTTTTCATTGGTTTCCCGCGCTTTTTTGACAGTTTAGTTTTTTCAGTGCTGTGTGTGTGTGAGTGGGGTTTTTATTATGGCGGATCTGTTTGGAAAATTAAGAGGGAGGATTTAATATGGTAAGGAAAATTATATTTTATTAAAAAACTGTAATTTAGTAAGGAAAATGATACGGATTATATTATTGTTAATAACGTAGCACTAAGAACCTGAAAATAAAAAAAATAGTTTCACGTGTAGACTGTAAATTACCTATTGCATTTTTCAATCACTTGTTTTGGTAAATGCTATTGAAATAAGTAAATAAATGAACTATACAGTATCATTTAATTTTCACTAAGTACGTACTAATATTGAAAAATATTCTTAAATAAAAATACCTACCTAAAAACCTTTAAAATAAATTAATATAAGTATGTATGGTATTTAGGTAATCCAATTAATTAATTCCTCACAGGTATAATTGATCAACTTCATCCCTTATAACATTTATAACCAAGGCTATAATCTTCATGTCGAACCAGTACCGATCGAAGACTAAACGGTTGTTTTTTACTACAGCATTTTTTTTCAGTGTGCTTTTCTTATCCAAAGATAAATAAAAAACACTTTTTAGCGCATAATTTTGGTTCATTAAAAAAATGCAAGATTAGATAAAATGTACGATTATTATGATGTAACTTTTTTAAATTAGGTTAGTCTAATATCCTCTTTAATCGATCTACACTATGATTTTATATTATAATTTAAAAACCAAAATTAATACCCACCTACTTATATTAATAGTTGTTAATTAAAGCCAAAAAAGTTATATTTTGACGGATTAAGGATAAAGCTAATTTTTATTTTATGATTGCGTCTACTTTATTCTATTTTTTTCTGGACAAAATGTGATAACGTTCTATTTTTTATGAATATAAAAAAAAATACCATAGGCTTCAAATGGATAAGTAGCTAAATTATCTATATGATACTGAAATTATATACAAAAGCACAAGAAATGAAAATACGGCAGTTCTGAAAAATAATACATCCGATAGAAACCTTATTAATAATTTAAAGAAAACTTTAACCCTTTGTTTGGATAAAAAACCTATCCGTAGGTATAGTTCCTTTTCCGTTTTCCGTTAAAGTTTTTCGTTTTCCGTTGTAAATATTGAGCTCTACATTATTAGGGTAGGTACCCAAAATTAGGGTATGCAACATATTGTACACATCAATTGCTTTTAAATAATTACGTATTTTGTATGGTTAGTAAGAATGTTAAAGCGCTTTTTTTTAAATGTTTCTAGAAATAATTTCTAATTTTTTTTTAGCTTATTCCACTTCTTTATTACTTTGAAACATAAAAAATTATGAAAAATAAGTATGTCGTTACCTTGCAAAACATACGTATACCTCAAGCACAGAACCTATTTGGTTAAAAATGGCATGGCATAACAATACGGTTCATTATAAATAGGTAGGTATGGAATTGTATATAACGTTAAAACATGAATAAATCAATTTCATAATCAAACTATGAAATCAATACACGACGTTTAAAATTCAATAACTGTCACCGAACAATCAATAAAACTATCATCGCCAAATTTAATGCGTATTAACGTAAGACAAAAGAAATAAAATGGCGTATAGCTCGAAACAATAATAGACAATTGTTTAAACAAAATTATAAACGTTACAAACTTAAATATAATTCTTAATAAGCGATAATATACTGAACATAAGTCAATATGTATCGTATTCGATTGCCATGTAATGTTTTTTTTTATTCTTTCATTTTGACATGGCATCGCGTTGTCTATGATTGGAAAACTTTTTTCAAATCAGCTTTTTGTAAAAAACAAAAATATAAATGTATAACAATTAGGTTTATTTTAGGTGGCTAATTTATTTTGGGAGGAACAAACAGGTTATAACTCACTCTTTAAAAAAAATTGGTTTTTTAGATAGATAGGACTATCTCTGGTTAGGTACTAATTATCTACTGCAGCAAGACGAATTTTTAATTTTATTATTTTTATGGTTTTAAAACCAATCAAAAATCCGAATCAGTTTTCTCTTTTTTGCATGCTCGAGCAAACAAATAAACCGACAAAAAACTCTTTTTAAATCTGTCATTCGAGCTCAGGCCAATACCAAATCTTTTTTGTAGTTGTACGTATAGACACACTTTTGTTAAAGTTTCATAGATACAAAACCGGTCACGTAATTTTTTTATTGACACCTACACTTGTTCAATGTGTTTACTTGCAATCGATAATTCTTAAATGACAATTATATTACATTGTTAATTCAAAAACACACCTGTGATAATTCAATTATGCACAAAGGCTACTGTCAAAATTGACATTGACAAATATATGTCGTGTTGGTAATCGATTTGACAGCTGTAGGTAATTCTTGTAATCGTCACTTATTCCTACTTATTCTTTATTTTTAAGTACCTACTTAAAGGTGGGATTTGACTGAAGATCGTGGAGCTAACCACATGCATAGTCCACAAATGAAAATACTTTTTAACCGAACAATTGTTCTCGCGTGTGATATCCATGGACTTATTTCTATAATGGCTTATATTAAGCGGATCACCAGATATAGTAAAATATAACGCCAAAAAAAACACTTTTTAGTGCCGAAAATAGTAAATCACCAAAAACTAACCTAACCTAACCTAACCTAATTTGGTGATCGTTTACTAATTTTGGTGCTCATTATATTTGTTGTCTTCTATAATAAATCCATCGGAGTTTCTATAAATAACTCGACATTGGCAAAATATGTACATGTCAACCCATTAATTAATTAAGATAAGCCATTTATTAAGATTAGAATCAGAAGTAAAGGTGATTTTTAGAAAATTAATAAATACTACCGCTTTTTAACCGACTGCCGTTAAACAAAGAAAAATCTTAATGAACTGTACGTATGTATGTATAGTTGTCTGTTCCCCCGTAGAGGCTAAACGACTATCATTTCAATTACAATATAATTAAAATGTGTCTAAACTCGATGGATTATCTAGCTCGTGAGAAGTTCTTTTATCATTCTAACTCATAGAACCTTGTTATTGCTTTATTAGAATCGTTTAGGTAAATAATTATGAAAAATATTGAGGCAATTAGTAACAACTATTAATAGTTGGTTAAAACTTAATAAGTAAAATAAAAACTCTAATTGTTCTGTTACAATTACAAATGACTGACAACGCACCTTAAACCTAATGATTTAACTAGCTAAAAGTGATATTTATTTAAAAAGTCATATTATTAATAATTATTATTATTTAAAATATAACTATACCTACCTATGAAATATCAACTTATATCTAACTTATACTAATCTAAATGTATCTTTCTTAAACCAACCGTTCAACGCGCCCATAGTCAATCTATAAATAAAAAAGTTAACCACAGACAAGCGTCTGTAATTCACAGCGCCGCCGCTAGATGGTGTCAGTAGGTTCTTTATAGTCGCGGCTTCCCGCACGAATTGGATTTATGCTGCGATCGATACATGATAAAGCACTGCCGTTTAGTGCCTTATAAAATACCTAATTATATGGCGGGAATTTATGCTTCAGTTTTGTTTCTTTTTGTTTTGACATTAAGTTTTTTCTTAATTTTTACATTGCTGCGACTGTTAGGATTTTGGGTTATAATGGGCAAAGGGCTAATAAGGTAGGTGGTATTTCTTACTAACTTTTTTATTAGAATTTAACATAAAAAAGATAATATTTTACGAAACTATATTAGACCAGTGAAATTTATTACATGAAATAACCTAGTTTGCCAAGTAATCGTCATATTTAAAAATAAAATAAACTAACATTCACCGGCTGTCATATCGTAAAAAAGTCGTCATAATGTTTGCTTAACATCAAAGAAAATATATGAATGAAAAACTCGCAGTAACAGCGTATTTTTATTATTTTGGCACAAATTTTGCCGGTTAATTGAAGCATTGTATCCAAAAAAGATGTGTCCGAGCTTTCTTGTTTATGGTCGAGCTTAGTTCCTAATTAAAAAACATAATCTTGAGTGATAATGATAGACTCTATGGGTAGACAAAGTCTCCAATTTTTTTTTAAAATATTTACTATAAAAAAAATACATGTATTAAGTTATTAACTAGCATCGATTAGTTTGTTAGTTTTACCTATTGTTAGAATATTATTTGAACGTTTTTTTAACATAATATTCATACATTTTGATCATTCAACACAATGTATTTTTTTTATCAATAGGTAAATGAAATGACTTATGCAAATATAATTTGCACGCAAATTAATAAACGGCCTTGAAAATTTGTAAAAGATGATTTTTTACAATTACTGTGGAATTTATAAAACAGTAACCTGCCGCCAAACTGCAGTAATTGCACATATTGCACTGTCAAGTTTAGTTATGTGTCAAGACAACCTGTGAAACTACTAGCATAGAGGCATTCCATCTTAGAAGGGTCACAGTGTAAACAGTAGCTCATCTTCTAACAAAGTCACGAACCGGGGTTGTTGAGCCACTTGCCATTGTTCGTAATTTAGCCGTGTAGTCAATAACCGATGTCACAGACTAGTTGACAGCTATTCGATTTGCATTACACGGCCAAATTAGAAAATTGGGTAAGTGGCTCAACAATCCCGGTTCGCGACTGTACATCGCTTGCTTGCATGTGTGCGTGCCTCGACCGTACGCGCCGCGAGCCACCACAAACAAACTCAATAGGGCGGACCAAGCCGGTTTAGTCGTGGCCGAGCCGACGCCGCGTTTGGTTGTGTGCTTATTAGGTAAGTGTTGTGAGACGCGCATCGACGCAACCCTCTACCTGAGCGGCAATAGGTAACATAAACTATTAAAAGGCCGGAGAGGAACTACATTTCTATTTATACATTGCCTCTATGCTATGCTAGTTATTTAAAAACTCCAACACCAATATTAACATTGTATTTGCAACCTTGTCAAATTAACTATAGGGTGTCTTTTACCTTTGGTAAAATATGTCCCAAAGAGAAAACCTGGGGATTCGGGAGGTCATCAGTTATTCGTTTGTGTATTACCCACTAACGCTAACCATAGTATAAACAAATCAGTAGAACATGTTTGAACAAGGGTACATCTTGTTGTATGTGTGCTCGCCTTACACGAGCGCGCAAGCGGGTGGTGGGGCGTGACATAACGCTGATTAACGCTGAATCAGTCATAGCCACGTCTTTATAATAGTTATGTACCTAACTCGAACTCCTAAAGGGATGTAGTTATATACATTTTTTGTATATACATTTTCTATGGCAAAGAGAAGGCAAACGAGCACAAATGCCTCCTAGTGGTACCTATAGACAATTGACTTCTCAAGTTTACAATCTGCAGACTGCAATCCCAAGACTGCTGATGTCTTCCTAATCCTAAGGACTAAAATGGAATGCTTCTATACTAGTAATGCCACCGGTTGTGTTATCCCCACACCGGAACAACAATGCGAATGCTGCTTGGCGGTAGGTTACAGGATAAGATGGTGGTAGCGATCCGGACGGACCCTGTATAAGGTCCTACCACCTCTAAATTGCCCTAACGCCAATAATTGCATTGTTGTCATTGTTGGTCTGTGTGTAAAACAACCGATGTAGTGACTAGCATAGAGGCATTCCATCTTAGTCCTCAGGGTTGGCAACGAATTTGCGGTTTTGTGATTTCTAAAGTCTATGGAACTTAGAGCCTATTTACTTTGGGGGGTATAACTAGTTGTCCTGCCACTTTTCGCTAGGACATCCCTTTCTTAACTAGTCTGTTACGATAGAGATGCACTGAACTGAGCGACAACTGATGCAAAATGCGCTAGCCGATAAGGTAGCCGATCGTTAACCATAATAAATGTCATAACAAAAATTACACTGACATTTTGATATGACACAAGCACGGCGAACATTAAAGATATTATTAGTAAGATATTTGATCATCCCGAGCCTTGGGATTTTTCGATATATTTCTCTACATAAGTATGTTTATCGTTGTCTAGTACCCATAGTACAGTCACGAAATTAAATTTACCCACCTTAGGTCCAAAGTCAATCTGACATTCTACAACAATAAGGTTGAGTTTCCTAAAAGTTACAAATGACTTGACATCTCTAATTATATTGATGACTTTAAGCATATTTTTCTTGAAATGGGTCCCAAATTAACGCTCGTGACTGTACAAGCCTAGAGCTTAGTTTGGGACTAGGTCAATTGGTGTGATTGTCCCCTGATATTTGACGACGCAGTTAGCCTAGCTTTTCCGAGTTCGATTCCCAATCAGGGCAAATATTTGTGTGATGAGCGCAAATATTTGTATCTGAGTCTTGGACGTTTCCTGTTTAATAATAATAATAATAAAAAGGGAAAAAAAATAAAAATAAAATGTATTAGTATTGTTATTTTACTTTTATAGTATTTGAATACTTATTGTAAAAATGCTAACTTATAGAAAATGAAATAAATATATGAATAATAATAAAATCATTTATTTAGACCAACGAGGATCATTGTGTTAGTAATACAAACAGATAGATTTACTTACGGACTAATGTTATATAGTCACGGTAATAAAAGATTCGTCGCTTTTCGACTCTATTTCAACGCTATTAAGGTCCAAAAGTGACAAACCTTTTATTACCCTGACTAAATTACAAGAATAAATTATTTTATTTGCTGCACGTGAAGCTTCCAACTGTGTTTTAATTACGTATTTATCTTTATAAGTATGTTTATCGATTTCTAGTACCCATAGTACAAGCCTAGCGCTTAGTTCGGGACTAGTTCAATTTGTGTGAGATTTATTTGTTTGCCTGAATGTATGAGTGACTCTTTGATTGCCTACTGAATTTAACAAACATAATACTATTCGTGTTCCCCTGACTAACGTATGACCCGCATTTCCTAGGAATTAATAAGTTCATTTATTAACCTCACGCCCCTATTCCTTTTTCTATGCAATAACAATAGTTAAAAGAACAAGATATGAAAAGATGGCTGTAACAGCACTATAATTTACGTTGTAACGTTAAAGATCTTGACCAGTAGGCTTATTATGGTCGTGTAATCCAATCGACGCGGTGGATGCGAAAAGCACAAGACCGTTCTGAGTGGAGAGCCTTGGGGGAGGCCTATGTCCAGCAGTGGACGTCTTTGGGCTGACATGATGATGATGATGATGATGATGATGATGATGATGATGATGATGATGATGATGATGATGATGATGATGATGATGATGATGATGATGATGATGATGATGATGATGATAGGTGATTCTTTGAGCGTTTCAACCGCCTCATTTACGTGGACATATTTTTAAAGAATTGGGCGTATATTTTGATGCCGTTTTCGGATATTTGTTAGATATCCGGTAAACTTAGATACCTAACCAGAAACGAAATCGGAATCTGCAGCCACTTCTACAAAAATGTGTCCCGAAAAATGAGGCGGTTGAAACGCTCGAAGAATCACCTAATCTCAGTGAGGGACCGAGAGGCAATAGATTTTCAAAAATCCCTTCTTAATGCACCCAAAGATATCCAAGGAATATTTCCTCCAATTTTCAAGTACCTAGGTCCAGCGGTTTCGCCTGTGCGTTGATCGATCAGAGGGCCCAGCCAAGATGCATTGCGCTAACTAGCGTTTCTATTCGATTCGTTTTTAAACCAATCGCGTCACTGGTAGATGACGTGATACGAAAAGTCACGTGATCTATCAGTGACGCGATTGGTTTAAAAATGAAACGAATAGAAACGTTAGTTAGCGCAATGCATCTTGGCAGGGCCCTCAGGCACTTCCTTCGCTTAGATTACAGCTACATATAAGGTAAAGGAACCAATAACCGACAAGGGACCAATGATCGACACTGATTCTTATTTTATAGAAGATAAGGGTTTTTCATTTGTTTTGTAACACTCAATTTATGACCGTATGATCTTTGAATTAAGAGTCAAGTGTCGATCATTGGTGCATGTCAGCTTAAAGTGTCGAACATTGGTGCCACTACCTTACTTAATTAGTTAGTACCTTGTTAGTACCCATAACAATCTAGTGCGAAATTAGAAACTAGTATTGCAAGCGATAAAAACGGTGTTAAACTCGATAACAGCTATACTGTTTATGGTTTAATAATGTTGAATATACTTTTAGAGTTCCTGGCCTTAATAGGAAATAGTGTGAAGCTTGTAATTTGTGGTTTGTTTAGACAAATTTCTCAAAATCGAGTGAAGGTATGAAGTTTTTAATATCAGTGGACAATGTTACACAAATTGACCTAGTCCCAAACTAAGATCTAGGCTTGTACTATGGGCACTAGACAACGATGAACATACGTATATAGAGAAATACATAGGAATAAATACTAGCGCTCATCACACAAATATCTGCCCTTACCGGGATTTGAACTCGAGACCACTAGCTTCGTAGGCAGGGTCACTATCAACTAGGCTAACTTCAAAGGAGGTTTACAGTCCCTTAGAGATGTTAAAACTCAAGCATTTAAGACAACGCAATCAAAAGTACGTGTTAAAAGGTAAGAAAAAAAAACTATTACGAAAACAATTTAACTAACTTATTCCTATTAGGATGGTGTAACCAGTAATGGACAAGAACCCAAGGATGGACTCATAATTCTTATTTCACAGAAGACAAGAGTTGTTCATTTGTTTGGCAACAAACAATCAATACGGAATATGAATGGATTTTTTAAATCGCATTTGCTAACAAAACATAAAAATACCGTAAAAGACATCACCAAAAGTGAAATTAAAATTAAAATCGGTCAAGAAATACGGATGATACAAGCATTTTAAACTGCTAATTAGACAGAGAGATCCGAAGTGCACCCTTTGACGTCATTTTGTAGTTCGGCCATTTAAACTCCACGTAAAATTCTGTTTTGCTAGAAAGAGATAGGAACAAATCTTTGTTGGCTTATATCTTGGTTATTATTGCTATTCAAAAAAAAAAAATCTCACCTGTTTGTTACATGAATCAGCGTTTATTGATGCTTTAAAAAAAACATGCATATTCCCTATTTAGGATCGTATGAAATTTGCAGTGTCCATTACTGGTGCCTGTCAGCTAAAAGTGTCCATCAATGATACCGTCACCCTCACAGAACAGAAAAAACAGTAGAAGTGTCAAGTGGGCGTGTAACGTGTGGCATAGTTATGCGGAGTTCCGCGCAACCTACCATACTTTTGCCGCGATCGCTTATTTCGATATTTCTATAATGGGAAATAAATCCAGAAGCATGCCTTATTGTGCTATTTTGGAATGTAAAAACGATAGCCGCACCAAAAACATTTTCCATGGTGGCGTGTTGTTTTACGATAGTGTGAGTATTGGCGACAACAGGTCTGATACTAAGCGAAGCTCATGTCAGTTCCACGGTTTTTTCTGATCCGTGGTCACCCTATAGATATGGTCATTAACGGCCTTTTAAACCACATATTTTGATTCCTCCCGTTGACATAGAATTATATTGAAGAGAAGACACGTCTTGCGCCAGAAAAAAGAGCACATGAAAAAAGAGCACTGAAAGGCAATCACTTCGCTGTGCCCCTGGCATTACAGATGTTTATGGGCGACGATGACTGCTTACCATCAAGTCACCTGTCTGCTCGTTAGTCTTTTACGACCATTAAATAAATGATAAAAAAAAGATACAAGACATTTATTCAGTAAGTAGGCCGCACGGGCACATTTACACGTCAAGAGTCTACCAGCGCTTCGCAAGAGGAGACCACTGCTGAGAAGAAACGCCGCAAGAAACTCAGCAGTCAGTCATTTTTTAACCATATTTACTATAACACTATCTGTCAGGTAAATTGTAGCTCTGTCCTTATCTTTCTTATGACAAAGAAAAGGACAGAGCTACAATTTATCTGACAGATAGTGTAATCTGGAGATTGAAAAATCAGCCCTTAGTCTAGTATTATATAAAGCTATAAATATTAAATTAAATATAATATCAAATATCATGCGTAGTTCAGCAGGAAAACATGACAAAAGTATTAGGAGAGATAGAGGGAGGAAAAGGAGAAAATAACAACAGGACAACCACATAAAAGTTTCGACATGTTTTCCTACATCAACGGTGTCCCCTAGACAAGATACAACTTTTGCATCTGCATTAATTATTAATGAATGACTAAGTTTCGGGTTTAGGTGAATTGGTTTAATTGATTTAGTTTTTGGCCAAAAACTCTTGCCACTTGACAATATTGCTTTCCTGTAACCACGCCAAACCCTTTCTCGCTGGGAGTTTCTTAGAACGTTTGTAACTAGTTAAGGACTAAAATTAAGAATCGTTAACTTTTCCGCTGAGTTACGAAAATTAGTCATGAATAGGTACTCTCAACGCCAATTAGCAGTATCTGTAATTCAATAAACGAAGCAGATTCAATCCTCACCCGTTAGGTAATATGCTTGCACTTGCAACAGGAGTTTTGTCTGAGATACCACCATTTGTCTTATAACAGTATAGTAGAAGGAGAACCGAATAGGAGACGATTTGCACCGGGCTGCTTATTCAATCAAAAGTATTTTATATCAAATTTGATACGCTAAATAATATGTGGCGAATAGGTTGGCTGAAAAATTTCGGTCCAGTATATAAATAATTAAAAAATTAAAAATTAACTTTGGCTTAAAAAAAGGAAATTGCTTGTTTAATAGAGAAATTACATACCAATCGAAAGTATGAAGCCTTTAGAACTTGCAAACTGTGCTTTTATGTCAACTAAGAGAAAACCTGTCTTGGTTAGCTCACATTTTTTGAGTGTGTCTGTCTGTGGCACCGTAGCTCTTAAACGGATGAACCGATTTGGATGCGATTTTTTTATTTGAAAGCAGGTTTTCTAGCGGTGGTTCTTAGACATGTTTCATCAAAATCGGTTCAGCCGTTTTTTAATTTCCTTTTGTTTTTGTTTAAAAATAAGGCCCTTATAATAACCAACAAAACGTTGGAAAACCCCCGACATTGACATTTCAAAGTTCAATAATTCAAAAACGGCTGAACCGATTTCGATATAAAATGTCTAAGAACTACCGCTAGAAAACCTGCTTTCAAATAAAAAAAACCGCATCCAAATCGGTTCATCCGTTTATCCGTAGAGCTACGGTGCCACAGACAGACACACACACACACACACACACACACACACACTTACACGTCAAACTTATAACACCCCTCTTTTTTGCGTCGGGGGTTAAAAAGATCTTAACAAAGGTTACTTTGGAATACAGTGCCAAGGCAACATAAAGCTATCGAGTTACATTCTGATCTTACGTGCGTTGCATTTTAACAATACAATGTACCTATTGCAAAATCTCTCGTCTGTCTGTCCGTTTAATTTGTTGAATTCGATTCGATTTTATCTGTTTTTCTGATATTATAGAGGCGGAACGGGTGGAACCATTTAAACATGTATTTTTTAGATCTGGGTAGATATTCTCCCAAATCAAAGGTGAGCGAATTCAGGAATGAATGTCCAAGCGGCGAGTTTAAGTAGTCCCGTCACAGCGAACAAAACACATTTCAGCGCGTGTATTCAATTTGGCAGCATGGCTTCTCGAACGTATAAGGCTGCCTAATTGCGAATGAACGTGCTGAAATGTGTTTTGCTCGCACTGACGGGACTACTTAAACTCGCCGCTTGAACATTCACTCCTGCGTTCGCTCACCTTTGATTTTGAAAGAATCACTACCCTGGGGGGTTATTATGATTTAGCTATGCAGTCCATTTTACGGCGAGCGTAAAGGATAGAGCTATAGCACCTATATAGATCCGTCCTTATCTCTCAGTGTAAACTGAATTGCATTGCATAATAACCCCCCTGATGAGAGCTTTTTTCCGGTATTTTTTTTTGATAATCAGCTGGACCGATCAAGCTCTATTAGGTATGAAACAAGCTCCTGTGGAGACTTTAATCATGAAAGTTTGTTTGTTTGTATTCCTGTCTTCTTTTTATACTAAGCTAGCGACCGGGCGCGCCCTCGCTTCGCTGAGGTTTATGTGACTTTTCTGTAACCCTACCAGAATTTATTATACATACATTGCCAGTCCGAAGACCTAAGATTTTTTTAGTGTTGCCATGATGATTATTGGTGGGCGGTGGGGGTTGCATCAGGCTTCGTGGCATAGACTCCTTTACCACCTCTAGCATAAAAAAAACAAATACCATAAGTTAAACTCAATAACAGAGTTCTAGAATTGGATATGCCAGAATCACAGTTCAAAGTTAAACCTCTAACTAAACCTACCTGCCAAGCAGCAGTGCTCGCATTGTTGTGTTTCTGAAATGACCAGCATCGAGGCATTATTTGTTTGTTCTCAGGTTGGCAACACATTCGCAGTCTTGCACTTACTAGCAGTTTTTAAAAAAAACCGCTTTTATTCGAGTTTGATGCTAATTGATTTCTTACATTACGCCGTTACGTTAATACAAACCTTTAACGTCTATCTTAATTAGTTATAAAAGAACTTTTAGATACGCATCAACTATTATATAAAATACCTGTGCACTAATAAAACGCAATTATGAAACATAAAGCCTTATTAAGAACAAATTCACTCATACGCCCATCCCTTTCTGGCTCGCAAATTGTCAAACAAACGAGCGAGACCACTATAGGTCTCAGTGTGTCTCAAAATGGCTGCTGGAACGTAACGATACCATAGACAAATGCAACTTTTTAAATTAATTCACTCGAAGTGGCAAAGGCAACTCACGTGAGCCGGTTTTGACGTGTAAAATTGTCATTTTCAACATATTTGGAAAATTTAATATTGTTATTTTGTTATCATTAGTGTGGTGTTACATTTTTCTCTTGATTATTATGAGTGTTTCAGAACTTTTTATTTGATATATTTACAAGATTTTAGATTAGGTACGTCATGTTTTTACGGATGAAACAATTCGGACGCTTTTTTAATAGAGAGTAGATAGAGAGCTACTGTAATGTCTCAAATCAGTTGACCCGTTTCATTTTAAGATTTTTTTTTATTATTATTTGGTAATAAGAAGCAGTTTACAAACAAAAGCAGTGCTATAGTTGCCACGCTGGGATTCCCTCTACATACATAATTAAATCACGCTTGTTTCCCAAAGGCGTAGGCAGAGACCACTTCTTTCCACCTGCTATGATCCTGACAAATCTCTTTCGCTTCTTCTACATTCACACATCGAGTCATGAGTCATTCGAGAGCACGTCGGTTTCGGGTACTTGAGATTCGGCCCTTTTCCAGTATTTCTCCGATTAGATTCGAAAAAGTACGTCTAGGGCGGCCCCTTCCGACCCTTCCACTCACTTTCGCTCTGTATATCTGTTTCGTCAATCTTCTTTCATCCATCCTTTCCAAATGACCGAACCATCGAAGCATGCCCTTTTCAATCTTACTACATCTTTTAGTCCACATTTCTCTCGGATTCCCTGTGTTGTGGCAAAATATGAGCGGCTAGGGCCTCAGCTCAGGGTAGTGATTCTCTCAAAAGCAAAGGTGAGCGAATGCAGGAGTGAATGTCCCGTCCCGTCAGAGCGAGCAAAACACATTTTAGCGCGTGCATTCTCAATTAGGCAGCTTTATACGTTCGAGAAGCCATGCTTCCAAATTGAATACACGCGCTGAAATGTGTTTTGTTCGCTTTGACGGGACTACTTAAACTCGCCGCTTGGACATTCACTACCCTGCTCCGAAAGTAAGGGTCTCCATTTCATTGCGGGTTTTCATTTATGGTATAATCTGTGCCCCAGGCAAAGTCGCGTGGCTACCTATAGTTCACTGTATGCCTGACTGCGCTGCTATTACCTTATAAGAGTTATAAGTGGGATTTTATGCGCGTGAGTTCGTCTCATTAAGACGTGCGCGCGCGTCGATGATCAATTCTACCCTTTTAAATAAAAATGACGTATGCGCCATTTGATAGTCAAAGCAAATTTAAACCTTCACCTTAAGAAATAAGGTCACTAATACATACGCGGTTATATGAGACTTACGACGATTTTTCTAAGCAGGGCAGAATACCTCGTTGCAGGCGTTTTCATTAGGCGATAGTTTTGATAGTTGTGGCATACATTGCGTAGTTGCTATGGCACTGACTTAATAATTTGAATACCAAGTTGTCAATGTATTTGATTATGTGATTAGCCTAATTACTAATGATCAGGAAGGATTTCGTGTAATTAATTCGAAGTACGAACGTTAGTTTTTAGTATTTAATGTTTTCTATGTACTTATTTGAGTTATAAATTTATCTTTATAAGTCTTAGTGTGTGTCTAGGACCCATATAGTACAAGCCTAAAGCTTAGTTTTAGAACTATAAATCTATTTGTGTAAAATGGTCCTGTTTACTTCTTTTGTATTTGCATGTGAAGGAACTCTAAGCAGCTGTCCCTTTCGCGAGCTATGGAAAGTGAGAAGGACAAATGCATATCTAAACAACAAAATTAAGGTTCCGTAATAACTAATTTCTTCCTGTTTTTTTTATTGAACAGTCTAACCGCTTGTTTCACAATCGACAAGTAAAGCATATTTGACAGATAAATTTAACCCTTTCTCTGTCTTACAATTGAAAATAAACAAGGAGAAAGCCAACTTTAAATGACAGATAAATTTACTTGTCGATTGTGAAACAGGCCCTAAGGCTAAAAATACTTCTATTTTTAAGTGGAAAATTAAAAAAAAACAGGTTTTTTATGCGTTTCGCACAAACAAACAAAACCGTCAGTTAAATAACAGATAGATAATTAAAAGAATGAGTCAATTAATGTTAATATTAACGGCGCAATAAAACCATATTATAGTAAAAAATATTCCACTATGGAGTGCAGGTGTCATTATACCATAGTTAGGGCCCACTTAGCAGAATAAAACTTATCAGGGTACCGTACCCAAAGGGTGTCAACAGGACCCTATTATTCTGTTGTCTATCCGTTTGTCACAAGGCTTTATCTTTTGAACCATAATGGCTAGACACTAGAAATTTTCATAGCGTGTGTACTAGCTGGAAGACCCGCTAGCTGGGTGGAAGAGATCCCCTTAAGGGATAAGTTCGCCTTTGTAAATCCTTGTGTATCTTAATTGTATTGTTTTTCTTTCTTACAATAAAAGGTTTACATACATACATACTATAGAAGAATTAAAGGCTCTTGGTGAAATGCCCCACCTCAAACTATTCTCTGTTTGGCGTAGTGGTTGACTGGTAAGGCTTGCCTTAAGGCATTAAGTCCGCCATTTGTACCTAGGTACTTACTTCATGTACCTACTGTGCAATAAAGTTTCACTGTATAAATAAATAATATGGCCGCTATAAAAATAGAATACATTTAAACGTTAGAGGTAGACAAAAGTGGTTTTTAGGCGTTTTTTTCTTGATCTTATTATTGTACGGGTTGTACGGAACTCTTCGTTTGTGAGTCCGACTCGCACTTGGCCAGTTTTTTAAATGCAAATGTATTGTTAGTTGACAGATCTTGAAAAAAGTATTTTATGGCAGTATTTTAAGGTACGTAAATGGGCATTTATGCCCCATTTTTAATTAATTATCTTTTTGTTACGGTAAGAAGATAGGTACTAAGTTATTGTGTTGCCTTGGAGACATATTCTCTGCAATTGCTTCAAATTAATGAGTTTTTTTTTAATTACGTGCCCGAGGGACCTATTAGTAATTAGTTATACGCCTACGCTGTTCGTTCGTACGTCCTAACTTCAAAGAACTGTATTTTTTTTTAACCGTAATAGATAGCGGGTTTGTTTTTTTTTTCAGAATATGTGTGTTGTGCGGATTTAGTAACAAATAATAATAAAAAAATGTTAAATAAACGTGTCATAAAAACAACACGCCATGTTGTTTTTTTGATAGTTTAACTGCCGCACTCAGAGACGTCAATTAAATTTGATGCTTGATTAAAGCAGCTGCTGTCACTTTCTTGGTTATAGCAATAGAATAAGATAACACGTCACTAAACAAGCGTTAAATTTAATTGACGTCTCTGAGTGCGGCAGTAAGTATTGGCGACAACAGGTCTGATACTAAGCGAAGCTCATGGCACTTCTACTGTTTTTTTCTATTTCGTGGGTGCAACAGACATACACACGCACACACACAAACACACACATAACATTCAACCTTATAACACCCCTCTTTTTGCGTCGGGGGCTAAACAATTTACGAACAGGGGGTTATTTTGCTATGGCTATGCAGATCATTTTACGATGAGCGTAAAGGACAGACCTATAGCAGTTATATATAGCTTTGTCCTTATCTCTCAGCGTAAACTGAACTGCAGAGCTATGTCATAACCATTTCCTTTCCAAGAAAATACATACATACACATACATACCTTCACGCCTGTCTCCCAATGAGGTAGGCAGAGACTATGGAACGCCAGGTGCACCGGGCCAAACATACACTTGTCGCTTCCTCTACATTCATCAATCTCTTCATGCACGTACGTCGGTTTCGGGAGCTTTTGATTTGGCCCTTATTCAGTACATCGCGAGTCTGACCACCGTACTTCCGTCTAGGACGTCCCCTACCGACATCTCCACTCACACTCGCTCGCCATATCTCTTTCGTAACTCTTTCATCCATCCAAGAATATATTTCCCGGAAAAAAAACGAAAACGTACAAACCTAGTTTTTCATAATAACAACATCATATCCAAAAATCGATTTATTCCTGATTCGTCATAGTCCTCCTAACTCGTCATATTCCTGATTCGTCATATTCCTAAGCCGTCAATGTACATTTGCCTGCGCTAACTTCTTACTTGAGTCCTCCTTAGATACTTGATTATATTTGACTGTACATTGACGACTTAGGAATATGACGAATCAGGAATAAATTCAAAAATCGTGGAAATCGGACTTGTTGTAGGGGGTGAAAAACGTAATCGCCCGCAGCTAAATTAGTATGTTTTTTTTGACGAGTAATCGTCGCCTCACAATCCGGTCTAACGTTCCGAACCGTAGTACGTGTAAATGCAACTGTAATAGTAAAATAGTAAAAAATGTACGGTTTGGAACGAAGACTGGAACGGCGCGGGGCGTTTCCCGCGGTCCGAACTTCACGTGTAAAGGCCGCTAATAGGGAATATGTGCACCGCACCACAGCGCTGGTTTTCGTTTGGTACCTTATGTCATTTATTTGTCCATGCGCACACACATAAAATTTATTCGTATTTATTTAGGCCATGAGTAAATATGAATAAATATGAATGAATATTATGCAGACGCATGGCTGAATCTTGTCTATTTTTTTTTATAAACGCGTCCAGGGGCCTAAACATAGCTGCGTTTTTCGCGTGACAAAGTTTAGATAAGGCATCCGTCACTTTTTAACACGTAAATAAGTACGACAGTGACGGATGCTTATATCGACGCAGCCATACTAGACCCACAGGTCATATATATCTTGTCTATACTAATAGTATAAAGATATACAATTATTGTGTGTTTAGTTCTTTGTTTGTTTGTATTTTTATCGTAAAAAAATCGAATTGCTGTTCAGAAATATGTTACAGTAAACTTTTTAAAATACAAAAATGTGCAATGATGTGACGACTCAGGCGTCTAAAACGGCAAAAGATCCATAAAAATACCATTTTTAATTAATATATTATACAACTAACTCGTTTTATAATTTAAACGGACATTAAAAGTCACATCTAAGTGTAAATCATATCTGGTATGGCAACACTGAACAAATTGAAACATGGCAACATTAAATATTACGATGTTTGCCAAACAAGGCTAGTGGACTGACACCTTTAGAGCAGTTTTTTTTAATGCCGTATATTCAATTTATAATGTTATAGGTTCATGAGAATTAAAAAATGGTGGGAAAATGTCACAGAACAGAAAAAACAGTAGAAGTGTGAAGTGGGCGTGTAAGGTGTGGCATAGTTATGCGGAATTCCGCATAACCTACCATACTTTTGCCGCGATCGCTTATTTCGATATTTCGATATTTTTAAAATAGGAAATAAATCCAGAAGCATGCCTTATTGTGCTATTTTGGAGTGTAAAAACGATAGCCGCACCAAAAACATTTTCCATGGTGGCGTGTTGTTTTTATGATAGTTTGAGTATTGGCGACAACAGGGTCTCAAACTAAGCGAAGCTCATGCCACTTCCACTGTTTTTTCTATTCCGTCGAAAATGTAGTTTGAAACGAGACGAGTAGGTATATACACTTATACAGGTTGGAAATAATAAACGCCACATGGACAGCAACTATAATGAAGTGTAAAAATATAGGAGGACGCTTAACATCTCAAAAATGTGTTCCAATGGTTCTTATTCCAGTGTAATATGAACTTCTTGATATATTTTCGAGACGATTCTTTGATACATACTTTTGCTATTGACTGTACTTTAAATATTAGACACTATAAGCAAATAGACTTACATTTATTTTTGAAAACAATAAATACTACATTTATGGATTTTATTAAAATTCGTCTGCCTTGACTGGGAATCAAACTGGTCGAATATAACAAAAAGAAAGTCGTGTTATTTTTTCACTCTTTATTTAGTTTAAATGTGTATGTGTTTTAGATATTATATGATCACTATCAATGACTCTTTCGATCTGTATCATAAATCACGACTTTATTGTTGTAATATAATTGACAAGTTCGATTCCCGGTTAAGGCAGGCAGGCATTCACACGTTCTTTCACACTTCGATAATAACACTACGTTAGGTTAGGTTTAATTTTATAAAAAACTAAACCTAACCTAACCTATGTACAGGGTTCTACACGATGGTACTAAAATAAATTCTGAAAAATTTATATAACATTGGTTTGGCAAATGAAAAATTTGGGAAATGATACATTTGACCAAAAATATTTTGGCCAATCGGCATTCTCCCAGGTCAAACACATAACCCTCCTTTTGGGCTTCGCCGCAGAAAAGGCCTAAAAGGCCTAGGGAATAAGGTCTAAAATAGAACATCAATGTGCACTTACGTCATTTTTAACTTACTTCATCGCATACATAATAATGGCATCCTCTTCTAAATAAGCATGTGCGAAAGAGTCGCAAGTACTGAATAATGCATAAGTCTAATTAGCACTATGGCATTATACTGACAAATTGTTTGAATTGTTCTGTAATGAGATGTCAAGATCTTTTGTCTTTTTTTGCTACAAATGTCAGATGATACTAGAGATAGCTATACAATACATATTGACAGACCTATGAATAAGGCAAGGTGTGGTTATATATTACAGAAGATATATCAAATATATACAAGTGTAATAAAATGCAAGCTTTAAAAACCTGACTGTATTTTTTGATATTGTCGTCTACGTAAGATATACATTAAGAAAATCCGCCATTTTTATTTCAAATAATTTTAATATAGCCTATGACACTCTAGTGGTTAAGACGAATCTAACCAAGTATAAATTATTAAAATCGTTATGGTTTCGATTCCCGAAATGGGCAGATATTTGTGTGATGAGCGCGATAGATATTATTGACGTCTTGGGAACGTGTATATATTTATGACTTTGAATGTAGGTACATAATTAAAAGATATCAAGCCATTTATAATATTATTATAAATTAAAATAGTCATATTTTTTAGAGAGGCTTTTGCCCAGCAAATAAGCTAAAAAAAAACAGTTATATAGTACCTGAAGTACCTAATAGTAATATAGTAATAGAAGAGTCGCCGTCAATGTCAGAGCATACAAGATGCTTAAAATCATCTCTCCATGCTCTAGGCCTGTAACAATAGACTCTAGTTCAGATAATTTTGAGCACCCAACGCCTCAATTCAACCCGTTAAAAGCAATATCGTCTTTGACCTGTTATCGTATTGTCAACGTTGTGATAGCTCTTATTTACTTGACAGTAATGGCGGCCGAGTTAAAAACAATACCAACAATATCAAATACGATTTGGATTTTTACCGCCTATTCGATGTATTTTATGGCGAATATATTGTCAAAGTCATACATACACCTACTAGCTTTCGCCCACGACTCCGTCCGCGTAGAACTCGTTTATGGCTGCTCCCTCGGAAACTGTTCAATTTTCCGGGATAAAAGCTATCCTATGTCCTATTCCAGGACCTAACCAATAGCGGCCTTTACACGTAAAGTTCGGACCGCGGGAAACGCTACGCGCCGTCCCAATATTCATTCCGAACCGTAATTTTTTTACTATTTTACTATTACAGTTGCTTTTACACGTACGGTTCGGAACGAAGATTGGAACGGCGCGTGGCGTTTCCCGCGGTCCGAACTTTACGTGTGCAGGCCGCTATACGCTTGCCAAGTTGCCAAGTTTCATCTCGATCCGTTTAGTGGTCAAAGTGTGAAAGACGGACAAACATGCACAATATCTATCTAATATTAAGTATGAATACGTTCCCAAGGCGTCACAAATATTTATAAGCCTCTATGCCACTGATAATAAGGTCTATGCATACATATTTCTGGCGCGATGACCGTATGGATATTAATGCCTTTACTGTACGGTCACGAGCGTTAATTTGGGACCCATTTCAAGAAAAATATGCTTGAAGTCGTCAATGTCATTACAGATGTCAAGTCATTTGTAACTTTTAGGAAACTCAACCTTATTGTTGTAGAATGTCAGATTGACTTTGGACCTAAGGTGGGTACCAAATTAAATCTCGTGACTGTACCTACTAAAAGTAATCACTTTTGCAAGTGAAAAATGCAGTAAGGTCGCTTATCGCCTTTAGTATTTTCAGTCTAGTTGCAGCTCATAAAACGAGCATTACGGGTGCGGTGGGGGCATTACCAACCGCAATGGTTGACTGGGAGAAACCGCACGCAGGCCCTCGCCGGGCAAGATGCTCTAGTTGATTATTCTTATAGTTGTGCGTTGATTTCATGCACTAATAAATAATTCTACAAGAACAGAATTTTTACTCACGAAATATAGGGACCACAAATGTTACCTGCCACTGTGACAGGTGTACATGGCGTAGCCAGAGTTGGGCAAAATTTTGGTATATTTTTACGAATAACCGGGAAGATAACTAAATTATTATTATTTATTTATTTAATGACAACCGGTCGCAATATCGAGTAACCATTTCTGCCAATGTCAAGTTTGTATTTTACATTAAAAAAAAACATAAGGCAACAATGTGCGGTGATCCTCTAGCCTCCGTGAAGCGATGTAGGTAGAACTTTACGAAGACCAGATGGGATTTTCTTGGAGCAAGCCTTCCAAAGGCGATACGTGTTCAAACTTGAATTCTTCGTTATACTGCACATTTGAATGTTAATTTACTGCATATTAATACATCATTACTATCCATTAAACAACAAAATATGCAAAAAAATAAAAACAATTAAGAAAGCGACGCCATCTTGTCAAAAACCCAAAGAGAATCTACTAAATTATTCGCTATTCAAAACAACTAAATAATTAGTCATCAGTTATTTTGTATTTATCTAAATGAGTTTTATTCTTATCTAGATAAATTAGTTGGGTTTTAAAATGAAAGTTGAATGTTACTACAGATCAGGGCCTCTATTCAACACGGTAAAAACAATATCGTTTTTGATCTGTTATTGTATGGTCACCGTTGTGATAGCTCTTATTTACTTGACAGTAATGGCGTCTGACGTCATAACAATACCATAACAGGTCAACTACGATATCGTTTTTACCGTCGGGAATAGAGGCGCAGATCTAAAAGTCGGGCACTATGAAATAAATATAAATAAATGTGACCTTTCCCATGTAAATATGTGACCTTTTTCTTCTATAGTAGCTGATATGAATTCCAGTGATGTGAAGCTTGCAGTGTACATATACCGAATCGTCACCTGTCACCTGGGTTCAGACTGTGCGACGTGTTATTGTATAAAAAAAAATATTTTTACCAAATTCCTCCTGAGTAGCAAAAGTGGCAACAAGAATATAGAATAAGAAGTTATAGATAACGTATATGATTGACGTAAGCTGTCAAACGGTGCGTCGCTTACGTTAATGACATACATTTTGACAGTTTTCGAAAATAGTATAATTGGGATAGACCAAAAAAAAATAACTCACGGTTTTTACATTGTAATACGAAAGAATGGGTGATTTTAAGAGACCAATTTCATTCATTCTGTACTTGGCCCAATAGTTTTGTTTTAATATCTTTATTTATTTAGCAAACATTTTATGAATGAAGTGATCGTAATAGTGTATTAAAACATACTATTTCAAGCGGTTTTCGCCTAATCCGTAAGATACACCTAGGAGGGCTTCAAGCCGAAAACGAAAGTCAAACAAAGGTTAATTCAACTTTTGTCGAAATATCCAAAATAAATAAATATTTCAAAAACTTCAGAACGGCTTTGAAACCCTATTCCTCGAAATGGTTTTCTAATTAGAGTACCTAATTGTAAAAATATGAACTATCCCAATTAACGCGTTTGGCATCTTTTCTTAAACTATTTTCGCCTGTTTTCTCTGGTTCAGTAGTTTAACTCCCGTCTAGTTTTTAATCATTGATGGATACATACATACATACATTAAATCACGCCTGTTGCCCAGAGGGGTAGGCAGAGACCACTTCTTTCCACCTGCTACGATCTTGACAAATCTCTTTCGCTTCTTCCACATTCATACATCGAGTCATGCACGCACGTCGGTTTCGGGAAAATTGATGAATGAAAAGGTGGAAATGTAACGTTAAACAATTGAAACGCTGCTCGAACTATATTCGCACCGTTCTTAGAGCTGAGATTTGATAGCTGTCAGGCTCTGCAAAATAAAACATCAAACATTCTTCAAACACATCTTTCGTACTGAGTTGACCAAATTACTTTATTTTGTTAATACGTAAGACACTGACAAGACCAATGGCTAGGCAAAGATCTCACATTGACACTTCCATACGTTACTATTTAGAGCAGTCTTCCAGCAGTTGTATTTCTTAATCTGTCAAATATTGCTACGAAAAAAAAAACCTAAACAAAAAAGGTCCAGAACTAATCCTTCATTAAAAAAACAAAACTATTCTTACAAAGTTTATTTAACTTCACAACAAGCTCAATTATTTATTTTCACTAACATTAACGTTCGAATAAAGATAAAGTAGAGCATATAAATTAAGGTAGAGCAACGCTACCAGACGAGCCAAGACCACACACGACGCTGCGTCCACGCAAAACCTCGCATTTTGCTTAATCTCTCTACCAACTTAACTTTACCGGGGAAAATGAACCTTACTTCAACACTTTAAATGTCAAAAATTCAGAACCAACCGCAAAGCTAAATTTGTAAAGTATTATTACCAAATTAGAATTGCATTCGACGCGCTTGAAAATGAACTTTATTTTAACCAGTTAAAGCTTTTATAGCGGCATTTTAAATTTTGTTTTTAGCTTCAGTCGTTGCAAACTCGTGCGCAGCTATTTTAAAACCTTTCGCTAATGAAATTTAAGGCGATATTTGCTTGATTTAGCATTAAAGTGTTAAACTTTGGTATTAAATCGTTTTGTTTCGATCGCGGAGCTGCAATTTCTTAGCGGTGGTTGTTTTGGGTTAATTTCTATTCGATCATTAGAAGGGTTAAGTTTAGGGTTTGTTTTTAACTTTAGTTCTCGACTTCTAATGACGGATGATTATGCAAACCCTTGTAAACCTTATGACTATGGCTTTTGACGTTTTGTCAAATTTGACAACTTTGTTGTGTGATGAGCGCATTTATTTGAGTCTTCGATGTTTTTAGGGTTCCGTACCTCAAAAGGAAAAAAACGAAACCGTTATAAGATCACTTTGTTGTCCGTCTGTCCGTCTGTCCGTGTGTCAAGACTCTTTATCTCGGGAACCCGTAAAGGTATCGAGTTGAAATTTAAACCATATACTCAAATCTACAGTCCCTTGAAGCTGTGAAAAAATCAAACTTCTACATTTACGTAAAAAAAAGATACGGCCGTTTATGTCGCAAAAAACGTGTATTTCGACACTCTCGAGGGAATCAAAATGTATAGGGTATTTCCCATTGACCTAGAACTATGAAATTTGGCAAGTAACACCGTCTTTTACTACAAGTATAGGAAAAAAACTGAAATCTGTACATTTTTAGTTAAATCACAAAAAAACAGGGTCTTTATGCAAGGAACGGCGGCGGTGCAAATTTTGAATTGAGTTGACCGTGTCATGTGCGGAACCCACGGTGGGCGAGTCTGACTCGCCTTGTCCGGTTTTTTATATTTTTAGTTATGTATTTCTCTATTTAAGTATGTTTATCGTCGTCTAGTACAGTCAAGGACTTTAATTGTTATGCCACTATGGAACCCTGTCGCATACCGTTAATCATTAATTTTAGCGTATTTTTTTTCATGTGGTTTGATGCTGTTATTATGACAGGGTTCCATAGTGGCATAACAATTAAAGTCCAAAACTTTACATACCCAATTATCCATAGTAAGCATAAGGCCCTAGCCAAGATGCAAACACTACTAACGTTTTTCTTTTCTATCGCTCAAAATGTATGGGATGACAGTTGACCACGTGGTTTATCGTAACGCAATAGAATGTCATCACATTCATTTTGAGCGATAGAAGGGTAAAAACGTTAGTGGCCTTTGCATCTCGGCTACACCCTCTGGAGTATAATTTTGGAGTAGTTCAATTTGTTCAAAATTGTCCCCTGATATTCGTTTATTTTTATATTCCTGGTGTCTATGTTAAAAAAAAACACGAAAAGTTTACCTAACTTTTTTCTCGTTTGTCTTAACAGATGGCGTAACAACCGAAAACCAAGATGGCGGCGGTATCCACGCCACACATGCAAGACTCCCGCGTCAAAATACAAGAGAGCGATGAAGAGGCATACTCTCCAAATGAGAGAGACACCGTAACCCCTGATTACAATGAGGAAGACAAGGAAGATCGACCAGTACACGCCTTCTCCATTCACAATGTTCTTAAAAAAGAAAGAACAAGTCCAGAAAATGTGTTTTCTACTGACAAATTACTTCAAAACACGCCTAATTTTGAAGACAACCATGACAATAATGACTCTAGGAACTCTGAAAGCGTCAGTCCGAGGATTGACTTTGATGACAATCAGACAAATGAATCTAGACCAGATATAAGCGTAGATGACAATTCATGCTGCAGCGATGATACTGTTCTTTCAGTTGGTAACGAAGCTCCAGTATCTAACTTCGAGCATGACAAAGATCAGGGGTTGACGTCATTCAAACATATCCAAACACATCTAAACGCAATATCGCAGCTAAGTCAGAATCTAACCATGAACCAGCCTTTAATTTTACGACCGAATCCAATAACACCAAATCCATTGATGTTTTTAAATCAACCTTTACTGTTTCAAAATCCTATGATGGATTTAAAATCACCGATGAACAGCTTGTCCAGACCAACTCCGAGTAATTTAATCAATCCGCAAGTTTTCAATCTTAATTTTGGAAGGAAGCAAGATTTGAGAAATGCCAGAACAGATGAGAATCGGCGATTGAATTACATGACTCCAAAATCACCTGATGAGTCCTATATGAATCAAAGCTTAAAGTTTAGTATAGATAATATCCTGAAAGCTGATTTTGGGAGGAGGATCACGGACCCTCTGAACAAGAGGAAGGTGAAGAGGCAGCTAGAGGTGAAAAGTCCGGTGAAAGAGGGAAAGGTTGAAGAGGCGAGAGTGCCAGAGGTAAAGCCAAGTGAGAAGGGAGGTGCGATTGATCTGTCGAAAGGAGATGACAGTGCGAGTAACTCCGGATCTACTACAGGTAATATTTTGGTTTTTATAAGCATTAATTGACTTAGTAATAATGCGTTGGCATCTGCCCTAGGTTAACATACTCCGAAGCAGCCTAGAGAGATTCCATTTACGGCGATCTTCCCTGGACCCAACGTACCTGTTGGACGTAACCTGGGCGGCTACCACATCTTGCCAGTAACTAGGTTGTCACTCGGTAATCCCCCCGATAACGAAACGGGTCCATATTGGCTCATATAAAATTGGTCTTTAGATTTTTTATACAAATAACGATTTGTGTCTATACTCATCATTTCTTCGAAAAAAAATCCTCATACTTCATTTCTTCGAAAATTTTTGCTCATACTTATCGCAACTTATAATGATTTTTTTTAAGAAACTGTTTCTTTTTGAGGATTGTTATAAATCTAACCTAACCTAACCTAATTTTATCTACACGTAAGATATTTAAGAAATTCTGAAAAGTGTACGGTTTCATGAATATTGGCGTTATAAGTTCAGATGATTATGAGTTCCGATCATTAGTATAAACATTTTTTATGAAGATTATAAGGAGTGATCATTATGATGTAAAATGATATGAGAAAAATTTTCGGAGTTCCAATAATCGGAGTTGCAATTTATTATGAACTTTGGCGCACCCTAACGAAACAGATGCACTAAGCGAGAAGCGAGAGAATAAAAGTAGTCTTAGCCGTGCTGGGTTTATTCTAAATCTTCTGGGGACCGATGAGGTTTAACGTCTGGGGCTCTACTTTGAAATCAGTAATTCGAACTTCAGATCGCCCCGTCACTTTCTTGCGAATCAGTGACGAGTCGAGAGCAAAAGGGATAGCAATAGACGAAGTTCGAATTACGGATTTCAAAGTAGAGCCTCTGCTGTTAATCTGGAGCACTCCCTGCTAAGGGAGCCCGTTGTTGGTTCGCATATGTTGGTACAGTACAACCATTTTCTTTATAGCGATCGGCAATCTTCGTTTTTCTATGAAACACGAGTGACAAATATACTGCCAGTTGCGAGTGCAAGTGTGAAAGCAATAGCTAGCCGAACGGTATTAAGAAGCTGGGAGCACTGTAGATCATACTGTCTTTTTTTACATAATTATTGAGAGTTGTACTTTTTATATCGCTAGGAACTGTAAACTTTTCATTTCGTTAATATCTCTCGTGTAGATAATTCTAGGTTAGAATACTTTAAATTTTTGGAATGCCTAAAAAGTAACAATTAAAAAAAAAGTTACTATAAAATTATGACCTAAAATTTATTGTTACAAAGAATAATTTATGACAGACAATCTAGACCCATTTTAGCTATGATGACTACTAACGATAATTGATGATGGTGATGGCGATGATAGAGGTGGTGATTATTTTGATGATATTGTTGTTGATGAAGATGTTGCTGTCATTAATGATAATAATGATGATGATGTAGTTGATGAAGAGGTTATTGTTGTTAATGATGATTTTATTGCAGTAGACGATGGTAATATTGATAATGATTGTGATGATGTGGTATTGTTGTAGTTAATGATGATCTTGTTGTGATCGCTGTTGATGAAGATGTTGCTGCAGTTGACGATCATGATAATGATCGTGATGATGGAGGTGGTGTTGTTGTAGTTAATAATTATCTTATTGTGATTGCTGTTGCTGAAGATGATAATGATGATGATGATGTCCACAGGCGCGACGAGCGGCGACGGGCCGATGGTCTGGCCTGCCTGGGTCTACTGCACGCGGTACAGCGATAGACCTAGTTCCGGTGAGTACCTAAGTTTTAGTTTTAGTTTTAGAAGTCCTAGAACTAAGCTTCTTCTCTATAGTCAAAAAAATTGTGAAGCAACCAAGGAAGATTTCCTCCTAGTTGGCAAAAAATTAATACAATAGTTATGATATTGGTTACATCAACCAAAGCTGATAACAACAGCAAGTTCTTTAGTGATTCAACTAACATCTAAGTTGATGTGTTTAACGTTCTTTTAGTTTTGTGTGGAATCAAAACGCTTATGCACAACAATCACAATCTTGTTAGAAGCGACCTAGTTTTTTTTATAACTCGTAATGAAGATAAGAATATTTAAAGACAGCTTTTAATGTTGGTTCTTGAATGCCAAAAATATATGACTTCGTTATTTTGAATTAAATATAGTATTATCCGTTTTTTTTTATCTTTGGAATATCAAACAAATTCCGTAAACGTAATTACCGCTATAACAACAAATAATAAAAATTAAAGGGGGTCCCTAAACAAAAACGGTATGGAACCCTTCGTGTGCGAGTCCGACTCGCACTTGGCCTTTTCTTTTATAGTTATGTTAAGTGAAACTTAGGAAAAAACGAAGGTACTTATATTAATTTCTATTATATTTATTAAAAACTTAAGTTTTCTATTATATTTAAAAAAAATGACAACGTATATCTCTTCCCCTAACCCCAAAACAATTTGTTTATGATATTCAACCCCCAACGAGCCCCCAGGGATGTCGCCGCGAGATAAGGGCGGGTTTTATTATTATTAACCCGCGGGGGTGTTAATAGCCGTGTAAGGGTTAAACCGGGGATGATTTCATAACACGGTGGTTAGCCATTTATAATAACTCGTGTAACAGAGTGAGATAGAGTAGCGCTTTTTTTAGCGATGGAACCCTTTTGACGCACTATTTTATGGAACCCCTTAATAAATATAAATCCGTTGTTGGTTGTTTAAATCGAAGGATTATTTTAATGAAGTGTGGATTTTGTTAGCTCTAGGGGTTCCACGTTATATTATTTAATGAATTAATTATTTTATAGTAGATAGTTTTAAGATTACTTCCTTTGAAGTGTGACTCCAACATGAATTGCATTTATTATAAGTAATTAATATTTTAATTAGTCATTCTTATTTCGGGTAAGTTAAAGTTTTTACAATTAATATTTTATTATCATTCAGACAATAAAATTATTTTTGCTATTAATTTTTTAATTCTGAAATACAAAAAAGAACAATAATCATAATAAGTACTCTAAAATAAACGTCAATATTAAAATCTGATATACAGCTGCCGATGGCATTTATATTATGTTAATTTAAAAAACTATGTACGTTACTACAGGCTACGAGTCGCCTCATTTTAAAGCTATTATTTTTTAAGATGTTTGTTCGTCTTTCCGTTTGGCCTACCTTTAGAGAACTGTATCTTTTACGTTGTTAAAAAGAACCATTTGATTTTTATATAAAAAAAAATAGTTATAACTGCGGATTACATCGTAACAATGAAAAATCGTTAGTTTCTTTTAAATGTTTATTTCTTAATCGTAAAATACGTTTAAATATACAAGCGTCATTCGTGTGATTATAGTGCATGCAACTCTTAAAGAAAAACAACAAATAATAAAAACCGGTAAAGCATAAGTCGACCGGTATGGAACCCCCAGTGCGCGAGACTCGCACTTGACCACTTTTTAACGATCCCACGCACATCCGATGCAATTTATGCATTTCTCTTACATCATTGACTTTCATTGTGTAAGAAAAACACCGGGAAATAGCAACGCTGACAGAATTAGATAAAAAAACTCCCCCAAAAGAAAAACTAATCAAATTAGGGATCATTAGGCATGAAAGTGTGGAGCTGATAAATATTTGGGGTTCCGTAGGGCCCTTTAGGGATGGGGCGATCCCATATCGATAAAATAGTCGATACTTTTGTTCACTTATTGAATAATAAGGAAAAAGCTATAAACTAATTCAACGCGAAGTCGCAGGCATAAACTAGTCTTTAATAAAAGCTTAACAAAAACGCAGCAACTCCATATATTTTCTTGAATTGCACGCGACTATTTCTTCAATTGTTTGATAAAGCTGTTAATTAGTGTCACAATCGTATAACAAATCAACACGACGTTTACGACTGGGCTGAATGAACGCATCGAATTGCTTCAAATGAATTAACTAACTTGTACTGTCGCTAACAAAAGTTACTAAGCGAATATAGAAAAAAACTATTATTTATGTCATTGGGAAGGCACACGAGCACACACGCCACCTGGGGCCTGTTTTATAAAGCTACAAATTACAATTTACAGGTTACAAGTCTCCATTTGACACAACCTCGACCAATGACGACCGGCCATTTGAGCAGTGTTGCCAGTTTAGACCTGTAAAATTGTAACTTGTAGCTTTATAAAACGTGCCCCTGATGGTAAGTGGGATCTGGGACTCATACACATTTGCATTCTCAAGACCACAATCTTAAGACCGCAATCGTAAAACCGCAAATGCGTTGCCGGGTTGGCCCCATAAAACCTAGCTAAGAACCATCGCTAGAAAACCTGCTTTCAAATGAAAATAACGCATCCAAATCGGTTCACCCGTTTAAGAGCTACGGCGCCACAGGCAGATACACAGAAACACAGATACAAACGTCAAACTTATAACTAATGATCGGCGACCGGTAGCAATTTTTCGACGAAAGTATAACATGGATATGATTCTATTTAAAAATGTACCTATATGCAGTTTTACTATCGAGGTTTTCACATGTCTTAAACGATTAAATATCGGTTTACAACTACGTACCTCTCACGATCTGTTGATGTAGAACGGTCATTTTCTTTATATAAATGGATCCTCAATGTTAAAAAGAATCGATATGATAATTTAGTTAATTTACTATAACAAATAAAATTCAGTGAGTTTTTTTAAATATAATTATGGTTTTATTTTTAACAACACAGACTTATCAATATTAGTCATTACGTTTGACGTTAAAGTGACATAAAAATTTAGGGATTGCAATTTAACCGGGTATTAACGGTTTCTGTATAGAAATAACCGGTTAAAACCGGTTATAACCGGTTATTTGCATTCCCTGCAAAAAATGCTACCAGTCGCCCAACAAGACCTTTAACACCCCTCTTTTTGCGTCGGTGGTTAAATTGTCCTTGATAGTCTATTGACTTACGACGGCGACTGTACTAACAGTCAATCAAGCTACTGTGACTATGAAGCCGTTAATAATGGTATAACGCACGCGGACTAACGCAACGCCGCAAAAACTTACAATTGGGTTGGTAAAGCATATATTTTACAGTTTGCGTAATTGGGAAATCGGAACAAAAACACTTATTTCGTAATAGCAATGTATGAAAACCTCGAATAGAAGTCGAGACAAAAAATACTTCACTTTACTTGAAATAAGTTGTCAAAAATATTTTTTTTGGCACATGCTTTTGCTGGCGACTGTACTTTTTTTTGCAGTCATTATCTGCTTATCATGACCAAACTAATGAGCCCCAACACGGTGGGTCTACGTCAAGTATAGCGGAGATCCTGTCGCCACCTTCCGACTCCATCATCAGATCAGCTCTTAGATACCATAATATTGCATTGTCATCGGGTTTACGAATGGTATCGATCATCATCATAGTTACCTATCTTATCACCATTTTGTCCGCCTGCTCCGGTTTCGGTGCATTACATAATCATGAAAATAAATGAATAAAATTTATTCATACAATTCTCAAAGTTAAACCTAAATAACTACCAACGAATTTCTCCTTATCAATCTCTAGGGATTAAAGTTTTTTTTTTTAATTTACTTTGGAAACCGAAAAGCAATAACGGTGTTTGTGAATGGAGGATTATCGCCATTTTCAGTGATTGTGTATAGACAATTTTTAGGACGTGGAAATAACCTCAAAATAACAACTGCAAAAATATAAAAAGAACGATTTAATTTCGTGAAACACGATTAATGATTACGAATATGAATCTATTTAATTGTATTTAGGATGAATTCATTTTATTATGCATGGTCCAATTAGTTTTAAACTAGTTTTCAAGTTTGAATCTGTTGGCTAAATTTGCAAAAAAAAACAACCGCGGATCAAATTTGTAAGAGACTTTGTTATAATAAATATTGTAATATTGTATAGAAAGTAGTTTTTTTTCCTAGCATTCATCGTGAAAAGTCGAGTGTTTAACGCGAGACTAAACAACCATAATGACACTCGAACTATAGCCACCCTCGCTCAGCTCGCGTGGCTAAACATCTCGTGTCATAAAGGCTTATTTTAGTCCCTTGTTGAACAATCTACTATTAATTACCCAAGTAGGACAGAGAATTTGAGCAAATTCATTAAAAAATGCATAGTGTGAAAAATTGAACACCCTACTCACTTTAACAGTTTGCGTTCCGATGTGGGGTAAGGTAAAACTATTTCGCCTTTGACGGGTTATCGTATTGTCAACGTTATGATAGCTCTTATTTACTTAACAGTAATGGCGGCCGAGTTAAAAACAGTATGATAACAAAGGCATGGCTTTACCCAATAGAATCAAGGCAGATATTCATTTGAACTACGCCTCTATTCCCGACGGCGAGTTTAAGTAGTCCCGTCAAAGCGAACAAAACACATTTCAGCGCGTGTATTCAATTTGGCAGCATGGCTTCTCGAACGTATAAGGTTGCCTAATTGAGAATGCACGCGCTAAAATGTGTTTTGCTCGCTCTGACGGGACTACTTAAACTCGCCGCTTAGACATTCACTCCTGTAATCACTCACCTTTGCTTTTGAGAGAATCACTACCCTGTTATGATATTGTTATGACGTCAGACGCCATTACTGTCGAGTAAATAAGAGCTATCAAAACAGTGACAATACGATAACAGATCAAAAACGATATTGTTTTTACCGTGTTGAATAGACCCTGTTCATTGAACTGCACATATCTAGTCAAAACTGATAGACCTATTATCTGGTCGGTAAACGGCAAGATGGCGGCGTTTGATCCGCCGCGCATGCGTTAGGCTGGGTGTTGACAGGCGGTTTCTCCGGTGTTATAACACGTCGCTGTGATAATGAGGTTGATTGGCACAAAGCTAAGCATGAACAGTCAGTGCAGTGATAAATACGTGCCACCTCTAATATTTTTCAGATCTTATTGTTTCTGTAATTAAAAAATGTTATTAAAGTACGCACGATTTTTTAAGTGACATGGATCTATAAATTAATTATTATTACTGGCCGGAGTATTTATTCGTTCACTTGTATTTTTTTATATTTTGTACTTTTTATTTTTTATTTTAAAATGTTACTGTCTCCGTGACATTGATATTTGTATGCCAACAGGCAAAGCGTAGTGATACACGCTGTATTTTTTCCTCCACCAGTATTTCTCTACATATGTTTTACAAATAAATAATTCTGATTCTGATTCTGTGACAGATGTCATTTGGCAAATTTAGTGATGCTGCTAATTGAAATCGCATTCTTTTTTATCGATTATCGATAAAGTTTATAAATTTAATCGATTCGTATTCTATCTAACAAGACTGCAAATGCATAAGCAACTATGTTTGTAATTTTACCGGTTAGCTTATCCCCTAACCGGAACACAACAATACGAATGTAATCTTCATTAATTACTTCTGAGATGGATTTACGTGTACACAATGATTTGCACGCGGCGTTGCTTGCGGCAATATTAAAATATCCTAGAACCCGATTGATTCTACCTATTTCTCAATCTTTCAAGGGTTAGCTGGAAGAGATCCCCCTAAATGGATAAGTTCGCCTGTGCACGTTATTTTTTATCTTCATTGTATTTTTTTGTATAATAATTTGTTTGCATACATACATACATTATAATTACGATTATCTTAATAATCTAAGCAAATTATTCTGCAGTATCGTGTACCTTATAATTATGCCTAATAAGCTATAATTATTTTTCAATTAATGTGTACTAACCTTTACTTACAATTCACCAGTCAAGCAATAATGAACTCTATCCGTAAAGACATATGGTTGATTTGTTTATATAATGGTAATGCTATACTGCATGATCGCGATATACTGATTTCATTTGCAATTAGCGGCACACGCGTAATAGGTTTTTAGAGATCCGTGGGCAAATAAAAAAACCATAGGACTTGTTTAAAAAGTAGATAACCTCTACACAACTCTAGTGAAAATTAAACTATTCCCCCCTTATTAATAAACGTTGAGTAACGGTGGTATAGCTCTACAATGTTTTGTCCTTATCTGTCAAATTCAAATGTGAAATGACAGATAAGGACAAAAACTCAACGTTTATTAGTAAGGGGGTTCGAGTTCAATATTTCCTAAACTGACCGCCAAATCTAAAAATTTATAGTGACATGTACAGTCGGCCAAGAAAGTGGTCTACCAGCTTTGACAAAAGTTTCTGTGAGATCTAATTATCGCTAAGGTTGACACTTGTCATTTGTCATAATATTATTGCAAGAGAAAATCGAACTTGTTGTATCATGACGTGCAAATGAACTTCAACCGTAGGTGGTAAACCACATTTTTCGCTGACTGTACATAATGAATTTATAAGAGCTGTCTAATTATACCTCATTTGATGTTAGAGATGACGACGATGTTAAAGAGTGGTCACTATAACTCTGACATCATCGACATCATTTTAAAAATCAAGGTATTATATTAGAGGTATTAGAGGTAGGTGCTCAATACACAAGTTTTACGACATAATTTTTCCTGATAATATCCGGAATTTCACGCCTGTGTCTTTTAAACAAAAGAAAAAAAAATCGACAGATGTTTTCTAAATTTTAGAGAAAAATACTTTTTAATAAGCTATCATCAATATTTTTTATTATGTCAGAACAAAATATTTTCCTCTTTGACGTTAATAATCCTGTCAATTTTAATTTTTCACAAACACCTTTTACCAGTCTTGAGATTTCCATCGAAAGATTGCAATCTTGTGATTGAAAATGTCCATCCTCAGATCCCAGTAACATTTAATATCAGTTCGCTTGCGTGCTCGTTTGTCTTGTTTGTAAACAAATGCTACTTAGTATAAAACTAGCGCCCGCCCTCGCTTCGTTTCACATTATGTGTGTTTCCTGTAACACCTGTACATAATTCATTTTTATTATACAAAAAAACCTTTCTCTTGAATCGATCTATCTATTGATGAAAACACATTAAAATCCATTGCGTAGTTTGAAAGATCTCAGCGTATATACAGAGGGACAGACGGCGGGAAGCGACTTTGTTTTATACTATGTAAAAATAGATCTACGGAACCCTCTCTGCATTACAATCGCGTGTAGCTCACCGTTACGCGTGTTGCAACTTTTTGCTCCATAATCGGTTAATTCTCAGTAATAATTATACTAGTTAGGTTCGATTGAGCAATTTTAGCTATGTTCGCGTTTTTCAGGCACACCCATACATTTATTTATTTATTGAGGATTTCCAACAGATAATACATCTGATTTGTGATTACATCTATTTTAAGATCTAGATCGATGCTTACCTAATTACAAGAAACCACATCTTACGCCAGTAAATATACAAATTAAACTATTTTAACTACATTCAATTATATGTATTTAGGTACTAGAGGACGCCCGCGACTTCGTACGCGTAGAATTAGTTTCCCGCTACTTCCCCCATTTCTTCCCGTTTGGGGTCGATTTTCGGAAAATCCTTTCTTAGTGCTCACCTACATCATGAAAGGAACCCCTGTACCAAGTTTCTAGGTACAGTAGTTTGGGCTGTGCGTTGATATATATAAGTCAATCAGGTTTGCCTTTTATATATACATATAGATTGGTTTATTTACTTTTTGTGCACTTCTTACGTACTTTTTAGAATCAAATCGGAGAAATACTGGAAAAGGGCCGAATCTTAAGTACCCGAAACCGACGTGCGTGCATGACTTGATGTATGAATGTGGAAGAAGTGGAAGAGATTTGTCAAGATCGTAGCAGGTGGAAAGAAGTGGTCTCTGCCTACCCCTCTGGGAAACAGGCGTGATTTAATTTACGATTGTACGTATGTGCACTTCTTGTAATTTTGCCTATACTCGTACAGTTTCCTCAATCATAGTCAGGTTACCTGGAAGAGATTCCTTAAAAGGATAAGTTTGCCATTGTACATGTTATCATAAGTTTATGTACCTACGTATTTATTTGTAATTGATTTGTGCAATAAAGAGTTTACATTATAATCCCTTTTTTAAATACCATTTTATCGATACTTTTCCCATCACTACCGACCCCACTGGCATCTGTTTTCGCTCAAGACGCGAATTCATCGACTCAGGGAGGGGGGGTTAGTGGTGAATACATTTAGAGGGGATCGACTTATTAACATTTGGTGTGACGAGTCTAATTTTATTGTATTAGAAACACATGTTTATTTAAAAATAACGGTAATTCTTGTGCTAACTAATTTTGCAACGGCGTTTTTAGGGTTCTGTTCCCAGAGGATAAAAATGGGACCCTATAACTAAGACTCCGCTGTCCGTCTGTCTGTCAGTCTGACTGTAGGTACGTCTGTCAGTCACCAGGCTGTAGCACACATGAACCGTGATAGCTAGACAGTTGAAATTTTCACAGAAGATGTATTTCTGTGCCACTACACAAAAAAAATGAGTGGGGCTTCCATACAAGAAACGTGATTTTTTTGCCGTTTATTGCTAGATATTAATAACGGCAACATGTAGACGCTTGGAATATTCACAGATTATTTAATTGTATGTACACTTTAAAACAAATAATTAGCTTAATATAAAATAAATATTTAAGGCCTCCCATACAACAAACGTATTTTTTATAGATACTAGTACGGAACCCTTCGTGCGTGAGTCTGACTCGTACTTGGCCGGTTTTCTTTAAATCTTCTATAACAATAATAGTGAAAACTAAGTCACATTACAAGGTAATAAAGTAATACATATTAATTATTAAAACTAGCACAGATAAAAACATTACAAATGTAAGGCCAATAATATTAAACTAAATATAATGACTAGGAGAACAACACGACAAGGTACCTTCACTACATAGTATAAAACAAAGTCGCTTCCCGCTGTCTGTCTGTCTGTCCCTATGTATGCTTAGATCTTTAAAACTACGCAACGGATTTTGATGCGGTTTTTTTAATAGATAGAGTGATGCAAGAGGAAGGTTTCTATGTATAATAAATGCTGTTTTTTTGAACGGGTGTTACAGAAAACTCAAATAAACCGAAGCGAAGCGAGGGCGGGTCGCTAGTTATACATAAAAAAATATCGTAACGTAAGTTGACAATATCATAACATGCCAAAGATATGGTTTTGTCGAGTAGAATAAGCAATAATACAGACAGATCGATACCAAATTACCCCCAAAACAAAAAGCTAGAAAAATAAATGGGAAAATCCACGTCGGAAACTAATGGCTTGGAAAAGTGATTCCGCAGAGCTGGGAATCGAATGTCGATAAAAAAACGATAAAATATTTATCGATACAACTCGGTTTGAACTAGATTAGGGTGATCAATGCGACCTTGTGTTGTATTTGATATTTGATTGCTTGTTATGTAAAAAGTAGATTTTCTTGAGGATGCGGCTTTTTAAGTTAGTTCGGTAAAGAATAAACACGTTCACGGACACAGCACCATCTTTGAAATTGCATGATACGGCACTAAAAAATCTCATACAACATTTTCTACGGCCATGGACGCACTGCCACATTTAACGTATGTCAAACATTGTGCCACTTTATGACGGAAACTACATGTATCGTACCGTACAATAAAAATCTTACCAACTGTGGCAGCTCGTCCACGGCCGTTACGTCCACAGCCGTGATGTGCCACAACACGCGTCGCTCCCCTTTTAGTGTAGAGCATGAGGTAGAGGTTGCCCTAGCGCGTTTTTGCTGTGACACTAGCGGCTTGTGTTAAAACCTAAAACGGCACAGAGTCCGTGCTTCCTATAAATGCTATGGGAAATAGCCGGCCGTGGACGGAGTTCCGTTTTTGGTGCAATTAAAAACAACGGCCACAGCCGTAGTGCCATATCACGAGGGTCTTAGTTTACGTCTCTCGACGTACTGTCCGTGAACGTGTTAAGAATATTGACTATAAATAAATCAGTAAATATAGTTGAACATACTTTATAGCAGGTACCACCTTATCACCTTAAATAAATAAATAAATAAATAAATCACTACATAGTATGAAACTAAGTCGCTTCCCGCTGTCCGTCTGTCCCTATGTATGCTTAGATCTTTAAAACTACGCAACGGATTTTGATGCGGTTTTTTTTAATAGATAGAGTGATTCAAGAGGAAGGTGTTTATGTATAACTAGAGGACGCTCGCGACTTCGTACGCGTAGAATTAGTTTCCCGCTACTCCCCCCATTTTTTCCCGTTGGGGATCGATTTTCGGAAAATCCTTTCTTAGTGCTCACTTACATCATCCCCTGTACCTAAATTCAAGTTTCTAGGTACAGTAGTTTCGGCTGCGCGTTGATATATAAGTCAGTCAGGTTTGCCTTTTATATTTATATATAAGATAAATGCTGGTTTATTGTACGGGTGTTACAGAAAACTGAAATAAACCGAAGCGAAGCGAGGGCGGGTCGCTAGTATCTTATAAGGTAGTGCCCAAACCTCCAGACTGCCCAATAGTCCCCTAACTCCCCTACTTAAAGGTAACATGGTTTGTACAGACGGGACATTTTGCCCCCTATTTTTAGGGTTTCGTACCCTAAGGGAGCCCAACGGGACCTTACTAAAATGCCTACGCTGTCGGTCCTAATCCTAACTTTAAAGAGCTGTATTTTTAGGGTTCCGCACCTCAAAAGGAAAAAACGGAACCCTTATAGGATCACTTTGTTGTCCGTCTGTCCGTCTGTCTGTATGTCAAGACCCTTTATCTCGGGAACGCGTGTAGGTATCGAGTTGAAATTCAAACACACACACACACACTCCTTTCGCGTCGGGGGTTAGCAAGTATATTTTTCGCTACAGTTGCGTTTAATTTACCCAAAACTACAAGTGATAAATATCTGAAAAATAGCTATTTTTGTAAGTTTACATTCTGAAAAATAGCTTTCTTTGTACGTTTACATTCTGAAAAATAGTTTTTTTGTACGTTTACATTTTGAAAAATTACGTATACTTATTCCATTTCCAAAACATTCCCAGTATTTCCACATCGTCTAGTTTCACCCAATTCCGAGCTTAATTAATTAATTACCCAGTAAAGCTTGATAAAGCGCTCGAGGACTTTTAATTGGCAAACTTCTCCCAATTGAAATTTCACGCGGAAGCTCTGTGACGAAGGGGGAGTTTTATTAGAGACAGTTGTTGAGAGAGAAGCGATTAAATTTAACAGAGGCCGTGTTATGAGCTGTCAAAAACTGACAAGTTCCACGAGTGAAAGGGACAGATGGAGCAAAGAAATCGAACCTCACTTTCTATGAAAATTCAGTACTAAGTGGCTGGATTTCTTTACTCCCAAGTGTATACCACCCGTATTCACAAACAATACTTAAGGGATCCTTCACTGAGTAAATGCACTGCGTTCAATTCAGCTTTGTGATTGGTCCTTTTTGACCGACCCTTTGTTTATGAGACGATTTGGACCACCCTGTGCGTGAACACTGTGAGACCTCATAGTGACGTTTGTGAATACGGGTGTCAGACTTCTTATGTGTTTTCAATGTAAGAAGCCGCGACCCGTCACTTAAATTGTTTTAAGAGGATTGTGTAACTGAAAATTTCAATACAAAATGTTTGACGTTTCTCACCGCTAAATCCAGAAGCATGCTTTATTGTGCTATTTTGGAATGTAAAAACGATAGCTGCACCAAATAGTATTTTTCACAATCGTGTTATAATAGAGAGCTTTTTAGTCGAGTACCGTGTTTAGGCCACGAAGCTTGCTGAGTGGCCTAAGTAAGGTGCGAGATTAAAAAGCTTAATTATGACACTATTGTGAACAATACTTTTTGTACGAGTTCATTAAAATTAATAATTTAAGTCTAAATACGAGTATATAAGAAAACGAAATATCGTAAGTACTATAACACCACCGGCGTCCGTAATTTTGCAGTACTGTGCTGTGAATCACAAAGAGTAGTTTTTTTTTATGCCCTGGATACAGGAGCATGTTTAAGTAGATGTTGACAGATGACGCGACGTTGCTACGTTCCGCAACGCCATAGATTAGCCATTTTGTATCGGATCGAGTCTCCTTAAACAAGGACACATACTATTGAAATACGAAGTTCTATTTTCAATTTTTTTTCGATCGTCTGGAGCGTATCGAAATGGTTATTTCGGTTGTTTCGGAAGTAACATAGACTATGCAACGATGAAAAGAGTGACGTTGCAGTATTCTCTGTGAAATCTTAATACACAGATTATAATCTACGAGTACAAAAAAGTTATTTCGGTTGTTTCGGAAGTAACATAGACTATACAACGATGAAAAGAGTGACGTTGCAGTATTCTCTATGAAATCTTAATACACAGATTATAATCGACGAGTACAAAAAACATTTTCCATGGTGGCGTGTTGTTTTTATGACAGTTTGAGTATTGGCGACAACAGGTCTGATACTAAGAGAAGCTCATGCCACTTCCACTGTTTTTTTCTATTCCTTGGTAAAAACCATATCGTCTTTGACCTGGGCTTCTATTCTAGGTTGTAAAATCCCAAATAAAACTACAGAATAAGACATAACACAAATATTATTAGACTAATAATTATTGAGAAATGGGCCCCGGGGGTCGACGACGGTAACAAAGTCTAAAGTTTCATTGCTAAACTTTCCTAAGTTATGAATGCATTTATTTCTAAAACCATTAACTATTAAGGTTTTTTTAAATTCTAGTTAGGTTTTTTTGATTATAATCCTAAAATGTGAAACAGTTTAAGAAAAAATACATTCAAGCCTAATGTCAAATTAGCAAATGAAAAAGTTGCAAAACGAAAATTACGAAAATTAATGTCACCATCCGTGCTTACCGTCCTTTTTCGACACCCGGCTAAAAACCCCAACAGTCGTGTTTTAAAAATACCTAATCGAACTCGAAATAAACCCTCTGAATTAAAAGTCCCCTCCAAGGGGTAACTAATGGTGCGAAATAGCTATCTCCGCTTCACACTTGCTTGGGGTTGTTTAGTTGTTTGTATAAATGACTGAACACTTGTTTTGTTGTGATAATTTTGTTTGAGTTTATTGTGCATGGTATAAGTGATTGAGTTTAGAGATGCGGTTAGTGCCATATGTTTGAACAAATAAATAAATATCAGGGGATACCTCATACAAATTGAACTAGTCCCAAACTAAGCTCTAGGCTTGTACTATGGGTACTAGATAACGGAAAACTTACTCATATCGACAAATAGCTGTCCGCACCCGGCGCTCTGCCCGGGTGTATTTCTTGTTTCATACAAACCTTATGATATGAAATATAGTTTACGTAACAACTGGCCATAATGTGAGTTTTATCGCACGCTGCGCGCACGGTAAAACTCGCATTGTGGCCAGGTGAAGACGTAAAATTGTGTACTCATCACGGGCAGTAAAAAAGAAAGCCCTCTATCGCATATTTACAACCCTCGCCTACGGCCCGGGTCTCAAATACCTGCGATTTCGGGCTTTCTTTCCTTTACAGCCCTTGTTAAGTAATGTACTATTACGTCCTGAGGGCTTATTGTCTAACACACTCGCAATCGCAACCAGCTTCAAAGTGGAGCAATTGTTTTCGGAGCAATAAAAAGGATCGTGATTGCCAGTGCGTTAGACAATAAGCCCTCTGTTCTCAGACCTACTGAATATAACCACACACAAGGTTACCTATCGATGTTTCGAAAAACTTTTGTTCGCTGTTCAGTTTGTCCGAAATTTTCGTTTGTCAAATCATTTTTCTCTGAACCCATTAACTTTTCCAAATGTTTAAAGAGATCTAACAACAGAACCTGTAGGTTAGGTTAGTTTTATAACAATCCAGGAAAGTTAAACGATTTCAGAGAAAAATGATTCGGACAAACGAAATAGCGGACAAAAGTTTTTCGAAACATCGATAGGTAACCATCACACAAATATCTATAATACTGCCCTTACCGGGATTTGAATCCGACACCGCTAGCTTCGTAGGAAGAGTCACTATTATTAACTAGCCTAGTGTCGTCGTCGTAAGCGGGATTGATGGATTTGGAATGGGATAGGGAAATAATTATGTCAATTTTAATTTCTGACATCTGTCATTCTAGTACAAATTATAACCTCAAACCGAAGAATCCATACAACTAGAAATGTGAATTGGGAAGCGACTTTGTTTTATATCATTGAAAGATTTAAAAAACTATAATTTTACCTTTAGTCCGTTTTCGTAATTGCGGTTTCACAATTGGCTGCGAAAGAAGAATTATTTTTCGCTGTTTCGTAATTAATTGTCAAACAAGAATTTTTTTTCCGTTTTCGCAATTGCGGTTTCACAATTGGCTTCGAAAACGGAATTATTTTTCGCTGTTTTGTAATTAATTGTCAAACAAGAATTTATTTTCTGTTTTCACAATCAAGTTTTGTAATTAACTACGAAATAAAATTTTTTTTTCTGTTATCGTAGAAAATTGGCTACGAAAGACGAATCATTTTTCACTTCTTCGTAATTATTTAATTATCAAACAAGCATTTTATTGCTGTTTTAGTAATCGAAAATGCTTGTTTGATAATTAAATATAACTGAACGAAAAAAAAAACAATAAAGGCGTTTGCCGTGCTAGGAACGTAACCGGCAAAAAAGTACTATTTGTAAACGTATAAAGGTTGAACCGCACTACAGCGGCGCTGCAGCGGAGAGGCGCGGCGCGGCAAAATATTCTCGGGGAGTCAACTGTGTCTCGTCGCGCCGCGCCGCTTCACTGCAGAACGCTATAGTGCGTTTTATTTCATAAGAAACAGTGGCAAAAATATTTTTCTTCCCGCGCCGCTGTGCTGCCGCGACGCGCCTCCGCTGCAGCGCCGCTCTAGTGCGGTTCAACCTTAAGACTTTACCCATCAGACCGTTCCGTCACCTTCCTTCATTTTCATGTATTTGACACTACGTTCATAGCACGGTCATATAGTATGCTACGTTGTGATGGGTAAACACCTTAAGTATCGATCTCCGAAAGTAAATTGGAAGAAATAAAAATATGCAAATCGTAAATTATTGCCTTTATTTTTGACGAAGTGGAATAAAAAACTTTTTTACATTAAAAATAAAATTCTACATTACCTACTTTCTTAACAAAAAATATACTTTTTACTTAAAAACTTCTGAGTTTATTTAATACATAAATGGAGCAATGATCTCCACACAGTGTCCGACCGTAATCTCGTTATTACATAACTCTGCTATTGCTTTTTTAATCTCTTCATCGATTTCCTGATAATTTTTATTTACTTTCATAGCAGGTTTAAAATTACGAAGCTTAGTTTCCCTTTCCAAAACTTCCAGTATTTGTGCCAGGTTAGGGTTTTTTCTTCCAACATATTTATTTATTCGCGAGTGCCATGCCTCAACGGGGTTTGTAGTTCGGATTTCCTCATCTCCGCAGCACCACTTTTTGACAAATCCGATGTCTTTCATCCATTTAATTTGATAGTACTTGTTAAATATTGTACTTTTTTCATCCGTTGGGCTTCTTTTCATCGCATACTCGTACCCATTCTTGACAAATGCTAAAGGTAGGCGGGCTAAGCCGGCACAACGGGCTACATGGCGTCTTTGAATCCTTGAATTCATGTCCAGTGCTTTTGATTTTCGAAAGAGGGTATTGCAAAAATGAAAAAAGCAACCCTTTACTATCGTGTCTGGAAATACGGTTTGAATACCTTTCATAGCTGCTTGTTCATAGTCTAAAGTCATTTTTACTGGTTTCCAACTTGGAATTTGACTTTTAATAATCCGGAATAATGTCTCATATGTTCTTTCATTCTTGTTTCGTAAGAGCGCAAAAAAAATTGGTACTACCTTTTTTGCTTCGACGTCAAATCCATGTATACTATATAATTGTTTAAACGGAAGTGGGCATGATTTAAAAGTACCATCAAGAAAAAAGTGCTGAAAGCGATGTATTATTTGTTGCGTATCAGGGGAACCAAACACGAGGATTCTCATATCGACGTCATTATAATCGGCGATGAGTAAATGTTCAAACTTAATCGGCACTATTACCTCTTGAGGCGATCTAAATTGTAGTTTTGGCACTCCCAAGTTTTTGTATCTTTCATTGTACAAACCGGTTTTGATGTTCTGGAATTTAGGTAACTCGTGAAGAAAGTTCACTCCTTTATCGTTGAGTTCACTCACCATTTCGTCGAATTGTTTCTGAATAGGATAGTTGTTAGTGCACACTTTTTTTTTCAGACCACTAAGTTCTTGTTCAAATATGCATTTAGCGTCATTTGCCAAACAATAAATATTAAGATCCTTTGATTTTACTATGGAGTTTTCTTCACTCAGCGTTACGCTACCCTTGCATGTTGTTTTGCTGAAACACTGCCAAAATGTGTTACGGTCAGCGTACGTACTCTTTTTGTGATATTTACGGCCATTGTAAAGCAATGCTTGGCCTCCTCTCTTTGTGGGAATGAACCGAACTTCATTACTCGAACTATTTGACGCAGTGCATTTGGAAGAATCAGCCATATTACTGTTGTCTTGATATAATGTATTGTGAAAATTGGTTTTATCTGTCCAAGTTCACTTAAATCTTAGTCACATTTCACATAAGTTGATAATAAATTAATATTTATGTTAAACTCTCTCTTTTCATTAAATTGATATACTTAATACATAAAATGTCACAAACGATTTTTTTTCTTTATTAAGCTGAGGGAAGGACGTTAGTTTAGGACCTCAATAAGTAATTTATTTATTTACCAAGGAGTTCCAATAGTGCGACTAATTCTTGTTTGGTAATTAATTGTGAAAAAAGAAAATGGAGATGTTTTTAGTAATTAACTACGAAAGGAGAAAAAATATTAGATTGCGAAAACAGCCAAAAAAATCTTGTTTGAAAGTGAATTACGAAACAGCGAAAAATTATTCTTCTTTCGCAGCCAATTGTGAAACCGCAATTGCGAAAACGGACTAAAGGTAATTTTAATGTAAACATTTATTTATTTATTTCTTACAAAGTTTAACGTGTAATACAATTGCTTGCTTAAACAGCAAAGGGCGCGAAACTGCCAACTGTCAAAACTGACGCGCCGCCATCTTAGATTCCGACGTGTTACTCCTTCACGTAATTACTCCGGTGATCAGTCAAGTTTGCTTCTTGGGGAGCATTACACCGTCGAAAACATAATCTGTAAACTACGCTATTTAGTCGATACTAAGGTGTCGCCGTCAATAGAACTTGCGAACTATGTAAACAAATTAGTACTGTTTGACACATAACCTCAAATATTTACCAAGCGTGTTTTATTAAAAATAACGTATAGTTATTTCATCTTAAACTTAATATGAAAATAATGATTTAGTGTATAAATCGTTGCAAAGACCTCACTTGATCTTTAAAAGTACTTACGTGATTATCGAGTAATCATGGTGAATCGGTTCGTTTGGTTTTGTTTACATAGTACGCAAGTTCTATTGACGGCGACTTTATTTTGTTTTAGGATTATATCTATACTAATCTATACTTTTATTCTAATATTATAAAGAGAGTACGCGGATTTTGTAAGTTTATTTATACTTAGAGTAGAGAGTATGTTCCAGAACTAGCTACATGTATTTAAAAAAAAGTATTTAATAATTTGAAAGGAAAATTATTCCAGATGGACATAGGCTATACATAATATTGTGTTTATTAATTATTTAACCTTGGCAAAATCCGAAATATAACCTACGATATTAAATGTTACAGCAGCCCTTATTGTGACAAATGTAAGGTCTTTGTCCCGTTAGGTAAGTAGGGTCAAACATAGTTCCTGGCTTGGGCCTTAATTATATTATGCCAAAACTATCTTGTACTTACATGCCTATATGAAAAGTTTCCAAAATGCTATCTCTAGCATAGCGACAAAAAAGTAAAAACATTTAGTACTATCGGCAAAATAGAATCCTCCGCACAGTCCTCAACTACAGTCACCAGTCTCACCAGTGACATTTTATTTGACAATTCCTGTGTTACAATTAACAAACGAAACATTTAACATTTTTATGTTGAGCCAGGGTTTAAATTGTTCTATTGAACATAAATTATATTCTAGAAAAGTTATTGGTTAACAAATGGAATACAAACGTCTAATAAATTTTACTGCTATCAGCGGGCCTAGTATGGCTGCGTCTATATAACGCGTCAAATGTGGATAAAGCATCCGTCACTCTCGTACTTATATTACGTGTCAGAAGGTGACGGATGCCTTATCCAAACTTTGTCACGCGATAAACGTAGCCATATTAGGGCGGGCCTAGTATGGCTGTGTCTATATCGCGCCGTGTGGTGCCGGGTTTAGAATGTTGCCACTCCATGTCTTCCCGTGGATGTCGTAAGAGACGACTAAGGGACTAAAGGCTGTGTGGTGCTGTTAGGCGATGGGTTTGCAACCTGTCACTAATACACTGGATAACATCTTAGCCTGGTCGTGCAAAATGTGGTCACAGAATTATCAACAAGTTTTTGGAGTTGTTGGTGAGTCTGTGGCTCTGCCTACCCCACTCTGGGAATGAAGGCGTGAGTTTATGACTGATTGATTGATATATCGCGCGTCAAATGTGGATAAATTGTTGTGTTCCGGTTTAGGGATAAGACAGCCGGTGTAATGATTAGCATAGAGGCATTCCATCTTAGTCCTCAGGGTTGGCAACGCATTTGCAGTCTTAGGATTGCAGTCTTGTGTATGCGAATGTTTATGGGTCACAGTTTCCACTTACCATCAGGTGGCCTGTGTGCTCGTTTGTCTTATCTATGCCATAAAAAAGGCATCCGTCACTCTCGTACTTATATTACGTGTCAGAAGGTGACGGATGCCTTATCCAAACTTTGTCACGCAATATAAACGTAGCCATATTAGCATGAACAAATATTCGGGTAACATACGTCAATCTTAACGCCAAAAATCACACTGGGACCACTAAACTTTCAGCAGCTTCTCTAAACCAGTGGAAAAACGTAGTAAAACCATGCTCGTTCCGTTTTCTTAAAAGGCAAGCGTTACAGTTCGGTGTGACAACGTCCGCTCCTTAACTGAAGTCGAAGATAATGACCCAGTCATTTGTTAATAGTCGGACATGTTGCTTAACGATTCTGTGCGAAATTAAGCAATTTTGCAAATGGCGCCAGTCTACGTACCTAGCTTCAATTTTAAACTGAATTAATTAGGCATTTCTGTTAAAAGTTGAAGCTTTACTATGAGCTTCCGTTTTTGAAAAAAATAAAGGCTAGAGCGCAAGAAACTGAGCTAAAAAAAATTTGCAAGGAGGCCGCAAGGGCATTTTTACACGTCAAAAATTTACCAGTGCTTCGCAAAAGGAGACCACTGCTGAGAAGAAACGTCGCAAGAAACTCAACAGTCAGTCAGTCAGAGTACTTTTTATTCGGGAAAACTAGACAAGTTCTAAGGGAATAGCGATAAAAGACTTCAAGTCGAGTAGCGGGAACACTCATAGTAAAAATTCACGGAATAGAAAAAACAGTGGAAGTGGCATGAGCTTCGCTTAGTATCAGACCTGAGGGGCTATTGTCTAACGCACTCGCAATCGCAATTGAATAAATTTTGAAAATCCAAGGCTTGTTTGCACACAAAATGAAAACAATTGTTCCACTTTGAAGCCGATTGCGATTGCGAGTGCGTTAGACAATAGCCCCTCTGTTGTCGCCAATACTCAAACTAGGTATCATATAAACAACACGCCACCATGGAAAATGTTTTTGGTGCGGCTATCGTTTTTACATTCCAAAATAGCACAATAAGGCATGCTTCTGGATTTATTTCCTATTTTAGAAATATCGAAATATCGAAAAAAGCGATCGCGGCAAAAGTATGGTAGGTTGCGCGGAACTCCGCATAACCATGCCACACGTTACACGCCCACTTGACACTTCTACTGTTTTTTCTGTTCTGTGTAAAAATTCTACTATATAGTAACAAGGTATTAGTAACATTGTAGTTGTACTGCCCAAGTGCTAGGCAAAAGCTAGCCCGTTTATGTTCCAACGAGGGTGGTCTAAGCAAACTTAATGATCGTCATTGAATTTTATATTTTAATTAAGGTAAATTGTATGGTTTTGCTGTTTTTAGCATCTTGAAGCTTAAGTACGATCGTTTCACTAAAACTGTAATGCAAAATGGTAGTAAGAAGTGCGCAGGAGACATCTTTACATTACAATAAGGCTTTTTAGTGGTCAGGTAACGGCCCGGTATTCTAGGCGGTAGAAACCATATCGTCTTTGATCTGTATTGTCAACGTTTTGATAGCTCTTATTTACTTGACAGCAATGGCGGCTGACATCAAAACAATAATGGTTTTTTATAATAATAATAAATATCAGGGGACAATGTCACACCAATTGACCTAGTCCCAAACAGGGAATATTTATGATTTTTTTCACAGCTTCAATAATAGCTGATTCATGTAACAAACAGATGGGGTAAAACATTTTTTAAATAGCTATTAAAAAACCAAGATATAAGCCAACAAAGATTTGTTGAAGCAAGTGACGCAAAACAGAATTTTACGTGGAGTTTATATGGCCGACCTGTTACATTGACGTCACAGTGAACTTCGGATCTCTGTCTAATTAGCAGTTTAAAATGCTTGTCTCATCCGTTTTTCTTGACCGATTTTAATTTTAATTTCACGTTTCATGATCTCTTTTATGGTATTTTCATATTTTGTTGAGAAATGAGATTTAAAAAATCCAAGCATATTCCCTTTTGCGGTCTTGAGATTGTAGTCTTGAGAATGCAATTGTCTATGGGTCTCAAATCCCAGGTGATCTGTGTGTTCGGTTGCCTTCTCCATGCCGTTAAAAAATAACGCATCTATCTAGTGATTTATAGCAAAACTTGTTCTGTTACTGATTGAACTAGTGTCCACACGATCCAATTTGCTCGCCAATCTAACCAGCAGGCGTGAAATCGTCTCGTGTAGATCGACCGTAACAAGCTCCTGGCTTATTACTCCTATAAAACTCCTATAAAGTGAAGTAGGTCGTATAATAGTCCTATAAGCGCTTGGTTCAAGTCAATTGAAGCCGGTAACGGTAGCGCAGTCATTTCTAACCGAGTGCAGTGCAACTGTGAACTATTTTAATTGCCGACACTTCTGCGTATTCCAGGGACGGTTAGAATGTGGTGCAATTTACAGGCGGTAATGAGCGTTTTTATAAGCTGAAGCGTTTTATAAGCAACATGCTATATAGCCGCCAAGCAGAACTGGGGGGTTACCATGCAAGCAGTTTGGTTATACAGTTCTATCCCTTTCTCTCAACCTTAACTGAACTATTCTTATCGAGGTAGCTAAATAAGTAGTTGCTCGTATGAGTACTCTCGCTCGATTGAACGATCGACAAGAAGCTGTGAGTCATGCTCTACATCGTATAAAACTGCCTAATTGAGAATACACGCGCTAAAATGTGTTTTGTACGCTCTGTCGGGACTACATAAACTCATTGGTTAATATAAGCTGCGTAGAGTTCAAAAATGGTACGATTAAGAGAGTCACATACGTATTTATAAGGGAATAACACCCCACGTAGGTAGACAGGATGCATAACGCTGATGTTAGCGATTTTGGGAAAATGTCTGAAGTTACATCAGGCCCACGCAATGGATCGTCAACTTACATTAGTCCTATACAAATTGACAGTTTTCAAATAAGTATCACTAAAGATGAATGTTAGCATTTTTGTCTATGCCCCAGAGGACAGAAAGGGGCAAAAAAGTAAACTAAAATTTTGAACCGGAAAATAACTAACCCGTTTTTTTAATATTAATTGGCGAGGAGTAGGCTCAAGAGCAATTTTTCGATTTTCAAAGTAGGGGCTCTGAGTCTGAATCTGAAATCCATAGACATTTATTTAAAGGCTGGTACCCTAAGAAATGCGTTGCCAACCCTGAGGACTAAGATGGAATGCCTCTGTGCTAGTAATTTCACCAGGGGCCCTTGCCTTTGCATCTACTTACTAACGTTTTTATTTTCTATCACTCAAAATGTATAGGATAAAAGTAGACCACGTGGCCTCGCCAATACTCAAACTATCATAATGCTAGTGACACGATTCGCTGGTCAGACTCGTCGTAGCATTTGCATCTTGGCTAGGCTCCCAGTTGTCTTAGAAAAGAGCAGCTTGTTAAAAACGCCTGCCGCTCACACCTTACCCCACACATTCCAGCAGTTGCTAATTCAAACCCTTTCTCTTGACTGATGTGTGACTCGGGAACTATTTACAATGCCTACTTATAGCGGGGAAACCATCGAAAAACTTTATAATGACAATCAATTCAGTGAAGACAGACACAAATCAATGAAGTACTCATTGTTTTCTATCGACAAAGATTCGCGCCTCACTATCACTACCGTAAAATGGGGTGACTTTAGAATCGCGTGGCGATATTGATAATTTTTTGAATCATCTATTTTGTAAAATGTGTGGGTTATTATTTAGGTCTTTCGCGACATTATTTTCATATGTCTCATATGCGAGCGCAAAACAGTTAAAGTATTTTTAACAAAAAACCACTAATTTTTGACATGCTTCAGGGGTGACTTTGATAATTTGGTATAAACACAGGGATAATCAAAGTAGCCCCATTTTAAGAAACGAGATTTTAAACCACGTTTTTTTTTTCTTTGAAGCCTTCTACCGTAGTCTGCCTCTAAGTTACTCCAAATGAGTAGTCGCCAATATGATATTTTTAATAATTTATTTTACGGTTAAATGCGGGAGTTACAGAAGATTTATTTCTAAAATTAATCAAACTAACCCCATTTTAAGGTACTACATTTTCAAATTAGGTTATGTAGTAGTGTGGCCGAAAATTATTAGTTTCTGAGATATTCATAATTTTATTCTGAATTTTGGTGATTTTCCCATATGTCAATGTCATGAGAAATCCTTAATGTCTCGTTTTATTTCAGAAGTTTTTTAGTGCTATTTTACATTATTTGAATAATTATAAATCAGTGAAGTTATTTAAAGCATTTGCCCGTTTTTTATAATCACGTTTTTAAGTAATCACATACAGTTTGTTTCTCCATACTAGGTGTGTTTGTTTTTCACTTATTAGTAGAAAATAGAACTGTGTCACAGTGACGTTATGATTAAGTCGTAAGTAGTGTCAAACACTTTAATAATGTCACTGTGATACAGTTCTATGGTGCGTCATTACGTTACAAACGTATCATTTTACAAACTTTCATTTCGCAAAAACGTGTTTGCGCTTAAACCATTACATATTACATAGGTTACATGGGCTTATTACATAAGTTAAGTTAGGTTAGACTTTTGACCACATTAAATTATAAGCTAACGCGGTGGGAATCTCGTTGCGAAATGAAAGTCTGTAAAATGATACAGTTTGCCAAACGATGATTTGTTAAAACATTAATGACCCAAAACTAACTGCCGCACTCAGAGACGTCAATTAAATTTAATGCTTGATTAAAGTAGCTGCTGTCACTTTCTTTGCTATGGCAATAGAATAAGACAATATGTCACTAAACAAGCGTTAAATTTAATTGACGTCTCTGAGTGCGGCAGTTACTCCTTTAAAAATATCTAGACATACACATTTTTATCACGTCTAACTCTACAAGAAATTCGCACCAATACTATAATCGGTAATACTGCACGGGTGCGACAGAGACGGCGCGCTCGCTCGCTCTCTTATTGGTTTTGTTTTAACTGTCTTGCTATCGGACGGCTGGGCCACCCAGACGGTAGGGGTAGGGTTGACACTTGCGCTGAAATATATTTTTTCGCAATTTATACTGGGCCAAGATTCAAGGCGGTAAATACCATATCGTCTTTGACCAGGGTAATGATTCTTTCAAAAGCAAAGGTGAGCGAACACAGAAGTGAATGTCCAAGCGGCGAGTTTAAGTAGTCCCGTCAAAGCGAACAAAACACATTTCAGCGCGTGTATTCAATTTGGCAGCATGGCTTCTCGAACGTATAAGGCTGCCTAATTGAGAATGCATGCGCTAAAATGTGTTTTGCTCGCTCTGACGGGACTACTTAAACTCGCCGCTTGGACATTCACTCCTGCGTTCGCTCACCTTTGCTTTCGAAAGAATCACTACCCAGAGGGCTTATTGTCTAACGCACTCGCAATCACGGTCGTTTTCATTTAGAAAATCGAAGGCTTGTCTGCATACAAAATGAAAACAATTGCTCCACTTTGAAGCCGGTTGCGATTGCGAGTGCTTTAGACAATAAGCCCTCTGGGCCTCTATGTGGGCAGTAAAAACCATATCGTCTTAATTTGATATGTTATGGTATTGTTGTTAACTCGGCTGCCATTACTGTCAAGTAAATAAGAGCTATCAAAACGTCCAATATCATAACAGCTCAAAGACGATATGATTTTTAGCGCCTAGAATCTCGGCCCTGTTATCATATTGTCAACGTTTTGATAGCTTATATTTACAACAGTAGTGAGTATTGTATAGACAGTATAATGAAATGTGTGTGTGTTGTTAAGGTTTCCAAATATATTGTTTAGAATGTTCAAAAATGTTTGACCGGCACCTCGGTTTTCTCCCTCTTGTAGGAGCACATACTAAAAATTGTTATTTTGTTATCTGTTATTTCGTTCTGAAAGGCACCTATGGCTATTATTAAAAAAAAAACATGTCTTTCAAACACAAGAAATTAAAGAACCGACCACGGAATAGAAAAAACAGTGGAAGTGGCATGAGCTTCGTTTAGTATCAGACCTGTTGTCGCCAATACTCAAACTATCATAAAAACAACACGCCACCATGGAAAATGTATTTGGTGCGGCTATCGTTTTTACATTCCAAAATAGCACAATAAGGCATGCTTCTGGATTTATTTCCTATTTTAGAAATAATAAAATATCGAATTAAGCGATCGCGGCAAAAGTACGGTAGGTTATGCGGAACTCCGCATAACTATGCCACACGTTACACGCCCACTTGACACTTCTACTGTTTTTACTGTTCTGTGGAACCGACAAACGATTCATTAGTCACAACATTTTTACTCCTGCGATGTAAATACGTGTCGATAAAACAAAAACTCTAAATAAAAATTCACCATGAAAATCATCAATATACAGCGGGTAGTGATTCTCTCATAAGCAAAGGTGAGCGAATGCAGGAGTGAAGTCCAAGCGGCGAGTTTAAGTAGTCCCGTCAGAGCGAACAAAACACATATTAGCGCGTGCATTCTCAATTAGGCAGCCTTATACGTTCGAGAAGCCATGCTGCCAAATTGAATACACGCGTTGAAATGTGTATTGCTCGCTTTGACGGGACTACTTAAACTCGCCGCTTGGACATCACTCCTGCGTTCGCTCACCTTTGCTTTTGACAGAATCACTACCCAGTGTGTAAATGGAATACGAACAAACATTTAAACTAGACGTAGGTTATGGCTCTACATCTTATCTTATCTTATCTTACAGATGGGCCCTTTCGGATACACTTCGACCCTTTAGGATCTTTTGTGCAATCTCTTACACACTCAGCTGTTCGAATGTGCAGGTTTCCTCACGATGTTTTTCCTTCACCGTAAGAGCGTCGGGTAATGCACTTAAGTTAAAAAAACTCATTGGTACATGGTGACCGCGGGGGTTCGAACTCGGTACCTTACGATCACGAGTCGACCCCCCAAGCCACTAGGCCATCGACGCTCTTTATGGCTCTACAAGTCATGTATATGTGGAATTTCGTTTATAACTCTAATACATAGAGCGCAATTATTTTTAAAGGTTCCGAGCAGCAATGTATAGTGTAAACAAAGATTTAAATCTCAGTTAAGTGCAGGTTAATTGGGCTATTTTAGATATATTGCGTGGCGATTTAATTTGTATGAAAAAAAGAAATACAACTTATGTTAACGATACACATGTATTATCTATATATATAAAAGGGAAACCTGACTGACTTATATATCAACGCACAGCCGAAACTACTGTACCTAGAAACTTGAAATCTGGTACAGGGGTTCCTTTCATGATGTAAGTGAGCACTAAGAAAGGATTTACCGAAAATCGACCCCCAACGGGAAGAAATGGGGTAGCAGGAAAATAATTCTACGCGTACGAAGTCGCGGGCGTCCTCTACTGTTAATTAAGATGCATATTAACCGTCGTTAAAATTTACACACTGTAGATGTTACAAAAGCAAACCAAGAAAATAATAAACTAATATTTCTGCCTCCTGACAGCCCTAGTCCAGAATAATTACCAGCACACAGCGCGGAATTAATTTGTCAAAACATACATCGTCTGATGTCAAGCTTCATATCACACACACACACACACGTTGCAGACTAGACTTTTATTAATGTACTAAGTTAGTGAAGCGGTGTTGTTGGTAGTGAGTGAGTAGCAAAGTTGCAGAAAATTTTGACGACGTGTTAGCCTAGTTGGTACTTACCCTGATTACGAAGCTAGTGGTCCCGGGTTCAAATCCCGGTAAGGGTAGATATTTGTGTGATGAACGCGAGTGTTCGTTTCTAAGTCTTGGATGTTTTCTACGTATTTAAGTATTTATTTCTCTACATAAGTATGTTTATTGTTGTCTAGTACCCATAGTACAAGCCTAGAGCTTAGTTTGGGACTAGCTCAATTTGTGTGACTTTGTCCTCATATATTTTATTGTTTTATATCTATTTATTCCCAGAAGTTTTGGAAATCTCAAAATATTCACTCTGAACTTTCTGAAACATTTCGTTTTGTAGTTTAGTTTTATTTCGTTTCCGTATACTTTATTTTTGTGCTTGTATATCGACGTTTCATTTTTCTTATTAAGTAAATGGTTAGCCGGGGGTGATCCCTTAAAGGGATAAGTTCGCCTTTGTACATTCCTATTTTATTTCTTTCGTACAAGATGATGATTGATTACATAGATACATACATTTACGAGCATTGAAAATGTTCTCTTTCCATGCAAAAATTAGGTATGTTCTCAGAAGTTACCGAGAATTTCTCATTAACGATTTGAGAAATCTTTCGTCGGTACAGTCGGCCTATACGAAGCTGCACATTTTTGTAACTTGTCGCTTTACAGCCCGATTTAAATTGGTCGAGGACAGTGGCAAGTACAGTGGCAAGTACAGTGGCAAGGACAGTCCTTCACCAATGTAAATCGGGCTTAAAGGCAGAGTACAATGCTAGTAGTGTTATTAAATAAATAAATATAGACGAGGCTCTTTTATCCCATAATATTTACCTCAAGTTGTGGGACACCCTGTATATATCGCCGTTTTTACTGTATCGAATTTGTTAGGGTCTTAGAAAAGTTACGTAATCTATCTATCTATCTATATATATAAAAGGCAAAACTGACTGACTGACATATCAACGCACAGCCGAAACTACTGTACCTAGAAACTTGAAATTTGGTACATGGGATCCTTTCATGATGTAAATGAGCACTAAGAAAGGATTTTCCGAAAATCGACCCCCAACGGGAAGAAATGGGGGGAGTAGCGGGAAACTAACTCTACGCGTACGAAGTCGCGGGCGTCCTGTAGTACAGTATGTAGTCTTTATTGGAATGGGATGAAATTTGGAATACATAATGTAAACTCGATGACAATTCAATATTATGGTTTCATAGAGCTCAAGTGATAATGGAGTCATCACATTGGTAACCGGATCTCAGCTACTAAACATAGTCCCGCTTTTTCTCGATAAGGAGATTGTACAAAAAACTGTCGCCAACTTTTTTGTTGCCACATTCTTTCTTTGCGTTTATATCTCGATTACAATCTCAAGACTGCAATCTTAAGATTTCAAATTGACTGACGACGCGCTGGCCTAGTTGGTAGTGACCCTGCCTACGAAGCTAGCGGTCTTGGGTTCAAATCCCGGTAAGGGCAGGTATTTGTGTGTTATCTATATAACTATGTTTATCGTTGTCTAGTACCTATAGTACAAGCTTAGAGCTTAGTTTGGGACTAGGTCAATTGGTGTGACATTGTCCCCTGATTTTTTATAAAATGTTTTACCAAACCAAGCAGAAGAACAAGAGATTTCCCGACAAATACCACCATTTTATCGTTTAACTGTTAAAATATAAGATGGTGGTAGTAATTCGGATAGACCCTGTACAAGGTCCTACGCCCTACCACTAAAGCTAATAAGTTCGTGTAGAATCGTGTTTTAATTTAAGGCTAAGTCAATTTGTGTACATTGACGCTTCATCCAATGACACATATTAATATACCGAACATACATAGTAATGTAACTTGTTTTAAAGCCTTTTGTCTTTACGACAGTCCACCTGGCTACCTTGAGAAAGTCGAGATATATTGCGGATCGTTCGCAATGCGTGGGCGCAGGGGATTTCTTTTTATGTGTTTTAGTTGCACAGGGTGTTCGTTTTTAACACGATTAAGTATAAATGCATTTATTTATTGGGGATGGGTTACGGGATAGGGGGAAGGAATTTTCCCAGCTTTGGGACACTGAGAAAAATACATTTTCTTTGTAACTACTTAAGAGACTTACAGCATTGTGAAAACAATTTATCTAATTTATGTCTGCGTAAATTATGAAAGTAAATATTAGGGATTAAACGATGAACCTGATTTTGATGAAGTATGGTAAGTTAGGTCGTAGGCTCGTAGCTTTGTATCCAAATTCATGATTGGTTTTAAACATAATATATTGTGGATTTAGACGAAATGTGGCAAGTACTTCATCGTCTTCATGTCCAAAGGATTCTTTTTATCCCGGGATTTTTTGTAGTTCCCCAGACGATAACATTAAACTTTTTAAATTCTACGCAGGCGAAAGTCACAGGCAAACTTTAGTTCTAAATAAAATGCATGCAACAATATGATATACTTAATTCCGTCTACTCTTATACGGACTAAATAAATTCCAAACACCCTGTACCCTATACAACGATTGACAACTATATCGCGTCGTGTGGGGTCTATAGAGTCATCAGCCCACGCTGCCCACGCCGCCAGTCCCACGCGTGGGCGGACGGAACACGGAAGTGTTATGATGTTCGTCGAAACGTCGGTGTCACTCGGACTACATAGCAAAAGAAAAGCGCGGTATTACAAAAACAATGGCAGAAGTTTCACTGGGGCTCTATTCTAGGTGGTATAAACCATATTTCCTTTGACCTGTTATGCCATTGTTTTTGACTCAGTCTATTACTGTCAAGTAAATAAGAGCTATCAAAACGTTGACAATACGATAACAGGTCAAAGACGATATGGTTTTTATCGCCTAGAATGGAGGCCCTGGGTATTGATTCTCTCAAAAGCAAAGGTGAGCGAATGCAGGCGTGAAGTCCAAGCGGCGATTTTAAGTAGTCCCGTCAGAGCGAGCAAAACACATATTAGCGCGTGCATTCTCAATTAGGCAGCCTTATACGTTCGAGACGACATGCTGCCAAATTCAAAATGCACGCCCTAAAATGTGTTTTGTTCACTTTGACGGGACTACTTAAGACTACGCCGAGCGCACAGTGGCGCCCTCATCACTATTATTGTGTTTTCTAATAAAATAAAGTATTTTCTTGAAATCGGACGATGCTTTTTTGTAGAGCAAGTAAAAACACAATTTATGGGATACGTAACAAACTTTGATAACAATTACCGTATGAGTAGTCAGCTTAACGGGAAAAGGTGGCCACTTTTTTCCGTTAAGTTGATAACTCAAAGGTCAATTGTTATTAAACTATGTGATATGTCCTATAAGTTGTGTTTTCATTTGTAGTACAAAAATGCACCGTCCGATTTCAAGGAAATACTTTATTTTATTAGAAAACACAATAATAGTGATGAGGGCGCCACTGTGCGCTCGGCGTAGTCTTAATCTCGCCGCTTGGACTTCACTCGTTCATTCGCTCACCTTTGCTTCTTGAGAGAATCACACCCCTGTTGTCTTACCGACTTACCGCCGTGCTCATAGAAATTTTAGAGACAATTAACTTGTTCGTTTTCAAACTTGTGTATAAAAATTCATTAAGGAACGTGTTAATTGTCATTAACTGACTTTTGAGTGCGGCCGTTGATGTCACTTCTGTGCTAGGACAAGAAAAACAATATTGATGCCTTTTTCTAGCTTAAGAGCGTCGATTTGTTATGTCTTGTCAAGCGAGAGCTACTTAAACGTTTAAAATAAATAGCAAAAAGTTAAAATTAATTTTTACGCAATTTAATATGTCTAAATTAAAAAATAAGCAGAACGTTTATTGCAGCGTTTGTTGGTGTATTATTTTAATCACGAAATAGACTATTGTTTTGTGGTAATAGCATTTTTATTGGAAATTTTCAATTACCGTTATTTTTAAAATTAATCACGTCGAAATTAAATTTAGGTATTTTAGTTTAAACTATGTACCTCGATTAATTTAGAAAGACACATTATTTCTGACTTGACAGATTTCATTTTGCCATTGACGATTATCTATTCATTTTTCTAGTTAAGTAATATTAGTTCGGGCTTCAGGCGCGTTGATATTACAATATAAAAATAAAAGGTTAAATAAATTTCAAAATCGAAAATACGAATAGAAATATTCAGACTATTTAATATCAAACAATAGGTTATTGCTCAAAATGGTTTTTAATTAAACTTCATTGTAAAACGATATTTTACTTCAAATTTAACTCGTAGGTACTAGATTTAAATAAATTACAAAGTACAAAAACAAAATAGACGAGTAGCCACTAATAAATAATCATTAAGGGCCCAGCTTTATCTGGATTGACAAAACTGTCCTATACCGATTTATCTGAAGCAGACTTATACAAATGGCGCTATTAGACCAAATCAATCACGCGCCATCTTATCGTCCTGACCGTGTAAAATTATCTTTTTTAAAAAAGCAAAACGTCAAACCGATTTGTCAATGGCTCAGAGACAGTATCCATAGCTCAGCGTAATTAAAAAGTTAATTGGACGGCCATTGAAGATCGTTGGTTTTTATGGCGGATTTTTTTAATGTAGTCAAGTGTTGTGATAGTGTAGGATCCCGTAGGGAGATTTTTACAGTTGTTTGGTTACAAAAATGTCCTAAAATCAGTCAGAGGGCTTATTGTCTAACACACTCGCAAATGGTTTTGGAAATCGAAGGCTTGTCTGCATACAAAATCAAAACAATTGCTCAACTTTGAAGCCGGTTGCGATTGCGAGTGCGTTATACATTTTTAATTAAATCACAAAAAAACAGGATCTTTATGCAAGACAAATTTTTACGGGAACAATCGGTGGGCGAGTCCGACTCGCACTTGTCCGGTTTTCGTTGTTTTTTTAACTCGTTCGCCATTACTGTCATGTATCATCATGTAAAAAGCAATATGGTTTTACGAGTAAGAATGAAGCCCACGATGGTACACCGATCGAGTAAATTGTGCGAGACTTTAACCACGCGATATAAGTATTAAGGTCTTTTTCTTTGGAATTACTATTGATGTTTTTTGTACAATAAAGTGTTTACATACATACATAATATTGTAATTAAGTATTTCTTAAAAGCTAGTAAGGGTAAGGTAGTAACAATCTATCGTTAAAAAAACCTGCGTCCTCTTTCCGTCAATAGATATCTTTGTTTTGAGCTAACATGTCAAAACACGGTGACAAGAATAATCCAGAACTCGGATCTCGACCTACATTTGCAGTTTAAAGTTCTATTAATTATCTATATTTTTAATCTGTGGCACTAACTTGTGGAACTATGGATAAAATTTTATTCGTTTTCTAATTAATAAGTCAGTAAATTTGGTAAACTTTAATAAGAAAGCGGTTATAATTAGAATCGTCGTTACAAATAATAATAAGCTCTACTTAATTAACTTTAATAGTTGCAAGAGTGACGTTGTAGTAAAACTTTCTTAATTTTTTATAATTAAAACTTAAACTAAAGATAGTAAAGGTGAAACTGCGTATAAACGCTCCGAAGTTAAGATTACCTACAAATAAACATAAATATCTATATAATATATAAAAGGCCGAAACTACTGTAACTAGAAACTTGAAATTTGGTTCATTGGTTCCTTTCATGATGTAAGTGAACACTAAGAAAGGATTTTCCGAAAATCGACCCCCAACGGGAAGAAATGGGGGGAAGTACGCGTACGAAGTGGCGGGCGTCCTCTAGTGTTCATAACTATCTTCAGAAAAAGTCATGGTTTATTTAGTACTTATTTGATTATAATACGCGAAAATGAATGCAGTTCGTAAAGTTTCAGTTGTTTTCTAATCATGTATTGTATTGTATAGGTATAGTATGGACTCTAAAAAGTTTGAAACAGAATTATCGAAGTTTAAAGTTCTAAATTGAAATACAACCTAACAATTTTTACTAAATTCCAGTCTTCCAACGGGCAAATTCCTTCAATCATCTTAAAATGACATTCACATGTAGAAAGAACGTCAACAAAACACACAAACCACACTGTTATGAAAATTAAAGGCGTATTTTAATCCAAAACTCAATGTGTGGTCCAATAAATAACCTAATAAAATTCATTTTAATTGCCTTCCCGCCTAAATCAAAAGACGCTGTCAAACTGACAGCGAATTTGGCGCCAAACGATGCACCTGTCAAACTCTTTCATCTAGTGCGTTCTCGATTAAAACCTATTTTTAGAGGCGTTTAGCATCCTAATGCTACGTTTAGAGGAACTAAATTATGTCGCAGACGTATTTATACGACCGTTATGTCAAAACAAAGTTATGGTTTCACGTTGTTAGTATTAATTTCTCCTTATTTCTAAAGCTATTAGAGTCACAGCTGTTTAAATTTATTTTCGTTGGTTGGTCTTAGTTACGGAATTTGTCGAGTAATTTCTTTTCGTCACAGTTTTGGGTGCGTTCATTTTAGTTTGATTCAGAGGTGTTTTTTATATGTTTTGGTGTTAATCGATCCGACGCCGCCGTGGATGGCTAATTTAAGATTTGACTTGAATTGCGTTTGTACTTTTTAAATGCTGTTTCATGGTTAAATTTGACGTTAAAAACACCGTTAGTCTAGTTTTGCTATGTGAATTTATAGCACAATTCTTATCTTTACTAGTATTATGAATGCGAAGGTATGTTTGTTGGTTTTTAGGGTTCCGTACCCAAAGGGTAAAAACGGGACCCTATTACTAAGACTCCGCTGTTCGTCTGTCTGTCTGTCGCCAGGCTGTATCTCATGAACCGTGATAGCTAGACAGTTGAAATTTTCACAGATGATGTATTTCTGTTGCCGCTATAACAACAAATACTAAAAACAGAATAAAATTAATATTTAAAGGGGGCTCCCATACAACAAGCGTGATTTTTTTGCCGTTTTTTGCTAATGTTGTAAAGGTAATGATACGGAACCCTTCGTGCGCGAGTCCGACTCGTACTTGGCTGGTTTTTTTATTTACAATTCAATGTCTAAACAGATTCAACTTACAATTTTATACCTACAGAGACAAGTTTATTTTTTATTGATGTACTAGTTTCTGCGTGCGACTCCGTCTGTATAAATGGTATTTATCACTATTCCTTATCTATACTAGGGTACTTTTTATCCTAGAAAATCGAAGAGTTCCCTAGGGAATAGCGGTCTTGGGTTCGATTCCCGGTATGGGCAAATATTAGATTTATTATTTAATTATTAAATAGTCTTGGGTGTTTTCTACGTCTTTCTCTATATAAGTACTAGCTGTCCGCGCCCGGCGTCGCCAGGGTGTTTTTTTTTTTCGTACAAACCTTATGAAAAATAGTTTACGACCTATTCTCAAACCTACTGAATATACACACAAAATTTCATAAGAATCGGTCGAGCCGTTTCGGAGGAGTTTGGTTACAAACACTGTGACACGAGAATTTTATATATAAGACTAGCTGTCCGCGCCCGGCGTCGCCCGGGTGTAATTTTTTTTTTCATACAAACCTTTTGAAAAATAGTTTACGACTTATTCTCAGACCTACTGAATATACACACAAAATTTCATAAGAATCGGTCGAGCCGTTTCGGAGGAGTTTGGTTACAAACACTGTGACACGAGAATTTTATATATTAGAAGATAGAAAGAAGATGTTTATCGTTGTTTAGTACCCCATAATACAAGCCTAGACCTTAGTTTGGGACTAGGTCAATTTGTGTGAAAACCCCTTTAAATAATTAATCGCCTATTTTCAAACACATCGCTCGTGAGTATAGTAAGTGATTGAAATTACGAAATATGGCTGTCACAGGCATCATCTTAGAATAACCAGAGTATAATGGAGAATGCACGCGCTAAAATGTATTTTGCACGCTCTGACGGGACTACTTAAACTCGCCGGTTTATATAAACTGCGCTGCATTCACTCGTTCTGCCGACCGAACGCCGTTTTTAAGAGAATAACAACCCTGATACCCATTAGTTCTCCATCCTAGTTTATGATTAGTTCAAGGCGTATAAACTGTCAAATTTATGATGTTATTGTCAATGTGTTGACTTAGCGGACTGCGCGTGAGTTCAAAGCGCGCCGCTCGACGGTGGAATGACAGCTGTCAAAACAGCCAAGATGGATCGCGGTTCGAGCCCGGATTACCACGCATTAGTCACTAGTTCACTACTGGTGTTTAGAAGTTTTAGATCTGGAGTAACGGAGCATTAATGAAAAGCAGGGGCACGTTTTATAAAGCTACAAGTTACAATTTTACAGGCCTAAACTGGCAACACTGCTCAAATGGCTGGTTGTCATTTTTCGAGGTTGTGTCAAATGGAAACTTGTAACCTGTAAATTGTAATTTGTAGCTTTATAAAACAGGCCCCAGCAGTCGCATTCTGGGGTTACCATTTAGGAATTTGAAAAGTCCTGACAAAAGCCTGACATTTCGATAATAGTCCGGGTTTTTTACTCACAAAATGGAAACATTAGGTATTAGGTTAGTTATAAATTTTATTTTTAGATAAATGAGAAGGTGTACTGCCTTTTTGCCAAATTATGTTTCGTCAAATTTCATTTAGCAATCAACGTTTCGCCAAAGTGTTATTTGGCAAATTAATCCTCGGCATAATTTTACTTCGTAATTTTTTCATTTCGCTACATTTTTATATTGTAAAATTTTACTACGTCAAATTTTATGTGGTAAATGATTTGCTAGGGCAAATAACATATTGTCAATTTTTATGTGGTAAATGGATCTTGTATGGATTCCAAGAGCTTATATAATATTTTCAAACAAAACTGCTCCCAGAGATAGGTAGGTTAGGGTTCTTTTTTTTATGACCCTAAAATTGAAACTGCTCCCAGTGATAGGTAGGTTATGGTTATTTAAATTAAGCTAAATTAAGCTATGCCAATCAATACATTTGACGAAAACATAATTGACATCTAATAATACCAGGTAATAATTTATTTGTCTAACAATAATTTATCAAATCATTAGTTGGGAAATGATATCAGTGCGAAACGTTGAGTTGGGAAATGAAAATTTGACGAAATGAAAATATGGGATACGTAGTTTGGGGAGATAAGAATTTGCTAAATAATTTATATCGAAACATTAGTAAACCAAATGAGAAGTTAATAAAGATTATAGACTTATTTGATATTACTTAATACAGGGTGTTAGGCAGAAGGTTGGACAAACTTCAGGGACTAACTCTGTAGGTCATACTCATCAACTTTTATTATGGGACCAACATCACGATTTGGATGTTGGTCCCATAATAAAAGTTGATGAGTATGACCTACAGAGTTAGTCCCTGAAGTTTGTCCAACCTTCTACCTCCATCTAATAAAAAAAAACCGGACAAATTAAAGAGCCGGACAAAGTCCGGTAGAGAATATTTAATAAGGTTCGTATGAAAAAAAATTACACCCGGGCGGCGCCGGGCGTGGACAGCTAGCAACCGTATAAACAAGTGTGTGAGAAAAATACAGTTTTTTTCATTAGTGAAACAATCGCGCAGGCTTAATTGACGTATATGATTAATCATTCGCGGCTAACGAATAGAATATCGTCGTTACAAACCGGAATATCATATGTCACGGGTATAGAGTAACGTGTTCAGGACGCACACCCGCTGGGGGCGGTGGCAAAAGCTTGAGTAACGGCTGACTCAAAGTTATTTAATGACGATTAACTGCCGCACTCAGAGACGTCTTCAATTTAATGCTTGTTTAGTGACGTGTTTTCTTATTCTATTGCTATAGCGAAGAAAGTGACAGCAGCAACTTTAATCAAGCATTAAATTCAATTGACGTCTCTGAGTACGGCAGTAAGTCGTTCTTTAGTGATGATTTTACATACATAAGTTTGAATAAGGAACGAGTTAATAATGTCTTACTGCCGCACTCACGTCAATTTGATTTAATGCTTGATTAAAGTTGCTGCTGTCACTTTCTTTGCTACAGCCATAGAAAAAGACAACACGTCACTAAACAAGCATTAAATTTAATTAACGTTTCTGAGTGCGGCAGTAAAAGGTGTAAGTATATAGTGTTCAAACCAAAATTGTCTAGATCTAGAGGGTCTAATTAAGATGTACCTATAACGATTAAGTTAACCATTTTCAAAACCGACCAAATGTATAAGACATACATAAATAGGGCCTCTACCTATATTCATCGTGGTAAAAACAATATAGTTTTTGACCTGTTATCGTATTGTCAACGTTTTGATAGCTCTTATTTACTTGACAGTAATAGCGGCCGAAAAACAAAACTATAACACAGGGCTTATTGTCTAATGCACTCGCAATCTCGATCGTTTTCATTTTGTAAAACGAAGGCTTGTCTGCATACAAAATGAAAACAATTGCTCCACTTTAAACGTGCATTAGACAATAAGCCCTCCGGTCAAAGACCATATGGTATTTACCGTCTAGAATATGTAAAAATATAGTTATTCGAACTCGTGTTTAGTTGGTTCTGCTGATTATTTGTACCTACGTAAAACATATGTCAAACGGGGTCTCTATTGGATCGCATACATTTTTTACGCATAACGTATCTTTACGTATAAAATCGTTTGACCTAAAACGGTTTTTACAATAGAAAACGTTTCATTTTAATTATTTTAAAAATCTAACTTAACCTAACCTAACCTAATCTACACAATACGTTTATTAAATCTTGAAATGTCAGCCTAAAGGGTGTTTATGCGAAAAAAATATGCGTAAAGATACGTTATGCGTAAAAAGTTTATGCGTTTCAAAGGGATCCGTGTCAAACGATAACCATACACAAATACACAACGCCAACTGAGCCACCATAATCGTCGCGAGCCATTTGCTCTTGCGCATGTGCAGTGTCCGGTTACTTCGCGGTGGTTCTAAAAATTAAGTCATCACTCACACGACTTGTTGCCTTCTTTAGCATGTCCGGACGGCGTTATACCACACGCACCAACCTATTGGTTGTTATTAGATAAATTTACAAATAAATCATTTGAATTTGAAATCATTTGAATTTGAAATACTTCGAATACACAATGATAAACATCCTTAGCCTGTACGTGCAAAATGTGGTTATAGAACAAGTTAAAAAAAACCGGACAAACCGAGAGTCGCCCACCGAGGGTTCCGCACATGACACGGTTAACTCAATTCAGAATTTGCACCGCCGCCGTTCCTTGCATAAAGACCCTGATTTTTTTGTCGTTTAATAAAAAATTTACGGATTTCAGTTTTTTTCCTATACTTGTAGTAAAAGACGGTGCTACTTGCCGAATTTCATAGTTGTAATGACTAGCGTAGAGGCATTCCATCTTAGTCCTCAGGGTTGACAAGTCTTTGCAGTTTTAGGATTGCGGTCTTGAGATTGATTGTCTGTGTGCTCGTTTGCCTTCTAAAGAAAACAGAAAGCCAAAAAAAGAACTATATCAGGAGAAAAATTTACACAAATTGACCTAGGTCCCAAACTAAGCTCTTAACTATGGGAGGTACTATCGATACTTATGTAGAAGAATAAACACTTAACCCCTTCCTAATAAACGTTAAGTAACGTTGGTATAGCTATACAATGTTTTGCCTTATCTGTCAAATACAAATGTCACAATGACAGATAAGGACAAAACATTGTATAGCTATACCACCACTCAACGTTTATTAGTAAGGGGGTTAGATACATAGAAAAGTCATAATAAATAAACAAATATCGATGGACGATCTCACACAAATTGACCTAGTCCCAAACTAAGCTCTAGGCTTTTACTATGGGTACTAGACAACGATACACATATTGAAAAAAAAGTATTTAGATTCATATAAAAAAAACTCGTGCTCATAATAAAAAAAATAGAGGCAATCTCACATATTGACCTAGTCCTAAAAACAAATGTTTGCCCAAAACGGGATCGAACCCGGGACCTCTTCGAAGGCAAGCATCGCTAACAACGTACAGTCGGCCTTATAAGACGCTGAACACTTTTGTACCTTGTCGCTTTAACGCCTTTGACAGATTAGTGCAGAAGTTCAAACATGGCGTTAAAGTGACAAAACGCTAAAGTGTGCAGCTTCTTATAACGCTGACCGTACCAACTACTAGCGTCGTCAAAATTTCTAATCAACAAAACTCCATACATTGCATAAACCGATCCAAACTCTTTTATAATCCTTATTTTGACAGCCAGCCTCAATGGAGATAAAAAAGGGTGGGAGGGAGACGATGCTATACGCGGGACGGGGACGGCGCTAGAGCTTCTCGCTGGGTGGCATAGTGACTCAAGCCGTAAGTGATGGGTAGCTAAAAAGGCTTAAGTGACTGGATTATGGGGTCAGGGTTCCTTGGATCATAGTGAACCATTTTGTAGGACAAATTGATTATATTGAAAAATGTTGCCTTTGGACAACGCCTCGGTTATTTTAGGTTAAAAACAATAGTTTTTTTTAACGTTTTCGCCGTCAACGAAGTGAAAATTAGAAAATGGAAAACAGTTAGGTATATCTTCTTTTTTTTAATAGAGATGAAAAACGTTCGTGATTGCGAGTGCGTTAGACAATTGTATGAGATTTTCCTTTATTAAAAAAGTGAAACATCTGACGTTTGTAGTTTAATTAGTTACTCACAGGAAATATTAAAATATCTGAATATTAAACCAGATTACATGGATATTAATATTCCGTTTACTTTCACTTGCCCAGATAAAAATCTTGCGCTTTCATTGATAAAGATCTTCAATTTGACATCTGAGGAATTCATTTATTGCTGATATAAATATTTATTATTATGACTTCTAACCAATTAGTAAAATGACAAGGCGGTATTGTTCATAAATTTATTATTTATTTCTATTTTTAAGAGGTGGTAGGATCTTGTGCAGAGGTGTTAGGTATTCTCTTAAAAACGGCGAGCGTACAAAACACATTTTAGCGCGTGCATTCTCAATTAGGCAGCCTTATAACTTCCATCGTTCCACAGAAGCACTGCTGCCTAATTGAAAATGCACGCGCTAAAATGTGTTTTGTACGCTCTGACGGGACTACTTAAACTCGCCGGTTTACATAAGCTGCGCTGCGTTCACTAGTTCACTCGTTCTACCGACCGAACGCCGTTTTTTTTTTTTTTAATTTATTGACTAAAATAAGAAAACATGAAATTTTACAAAAATAAAGCCCATCCGTGCAAAACCTAGGGTAGGTTTATTTGCCGATGGGGATTTGATGGTTTGAGAATAAAACCAATTTGTAATATTTTAACTGCGTCTAACTTTTCTAAGCCCTACGGAACCTTCTGATCTCCCTCCACTCTAACTTACCATATTTTTGTTACTACTCTAAAGTGTTAAGATTTGGTTTGTTGTTGCGTATACCGTATGTTTAAGTAGGTCGGTATGGAAAAACATTAGTTTGAAAAAAAAGGTGTTCGGTAGCTACTGTTTTGGCGACAATGTTAGATTTTTTTCTGAGTGTTGGGTACTTGTTTTTTTTTAATTTATTGCGTATTTCCGTGTGATTCTTTTTTTAAGTGATACGTTTTGAACGGTTTAAGTATAAGAATAAAGAGATTATCACGTACCAACAATTTAAAGCGAAAGCGTTTTTTTCTAATGTTATGGAGAAGACGAATTAGTACACACACACCTGCCCCTACTACACCATCCTGACAATGACAGGTGACAGGTGACATTTCAGTGTACATAGTGCAGCTTATATGAATCCCAGTGATGTGGAAGATTGATAACTTTGCAATGTATAGTAAATTGTCACCTGTCACCTATCACTGTCAAGATGGTGAAATAGGGGGCTGATGGTAAGTCACATCTGAGACTCAGATATTTGGTTTGTTTTTTTAATTCTTTATAAGTTATTTTTATTTGCAATTGATGACTTATAGGTACAGTCAGCATCAAATATATAGACACAGTAAAACTTTCAAAAATATGTAAACACGACTCTGCCGCGAGGGAATAAGGATGTATATATATTTCTGAAACCTTGTTAACGTATATATGTTTATGACGCTGACCGTACCTACTTGTTGGTTAGAATGACTTCATCCATGTAGTTAGTTCTTTATCGCCATTGAATTCGAGCGGAAATAAAAGTGTAAAAAAATAGTTTCATTACGTACAAATATTTGCTTTTTTAATCATTCTTCTGATTCACTAAACTTAAAAAAAATTACCCACTTTCGTTCGAACGCCCACTGAATCCAAATTCTTCAAACGTTACTCATAACAACATCCATTGTTTTTCGAACGGAAGTCGCCGATAACGCGTGAAAACATTGCGAGTTGCAGTATTAACCCTTTGATGCCTTTGACTCGATATGGGGTCAATTTTCAATATTATTTAGTAGGTTCGGCATTGAATGTTACTAATGCTGATTGAAATATAATAACAAATAGGTATAAGAGATATTATAATATCGGTCTGCACACGTAAAGTTCGGACCGCGGGAAACGGTCTTAGGATTGCGATCTGAAGATTGTAGTTTTGAGAATGCAAATAAATATCAGGTAGTATAATCTCACAGAAATTGACCTAGTCCCAAACTAACCTCTAGGCTTGTACTATGGGTACTAGACAACGATAAACATATTTATAAGAAATAATACTAAAATACATAGAAAATACCAATTTTTTATGAAATAATACTAAAATACGTAGAAAATACCTAAATCTCAGAATAATACACTCACGCTCATCACACAAATATTTGTCCGTAACCGGGAATTGAACCCAGGACCGCTAGCTTCGTAGGCAGGGTCACTACCAACTAGGCCAGCGCGTCGTCAAAATATGGGTCACAGATCCCACTTACCAACATGGCTGCCTTTATTGCGTGACAAAGTTTGTATAAGGCATCCGTCACTTTCTGACACGTAAGTAAGTACGAGAGTGACGGATGCTTTATCGACATTTGACACGCGATATAGACGCAGCCATACTAGGCCCGCTGTTGTGTATTCGTCCGCCTTCCCCATAACTTATGTAAATATATATATGTATATATATATTAAATTATTGTTTATATTTATATGTTCTTCTAAATCAATTTGCTTACTCGATGCACAACCTTTCACTTTTCTCAATCTTTCAAGGGTTAGATGGAAGAGATCCCTTAAAGGGATAAGTTCGCCTTTGTACTTATTTTTATATTAATTTTATTGTTTTGTTTTTTTCTTTTGTACAATAAAGTGTTTACATACATACATACTTAAAAAAGTCATTAGCCAAAATGAACCATAATACTTCCATAATACTAAGTATTTGAGTTGAGTTCTAAATGTGACTTCCTGATAATTTAAGCCACTTCCAATAAGGAACCCATAAATAGTAACAAAAAAACACTAATACAGAACATTCACGAGCTATCTCGGACAGACAGACAAACAAAAAGACAAACGGAGGATATCTCAATTAGTTCACACAGCATAACCTTTTAATAGATAGCTACTTGCTTAACGAAAATGAACCTAAAAGAAATTAACATACATCTCAAAATATAAACGACTAAAGCTTTCAAATTCCATTCTTAATCCTTTCTTAACAAACCAATACAAAAGCAACCTTATTCTTTAAACTATACAGTTCAAAAACAATTATATCTGTGATATTAAAGTGTGCCACAATTTGATATGCAAATTTGATTCATATTACAATGAGATAAGGTTTACATCGGTTAGTGTAATGGAGTAGAGTAGAGCAGTCAAGCTTGAATGTTTTGGTGACATGCGCGCGACGCACAGTTTGAAAACATGTGGAGTCGCCTTCATTTAAAAATTATAGTTAGTTATTTCAAACGAAAAGTGCAGTTATAATTATGTGAAGATGTCGGTAAGGGCCGCCATAGATGCAATGTAATCAGATTTGTTTTAGCTAGTATTAAGACGACGCCTACGAAGCTAGCGGCCCTGGGTTCAAATCCCGGTAAGGGCAGATATTTGTGTGATGAGCGCGAAAATTTATTTAACTTTATTACATTTGTACTCAAGCCTTTCCCCTTGAAATATCGACAAACATTTCATCGAAAGCTAATTTCTGATGAAACCTTATAGTTTTCAGGTTATACTAAGCATTCGTTACGTAGGTTAGGTTAGGTTAGACTTGTGACCGCAAAAGAAATAAATCTCCAGCACGTGGAAATGTATGTATGTATGTATGTAAACACTTTATTGTACAAAAAACATCAAATCAAATACAATAATTACAGAGTTGTAATGTACAAAGGCGAACTTATCCCTTTAAGGGAAATGCCTGTTGATGAAATGAAAATTCGGCGAAGTGAAACGTTCTATGAAATGTTTCGATATTTGCAGCCTTTAAAGTATATAACCAACCTATTAAATCTATTACCCATTTTTTCTAACTATAAAATACAAATTTAAAAAATATATCCCAGCGTCTCCATGCAGTTCTCCCAGCGCGGGCGCTTGGGTGGCCGACCACCCGCGCGTGTTTGCCGACTTAGGCGCCGCGTGCGCAGCTCGAAATAACCGCGGCCGAGGACGGGACTTACCCTCGCCTACCCCAGTTTCAGGGTAGTTTCCAAGCTGAATGGAGTGACCTTAGTCATTACAATCATAGCCAGAAAAAAAAAACTGACTATTCGATATTCAATTTTAATTTGAACACGGGAATTCTAATACGAGGTTCGTATTAAGTGATATTGAAGTGGCTGAATGGAGTGACCTTAGCCATAACAATCCTGATCTGGGAGCCGATTCTAACACCATAATACCTAAGGGATCCTTCACAGAGTAAACGCACTGCGTTCAATACAGCTTTGTAATTGGTCCTTTTTGACCGACCTTTTGTTTATGAGACGATTTGAACCACCCTGTGCGTTCGTGAGCACTGTGAGACCTCATAGTGACGTTTGTGAACACGGGTGTAATTGTATTGTGACTAGCTTCTTCCAGCGACTTCGTCCGCGTAGAATTAGATATTCGGCAATCCCACTGTTGCAGATTTCTATTATCGGTATTCCCTCGGATAGTTTAAAATTTAAATTTGTAGCCTATATGTTATCCAGGGTGTAACCTATTTTCATTCCAAATTTCATCCAAATCCGTCCTCCCGTTGCAGCGTGAAGGAGTACTAAACTTACACACACACAAGCACAATCTTTCGCGTTTATAATATTAGTGAGATGAGATAGAATCTAACCGATATTGATGTTAACAGCTCCTACTGTCAACTGAAAAGAGCGATATGTTTACGATATCGGAGCAAGATGGGCTGATACAATGTGGAATACAGGCGTTAGGGTGCGGCTCCACTGAGTCGGAGACGAGCGGAGCGGAGCGGAGTTTTGCCAATATTAACCAATAGAAGGCGCATGCGGTCACGTCGAGCGGCCCTTCCGCACCTTAGTTTAGATTCTATTGGTTAATATTGGCACAGCTCCGCTCCACTCCGCTCATCTCCGCCTCAATGGACCCGCAGCCTTAAAGCAACAAGATACAAAGTGATCACTTACTTACGACATACAGTGTTTGTCTTGTTATAATTTTTTCCTTGTCACCATATTCCTTACAAAAGAGTCATGTAGCTAACTTGTCAAGCAAAGGGTCATAGGTTCGAAACCGCGGCAGGCCTCTATTGTTACAAACTTGTGTTAGAATTTTTTAATGTATAATTAATGACTTTTTTTTAGAAGCGGCGTTAGTTTGTATATTAAGTGACAGGTTTTTAGTTTTTCTCCACTGTACTTAATAACTGCGCAACTTAAATAGATAAACTTTTCAAGATTTTAAAATAGCATTAATTGCTATAGGATCTATTTGTAGATCCGTTGATTCCCTTTATTCTACTGGGCAAAACCATATTGCATTTGACATGTTATCGTATTGTTTTTAATTTCACCGGCTGTCTAAACACAGGAATACCAAAATGCGATCACCAGTGCTTGATAGATTATGATTATATCTCTGTTAAAATAACTGCAGTTTGACCTTCTATTTGACCGTCAGGCCAGCCAGCTTGGTACAAACTCTTGCAGTTTCTGATCTCCTGGTACTAGAGCGACTGAAAACCCTCATCTGGGGTCCACTACTCCCGGTAAACCCTTGCAGTTTCTGATCTCCTGGTAATAGAGCGAATGAAACGCTCACCTGGGGCTCCATTCTTCTCGGTAACCCCTTGCAGTTTCTGATCTCCTGGTACTAGAGCGACTGAAAACCCTCATCTGGGGCTCCATTCTTCTCGGTAACCCCTTGCAGTTTCTGATCTCCTGGTACTAGAGCGACTGAAAACCCTCATCTGGGGCTCCATTCTTCTCGGTAACCCCTTGCAGTTTCTGATCTCCTGGTAATAGAGCGACTGAAACGCTCATCTGGGGCTCCATTCTTTATGGTAACCCCTTGCAGTTTCTGATCTCCTGGTACTAGAGCGACCGAAAACCCTCATCTGGGGCTCCATTCTTCTCGGTAACCCCTTGCAGTTTCTGATCTCCTGGTACTAGAGCGACTGAAAACCCTCACCTGGGGCTCCATTCTTTTCGGTAACCCCTTGCAGTTTCTGATCTCCTGGTACTAGAGCTACCGAAAACCTCATCTGGAGCTCCATTTTTCTCGGTAAAACCATGCTATCGTTTTTAATTCGGCCACCATTACTGTTAAGTAAATAAGAACTATCAAAACGTTGACAATATGATAACAGAGGGCTTATTGTCTAACGCACTCGCAATTACGATCGTTTTCAAAGTGGAGCAATTGTTTTCATTTTGTATGTAGTCAAGCCTTCGATTTTCAAAATGAAAACGATCGTGATTGCGAGTGCGTTAGACAATAAGCCCTCAGGGTAGTGATTCTCTCATAAGAAAAGGTGAGCGAATGCAGGAGTGATGTCAAAGCGGCGAGTTTAAGTAGTCCCGTCAAAGCGAACAAAACACATTTCAGCGCGTGTATTCAATTTGGCAGCATGGCTTCTCGAACGTATAGGCTGCCTAATTGAGAATGCACGCGCTAAAATGTGTTTTGCTCGCTCTGACGGGACTACTTAAACTCACCGCTTGGACTTCACTCCTGCATTCGCTCACGTTAGCTTTTGAGAGAATCAATACCCTGGTCGAAGACGATATGGTCTTCACCGCCTAGAATCTGGATTCGAACCCACGACCATAGTAAGAAGGCGTGTAGCAACAATGAACCACTGAGTTTATATGTATGTTACAGTGACACGGTACGGAAAACTTGTGACTCATTTTAAATTCCACGCCGGGAATCGAACGAGGACCACCCGCAACCGTCAACTAATTAAGACATTATGGCATAATTGCGATGGTATCGCATTTTTAATTGGCCGCCATCTTTGATCCAGCATTTACATGTTACCAACATGGGAATTACTTTTGCGGTGATCATGAAAAAAAGAATTGCTTACAATATGTTAGTGCCAATGTTATAATCATTAATTACATATTTACATTATTAAATAGAATAAAAACAACTTTAAAATGGCGACCTCTTCTTTCAGAGCTGATATTTCTTAAACGGCTTAACCGATTTTCATGAATCCTAGCTAAAAACAATCCAGATTAAATTTGCTTTCTTTTAAAAAAATCCGCATCCAAATCGGTCCATCCGTTTGGGAGCTACAATGCCACAGACTTCTTAAGTCGGGGATTAAAAAAACACTATAGTTACACTGTACAAATTACAGTTACTTCAATCGTGCTATATGGATGACAATCTTAACTGTCATTCAATTCAATTAAATCTCCCACAGACCCCGTGTTGTATGCATGTCAATGTTGGTATGAATTATAGTTGTGTTGGTAGACAACACACAAATTTACAACGCGTCCATCAAGTGATTTAATTATTTTTAAGCTCACATAAAACATTTATTTTATTTAAACATATCAAAAACATGAGTAAACTGGCAGTTTATCAATAAACTCAGTGTAACCACAAGAAATAATTCAAAACCGCGGCTTCCGAACGTTTGATCTCGCCGCTGGCAACCCCGAACCTAAATAAACATTACCTTTAATTGCCACTAACGATTTATTATATTGTAATTAATTAACTTAACACACACAAAAAAGAACCATAATCCAAACCATTAAAGTCTAACTTGAGATTAACGAGAAACGCTAAAATGAATGCGAACGGCCTCAACCTGAAATATTTCTTAATTAAAAAAGCAACACAGTTCAAATTTCGATTTTGATTTTCGAATTTGGAATAAAAATTCGAAATTTTGAACGGGACGTTTGCATCTGACCTCGGTATTTTACTACACACAAATAGAACTCTAAGCGTTCGCTTTCAAGACACAAGTTCCATTGTGTAGCCTTTAGGTTCTTTATCAGCTAAGTAGTAATAATGGGTTGCTTATTGGAGGCAAATGTCTTCATTACGGATCGTCGTTGGTGGCATGTCCGGTTTTATAAAGAGGCTATAGCATCCCGCCAGACAGTTTGAAGAATTTTATTAGAATTTTAATTATTAACCAATCGGACATAGACGTAAAATTTTCTATGCTTTTTGGTATGTTGGCAGTTTTAGTTCTGCGTTCATTTTTTAACAATTGTTTCACAAAACTAGTAAAGTTTTGAACAAGGTTTGGCCAAATCAATGAGATACGTAATTATTACGTAGATGACACGATTCTGACGTAACATTTAATGAAATAAAAATTCCTTTGGTAAATTGTTACACGTGATGCACGTAATGCCATACCAAATATAATTACCGCGATACCTAAATTTACACCTGCCTACAAATTATATACTTCAATTAAAACTTATTTACTTTGTAATAAAAAGAACCTTTAATTACTGTTCTGATTTTTTTTCCGTAAAACCAACATACAATTACGTTTTACAGCCATAATTCACCGAAAAGGTCGCTAATAATTGTCTCTGACTCAATAATTGACGTTCCCTCCACGCCAAACATGACACGTTAAAAAACCTGTTCTTTTTTTTAATTTGTGATAATGAAGGACTTACGTGTGAAAATTATACGTTGCGTTTTAATTGAAAAAAGTAGGTATAGTGTTGCTTTGATAAAATTTATTTTTATTACATCGATTTTATTACATTTTAATCAAACATAAGTTATTAGTTAGTTAGTATGTGTTTGTCAAATCTTGCAAAGTCAATTCCCGAGGCCGTATTAAGAGATTTAAGAGATGTCAAAAATGACCAGTTTTAGGTAGTGAAAGGGACCGATATATAAGAATCCTATAGCTCTATCTCTCTCACTGAGTCGAACGTGGCAGTTTTAAGAGTAGCCTTTGATTCCGCATTGGAATATGATATAACTTGGTACTTACATTATAAACACGGTGAAAATGCAATTATGTATATATGTTTTCTAAGACACGATATGTTTGTATATATGTTTTGTATATATGTTTTGGTGATGGAATCAAATACATTCCTAAAACTGTCACTCGCGTTCAAAATACATGTTTTTTTTGTGTCACTTGTAGTGAAGACCATTGGACCCGTCAGCTGATGTGAAAAGTTTCATTAAGGCCCTGTCATCCCGGCTCATAGACGCCTCCGGAGATCCTAGAGCTGGTGCTTACCTCTCCCAAAGGATTGGGCTAGCTATCCAGAGAGGTAATGCAGCCAGTGTCATAGGGACCATGCCGCGAGCGGACCTGCTGGTGTTCTTTTTATAGTTGTGTTTGGATTCTAATTATTTCAGTAACTTTTAGTTAGTTTTTATGTTACTTTACTTATTTATAATGCGAGAATTTGATCAAAGACATCAAAAAAATATGATAAAAGTTGGCAAAGAAATCTTGTTTCAAAAATGATATTTTTAACCAAATCTTTATAATTATGTTGTTTTTAAGATAGGAAGTTAATATGTTTTCTTTATCACCATTTTATACGAGAAACCGGTTTTAGATAGGCGAAATTTAAAACTTGTTATAACATTAAATATGTTAATATCAATTCAGCCATAAATAAATAACCGAGATGTGTTTAATAGCTTCATTATTCTGCCATCTTGGTTCTATTGGGCATAGACAAGATATTTTGTTTTTACGTATTTGAATGGCTAAGTGTTTTGATGGAGACATTTAGCGGTATGTTTTTTCTTTAGTTTATAGACATATAAACTGTATTCATTTTTTACTTATTATTAAACTAAACTTATTTTTAAACTATATTCACTATTTAAATACATCCCGCTTTCATTCATTCCTAGAGTGGAGTAGGCAGTAGACAGAGAGAGAATTACTAACAATTCTAAAATTCTGTTGTTAATTCTGTAACCACATTTTGTTTACTAGGAAATTTGATAAAGAAGCTTTCATGCTGAGAAGGAACGGCCACATTCGACTAGTACATGCTTAAATTTGTGACTCACCTTAGGTCCAAAGTCAATCAGACATTCTACAGCAATAAGGTTGAGTTTCCTATAAGTTACAAAATGACTTTTGGCATCTCTAATGACATTGACGACTTCAAGCACATTGTTTTTGAAAACAGTCTGAAATATACGTTACCGTACGGAGGCATAACGCAGGGTAGTTTCCTACTATAGTTCTTTATACTTCTGTACCTTTACCATGAGTTAGAATTACCGTATCCCTAGCGAGTCGAACGCTCTGTCCCTCAGACTCTAGAAGAATGCTGCGAGTTTGTGAGGGACAGAGCATTGGACTTGCTAGCGAGCACGGTAATTGTATCTCATGGTAAGGGGAGGTACTGTTTCATTTCTACAAGGTTTTTTTAGATACGTATCAAGCTAGTTTTGAAAGCTGAATAAAGAATTTATTTGAATTGAATCAATGACGTCGCTTTGACTTTACTTCGATTGAAAAAAAAGTTCGTGCACGTCGTACAGAGCGCCGAATTTACTTTCTCTTTCAGTTGCGATTGTCAACTGGTTTGTAGGCATTTAGCAAAAAAAAACTTGGTGACTGGTGGTACTACCATATTCTGAAGTGGCAACCACCACGGAGAAGTTTTTGTGTAAAAATTGAATTTAATGAAGCCAATTTCACTCGGAAACGATCCTCATTTTATCTAAACTCTTTTTCTCTAACTGTTATATACCTGTCAGCGTATTTGACTTAGGGCCGAGTTCACCAACCAATTGAACAGACGGTTAAGTCTTAATCAGGTGTTAGTCAATACATTTGACAACCGTCAAACCGCTAACCGTCCGTTTAATTGTTGGTGAACACTGCACTTAGTGGTTAGTGACCTTGCCCGATTAACTAGAGGTCCTGAATGAGTAACTTCCACGGAATAGAAAAAACAGTGGAAGTGGCATGAGCTTCGTTTAGTATCAGACCTGTTGTCGCCAATACTCAAACTATCATAAAAACAACACGCCACCATGGAAAATGTTTTTGGTGCGGCTATCGTTTTTACACTCCAAAATGTTTTAAAAAACAAAAAACCGCCTTCAAATACGCATTTATTTTGTGAAGTTAGATACGTGAAAATTGGTATATACTATATACCTACTAATAAAAATAAAATTTATAGCTTACAGCGATTTTGGAAAAACTACCCCTAAGGGATAAAAGGGGGATGTAGAATTTTATATGGGAGTTCGTCATTTTTGTAGCTAGAAACGTTAAAATTGGTGTTATTAAAAATAAATACTTTTCGCGATTTTGAAAAAATATTCCTAAATAGTTGAAATGGGGGATAGAGGTATGTATCGAAGTTAAATAAACTAATAGCTATGAGCTATGATAATAGCTATAATGTACTGGGAGTAAGTAAAGTTGGTTAGGTTAGGGTAAAGTATTTTTTTTGACCATCCAGAATCCGAATCGGCTTAGTAAGGTTAAGTTATTTCTTGACCACCCAGTACCGAAAATTAAACATGTAAAAAATGTTTTAAAAAACTAAAAACCGCCTTCAAATATGCAAAAAATAACTTCTACTACTAGGTACTTAGTAGTAGGTACCTATCCTATTAGGTTAGTCTAACTGAAGTCGGCTTTTTGTTGAAAATATTGTGGTCGCCGACTTCAGTTAGACTAACCTAATAGGATAGGTACCTACTACTAAGTACCTAGTAGTAGAAGTTATTTTTTGCATTTTTGAAGGCGGTTTTTAGTTTTTTAAAACATTTATTTTATTTTACACTTTTTAGTGATCATAATAAGCTTATGTAGTCCCACTTCTTAGTTGATATATGAAACTTTAAGACATTTCAAGCTCGCCGCAAGCAACGCCGCGGGAAAATCATAGTCATTTTAAAACAATTAAATGTGCTTCGTTGTAGTCGCTCAACTATCTTAATCGAGATATCTTATCGCCACCCTTGAAATCGGTACCGTTGAGGAGTTCCGGTGGCCATCTGTGGTCTTCATCATCAGTTCCGCTTCACCAAGTGACACTTTCTGAATGCAAATGCTACGCTTGTTACTAAAAATACTAAAATTGCTATATGTTTGCATACAATATTTGAGGAGTTCCCTCAATTCCTCACTGATCCCTTCATCAGATTCAGATTTGCTGACAATGGGACCAACTAGAAAGTATACCCATTCGAACACCGAAAAAAAAATTCAAATCGGTCCAGTAGTCTTCGAGTAATCGGGGAACATACATAAAAAAAAAAAAAAAATATTCCGACGAATTGAGAACCTCCTCCTTTTTTTTGAAGTCGGTTAAAAATAGCACAATAAAGCATGCTTCTGGATTTATTTCCTATTTTAGAAATATCGAAATATCAAAATATTGAAATAAGCGATCGCTGCAAAAGTATGGTAGGTTGCGCGGAACTCCGCATAACTATGCCACACGTTACACGCCCACTTGACACTTCTACTGTTTTTTCTGTTCTGTGGTAACTTCCTTGGTCCATTTGACACATAAAAAAAACTAAATTACATCAATTTGAACCATGGACATTCTGCGACATTGTTTCACGACCGTTATCCTAGCTATGTATTAAAAAAACCCCGGATCTCCTAACCAGGGAATAAATTAACCTACGACCCTCGGTTTAGAAGGCACGTGGCATCCCCCTGTCTTTTTTTAAGTATTAAGTTCGCTTGTATTACAAAAAACGTTGCCGTACAATCCATGCATACCAGAGAATTAATGAACTTATAGAGCGGAAAGTTATATTACATTGTTACTTTTTTGTTTTCCGGTAACTATGTTTATGGAAATTCCAATTTTATTTAATTAAGCGGAATTCCAGTACTAAAAACACCCAAAACTTATAGGCAGATGGCTATTTTTATTTGAGACACGAAGTAGAAGTATCTACTAGTGGTGTTTTTAATCTTTATTGTTTTTTTTTTCTATCAAAACCGCGTCGCGTTCTTTTGCGTGACTCAATTTTCACTTTACTTTTAAGTAATACAATTTTTTACTCTGTGCGCACAACTTTTATTTTTTCTCTGGTCTTGCTCTTGAATTAAAAAGCGAAAGTGAAAATACCCCTGTCTCTTTCGTTTTTTAATTTCTTATTGTCATCGTCTATGCGCATAATCCTTGGGGCCTTTGATAATAGAATTGTCTTTAAAAATCTAAGTTCCAAGTTATGTTACCTCCATCCCTTTCTCTTAAATTGGTCTTGAATGATGAGTAAGAGAGAGCTAGGGCATCAGAAGAGTACACATAAAGTTTTTTTTGATATAATCTAATCTAAGAATATTGCTCTTCGCATATTTTTTTACCTTACATTTACTTAAAGTTGGTTTTTTTTTTAAGGCGTTTAAATTAGGGTTACCTATACACGACATTATTTTTTGAAAAGAACAAGGAGATGGATTATTGTTAGTCCAAGCCAAATAAATGTATAAAATAATTATAATCAAACGCGAAAAAGGATTTCAAAACTCCTTTACCATTTGCTAACTCGAAAAAACTATTAAATAATTAATTAATTTGTATAATTGGCGCAGTCCTCAACGGGTTTTTGGATGTACGGATATTTTTTTGTGGTTATGTGTTTGAAATCATGAATGTTTAAAAATTTCTTTATTTAAAATTTTGTCATCAAAATTGTTTTATTTTAAGTGTTCTAATTGTGTTTTCTCTTTTGTTTTAGGACGAAGTAAGTACGGGACCTCACGGCAGCCACGTGAGAAAAATCCATTTAATTTAAACATTTTGTTTTAAATTGGCTTTTTTTAATGTAAATTCCATGCCAATGATCTTGAAATATTTTTCAAGCCCCTTGCATAAACATAAAAAAACTACAGGTACTTCGATAATATTTCATTAATTACAACGTATTTTTAATGTTTATCCAAGAATGCTATAACCACAATTTAAAAAGGGTTTTGACTAAAAAAATACCTCCAAAAAATCACCCGCTGGTTTTGTCAAATTGACGCAAACATTAATATTGTCAAAACTATGACAACCCACCCGTAAACCGTCTTCACACTGTCACAACAAAATTCTTTAAAAAAAACAAATTAGACACCTAAACGGGCATTCAAACACCCAAAAAACTAACAAAAAATTGTCTATGGAAACACTTCGAAAAAATACTGGCCGTTGACCTCTGTCGATCCATCATAGATTTAAAAAAGTTAAGGCAAAAAAGTGTCATTCGATATCACAGTCAACCTAAAGTATGCTTTAGTATTTTTTAACGAAATAGACAAGTCACTTTATAAAGTTTTAGGGAAATAAAACAAGTTTATACCACACCGAAGCTTTTGAGATATGTCTTTTTACTATAAGCAATTTAAATGAAAATTGTTACCACGATAGTTAAAATATTTGATAGTTATTGTATAGGTACCTATGCATGTGTATTTACAAATATTCGTGTAACTCTGATAAAAAAAAATATTAGTTTCACTTACCTATATTTTTTTGTTAAAAAATCTATTGTACACAGCGAAATTATGCTTCAAATACGTACAATGTTATTGAAAAAAAAAAATGGCGCTGCAAACAAAAACGTAGAATAACCAATGTATTTTCGCATCCTAAAGTTTCACTCTACAAAGGTCATCCAATAATTATTTCGCTTTTTGTATCAAGAGATTTGGGTTTTGTCGATTATGACATTTTTATGGTTTACAATTAATTTCATACTGGATGCAACACCAAACGTCAACGTCATATGTAGACGACTTTTTTTTGTAATTTGTCGCTGCAACTCTATAGACAATTTGTATGCCAATTTAAACATGGCTTTATTTTGACAAGGTACGAAAGTATTACACAATTCAGGGTTACCATAGCAACTAAAGCAATGCGGTTGGTAAAATGACAAGAGTGTTTTATTGACAGTACACATAAGGGTCAAATTTAAACAATTTCTAAGTAGGTACACGTCAATGACGATGACTTTGACTATCTAGTTGCAACATGACTTATAAATGTGTTTTTAATAACATTATTATCGTATAGTTTTCGATTTCCGTTCAGTTTTTATTTTTAATTACAGGTCATCTCATTTTAGTCCATTGAAATGTTATTCTGTCAAATCTAGATGATGAATTGGTCATACAATTGACACTCGTCAGCATCGTGCAATTTTTTAGCGATTGACATAGTTTTAGTTTTACTTTTGCCAATATTCGGGGCTAAGTGAGTTCAGAGGAACATACATTTTGTTTAGTATATTCATAAAAAGTAACTTAACAAGGCTTAACAAATTACAGTCGGCTAAATAATTAGTCTACCACATTTCGGTTGCATTCCGTTTGCATAACGAATAAATGCTTGAATTGTCTACTTTAGTGACATAGTGTCTAAATTGAAAAGACCTCTTACTTGGCCAACTGTACCTTAATAACGTATTTTATTGTTAGAATGAGTTTGTTTGTTGTCTGCATTTATGTTGTAAAATAGGTCAATATTGGGATATAAACATGTTTTTCCACAGGTAACACTCAAATTTTCACGAAGATTTTACCACTGGCCACACCGCAACAAACCCATCAGGCAGTCGGTGAAATATTTTAACCAATTTTAAATTCGGAACGTTGTTGTTCGACCGGACACAACTGAATTGGTTAAGATATTGCATCGTCCGCTTGCAAGGGAATATCGTCGAGGGACCGCCTTTTGTTTTGTGCCTCTTTTGTGTTATTTTTATTTTTGTGTGTTATTTTGTGCTATTTTTATTTTTGTGTTATAATTTTTGTGTTTTTGTGTCATTTATATTTTGTGTGTTTTTCATTTACTGTTATTTGTGTGTGTTTGCTTCTGTTTGATATTTTATTTGTGCTTACACTTACATGTCCTGGTAAAGAGCTAGTATGCAAATGTAAAAGAATTTAAAAATAAAGCTACTTTTTGATTTATTATTCTTACTTTCCATATTAATGAGTATTATATATACATATCGTTGGACTATTCTTCATTGTTGAAAGATCTTTATTTAAACATGCTGTTTTAAGTTTAGTCATTATTACAATTATGTTCTAAATGTTAAAATATGGATTATAAATTTGAACTGTATTAGAATGGAAGTAATGAATTCGGCTTTTAATTTAATTTAAAAAGAGATATTTTTGTTCTCTTTTTCTCGTTTATCTACATTGCATTCTAGCTTCTTTCCATGCATTTGTTCGTTGTGGCAAAAAACACACAATAATTTGTGTTTTTGTGCTTATTGTGTTTATGTGTGAATGTTATTTCTAATTATGTGTCTATTTATTGCAACTTTGTATTTTTTTATATTTGTTAAGCTTTGTTACGTTACCGGTAATATCTAGATTTCATCAAATTAATTAAGTTTTAATTCAATAATCTGTGGTCATGTTACAACTAAAAAAAAATATTATTGCATATAATTATTTATAAAACTATCGAACGTGTTATAAAATCAATAAAATAGGTTAAGTACCGGACAAAACAATGCGTCGAAAACGACTAATAAATTTAATTGGATATTATTTATCCTTAAAACCGTAAGCATCATAAAAAAAACATAAGACGTAAGTGCGAGAGTGACAAATGCTTCAGGAGCTCTATTATACTCGGAAAACCCATATTGCTTTTCACATGTTATAGCCGCCATTACTGTAAAGTAAATAAGAGCTATCATGACGTTGACAATACGATATCATGTCAAAAGCAATATGCTTTTACTCAGTAGAACCTAGCCAACCTTGTCTCCTACGTACAGGTTACCATGACAAGCTATGAACTAGTTTACGGTGAGAGAAAGGGACAGCTGCATCTGCAATAGCTTTGCCCTACTCTCCGTAACCAAGCATTTGCATTGTGGAACTTAAATTGAGAAGGAAGACCGATGAAATGACTAGCTTAGAGGCATTCCATAAGGTTCTCGAGACCCGTCTTATGGTCGCCTTTATCGCGGTGGATAAAGCATCTGTCACTTTCGCGCTTACATACTGGTCAGAAAGTGACAGATGATACCACGTTTATCCACATTGATGAACAGGACCATAATAGACCCGAGAGTTTGGCAACGGTTTCTCCAAAGATTGCAAAAGTCTAAGGGCATTAGGGCCCACTTACCATCTGCCCGCTATTTCACCATCCTTAAAATGTCAGGTGACAGTGACAGGTAAAATTTCAGTATACGGTGCGCCAAAGTTCATCTGAAATTGCAACTCCGATTATTAGAACTCCTAAAATAAAAAAATTATACCGCTGGAACCGTAAACTTTTCAAAAGTTCTGAAATATTCAATGTGTAGATAAGCCTAGGTTAGGTTAGGTTTGATTTATAAAAATCGTGAAAAAGTAACAGTGCTGAAAAAAATACGGTAGGAGTTGCGATGATTATGACTTACAATACTTTATGAGTAAAAATAATTAGACGAGCCAATATGGACCCTTCAGTATAAATGGCGTAGCTTATATGAAACCCAGTGATGCATCAGCGAGTTAACTTTGCAATGTATAACGAATTGTCACGTCACGTGTCATTATCAAGGTAGTGAAATAGAGGGCTGGTTTTTATGGAGAAGGTAAACAAGCACAGACCACCTGATGGTAAGTATGATCTACTTTTGCAATCCAAAGTCTGCAAATGCGTTGCCAACCTGAGTACTAAGATGGAATGCCTTCATCCATTCTCCGTTTCACCGGTTGTCTTATTCCCACACCAGAGGGCCCTGCCAAGATGCAACTAGCGTTTCTATTCGTTTCGTTTTTAACCAATCGCGTCACTTGTAGATGACGTGATACGAAAAGTCACGTGATCTACCAGTGACGCGATTGGTTTAAAAACGAAACGAATAGAAACGCTGGTTAGCGTAATGCATCTTGTCTAGCGCCTCAGAACAACAATGCGATTGCTGCTTGACGGTAGGTTAAATGATAAGATGGTGGTAGCCATCCAGAGTGACCCTGCACAAGGTCCTACCCACTGTTTACTCGGTTGCCTTCTACATCCCATAAAGTCACACGGGATTGTTGAGCCACTTGCTGCTTCGTATTTTGGCCGTGTAATGCAAATTTAAGCAGGCTACTGACACACCTGCCGCAGGGGCTATCTAGGAAATTGACCCTGCCGCCCTGCTAAGTTGCCCCGTGTGTAGTGCGATTTTGGTAATTTCTCAATTAGCGGGCCTGATAAAATATGGGTAAAGCATCCGTCACTTTCGTACTTATATAAGTGTTAGAAAGTAACGGATGTGTTATCCACATTTTATCACGCGATTAACGCAGCCATATTAGGCCCCCAGTTCGTTGGCGACCGCCGCGCGAAGTGCACATGTGTGTCACTTACAATGGATGATTTTGTAACCATTTCTTCACCTGGTATCTCCTTTTTTGTGGTAACACCGCAAAAAGAACCAAAGCCAGGATCGTTTGAGGATTCATAATACTGGCGCCATTCTCAACGCGTGTATTCAGCGGAATGCGTTCACTCTCACACAGAATGGCAGGCTCGTGTTTAGACACAACTCCTAAATTGCTACGACTACTTTGCATCCAAGATTGCCCCTGCAGCAGGTGTGGCAGTAGCCCGCTTTAGTCAGTTATGATCGTAATCCTCTATGTATTGCTAGGCTGAATTATGAAGAGTAGCAAGTAGCTTAACATTACCATATTGTGACTGTACGTACATAGCTATGTCATGGTAACCCCTGAAACCAAACACCTGGGTCCTCCCATCCTATTTCTGAACTGTTCCGTCTGCCCAGGTCCTCGCACACGCCGGCCCAAGAAGCCCCCCGGGGAGGCCCCCCCGAGCGACGAGAAGCGCCCCAGGACTGCTTTTTCTGGGCCCCAGCTGGCCAGGTTAAAGGTAACTTCCATGTTTTTTTTTCATGTTAGTGTCCAACGACACTTAAAACTTTATAGTTACCTACTGATCTACTGTAGCAGCTTAAAAGATTCAGAAATTAGGTGGCACGGGCACTTTTACACGACAAAAATCTACCAGCGCTTCCCAAGAGGCACTCCTCATGGTTCACTAATGTTTCACCGAAATACGTTTGACCGAATGAGTCGTTTGGCAACTGCTTCATTTCCCAACCCACTTATATTTCTGTAACTGTAAATATTTCAGATTTTTTATAAAAACTAACCTAACCTGACCTATAGGGTCTACACAATGGTACAAAAATAAATCCTGAAATATTTGCAGTTACAGAAATATACTTAACCGGGTTGGGAAATGAAACAGTTGCCAAACGACTCATTCGGCCAAACGTATTTCGGTCAAATGAACGGACCCCAGTGCGTGTGCTACTCTTACATCTGAAAATTTCCGACGTCTTGTGTGAATAATTCGGAAAGTTCGCATCGACCGCAGTCATTGATACTCTTCTCTTCAGTCTTCTCGTGACCACGATCATTACATAAACACCAAAACATCCAGGTAAAAATTAGAGCACCTTACAGCAAAATTTAACCTCAAATTCCTCCACAGCACGAGTTCGCCGAGAACCGCTACCTGACCGAGAGACGACGCCAAGCCCTAGCAGCTGAACTTGGTCTAGCTGAAGCCCAAATCAAGATCTGGTTCCAGAACAAACGAGCCAAGATCAAGAAAGCTTCAGGACAGAGGAACCCCTTGGCCTTACAGCTGATGGCTCAAGGACTGTACAACCACAGCACTGTTCCATTGACAAGGGAGGAAGAAGAACTGGAGATGAAGGCGAGAGAGAGGGAGCAGCAGAATCGGCAGTGATTGAAGCGTTGAGGAAGACAAAAGTAGGTTTGGGTTTAGGCTTAACTAAGGGTTGTTATGGAATGCATTTGAAGTGCAAACCGACGGAAATGCGTATGATTGCGGAGCAGTGAAAGTTTCCTTAAAGTGAGCTTGGGATATGCCGCGTAAATCGAACCACATCTTTTATACCAGGTATGATATGAAAACGTCCTCTTGACGCCATAACTTTTGGGGAGTTTGGGTAATGTACCCTACATCAGTGTATATTTGATGAGGATTCTTGGAGCTGAGTTGTAGATTTTTTCCTACCTTGCAGTTTGCAAGTAAGTGGTCTGTCATTGAGTTGCAACTGGCTTGCCACCGGCTTCAATCCAGCTTGTAGCTGCCTAGCTGTTGGCTTGCGTGTAGCTGACTTACAGCTGGCTTCAACTCTGTTTAACGACCGGTGTTGCAATCCAAATGCATACTATTTATTTCATAAATCAGAAAAACACTTCGTATGATAGGTAAAAATATTGCCATAAATGATATATAGAGAATTTCTAGCCCAAAAATAATAGTCTAGTTTTGTCTTCCTAAATGTAAAGTTAGTTTTAAACACATTAGAGAATTTGCATTTGTAGATTTTGGACACAATAGTTTTACTTTATTAACCCAAACCTTAGCGGGTCATGCAACGAGATATAAAGTATCCCTCACCGCGTCTCTCTCTAGTTAGTATGGAAGAAATAAGATAGATATGTCAAGCTTGCTAGGCCCGCAGGTTAACCCTTGATCCTGTGAAACGTCTAAATTTATCAATATTTTGATGGTACTCTCATATTGTTTATTGTTCCTAAATATTAGTGCCATGACAGAATGGACTTGATAATAATACAACCTCTGGTCCGCTTCGCAAAGCAAAACTATGGATGGAATGCTACGCATGGAAACTACGCATGGAATGCTGCACTCTCAATCAAAAATGCGAGTGACCGCGCATATAGATGCTACGCACCAAGAAGTTAATATACTACGAAGATTTCAGAGCAAACTTTAAAATGGAGCTAGAAAATATAGCCTTGAATTACATCACGCATGATTTGCATCTCTTTTCTTTGGAATGGAAAAATAAAATAGAAGATGGTTTTATTTCTTTTCTTCCTCTACGTAAAACTTACGTGGCGTAATTCAAGGTCATTTTTTATATCTTCAATTCATTGTACGCAATGTACGCATCGCATTCTACGTAGCATTTAAGCTTGCTACGCATGTATGCGTGTTTGTGTTCGTAGCCTGACGTCACTCACATTAAGCGAAGCCTGTTGCATATGCGTAGCCTGCCCATGCGTAGCACTGGACCAGCTGGTTATGGTTGCCACACACTCGCCAGCTTTTTGAGATAAAGCTTTCAATTAGACCTAATGTGCTGTATTTAAGGTCCATTTTTAAATACGTGAGATTAGGCTATGCGAGTGTGAGGCAATGAAAAGTAGCATATCTTTTTATAAGGTTTTATTCATGAACATCTTGACACGTTTTTAAGTCTTCGTCGTATTCAATTTACATAATATTACTTGTATTTCAAATTATATTAAAGCGAAACAACAACGATAGATGGCGCTAGCATACCCTCCGAGTATGAAAAAGTAAGCGATCACTAATTTCGTGGATCTTAAGTAGGGTCTTGGTGGCATAATTGGTAATGCGCCTGCATTGGCCCGGATTGCCGGAGATGTAGGTTCGAATCCTGCCTAAGACCGACGAAATTTTTTCGCTTTAATATAATTTGAATTACGTACAGACGTTTCTGTTAAAATTAAAAAATGATTACTTGTATTGATTTGTTTTTTTGTTGTTTTTGCCACTTGTTGATTGGTTAAGTATGTCAAATTTTCCTAACATTAAGGGCCGTGTTACAAAAGCTCTGCTGGCGATGTCGCATGTTATCGTTTTTCTTGATTATTGAACTGAATTTGATTGAAATTCTTAAATTTATTTACACTGGGGATCTAGTAAATGTGTGTGATAATAATGAAAAACGAAAAATCGGCTAAATTTTGTAATATACCTCCTTATTGACATTATAAGTGGACTAGTTTTTTCATGATTTTTGTTAACTGACGAGTAACTGTATAAATATTATATAAAGTGTCTAATAAAACCTTTTCCTAAATCTTGCCATAAAAATGGCGTTGTAAATAAATAAAATAAGTTAAAAATAATAATATTAACAACGTTAGTCGAATAATGTCCCACACGATTGTATAAAAATAATTAACTTTGTAAATATTATATTTAATTAAGTTTAAATGGATAATTAAATTAATTAAGTTATTTATTGTGCAATGTAGCAGTATTAGAAGACGAGAATTGACAAAAACTTGATGAAAATTAAAAAAAAACACCAAAAATACACTTCACCTACAAACGCATTGAAACTAAGGCAATTTCCTATAAGGCACCACACTTAATCCCGTCCGGTTTTAGTGTGACCTAATTCGTACAATCTCTAACATTTCAGTCATTACCAGCTACGCACCGCTACCGCTTTCAGTGCGTATACACCATTGAGTTTCTTGATATTTTAGCTGTATTAATTTTTTAATGTTTCAGTTTTAACTCGACAATAGTTTAATTGATTTTATTTAATAAGTAACTGACTATGTTTTTTATTAAGATGAAATAGATTAAAGGATTGCTTCATCAAATTATTGTCAATTCAAACTCATAAAGTAGCAGTTTATAGGAAAAATATTATTAAATGAAGTTTAAAAATATTTTTGTTTTATTCTCAATTACCTTCAAGCGATATGGTTTTACCCCGTAGAATAAAGGCATTGTACAGTCCACTTTAGTACCTTGTCACTTTAGTCGATCATAGCATTCATATATGGCAGTTTAAACATGACATTAAATAGACAAGGTACTAAAGTGTACACATATTTATGAAATCCCGGAGTAGGACATCGAGTACTTTTAATCCCGGTATATCGGTTAATTCCCGACGGGAATATAAAACAAAACATTTCTATGCAGACGGAGTCGAATGCAACAGCATTTTTGGGGTTTCGTACCCAAGGGGTAAAGACGGGACCCTATTACTAAGACTCCACTGTCCGTCTGTCTGTCTGTCACCAGGCTGGATCTCATTAACCGTGATAGCTAGACAGTTGAAATTTTCACAGATGATTTATTTCTGTTGCCGCTATAATATCAACAAATAACTACTAAAAACAAAATAAAATAAACATACAACAAACTTAACGTGATTTTTTTGCAGTTTTTTGCTCGATATTAATAACGGCAACAGGTAGACGCTTGAAATATTCACAGAATTTTTAGTTGTATATTCACTTTTTTTTAAATAAATTAAATATTTAAGGGGGGCTCGTATACAAAAAACGTGATATTGTTTATAGATAATGGTACGGAACACTTCGTGCGCGAGTCCGACTCGCACTTGGCCGGTTTTTTAAATAACCCTAAGACAGTTCACCCTAAACAACAAACCCCCACAAGTGTCCAAACACCCTTTAAAAATCCCCTTAAAAATACAAAATTAAACTTTCTTCGAAATCGAACTGCATTCCTGATTCGCGATGCCGCCGCAAATATTCCAATAAAACCCCCCCCCCCGTATGTCTGTCAGGCCGAAGCGAAAGGGTGCGAGGGGCCAAACGTTTGTTAACTTTAATAGGCATTTTGATTGGAGGGTTTGTTTTAGGTTTAAAAATAACCAATGAAATGTTTAAATACTTTTAATAATTTCAGTTTATCGCTGTTCTCTTGGAAACTTATTTTCCAGCCGGGTTGCGTTTATATCACGTGTCAAATGTGGATAAAGCATCTGTCACTCTTGTACTTATTTACGTGTCAGAAGGTGACGGATGCCTTATCCAAACTTTGTCACGCGATAAACGCAGCCATGTTAGGGCCCCTGGATAAATAAGTAGATGCTCTGTGTGTGGTGCCGAGTTTAGAATGTTGCCACTCCATGTCTTCCCGTGGATGTCGTAAGAGACGACTAAGGGACTAAAGGCTGTGTAGTGCTGTTAGGCGATGGGTTTGCAACCTGTCACTAATACGCTGGATACCATCTTAGCCTGGTTGTGCAAATTGTGGTCACAGAATTATCAACAAGTTTTTGGAGTTGTTGGTGAGTCTGTGGCTCTGCCTACCCCACTCTGGGAATGAAGGCGTGAGTTTATGATTGACTGATTGTGCTCTAAGTCTGCTTCTGAGGGGATCCCCTTGAAATATCGACAAACATTTCATCGAATGTGTCACTTCACCGAATTTCATTTCATCGAAAGGTAATTTCTGCTGAAACCTTATAGTTTTCAGGTTATCTTAAGCATTCGTTACGTAGGTTAGTTAGGGTGGATGTGACCACAAAAAATAAGCTCCAGCACGTGGAGATGCCTGTCGATGAAATGGGAATTCGGCGAAGTGAAAAATTCTATGAAATGACTTTCGTTATTTCAATGGTAAACCGCTTCTGAGTAAGAGATTTTTTGTAAAACAATTCATGGCGATCGGTTTAGGTGTTTAATAGTGAAGACAAACAGATGAAGATGTTCTGTTTTATGTCTGAACTGCGGTACAGAGCACTTACAGAAAAAAGTCTATTAGATAAACTGTACTTTACCTAATAAAGAACTATAGCGTCGTTTAAAATACATAAAGAGCAAATTCGATATATGTAAAATAAAAGTAAATAGTAAATTAAAAATAATAATTTTCTCTTTAATCTGAAAATCTAAAAAGTCTTTATTGTGTACTTACGTAATATACACATACTTCCATCAAAATGCCACCGAAATTAAAACACATGCCGTACTTAGTCATTTTCTTAAAATTCATCGTCGATACCTAACGCTGTGTTAAACTTACAGGCAGATAGATCACGTTATGATGGCGTTAGCTATAAGTAAATTTACAAACACCCCAGCACTAGGGGAGCAATGAAGTAAGTATTCATTTCTAAACTTGTTAAAATGAACTGTCGCGGAGGAACCGATCGAGAATCGGCGAAAAAACAGTTAATTTCAAACGTCGTCGAGCACGCATTCCTCGCGTGCCGGGTGCCAGGGTTTACATGGAGCCACCGGAATTAGAAAATAAATTTCGGTGTTCTCTTTGCTGGAGATAAAAAATAAGGTAATAGGTAGTTTACTAAGGGCTGATTATTCAATCCCCAGATAAAACTATCCGTCAGTTAAATGTATTACTATCCTTTTCTGAAGTCATATGAAAGAAAAGGACGGAGCTTAAATTTACCTTCCGGATAGCTTTATCTAGGGATTGAAAAATCAGCCCTAAAAGTAACCAATATGGATAATTCAAAGATCATCCATATATAAGTACTATCCATACTAATGATATAAAAGTGAAAGTAACATGAATAAACCTTATCATCTTTGGAATAAGAATCATTACTGATGCTATCACCTAAAATTAACTAAGTACTATTTTTTTTCTTAGGCTCAGCAGTTAAAAAAACTAACACTCATACATAAACCAGCATTTATTATAAAACGCATCAAACGCATCAAACGCATCAAAATTATTTGCCTGGTTTAGGAGAAACTAGCGGATATACAGACGGACAGAAAGACAGACAGATGCGTCAAGCTTTTTTTACTATGTAAAGCAGCAATACCCAATAAGGAATATTCATGCCTATTTTTTCAGCTTTAATAAAAACTGATTCATGTAACAAACAGTTGAGAAAAATCATTATTTTAATGGCTATAAAAATAACCAAGATATAAGCCAACTAAGATTTGGTCCTATCTCTTTCTAGCAAAACAGAAAACCTATACATGGAGATTATAATTATGGTCGACCTGTTACATTACGTTACAGTGCATATCGGATCACTGTCTAATTAGCAGTTTAAAATAATAATAATAATAATAGTAATAATAATAATGTTTATTCACAACAACACACAATTAAAGTAAAAATAAATAAGTAAAGCTACACAAAATTTGATAGTTGTTGCGAAACGGTCCCAACTGGTCTTCCGCTGAGACCGCTCGGTGGCAGCACGGAAGGTGACACAATCATTTTCATAATCCACAATAAACACAAATAACCAAAAAAAGAAAAAATATAATAAACCCAATCAACAAATTAAATTCTTGCATCATCCGTATTTCTCGGCCGATTATAATTTTAATTTCATTTTAGTGATCTCTTTTACGGTATTTTCATATTTTGTTGAGAAATGAGATTTAAAAAAGGCATGTATACCTTATTGGGGCTATTGGAGACTCATGTAAACCCGCCCTTATCCCCACCCCGAATTCCGCCTCCTCTTTTGTAAGGGTTTATACATTTTATTGATCCACTTGTACCCCGTGTAACAACATTATTTTACAACAACGAAAAAATCTATAAAATGCGTGTCTTATAGTTGGATCAATTTAGGAGGATCTCTGTGACAGCTCATGTGAACGGGAGCCTGCCGTTTGGCAAAAATATGTTTGCCAATTTCATTTCCCATTTAATTTGGGTCAGAAGGTTCTTGAGTGGCGTCCGCGGATCGGGAGACGAGCTGTAGGTAGGCCTCCAACAAAATGGAGTGACGACCTTGTAAAAATCGCGGGAACGCGGTGGATGCGAAAAGCACAAGACCGGTCTGAGTGGAGAGCCTTGGAGGAAGCCTATGTCCAGCAGTGGACGTGTTTCGGCTTACATGATGATGATGATGATGATCATTTCCCAAATTTTTCATTTATCAACCCAATGTTATGTAAATTATTCAGAATTTATTTCAGTACCATCGTGTAGAACCCTATAGGTTAGGTTAGTTTTTATAAAATCCTGAAATATTTAAGGTTATAGAAAACAAAGCGGGTTGGCAAACGAAAAGTTGGGAAACGACACATTTGGCAAAAATATTTCGCCGAAACAAAGGTAACCCCGTGTAAACACATTACACATATTTCTTTGATTTTTAACCGTCTTTAAATAAAGAGAAGGTTCTATATCCCACTGTTTTTTATTTATTTATATGATTTAAGATAGTTGGTCGACTATAACGAAGAACATTTAATTACTTAAATATGACTATGACTTTCCCGCGGCGTGGCTGGAGATGATACCTAAGTGGAGTCTAATAAATTTTTGCCACGTCAGTGTAGTAGGTAGAAGTTTTGATAGATTTGATTGATAAGAAAGGTTTTCGTCTTTGTCGCACATGCGATGATGATGATGAATATACAGGGTGTTCGGCAGAAGGTTGGACAAACTTCAGGGACTAACTCTGTAGGTCATACTCGTCAACTTTTAGTATGGGACCAACATCCGAAGAAAAAACCAGCTGTTCCATACAAACTTTGAGAGCTAAAGAGCCGAAATTTATGGAACAGCTGTTTTTTTTCGCTATTTGGATGTTAGTCCCATAATAAAAGTTACGTTAGTCCCTGAAGTTTGTCAGACCTTCTGCCGAACACCCTGTATATTATACCTTTTTAATAAACTAATTAGAGGTACATTATTCTCATCGCTATTTCATCCTCTATCTAAAGACAATTACAGTTAGGTATACTTGTTATTGTCATTGGCAGTCTGAATACTCTGAATAGGAACAGAATTTTTTTATATATAAAAGGCAAAACTGACTGACTTATATATCAACGCACAGCCGAAACTACTGTACCTAGAAACTTGAAATTTGGTACAGAGGTTCCTTTTATGATTTAAATGAGCACTAAGAAAGGATTTTCCGAAAATCGACCCCCAACGGGAAGAAACGGGGGGAGTAGCGGGAAACTAATTCTACGCGTACGAAGTCGCGGGCGTCCTCTAGTACTCCATATTCACGTAGTTTTGGACATCGCGTGACGTATTTTCAATTATTTACACGATTGTTCGTTAATTTTACATTCTGTTTAAAATTAAATAACAATTAACTAGGTATACTTTTTTAAATCAAAACTCGTTTGCAGAAATATTGAGGTTATGTGTCACACAGTAATAATCTGTTTACATATTTTGCCATTTCTATTGACCCCGACTATACGAAAACATTTAATACTAAAAACAAATACTCGTGCTCATCACACAAATATTTCCCCTTACCGGGAATCGAACCCCACATAGTTCTTTAGTGTGCAATCTAAGCACTAACATTAAAAACTTTTACAAACCTACCAATCTAACCAAACCTCTCCTACTTTCCCACATACAAAACGTCACAGCCCATACTAAACTGGTTACAATAAACCAGTATACGAAGAGCTACGATTTCTAAAGTACAGTATGAAATGAAAGTTCAACGTTTATTGGTCATGTGAAGTCTTCGTGGGTGGTCACCATTTTTTATTTTACGTCAAAAGGTCATTCACCTTGATAAACTTAAGGCACCTGTGTTGCTCGTTTTGTTTTCACAGTTGGTTTTAACTTTAAGACATCTAGTTTAATATCGACTTTAGAATCCAGCGTGTAATTGGCTTATTATAGACTAGTAAAAGTTTGTATCTTTTCCTGTGGTACATACATAGTAAGTATTATACTATAGGGTCGAGGACTATCTAACAGACAAAAATGCTTGGTCTAAACCGAAAACTTAGTTATTAATAATTTGTGCAAATGCAAAAGTTGTATCGTTGATGTAGGAAAACATGTCGATATTTTTATATGGTTGTCTTGCACCGTCTATATCTTACTTCTGATATATAAAATTCTCGTGTCACAGTGTTTGTAACCAAACTCCTCCGAAACGGCTCGACCGATTCTTATGAAATTCTGTGTGTATATTCAGTAGGTCTGAGAATAGGACATAAAGTATATTTCATAAGGTTTGTGTCAAAAATTACACCCGGTCGGCGCCGGGCGCGGACAGCTAGTCTTCTAATATATAAAATTCTCGTGTCACAGTGTTTGTAACCAAACTGCCCCGAAACGGCTCGACCGATTCTTATGAAATTTTGTGTGTATATTCAGTAGGTCTGAGAATAGGTCGTAAACAATTTTTCATAAGGTTTGAATGAAAAAAAAAATTACACCCGGGCGACGCCGGGAGCGGACAGTTTGCATGTTTGTTACTCAATGACGCTTCAACTACTGAACGGATCGGGATGAAACTTGGCACACATATAGCTTAGGTCCTGGAATAGGACATAGGGTTGTTTATATCGCGGAAAATTTAAAAGTTCTCGAGGGAATTACGATAATTGAAATCTACGCGGAGGAAGTCGCGGACAGAAGCTAACATGTGTATAAGTAGGTGTATTATTATTGTTTTCTTCATTTTTTTCTTCCTCTTTCTCTTTCTTAATATTTTTGTCATGTTTTCAAAGTGAACTACGCATGATATTATATTATATTTAATTTAATATTTATAGCCCTTTATAATGCTAGACGAATAGTACCATTGTATCTTCTATCTTCTATATATAAAAGGCAAAACTGACTGACTTATATATCAACGCACAGCCGAAACTACTGTACCTAGAAACTTGAAATTTGGTACAATGGTTCCTTTTATGATGTAAGTGAGCACTAAGAATGGATTTTCCGAAAATCGACCCCCAACGGGAAGAAATGGGGGGAGTAGCGGGAAACTAATTTTACGCGTACGAAGTCGCGGGCGTCCTCTAGTAAGAAATACTTGTGTTTAAATGAATGACTGCTGAGTTTCTTGCGGCGTTTCGAATTGCAGCAGCAACAGCAGTGGTCTCTTGGGAAGCGCTGGTAGAGTCCTGACGTGTATAAGTGCCCGTGCGACCTACTTACTGAATAACTTTTTTATCAAAACATCCCAAGACTCAGGAACAACTCATCTTATACACTCACACATCTTACTTTCTAATACTAAATTATACTAACACTAAAGGACGCCCGCGACTTCGTACGCGTAGAATTAGTTGACCGCTACTCTCCCCATTTCTTCCCGTTGGGGGTCGATTTTCGGAAAATCCTTTCTTAGTGCTCACTTACATCATGAAAGGAACCCCTGTACCAAATTTCAAGTTTCTAGCTACAGTAGTTTCGGCTGTGCGTTGATATATAAGTCAGTCAGTTTTGCGTTTTATATATATAGAAGATATATCCCAGATTTGTCACTCGTTCTTCAGAGAAAATAGGCCAAGTGCGAGTCTAACTCGCATACGAAGGGTTCCGTACCACCGTACCATCAAAAAACATCTATAGTTATTTTTATTGGGAGCCACTTTAATTATTATTTTTTGCTAAAGCAGAAAATAGAAATACTCTGTGAAAATGTTGACTGGCTACGTTTCAAGAGATACAGTCTGCTGACAGACAGACGGACACAGCGAAGGATTTGTAATAGGGTCCTGTTGGAACCCTTTGCACATGTTGAGTTGGGACTGTGTCGCAACAATTGAATAAATGTTATTCTTTTTTTTCCCCCTTTTTCTTTCTTTGGTTTTAGAACCTTAAAGACTAGAAATATGTACTTAGACCTGAAACAGCTTTGGTCATTGGGGCTCTATTCCATATTGCATTAACCCATCTTGCTCCAATATTGTAATCATGTTGTTGATGTATTGGCAGCTCTTATTCATCAGACAGAGCTATCATTATTTCATCAGTATGAAGATAACGATATCGACACAAGATGGTAAAAAGAAAGTGATATAGTTGACTCTGAGAGCCTTGGACATTCGGTAATAAGACTGCAAAAAGAAGTTATATACTATGCCTGTAATAGTAACTAGAAAGTGATTTTGCTTGTCTGTTTGTTATGATTTATGGTTTGGTCATATCTATTATTATTATAACTATAGAACAGATGTAAGAGAAAAAGTCGTAATTACTACTTTCTTTTTAATAATTATAAAATGGCGCCATGTCTATTATACAGTATCAATAATGGAAACAAACATTTGAAAATCGAAGCCAATTTACAAACTTAATTCCGCCGTCCAAAAATTAACAGCATATCCTAATTCAAGCGAGTAGAGTTAATTTTTCGTTAACCGTTAACGTTTGAATGTTATTATTATGTCTGCAGTAAATTAAAAGCGATTGAACTCGATCAATACATAAAAGGAATTTTGAAAATAGAATGCGCAATGCGTTTAGCTAATTTGATGTTAGGGTTGTAAAAAATATTTTTTGGACATATTTTTTTTTGGCTGCACTGATGTTTTTTTTTTGAAATAACAATGTTAGTTTAATTTAGTATTACAAAGTAAGAAATGTGAATATATTTGTGTGATGAACGAGTATTTGTCTGAGTCTTGGGATGTTTTCTACGTATTTCTCTATGTAAGTATGTTTATCGTTGTCTAGTACCCATAGTACAAGCCTAGAGCTTAGTTTGGGACTAGGTCAATTTGTGTGAGATTGGCCCCTGATATTTATTTATTATTTAAGTTTGTGTGCATTTCTTTGTTTAGTGCCCATATAGTACAAGCCTAGAGCTTAGTTTGGGACTAGGACAATTTGTATGACATTATCCCCTAATAATATTTATAAATATATACGATAAAGTCTGCCTTCCATGACTTAAAATGATTCCATAACACTCGATAATGACGGATACTCAATATTCCAACAAATTACACAAGCACGAACTCGTGAACATCATATACGGTACCAGGGGGGTACCATAGCATAGCTATACAGTTCCGTTTACGCTGAGAGAAAAGGACAGAGCTATATAACTCCTATAGCTTTGTCCTTTACGCTCGCTGTCAAATGAACTGCACAGCCATGTCTTGGTACGTGAGCGAATGAACGCACTCCTTGTTGGTTATTTCTTCGAATAATAGAAAAAAATCCCAGATCAAATATAATCCTACATATTTTCTCAGAACTCCTTGTCATTCTAAATTTCATCACAAACTTTGTTGAAGGTGCCAAAGGTTTTTAAATTAATGAATATTCGTTGACAATCTCACACAAATTGACCTACTCCCAAACTAAGCTCTAGGCTTTTTCTTTATCGTTATTCCCTCGGAAACTGTCATAGTTTCCGGGATATAAAGTACCAAATGACTACTGTCACTACTACTGAATACTGTACTGTGTTTGACTTTTACTATTTTTACTATTATAATTTAATTCTAACGGCATATAATTTGACAAGTAATGTAATTTATACTGTGTTATATTGAGTAATAAAATCTGAATCTGAATCTGAAAGGTGAAAACCGAACATGCAAACAAACATACACATTTCTGCAGTTCGAAAAATAATAGTAGGGATTTATGAGAATATAAGCTGTCGTAATTCTGATGTATTAGGTATATGAAATAGTTACGTATCACTACATAAGTACTATAAAGCAAAGCCCGCCGCGGCATCTGTCTGTCTGAATGTTCGCGACGATCTCAAAACAATCGAACCGATTTTCATGCGGTTTTCACTAGATGATTTTTCACGGCAGGGTTGTATGTACATTCTTAGTTTACAAACGAAAGTTACAGAAAACTTACATTAACGGAAGCGAAGCGAGAGCTGATCGCTAATTTACAATAAAACATGTTATAGTTCTGTCAGTAACGCCCTTTAAAATTGCATCCAATAAATTGCAAAATATAAAACTTAATTCAATTTAAACAATTGACAACCCTATTCCCCAACCAATCAGCGCGCAGCGTCGATCTATCACGCGTGCGCTCGCGCTCAAATAAATAAAAACCACGTGGGTGGCACGCAAATAAAGCGTTACACACAAACGTCGTATGACGTTGCTCTTAGCATTCAAATTTGTATTTTAATACTAGTACAACATGTTACAATTTTGAAGAGGAAGGATTGTGGAGATATGTTTTCAAAGATTATGAATATGTATATCAGCGTACAATCGTGTAATACCCGTTGTTGGCTTAATTAATACGTTTAGTTGACAACAGATGGCAGGAAGATCGGGTTAATGTTTGATTTCCGGTTTATGTTACAAACTAGTTGAATTTTTTAACCCCTGATGTAAAAAGAAGGGTGTTACAAGTTTCACGTGTGTGTATGTGTATCTGTTTGTGGAACTGTAGCTTCCAAACGGATAAACAGATTCAGTTGAAAAAAGCTTAGTTAGGTTTCATAAAAGTGGGTTGGGCCGTTTAAAAGATATCAATAAAATATGGCTGCGTTTACCGTGTGATAAAATGTGATAACATCCGCCACTTTCTGACACGTATATAAGAGTCACCAGCAATAATATATTATCCAACATTGGCCGCAAAAATATCTGACACGCTCTTATACCTCTAGTAATAAAGACGTGTCAGATGTGCTACCTAGTGACTGTACCAGAGTGACTGATGTTTTATCCACATTTGGTCGCTGAACTCATCTCGTCTCGCTCGTCAGTCCTATGCCATTGGAAAGTCAAATATCAATAAGTTTTTTGACACATTTCGCAATTTGTAATTTCGCAATGGCTGTATAAGATTCTTCCATGGTCTAGAAAACAGTCAAAACAAAGTGTATGACCAATTCTTTATTCAAAATCACTTTCCGCCCTAGGGATGAAAATGCCATTTTCAGCCCGCTAATGAGACATGGAAATACTTACTTTCCAAAGAGGAGAGATGAAAATGTAATTAATACTCAACACACTGACTACCGTAAAATGTGCCTACTTTGCTCCCCCACGGGTAATTATGCTCCATGGTTATATTGAGGTAATCTGTATTGTAAATCATTCTATTGCTTTCATTCACTGCGTGGCTGGATGTATACATCGATTCTTTTTAGAAAATTGGTCATCAACCTTAACTTATAAGTAACAAACGAAATAGTTACTATGGAGCATAGGTACCCATGGGGGAGCAAAGTAGGCACATTTTACGGTACTCAATAACTCTCACTAACTACTTTATTACGCAATAGGCCCTAGATGTATGTATAGGCTAAGTTGCAATGGAAGAGATCACAGAAAAAGAGGGCAGCGCAAGGAGACGCGCCCAATGAAAACATTATCTCCCGGCAAAAGAGTAAGCCTCAAAAAAGGGTAGCCCCACCCGTAAAGATGGTGTCCACAGCCACACAAGAGGTCCAAAAAGATCTTCAAACCAACCCTTCCATTGTCAGGCAAAAGAAAGGAAGCCCGTAGTCTGTAAGCATGCATGAGTCAGGTTTCCCACTCCGCGACTCACCTAGGTTAAGCAACCCCCTTCCCATTCCCCATTCCCACCCCCTTTTTTCTAACCCCGCGGATAAATAAACGGAGGAATGAACTTCTCCTCCGGCCTTTCAGCATTGGCTGGGGTAGTATCCGCGGGAGTTTTTAACTTCATTTATAACAAGGAGCATTGGTGTTTTTAGCCGGTGCGAGCCCGGCAATACCTGGGCCCTCCATTCCCAGGTCTCCGGAAGGGATTTTCATCTCTGCCCCTTCCAAATGTAATTTTCAATATCCTGCTAACAAAAGCAAGGAAGTCTTTGGCCCTTCAGGAGACAATCAAAAAAAACTCTCGCTTAGTAATTCCCTGACGAGCTAACAGCAGAGTTGTTAAAAAACCAACGGCCTATTCCTTACATACAACACATACCAACCAACTATCGTAAAAAAAAACTTCCAACTTTGACCTGCGCACAGGCACCGCAACATACACCTAATTGGTCCAAACCACACCTGTCACGAGCCTGTCAAACTGTCAGACGTAGCTGTCAAAACAGTCGCTATCGATCTAATTGATCTAAACTGGATAGTGATCTTATATGGTCTTATTTAAGGCTGTTTGGTTCACGAATGATATTGAACGCGCGTGACTCGATTTGGTGTCGATTTTAAATGTGGAAATTGAGTGTTTAAGTTTCTGAATTAGCTGTAATAATGTATCGGTTATTGATGTATCTATACATACATCTATGTAGGAATGCAGGGTTGTAACGTTCTAGTACTTATAGTTCAAGCCTAGAGCTTAGTTTGGGACTAGGTAAAGGCTGGGCTAGCTATCCAGAGAGGTAATGCAGCCAGTGTCTTAGGGACCATGCTGCGAGCGGACCTGCTAGAGGGGGTGTTCTTTTTATAGTGGTGATTATTATTTACATCTTTAATATTTGAGTAGCTTAGTTTTATTTTAATTTAAATAAGTTTAGTTTTAACTTTTAATTGTATTCATTTAATAAATGTTTTTAACTTGGTAAAGTTTTGTAAGATTGTCACATGATATTAAATAAATAAATAATTATAAGGGGACGATCTTATTACTGACCTAGTCCCAAACTAAGCTCTAGGCTTGTACTATTGGCACTAGACGACGATATAAATACTTATAAAGAGAAATAAATACTTAAATACATAGAAAACATCCAAGACTCAGGAACAAAACACTCGCGCTCATCACACAAATATTTGCCATTTTCGGGAATCGAACCCAGGACCGAGCTACGTAGACAGGATTACTACAACAAGACTAACCGTGTCGACAATATATTTAATACATTTATTTTTAAAATTACCTACTTATAATCTAATCTTTTTGATCTCACTATAATCCTGTCTTGTAAATAGTTAAAACCAAAGTATAATACAAGCCTATAATAAATATATTCTCTTTCACCCATGTAAAGTGTCCGAGATCAAAGTTATTAAAAAACGTAACACTAAAATACTTTCAAGCTGTATACACGTGGAGATTTAATTTAACCCCCAACGCAAAAAGAGGGGAGTTATATTATACGCTTAACGGGTCTAACTGTGTGCCTGTTTGAGGCGTCGTAGCTCCTAAACGGATGGACCGATTTGAGCACGGTTTTGTTTTAAAGTAAGCTAGTTTAATCAGAATTGTTTTAAGCTAAGTTTCATGAAAATCGGTTAAGCCGTTAAGGAGATATCAGCTCTGAACGAAGAGGTCGCCATTATATCGGGATTTTTTTATCCATTCGAATTGGAATCTTATTAGATGGGAAACTTGAAAAAAAAAGCTCCATTTCCCTTATTCATACTCATCCTTACTAATATTATAATTGCGAAAGTTTGTTTGTATGTTTGTTCCGTATTTACAGTTCAACGCCTAAACCGATCAACTTGATTAGTACAGAGATAGTTTATATCCCGGAGACGGATTTATAATACTTTTTATCCCGGAAATTGAGACAGTTCCCAAGGGAATAGCAATATAGGTACTACTTAACGAGGACAAAGTCGCGGGCTAAAGCTAGTCAATGAACAAGGGCTCAACAAACATTTATATAAATTGCAGTCTTCAGATTGCAATCTTAAGATTGTAGTCTTGAAAATGCAAATGTCTCTGGGTCACAGATCCCACTCGTTTTGCCTTGTACATGCCATAAAAAAAAGAAACAGTCTCACACCAATTGACCTAGTCCCAAACTAAGCTCTAGGCTTGTACTATGGGTACTAGACAACGATAAAAATACTTATATAGAGAAATATATACTTAAATACATAGAAAATATCCCAGACTAAATAAAATAGTTTGTATCTAATAATAATAATAGCACCTATTAGAAAATATTTTATATTTTAATGACACCATGAAAGATGCTAAAACGTGGCTAAAACACAAGAACTTAGAGCAATCTAACTTTTAAAAAAGCACCTATTAGAAAATAGTTTGCATTTCATAATATTTTTGATGACACCATGAAAGATGCTAAAACGTGGCTAAAACACAAGAACTTAGAGCAATCTAACTTTTAAAAAAGTAAACGATTCTCTCATTATAGCGAGACAGTGTTAGGTCATAAGTGCAAGTGTGCGAGGGAGAAGGCTGCGGAATTTGAGAACGCGCGAAAAGGAGGGCCGATGGCGAATGTGTAATGATAAAGGTGAAATGCATAGATTATTAAGGTAGAGGGGACACTTATTTTATGGAAACAACTTTACTTAGGGTGCTATTCCATAAATAATAAGTAGGTAGGGTTGGAGTCGCTATTTTCTAATTATTATAATACATGACACCTTGATTTTGACCTTCAGTATGGTCATATTTCAAAATGAGCTAAATACATTTTTAGTTCGGTTATTCCATACTAATATTTGCTTGTTTGTAACGCTTTCACAGCAGAGATATCCTCAAAAATTAATTTACATTGGTTTAGCGGTATAATGAATAAATTAATTTTGAAATATTAAAATACTGAAGATCAAAATCAAAGTGGTATGTATAATAAATAGGAAATATCCGTAAATAGGAAATAGTCGCCTCCATGGATTCTAAGAACCACGATTTGCTACCAAAAGTCCTATCTCTAATAATAAGTTACCTAAAAGATCTGCGGCTTAATTCTTCTACTCGCTAAAACTGTATTGCTTTTATCATGTTAAATTAGAGCTATGATAGTGTTTATAATTCGATAACATATCAAAAGTAATATGGTTTTCTTGATTACAATAGAGCCTATGAAAATAACAGTCAAATACTTTCTTAATTAGACCCATAGATATTAGAAAACTCAAGACTACAAATCTGGAGACTGTAATCTTAAGGCTGTAAATGCATTGCTAACCATGAGGACATAAAATGCCTCTATGCTAGTGTAATTACCTATTAGTAATTTACCAGTTGTCTTATCCCATCACCGGAACACGACAATGTAAACACTTGCTGCTTGGCGGTATGTTAAAGGATAAGATGTTTATTTTTATTCAATAGGCGGTAAAAATAATAAATTTGAATAATTATTACTAATTATTCAATCACCTCTCTGAAAAATTCTTACTCTTTGCCCCCGAAACTTCAGCCAGAGCGGGATGCAACTTCATTTAGCCGCGCGTGCGTGAGAGACGGAACACAGCGGACCACCCAAGTCGAAGTATTCCATGGCGATTTCATTGCGTATAAGTCTTGATAGTTGATAGTTTTTTTTATGCGCAGTTTTTTAAAACGCTCGTGACTAATCTTGATAGTTAAGGATGGAGTGTGGCTTAGTGGGAAATGTTATTGTGTTATGAAGAGGAAATTTGCTGAGATGTATTATATAAGGTAATTAAAGTATTTTGGACGCTGTATTTTTATATTTTTGTTATTCTGTTGGTATAGTTTAAAATAAGATTTACTTAACCATAGGTTAACATTATAACGATACTAATTTAATATCAATGCAGAGATACAAAAATCACCAAAAATACATTGTAATTAAAGGCCAATGTTTTTTTAAATACGAGGGTAACTTGTCATAATAATTACTTATATTAAAAAATTCTGTCAATTTAAGTCAGTCAGTGCTGCCCAGGTGCAGAACCGTTCTTTAAATTGAATGTCCTCTTAAGTCGCTTGCTGTCCTCTTTTACCTTTGTGAATTAGAAAGTGACAAAAGGTGCTCTAATGGCACATGGTAATACGTGCAACAGGGTAAAAAAAAAATATAACTCCTAATTAGCATTCTGACTAAGAAGTAAATTTGCTATCTTAATTCACATAATCGTTTTTATTAATTAAATAAAATTTCCATCTATCAACATTTCAAATACTTATCACAATTTTCTTAATAAATTTCAAAAGCCAATGTGTTTTATTTTTTAACAATAGCGACTCCATAGCCTTCTCTTCGATTACATGCAAAACCTAAAAATAGCTCTTTTAATCAATTAAAACTAGCACTAATTGCTAATAGCATCACGCTATGATTGAGTAATAAAGAATAGTTATATATCGGCTCAGATTAGCTATGATACGGTAACTTAGACAAGTTAGACACGATAGACAATTGGCTAAAAAATGTGGCAAAAAAAAGCCAATGTCAAGGAACTTGTAACACGTGGATGGAAAAAGACCATTTTTGCATGATGGCTAAACTATGAACTGGCAATTTAGGTCAAAGAAATTTAAAAAAAATCGCTTGGTTTAAAAAATCGGCTAGATGAGAGTCGGACTCGCACACAGGGGGTTCCGACGTTCCGTACCATTTTTGTATCGGAGCCCTCGTTTTAGGGTTCCGTACCCAAACGGTAAAAACGGGACCCTATTACTAAGACTCCGCTGTCCGTCTGTCTTTCACCACAGAAGATGTATTTCTGTTGCTGCTATAACAACAAATACTAAAAACAGAATAAAATAAATATTTAAGGGGGGCTCCCATACAACAAACGTGATTTTTTTGCCGTTTTTTGCTAATGTTATATAGATTATGGTACGGAACCCTACGTGCGCGAGTCCGACTCGCACTTGGCCGGTTTTTTTATTATTTGTTGTTTAAGCGGCAATAGGAATTCATATTCTGTGAAAATTTCAACTGTCTACCTATTTTGGTTTATGAGATACAGCCCGCTGACAGGCAGACAGACGTGTCCGTCTATAAAGCAGACAGACGAACAGTGGAGGCTTAGTAATATGGAGTTGGCACCCTTTTGGTACGGAACCCTAAGAATCAGCTCGCTAAAGAAGACAACAGACAGTTCGATTACTGGGTCCGAAAAACCCTATTCCGATTTTTCATAAATTATAATATAAACGTGAATGAATAGTTCATTAAAGTTAATAAAAATAAGTAACTCGATGATAGAGTCTTTTAGGGAACTCAATTGAAGGTGTCGATTCATAAACATTTTTTTTTTGTGTCGAATCATACAAAGTTAGCAGTCCTAGGTTCGATCCCTGGCAAAAGCAGTTTGTATGAATATTCGTTCCTGATTCTTGGATTAACCCTCTTATTCATTAACATGGACTAGCTAAAGTGTGCTCTGAGGGCCCTGCCAAGATGCATTGCGCTAACTAGCGTTTCTATTCGATTCGTTTTTAAACCAATCGCGTCACTGGTAGATGACGTGATACGAAAAGTCACGTGATCTATCAGTGACGCGATTGGTTTAAAAATGAAACGAATAGAAACGTTAGTTAGCGCAATGCATCTTGGCAGGGCCCTCTGTTTTCTGTAAAAAAAATTGTTTTATTTCACGTTTGTGTGCCCATTTATTCAAATTTTGCAATTTTGCTTTGAACCAGTTGGTGTATCCCTTGAGTTCGCAGGCATCATGCCGCGTTATTAGAACCTTGTTAAACATGTACTTTATACACACTTATATCATTAAAAAAAATATTAAAAATGAACTTTTTTTTTTAAATTGCATATCCTTGTTTAATAGACAAATTACATACTTACTAATCGAAAGTATGAAGCCTATAGAATATGCAAACGTTAGGTTTGGTGCAAATTATTACTACCGACTTACCTGTTTATACCTGCCTATCCAATAGTTTGACGGGAATAAAATAGTCAACCTAACGTTTGCAAGTTCTATAGGCTTCATACTTTCGATTGGTATGTAATTTGTCTATTAAACAAGCAATAGATTTTTTTAAGCCAAAGTAAATTTTTAATTTTTTAATTAATTATATACTGGACTGAAATTTTTCAGGCAACCTATTCGCCTCATATTATTTAGCGTATCAAATTTGATATAAAATACTTTTGATCGAATAAGCAGCCCGGTGCAAATCGTCTCCTATTCGGATCTCCTACTATATGTAAAGATATGCACAATTGAACGAAAGTAGTTCAAGTATCAAAACCGTTCAATAGCCCTCAAGTACCAAAACCGCTCGGTCGCTGCCGCTCGGTCTGCGCCAATACATTTTTTGATCTCGGCTGGTGATTGTGCGATGTAAGGACCGAGGGGACACACGGGACCAAATTCCGGGCGTTTATTAAACGTTTAACTGCCGCACTCAGAGACATCAATTAAATTTAATGCTTGTTTAGTGACGTGTTGTCTTATTCTATTGCTATAGCAAAGAAAGTGAGAGCAGCTACTTTAATCAAAAATTATATTATAAGTAAATCTCCTTCGAAATTACCGGTCGATAATTTGACATGTGTATTACTAGCTCTTGCGCGCGAGTCTGTCCGCGTAGAAGAAGTTATGAGGTTATAATAAGTGATACTTTTTTTAATCTATAACTCATCGAACGATATTTAACATACTAACGCCACACTCAGAGACGTCAATTAATTTAATGCTTGATTAAAGTAGCTGCTGTCACTTTCTTTGCTATAGCAATAGAGTAAGACAACACGTCACTAAACAATCATTAAATTTAATTGACGTCTCTGAGTGTGGCAGTAAGATGAATCTGTAACTACACCTCGTTTGTCAAAATCGAGCCATTCGTTCAGCGACTACGATAGTAAGAAGAATCAGGTTGTACCATATTTGCTACAAAATCAAATTACATAAAATTAAATGTTATAAATTCATATGCTACAAAAACACTTGTAATTATCATGAATATTACTAATTATTATACATGCGAAAGTTTGGATTTTTGTTACTAAATCACGCCAAAACGGCTGAACGGATCTGGATGAAATTTGGTACAAAGATAGATTATAGTCTGGAATAGCACGTAGGCTACTTTTTAACCCCGAAAAAGGGACAGTTTCCGCGGGAATGAATAGCGAAAAACTTCCAAGCGGAAAAAGTCGCCAACAACAGCTATCATAATAATAAAATATTAACCCTTTGAACGCCAAGAACCACTAAAGTGGTCGTGTACTGTCGAGCCTACCACGCCATCGACCCATATAGTGGTCACAGATACAGTGCAAAATTGACCCGAGTATTTGTGACGTAAGGTTGACATTAAACAATGACATTAAATGTATAGTAGTAATAGACGGGGCATAGCGAACAAAAAAGTGATGCAAAACTTGTTACCTCGAGGTAACAAGTCGTACGTCGTTTAGTCTACTTTGACACGCCCGTCATAGATGGCATTCATGATGCTTATGATCAAAGTTTTTCTATGAAAATGTCTCCGATGCCCACTCTATTACAATATTAAATCTCTTTGACATTAAATGTGGTTTTCAGCGGTCATTGGCGTGTGAGGACGACATTTGTATCAAGTCAAAGGCGTTCAAAGGGTTAAACGCAGCGGGTCAGTACATATTTAAACCCCGTATGTTTAACAAATATTTGTTTAACGTGCTTATAGGAAATCTCTTTTAATCACTCTCTTATGTTTGATAGTTTGATTGATGTGGTATAGAAGCATTAGCTAGAGAAAACATTTAGTTAACTTTTAACTGTGAGTCTTAGGACTGCGGTCTTGAGATATTAGGCTAGAAGGGAAGCGAGCACAAAGGGCTCATCACAACAACATTGCTTTTGGCAATGTTATTGTATTGTTTTTTAACTCGGCCGCCATTACTGCTAGTTAATAGTATAGTAGGAGATCCGAATAGGAGACGACCTTCACCCAGCTGTTTATTCGATAAAAAGTATTTTATATCAAAATATGGGAAGTAATATATGGCGAATAGGTAGGCTGACAAATTTCAGCCCAGTACAGAGCATAATTAAATAAAAACTGAAAATGAACTTTTTTTTTAAAATTGCTATTGCTTGTTTAATAAACCAATAACATACTAATCGAAAGTATGAAGCCTATAGAATATGCAAACTTTAGGTTTACAATTTTTTCCCATCGTAACCATTGGGTAGGCAAGTAAGTCGGTACTAATTATTTTGCACTAAATCTAATCTACTTATAGGCTGCATACTTTCGATTAGTATGTAATTGGTCTATTAAACAAGCAATAGCAATTTTAAAAAAACATATTTCCGTTTACTTTTTAATTATGTACACCTACTGTACTGGGGTGTGATTCTCTCAAGAAGCAAAGGTGAGCGAATGAACGAGTGAAGTCCAAGCGGCGAGATTAAGTAGTCCCGTCAAAGTGAACAAACACATTTTAGGGCGTGCATTTTCAATTTGGCAGCATGTCGTCTCGAACGTATAAGGCTGCCTAATTGAGAATGCACTCGCTAATATGTGTTTTGTTCGCTCGGACGGGACTTCTTAAACTCGCCGCTTGGAATTCACTCCTGCGTTCGCTCACCTTTGCTTTTCAGAGAATAACACCCCTGGATTGAAACCACTTTTTGTCGATGCGATGTGGTGTCGTTGTGCGGTCACGGACTTTAATTGATGAACCACTATAGAACCTTGTCGCATAAAACCGACGATTAATTCCAATGTAATTTCTATCTCGTTACTTGAAGCTGTAATTATGACAAGGTTCTATGGTGAATCAACATTTAAAGTCTTAAACAAGCCTCACTGCCGCACTCAGAGACGTCAATTAAATTTAACGCTTGTTTAGTGACGTGTTGTCTTATTCTAATGCTATAGCAAAGAAAGTTTCAAACTTTAATCAAGAATTAAATTTATATGACGTCTGTGAGTGCGGCAGTAAGTGGGATAGGACTTGACAGAAGCGCGTTGAGCTGACCCCATGTGCTTCGGTTTAGTTCACCAGAGTAGGGTAATACTCTATAACCGAACAATTGTTCTCGGGTGTGATATCCATGGACTTGTTTCTTTAATAAGTTCATGGTGTGTCTAAAACTCGACATTGTCGAGATACACCTTGCCATTGCCATCAATTAAGAAAAAAAAGTGGTTTTAATACCCACAGACATGCATTCTCAAAACTAAAATCCTAAGACCGCAAATGCGTTGCCAACCCTGAGCACTAAAATGGAATGCTTCTATACTAGTAATTCCACCGGTTGTGTTATCCCCACACCGGAACACAATGCGAATGCTGCTTGGTGGTAGGTTACAGGATAAGATGGTGGTAGCGATCCGGACGGACCCTGTACTCTTGTGCAGATGATTGTGATTGTTCCTGACGTAGAGACCTCGTTATGTTGTTCTCTTAGTCAATATTTTTAATTTAATTGAGCTTACATTTGTAATGTGATTTATTTGTGTTAGTTTTTTTTTTAAATAATTATTTATTACTTTATTACCTTGTAATGTTACTTGAAAAAAATTACCTTCTGCTGGAGTTTCTTGCGGCGCTTCTTCTCCGCAATGATGGTCTTGTCCGAAGCGCTAGTAGATTCACTCCATATTACCGACGTGTAAAAGAGCCCTCATGTGGCCAATTTACTGAATAAATATTTTGAATTTTGAATTTTGATGCAGACTAGACTTTTATTGGTGGTACCTTGTGTTTTGGCAAGGAGAAGGCACACGAGCACACAGGCCACCTGGTTCACGTTTTATAAAGCTACAAGTTACAACTTTACAGGTCTAAACTGGCAACACTGCTCAAATGGCTGGTCGTCATTGGTCGAGGTTGTGTCAATTGGAAATTTGTAACCAGAGGGCTTACCTATTGTCTAACGCACTCGCAATCGCAACCGGCTTCAAAGTGGAGCAATTGTTTTCATTTTGTATGCAGACAAGCCTTCGATTTTCAAAATGAAAATGATCGTGATTGCGAGTGCGTTAGACAATAAGCCCTCTGTAAATTTGTAGCTTTATATATATCCGGACGGACCCTTTACTCTTGTGCAGATTAGACTTTTGCTGGTGGTAACTTGTCTTTTGGCAAAGAGGAATGTTAAGTGGGTTCTGAATTCTATAGACATGCAATCTGAAGACTGGAAATGCTTTGCCCACCTGAGGACTTAGATGGAATGCCTCTACGCTCGTAACATCTCCGGTTATATTACAGACTAGAGGACGCCCGCGACTTCGTACGCGTAGAATTAGTTTCCCGCTACTCCCCCCATTTTTTCCCGTTGGGGGTCGATTATCGGTAAATACTTTCTAAGTGCTCACTTACGTCATGAAAGGAACCCCTGTACCAAATTTCAAGTTTCTAGGTACAGTAGTTTCGGCTGTGCGTTGATAATATAAGTCAGTCAGTTTAGCCTTTTATATATATTTATAGAGATATAGAAGATATAAGAACACAACAATGCAAGCAGCTTAGCAGCTTATTTTGTTAAGGTGAGATGGTGGCAGCCGTATCCTGCACAAGGTCTTACCACAAAAAAAAAATATACAGGGTGTGCCATGAATCAATGTTTACCCGCCTAGGGCTGAAAGAGCAGCTAAAATGGTATCGATTTCAGCCCTATGTATGCTCAGCGATTTTTACTAGTTTCGGAGATATTCTAGACCGTTATAATCTGAATTTTTGTAATTTTTCCCTTGCATAATGACATACATACATACCTTCACGTCTGTCTCCCAATGGGGTAGGCAGAGACTATGTAACGCCAGGTGCACCGGTCCAAACATACAACTTTCGCTTCCTCTACATTCATCAATCTCTTCATGCACGTACGTCGGTTTCGGGTGCTTTTGATTTGGCCCTTATTCAGTTCATCGCGAATTTGATTGCTGTTGCATTACGACTTACATAAAAAAATATGTCATGTCAACACAGTTACGTCATGCGTTTTTCTTTGAAAGCCTTTGAAAATTTGCCAAAAACAATATCTTTTCCAGAAAGCATGAGTTCAATAGATCAATTGGTTGGTACTTGGTAATACCCAAATGTCATACGTCAGTAATTTTCTTAGTACGAGTAGTGTTAAAAGGAAATACATAAATTCATACAAATAAGGAAAATAACATGTATTTATCATCTTTAAACAGTTAACAGCAATTAATTTGAAATTCTCGTTTCATTTACCCATACCTACCGCCAAGGGGTGTTATTCTCTTAAAACCGGCGTTTGCGCGTTTAAGTAGTCCCATCAGAGCGTACAAAACACATTTCAGCGTGTGCATTCTCAATTAGGCAGCAGGGTAGTGATTCTCTCAAAAGCAAAGGTGAGCGAATGCAGGAGTGATGTCCAAGCAGCGAGTTTAAGTAGTCCCGTCAAAGCGAACAAAACACATTTCAGCGCGTGTATTCAATTTAGCAGCATGGCTTCTCGAACGTATAAGGCTGCATAATTGAGAATGCACGCGCTAATATGTGTTTTGCTCGCTCTGAAGGGACTACTTAAACTCGCCGCTTGGACTTCACTCCTGCATTCGCTCACCTTTACTTATGAGAGAATCACTACCCAGGGCTTCAATAAGATCGAACATAGAACCACGTGATCAACTGTCATCCCATACATTTTGAGTGATATAGAAAAGAAAAACGTCAGTAGCGTTCGCATCTTGGCTAGGGCGCCAGGTAATCAGCTGTAACTATACTCCGTAACGTACGAGAATGTTGGTCGTAACGCGGTAACGGCGTCGTACCGCTCGTGTCGGTTTCGTCTCGTGACGTAAAGCTTTCGAATTGTTATTACGAATACCCGTTTATAGCTCCCGGTGCGGGACGACAGGATAATGTGGATACGACTTAGAATATTACTATGCAAAGATTATATGTCAAATGTCTGTGGGTCTCAGATTTCGCTTACCATCAGGTGGTCTTGGTGGTCAGGTGGTGGTGGTGAGCTTCTTTGCCTTCTTTACATAATAAAACATGTACAGACATCAAAAGTATCTAAGGATGAAACATATCCCTACATTATTTTGATATTTTGTAATGTTTAAGAAACACGTTAACAGCCAATAAAACTCTACTATCTCCGTTCTCTTCTAGAAAAAAAGTTTAAAAACGGTTTATGACTTTTTTCTATCCAGTCAATTTGAGATGTTGATGAGCTTTTGTTATAAATAAATTTATCACACGTTAAATAATGCTAGATTATTTTGTTATACGTCAATATGTTGGTAATCGCCTTGTTTGTTTCTATCCGGCAAAATAGGAAATTTCTTCTATTAATAGCAGGAAACTATTGTATAATACGATAACTCTCGAAAAAAACCGGCCCACAGAAAGGGTTCCGTATGTTTCTTGTATAGGGACCCTCTGTTACTCATTTTCATTTTATTTTACTTTTTGTTGCCTGTCTATCTAATACGGTTTATGAAAAACAGGCCGCCAACAGACGGACGGACGGACGGACAGCAAAGACAGTAATAGAGTCCCGTTGGCACCCTTTGGGACCGGAACCCAGAAAACGATCTTCGGGTTTGATCGTATCTCTCACTCGCTCTTATACCCTCTTTCCGTCTTTATCAGAACCCGAAAGGTTTTATAAGACCTCTTGAACTGTATATAGCTAGTCGCTGGCTTAGATTCTGTCAACGAAATCACTTTTATCTCGACACAAATAATCCTTTCTTATCCATACTAAGCCATCGTCCGCGACGTGTGTGGTCGCTCCACTTCGACCGGCATTGCACTCCTGCTCACCTCCAATAACACTTTCAAACCTAAACCTTATTAGGTACTAAATAAGGATGGAATTATAATTACTCAGTTTGGAAAAGATATGAGCTCGAGATAGTTTGCGTTTTTCGAATACATTCTTATTAGAAAAGGTATTGAATATGTGTAAAGAGATTTTGCGAGGTTTTTTGTCATTTAAATGATTTTTGTATGATGAATTGCTTAGGTTAGATTTTAAAATACATTTCAACTAGATTATGCTTGATTTGGTACGTGTAGTATTTGGTTGCCGCTTCCCCCCCCCCCTTTTTATGTCAATTCCTTCATCATCATCATCATCTTTAACCTACCGTCATGCAGAACTGTTCGCATTATTGTGTTCCGGTGTAAGACTAGCCAACAACGGCTTGGCAGCGCATTTGCGGTCTTAGGATTGCAATCTTTAGGTTGTAGCTTTAAAAATGTCAATGTGTAAGAATGGGTCTTAGATCCCACTAACCATCAGGGGCCTGTTTTATAAAGCTAAAAATTACAATTTACAGGTTACAAGTTTCCATTTGACACAAACTCGACCAATGACGAGCCATTTGAGCAGTGTTGCCAGTTTAGACCTGTAACATTGTAACTTGTAGCTTTATAAAACGTGCCCCAGGTGAACTGTAAACTCGATTGGCTTCTCCATGCCTTAAAAAACGACACCCGAAAAATTATGTCCCATTGACTGCGGAACATGGCCTCCCGAATCACCAGATCTATATATTTACCTAGTAACATTTTAATTGCTACATAGTTCATTCATAGGGAGCCTACCCTGGGGCTCTACTTTGAAGTCAGTAATTCGAACTTCGGATCGCCCCGTCACTTTCTTGCGAATTAGTGACGCGTCGAGAGCAAAAGGGATAGCAATAGACGAAGTTCGAATTACGGATTTCAAAGTAGAGCCTCTGGTAACGAATCCCTGTATAAGATTTACGTGTATCTGTGTGTGTGTGTCTGCGTATGTGTGGCTGTCTGTAACATCACAGCTCCCAACCGGATAGACACAGATATTTTTTTTTACTTGTTTAATCAATATTGTTTTAACTAAGTTTTATTAAAATCGGTTATACGTTAGTCTCGTTGGTAGTGACCCTGCCTTGGAAGCTTGTGGTCCCGGATTCAAATCCCGGAAAAGGACGATATTTATGTGATTAGCGGGAATATTTGTTTCTTGAATGTTTTCTTAGTATTTAAGTTTGTATTTCTCTATAATAAGTAAGTTTATGAATGAAATGAAATGAAATGAAAAAGTTTATTTCCATAAAAAAGATTACAAAACGTTAGTTACTCGCTGGGTCCTGAGCTAGGATGTTACAGGACCCAGATTATAATATAAGCACAATTAAAATTAATCTAGGTTGTACAGAATTCTTAATCTTGATCTTAGAATTAAGGAATCAATGAGCACGACTTAACTCTAAAATATAATAATTTATTGTGTGTGAGTGAGTGCTAGTGTTAATGTTTGAGTGTTAATTGTGTATGTGTGAGTGTGCCACTATTATGCAAGTAAATATTTTAACTATGAATAGATGAAATAATATAGGTAATAAAATAAATAAATCAGTTATTTATTATAGTTCTAGTACCCATAGTACAAGCCTAGAGCTTAGTTTAGGACTAGGTCGATTTGTGTGAGAATTCCCCCTGCTATTTATTTATTTATTAATAGTATATTACTTAACAAGGGCTGTAAAAGAAAGAAAGCCCGAAATCGCAGGTATTTGAGACCCGAGCCGTAGGTGAGGGTTGTAAATATGCGATAGAGGGCATTCTTTTTAACCGACTTCAAAAAAGGAGGAGGTTCTCAATTCAACTGTATGTTTTTTTTTTTTTTTTTTTTTAATGTTTGTTACCTCAGAACTTTCGACTGGGTGAACCGATTTTGAAGATTCTTTTTTTGTTTGAAAGCTGGTGCTTCCCATTTGGTCCCATTCTTATCATAATGAAGATTTGATGATGGAGTCCATGAGGAATCGACGGAACTCTTCAAAATTTATAGGCACACCTATAGCGATTTTGGTATTTTTCATTGTAACTCGTGTATTTGCTCTTGGAAAACACTATTTGGTAAAGTGGAACTGATGATGAAAACCACAGATGGCCACCGGAACTCCTAAACGGTATATATTTCAAGGGTGGCGAAAAGATATTTCGATTAAGATAGTTGAGCAACTATGACGAAGCATATGTATGTTTAAGTATTTGACTATGACTTTCCCACGGCGTTGCTTGCGGCGAGATTGAATTTCAATGTTCTATAGTTTCTTATTAATTCTTATTAATTAAAGTGGGACTACATAACATAACAGTATAATTATGATCACTAAAAAGTATAAAATAAAATAAAAGTTTAAAAAAACAAAAAAACCGCCTTCAAAAAGCAAAAAATAACTTCATTTAAAATGGTAGGTAGGTAATAGGTCAGTCCAACTGAAGTCGGCGTCCAACAATATTTTAACCAAAAGCAGACTTCAGTTGGACTGACCTATTACCTACCATTTTAAATGAAGTTATTTTTTGCTTTTTGAAGGCGGTTTTTTTGTTTTTTTAAACTTTTATTTACTGCCCGTGATGAGTACACAATTTTACGTCTTCACCTGGCCACAATGCGAGTTTTACCGTGCGCGCAGCGTGCGATAAAACTCACATTACGGCCAGGTGTTACGTAAAAGTTATTATATGGCCGCCATAATATCGGAGGATCTATCTTTTTTAATCGTTACCATATAGAGAAAACATCGAAAAGCCTTTGTACAAAATTTTACCCGCATTTTAAACAGAAAAATCAAACATAACTGCTATAGTTTCCTAATTATCACCAATCACTGGCCTTTGCATCCCGAAGCGCCCCGATGTTTGCCGAGCGCTCACGATGTTGACCGAACACTTCCGATGTGTATCGAACATGATCGGGTTAAAATCTATACAAACTATTGACTTTTTTCATAGAGTAAAAATACAAAATTACATTTGCGTTCAAGCTATTAACTAATTGTTCCAATTTTCTAAGATTAGACTGTATTTTAAGATTGGTAAATCGAGTTTCACGATTACAAAATATGCAATGCGGTTAGTTTCTACGTTTGTCAGTTGTAAATGTATGGAGTTTAAAGTTTGCCGGGCGCAAAGTTAAGTTTGTTTTAGGTACAGGCAGCTTAAATATTGCTTTTAACAATAATTACACATTGTTTCTGTAATTATTATGATTAGAAGTGTTTGTGGTGTGAAAGGAACTGATTTTTGGTCAAACATGTCGGTCATGACTTGTGATTGACTAGGGCAGTACTTTTGTTTTTAATAGGCGTTAATACAAACCGTTTTCGGGAGTGCTAGGACCTTGTGCAGGGTCCGTCCGGATCGCTACCACCATCTTATCCATTAACCTACCGCCAAGCAGCAGTGTTCGCATTGTTGTGTCCGTTGTAATGACTAGCGTAGAGGCATTCCATCTTAGTCCTCAGGGTTGGCAACGCATTTGCAGTCTTAGGATTGCAGTCTTGTGAATGCGAATGTCTATGGGTCACAGTTTCCCCTTACCATCAGGTGGCCTGTGTGCTCGTTTGCCCTCTCTAGCCATAAAAAAAAACATGCGTAGGGAAATACTGGAAAAGGGCCGAATCTTAAGGCTACTTTTTATCTTGAAAAATTGGACAGTCCCCGAGGGAATAGCGATAAACGATTTCTACGCGGACGAAGTCACGTGCAAAAGCTAGTCAATGATATATAACGAGTCTTTCATATTCATATTTAATTTATTTCATCCAAGGTACCTATTTACAGTGCAAAAATAACGTATAAAAAACTATATTTCGGTGGTTTTTGGTCTGATATAACCACTTCATTATATCTCCTAACTCCCCAATAACTTACATTATAACAGTCTATCTCTAACCACTCCATTTACGGCTGTATATATTACGTTTTATAAATAACACTCCGTAACTCCAGCAGTAAGTAAATCTGTCAATACAGCCACATTCATCATAGTAAGTGGCGGTATTAATAGAAAGACCAGCCGCGTGTTAGTTTGTTTGGTTTGGATATTTTGGTTAGTGACATGGTTTAGTAACTACTTAAGGGTACTAGACGAGGGCGATAGAATCAGAAATGATGAAATCCGCAGTACAACTAAGGTTACCGACATAGCCCGAAGAATAGCTAAACTTAAGTGGCAGTGGGCGGGGCACATTGCTCGCAGGACTGATGGCCGATGGGGTCAGAAGGTTCTTGAGTGGCGTCCGCGGATCGGGAGACGAGCTGTAGGTACTCCAACAAGATGGAGTGACGACCTTGTAAAAATCGCGGTGGATGCAAAAAGCACAAGACCGGTCTGAGTGGAGAGCCTTGGGGGAGGCCTATGTCCAGCAGTGGACGTCTTTCGGCTGACATGATAATGATGATGATGAAGGGTATTAGACACTAACATTTCGTATTGTCAACGTTTTGATAGCTCTTATTTACTTGACAGTAATGGCGGCCGAGTTGAAAACAATACCATAATCATAATAGTCATGTAAAGCCATTACAAGGTCTACAGACCCATATTGAATTGTTTGATTTTTCAAATATAATTTCAAGCAAATCAATTCCGTGAGTTTTAAGCTAAAATAAAAACAAATAAATTTGTGTTACCATTGTCATGTAATAAATTAATTAATAAATATCAAAAGGACTATCAAACACAAATTGACCTAGATCCAAAGTTCCAAACTAAGCTCTAAAGTTGTACTAAGGATACTAGTTAACTATAAACATACTTAATGTAGAGAAATACATACATAGAAAACATCCAGAACTCAGGAACAATAATCGCGCTCATCACACAAATATTTGCCCTTACCGGGAATCGAACCTGGGACCACTAGCTTCGTACGCAAGGTCACTACCAACTAACAGCATCGTCATCTACACCCAAAAAATAAATTTAGTAAATAAGTATTCCAAAAGGGTACGTATCAGAACGCCTAAAATTAATAAGCCTAATGTATCATAATCCCTAAAAGTTCATAATACCTAATGGTTGTTTTTTCTGAAACCGTAAACTTTTCAGGATTGTTAAAAAACAAACCTAACCTAACCTAATGAGTTCTAAACAATGGCGTTTTAAAAAATCCTGAAATGTTTACAGTTTCAGAAAAAAAAGCTTTTAGGTATTATGAACTTTTAGGGATTATGATACATTAGGCTTATTAATTATAGGCGTTCTGATACGTAACCATTCCAAAAACATTTACCACCAGCTAAACCCAAGTTTATTTATATTTAATATTTTAACTCGACCGCCGACAGAAACTGTCTTTAAGTATTAATTATAATACGTTAGTACGTCTGTCTGTCACTCGTTATCTCATGAACTTAATATATCTCTTAGCGGGGCGGTTAAAACGTCGCTAACTGGTTTCAGGAGTTGCTGGGCGGATTTTGATTTAATCTTCATACATAAAGTGACAAGGTTGGACTTTAGGAAATTGTTAGTGCATTTTAATATCTTTGGTGATACAATATTTAAGTTTATTATTTTTATTTTATTGTTTTAATAGTATAATATCATAATACATGTAATATAATACAATTAAAAGTTAAAACTAAGCTACTCAAATATTAAAGACAAATAATAATCACCACTATAAAAAGAACACCCCCTCTAGCAGGTCCGCTCGCGGCATGGTCCCTATGACACTTTATTTTATTAATTCACATTTTTGTAAATAGATTTAATAGAAAAACTAGGTGTACCTATTCATACCGTACCCAAAGGCTGCCAATGGGACCCTATTAGAAATTCTTCGCTGTCCGTCGGTCCGTCCGTCTGTCTGTCAGCAGACTGTATCTTTTGAATCTGTGAAAATTTCTATTGCTATAACAACACAAAAAAGTGGGCAGAACGGTACAGAATCCTTCGTTGGCACATGACACGGTTAACTCAATTCAAAATTTTCCCCGAAGCCGTTCCTTTCATAAAGACCCAGTTTTTTTTGTGATTTAATTTAAAATGTTGGGTTTTCAGATTTTTCCCTACATTTATAGTATAAGGCGGTATTACTTGCCAAGTTTCATAGTTCTAGGTCAACGGAATAGCCTGTAAATTTTGATTCCCTTGAGAGTGTCGAAATATACGTTTTTTGCGGCATAAACGACCGTATCTTTTTGTTACGTTTGGAAGTTTGATTGACTTGAGTATATGGTTTAAATTTCAACTCGATACCTCCGCGCGTTCCCGAGATAAAGGGTCTTGACAGACAAACAGACGGACAGACGGACAACAAAGTGATCCTATAAGGGTTCCGTTTTTTCCTTTTGAGGTGCGGAACCCTAAAAACCAAAAAGGAAAAAGAGACATTCAAATTTACTAAGAATTTCTTGACGCTAGCGAAATAACTCCTAATTCTCCCTACCGCTCATTTAACCCCAAAAACGCCGTCTCGCGGCATTAGACCCGAGCATTTCACGGTTAAATATTATGAAATATGGCCACCGTCTAATTGGTGACCAATTAGGAGTGTCACAAGAGATGCACGGCTTGACGTTACGCATATTTATAGATTCCATTGGTTAATATACATAAATAACTAGAAGGCACCCGCGACTTCGTACGCGAAGAATTAGTTTCTCGCTACTCCCCCTATTTTTTCCCCGTTGGGGGTCGATTTTCGGAAATTCCTTTCTTAGTGCACCCCTAGACCTCATAAGGAAGCTACATGCCAAATTTAGAATCTCTAGACCCAGCGGTTTGGGCTGTGCGTTGATATGGCAGTCAGTTTCTTCTTTCAGTTACAGACGTGTGTTGCAATTGTTGCATTCACAGAACAGAAAAAACAGTAGAAGTGTCAAGTGGGCGTGTAACGTGTGGCATAGTTATGCGGAGTTCCGCGCAATCTACCATACTTTTGCCGCGACGCCCGCGACCGCTCTAAATTAGAATTAGAAGAATTAGAAAAAAGTATTTATGGTGAGCGAGAGTGAGTGGAGATGTCGGTATGGGACGCCCTAGACGCACATACAATGATCAGTTTCGCGATGTACCTACTGAATAAGGGCCAAATCAAAAGCACCCGAAACCGCGCCTGTTTTCCATAGGGGTAGGCAGAGACCACTTCTTTCCACCTGCTACGGTCTTGACAAATCTCTTTCGCTTCTTCCACATTCATACATCGAGTCATACACGCACGTCGGTTTCGGGTAGGTACTTAAACTTCGGCCCTTATCCACTAGAGGACGCCCGCGATTTCGTACGCGTAGAATTAGTTTCCCACTACTCCCCCCATTTCTTCCCGTTGGGGGTCGATTTTCGGAAAATCCTTTCTTAGTGCTCACTTACGTCATGAAAGGAACCCCTGAACCAAATTTCAAGTTTCTAGGTACATTAGTTTCGGCTGTGCGTTGATATATAAGACAGTCAGGTTTGCCTTTTATATATAGATTTTCTCCGATTTGATTCGAAAAAGTACGCCTAGGGCGGCCCCTTCCGACCCTTCCGCTCACTGATACTGATATTTATTAATTATTTTATTTTATTCACAAATCAAAATTCTATGACAGTACATTGTCTCTACCATATCAGAACGCAACACTGCTATACTTAGATCAAAGACTATGTCGTTAGCGTGGCTAAGACTTGGGTTCGATTCCCCGAACCACACTTAAATCATGGCTGACTTAACGCCTGATTTACTGCTTTGTATGATTTATTCCAGTTGACATGAGAGGTATTTAGTGATGGTAGTAATTTAGAGTTTGCGAAACCTACCGCATTTAGAGATGAAATAACTACTGAAAACATGCACAAAGTTTAGGCGTTAAAGACGTTGTTGATAACGGTTTTATTGTTCAGTAAGTCTGTATGAATTTAAGGGTAGGTTGGCGTTTGTGCATGTAATCGTACCTTCGTACCTATTAACTCGGCCGCCATTACTGTCAAGTAAGTAATTAGAGGTATAGAAAAAAAATCCGGCCAAGTGCGAGTCGGACTCGCGCACGAAGGGTTCCGTACAACATAAGCAAAAAACGGCAAAAATATCACGTTTTTTGTATGGGAGCCCCCTTAAATATTTATTTTATTCAGTTTTTAGTAGGTAATTCTTGTTATAGCGGTAACTGAAATTCATCATCTGTAAAATTTTCAACCGTCTAGCTATCACGGTTCATGAGATACAGCCTGGTAAGAGACAGACAGACATACAGACAGACGGACAGACGGACGGACAGTGAAGTCTTAGTAATAGCGTCCCGTTTTTACCCTTTGGGTACGGAACCCAAAACAAGCGGATTGGCAAATGAAATTGTTTGGAAACATATTTTTGTCAAAAGGCAGAGAACCAAATAAGAGCTATTTTAACTTTGACAATACGATAGCATGTCAAAAGCAATATGGTTTTACCGAGTAGAATAGAGACCTTGATCCGACGATGGAGTCGGAAGGAGGCCACATGACCTCCGCTACACTTGACGTAGACCCACCGTGGTTGGCCTTGAATACTCATGAAGCGTAAAAAAAAGTACACAGTACCTAGTACACCAGTCGGCATCAAAAGCTAGACTGTTTTTTTTTTTGGCTGAAACTTATTATTAGGGTACATTTTACTTTGGAAAAAGTCGGGTACCCATCATTTTTAGGCATTTATATTTTACAGGTAAAGGTCATGCTTTCTTTAAGATCTCTTGCTTACCGAACTGGTTGGGAATTGATAGAGACCCTTCTGAATAGTGTTGAATACGCAGTCAACGCGGTTCATTAGCGGCACAGCACACGTAAAATTCGGACCGCGGGAAACGCCACGCGCCATTCCAATCTTCGTTCCGAACCGTACGTAATGCAACTGTAATAGTAAAATAGTAAATAATGTACGGTTCGGAACAAAGGTTGGGACGGCGCGTGGCGTTTCCCGCGGTAAAATATTTTTTTCTCATTCTAACAGATGGCCGTTGTTCCTACTTACGTAAGTATAACTTACGAGTGTAAAGCCGGCCTAAGATTGAAATGCCTCTACGCTAGTAATGTCACCGGTTGTGTTATCCCCACACCGGAACAACAATGCGAATGCTGCTTGGTGGTAGGTTACAGGATAAGATGGTGGTATTGATCCGGACGGACCTGCACAAGGTCCTATCGCCACTGAATCCTCAGGATGATGTTCACGTGCCGTACTCATTTAGGTCAGCTGATCTGTGTACTGTGTAAGGGTCTTCCCAGTAAAAGGCGAAAGATTTATTCGTGTTGAAGGGAAACCAGACTGGCCAGAGCAGGGGCGGACCAACAATATCTGGGCCCGGAACCAGCACTTCCGATATCCGCAATGGTAACAAAGGGAGTCATCGCCAGAAGAATAGAGACAAAGACAAATGAGATGTGGATGACAGCACAGGGATGCCGGCAATCCAAACTCATGATAGGAAGGGTAAATAAGAACAGAACAAGGTACTTACCTATTAAATCTTGGTAAGTACAACCTAAGTATACTAACAGGGATCTTGACTGGACACTGTCCACTCAACGGACATCTGACGGTAATTGGAGTCAAGCAGGATCCTCGATGCCCACACTGTGGCAAAGAGGAAACTAGTCAGCACGTCATGGCCGAGTGTGTAATGTACTCGTCACTGAGATATCGCACATTTGGGCAGGATGCGCTATCAGTTGAGTCACTTAAAAGCATTAATTAACTTACAGGACGCACTGGTGTTCTTTGCTTTTGAGAGAATAACTACCCAGTAAGAGTCAAAAACGCGTCGCTCGGCTCGGCTCGGCTCGATTCGGCGCGGCGTTGCGAACGGAACGACGTCGTTTTCGCTCTTATTGTATGGACATAAAAGTTTTTCTTACCGGCTCAAGCCGATTCTGCGTCGATAGGTCTGGGGAGACCCTAATGGTGTAATTGCGGAATGAAAAAGTTCGTAAATTTTCGGCTCTATATCATGCTGTTAAAGTCCAAAATTGATGAACCTTTTCATACCGCGACTATTCAAGCGGCGCAAGAGCGAGGCTTGAGTTGCCCTTAGCCAAAAAGCGGTATCTCAAATCCAATAGTCGAACCATATTCAAACCTCTCCTGGTATTATAAGGTTGTGATTGCAGATTGTTTTGTATGAGATAATGCCATTTGGCTTAGCAGGGCAGTGTGGCAAACCTTTGGGAGGCCTATGTCAGGCTATGTCCAGCAGTACCTAGAGGTCTAGAAGCTGGCATAATGACGATCACGGAATAGAAAAAACAGTGGAAGCGCAATGAGCTTCGCTTAGTATAAGACTTGTTGTCGCCTACTCAAAATATCATAAAAACAAAATATCAAAATAACAAAAAAAAAAACCATGGTGACGTGCTGCCGCGCCCGTCTGCCTCGGCCGCGTCCCCACTCATCATCATCATCATCATCATCATCATCATCATCATCATCATCATCATCATCATCATCATCATCATCATCATCATCATCATCATCATCACCATCATCATCATCATCATCATCATCATCATCATCATCATGGTCGTTGCCTTATCTTATATGTACGTTCATCGGTTTTCTATCACCAGCCGGCCTACTATCGTTGCGTTTATCGTGTGACAAAATGAGGATAAAGCATCCCTCACTCTCGCACTTATTTACGTGTCAGAAAGTGACGGACGTTTTATCCACATTTTATCACGCGACTAACGCAATCATACTAGGCCCGCTGGGCAGCTTAAGGTTCCTGTTTTTATTGGGTTATATAAAAAAAACAAAATATTGAATTAGAAAACCATAGATATAATTTATTTTTTACAATTAAAACTAAAACAGTCAAGCCCGAACATCGAATAATTGATTTATTTAAAATTAAATATTTACAAAACGAAAATGGAAGAGAAATATGACTAAGTTTTTCTACAACTAAGTAAATAATGTACAATCAGTGTCACAAGACAAATGGCCAATTTAAATAATTATTCGAAAACCGATTAAGTGTTCAAATGAATATTGAAAAATAACGTAAGTAACTTCAGCTGTTGAGTCCATTAGGCGTAAGAGACATATTTATATTTAATTTTTTTTGACGTTATTTCGTTATGGAAAGGTATTTTAAAACTCAAAAGTCAGAGAAATGATCTGCGTAATTAATCAAAAAATGTAATTTATATTTGTACACAAAGCATATTAAATAAAACAGGCTAATAAGTTAGCATAAACCATAAACTTACAATTACTTAGGTATATACCAATATTTAAATCTATTTCTAATTGAATTTTTTATGTGACGCATTTAATTTGACTTTTACTGAAATACTCCTAAAACTATTTGGTTATCATTATCGCATCTTTTAGGGCTACTTGCAGCAAAATATTAATCTAGATTTAGGCTAAAACTCAGATTTTTATTCTCAGGACTACAATCATAAGATCGCAAAGTTCAAAATGTAGGCAGCTGTCATTCTAATATCTAATTTTTAAGATTTATGCTAGATTTGTCATTTGCGTGCAACTGGCCCTTACAGTTTTCAATTGCCTAAAATCTAAAGAATCAATTTTAGAGTATCTACACGTGGATTTTGATAAAAAATTTGGCGTCAAATAAGTGATTATTAAGTGATATATAGAAAATATTGCGTTTTAAAACTATTTCTACTATTCACTATAATTACTTACTCTTTTTATTTCGCGTTGAAGAAAAAAATGACGTAAGTCACATTGCGAGTTACGACATTTTTGCGTTTACCGTAACTTTATTTAGACATAATAATTTAAGACACAAGCGCTACGTTTATGTACAATAGTTTCAATGAGATGACTAATAAATAATTATGAAGGAACACTTTTAATAGCACTAATGGTTTATATCGAATAACTGATTAACAATATGAATTGTATGCAAATACGCACCATTGAAGCCTTCGTGATTCACCTACTTATGTCGATAATAAATAATTGATGATACAAACCAATTCCCAAAGGAGTTTTATGACACTTACATTCTTCGTGCATACTTTTTTAAATATTTATACTGAAAAGAGCCTCATATACTAGCTGAAGTAAAATGTTAAATATTAAACACATCGTATAATAAAGTTTTGTATTTACCTATATCAAGGTAAATTATACATAAAACCCTCAAATAACAATAAACAAACATTTTATCTTTTAAAATTAGACAAATCATTTTAAACAGGCCGTATAACGTTTCCACTTTTTGTTAAGGTCAAACATTCAAGTGTTAAAAAAAATTTAACAAGCTCTTACTAATCGTTTGCCTTAAAAACCAAAAAAAAGTCTTCTGTCATTTTCAAATTTTACAACCGAGTTCCCAAATCATACAATAAACACATTATGACCTGCATTATGGTGGTTACATTGTTTTGCCTCCCGAAAAGCACTCTTTACGTTACACTAATTTCCTCTTCCTCGTCACTCTCAGTCGCGGTGGTATGGTTGTACAGGCCTTGCGCCATCAGCTGTAAAGCCAAGGGGTTCCGTTGTCCAGTGGACTTCTTGATCTTGGCTCGTTTGTTCTGGAACCAGATCTTGATCTGGGCTTCAGCCAAGCCCAGCTCCGCGGCTAAAGCTTGCCGCCGACGCTCGGTGAGGTATCGATTCTCGGCAAACTCGTGCTGGAGACAAGAAGAAAACATTAAAAACTGTTTCTTGACTCTTTTGTTTTGTTTTTTGAATTTAAAGTTACTCGTGCTCCAAGAGTTTAATAACTTAATGAAGGACTCAAAGTCCAGCTAATATTTCGATCAGGTTCACAATCATTTAATGATATAGCTTTATGAGTCTACCAGAATACCTTTAGGAACTCATACCTTTAAATAGGGTTTATTCAAGGGTTTGTTTGTGTTTTGTTTTGCCATCAGAGGCAGTATAATGAACAGAGATATATGACACCATCAATTTCACTGACTGAAATTTGGGAAGTTTCAACTGTTGCCCTAGTGTCATAGTGAAATGACACAATTTATTTTAAAAAGTAATACGTTTATTTATAAAATGACGATGCGAATAGGTCTCTCGTTACTGAGTTTTGGATGTTTTCAAAGATTTTCTCTATATAAGTATGTTTATCGTCTAGTACCCATCTTACCCATAGTGCAAGATTAAGAGCTTAGTTTGGGATTAGGTTAATTTGTGTAAGATTGTCCCCTGATATTTATTAAACTGCCTTTACCTTTAGTCTAGCTAGCTGCGCAGCGCTGAACGCCGTCCTCGGTCTCTTTTCTTCAGGAGTATCTCTCTTCTTCATCCTCCGGCTTCTGGGTCCTGTTGACAATAATAAAAAAATATTACATTTATTTTTGGGCAGTAAATAAAAAAAATCCTATTTCATCGACAGGCAAGGAAGCTATATTTTTTTGGTGGTCACAGGTCTAACCTATTCTAACTTACGTAACCCATGTTTATGATAACCTAAAAACGATAAGTTTTCAGCAGAAATTACCTTTCGATGAAATGAAATTCAATGAAATAAAATATTCGATCAAATTAGAGTCGGTAATTTAAGGGGATCCCAAAAAAGTATTTTTTTAATTAGGGTCCTTTTTTAAATATATTCAAAGCTACAATTACTAAAAGACAAATGAGACACTCCGAAACGTAATTTGTAACCCTTCTACCAAAACAATAATTATCCATGCTGCTATAAGGCACTTACATTAATTATTACGTCACCCCTATTACACTATTTGGGGATTACAGTATATGGGCGATTAAAGTTATAAATTTGATTGAGAACGAAAACAGCAATTAAGTGTGGTTAAGTTAATTACTTTGAAAAATCGGTTGACTAAAAAAAAGAATAACGAACATGATATTATTTCAAAACAAGCTATCTAATTAGTATGAATTAAATAACACCCTAAGAGGACTTACCGGCTTATTAAAAGAAAAGCAAATCCTAATAGAAAAATTTAATCCATTTTTCATTTAATAATCTACCCTACTCTATTTTAATTCCACCACGATCCCCATTCGTTACGCGCCCTACATCAAAACCTAATAAATATTACATGGAATAACGTAACAGATATATCTTTCACACCATTATTGGACGGACCCCACCCACACCAATTAAGAAATAGGGGTTCGCGCCGTTATGGAAAAATGATGTAAGTGACATTGCTGGTGATATAAAACTCGTACTCGTACTTTCTTTTTACAAATATTAGATAAATGTGTTTTTTTGCACATGTATAAATAAAGAAAATACTTGCTATTTAAAATGATTAAAAGAACATTGTGAGATACGTCGTTTTTGCATGTAATAATTATGTGAGTTACAACGTTTCTATTTCGTACGGTTTAATTGAGTGTCGGCGTTTATTATGTTACTATGATGGTTGGGTATGTTAGTTATTAAATTATGAAGTAAGTGGAACTGATTCAATAAAAAAAATGATTTCATCGGAGAGCTGATTTTTATTAGTACCTAAGTAAATAGATGCAACTACGAGTCATAATTTTATTCAAGTGTTTAAACCACCTTTTGAATTCGCCAAATAAAAAAAAGAATAAATATAGCTTTTGAGTAAGTAATGCTATGGAAAATATTTATTTAAATTTATAATACCTAGAAATGCTACATATTTTAACAAGCAATTAACTGTAAATTTCAAAAGAATATTTTCGTATAAAACACCCGCATAGCGGCAAAGCGCTGTAAGTGTGAAACTTAAAGAATCTAGGAATTCCAATTTCCGTGTGAAATATATCAAACGATTTGCATAAAGTTAATGTGTTTTGAACACGAGGTGTTAGAGTCGGAATAATCGGGCCTATGAATAAAGAATTTGAATATTATGACTTATTTTATATCAAAGTATTATGTTTATATAAATATTTTTACACTTCAAATCCTACTAATATTATTAATGCGAAATTTCGTTTGTTTGTTACTACTTCACGCCGCAACGGTTGGACGGATTTGGATGAAATTTGGAATGGAGATAGCTTATACACCAGATTGAGACAGGCTAATTTTTATTCCGGAAAATTTAAAAGTTTCCGAGGGAATAACGATAATCGAACTATACGCGGACGAAGTCGCGGGCAGAAATAGTTTAGAATAAAGTTAAGACTTAAAAATAAATAAAAAATTACTTAAATTACTTCCTGTTTACAAAATAGGGGTTTATTGGTAGTGTTTGTTATAAAATGAGCACTTTTTTATTAGTATTGAATTATAATATAAGTTCATCAAGCATTAGTTTATATTAGTATAAACACTATAAACAATAGAATGTGCGATCGTTGCGTAAAGTGATACTTACTTAAAGCCATTACAATAATTTAGACCAAAATTAAAGTCCACACGGACAATACTGGAGTGACATTTAAAGTTAGTTGCATTTAACATCTTACACAAGCCGAAACTAGTTCGGCCTACTATTTAAATGTAAAGGACACTCAAAACTAAAAAAAAAAACCCGATAAAATCTTACACAAATTGACCTAGTCCCAAACTATGCTCTAGGCACATTCTATGTGTACTAGATAACGACAAAATAGGAACATATTTAGGTCTTGTAATGGTGCAAAAGCATCAGATTAATATGTACTTACGACCATTTAAAAGTCCTTATCTTTAAAGTTATTTTATTTACATTAAAAAATACTAGCACAATACATCCATTAGTTAAGATTAAATCTAGCACTCAACTAGATTTCCTAAGGCTAATCTGTTTTAATTGTGCCAACAACACTTTAAATCACTTAACAATCGCCAAATAGATCTAACAGTTTCGCGTGTGACTGTATTCCAAATAAATCTAACTGCAATTAAATTTTAAAACACTAACCTGACTTTTTCGTTCATTGCGTTTTCACTCTTATTCTCTTAAACATAAGACGGAATTTTGTTTACCCTATACTGCAGTTAGAACCTTTTAGTTTCATACAGTCGACCTATCAGCAAAGGAAAAGCTATAAACACTTCTGTGCCTTCCTGTACTGAATTTATTTTCAATTTTTCAGTAAGGTATTTAAACGAGTTTAAACTGAAACGCTCAAGAGATAAGGTGAACTTTTAATTGGCAGTGATGAATATAGTAAGGCATTATTTTTATTTCACTTATTTAGGCATTTTGCTTTTAAAAACACGAATGTGAGTATCATAGGATGTTATTTTCAGCTACTAGAAATTAAAAATAGAATATCGTATAATTCGTCGAAAACGCTCTAGCGTCATTATAGACTATATTCTTAATAATAAATTATAAGGGTGTGTCATGCCATATTAGTCGGATTTTATCTTAGGCTATCTTGCTTTCGCATATAATTTGGCATTCGAAGCAGAAGAAAGCTTATTAATATTATTTGTTTTTTTTTTAAACAACATCAATTCAAACACTTGCGCACAAATAAAACAGCGGTTAACATTTTCTAAATTGACGCCATTTTTTTTCAAATAAAGAACGTTCTCCCGCCATACGTTCCCAGCTTAATGAAATTTGAATTTTATCGCTTTAAGAATAGAACCGGAAATGTTCTAAACACAAATCTTTTCGGCCGTTTGAAAAATGTTCACTGAATTGCTTTAGAACGTGAACTGAGTTAAACCCTTTTGGGTCAACTTAAGGTTGCATTTGCTGTGACCGTTTGAAATCGTTCCAAGCAGTTTATCACCCGATAAAATGGCGTCTAACTTTTTTTATTCGTGTTTTTAATTAAACAAAACGTTTGCCAGAGAATTTTCCGTAACGAGGTGTAATGTTTTTGGTATGCGGGTGAAAAATACGGCTCGAGTGTTTACTGTCTTGAAAAAAATGGATGCGTTTGGACGATTATTTTTCTTTCACGTTATGTTGGTAGACGTGATTTAGTATGGTTATTTGCATTGAAAAATAAAATGTTTACAAATTATTTTTGCAGTTTTTACAATTTATATTTATTTTTTATTAATTTAATCAATTCGAATACAAAGTTGGGAAAACAAGACATAGTTTGATGTAGTACAGTAGAGTTCAAAAAGATGTATACCTACACTATAGTACCTTGTCTATTTAATGTCATATTTAAACTGCCATATATGAATTGTCAAAAAGTGACAAGGTACTAAATTGTATACATCTTTTTGAACTCGACTGTACAGGAACTACAATATTCTCAAGTGGTAACCACCACATTAAAAGACAACTTTTGGTTAAAAATTGGATCATGTCGCCAATTTCGTAACCACGCAATAATATAATCGGCATCTGTGCCGTTGCGTCATTAAGGGACCCATTCAGTACGATGCCGATGCAAGCCATGGCGCTGATTTTCAGTGGGACCCTTTAGACCAATAATAATAACTATTATCAATAATAAGTTGTTATAATAATATGTAAGAAATAATTAGTGCCACAGAATAAAAAAAAGTATTTTTATCATATTTTTTCCTAAATTTTCCAGCCAGTGTTGCCAACAAACAAAACAAATCAACGGGGTAAAAAGACATAACTCTGCTAAACGGCGCAAGTTGGGCAGTTAACATTCCTCGCCGACCGTAATGGGCATTAGGACTAACCCGGCAATGTTAGCAGCAATTAAAAATATAACAGGCTGTATGTTACTTGTGGCTATTTATTCATTAATTAAAAAAAAAGTATTAAATTTTACAATTAAAATCAACTTAATACAACAATGTGAGAAGTTTTTTTAATGTTTAAGCGTTTTTTTAAATGTCGCACTCAGATACGTCAATTTAATTTAATGCTTGACTAAAGTTGCTGCTGTAACTTTCTTTGCTACAGCAACAGAATAAGACAACACGTCACTAAACAAGCATTAGATTTAATTGACGTCTCTGAGTGCGGCAGTAACTCTAATGTACTAAAAATAAAAACCCAAATATTTGCAATACATTTTTTATCCTAATATAAAATATCACAAAAAAAGTAAATCTATATTTTATAAGGTTCCGTTGCAAAATGTTAAAATTTCAGTGTCTTTCTATCTGTTGGCACTGAATTTTCATTATAAGTTAGTTTAGCACCTAACCCGATAATATTATTTTTTTTTAACTTTTTTTTTTACGTAAACAAAACGTCCTCGGTCTTACAAAGTGTAACAATCGTTGCCGACTGTACACAAATGGGTCTGATAATTTATTTGTCCCGGGATAAATTCATCACCGGCAATTAGCTACCGGGGTGAACTGGGGTAAGTCGCAAATTAACGTTTTGTTGTTTTATTTGCAACTTCATTTTTAAATACAAAAAGGAACTAACCCTTTTATACCTTTTTTCAGGAAATAAACGGGTTCTTTTTAGGGTTCCGTACCAAATTGGTACAAAAGGAACCCTTATGGTGAGACTTCGTTGTCTGTCTGTCTGTATGTCACAGCAGGTTTTCTCAGCAACTACAAATGCTATCAACTTGAAATTTGGCATAGTTGTACAACTTGCTTGCCCGCATCTATTTGTAGTAAAAAAAATATGAAATTAATTTTATTAATAATTGAAAAGGGGTCTAGAATGGGGGGTTCAAAAATGAAAGTGGTTCGATTATAGCAAATAGGGTGTCATATGAAAGGTCTTAATCTGCACATTTCAAAACTATTTTTTTGAGAACTTTCTGTGATGTACTTTTTGATTTATAGTCAAAAATGTACAAAAAATGACCGTTCCCCCCCCCCTTATCTCCGAAGTTTATTAATCAAAAATTCTGATAAAAATCCTGACGTATAGATAATTACTTATATTTTCTGGGAAAAATAAAATAAAGTGTTCGGTATTTACAGTTTTTGAGAAATAACAAAAAAACTAAGAAATCTGTATTAAAATTTAGGCTAGTCAAAATGGACCTTATTGCCTGGAAAATAAAGCTCATAACAAAATGAGTATTTTCTTTTGCGGTTACCAAGCATATTATCTTCAATACGGAACCCTCGGTGCGCGAGTCCGACTCGCACTTGACCGGTTTTTTTATCTTAAGCGTAAGAATTTAGTAGTTTTTATATAGTATAAAACAGAGTCGTTTTCTGCCGTGTCGCTCTGTATCTACAGTCATGGACTTTAATTGCTTCCACTATGGAACCCTGTCATAATGACAGCGTCAAACCACATGAAAGGGATTACGCCAAAATTAATGATTAACGTTATGCGACAGGGTTCCATAGTGGCATGACAATTAAAGTACTTTACTGTACGCGACTACGCATCGATCTCTCAAAATAAAGAGTTATTATTTTAACGTGTACTTACTGTATTAGAGTCATCAGCATTAAACAATCTTTAATCGTTAAAAGCCGGACAAGGCGAGTCGGACTCGCCCACCGAGGGTTCCGCACATGACACGGTCAACTCAATTCAAAATTTGCACCGCCACCGTTCCTTGCATAAAGACTCTGTTTTTTTTGTCATACAACTAAAAATGTACAGATTTCAGATTTTTTCCTACACTTGTAGTAAAAGACGGTTTTATTTGCCAAATTTCATAGTTCTAGGTCAATGGGAAATACCCTATACATTTTGATTCCCTCGAGAGTGTCAAAATACACGTTTTTTGTTACATAAACGGCCGTATCTTTTTTTTACTTAAATGTACAAGTTTGTTTTTTTCACAGCTTCAAGGGACTGTAGATTTGAGTATATGGTTTAAATTTCATTTCGATACCTCTACGCGTTCCCGAGATAAAGGGTCTTCGGTTCCGTACCTCAAAAGGAAAAAAACGGAACCCTAATACAAAAATTAATTCTGTTTTACCACAATAATGTCACCTATATGTTATTCATATATCAATTTTCGTAATTTAGAGTCACTGTTGCATTTAATTACAAAACGACATACAATTCGAAAAAGTATTTTTTTGTTTCACTTAACCAATGTTAAATGAAGTTCCAAACCTGCTATACAAGTTAGCAATCTTCCTAACAGCCTAATATATTTTACTCAAGCCGTTTCCCCGACGCGTTAGAGCCTCAAATTACGTTATATACGCAATAAAAACATTTTTCTTATGGGAACGACTTCATAATTGTTGTTTTCACACAAAATGATCGCTCGGTTGCGTGTTTTGTTAAAATTAGCCTAAATTAACGACGAAACTAAACATGATATTGCAAAATCAATAGCAATGGAGATTAAATATGACATTGTGGTTTTTTTTCTTTATTTTATGTCTTTATATAAGTAAATACAGAATATAGATACGTGTTTTTACTATAAACTATTCTTGTCATAATTAATTAATTGTTGTTTAAATGTTTTTTAATACAAGTGTAACTTGGATTTTAATTAATTCATGCATTTATTTTGCTAGTTGCAGAAACTAGCCAAACGATATTTACTAGCTAGCAATATTGTTACTTTAATTTTTAGGTATTCATTTACCTATAAGACAGCAAAAATAGCATTTTATCCTTTTTATCCGAAAACGTCCTTACGTAAACGAATCGCGTGCAACGTATCTTTTGTAGGTTATCGAACTCTGTGTTTAGGGAAAACTGCTCAAAATATTTTTATGACTTTTTTGTACAAAATTAGGTTAACAAGTTGTAATATTTTTATTAGACTATTTCTTACATAAACGTGTTTAATAAGAATGTAACCGCCGTATTTAGAGATTTTTTAGAGACAAATACTCGTTCCTTTTTCAAACAAGACTTGTTCTTTTTATTTATTAAAGAACGACCAGGGGCCCGTTGCATAAAAGCTTGTAACTTGTAATACGAGTGGAAGTCTCTTTTTAAGACATACTGTTGGAAAGAGAGTTCCGCTTATAATATAAGCTATTATTTTATATGCAATAGGCCCCTAATTGTCATTAACTGACTCTATATCACTACTTACTATGAGTTACAGTGTCTGTACTCGCTAGCGGATGAATGCTTTGTCCCTCTCAGTATTCCAATAGAGTGATAGGGACAGAGCATTCGACTTTGTAGTTAGTAAAATCACGTGACTCATGGTAAGGATACTGAGTGCAGACGTAAAACATTTTACATAGTAAATATTATAATTATTATGCATTATGTAGTAGAATTACTATAGCTACTACTTCGGGTTTGTACTTGTCTCTCACTCGCTCTTACACGCTTTTATTAAGAGTGAGCAAGAGAGAAGTACAACCTGAAGCACCTTCCAAGTGCTCACAGACTACATTATGTTAGTATAACTAGCTGTAGCCCGCGACGCCGTCCGCTTAGAAGTCGTTTATATTCCCTCGAGAATTGTAATTTTTTCCGGGATAAAAGTATTATATGTCCTGCCTCGGGGTTCAGGCTATCTTTATACCAAATTTCAGCGGTTTTAGTTCAGTGGTTTGGCCGTGAAAGCGTAACAGACAGACAAAGTTACTTTCACATTTATAATATTACTAACTTCTGCCCGCGACTTCATCCGCGTATATTTCGATTATCTTTATTCCCTCGGGAAATTTTAATTTTTTTTTGGATAAAAACTATCTCATGTCCTATTCCAGAACCTAACCTATGTGTGTGCCAAGTTTCATCAAGATCCGTTCAGTGGTTGAAGCGTGATTAAGTAATAAACATTCAAACTTTCTCATTTATAATATAAGTAAGACTAGTAAGCATCTATAAACGGCGTCTAGGTAAAACTGTCAAAATAAATCCGCAATCCATATAAATTTAACTCAAAGTATTATTAGCCTTAAAAAACCAACAAACGCAAACACGTTAACGAACGTCAATTTACAAAAAGATAAATTTAAATATAATTTGAGTTGTGCGGTTTTGCGGTCCGGCGTCTCAGTTGTCATTGAGAGTTTATTTCTCTTTGTTTTACTATACTAAGTTTAATTTTACAGAGGTAATTTGACACATGTCAGAAACTTATTTTTTATGAAGAAGGCAAAGGTGTACAGGCCGTCTGCCAGGTGATTCTTTTAAACAACTCTGTTTTTAATTTGTCCACGAGTTATAAAGCTTATGTTGTTCCGTTAGTGCATTATTAAAATTATAGTGCGTGTTTTTTTAATATTGTCGTAGGTTTCGTTGTCGATTTTGCGCCTTAAGACTGCACTGAGGTTCTACTTTGAAATCCGTAATTCGAACGACACCCCAATTGACCAATGTGTGAGCAGCTTAAACTGAAAAAATGTGACCACCTTTTTCCGTTAAGTTGACTGCACAACGGTTATTAACACTTTGTCAAACATATATGCTATACTTTGTGTATTTATTTGTACAACAAAAAACACTTTTCGATTTCAAGACAAAACTTTAGTTTATTAGAAAAATACAATAATAGTAATGGGGGAGCCTCTGGACGCTTTGTGCACTCTTAAGGAGCACTTATGCGGGCAAATTTAAACGGCAATTTAAAGCCGGCCTCAAATAGCTGTCTTACTCTTTGTTTATAAAAATGAGACGTCCGTACAGATGACAGACAATTATAAAAAAAAATAGATGTACCTTTACGCACCTACGAGCACGCGGCGGCTACTTTAGTTTGCTGATTAATATTTCATCGACGAATTAATAAGCGAGTTGTTTATGAAGATAACACGTAATGTATTTATTTATTAAGTTCCATATAGTGATATTATAACAGACTAGATAACCCTCCCCTTACTCCACCTTCAGTAGAAATAGGTAAAAATAGAGAATGCCACCCTAACACATTTGCCTACCAAATTATACCCCACGAAACTACCCTTAGAAAATCAGAAAAAAATCAATTCTAACAAATGGTTACCCTAAATTCTAACACCCTGTATGTGTGTTTTTACAGAACAAAATCAACTGTATTTCTATTCCATAGGTGTTACATTTGCTTGGCGTCTTGTTGGTAATGGCAAAGTTTCGATATGCTTTGCTGTTAGATAAATATGGACTTTATGTTGAGAGTGTTAGAGTGGTTTTGGGTGTATGGTGCAAGTTGGTATGGTGGAGGCGTAAGGATGTGTATTGAATATTTAATAGAAGAACGTAGATTGATGAATGAGGGATTTTGGATGCGGCTTTTTTTACTTTGTTATCTGGATGCGATGTTAAAAAGGTAAAAATAAAATATTCCTTACGACGTCTACCCCGAACTATTAGTATTTCGGCCCCAATAAAAATATGGACTCTATGTCCATCAAAAATTGAAGATACGTAAGTCCCTTTTTCTTGACTGCTGTATAATAACTGTTGAGTAAAAGAGATATATTAAATCTGCTACACGACAAATCGTCACATACAGAGGCAACTTAAGCATAGAATGGCAATATGACTACTTCAGTTACTTCATCGCCGCGTTCTGACGTGGGTACACAATCACTTTAGTTCCGAAAGTGCAATCTTAGTATTCTCCCCTCACACGTAGCTGTAACTAAATCTGAATACAACTGAACTGAATAACATGTTTACAATTGTTTGATAATTATTTAGTATGTGCCACAAGATTAGTAAAAAAAAATTAGTTCCAAATGCTAAGTACTTTAACGTCTTTAATTAGTGTCTAAATCGCAGTTTGTTCTCTATTTATATTTTTTCTTTCAGGTAAGACGAAACATAGCAAACTAGACCGGATATTGTTCAATTTATTATTATATTTATTAGAAGAGGCAATTAAATTACCAGTGAATTTCTATCTGCGTTGTCTCTTAGAATTGTATAGTTTATTCATTTCTATATGTGAGACGTGCACAATTTGTAGAAAATCAGCTTACCTATTTTAAGACAGATTAATAGTATTTGTATCTATTACATTTTAGTTATCATGATGCTCAGTTTTCATTAAAAAAAAAACTAAATGGCTAGGAACACCACGTTGTAAAAATACCACATCCATTGGTTCCATTTCTAACATGCATGGAACAATCACTTGGTTGCCGAAAGTGCTTGTAATCTAAACGTTTCCCCCATTTTTATTTGTAGGGGGTGCATTACAAATGTTTGTTAAAAAAACAGTGTTTGTTTGAGTTTAACGTGTTTTAAAGAAGTCAGCTTCCTTCCTCATCATAACTTTGTATGGAAATTGATACAAATATACCTACTACAGATCTTATAGCTTATAATGTTATCAATCCGCGACGTCCCGCCCCACTCCTTAGTTTCTAGGGTTCCGTATCCAAAGGGAACCGAACGGTACCCTATTAAAATGCCTATGGGGTCCGTCCGTCCTAACTGTAAAGAGCTGTATCTTTTAAACCGTAATAGAAAGCGGGGTGTTTTTTTTCTTCAGAATATTTTTTAAGTAAGTTTATTCATTAACCAAAAAGTTTACATTACGTTATATAATAGTGGTCCTCACACTAGGTCAGTCCTGTATCGTGGGAGCCGGAGAATATGTGTTACTAGAGGACGCCCGCGACTTCGTACGCGTAGAATTAGTTTCCCGCTACTCCCCCCCATTTCTTCCCGTTGGGGGTCGATTTTCGGAAAATCCTTTCTTAGTGCTCACTTACATCATGAAAGGAACCCCTGTACCAAATTTCAAGTTTCTAGGTACAGTAGTTTCGGCTGTGCGTTGATATGTCAGTCAGTCAGTTTTGCCTTTTATATATATAGATATATAGATTACTAACAATTTTTTTAAATCAATATTTGTTTATGGATTATGTATGAAACTTTTACATTAGTTTTACGTAAAATAGTGATCGAATTTAATAATTGATTATCTTTGAAACGGTACGACTTAGTTAGTACACTAGTTTCTCCCTAAAAAAAACATGCCGTATAAGAATTAGAAAATAGCGCCTCCATGGTTTTTAGAATTAGTTACCACAGTGGTCCTAAACATTTTCTATCATTAATAATTATATCTGCAACGAAGTTGATCATTCTTCAATAATAACCCAATCATCAAATTCCTTGCATTACTCATTACACAAAATTTGTCCGTCCGTCTGTCCAGCCCACCTAAACCGAATCAAGTCATTACTGGATGCTTGACGGCAAAAACTAGATCGGCTGGTGGGCCGTTCTTAGTACTGTAGGGAGGGGAAAGTATCGATAAAATTGTACGGAGATAGGAATAAGGTATCGATAGTTTAGGGTTACAACCTTGGCGATATCTGTTACGTAGGCAAAAAATATGTTCATGTTATTTTGAAAGGTATTTCATATTTAATTAGAATTGATTGAAAGTTAAAATTATTTCCAAGTATTTTTTAGGTTTGTCTGTAATACATCGCTATTTAGCTATTAAATCGCCTGTTATCTACCTCTTTTAAAATATCTTCCTCTACTAAAAAGTGTTTTTTATTCGTTATATTGTTTTTAATAGGGTTCAACAAAGTTGTATTTATGTAGCAGTCATTTTTTTAACTAGTATTTTTTTAACTAAGTCTCGCATTACATAATGTAAAAATATGATAACGATAGATTATATATAAAACTAAATGAAATAGACGTCTGTATGTATACTTATTATAAAAAAATACGGAAACATAAATCTTCTCTTTAAATGGTAAATAGCTAACTAACAGAATATTAACTTAAACACTACTTAGCTCAAGTTAATTATCGTTTAGTTAAGCGCTAATTAGAGTTAATTACGAGTTAGTGGAGTGTAAACTGTTAGCACTCGGTTTAATCTGTTAGCACATTATCGCTTTTGGATCGCTTGTGTAAGTCACAGAGTAAGGTTACGTAAATGTAATGAAGTATTTGTTCATAAATTTATTGCGAGTCATAATTTTTATGTCGCTTGAACCGTAAACTTTTTAGACATTCATAAGTTAACGTGTAGATAAGTCTAAGTTAGGTTAGGTTGGATTTATAAAAAACATCATTCAATAAAAAAAACATTATCTATAAAATAAATATCTAAGCTGACCAAGAGTTACAGTAGCTACATATTTAAGAACACCACGATGCAAATACTGCTGATTTTATGCAAGGAGAAGGCACGCGAGCACTCTGATGGTAAGTGGGATTTGAGACCCATAGACATTTAAATTCAAAAGACTACAATCTCAAGACTGCAATCCTAAGACTTCAAATGCGTTGCGAAATGTTAGTAATTTCACCGATTGTCTTATCCCCAGACTGGAACACCACAATGCGAACACTGCATATTAATGTATACCTAAGATGGTGGTAGCGATCCGAACATAAAACTTCTTTGTTGATTGTAATACAGAGTTTACCTATAATTATACTCATTGAGGTAACAATGTCGTATAATGACTAATTAAGATGAATTAAGAATCAATAAACACGCTATTCGGCAATTGACAGCTATTGTTAGATTTTAATATCATAATTACTTATGTGCTGCGAAAATGAGAGAAATGTTTGTTTGTACTTTGTAAGAAACTAACGAATACTTTGCTACCCGTCTGCCTAAGAAGAGTAAGTTTTGGACCTATAAGTTCATATATTAAAGGCATGTATGTATGTATGTTAACTCCTTACATTGCACAAACAGAAAATATCAAACTAAAAAAAGAAACAGAAACACGTTACAAAACTTATGTACAAACGTGAACTTCCCTTTTAAGGGATCTCTTCCAATTAAAAATTGAGCGATGTATGTATGTATGTAATATGGCTTTTGTTTCCTAGAAGAGACTAAACGGATGACACGATCTCGACGATCATGTTGTCGATAGATTTCACTAAACACTAATAATATACCAAAACGACGAATTAAAAAACCTTATGTGTCTGAAAAAAACGTTTAACTACATCGTGTAAGTTTATTAAAAAACAAAAATATTTTAACGACATTTCCAAAAATATACACATAAGTAAGGTAAAAGCGCCTATTATGGACAATGCTCCAGTGATGAACATTTACATTTTTTTAATGAAAGTATTGCAATACCGAACATTTCAATGTAGGTAATAGTGGTAGTCCCGTATAATTTAAATATCATCTAACTGTTACGCTAAAAGCATATCAATCTCGGAAGCTTTTATTTATGGGATTGTTCATAACTGGAGCACTATCCATAATAGGAGCTTTTACCTTATACAAAATTATTAAAAAAAATATTTAAAAAAATATATAGTTCCAAAAAACCTAACAAAGAGCTCAATGCAGACAAAGTCATGTGTAAAAGCTAATAGTTAATAAAACTACATTATTAGCCAAAGCTGTCCTCGGCTTGTCACCGATAAAAAATGTCGTTTTTATAGCCCGCTGTAATGTCATACTTATCGAGTCACGATTATAGGAAACCATTGCAATTATTACGATTAAAAGGTATTAAATTACATTTAAGTATTACAGAAGCATTTAAGTGGTTTTAGGGTTGCGTCGGATAATTAATGTTTTGTCATATATTTTTTTGTAAACTTATTGATCACTTAATATTACAAGCGAACTGTTTCTCTGTTTTATATCTGAAGCCAAATTCATGATAAAAGGGGGATTTTTCCGTTGAAATAAAGGCTGATTATAGATAACTTATTTTATTCATTTCATTACAAAGTTAATACCTCTTAAAGACAACATCTAAGGCAATGGGTACCCTGGTAGGGCATAGCAATTTTTTTATCAAATCCCTAAGTTTTTTTTAAGTGTGTGGATGTTATTAAAGTTAATAAATAGGTAGGTAATTTAGGTAAGATGATATCTAAAAAACTTACAAATTAAATGCAAAACTAAGCTAAAACTAAAAAGCTATATCTAATATATCTATAAACAGGTACGCTATGGTCCCCAAGATGCTGGATTTCTTCCATATTTAACTTATGTCCGAATTATCGATATTTTTATCGACTATTGGGCAGCCCTGGTTCGCCTTAACCAATTGTCGCAGTAGCGGGAAGAGCATTCGTTAACGAATTTGAAGTTGGACAATCGAAACGACAAGCGATGAGATATACGACAGAACTGTTTAACAAAGTCATTTTTAGGGTTCCGTACCTCAAAAGGAAAAAACGGAACCCTTATAGGATCACTTTGTTGTCCGTCTGTCCGTCTGTCTGTGTGTCAAGACCCTTTATCTCGGGAACGCGCTGAGGTATCGAGTTGAAATTTAAACTATATACTCAAGTCTACAGTCCCTTGAAGCTGTGAAAAAATCAAACTTCTAAGTTAACGTAAAAAAAAGATACGGCCGTTTATGCCGCTAAAAACGTATATTTCGACTCAAGGGAATCAAAATTTATAGGGTATTTTCCGTTGACGTAGAACTATGAAATTTGGCGAGTAATAGCTTTTCATACTACAAATATCGGAAAAAATCTGAAAACCCAAAATTTTTCATTAAATCACAAAAAAATCAGGGTCTTTATGCAAGGAACGGCGGCGGTGCAAATTTTGAATTGAGTTAACAGAGTCATGTGCGGAACCCTCGGTGGGCGAGTCGGGCTCGCCTTGTCCGGTTTTTTTTAGCCCCTGACGGCTAAAAAGGTGTGTTAATTTGACGTGTGTGCGTGTGTCTGTCTGTCTGTGCTGTAACATCAAATCCGTTGCCTTTATTAATATCGAGCAAACAACGGCGAAAAAATCACTTTTGTTGTAGGGAGCCCCACTTAAATATTTATTTAATTCTGTGTTTAGTAAGTATTTGTTGTTATAGCGGCAACAGAAATATATCATCTGTAAAAAAATAACTGTCTAGCTATCACGGTTCATGAGATACAGCCTGGTGACAGACAGATATAGACGGACAGTGGCGTCTTAATAGCGTCCCGTTATAACCCTTTGAGTACGGAAGCCTAAAAAAGCGTTTTTAAGAAAAGCTACCTGCGTGGAGTTCGTAAAAGCTAGTGATATTTCGTGCGAAGTCGGGGCGAGACGCTAGTTTTATTTCCAAAACCAGTTTCAATTTATAAGTATTCCGGTAGCACTTTTGTATCCAACTGCGTTCGTTTTTGCGGATCCCACTCGGAACGACATTTTCGATTGCTCAGTAGTTCTGAGATGACATAAAATTAAACACCTTCCGTTTGTGAGCCACCGGGTTTGATTCCCGGACGGATTATTATTACATTTTGCACATGGTGGAAATAGCTTTTTATTTCGTGAAAAAAATAAGTACTTACCTATTTTAAAAGAAACTAATTTCATTTATAAGTATTGAACTATCGACCCGCCCTCGCTTCGCTTCGGTTTATGTAAGTTTTCTGTTACACCCGTACATAATCCAGAATTAATTATACATGAAAACCTTCATCTTGAATCACTCTATCTATTGATGAAAACCGCATTAAAATCCGTTGCGTAGTTTAAAAGATATAAGCGTACATACTGAGGGACAGACGGCGGGAAGCGACTTTGTTTTATACTATGTAAAGATTAACATATAGAAGACTTGAAATAGTTAATGAAATATGATCTCAATTTGAAGTCAAAGAAATTTCGTTCAGAATAGGACAGACATATTAACAGCGGGTTTATCAAAAAAGGATAGACGTAATCTCACATTATTATTGGACATACTTGATATTTACTGCTATCAATTTAAACAAAATATAACGTATCATAGCAACACGATTATAAAGTTCCAGTATTAAAAGCACTTTTTGTAAGGAAACCGCAAATTAAAAGAAGATATTAAACAAAAAACGTCACGTCTAGCTACTTAAGCGAGCTATAATTAGCTATACCTAGTTAACGTCAAGATAACGTCGAAACCAGCAATTTATAACTTAACCTCTATACTCTAGTTAAAAAACTAACCGCTAACAACCGCGTCACGGGAAAAAAAACTAAATTACTGGCAACACTTGCACTACATTAAATTACGCTGCCGAGGTACGCACACCTTTTTGCTACTGGCAACTGGGCGTGCCGCCATTACCGAACGCAAGATGGCCGCCCAGAAAAAAAAATCGCGTGAAAATAATTGCCGCTAAATTGTTTCATTACTTCACCTGTAAATTGCAAAGTGCTGTCGATTTTAATAAAGTTACTCGAATTTAAATCTTATTACAACTAGTTAAGTAGCATTGAGTTTTGATCGTATGTTAAAATAGTTGTTTTACTTATAAGGGAAATAAGGTAAGTGTCATTGTGTGAATGAACAACCGTTTATTGCATTTTTCGCTCTTTGTCGTTAAAATACGGTCGTTAATCGATTCGCGTTTAATCGAGAATACGAATAAACATAACGATATCCACGTCGCGCGAAATAACAAGTAATTATGTTGTCAATTCGTAACTTATTTTTTAAAATGGGTGCTTTTTGAGGCCGGTTGTTGAGGTATTTTATTAAAAATAAAAACAGATCCTTTATGATATAAGTGGGCTCATTACCATAGGCTTTTCGATTCCATGATGTTTCAGGGTTCCGTGCCCAACGGGACCCTATTAATATGACAACGCTGTCCGTCCGTCCGTCCAAAGTTTAAAGAGCTGTATCTTTTGAATTGTAATACATAGCGAATTGATTTTTGTATCAGAAAATGATTTGTTATTAGTTAGTAAGGTGAAAAACTTAAATATTAAATACTACTTCATACAAGAAACTTTTATATAAACCTTTTTTATTTTTGTTGTATCGTAAAAACGGTAAAACATAGGTACAAGCGACAAATTTGGAATAACAAAATGCTGATTCGAGTCGAAATCAAATTGAAATGTAATAATAGGGTTCCATTGGGCTGATAGTACTATCAGCCCATTGGAACCCTGACCCACCATAGAACGGTGTCACAGTGACATTTAAAACAATTTGTTTGACACTTCTTATGACTTGAATCATAACGTCTCTGTGACACAGTTCTATGGTGGGTCAAGGTTCCAATGGTCTGATAGTACCTACTGTGCGCCGACACGGAACCCTCGGTGCGCGAGTCCGACTCGCACTTGACCGTTTTTTTTTGTCTGTCTGTGGCATCATAGCTCCCAAATGGATAGACCGATTTGGACGCGGTTTTTGTTAAAGAAAGCTAGTTTAATCTGGATGGTTCTTAGCTTAGTTTCATTAAAATCGGTTAAGCCGTTTAAGAGATATAAAGGTGACAGAAAGAGTCACCAATATATCGAGCGCTTTTCATCTATTTATTTAAACATGCTTATTTTAGACGTAATCATACGCAAAGCCGAAGTAATTAAGCTATAGTTGCAAGTAAAAAACGAGTTAATTAATTATTAAGTTATTCCGTTGGATAAACTCGAATGATAAATGTGGTATACTTTCTCAGAATCGCTTTACGAAAAGGCGACGAAAAAAAACAGGTGTCTTAAACGGGTTTCTGCAATATTTAAAAACCACCGGCATCATAGCTGATATCTCTTAAACGGCTCGACCAATTTTCATGAAACCTAGCTAAGAACCACCGCTAGATAACCTGCTTTCCAATAAATAAACCACATCTAAATCGGTTCATCCGTTTTGGAGCTACGATGCCACAGGCAGATACACAGAAACACATTAAATCAAATATATAACACCCCTCTTTTTGCGTCGGGGGTTGAAACATTGACTGTGGTAGGCAGATTGAGAAGTGCAATAACCTAAAATGAGCTCTAAAGACAAAAAACTCTTGATAGATAGATAGATAGATGCTCAAATTGCTCAAATTTCATAATGATCGGTTTAGGCGTTAAATCTTTAAAGTAGAACAAACATACACGCTGTTGCATTTATTATCTTCGTCTGCACCAGTAGCCCTTAAAACAGTAAAGACAGAATGAAGACTATGAATAAAGTAGATTATATTACCAGCTTTTCCCCTGAGTTCTTTTTACACTAACCTACCTATATAAAACAATTAAATACAAACACTAATTCTACAACCCGTCACAAAACAAACATACATGTCACACAAAACAAATGAAAACCGGAAAAGTACAATCATGACAAAAACAACAATTGCGCATTATAGGATTGTGTGCCAGTCAGGCACGCGATGACAGCTGTCAGAACTGTCAAGTCTCAAACTGAGTGACGCGAGAACATTTGTCTTTGAATTGAGGTGGTATTCTAAATCATACTGTTTTCGCTGTCACTTTAATTATGCGGAAGTGGATTTTGTTTTTGATCTTTGTTTTAAAAACAAATAAAGAAGTATAGGAGGTTAGCTACAATAAATATTTAAGTTTACTTGGCAGAAAGATTACCTAAGCAGCATTACCATTCAACGTGGCAATGCTGCCGGCATTTTGGGAACAATGCCCACTGGTAGCGGTTTGTTATATTAGTGTAGTTTGTAAGTTCGTTCGTTTGTTTTTATCGTTTCTTTTCCACTTAGATTTAGATAATCTGTAAATTTATGTAAATAGATTTTTTTTTTCAAAAAAGAGGTATGTAGTGTACTTAATGATATTACAAAGGATTTTTTTTCAATAAAAATGCCGTTTGTACGTTGCGGCATAATTTCAAAAACGTAAGCTTTACAATACACCTTATAATTAATTAATTAATGCAAATATAATTAGTTGATACAAATTTTAATTATCTTGAGTCGTAAAACACTCATTTTTTTATCGTTTCACCTAAAAAAAAACCAACAATTTTTTAATCTTATGAACGTTATCCTAAAGTTTATAATTCGATTGAAAGCGTCATACTTAATACCTTTTACATCTTACCATTAAATTTCATACACAATATCTCTTTATGGGCATTCTTGAGTTCAATTTGCATAAAATTAAACGTAATTATTAATAACAAGAAACTGAAATCAGAGACATACTTTATTAACTAACTCTTCAGACCTCCTACGAGGAAAACAAGCTTAATAACCGACGCATCTGACAATGCGTTAGGTTCCGATTTGTCCCAACCTGCTTCGAAAACGCTTCCTACATAAACAAGTCATTTCATAAAATGAATATATTTCTCCATGATCTCAATACGACGTTCGGAGTTGTAACACTCTTTTTGATAAAACTGTACTTAATTAATTGCGTAAAAACCCTCCTTCTGACACAGTCGGGTAAAAAGGCCATACGGGTTTTAAAAGTCTTTTTCGACAAAGAAGCACTTTTGAAGAGCGCCTGAAGAAACTCATCAGGTATTATTTTTGTGTATTATGATTTCTTTGTATAATTTTTCGGAATTCAGATCTTTCAGATCTTTATTATAAGCGTTATTGTTGCAAAAAAAGTTAACAAATAAGGAAATTTAATGATTAGGCCATATCGTGAACCCCGTCGGCCATTGCGGAATGTTTTGTTCACAGCTTACGGATTACTGCAGGTGATAATGTCTTATATGTGTTGGAATAAATTTGAATAACTTTAATAACACTTGACCAGTCATCGCCATTCTATAATGAATCTATTATGATTCCATAATTTTCTGCATAAGCAAAATATATATGAACTGAAAGACGTTCTTTGCTGGACATAGGCCTCTCCCAATGCTGCAGGGTAGTGATTCTTTCAAAAGCAAAGGTGAGCGAACGCAGTAGTGAATGTCCAAGCGGCGAGTTTAAGTAGTCCCGTCAAAGCGAACAAAACATATTTCAGCGCGTGTATTCAATTTGGCAGCATTGCTTCTCGAACGTATAAGGCTGCCTAATTGAGAATGCACGCGCTAAAATGTGTTTTGCTCGCTCTGACAGGACTAATTAAACTCGCCGCTTGGACATTCACTCCTGCATTCGCTCACCTTTGCTTTTGAGAGAATCAGTACCCAGGATCCGTTGGAATCGCTACCACTATTCTACTAGAAGCTGATACCATTGTTAATTCGGTGAAATTACTCCTCAGGGTTGGCAACGGATTTGCGGTCTTAACAAAAGTATAGACATTGCCAATTTATATGGATCTCAGGTCCCACTTACCATGTGGCCCGTTTTACGAAGCTACAAGTTACAAATTACAAGCTGAGTCCTCTTTCTAGCAAAAGGAGTTAGAAAGAGCCTTGCGCTTGTAATTTGTAACTTGTAGCTTCGTGAAACGGGCCTCAGGTGGCATGTTTGCCTTTTCTTTGTTATAAAAACAGTCCCGTGGTGCCTGCATCCACCGGTTTGACCATTTAAGTAATTGGTAAGATGATTCTTATATCATACTTGGTACAGAAATAAAATGAGATTCTATTAGGGTATGAGTTTGACTTATTGGTTTTTAATGTGACTGCTTCCTGTTCGAATTCTGCTTGAAAACTCAAAAACAAATCGCTCATTGAATACGAAACGGACACATTCCAAAATAATTTGCTCTTGCATTGAAAATCTTATACGAGCTTCTAATTTTAAAATGCAACACTGACTGATTTTGGAATGTGACCGTTTTGTATTTAATGAACGAAATATTCGCGTTCATCACACTATATTAGTCACTACCAGGGGCCCATTTCTCAAAGCGTTTTTAGTCTAATAATATTAGTGTTTTGTCTCGTAAATACTACAAAATGAGACAAAACACTAACTACTGTGACTAATTATTTTTGAGAAACGGGTCCCAGGGGTGTTATTCTCTTAAAAACGGCGGTCGGTCGAACGAACGAGCGAAAGCGCAGCGGCGAGTTTAAGTAGTCCCGTCCGAGCGAACAAAACATATTTTAGCGCGTGCATTCGCAATTAGGCAGCCTTATACGTTTGTGAAGCCATGCTGTCAAATTGATTACACGCGCTAAAATGTGTTTTGTTTGCTCTGACGGGACGGGACTACTTAAATTCGCCGCTTGGACATTCACTTGTTCGTCCGTCCGTTTGACGTCGTTGAGAGAATCACACCCCAGAAATCTGAGGCCGCAAGCTTTCTTCGCGTTTAGTGATTCGGTTTTTACCGAGTATCCTATTTTGGGCCTAGATGAATATATTTGAAAGTGATATCTTTAAGATAAAGACGTTAATATTAAAATAGACACGATTTATTATAACCTATTCAACAGCTGCCTTGTTGCTAACAGAATGTCTAGAATTTATTATACTTTCAAAGTATTTATGAATAACACAGTGGAATATTTAGATTCCTTAGAAACTATTAAATATGTTTATTTAGTTCTATTTTTAAGTTTTAAGTTTCTGTGCTGGTAGAAGAGAAATACGCATAACGGCGCCATAATATAGCCACAGAAGTTGAATATTCGGCAGGTTGAGTTAACACATAAATTAGCCGTGTTATACAATTCCCAACGTGACACGACTAATGACACGTGGAAAAAGTATAACCCGGCATATTTACGTATGGTATCAACTACCAAAACATTCAATTTCCTCGACAATACCAGTTAAAATTCAATGAGAATAGATTAGGTAAACCTACTTAGTAGGAATCTTATTTGCATTTTTACTACTTCAAATCAAACCAATGAAATTCGAACTCGTATAATAAACATGGAGGCAATAAAACCTAACCAATAAGTTTAATGTATTACCAGCCATAAAAACTGTAAACTATTGTGAAATTGAGAAACCGCAAATAAAAATAACCACAAGTGTAAAAGGTTATAACCGAGAAAATTGATTTTCGTTTACGGTGTATTTTATATTTTAAAAGTTATTGGAAAATGATATCGAACTATGCGTGACACATGAAGCTCATATAGTTCATATAGCACGTAATACGGCAAAACGAAACAATTTTTTGTCGATATTACTAGAACCAAAAAGGTCATGCAACAGAATCGGCCTATTATTTTGTAAAGATTATCCTAAAAGCATGATTTCATTGTTTTTGTCCTGTAATTGCCGATTTTAATTGCCTACGAAACATTACAGAATATATTCTTACCGCCACGCACAGTTGCCGTCGGTGAGCTTAAAATAAAAGGGAAACTGAAAAGGCTGGTCAATTAATTCATATTATAATTTAATAAGGCGTCTATGCTACAAATAAAATCCATTTCAGAAACTATTTAGAAAGTAAAAAACATAAAAGAAATGTCGTCAATGTATATCTACACTAACTAAGTAGTCGCTGAAAGATATAATGATGACAAATGATTCTAAAACGAGCACTAATAATGACGGGGAACCTAGGTTACATCATATCATGATACCTATAGTCTTAATAAAGTAAATCCATACATCCATACCTACATACAAACCCTAAAAACATTCCACTCCTTAAGCAATCACAATAAAAACCTTGTAAAACTGCTCATTATACATTGACAAGTTTCATGTTAAATTCATGGCTTTAATATACATGTAGCTATACAAATATATCTCGCAAGTCAAATTCGATTCGTTTCTCGACTTTTAATCAGGTTGACAGTCACCCATATATAATTGGAGTGACATAGGTATATTAATACCGCAGCCTGATTTCTTTTCAGGTTAGTATGATAAAATAAATGATAAAGTACCTAGGTATGTATAGGTTAAAGATAATTTTGTGCCCGTAAATTCCAGAAATACTTTGTCAATTGTCAATAGAAGTTTAGCTCTGAATATAGAATGTGCTTACCTGAACTAGGTCGATCACTGTATCTGGTGCAGTACACCCAGGCTGGCCACAGATTAGGATTTGCCTGGCTGCTAGCGTCAGTACTGCCACATGTGGACGGGGCCCCGCTGGACGTTGATGAAACCATAGAGCTCGCTGAGTCAGGTCTCTTCGCTTCCACAGGCTTAGGAACTTCTTTCTCCTTCTGTACTTCACCAATTTGGGAAACTGTCTGTCTCAATCCACCCAAAGGAGGCAATCTATTAAAATCTGTCTCTTTCGACTTTAAGTAATCGAAGCTGTACTTCTGGAACTCTGTTTGCTTTGAGAGATCGTAGGGCTTGTAAAGAATGCTGAGGTTAGGCCCGACGGGTTTTGGTCCTTCGATTTTGTTTGTCTTTCTCAAAGCGTTTGAACCAAATTCAGGGTGTAGGATGTTGCTTATTGAAAAGGTGATGGGTACAGTTGGCTGCTGGCGCTGGTTTCTCCTATCTTCAAAGTCTTGGTTGATGACTGGTTTGACATCTGGGGTTTCTGGTCTGTAGTAGTTCTGGTATTCAGGGCTTGGTGGTGGGGAACTAGGTTGGACCTTGACGATGGTCATCGGAGTGCGTTCGTACCTTGGTTCTATCGTGGTACAGGTGTACTGGTTTGGTTGACAGTAGGGGCCAAGGTTTTCGGCATGAGGAGCTGGAACTCTAGCCACTGGGCCTGGGCTGTTCGCTTGGTTGGGGCTGCAGCGATCTTCAAAAGCCATCTTAGCTTTGAATAACTTCTTCAATTTATCAAAACTCCCACTCACAAAGTGTCTTAGTACAGTTAAATCAAAACTCGAATGTCACAGCTCACTTTTCGAATCGATTTGTCAGTTCAAAATTCAAATTAGGATCGCGTAACTGTCAAGTTTGACAGATGAGTGCGACTGCGCGCTACGGCGGCGGCCGGCAGACTGAGCGAGCAAGGGGACACGCCCCTCGACAAACAAGCTTTTTTTTACCCTACCCCCATCAGTTTTGTAGGCGTTAACCGCTTGGGTTTCGACGCTTTAGAATATCACACGTCTCACTCAAACTTGCGGGGTTTGTAAAGGTAAGGAAAGGATGGGTATATGACAATTGATTTAGCGTGCTTGTGTATTTAGTGGGCTTGGTAGGATTTGTAATTCAGTTGTAAATTGGCGCTATGGCTCTTTCGCGATCATAATGTATCAATAATATCGTGCTTTTGTACTGAATTTCAATTAAAGTTTGACAGAATTATTATATTGATAGGCGGCCATATTGATGAATTATTGAACGTTTCGGAAACTTCTTTTTAATAATGACATAATAGTGATATTAAGTCGTTTTGTGATTTTAGATACCTATTAGGTGTATAAGTGGTGAGACTTGATACTCACTGATATTCTTTGCTGGTTTAACGAAACACCACATAAATAATGCTAATTTAAATGTATCATCGCAATAACATTTTTTTTCATACTATGTCGATGATTTATAAAAAAAAAACTAACCATCCACTTCCTATAAAGTAAACAGCCGAAGACGTTGTGTATCTGGGTAAAGTTCCTACATCCTCGACTTTTGCCCTCGTATGTTAACGAAGTATTGTTTTCTCCGTTTTTACGGTTGTCCGCTTTTGCCGCCGCGCCTTGTTAAGCTCGGGGCGTCAATTTTGGTTTTATTCTCTTGTAAACTAAAATAACATGACACTTTGGTAACCGAAAGGGATATTTTAGAAGGGATCCCTTTGAAACGCATAAACTTTTTACGCATAACGTATCTTACGCCTATATTTTTTTTCGCATAAACACCCTTTAGGCTGACATTTCAAATTTTAATAAACGTCTATTGTGTAGATTAGGTTAGGTTAGGTTAGATTTTTATAATAATTAAAATAAAACGTTTTCTATTGTAAAAACCGTTTTAGGTCAAACTATTTTATGCGTAAAGATACGTTACGCGTAAAAAAATTATGAGATCCAATAGAGACCCATTTTAGAATCCATTTTGTGCAAGGAGCCACAGATTTAAAGGTATGGTGGTAGTGATCCGGACACCACCACAGAAGATTTGATTAATTATCGACGACAACGAATTATTTAAGATTCATTGACGATATAATCCTCAAGATAATAATCCCCCACCCGTATTCACAAACGTCACTATGAGGTCTCACAGTGCTCGCACGCACAGGGTGGTTTAAATCGTCTCATAAACAAAAGGTCGGTCAAAAAGGACCAATCCCAGAGCTGTATTGAACGCAGTGCGTTTACTTAGTGACGGATCCCTTAAGTATTGTTTGTGAATACGGGTGTCAGGGTTATGGCAGATCAAGTGAGATGACAGAACAGTCAAAAATTAGTTGTCGACAATTTACTGGATTCTTCTATCCCTAAACGTCATTTGTCCTAAAGTCCTAATGCATCTTTATGTTAATTTTAATTCATTTTTACGCGAATTTTGATAAGCTTTATCTCAGAAACTATTGGGTCTACAGAGACAATTCTAGAGTCATATTGTAGCAAATTTAGTCTACCTACTTTAAAAACGTTCTAAAAAAGTACTATAAAAAAACTAGTTCTTCAGGGTTATAATCGTCAATACCCGAAATTTTCGCGGTTTTTTCGATTTTTGACTAAGTTGCGTTCGGCGCTCGAGGTCACAAACTTGGATTATTCATTGGGCCAAAATCATAAACAAGTCTGGAAAAAATCAGAACCACCGGATTTGACGCAAAGTACCCTGTACTTTAAGGTTGCTGGACTAATATTGTAAATTAATTGAATAGTAATTTCCAATCAGTACTAATCACTTTTCGTGATCATTTACTCGTGTTTTCGCTCTACTGTTTGTAGTACCTAGAAATTATTTTTTCACTGTGAATTGACTAGCAGGAACTCTATCTTAGTCATAATTTTAAAGTATAATCTACTTTTAAAATGACTGATGGACATCTAAATATTTGGCACTCCCACGCACCTTCCGTTTGGCATACAATGTTTGTAGGTATAAATCAAGCATTGATTTGCTGACGAGCTTATTGCGTAGGCGCAGGAAACAACAAACAATTACCATGCCTGAGATTGGGTACGCAAATGAAAGAGTTGCATATATGTAGGTATAAGGTACAACACTGTTTTCGATCATTGACAGATAGTATCTCTTTCTCTTTAGCTTATCTTTCAAACGAGCCGGCTTAGTATGGCTGCGTCTATATCGCGTGTCAAATGTGGATAAAGCATCCGTCACTCTCGTACTTATTTACGTGTCAGAAGGTGACGGATGCCTTATCCAAACTTTGTCACGCGATAAACGCGGCCATATTAGGGCTCCTGAGGGCTTATTGTCTAACGCACTCGCAATCGCAACCGGCTTCAAAGTTGAGCAATTGTTTTCATTTTGTATGCAGACAAGAAACTTCGATTTAAAATAAACACGATCGTGATTGCGAGTGCGTTAGACAATAAGCCCTCTGATCTGAAGAAAACTATCGAAAATTACATTGTTTAGGTAATTTAGAATTATACGAGAGTTCATAAGCAAACGATGTTCCAATGAAAATTGAGTAGGTAGGTAATCTAAAGCTCAATTTGAAGGCTACGAAATACTTTAAGTTTAAATAATATCTGTGAAAACCCTTACCCAAGCCACACTTGCCAAATAAATATTGAATGAAAATTCTCAAAAAGGCTTAAAACTATTGAACGCAAGTCAAAAATTCTGACCTGGATAGATCAAGTCAAATAATTGTCTTATTATGTTCGCTACCTTATTGTTTTATTCTACGACCTAATTTGAATATAGAATCGAGTTAATAAAATTGTCCTGGTGTTATAGAATACACCACAGGCGGCGCGACTAGTTAAAATACATAATTAAATTACAGCGTCAGACCTCTTTTCTTCGGCGTATGCATAGACAATAAAAAAAGTAATTCCATCATGGCGTCGCTAACAAGCCGCGCTGTCAGCTTTCCCGCCTAAATAGCTGTCAAATGTCAATCCGCCGCCATTGTTGTGGCGCAGCTTAAAATGCAGACAGAAGGTTCTTGGTGTGTTAGGAAAATGAAAATAATTAAAATATATGAGTGGGGATAGAACCTTGTGCAGGGCAGGATCATTCCGAATCGCTTCATTATCATCCTTGCTTTTAACCTGCCGCCAAGTAGCAGTGTTCGCATTGTTGTGTGCCGGTGTGAAAGTAAGAAGTGAAATGACTAGTATAAAGGCATTTAGGTACACCAAATGCTTCAAATAAAATAGGAAAAACCAAAGAATGCAATGTTGTTATTATTATTGGGGGGTTGAAATGGGCCTTGTATGCCGCTTCGACCATTGCTGATATTTAATTGTGGCATCTCTTTGTTTAAAGCTCACCACAAAGGCCCTTTGAGTCCAGAAATTTCCAGATGCTATGGGCAATGAGGAGTTGTATCTCTTGTGGGTCTATGATATGTCGCCCTATGTGGATACTTCTGTTGCGCATTGTGGTCCGCATGAGAAGAGGATGTGCATTGCTGTCTCCTCTGTCTCCTGACTGAACCTGCATGTCGCGTCATGTTTCATATTGCAATGTTCTTAGCTCGCCTTTGTCAGACGAATCTTACAATGTTTTTTTTTTTTGATAAATGTACTGACTTCTTTTATGTATTCTGTGGCACCTCTTTGAAGCCGACGACGTTTGTTTTTAAGCCGTTTGAGCAATTGTTATTCAAATTTATTTTGTTGACGATGTAACTTAGACGGGTAATTTAATTCGGTAGCTTATTTATTTATTACGTATTATGTGACAGGGACGGTGTTTTCCCTGTATTTTTTTTATATCCGAACTACCATGTCCATATAAATGTCTATTTTAATATTTAAGTACCATAAAATCAATGAGAATAATACTTATGTAATGAATGATTGTGAATTAAGACTGTACATCAAGCATTCAATGGATGGAGCAACAATACTATTATCGTGATGGCATTTTTTTTTATGCCATGTAGAATGTCACCAGTGGCCTGTTTTATAAAGCTACAAATTACAATTGACAGTTTCCATTTGACACAACCTCGACCAATGACGACCAGCTATTTGAGAAGTGTTGCCAGTTTAGTTAGACCTGTAAAATTGTTAATTGTCGCTTTATAAAACATGCCCATGCTTGTGATTGGTATAGGCATATCGTTTGTAAGTAATCACGGAATAGAAAAAACAGCGGAAGTGGCATGAGCTTCGCTTAGTATCAGACCTGTTGTCAAACTATCATAAAAACAACACGCCACCATGGAAAATGTTTTTGGTGCGGCTATCGTTTTTACACTCCAAAATAGCACAATAAGGCAGCTTCTTGATTTATTTCCTATTTTAGAAATATCGAAATAAGCGATCGCGGCAGAAGTATGGTAGGTTGCGCGGAACTCCGCATAACCGTGCCACACGTTACACGCCCACTTGACACTTCTACTGTTTTTTCTGTTCTGTGATTGTAAGTTGTAACCCTAAGACCGCAAATGCGTTGCCAACCCTGAGGACTAAGATGGAATGCCTCCATGCTAGTGATTTTAACTGGGGACCTAATATGGCGTTTATCTCGTGATAAAATATAGATAAAACATCCGTCACTTTCTGACACGCATATAAGTACGAGAGTGACGGATGCTTTATCCACATTTTGACACGCGATAAACGGAACCAAACTAGGCCCGCTGCTGTGTTATTCCCACACCAGAAAAACTTTGAAAATTGAGTTCGAAATTAAGTTAACTCTATCACTTTCTCTCGATTTAATCACGAATGACGAGTGACAGGGATGTAACGTAGGGGAAGCCCGGGCAAGACGCATAACCCAGGTAAGAAGAATAATCGATGTTACCAAAAAAGTATAATAGATAGCGTTACTAGGCTTGCTCACGTCGGTAAAGCAGCGATCCTGTGACGCCATGACAGTACGACCAATACAAAACGCGAGTGAAGTTGTCGTGTAAACAAAAATAAAAGTTTTTGGCTGTTTTGTTACGATATTTTGAAAGATATGTCTGTATTTTTTTTGTATTACGTGTCAAGTACTTGTAGGTAAGTTTTGTTTCATCGATAGAGTGTTTACTTAAGTTTAATTTATGATTATAACTTTTTATTTACCAGTTCAAGGTTTCGTTATGTGTAGGTAAATTAAAATATTGGTCGTTTGGGCAAGACGAATATGGGTAAAACGGATAATTATTCCTTTTGCTAAAACCAAAAAAAATAAAACATCTTGCAAGGCAGGCCCAAGCAAAGCCCAAAATCAAGATCCTCCTTCAAAACTAATACCAGAAAGACTAAAGCTAGCTATTTGTGTTTAGTGTGTACGGAACCGTATATAGAGCCACCCAGTGAAGACTGGATACAGTGCAGTCAGTGTAAAAGATGGGTACATGACAACTGCACATCTTATTCAGGGGTTGGCAGGTACTTTTGCGACGACTGCGATGACTAGTTTTTGATTTCGTTGCATATATTCTTATATATTCCTTTTGCCCTTGCGATGTATCCGTTTTACCAGGGGGGGTCGGGCAAAACGGATAATAGGCAATTTTTCTTAAAACTAAAAAAAATACTAGAAGCCGTTTCAGTTTTTCATATTTTAACAGTGTTTTCGAAACATTAATAAATGTAGTACAAATTAAAAGTACAAAGGGTTTTGTTCATGATTAGTTTGTGTGTTTTTTTTACCCATTCCCTTAACATATGCGTCTTGCCCGGGCTTCCCCTAACTTCGAACTTGACAATGCGAATGCAATTTTGCGGTAGTTTAAAGGCTTTCTTAGATACCCTAGGGTTGCCTAAGGAAGAAGGTTGAAAAATCTACCCCCCAATAGAGAAAAAAGGGGAGAAGCGAGAAACTAATTCACCGCGAACGAACTCGCGGGCATTCCTAGTACGCATAGAACGAATTCATCCCAGCAGCGTTAGTCATAATATTATTGTTGTAATAAAATATTTTATATCAAACGATTGAATATAAATAATATTATTAAAGAATAATCTGTTTGTTTTACAAATGCTTCGGGAAATAGACGCGTGTGTTAAGGTTTGGGGACACTGGGAGATATTATAGCATCGACATCTAAATTACTAGCATAGAGGCATTCCATCTAAGTCCTCAGGGGCCCTAATATGGCTGCGTTTGGATAAGGCATCCGTCACCTTCTGACACGTAAATAAGTACGAGAGTGACGGATGCTTTATCTACATTTGACGCGCGATATACACGCAGCACAGTGAGCTGGATGGCTCGAAAAGAGGACATTCGCACTTTTATTAGAAAATCATTTTTTGAAAAATGCTATCCTATAGAGAATTATATAAGAAACAATAAATGTGGTATACATTTTTTCGAAATAAGGCATATTGACAGCAGAAAAAAATAATTTTTTTTTTTCTTTTTTGTCTTTTTTGGGATTCCACATTATTTTTCGATAGTTTAATTTTATAATAATAATAAAAAGTTACACATGCTACGTTTTATTAACATTTTTTTTTGAGAAAGAGTTGGTTTTGGTTCAAATTTGTTGTTAGTTATTTACAAGTACAACTCAATCATTTTATGGAAGATGAACGATGAAAGATGAAATAACCGAGTATTGTTTTCGAGAAACTAATTTATGTGTTAAGTATATCACCCTTTTATTACAATTTTAGCTTATCCCCACTTAAGTGAAACGTAATCTGGGATTCACCTTTAATGTAAAACTCATTAATGTTAGGTAAGAAATTACTACCTAATAGTGTGAATCACAAATTAATTAGTGCATCGCTACATGGTGATAATCTCATCAATTAGCGATGAGAATTGAGGGGCATTAACAATGACATCATTTGTTAACTGAACCATTCTAAATTAAGTATTATGCATATTGTTTATAAGTTGAACAATTGTAGTAAATTAACATTAATTTAAAATACAATAATCTTTAAATAAAGACATTATACTCGTAAGATATTAGTTAATGCAATAATTAAGTGGTGGCCTATTAGTTAAATTGTTGGTTTAAATGAGTCTTATTTAACCATATTGTAAAATATAATTAACATTTTATGATTTATTTTGTTTTTGCGAATAATAATTGTTTCAAGATAAAAGAATACTTATTACTTCATCTTCCATAAAATGATTGAGTTGTACTTGTAAATAACTAACAACAAATTTGAACCAAAATCAACGCTTTCCCAAAAAAAATTGTCAATAAAACGTAGCATGTGTAACTTTTTATTATTATTATTAATTAAACTATCGAAAAATAATGTGGGATCCCAAAAAAGACATAAACGAAAAAATCGAAAATGTGTGGACTTTTTAATGGACTAAAAAAAAACCAGCACCTGTATAAAAAATCTGCTTATCGTTTCCTACTCTATAAAAGTAGAAAAACAAAGTCTTGAAAGGTAGAAGACGGGACCTCTAATAGTTTCTGAGAAACAAGATACCTATTTTTGGGTCCCATACAAAAAAAACAGACTTTATTTTTTTCTGCTGTCAATATGCCTTATTTCGAAAAAATGTATACCACATTTATTGTTCCTTATATAATTCTCTATCGGATAGCATTTTTCAAAAAATGATTTTCTGAAAAAAGTGCGAATGTCCTCTTTTCGAGCCATGCAGCCCGCACCCATACAAGGCCCGCAGGATGAGCAAAGAGTGTTTCAGCCGTTTTCATAAACCATAGCTGAGCCCGTCTCAGGAAATGGCAATAATGACAGATTCTCAGGACTTGACGTGCTCTTTGACGCGTCTTGAGACGTGCATCTCAACGAGCTTCAGCGTTGTTTGGTGTGTGACGTGGGTTTAGGTTTTTGGTTGTGCAGTTCAGTCTATTTTCATGGTGCGTTTTTTTTTAAATTATTTATCTTATTAATACAGCCCTTTCAAATGTCTATGGGACGGATACCTATTATTTTATCGAAACACCTTTCAACGAATGTTACGTAGAATTTTCATTTCATCGAAACGCATTTCTCGCTGCATGAGTAATTTTTTTGGTAGTCACAAGTCTAACCTGACCTACGTAATTAATGTTTAAATTATGCTAAAAACATTATGGTTTCAGCAGAAAATAGCGTTCGATGAAATGAAATTCGATGAAATTATACAATTAATGAAGTACATACATGCATAAACTCACGCCTTCATTCCCATAGTGGGGTTAGACAGAGCTACAGAATTACCAACAACTCTAAAAACTTGTTGATAATTCTGTAACCACATTTTGCACAATCAGGTTAAAATCTTTACCAGTGTACTTATTACAACCAGGGTGCAAGCCTAGGGGTCCTTTTACAGCAGATATTTATCACGTTTAAGAAGAGTTTTGAGTCATTGTAATTAGGTTTATTTTTGCACGTGCACTTCTTTTGTCATTAAGAATTGAGCGGGTCGGTGTGAACAGACCCTTACAGTACAACAAGCCTTTTTGTTATGTTTTTATGAATGAATTGAAATTCGATAAAATGATGGGTTACCCTATGTGTGCTTGTTTACCTTCTCTATGCTATAAAAAGCTTCATATAGCATATCTGCGCGTGCGACGCCGCCGGAACGTCGTGTGTGGCGCTAACCATCGCGCGCGCAACCGGTCTGTTACTGCGCAACGTAATGCATACGCGAGGGAGCGAGAGAGCGTTACAGGGACTTCTGAAATTAATAGACGACGACTTTATAGCCTAGTTGGTAGTTGCCTACGAAGCTAGCGGACCCGGGTTCGATCCCAGGTATGGTAAAATATTTGTGTGAATGTTGGATGTTTTCTATGTATTCAAGTATCTGATGTATTTCTTTGTATGTCCCGTAAATCGACGTTAACACTGAAAGAGCAGCAAAAAAGCTATCGATTTAACCCCTATGTAATGCTCAATATCTCCGAAACTAGTAAAAATCGCTGAACATACAGGGTTAAATCGATAGCTGTTTAGACATCTCTATATTTAGGGACACCCTGTGTAAGTATGTTTATCGTTGTCTAGTACCCATAGTACAAGCCTAGAGCTTAGTTTGGGACTAGGTCAATTTGTGTGAAATTGACCCTTGACTTTTTTTTTAAAGACTACGATGAATTAAGGGTGGTCTCGAGTTTGATTCTTGGTGAGGGGAAATATTTCTGTATTAAGCACGCGTTTGTTTTTTAGTATAGAATGTTTTCTAATAAATACTAGCTTTTGTCCGCGACTTCGTCTGCGTAGATTTCGATTATCGTTATTCCCTTGGGAACTTTTAAATTTTCCGGGAAGAAAAGTAGCCTATGTGCTATTCTAGACTATAATCTATCTCTGTGCAAAATTTCATCCCTTGCTTTTATTTGTTTAGGGCTGATTTTTCAATCCCCAGATAAAACTATCCGTCAGTTAAATGTATTACTATCCTTTTCTGAAGTCATATGAAAGAAATGGACGGGGCTAAAATTTCCGGATAGCTTTAACTGGGGATTGAAAAATCAGCCCTTAGTATAGGATTGACAAAAAGTTACCATGCGAAATAATTATACGCCGAGAAAGTTCTAATGTATACTTATTTTTATCAAGAAAACATACACTGACTGCAGTCTAGACAGAATTTAATGAACTCGTAAGTATAATAATTCTCCAATAACCAACTAACCAAAAAAATGGCTCTACTTTTTTGCTTAGGTACGTAAATACAGTAAGTAAATGATGCATAATTCATCATGTTACCTACACTAATAACATTGCAATAATTACATTTCTTGCTTAGGTACTTAGTACATAAATACTATAGTAAGTAAACGGTGCATAATTCATATTAACATTGCAATAATATCATACAGTTAAAGATAATTCATATGAAATACAGAACCGTTTAAATATGTACAATTTAATGCTGTTTGTCTCCTGTAATTTCGACGCCGCCATTTTCTTCTGTGTAATTTTAACATCGTTACTTACTTTGAATGATTCTTATTGTACATTATGTAATTTGATAAAATTATAATATTGATATGATGGTATTAAATGCTTATTATCCATACTGATATTATCAATGTGAAAGTGTGTCTGTCTGTCTGTCTGTCTGTCCGTTACCTCTTCATGCTTAAACCGCTGAACCCATTTCAATGAAATTGGGTTTGGAGATAGCTTGAGCCCCGAGGAAGTACACAGGGTACTTTTTACCCGCGATAACCGATTTCTACGCGGACAGAGCCACGGGCATCAGCTTGTCTTACTAATGTTACTACACTAATGAAATATTATCAATGCAAAAGTTTAGATGTATTCTTAGGGTCCGTTGTTTGATCAGTAGTTAACTCAACTAATTGTTAAAATTCGAAAAAGGAATCGAAAATTTGACACATTTCCTTGAGAATTTAACTATTAGTAACCATTTTTGACCATTAGTTAGTTTAACTACAGATCAAACAACAGGCCCTTACTCAATCACGCCAGAACGGCTGAACGGATCTGGATGAAATTTGGCAGTGAGATAGATCATTCTTCTTTTTATGCTCAAATGATCATTAAAAAATAAAAATGATGTGAGAAACCTAAAGATGATCTTTAAATACCTATGCAATGATAGCCCTGTCATATGTCATAGCAATTCGATTTTTTTTTTCACAACATGGCGGAAAAGACTGTCATAATCTTTAGTCACACTCACAAGATTAAGATGGGTACACTACATAATTCCCAAGTCAAAAAAATCTCGAATTTTCATAATTCCTAATTAAATGTTTTGATATGACTTTGTTAACCGACTTCAAAAAAGGAGGAGGTTCTCAATTCGACTGTATGTTTTTTTTTTTTTTTTATGTTTGTTACCTCAGATCTTTCGACTGGGTGAACCGATTTTGAAAATTCTTTTTTTGTTTGAAAGCTGGTGCTTCCCATTTGGTCCCATTCTTAGTATTTGCTCTTGGAAAACACTATTTGGTAAAGTGGAACTGATGATGAAAACCACAGATGGCCACCGGAACTCCTAAACGGTATATATTTCAAGGGTTGCGACAAGATATTTCGATTAAGATATTTGATCGACTATGACGAAGCATATGTATGTTTAAGTATTTGACTATGACTTTCCCACGGCGTTGCTTGCGGCGAGATTGAATTTCAATGTTCTATAGTTTCTTATTAATTCTTATTAATTAAAGTGGGACTACATAACAGCATAATTATGATCACTAAAAAGTATAAAATAAATAAAAAGTTTAAAAAAACAAAAAACCGCCTTCAAAAAGCAAAAAATAACTTCATTTAAAATGGTAGGTAATAGGTCAGTCCAACTGAAGTCGGCGTCCAACAATATTTTAACCAAAAGCAGACTTCAGTTGGACTGACCTATTACCTACCATTTTAAATGAAGTTATTTTTTGCTTTTTGAAGGCGGTTTTTTGTTTTTTAAACTTTTATTTTTTTGATATCTATATCTATATATATAAAAGGCTAAACTGACTGACTGACATATCAACGCACAGCCGAAACTACTGTACCTAGAAACTTGAAATTTGGTACATGCGGGTTCCTTTCATGATGTAAGTGAGCACTAAGAAAGGATTTTCCAAAAATCGACCCCCAACGTCAAGAAATGGGGGGGAGTAGCGGGAAACTAATTGTACGCGTACGAAGTCGCGGGCGTCCTCTAGTCTATATATATAAAAGGCTAAACTGACTGACTGACATATCAACGCACAGCCGAAACTACTGTACCTAGAAACTTGAAATTTGGTACAGGGGTTCCTTTCATGATGTAAGTGAGCACTAAGAAAGGATTTTCGGAAAATCGACCCCCAACGGGAAGAAATGGGGGGAGTAGCGGGAAACTAATTCTACGCGTACGAAGTCGCGGGCGTCCTCTAGTATATATATAAAAGGTTAAACTGACTGACTGATGTATCAACGCACAGCCGAAACTACTGTACCTAGAAACTTGAAATTTGGTACAGGGGTTCCTTTCATGATGTAAGTGAGCACTAAGAAAGGATTTTCCGAAAATCGACCCCCAACGGGAAAAAATGGGGGGAGTAGCGGGAAACTAATTCTATGCGTACGAAGTCGCGGGCGTCCTCTAGTCGTTTATAAATCAAACCTAACCTAAGCTATGTTTATTAAAAATATTGTAAATTTAACCTACAATAGCTCCAGCATAACATCTTTCGGAAAAACGAAAATTCGGAGAAATGTAATTCGGAATTTTAAGAATCTTCAAAATCGGTTCACGCTTTTCTAGAGCGCCACAAAGGGACATACCTACATACACAGAACAGAAAAAACAGTAGAAGTGTCAAGTGGGCGTGTAACGTGTGGCATAGTTATGCGGAGTTCCGCATAACCTACCATACTTTTGCCGCGATCGCTTATTTCGATATTTCAATATTTCTACATTTCTAAAATAGGAAATAAATCCAGAAGCATGCCTTATTGTGCTATTTTGGAGTTTAAAAACGATAGCCGCACCAAAAACTGAAAATTTTCCATGGCGGCGTGTTGTTTTTATGATAGTTTGAGTATTGGCGACAACAGGTCTGATACTAAGCGAAGCTCATACCACTTCCACTGTTTTTTCTATTCCGTGCATACATACATTATATAAGCTGATAAACACAATACTCTCCTCCTTCGACAGTAGGTAAAAATACACCTCACCGCAGAGATGCAAGCCGATGCAGTTATAGCTTCTCACCTAAAGTGGTATTATCAAAGGTCCTTTTCGCAAGCAAGCAGACTGCCTGAACGGTGTTCATCCATTTACTAACAATTCAAACGAAAGCTGAACTAAGCAGTAATTGTATAGAGTTAAGTAATATCTAGTCGCCTACCAGCTTTGTACTATTGTCTGTATTATGGTGGTATTATTTAACTTAATAGTAATAGTAAAAATGGTCAAGTGTGAGTTGAGCTCGCGTTGAAGCGATTCGAAATCGAATCCAAAAATTCTGTTCACCGTGACCGACGATCTGAGGCGCGAGACAAGATGCACTACGCTATTAAAGCGTATTCGTTTCGTTTTTAAACCAATCGCGTCACTGGTAGATCACGTGACTTTTCGTATCACGGTCATCTACCAGTGACACGATTAGTTTAAAAACGAAACGAATAGAAACTCTGAGCCTCTGAACCTCGTGGATCCCCACGTAGGTACTTTATAAAGTACAAATTACCGAAGACAAAAGAAATCCCATAGTTTATTTGACTAGGTTGCTTTTACAACCTTGCTAATATAGGTATCGGGATCCACGAGGTTAATAGTAATGAAAGCCATTAGAAATAAAAAAAAAAAAATTTATGAACATTATACTTAGTTTAAGAAATTATGTATTTCGTTTTATGCATAATAATTATTATATCGTTGGTTTATTATGTAAAATGAAAATTAGTACAACTGTTTTTATGCAATTTATTACACTCCCACTATTACTATTGTACTTTTATTTCACTAGGTATATTAGAGCAAGACGCCAAGTTGCCGTGAAAATATTAATTTTATAAAGTCATATTGTACCTATATCACTAACGTTAAGTAATATCCCCACTAAACCCGGCAACCCATAAACCTTACTTCAATCGTAATAACACGTTGCAAGTGCACGCTTAAACAAAGTGCATATTATGCAGCTGGTTGCTGTCATTTCGTATATGCCTGAAATTACAGGCGTCTTCGGTAAAATATATATTTGTTTATGTGGACATTGGCTAACATTATTTGTTATTAAATAATAGTTAGCATTAACAGGATTGTGGAGCTGCCAATCCATATCCATACTATACTAAATTATCTATATAAAAAAAAATGAATCGCCAAAATGTATGTGATCGCATAACTTCCGAAAGACTGGACCGATTTGGCTGATTTCTTTTTTTTGTGTTCGTCATTCTCAGGACAAGGTTTGTATGACAGAAAATAATTGAAAAATCCAATTGGAAAGTCAGAAATTTGCAGCGGGGCGAAGCCGCTGGCGGGCCGCTAGTAATATTATAAATGTGAAAGTGTGTCTGTCTGTCTGTCTGTTACCTCTTCACGCTTAAACGGCTGAACTGATTTAAATGAAATGGAGATAGCTTGAGTCCCGGGGAAGGACATAGGCTACTTTTTATCGCGGAAAATTAGACAGATCCCGAGGGAGCAGCGATAAACGACTTCTACGCGGACGGAGTCGCGGGCAAAAGCTAGTTTTCATATAAAATGCGATAACGTTTCTCTTCACGAAAACCAAGGCAATTTTTTTCGATTTTTGAATATGTTCTAGATAATTTTCACAACACTGCTCGGAAATATGGCCATAGATGGTCTTGTTTGGGGTCACAAAACGTCACTTATAAGGACAGACCAAGAATGTTTTTGTCGGCATGTTTGCTGATTGGTCGAGAACATTGTTGTCCAACTTTAAGAACCAACGACATTGTAGTCTTGACAGATACATGCATTAAACTTATAACAACCCTTTTTTATATAGGGGTTTTAATGAGATGGTCTAACCTGTCTGTTTACCGCCCTATACATCTAATAGCTAAACCCAAGATAGCTATAATCCCAGGTAAGAAATTAGATCTAATTCTTTATATAACCTACCACTGAGCAGCAATGCAAACAATTGTTGCGTTCCAGTGTAAACATAGAAATGACTAGCATAGAGATATTCCATCTTAGTTGTCGGAGTTGGCAACGCATTTGCTGTCTTAGGATTGCAGTCATGAGACTGCAAATGTGTATGGGACTAAGATCCCACTTACTATTAGCACTCAGTATTTGGCAATTTTTTTTTATAGGTAAGTACATATTAACTGAAAAGTTTTAAACTCAACAGACCCATACTTTTTTGTATAAATTGTAAAACAAAACGCCTTTAATAGATAAAGGCGTTTTGTTTTAATAGATAAATAAACAAGAACTCAAACAACTTTCATCGAAATTAACCTCTTATTAGTTTTAACTTTAACAAAAACACTAATTAAACTAATTTAACTGATTTGAAACCAGCAATTAACTTTCTATTCGTATCCCACTTCTGAAATTACAATTACAACCTTAACTTTTACACCGGTAAATTAAACAACAAACGCAATTACAACGACTATAGCTTTTTTCCAAACGCAAAGTTAACTTGGTGTTTTTCTACTTTTTGCACGTGTTTAGTAAAATGACATTTTGACACTAAAATTGTTTTTAATTATTGACCTTCGTTTTAGTTTGAGCTTTCACGCAATTACAGTCAAATTAAGATTTAATTAATCAAATTAACTAAGATTACAGCAATTGTCAGATTTGACGTGAATGAGAAAGTTAGGCGTACGTACCCTGATAATGAAAAGGAAAATCAATGCTCATAATATGAGTACATTCGATTCATGTGGATTTTTTTTTAGCATTATGCATTAGGTAAGTTTGTATGAAATATTGAGGCATTCCATCCATTCTATCTTAGTCCTCAGAATTGGCAACGCATTTGTAGTCCCGGGATTATCTTCTTAAGATTGCATTATCAGAATGGTGAAATACCCCTAGCAGCCTTCTCTAACTTTATCGAATAAACATAAAATTCAAAAATAGACTGACTATTTTTTACAACATGCAAAATTTCCCATTCCTTCGTTTTTAATTTTATTCGATGCGCTTTAAGGGCAAGTAGCTAGAGATCATTTATAGTAAAAAAGGTCAAGGTATTCTAAAGCTGCTATAAACTTAAATAAATACCCTATCCTAGGATTTCCCTTCTACCAACTACTAGAAAACATCAACGGTTAAACATCATTCACCCTTTTCCAGAAACCAACTTAATTTTACCAACGGCTAAAACACAAGCATAAATTTTACATACATTTCCACGTTAACACGTTGACACTAGCGCCAATATCAACGTCAAAGATATGTTTGTTTTTATAATCATAACCTATAGCAGCTGTCAGATTTCCCGCGCGGGCGTGGTTTTCAATTTTCGAACGTAGGCTTTGTAAACAAAGACAATTGATTGTTTTCGGCCAGTGTTTAGTGGATACGTTTCGTTATAGGCGTTTTATGGAATTTATTTCGTTTTATAACTATTTAAATAGAAGCATAACTTAAGCGAAAATGGTTTTGTGCTGCGGTATGGTGACAGCTGAAACCAAAATTCTAAAATCAAAAACAAATGAGGTGAAAACTTTAATTTTGACCTTCGTCTACGCCTGTCTGAATATAGATACCTATATGAAATGAAAATTTCGGTTACGCATGCACACTTATAGGGCGTTTTTTTATTTCGAAAATGTTGGTGTTTAAATATTTTGTAATTACTTATGGATTTCTGTCAATCACGCATAACTTGATGTTGTGTCTTACGTCATTAGAAACTTTTTGTCCTAGTAAAAATTACATACAATTTACGACAAATTAACATTAGATACTTTTTGTTTTTGTCGGACGAATTTACGGGCAAAAGTTTATTCTTTCTTTATTATTATTATTTATAAAGCTGTACATCCGTCCGATCCGACCATTTGACAGATAATGAACCTGGTATAATCAAACTGAATGACGCCGTAATGTTTGCCAACTCACGATTTCAGTCTAATGTAGAAAACATTGAACAATCTACAAAAGGATGTCAGATCGTCCACGCACAGGTATCTAATTAAAAAAAAAACGGCAGAACAGAAAAAAAACAGTGCGTCCGAAACTTCAAAGGTCAAAAGATGTGACATTGCAACGGCAACTGACGTAATTAACCGACAGTGAATATTTAGCTTTATTTCTTTCCTTCAAATCTAAACAATGAATAATAGGTACCAACTTACAAAATATTGCGTGTCACGTCTTCGTTTGAAAACCGAACACGAATTAGGCTGGCTACCCATTGATCAATAATGGCTTCCTTTATTTGTCCGTTAAGCCAATTATATAAGTAAATAAGGTCAATTGAATAGAGAAATTCTGGGGTTATTAAATTAAGTTCGTTGATAGAATTGATCGTTTTTAAACATGGCCTTGACAATATTAAGTAGCTACAAGTTTTGAGCAACGAAATCTTTAAAATTAATCAGTTGTATATATGACAATTTCGTTCATGTACTGTACATAAGGAAAAATAACAGATCACATTGTATAGAATTTTAACAACAGTTACCCCTTTTTTTTCTCTTGAGTTTACTAATGAACATATTTTATGTGTTTAACCGCCTGTTTCACAATCGACAAGTAAAGCATATTTGACACATACATTTAGACCTTTCTCTTTCTTGCACTTGAAAATAGACAAGGAGATAGCTAACTTTAAATGTCAGATAAATTTACTGGTCGATTGTGAAACAGGCCCTTAGTGTTGTAACTTCTACTATGGGTAAGGTTTAGTGGAAGACATCCCTTAAAGAGACAAGTTCGCCTTCGTATATTTTTGAAATATTTTTACTAATTTTATAATTACGTACATACATAGAGACATACATCAACAAATTCCACCCCATAACTTTCTCAATATCATGCTCGTCAGAATTATTTTCACTTCGAATTAAGAACCCCCCGTCGCGCGCCATTATAAGATAGTTATAAATCAAAATGTGTTTTTATATAGCATAATAATTAGGTTATTTTAAATTAATAGGATTAATACTACCTTATTTATTAACGACTAGAGGACGCCCGCGACTTCGTACGCGTAGAATTAGTTTCCCGTTAATCCCCCCCATTTCTTCCCGTTGAGGGTCGATTTTCGGAAAATCCTTTCTTAGTGCTCACTTAAATCATGAAAGGAACCCATGTACCAAATTCCAAGTTTCTAGGTACAGTAGTTTCGGCTGTGCGGTTACCTATAGCAAGTCCATTTCTTTCTATTTTTTTTATGCAGAGTGGAAAAAAAATATGGGCCCTGGACGACTACCTTAAATCCTTAAGTTAGATCATTTTACTTAAATGAAACATTCTTTTATTTTTAAAAAGAAACAAAACTGCATTCAAAGATTTTCTAAAATTAGCTTGACTCACCCGGGAATCGAACCAGCTAAAAGATCAAAAAATAAACTTGCTATTTTATTCTACTAATGGAGAGGATTATTGTCCACGGTAAAATCATTCTAATAAATATTTGGTCTTAGAAATAAAAAAAGATCGACATTAATTAAAGCGAGTGTTTATTTTTATGAATTTTTAGCTGGTTCGATTCCCGGATGCAACAAGCAAATTTTAGAAAATATTTGAATGCAGTTTTGTATCTTTTTAAAAATAAAAGAATGATACCTTTCATTAAAATGATCTAACTTAAGGATTTAAGGTAGTTTCCCTCCAGGGCCCATATTTTTTTCCACCCTGTATATAAGTAACTAGAGGACGCCCGCGACTTCGTACGCGTAGAATTAGTTTCCCGCTACTCCCCGCATTTCTTCCCGTTGGGAGTAGATTTTCGGAAAATCCTTTCTTAGTGCTCACTTACATCATGAAAGGAACCCATGAACCAAATTTCAAGTTTCTAGGTACAGTAGTTTCGGCTGTGCGTTGATATGTCAGTCAGTCAGTTTTACCTTTTATATATAGAAGATAATATTTTTTTAAGAAAACTAGTGAAATGACTGACATAGAGGCATTCTATCTTATTATTAGGCTTGGCAATGCATTTGTAGTCTTAGGATTGCAGTCTTGTGATTGAAAAGGTCTACGGGTCTCAAATAAATAAATATCAGAGGACTCTAGTCCTTAGGCCGACCTTACACTCGTAAGTTTTACTTACGTAAGTATAGTCACACGGCTATCTGTTAGAATGAGAAAAAAAAATTGCTATCTAATTGTAACAAATAGCTGCATCCCTACTTACACCCGTATTCACAAACGTCACTATGAGGTCTCACAGTGCTCACGAACTCACAGGGTGGTTCAAATCGTCTCATAAAAAAAAGGTAGGTCAAAAACGCCCAATCAAAAAGCTGTATTGAACGCAGTGCGTTTACTCAGCAAAGGATCCCTTAAGTATTGTTTGTGAATACGATATCCATCGACATTTAACGGAAGTTTCCCTAAAGGTTTTTTTTTACTAAAACGATGTATTAGTAAACAAAATGGTCCCCTAAAAGGTGCCTCTAAAAGGTACCTCGGAAGCACACCCTCAGTAGATAATGTGCTCGAAGTAGATTAAGAAAAATGTTCAGCAGATCGTAAAATATGATGCGGGGGTTGGGGGTGGGGTGGCTGCCATTTTGTTAGTATTTGGGATAAAGTATTGCTTTTTTTTATGAAAGAAAGAAAATACATTTATTCACAACAACGTTTAAGTAAAAAAATACACAAAGTTGGACCATATCCAAAAAGGCCGTTGTAATATTTTTTTATGAGCAGTAAGAAGATATTTGCGGTTTTATAAAAAAATATTAATATGCGAAAGAGATTTGTCAAGATCGTAGCAGGTGGAAAGAAGTGGTCTCTGCCTACCTGGGAAACAGGCGTGATTTAATGTATGTATGTATGTATTAATATGCAAATTTCAACATAAATTAATATTTGTTTGTATTTACCGAACTTAATTACTAAAACATTAAATGCAGCGGTTTTAGTTAATATGTTTAACGCAGTCAGTATGTGTTTTATAATTTATTTTTTAAGCGTAAATAGCGCACAGTATTCTCAGTTTATTAATAGTTTTCAGCTGGCTATCGCTATCACGCTTGCACTCGCAACTGACAGTATATTTGACACTCGTGTGTCATAGAAAAACCGGCCAAGTGCGAGTCGGACTCGCGCACTAACGGTTCCGTACCATTATCTATAGAATAATAGCAAAAAACGGCAAAAAATCACGTATGTTGTATGGGATGGGGCCCCTTAAATATTTATTTTGTTCTGTTTTTAGTAATTGTTGTTATAGCGGCAACAGAAATACATCTTCTGTGAAAATTTCAACTGTCTAGCTATCATGGTTCATGAGAAACAGCCTGGTGACATACAGACGGACAGACAGTCAGACGGACAGCGGATTCTTAGTAATAAGGCGGAACCCTTTTTACCCTTTGGATACGGAAGCCTAAAAAACGAGGATTGCCGATCGCTATTGGGAAAATAGAAGCATTGAGTTCTCGCTATTCTAGCACTGTCCCAAATAGATTGCTCTGTCATTTTCTATTTCATTGCTTTTTCCTTTTCAGTTGATATATTTTAAGAGTAAAAATACCGTATAGTTCTCAGTACCCTAGGACTGTCCCGCCCATCGCTTGGTCCCAGCAGTGGGAGCCAGCAGGTGCGTCCACAAAAGGCCTAATGCGCCCACTTTATATTTGTTTACGTATTTCCCGCCGCCATTTTATATAGCACTATATACAGAGTGTGCAGAGTTATAGGTAAGTACACATTTGAAATTTAGGGTTTTTATTTGATTAACTTATGCCTGCGACTCCATCTGCGTACACGTCCTTTATCACTTTCCCTCTTAAACTTTTAAATTTTCCGAAATACAAGTACACTATGTCCTTCCTCAGGATATTATCTATCTCCTCGTGGAATATTATTAAGATTCGTGCAACCGTTTTGTTGTGAAAAGGCAACAAACAAACAGAGTTACTTTGGTATACTACTAGCTGTTGCCGCAACTCCGTCCGCATGGAGTCGATTATCGCTATTCCCTCGAGAACTATTCAATTTGCCGTGATCAAAAGTACCATAAGTTCTTCTCCGGGAGATAAACTATCTTCATATCTACATTTCATCGATTTTGGTTCAGCGGTTTTGCCGTAAAAACGTAACAAACAGGCAGACAAAGTTACTTTTCATTTATTTATTTATTTATTGAAGATTTCCAACAGACAACACATCTGACTTATGCTTACTTATATCTATTTTTAACCGACTTCAAAAAAGGAGGAGGTTATACGTTCCACTGTATGTATTTTTTTTTTTATGTATGTTCACCGATTACTCCGTCAATTGTGGACCGATTTTAAAAATTCTTTTTTGTTTTGATAGAGTATACTTCCGAGGTGGTCCCATTGTCAGCAAATCTGAATCTGATGAAGGGATCAGTGAGGAATTGAGGGAACTCCTCAAATATTGTATGCAAAAGTCTAACTGAAGTCGGCGACCACAATATTTTCAACAAAAAGCCGACTTCAGTTGGACTAACCTAAAAGGATAGGTACCTACTACTAAGTACCTAGTAGTAGAAGTTATTTTTTGCGTTTTTGAAGGCGGTTTTTTTTATTTTACGTCTAGATCGATGCTTACCTATAGGATACCACAACTTACGCCAGTATCTAAATATACAAATTGCTAACAAATTAAACATTTACGACGCGCTGGCATAGTCGGTAGTAGTGACTCTGCCTACGAAGCTAGCGGTCCTGGGTTCAAATCCCGGTAAGAGCAGATATGAGCGCGAATATTCGTTCTCGAGTCATGGATGTTTTCTATGTATTGAAGTATATATTTCTCTATATAAGTATGTATATCGTTGTCTAGTACCCATAGTACAAGCCTAGAGCTTAGTTTGGGACTAGGTCAATTGTTGTGACATTGTCCCCTGATATTTATTATTATTATTTATTAAATATTAAAAAAAGTTAAGAAAGAAATACTTAACAGTATATGTATGTATGTATTCATGGTTAAGCTATGACTAAAGTGAGAAAACTTTCGCATTTATAATGTTATAAATCCACCAATCTGATACCTACACGCTTGAAAATCAACTTTATTTGATACGATAAAAGCATGATTTTGCGGTCGCAATAATTTATTGTACAGTTTATTTTAAATCAGTAATGTTCATCGAGACTTAACTAATTAGTCCAAATTCGATAAGTATACTTTACGCACAGCGGAGTTCCTGTTGCCACTTCCAACTCCATTGTTACCAAAAACAATAAGGTTTAAACAAAGTGGAAAAAGGCCTTGTTAGACCAATTTTATCGCCTAATATTTAATATAATACAAATGTCTTGCCATTAAAAACGTAAAATATATCGCAGGGCAAATGGTTTAATCCATTTGTAGCTACACCCTGTATGTTGTAAGTACACTACATAACTCGGAAGAGTCATTACACCCTGTATGTTGTAAGCACACTACATAATTCGGAAGAATCATAGTTCCAAATTGATGAAAATTCTGAATTTTCATAATTTCAAATGCAATGCTTTGACAGAAGACTTAATTTTTTGATATCTACGTGTAGCAATTGAATTATGCATTTAATCTATAATAGCTCCAGCATAACATAGCTTTCGGAAAAATAAAATTCGGATAAATGAACATTCGGAATAAAATATTTCGGAGTGTTTGAGTGTTCCCATATTTTGTTGATTAAATGAGTTGTGAAACATACTTATCTGAAACTTTGATGACTCTAGAACAGTTGTCGCCCCAAAGGGTAAGAAGGCCATATCCCTCTAATTCCAAAAAAAAACGATTAACGGAGACCTAACATAAACCCGTTTTTTTTAAAGAATCACCCTATATCCCGTAGATTTTATATTTTACGAATATGAAACAGCTAAAACTTTTAAAGACTCTAATAATGTTCGAAAAAGCACTAAAACTTATGAACAAAAAACTACATCTTACCCAAAATATACCTGTATATTAAACGTCATAAATCCGCAAGCCCAAAACTAAAGGCAATATGTGCCGTCCCGCTCTAAACCAATTAAAATTCGAATAGTAACGAGCGCCATCTGCCGTAAAAACGACGTAATCACCGGATTTAGGGAAACGTGATTATTTTAGCTGTCAGGAGTATACAGGCTGTTTTATTATGTTTTCTGGTGGTAGGATCTCATGATCGCTACCAACATCTTATTTTAAACTATCGCCAACCGGCAATGATCGCCCTGTAGTGTAAAAACACAAAAACACACAAATACATTACGCTCAAAACTAATGAATTAGATTTAACTTTGTATTGTAATTTTCATAGAAATTTTACCTGTGCCAAGTTACATATTCGATTTTTGAATCTTTCCCACACTTTAAATAAGGTTGACATTGTTTCGATTTTTGAACTTTTCAATTTCGAAGCGAGCATTTTTGTGGCAAATTGATTATCAGGTGTTGGCGTTCCTTTTTCGAATTATTGTGACTTAAGTATTTCGCGCATTTTGTGCTCTATGGTCAACAATGTTTTTAACACATAAGACAACGGTGAAATTACTAGTTCTAAGGGTTGGCAACGCATTTGCGGTCTTAAGATTGTAGTCTTGAGCAAATGCCTATAAGTTACGGACCCCACTTACCATCAAGTGGCCTGTGTGCTAGGTACATCGCATAAAAAAAGTTTCTTTAGTGCTTTGTGGGAATGTGTAAGCACAAGATCATTCCGCGTTGAATACTAAAATGTAAAGCCGGCCATACACGTTACGGTTACCGGAGAGGTCTACCTGTGCAGGCGACCGGAGCAAAACCAAAAACCAATTCTTTCGAGTGACACTGTACGGTGAACCTGTGCGCGTGTGCCGTGTCCTCCGGTCGCCTGCGCAGGTAACCTCTCCGGTGGACCGTAACGTGGATGGCCGGCTTATGTTTCTAGCTATGTACAGTATAATGTATAACTACATGTCTAAATACTTTAGTAAAATACATTAACTAAGAGACCTGTTCAATTATAATAATGTAAGTATTAGGTGCACTTGCCGTCCCCGGGCAAGTCTAAATGGAGCGAAGCTACTGTATGGCTGCTAACATACTACAACAAACAACCTTACGTCAAACGTGACAGCTGTCAATCGTTAGCTCTGCTACAGATTTCTCATCATGTCTGTAACTAAAGCTAAAGATGAAGCTTCAAAAAGGTTACGAGTGAAGAGCGCCGCTTAAAATCGAAGTTGCAGCACTTTTCCCATTTTTCCCATTGAAAGTCTATGGGAACAGATTTTCGGTCATTATGCCTCCGTGGTATGTGCGTTTTTAAATTTTATTTTTTCTAAACCATCTACATATGGCTGATGATGTTGTATTACGGGCTGAATTTGATCCTAATATCTCTAATAGTTTGGGAGGAGTATGCGAACAAACGAAAATCCGAATCGGGGAAGAATGGAGCTTCGCTCCAACTAGTTTTAATTTAAACTATGGTCGTATTACGCAAATACAATCAAACAATTTGTTTCTTACCATAAAGGCAAAATACCAGCAACCAAAACTCAAACCTTCCTTTTGAAAGGTAAAAACCGAACACCCTGTATCTTAATCGCACCCAAATGACATCGAAGTCCCAACCCAAGAAATATTCTCAAAAAGACCCCCGATAATTAAAAAAAAACCAAGATGGCGGCTTTCAACGTCCTTCGGCTAAAAAACGTTCCAAATTCAAATCGGGCGAGATGAAAAAGCGTAATTTCATGCTCTCGCGCACCGTTCCATTTTCGAAATGACTGGAACGAGATAGGGAGATGTTACTGTGTGTTAGAAAAGGATGGTAGTATTATGAATGTATTAATCTGGTCATAATTTTGGGAAATATGTTGTTGAGTTAGATTAGGTTTTTTTTGGGCGCAGCGGGCGTTTGTTGGGTTCGGTTATTTTTATTTTTGTCGTTATATCATTTTGTTATTGTGTTGTATATTTTATTGGGGAAAGTCTGTACTTACATGACATGTTTCTTACTCAAAGCATTTATTTCATATTTCGTAAGCTTTAAAAGTAGATATAAAATTATAACTCTACATTATTACAATGTTTCAGAATCTGTGGCACGTTTAATTTGTTTATGGGTAAAACTGCTTTTGTGCCCCAGTTGGATGGGTTTTCTGTTTGCACGTCATTATATGAGAAAATTGGTAGTACAAATTAAGAAAGATTTACACCCGTATTCATAAACGTCACTATGAGGTCTCACAGTGCTCACGAACGCACCAACAAACGCGGACCAACAAACTGAGACGGAGTGTCTCTATGATAGTCATTTCATTTTTAGGAGTCGTCTGACCGAAGCTGTACTGGCAACCCTCTCATTTGTTTTTCTTGATTGTTGATGAGAAATTTATTTAAATTCTCAAATGTATAAGTATCGTTAATTTATGTGTGTGCAACATCTAACTGTTTCAGTTCCACTGCTGGGCAAAGCCTCCGTCAGGCCTATCCACAATTCCCTCTCCAGTGACTCCTTCCCTCTATTTCACCATCCTTACAATGACACGTGTCATTGTCAAGGTGGTGAAATGGGGGCTGAGCCTAGTCTTTACACAACTGGTTCAGTTCGTCCTGCCACTTTCGTCTTAGTCTGCCTCTTATAAAAATAGAATAAAAATATATTAAAGTCTTAAATCATTTAAACTAATTTCCATCACAGCAAAGTGCATCACACCCATTCAAACATATCATGCACAGAGTATTTTTTCATTAAATAGTATTTTTTATCATTATTTTTGTGAAAATCAATCAATTTCACTTCAATAATCAAGAAAAAAGACAAGTTGCCAAATTAGCTCCATTAAGAGGCCCTTTAAGAAGCTACTTGTGTTAGAAAACAGTACCTACCTACCTAATTATTATGACAGTTGAATAAAAAAAATGGAACTAGCCATCTTAACCACGACGCTGCGTCTGCCTCAAGCGCCTTGTGAACAACAACAAAACCAAAATTCTAAATAACACAACACATTTCTGACCACAGACAATAACATAGAGTTTTTTAAGCCGTTCACACACTAACGACTGACGGAATTAAGTTTTTAAACGCGGCACTTTGAGAGGCAATCACGGTCCAAAGATGGCCGACGTTGTGGTTTGGGGATGGTTTTAAATTTGGAACGGTTCCGTTGAAATTGGATGAGGAACTACTAGATTGGTATGATTGCTTTATTTTTTTGTTGCCTCCAATAATGACATGAGAGTACCTAACTGTGTTGGTGTTAGCGTGATTATAATATGTTTATGAATATGTATAGTGCTATAGGTACATGTACATTTTAAGGAGGACTTACTAGCATTTAATAAGCTAGATATAAATAGGAACTATCATCAACGCAAAACTTATCTTCTTACTAAGGGCCGATTCGACCAAACTGGAATAAGACTTAATCCGAGATTAATCTAGGTATAACACCTTATTCCAGTTTGGTCGAATCCGCCCTTAATCGTGATGAAAAAAAAACTTCCTTCTACGAATTAATCAGTAAACTCTAATGTAATTATTATAGACCCTATACTTTTTTGGTGAAATAGAAATATAGATAGAGGTCTAAGGATTATAGTCAAGTTAAAATGTTTTGTGTTATTACAATTTTGCGACATTTATTTCAAGCTTTTAGTACATACAGTACAATACAGTATTATATTTATGTATGTATGTAGATATACTTTAATCTAACTTAAATCTAAAACAATAACATTACACAAATATCAAAATTTAAGAAATAAAAGTGGTACAAAGACGATCTCTTCCAGTCATCAGTGTAAGGACTACTTATATGTATAAAACCTCTTTACATTGCGTAAAATATATTATTATGAACTACCTCTTTATTTCGAATTGCACTGACGTAACACGGATAACAAGAGTATTAGCACACATTTCAGGTTTTTTTTATTTTTCTGGTCGGACTATACCGCCGCGTCCAAACGACACCGGACAACTATAACCGTCAGTCGCGAAAATAAAACGAAATAAAATAGCAATCCGCAATCACAGCCCGAAACGCGTATAATCGAGGCCTTAAATAAATAAAAAAATAAAAGCGCGCTCTCTGGCCGGGCATAAATAAATAATGTCATCCAGGCTAGCACTCATTAACCCGAGAAAAAACTTCAGTACACGAATTTCAAATTTCGAACTTTCAAACGCGACCGGTGTAAAAAGAACTTTAATAACGCTGTTATTTAAAATTAAACTCAGTTAGCTGCAAGGTCTGCTTACGCTGGCTGCTATAAGTAGGAAAGAGATAGGTATAGGTTTGTGCATACAGCGCGGTTAGAATACGCGACGCGGGATTGGTTGATGTTTCCCGCGCTTTGGGCGTAGCCGTTCCGTTCCCGCCATAAATTGAGTTGTTGACACATTAATAAGGTAAGGTTATGTTTTAATATTGCTTTTTTTCGCCCGCGCGCGAAATAATAAGCGGTGAATATAATTATTGTTATGATTCAAGCTCAAATGAGCTGCGTGTGTGGTCTTCTCGGGTTGCGGGAATAATTAAACTGTTCGTTCGACCGCCATTTTCCCGCCATATTTTAATTCCGTTTACAAGCCGCTGTAACTAGCTGATACGGCTACTGAAACGTGTTTAATCGTTATTTTGATTGATGCTGGTTTTATTGAATTTTCAAACGCCGCCATTTTTGTTTTATGGTTCGAACTTCGAACACCTTTTTAATTGTAGCTGTGTTTGCCCGATTTAACGAGTGAGTAAAATTGGACCATTAAAAAGAAATAGTTAATCAAATGAACGTCGTTTTTTTTCGTCTTATGGAAAATAATTTTACGTTATCGATTTTAGATTAGTAGCAACGTAGCGATTACATTGTTGACTTTGCGTTTAATGAGGTAGCTATCGGATTTTATAGATTAATATCTACACGCGGGACTTAACGAAAAGCAGATTGAGATGCTTACGAATATAGCTAACTTATCGCTACGCCTGTCAATTTCGTACTTGCTCTCAATTGAAATTCCAAAAGCGTTCTCTTCACTTTCTTTTAGATATCTATCAATGTGACGTGCCAGTGCTTGAGCTTTTTTTGCACCGCTTCCGCGTAGGTACCTACATATAATCTGATAAGGATTGTAACCGTATTTGAAGTGCGAAGAAGCGTATCGAAAGGTTCTGGAGGGTCGACCACGTAGCGTAGCGGAGAAGACGCAATGTTTTCAGACCTTCCACTACAAGATAATGGAATCAGAGACCCTTGCCAAGATGCACTACGCTAACTAGCGTTTCTACTCGTTTCGTTTTTAAAGCAATCGTATCACTGGTAGATGACGTGATACGAAAAGTCACGTGATCTACTAAACGAATAGAAACGCTAGTTAGCGTAGTGCATCTTGGCAAGAGCAGTTTTGTGGGCCAACTTGTAACATTGATGATTTAGTTGCATTGAATAAAATAACAGTGAAAAGATGGTTCCAAATGAGTAAGCGGTCAAGATCACACCAAGCCATTGAAATTGATGCTCGCCATCTTCAAGGGTCATGTCATAACGACAATAACTGGAAGACGTAGACTACAACGTCGCTTGACATTGGCAAAATTACGTTATTATGTAGACGCCATTAAATAAATAAATAATAATACCCTTAATTCACACAGATTAAAAGGGGTATTGAACACGTTTGAAAGTTACCAGCATTGTAGATCATATTTTATTTTTAAAAATAATATGAATAGTTACTTGAATATTTTATCAAGTACTTACATAACCTTACCGGGAATGAACCTCTTGCAATAGAGTTGTACTAGTATTAAATATTTTTCAACGTTAAATAACAGTACTAAGTAACAATCTTATTCAAACTCCACAACAAAATATTTTTAATGTTACCGTCACGTGCTACGGTAGGAAACAGCCTAATCTCGCCCAATAATACAACAAACCAGAAACAACAATAAGAACAAAAACAACAAAAACACAATACACAAATACAATTAGCAACGCTGTAAACAAAATTCTCTATGCTCAGGTGACAAGAGACAATTCCTTTACCTTTTCTGCTGTCAAAGCGGACGTCAATCTTGAATACAAAGTTATTTCATACAACGGACAAATTTAAAACTAACTTCTCGACGTATAAATTTGTTGTATTTTGTTTGATGACAGAGCCACTTTTGCCTGCAAAAAATAACTTTGTAAAAGCAATGCCTTAAAAAAAATAAACGTCAATATTTTGGCGCGATTCGAAACGCAGTCGGGAGTAAACTTTTAACCACTGGTTTACTTTAAATACGACTCTACTGGACTATTTTAAAGTTGAAATAGGTTTAAGAAATTTGAAAAACGAACTCGGATGCCAAATACGTTACGCTCAAAACTAATGAATTAGATTTAACTTTGTATTGTAATTTTCTTAGAAATTTTACCTGTGCCAAGTTACATATTCGATTTTTGAATCTTTCCCACAGTTTGAATAAGGTTGACATTGTTTCGATTTTTGAACTTTTCAAGTTTCAAAGCGTGCATTTTTGTGGCAAATTGATTATCAGGTGTTGGCGTTCCTTTTTCGAAATATTGTGACTTATTTCGCGCGTTTTGTGCTCTATGGTCAACAATGTTTTTAAATTTACGTTTCACGGAGAGTATGAAATCGTTTTGACCATAAACAAGGCTTGTTATTTCTCGCACCTATTTCGTGGGTGATTTATATTCTGTATACAATATTATTTGATACGCTGCGGTGTTTGTAAACTTTGTAAACCAGAAATAAACTAAAGTTTTGTTAGTAGAAATGTGATGTAAATTGCTGTGGTATTTCCTAAATCTTTCTAGTCAAACTAATGTAAACGTCTCTACACTAAACCCCTTGTCGTATCGTAAGGGCCACCTCAGCCTACCTTCGCGAAGTGGGGCATCGACACCATGGACTGGCCAGTGGCCAGCGATGAGCCCGGACTTAAACCCCATGGAGCACATGTGGGAGTTCCTTAAAAGGAGGGTTCGGCAGCGGAATCCTGCCCCGTCACGTGTAGAGGAGCTGAGCATCTACTTTGAAATCCGTAATTCGAACTTCGTCTATTGCTATCCCTTTTGCTCTCGACGCGTCACTAATTCGCAAGAAAGTGACGGGGCGATCCGAAGTTCGAATTACTGATTTCAAAGTAGAGCCCTTGAAGCAAATTTTGGTGGAGGAGTGCAAGATTACGTGAAAACCCTAATAAGATCAATGAAAAATCGATTAGATTGTGTGAGGAGGGCTAGGGGAGGGAATACCAAATACTGATGTATTTTTTTTTTGTAATAAATACCTTTAATGATTACAATGCTAATCATTCTTAGTTTTCATAATCCCTTTTTGAAGCGTTTTTTCACTATTTTCTGGATTCAGAGCATATTTCAGGCTTAGGACTTGAAATTACATTGAAGTAACGCGTTTTCTATTGCGTTACATTATCAGCTTTCATTTGGTACTACCATTTTGAAATTCGAATAAAGATGAACAAAGATATTGAGTGTAGGTACATGGAAAAATGGGTTAGGGCGCATAACGTCCCACTCGCAGAATGTCCCTTCGTCCCTTTCGCGAAATGTCCCTTTCCTAAATGTCGCTTACGCAAAATGACCCTTCTGCAAAAGGTCCCGTTCGCAAAACGTCCCTTCACATAAATAAAGTCCCGTTCGCAAAATGTCCCTTTCGCAAAATGACCCGTTCGCAAAACGTCCCTTTCGCAAAATGACCCGTTCGCAAAACGTTCCTTTCCATTAGAAGACTCTACTTAAACAAGCTTTTTCCAGACGGGACATTTTGCGAATGGGTCATTTTGCAGACGGGACGTTTTGCGATAGGGGCGTTATGCAATAGGGACGTTTTGCGAAAGGGGTGGGACCTTTTAAGAAAGGGACGTTTTGCGAATGGGGTATTTTACATAAGGGACCATTTGCAGACAAGACGTTTTGCGAATGGGACGTAATTTTGCTGGAGGGACGTTTTGCGAGTGGGACGTTATGCGCCCTAACCGAAAAATGCAAAGTGATGCAATTATTTTGCTCGCGAGTGTAACTGTGTTATTTTTATTTAACGCATAAATTATTTTACGGATTTTTAAATAAAATTCGTCTTCTAAATCTTCATATTCTATATTTGAACCTAGGGTATTTTTTCCATAAATAAATGGTAGTTCCTATGACAATTTTTTCACTTCTCATGCTGATGATTTTGGTTTCTATGGACTAAAGTACTTTTTTTTATTTCCTCGGAATGCAACAAACAGCCAGCATCATGTTGCTCACGAGTCACGCGAGGTAAGATGCAGTGACGGTGGAGGTTCCCTAGGTACCCCAAAAATAACTGTGTGTGTGTGTGTGTCTTTCCGCTTTCAGTGACGGAATATACACATCTTTAGGTTAGCGTCTTTCCTGTCGACATACACGAAGTAAACGTTTTTTAGGACTGATTCTCTGGCTAAAGCCATATTCGCATTTAAGTAAACGGTGTCAGGGTAGTGATTCTCTCAAAAGCAAAGGTGAGCGAATGCAGGAGTGAATGCCCAAGCGGCGAGTTTAAGTAGTCCCGTCAGAGCGAGCAAAACACATTTTAGCATGTGCATTCTCAATTAGGCAGCCTTATACGTTCGAGAAGCCATGCTGCCTATTTGAATGTGTTTTGTTCGCTTTAATTCACTCCTGCGTTCGCTCACCTTTGCTTTTGAAAGAATCGCTACCCAGATCTACTTTAGTCATGTCAAATACTTCAACTATTGACCATAGAAAAGAAAACTTTTGTTTTTTGGAGTGCTCTAATTTTTTCACTGTCGTCTGGATTAATTTCTTTTTTTTCACAATCACGGAGAATAAGTGTTTAACTCTAAACTAAAATGTCATGGGCATTCCAACTGCACTCTTTGCTCGGTTGGCTAAACATGTCATGTCATCAGGACTTTATACTTCTTCATGAGCATTTTTTGTCGCAGTTATAATTATATTGTATTTCTATCGTGTGGCTGTCTTTTTAATGTTTTCCCTGATGTGGATGTATTGATATTTATTTATGTATTTACTTATATATAATTATCTGTTTATTTATGCAAGTCATTTGTATGTTGTGTGTTTTTGTATTTGTATTTATCTATTTATTTCTTTGGTTAGCGTGTATGTATTTATCACTTTTTCTAGTTTTTTAGTACTCGTGTTTTATGCTTAAATAGTTTCTTATTATTGCTCGCGTGTAGCCTGCACCACCTACTGTGTAAAATGTTTTAATTTGACGCCATGTCCCTGCTAAGGTTGTCTGGAAGAGATCGCTAATTAGCGATAAGACCGCCTGTTGTTTACCTGTGTTATTTTTAATTGTACTGTTTCTCTGTAGTGTTTTTGTTTGGTGTACAATAAAGTGTTTTATATTGTATTGTATTGTATTGTCTGCCATCATAATGTGTTTTACGTCATAATCATCACAAGTCATCATAACGTATTTTTCTTAAGAAACTGTTTTTTTTTCAGGATTTTTATAAATACAACCTGACCTAACCTAGCCTTGAACACGTTAGACATTTCAGAAATTCTGAAAAGTTTACATTTTCAGTGACATGCAAAATTATGTCAACAATGACATTATGACCAAAAAAATTATGGAAGGGTCATTCTAATAAAAGTGGCACAGACAGGTTAAAGTTTCTCAAAAAAATAATGTTGTGTTTTTTTACTTTCTTTGCTTAAAATAAGCTTCTTGGTATTCTTATTGTTACATATTTATAAAAGGGAACGGAATAACCATGAAAATATTAGAACTATGGCTTGTTGAAATATTGGAGATGCAGGTGAAAGTTTCATTAGACAGGTTAGAAGAGAAAAGGTTCCAGGTTAAAGAGAGTTATATTAAAATATAAAGTAGGTACTATAAAAAAGCAATTCCCTACATTTACTTTGGTAGAGCATTGTTAATGGGTATTGCTTAATAAGGCATCTGTGGAGTTTTTATGGGAAATTATATGCAAGTTATTAAATTAAAATTATTTAAAATAGTTATTCACTTTAGCTTGCCAATAGTCACACTAACCTGCACATTAGTGCACATATGTATCTTTAACCTGCCAAAAGTTACATTAACCTGTGCCTAACCTAATCTACATATTATAGTTGCTTAGAATAACTTAATTTATTTTAGTATTCGTTTTAGTTATGTTTTTATTATTTTTCTGTTTTTTGATTGTGTCTTTTGTATGAATAAAGTCCTATATCTAACCTAGTTACAGGTTAAAGTTACACAGGTTACAGTTAAAAGTGGATTTACAAGACATTTACTCTTAAACCGTTGAAAATATGAATGTTCCACTCTTAGTAATGTAAGTATATACATCAGAATACCACGTTCAAATGATTAGTTAATTACGTCCCATACCGATAAAATTAAATAATCGAGACAAGATAAAGTTAACATACCCGTTACAAACTCCAGATTACCGCATTTGATCACTAATCTCCACAAAAGTATGAAAGATCGTCTCCAACCGTTTAGTATGTTGGTGAGCCAAACACTGGCCGAATGTTTATCGAGGATTATGGTGTGCCTATATAAACCCATATGTGAGTGAGATACAATATCACGAACACACAGGTTACAGTAAAAATATCACTGGACAAACTGTCGTGTGTTAAAATTTATGTATATGCATATAATTTTAAAACCATATCATAACTAATTGAATGTCATAATATTATTTTTGCAATATATTATAAAATATGTACAATAAAATATAAACAAATTGTTCAAAAACCTAAAAAACTGGAAGCATGTCGCATTTGGACAAGACAGGTTATGGTAAAAAATGGTACATTCATATATTTTTTTAACAAATTTAATAAGAGGTATTTGTAAAAATTGACGTCAAAAATGCTTTTAATTCGGTCGATCGTGGTGCCCTTCTAGCTGCTGTCAAAAAAGAAGTTCCAGAATTATATAGCTATTTGTGGCAATGCTATGGGGCACCATCAAAATTACTTTTCGGTGACAAAATCATATCTTCATGCATGGGTTGCCAACAGGGAGACCCGCTCGGGCCCGTAATTTTTAGCTTAGCCATTCATCCAATTATTTCAGATCTAAATTCTAAATTCAATCTGTGGTACCTTGATGACGGTTCCCTTGGCGGGGACGCGTCAACTGTACTACAAGACTTGCAAACGATCATCACTAAATTTTCTAATATAGGCCTCTCATTAAACTTTACTAAGTGCGAAATTTATATACCTGATCACATTTCTTTAGAAAAAAAAATTGATTTCGTCACTAAATTTAATGCAGCTTCACCCAACATTTCGGTCCATTCAAATTCATCTTTAACACTATTAGGTTCACCGATTTTTGACGATGCAATCGATCCCATTATAAATTGTAAATTAAATCTGTTTAAAAATACTTCTAACCTTTTGTACGAAATAAACCCCCATATGGCGCTTTTTATTATTCGTTTTTGTCTTTTCACTCCAAAATTCATGTATTTGTTACGGAGTTGTCCAATTTGGAAATTTCCAGACATCATGGCTTCTATAGACATTACCCTTCAATCAACTCTGTCTAAATTATTAAACATTCATTTTAGTTCAAGGCCTTGGACTCAAGCGGTTCTCCCAATTCGTTTCGGTGGACTTGGTATTCGATGCTCTTCTAGCGTGGCACTACCAGCTTTCCTGTCCTCCGCTTATGGTTCGTTGCCTCTCGTCAGTATTATCTTAAATATCCCACAGATACTTGACGTTGAGATTGCGAACCTGGTGGAGGCCAGGGATGCTTGGTGTGAGTCGTGTCCCGGAGTGGATATGCCAGTCAAGAGGCATATCCAAAGAGCATGGGATACTCCTCGCCTCATATCAATTCATACATCTCTCATACAAAATAGTCCGGACGATTCAGATCGCGCCCGTCTTCTCGCTGTCTCTGCAGGCGAATCAGGTCACTGGCTCCACGCTCTTCCTTCCCGCAATATAGGCACAGTCTTGGACCCAAGCTGCTTGCGCATAGCAATAAGTTTGCGGGTTGGAGCTAGAATCTGTGAACCTCATACTTGCACGTGCGGGAAGGAAGTGAGTGAGCTGGGACGACATGGCCTTTCATGCTTTAGAAGTGCCGGCCGTTTGTACCGGCATGGCACAATTAATGATCTGATCCGTCGTTCGCTTGCCACTGCCTCTGTACCAGCTGTCCTGGAACCAGCAGGTTTACATAGAGACGATGGCAAGCGACCAGACGGAGCTACATTGGTGCCGTGGAAACTGGGTAGGGCACTGGTGTGGGACGCGACGTGTGTTGACACATTCGCCCTGTCCCACGTCCAGTCAACCCGTAATCGGGCCGGTGCAGCAGCTGATCAGGCCCAAACCAACAAGCGCCGCAAATATTCATCATTATTAAATAATTATGAATTTGTGGCGCTTGCAGTGGAGACCATGGGACCTTGGTCAGCTGATATGAAAAGCTTTATTAAGGCCCTGTCATCCCGGCTCATAGACACCTCCGGAGATCCTAGAGCTGGTGCTTACCTCTCCCAAAGGATTGGGCTAGCTATCCAGAGAGGTAACGCAGCCAGTGTCATAGGGACCATGCCGCGAGCGGACCTGCTAGAGGGGGTGTTCTTTTTATAGTGGTGATTATTATTTACGTCTTTAATATTTGAGTAGCTTAGTTTTTATTTTAATTTAAATAAGTTTAGTTTTAACTTTTAATTGTATTATATTATATTAAATATGAATAAGAATGAATAAAAAAAAATACTTGGCCTCGATGTAAAAGGTCTGTGCCTATCTATGAACGTTTTTACTTTTCCTGAAAAACTAACATTTAACACACTTTGTATTCAAAAACTCATTGACAGGTTACGGTGCCACTTTTTTTAGAACTACCCGGGAAACAAAGGGCTCCGCATGTCATTCCAGTCCTTTAATAAACAATACGCGACTTTTTTTCGAGGATTTGCCTAAGCTTGTTTTATTACATAAAACGATTAATTAAGACACGTTTTTATACAGTTCAATAAACTTAATAAATATTCAATAAACAATTAGAATATAACGCTAATAGATGTACCTAAGCCGGTTCTTAGTGAAGTTATAAAACAAAATGGCGGATCTCACACAAACAACCTGTTTCGGCTGTTAGCTATTAAAAACAATTTAATCTCTCGTTTTTTTTTAAATATACGATGATACTTTGGTTATCCAGCTATAAATGCTAGATAATACGTTATCTTTCCGTGCATTTTGCCGTGAGAATAGGGGCCTGCACACGTAAAGTTCGGACCGCGGGAAACGCCACGCGCCGTTCCAATCTTCGTTCCGAACCGTACGTGTAAATGCAACTGTAATAGTAAAATAGTAAAAAATGAACGGTTCGGAACGAAGATTGGAACGGCGCGTAGTATTTATCGCGGTCCGAACTTTACGTGTACCGGCCGCTAATATAACAAAGAAAAACTTACGTAACCTATTTATACTGTGTTATATAAATATTTTTGAGATTTTCACATCCAATCGTATTATGCTTTTAGAACTTTTAGGAAAATAACGAGCGGCGGTAATCACTTTACATTATCTTTACTGTAAGTTCGTTTGCAATAGCTTTACCAAAACTATGAGAATTTTAGAGGAAAACTGGCTGAAAACGCTTGACCTAAAACGCCAGATTAAAAAAACCGGCCAAGTGCGAGTCGGACTCGCCCATGAAGGGTTCCGTGAAAGGTAAATTGCGGTTTACGATTTATGACGTATTAAAAAAAAACTACTTACTAGATCTCGTTCAAACCAATTTTCGGTGGAAGTTTGCATGGTAATGTACATCATATATTATTTTTACATTTATCATTCCCTTATTTTAGAAGTTACGGGGGGGGGAACACACATTTTTCCACTTTGGAAGCGTCTCTCGCGCAAACTATTCAGTTTAGAAAAAATATATATTTGAAACCTCAATATCATTTTTGAAGACCTATCCATAGATACCCCACACGTATGGGTTCGATGAAAAAAAATTATTGAGTTTCAGTTCTAAGTATGGGGAACCCCAAAAATTTATTGTTTTTTTTCTATTTTTGCATGAAAATCTTACTGCGGTTCACCGAATACATCTACTTACAAAGTTTCCATAGTATAGCTCTTATAGTTACGGAAAAAAGTGGCTGTGACATACGAACGGACAGACGGACGGACAGACATGACGAATCTATAAGGGTTCCGTTTTTTGCCATTTGGCTACGGAACCCTAAAAATAAGGTGAAATTAGTGTCGGCGATTCAAGGGCAAACCAAATAAATGTCATGTCATTTGATTCGTCAATTGTGCCATAGACTAAATACAAAGAAATATCATAGTATTAATTAATAATCATTTATTTTGTTATTAGGATCCGTGTGGTTGCCAGGTTAGAATAGTGCCCTCCATCTTCCCGTGGATGTCGTAAGAGACGACTAAGGGACTAAAGGCTGTGTAGTGCTGTTAGGCGATGGGCTTGCAACCTGTCACTAATACACTGGTAAACATCTTAGCGTAATTGTAAAAAATGTGGTTACAGAATTATCAACAAGTTTTTAGAGTCGTTGGTAATTCTGTAGCTCTGCCTACCCCACTATGCTAACGAAGGCGTGTATGTATGTATTTTTATTATATTATCGAATGGCGTGCAAAAGGCGTACCATCAGAAAAAAGAGAGAGATAGTGTGCTCAGAGAAAACAAGTAATTAAAATTTCGTCCGTACCTAACTTTGTTTGTTTGATAACATCCGATAAGTATGTTTTTAGTGTAAATGCGGTTAATTAATTAATGTAAAGAGTTGCCGTGTTGCATCTGCCGATCACTCGTTTAGTTTTTAATCATAAGAGTGAAAAACTATAATGACTCGAGTCTACGTAATTAAAGAGTTTAACTGTTGCGACACTGTGCCACAATGCCGCATGCCACAATTTATATTACAACTAGCTGTTGCCCACGACTCCGTCCGTGCAGAGAAATAAAACATAGCCTATGTTGATCAGGGATAATGGAGGATTCTAATGGTGAAATAATGTTTCCAACCGGTCCAGTAGTTTCGGAGCCTACTCAATGCAAACAAACAATCAAATCTTTCCTCTGTATAATATTATCATTATATATTATATATAGTGTAGACAACGTTGAGAACTTTGATGAACGTCTGTCGACGCGCTGGCACAGTTGGTAGTGACCCTGCCTACGAAGCTAGCGGTCCTGGGTTTAAATCCCGGTTAGGGCAGATATTTGTATGATGAGTGTGAATATCAAGTGTCTAATATTGATTTTTTGTGCATTATTATTGGTGCCATAACCTCACATGGCCTTTAGTTTGAATATTTAACTATACCAGCTTTTATAATAATTTAATGCTCAATTATATGTAGTCTAAGGATTGTAAGTGGCGCAGACCGCGTCTCAGAGTATCTTTACACTGAATGATTACCTACTGTGGCATGCGGCATTAATGCCGCACGTTACATAGCGTTCTTAAAACCATAAATTACCACTAATTACCTTATTAGTACATCACTTGAGTTGAGTATCTATATATAGTGAGAGCTGTAAAGAAAACCACATAAGCAATTCAACTAGTATTGCAAATACAACCTTATTGTCATCAGGCAAGTTTTAATTTTCGAAGCATACACGTTGTAGATACGTTATTTTGAGTAGTTAGAGTACCAATAGAGTATAATTACGTGCGAAACATTAACATTAGCCGGGTAGGGGGTCTTTAAGCATTTAAGTTTTTTTAAACGACTGTACAGACAGACACTTAGCAAATGGCGGATATCTACAAGCGATTCTATATTCCGTGTTAATTTTGACGACGCGCTGGCCTAGTTGGTAGTGACCCTGCCTACTAGGCTAGCGGTCCTGGGTTCAAATCCCGGTAAGGGCAGGGTATTTGTGTGATGAGCGCGAATATTTCTTCCTGAGTCATGGATGTTTTCTATGTATTTAAGTATATATTTCTCTCTATATAAGTATTTATATCGTTGTCTAGGACCCATAGTCAAGCCTAGAGCTTAGTTTGGGACTAGGTCAATTGGTGTGACTTTGTCCCCTGATAAAAAAATATAATATCTAAAACAAAATATATTGTTAAATAAAATTATTACAAAATTCACCTGTACTCAAAGATCTACATAAATTTGTTTTTAATTAATTTGAGTTGTTCGATTAGGTAACATAAACATTTATTTTTCAAAAGTCAAGTATTTTTAAATTAAAGACAGCCTTTAATTTATGGATTATGATTGGAATAAATTTTTTTTTTGCATCAAGTAATTTAATAAATGAATTTGTAATTGGCTCTAGGACTTGTTTCTTTAACAGTTTATAATCGAATTAATCACCCCTTTGTTAAATTATAATTAAATTGCATTGACAAAGAAAACTTGTTTTTTTTTAACGCATCGAGAAGACAGACGAGTACACAGTCCACCTGAAGGGAAGCGGGATCTGAGACCCGTTTGTAATATTAAGACTGCAATCTTAAGATGCCGTATACGAAATTTTGCCGATTTCGCTGATTTACGTTATTTTACAGTTGAAATACTGTATTTCTACAAGTTTTAATGCACAACACGAAAGATAATTTCTAATTTTAACGAATGTAGTAAAGGTGGGCGAATGCCTGTAGTGAATGCCCAAGCGGCGAGTTTAAGTAGTCCCGTCAGAGCGAGCAAAATACATTTTAGCGCGTGCATTCTCAATTAGGCAGCCTTATACGTTCGAGAAGCCATGCTGCCAAATTGAATACACGCGCTGAAATGTGTTTTGTTCGCTTTGACGGGACTACTTAAACTCGCCGCTTGGACATTCACTCCTGCGTTTGCTCACCTTTGCTTTTGAAAGAATCACTTGGTCTAAGATCCGAATAGGAGACGATTTGCACCGGGCTGCTTATTCGATCAAAAGTATTTTATATCAAATTTGATACGCTAAATAATATGTGGCGAATAGGTTGGCTGAAAAATTTCAGTCCAGTAGTCCTTTACATCATTAAAAAATATATGTTTTTTTTTTAATTGCAAATGCTTGTTTAATAAGCAAATTACATACTAATCGAAAGTATGAAGTAGAATATGCAAACGTTAGGTTTGGTGCAAATTATTAGTACCGACTTACCTGTTTATACCTGCCTATCCAATAGTTTGACGGGAAAAAAATAGTGAACCTAACGTTTGCAAATTCTATAGGCTTCATACTTTCGATTGGTATGTAATTTGTCTATTAAACAAGCAATTGCATTTTTTTAAGGCAAAGTTAATTTTTAATTTTTTAATTAATTATATACTGGACTGAAATTTTTCAGCCAACCCATTCGCCACATATTATTCAGCGTATCAAATTTGATATAAAATACTTTTGATCGAATAAGCAGCCCGGTGCACATCGTCTCCTATTCGGATCTTAGACCAAGTGATTCTTTCAAAAGCAAAGGTGAGCGAACGCGCAGGAGTGAATGTCCAAGCGGCGAGTTTAAGTAGTCCCGTCAAAGCGTCTCCTATTCGGATCTCTAACTAACTACCCAGCAGTCGGTTAATGAAAGTATAAGCCGGTAGACTAGCATAAAGGCATTCCATCTTAGTCCTCTGGGTTGATATTAGCGGTTTTAGGATTGTTGTCACAGTTCAGTGGTCTCCCCACACCGGAACACAACCATTTTTGTTTGGCGGTAGTAGGATACATGCTTTTTAGGGTTCCGTACCCAGAGCATGCTAACGGGACCTTATTACTAAGCCGGACTGTATTTCCGTCTGTCTGTCAGCAGGCTTTATCTCAGGGTGCGAAAAAGTTCATATAAAATTGCAACTTCGATTATTGGAACTCCGAAAATGTAATTTTTATACCGCTGGAACCGTAAACTTTTCAGAAGTTCTGAAATATTAAATGTGTAGATAAGACTAGGTTAGGTTAGGTTTGATTTATAAAACTCCCGAAAAAGTAACAGTTACAAAAATAATACGTTATGAGTTCCGATGATTATGACTTAAAACACTTTCGGAGTACAAATTTTTATATGAGCCAATATGGACCCTTTATCTCATGAACCGTAATTATATCGACATTTTCACAAAGTGTGTGATGCTGCTATAATAACTAACTAAAATTAAATTAAATTATACATAATAATGGTACGGAACCCTTCGTGTGTAGGTAAGTCCAACTCGCACTTGGCCTGTTTAATTATTGTTGTCTAGTGCGTTTTTTTCTTTAATAGCCATTTTCTTACATAGTCTATTAAAACCCCATATCAAACACCCCACATACTCTAGACGTTTTAATTCCCATAATATATGTACATCTATTACGTCTAATAGCCCTCATAAACTTCACTTCAATGTTGCCAGCTTATTAGCCACGAGTCGCGATTAACGAGATAATTACAGTGTTGCCATACGCGCGCTTTAATACCGTTACATGGCAACATTATATGCAGCTGAAGTTATCAAGGTATATTACCATGGGTGTATTATTAATAAGGAATGGTCTTTTAGCTTTTGTTGTAACACAATAAAAAAAAATTGAGTTGAAAAAAATACGTTAGGATTTGCGATGATTATGTTATGACTTACAATACGTTATAGAATAGAATAGAATCATTTATTTCGAGTAAATTTACACTCATATATTGTTAGTAGTTCCTTAATCCTAATTGTTAGTAACTAATTACTTACACTTAATTGTAAGGGGCATGTAGCCCACAACAATGACGCATGTAAGGACAGTCTACCCTGCTCCCTATCACGCTGAGGATGATATGGGACGTTATGAGTAAAAACAATTAGATGAGCCAATATGGACCCATACATACATACCTTTACGCCTGTAATCCCAGAATGGGGTAGGCAGAGCTACAGAATTACCTACAACTTTAAAAACTTATTAATAATTCAGTAACCACATTTTGCACAAATAGGCTAAGATGTTTACCAGTGTATTAGTGACAGGTTGCAAGCCAATCGCATAGCAGTACTACAAGCCTATATTCCCTTAGTCGCCTCTTTCGAAATCCACGGGAAGACATGGAGTGGCACTATTCTAACCCGGCAACCACACGGGGCTAAACCCTATTAAGTACTATTTTCCCTTTCCTACATTACATTCTATTATAATATACAACGGAACCTTAAGTTTATTTAGTAATATTCAATTTCATAAACATTCTCAAATTAATTTAATAAAATCGTGATTTCCACAGCCATGTAATGACTCTATAAGTACTCTATGGCTATAATAATGGCGGCGGTAATGGATGATTATAAGTGTGAAGAGATATAATGTTTATGGTTTTAATAAGCATAAGGAATATCAGTAACCTCGAGGCTGTGTACTGTGAAGTTTTTTTTTTATAAGATAGGTAGGCAGACGAGCATGTAGGTTACCTGATGGGAAGTAGGTAATCAACACCGTTTTTATATTGGGCATCTAAAATTCAACAAATTCCACGAACGATTTTTCATTACATAAACAAAAATAAACTCTGATGAAGTTGGTTAAACCTACCCTAGCTACTTATGAACCTAAATTAACAACTATTCACAGAACGACCTTTTTCCAAAATAACATCAATGTTTTTTTTGTATTTAAGGTTTGCAATCACCTTTTCCGACGTCCATGCAGTCGGGACTCGGAAATCGATTTCGCGCGCAGTGTGGAACATAGAATTTGGAACGAGCGCTCCAACGGTCTGCATTGTCTATGTCATTGTTTACGTCAATATTGTGACTGGCAACATTTCTTTAGATAAGATTTAACCGTTATAACACTCGTCAATTGTAAATACTTAACTGTTTTGTGTGGAACCCAATTTAAAATCTAAACATACTGGAAACGGCCGCGGCTTCGTGAGCAAACTGAGTGAGATTATAAAAAAACCGCCACTGCCATCTACTACCACCAACTTACTCTTTTATCCTGTTGCCAATCAGTATAGCATCCCTAATTACCCCCCCCCCCCCCCCTAATATAACGGCGACCCCTACTTACATTATTATTCGTAGAACGCACAGTATAATGTAGTAGATAAACATTAATATCAACAAAAACTTCTCGGCTCTTAAAACTAGTCAGCATCTCCGCTAAATTAGTCCTCAAAATTCCCAGCAACAATTAATTAAGAAAAACAAACGTGCCCTAAAACAAAATGGCCGACCAATCCGAACGAATTACCGGCCAATTAACCGGCAATCGTTTCTTAATTCAAAAGTTATCTACCAATCGTTCCCACCAACCCGATACCAGCGCAACCTACTTTATTACTGGCCGATAACGAAATAATCTGGCTTTTAAGAAAAACACAATCACAAATTTAAAAATACAGCTGGCTTAATCCTTAAAACACTTCGCGAGGAACAAATTTAAGAACACATCCGACGACAGAGGTTATTTTTACCGCATTAAAGACTTTGCGGTGCCATGTTTAAAAAACTATAAAACCCCATCCACACTACTGGACATCAGAAGCAGGAGATAAAACCGCCTAATTTATACCCCAAATCCTCTATAAAGGTACAACATTATTCCTTATAATATTTTAGTGTGCGGCCTATGTATAAAGCTAGCCGCAGAAAAAAAAGAAATTTAAAAAAAGAACTCGATGATGAGGTAACGAACGAGGCGCGGTTGGCGCGTTCCTTTTTTAAAATCCTCGCCGCTCAACGTGTGTGGTCCGATTTAGATCTCGATTTAACCATTTTGAACCCTACAGCTTGAGCTCACTGTTGCCTTTCGGATACAGGCCGTAATTAAATTTTCCACTTGATGTTGGTATGTATGGACTATCCAAACACTATTAGGAAACTATACGAGCCATTTTGAATCGAGAACTGAAGTTTTCAGTTTGAGATTTTACTTTGATTGTTTTAATTTGGTTTACAATTCCAAGCGTTTGTAGCTGAATTGAGATGGTATAAAACTTATAAATAGCGTAGTTTGAAATTTATGCAAAGCATACTTTAATACTTATAACTGTAAAAACTGTTAAAAATGCAAGTGTGTTTTTTTTTTATTCTACGCGGACGGAGTAGGTCAATTTGTGTGAGATTTTCCCCTAATATTCACTCCCTAGGGATTAAACTATTGCTCAGATAATAGAACATTATTTAATAAACTAGAGCCAAAATGAATACCCACAATTGGGCGTAACGGTACCCTCAGGGCGCTAACTAGCGGAATTACCCTCCCGACGGGATGGTGTATGTAGGGTGCGAGTTTTAGCGATGTGAATGTTCCAATGCTAGAGTATTCACTTGAGAAGCTTTTAGTTTTAAAACCCGCCCGTAGTTTTAGCCCGTGTGGTGCCGGGTTTAGAATGTTGCCACTCCATGTCTTCCATTGGATGTCGTAAGAGACGACTAAGGGACTTAAGGCTGTGTAGTGCTGTTAGGCGATGGGTTTGCATCCTGTCACTAATACACTGGATAACATCTTAGCCTGGTTGTGCAAAATGTGGTCACAGAATTATCAACAAGGTTTTGGAGTTGTTGGTGAGTTTGTGGCTCTGCCTACCCCACTCTGGGAATGAAGGCGTGAGTTTATGTATGTATGTATGTAGTTTTAAAACTAGACCATCATGCATAATTGACTTAAGAGCTTTGCTCTTGTCGGTGGAGTAATTTCCTTAAACACACTGAAGGTTAGCGCCCTGAGGGTACCGTTTTACCCCCAATTGTGGGTATTTTGGCTCTAATTTATGAAATAATTTTCCACAATGTCACACCAATTAACTTAGTCCCAAACTAAGCTCTAGGCTTGTACTATGGGTACTAGACAACGATATATAAATACTGATTAATTATATAGAGAAATATATACTTAAATAGATAAAAAACATCCATGACTCAGGAACAAAATATTCTCACTCATCACACAAATATCTGCCCCTTACCGGGATTTGAACCCAGGACCGCTAGTGTCGTAGGCAGGGTCACTAACAGCTATGGATGCCTCCTACACTGAGCGTACTTCAATATGTTCTTGGTCGGCATTTTTATTTTACCCATCATTTGGTTATGCAAATAATAAGTGAATATGAATTTGAATATCGAACCGACGTCGAATTTAGTCTGTGGTTATGCAAAAACATACCCTTTCATCGCTATGATACCCTCTGACACTCGACCAAGCCTTCAATAGACTCCGGTAGGGAATCGTAATATGCCCCAGGGAGCAAGCGTTCACTGCATCACTTTTATTACAAGTTCGGAGCCAAAACTGGATATGGACTCCACTTTGTATTAAACACCGGGAAATCGGCCATATTGTCATACTTTTCATACTTAAGTTAACAATGTACTATTTTTAACCTTCGCAAACAGAAGTGTTTTGTTTAACGCGTGTATCTATGCATGTGTGTGAATGTATGTCTGTCTGTGGATGTCACAGACAGACATAGCTCCCAAACGAATGGACCGATTTGGACATGTTTTCAAGGCTAGTTTGATCGGGGTGTTTTTAGCCACAGAATAGAAAAAACAGTAGAAGTGTCAAGTGGGCGTGTAACGTGTGGCATAGTTATACGGAGTTCCGCACAACCCGATATTCCCATTTCGATATTTCAATATTTGATATTTCTAAAATAGGAAATAAATCCAGAAGCATGCCTTATTGTGCTATTTTGAAATGTAAAAAGTTATGCGTGATCAAACATAAAAAAAAAAAAAATATACGCCTCGACTTGAGAACCTCCTCCGTTTTTTTTCGTCGGTTAAAAACGATAGCCACACCAATAACATTTTACATGGTGGCGTGTTGTTTTTATGATAGTTTGAATATTGGCGACAACAGAGGGCTTATTGTCTAACGCACTCGCAATCGCAACCGGCTTCAAAGTGGAGCAATTGTTTTCATTTTGTATGCAGACAAGCCTTCGATTTTCAAAATGAAAACGATCGTGATTGCGAGTGCGTTAGACAATAAGCCCTCAGGTCTGATACTAAGCGAAGCTCATGCCACTTCCACTGTTTTTTCTATTCCGTGCTTTCAACGGTGTCAGCTAGCCAGCGATCACGAAATCGCCAAAATACCTATATCAACTCTGCCAAAATTCCTCCTATAGTACCTAACTATGAACGCAACCTTAAGCAGATAGACAGACCTGCGCAGGCGGCGCTTTAGGTATGCAGTATTAATTTAATACTTATTTTAGGCACTTCTTAGAAGGTCGCATTTTTTTTTATTCTCAGTGCTTCTTTGTTTTTTACGGTTTGATTTCTGAATAATATGTCCGATGCTCGTCTTTATTCGCGTAATACTTACCTACCCAGTATTTATCGAGAAAATACACCATTTTAAGACGGCTATGTTGGAAGGGAAACGCCAAGGCGAACGATTCACGATCAGATCGGGGACGTATTAAGAAAGGGCCAGGTCAGGAGACTCTAGACCGACGCACGTGTATGAAGAGACTTATGAGTGTGGAGGAAGCGAGGGAAGTTTGTCTGGATCGTAGCAAGTGGAAGGAAGTGGTCTCTGCCTACCCTTACGGGAAAGAGGCGTGATTGTATGTATGTATGTTAAGACGGCAAAATTGACGTTATTTTTGCATTGAAATTATTTCATTCTATTTTCCTTCATTGTAATATTTTGCAACGTTTGTGCCCTTTGATTCTTTGACGTTTGTGTCGTCAAAAAATAAATAACTCAAAATAGCACAATTGAATAAAGGTGGGTCAGTAAGCCTATTTTTTGAAGTAGTTTTTGAATGAACAATTAAAAAATTTGACGTATCCCAATTAGGTATAACCACAGGGTCTCTATTCCACATTTCATTAGCCTTAAGCCCATCTTGCTGCATGATAGCTCTTTTATACTAGACAGTAAGAACTGTCATGACCTCAAATCAACACTGTGTATGATCAATGCAAGATGAGTAAAGGCAAGATAAAATAAAGCCCCCGTATAACATTAAAGGGATGAAAGCATCTCATAAAATAAACAGCAACATTGAAACTTAAAAAAAGATAAAAAAGATAAAAGATGTTTATTCAGTAAGTAGGCCGCACGGGCACTTTTACACGTCAATAATCTACCAGCGCTTCGCAAGAGACCACTGCTGAGAAGAAACGCCGCAAGAAACTCAACAGTCAGTCGTTTTTTAAACATTTCTTATGATATGATATTATACAACGAAAAAAAACTTAACCTAGTATTATATAAAACAATGAATGTAACAAAAATATGTCTATATATATCATGCGTAGTTGAGCAGGAAAATGTGTCAAAACTCAAAATTTCTACAAGAACTCATAAATAGTAAATATAAGAAATAAATAAAAATTAAAAATTATACTTACCTATGACGGTGCAAAACAACACATAATTAGTTTCGATACATTCCCCTACAGAAACCGTGTCCCCTAGACAATACACAATGTTTATATATTGGTATGATTAGGTTATTATTAAGATATTTAGGTGTTTAATTTAGGCCAAGCATTTTTATCTGTTAGATAGTCTTCGACCCTATAGTAAGCTTTAGACATCAACGACTTTTTCAAGTAATTTTTAAGTACTGGAAATGGTAACTTTAAAACTTCGTCAGGTAATTTATTATAGAAATGAATGCATTGACCTACAAATGATTTATAGATATACCTTACGGACTTAGAAAAACACACTCAATAAAAAATCCAAAGACAACGAGTTTCCTCTCAACTTTTTCTCAGATTTCAACTCTACCCCTTCAAAGGCGCTTCAAGTGCCATCTAGCGAAGAAACACGATATTTAAAGATTTGCATTTTGTATATTGGACAGTGTCCTCCAGCTAATAAAAACTTTTTCCTTTGAGGTTTTTTTTATGAAAGAGTTTTAGTTCGCTTTGGGAATTCAAGACAGTTGTAATGTGAACACTCAGTTGTTGTTTGTTTGTACTTAACAGAGTCATTTCTGCTTTAAATATCAAGTCGTTTAGCAGCTAAGATCGATGTAGACCTATTAATATGAGAACCAATTACATTCGCGGTATATTAGGCCGGCCTTACAATCGTAACTTTTACTTACGTAAGGATCCCTACTTGAAATAGCAGCTATTTGTTAGAATTAGATAGAAATATATTTTTCTCATTCTAACTGATAGCCGTGCCGTGTGTAGAATAGCGGAAAAAGTCTCAAGTGTGAGTCGGACTCGCGTACCGAGGGTTCCACCTTACAAAAATAATAATAATAATATAATAATAAACAATAATAATAAAAAAAAGTAAATCCGCCGTAGTAGCCTAATTATTATACTGAAAATCAACCCGCTGTCTATTACGGTTCAGGATATTACGGTTTACGGACCGAGGAAAAGCGTAGTAGGCTTAGACACCTTCCCGAACACATGGTTGAGGGAAGCGATGGTTGAGATATAAGATATATACGCGTCATATCTACTCGTGAACGGGTGCTGTGGGTCTGTGGGTCCTTGCGTGTTTTCCAATTTAGTAATTATCGTTCCTGACGTAGAGACCTCGTCATGTTGTTCTCCTAGTCATTATTTTTAATTTAATTTTGTAGACCTCAAATTTGTAATGATTTTATGTGTTAGTAAAAGTAAAAATAATTATTTGTTACTTTATTACCTTGTAATGTAACTTACTTTTAAGTATTTAATAATTGAAAAAATTACCTTCTGCTGGAGTTTCTTGCGGCGCTTCTTCTCCGCTAAGGTGGTCTTGTCCGAAGCGCTAGTAGATTCACTCCATATTACCGACGTGCAATAGAGCCCTCATGTGGCCAATTTACTGAATTAATATTTTGAATTTTGAATTTTGAGTGGTCCCGTTAGTACGGAACCCTAAACGCGGGTCGTTTAATTAATAGAATCACTTAACAGTGCAAATACTGCATGGCGGCCACTTACGGCCAAACCCTATATTGAATCCGCGGACAGATAAGGCTTACTTCGGGTTAAAATTTGACACTTGCCCATACAAAATGTGTCAAATTTTAATCGGAAGTAAGCCTATCTATCCGCGGTTTGAATATAGGGTTCGGCCATTAGAGTAGTTATAGTAATCTGTGGAATAGTGTAGATGTCCTACACAAAAAACATTTCAAAAAGACTGTCTAAAAAGCCCCTTATTTTATACAAATTTAAACATTATCCCCTTAAAAATACAGACTGTGAAGGGTCCTAAATTAACATACAAATTGATATTTGCGAGAGGGAGAGAGATACGGCACGAACTGACGCCAGGTGGGGAGTGATACGTGGTGGCGGGAAAATGAAGTATTTTCCAGTAAATTTACGTAAATATGGCGTCGTTTGGGTTTTTTTCTGTTTAAAACAATTTAGTCTATCTATGGTAATAAGAAAAATGTGAAAGTGGTAAAAATAATTACCTATACCTGAAAAGAAACCTATCAAAGTCTGGATCAAGGTAATGATTTAAAAAATACACTGAGATAAAGTTACTTATTTTAATCCCAGTGACATACGTCACTTTAAAATCGGAAAATCATTTAAGAAATAAGTATGTGAGAATAAAAAATAACCTTAATTTACTCAGCTAGCTTTATAATTAAGAATTGCGAGTAAAAAATAGAAAATGTAGGACTGAATAAAAGATTTTCGCAAGTCTAACTAACTGTTAACGCACAGGGTTAACACATTTTAAAATTAAATTCATCCCAAACAAACTAACAATGATATAATCCTCAAAAAAAACTCCATCAATCCCCATCTAGAATTAACAACAGAATCCCCTATCTACATCATCATCCACAAATCATCATTGAAAAAATACCCCAACCGCAAAATGTATTTATAAAAACACCCAATAACATGCGTTAATGTACGAAAACACGCAGCTGTTGTCTGTGGTGAAAAAAAAGCGGCGTTCCTATTGGTCCGCGCAAAACGGCGGGAACATTAGGCGCATCTGTCAGTTAATATCGTCTATTTTGTCTATGGTCGTGTAAGCATGGGCTACGGCAAAGTTACGTTTTCAGCCAAATTTGGCGGTGAAGGCGGATTTAGTACGGAAAAGCGTTTGTACTTTTTTTGTCTACTGGTAACAGTAAGTTGGTGGTGTATTTATGAGATTTGTAGGATAATGTAATAAAGTTTTGTTGGTGAAATTGTTATCTTTGTTTATTACCGTGATATTGCTTGGTCAATATAGTATGTATATTTTTCATAGACACACGTTGCAATAGAAACTAAGTATAAGAACGAAACCTTTATATAAGGGAAAAAACGATAATCTAAATCTACGCGGACGAAGTCGCGGGCAGAAGCTAGTGTATAATAAATTCTGGATTATGTACGGGTGTTACAGAAAGCTCACATAAACCCAAGCGAAGCGAGGGCGGGTTGCTAGTTGTACTTGGTACTATTACTAATTCGTTGCTAGTGTAATAGGATAGGGTAGATTACAAATAATAACTCAGGTTAAGAGAGCACTTGAAGATTTAATTACCCAAAAACAACGCGGCAAAAAAAAGTCAAATTAAAAAAAACACATACTTGACACCTAATCTGTTATACACAATTTACCCTGGATCCTCACACGTCCCGTAGAGCCATACTTACTTGCGAGCTGTAACTCTTACGTGGCAGTAACAGTAACGCGGCCCTGCCAAGATGCACTACGCTAACTAGCGTTTCTATTCGTTTCGTGTTTAAACCAATCGCGTCACTGGTAGATGACGTGATACGAAAAGTCACGTGATCTACCAGCGACGCGAATGGTTAAAAACGAAACGAATAGAAACGCTAGTTGGCGTAGTGCATCTTGGCAGGGCTCTCAGGCTCGCCAGCCGCGTACACATCGCGATGTTGCGTGCAACCGTAATAGTTACAGCTCGCTAGTCAGTACTCGGCTTAGAGCACTGATCCCCATTAAAAGCAGCCATAGCTTTACCTGATGGTACATCATCTGCCGTTCTTGAGTTTCCACTCCTGTCGGAAGCTGAACACTGTTCACTTTTACCTTTATCAGAAGCATCAACGTTACGAGATGTGGTGTTGCTGACATTCGAATGTTCTGGTGAAGATTTTTGTTGATTCATTATTGAATTAGACGAAGTTTACGTGTTTTATTTTAGTTTTTGCTCACCGGATTAACTTGTGCTGGTCAGATTATACGAAGAACCGACAGTTGGTGGTGTCCTTAACGTACGGCGTGGAAGATTTTGCAGGGTCTTGGCAGGACTTGGTTGAAGGAGGCGAAGCGTGAAGGACAGGTCTATATCCAGTAATGGATTTCTATATGCTGATGATGGTATTTTTTCCAATCTTTTCAGTTCTAGGAGTCAAGGAATTTGAGGAGAAGTTAATAGAATTCTGGAAATTGATCGAACGACGCGGGTTACGTGTGAGGATTTATGTTTCTGACTGATTTTCCTTATTGAAAGTGATTATGCGTGCCCTTCAGACAGGCTTACTTTTTCCTGTCAATTCAACATGTTAAGACGCCATGACCATCGTAAATATAATGTCTATTTATCGAGATTGTACAATATCACATACCTACATGTAGTGCCAAGTTGGAAACTTTTTCGATGGTCACGGCATACTTAAATGGCACATTATGTGTTGTATTTTTAAATCCACGTAAAGGCAAATATTTGAGTCGTAGGCGCAAGTATTCGTTCTAGACTTATTGGTTAGATAGTCTATGTCGAAGTATTTATTTATATGTTGAGTATGTATTTCGTTGTCTAGTACACATAGTACAGTCAAGGTCTCCAATATTTTATAGACCTTATTACTACGGCAATAAAGTCTATTTGTACATATTTTTGCATCTTTGTTTAGCCTAGAACTTAGTTCGTGTCAGATTGTCCCCTATTTTTAAGGTTCCGTACCGTACCTGAAGGGAGCCCAAAGGGTCACTATTAAGTAATATACCACACTGTCCGTCCGTCCGTCCTAACATAAAAGAGTTTTTTTTTATTTGTGTTGCTACAGCGGATTTATTAGCAAATAAAAAAATAAAGAAAGGGGGTCCCTGTTACAGAAACGTTTTTCCCTGACATATTTTTTATGTTTGTATTGTAAAAACTTTAAATCATACAAGCGTCTGGTATGGTTTAACAACAAACCAAAAAAATACTTAAAATGGTCAAGTGTGAGTTGAGATTGCTCTGATTCGATTCGGAATCGAATTCAAATTGGAATATAATAAATAATACCTACTTTGGGCGGTACGGAACTCTCGGTGCTCGAGTCCGACTCGCACATGACCAGTTTTTTTTTATTAATTCAAAGTTACGACGCAAGAGGCGCACGCGCTACTGTCATTCTAAAGCTCAATTCCCTACCTATTATTAAATTATAAATATCAAGCGACAAACTTGTCTGTTTTAAAGTGTCTCAATCAATCAGAAGTATTCATTTTACAAAACTAGCTGCTTCTAATTGGTTTAGACAGACTCACACGCAATTTTCTCGTTAACTCTACACTAAGAATTCACTTAAACCTTTTTCCCCTCATATTTTTTCTCACTCTTTCTTGGCGTAATAAAATCTATCGTCACCTTAAGACTGCAAAAAACCTCCATTGAATGGTAATAACAATTCAAAAGTATTCCACTTACCATAATCCGGAATAATCCGGATTTATCCAGGATTATCCAACTTTACAAATCCGTGTTTAACTTACAAATTGCGTCACAATGTAAACTTACAAAGTCAATTACAAAATTCAACAAGACTTTTTTTAATAAGGCCTTCGCACAAACGCGCCGCGAAGAAAGTCAAAATTGTCTATGGCAAAAAAAGTTGCTTTGTCGATGAATGAAGGAAGCAAAATGGCGTAAAGTGGGAAGTGTTAGCACAAAAATAAGTATTTTAGTTAAACTTATTGAGTTTTCTGTAGATATTCAGTGTAAGTATTCAGCTTGTTGGTGTTGCTAAAACTTATACTCACAATGTTTTTGTAGCGTTTCCTAAATATTTTGAAATTTGAATTTTTGAATTTTGAATCTTAAGGTATGTATGGTACATTCTGCATTTGAAATATTCAGAATTATGCCGTTTTAACCCCTAATAAAAATAAGACGCATAATACCACTCATTGTGTTAAGTTTAACGTGTGTGTATGTATATCTGTGTGTCTGTTTGTAGCGTCGTAGCTGCCAAACTGATTTAGTAAAACGGACGCGGCTTCGCTGTCCGTCCGTCCGACCTAACAGCTGTAGGTATCTTTTGAATCGTATCGTATCAGATAGCGGTGGTTTTTTTTAAATATGTGCTTTTACGGCGGATTAACTAACAAATATAAAAATAATATGAAAGTAAAATAAAGGGGGGTCCCAATACAAGAAACATTTTTTTCAACATATTTTTATTTTGGTTGTACTGTTTGTAAAAACAGTAAAACAGACAGTATAATTATTTAAATGATTATAGTACCTACAGTCGAATTCATAAATAAGTGTTACCTTTAGTACCTTGTCACTTTAATCGATGTGACAATTCAGGTAGTTTAAACATGTCATTAAATAGACAAGGTACTAAAGTGTACACATAGGTATTTCTGAACTCGATTGTACCAACTCTGAAGAAAAACAAGTACTTAATACTAAAAAATAGTCAAGTGTGAGTTTAGCTAAAGTAAAGTAGCTAAACTAAAGTTTAGCTCGCACTGATTAGATTCGAAATCGAATTCAAAATGGAATATAATAATACCTACCTACTTTGTGGTGGCTCGGAACCCTCAGTGCGTAATTCAGATCCGCACTTGACCGGTTTTTTTAAAGACGTCAGCAACACGTCACTATTAGTATAGATAGACTAAAACCTCGTAATTCAATTCAATTAACATTTAAAAATACGATGCTAATAATGTTATTAATAAAAACGCGTAACGCGTGTAACGTATTTGTTATTAAACCTACTTATTCAAAACCTCGTTCCACCACGCAATTGGCTAAACAAGGTTCAACCAAGGCGTCAGATACTTTTTTAAACTGCCAGAGACAACTTTTTCTTTTTTTAAAGCCGCCATTCGCCTTTATTCCGTACATTCAGGCTACACACCTTTTTAAACATCTTGTTAGTAAGCACCAAATACGTACATTTATAAATATAAATAAGGTGGAAAAACTACAGAATTACTTTAAAATACAATGGGGAACAAATGTTTGCGTCGGCCGTTGTCACTTTTTCATGTAAATCGGGAGTAATTTGTGAGGGCCTTTGTAATGTTTCGCCGACGAGGGGAAAAGCGGATTCGTTTATTGTCTGTGGTAGAAGATAAATCAATTTGTTTTCTGTTTTTGTAGTTTTAATTATCAGAATTTTTGGATTCATGACTCTATGAACTTAGATTATTTAATCAGAATTATTTAAGTAGAAGGTTTTTTAGATTGATCAAAGCGTCTTAACGTAAAGACGGGGCAAAAAAAACCAGCAAACATACACTGTATAAAACAAAGTAGCTTTCCGCGTCTGTCTGTCTGTCTGTATATTCGCTAACCCCTCCTAAACCATGCAACCGATTTTGATGCGGTTTTCACCATTAGTTTGATAATTTTTCACGGAAGGTTATATTATAATCTAATAAACTGGCAAAAGGTTTTTTTAAGGGAGTTCTGAAAAAAAAAACATTTAATGAGTGTGATTTTTTATGGATAATGGTAGGGAACCCTTCGTGCGCGAGTCCGACTCGCACTTGGCCGGTTTTTATATAACATTACGTAAGATTTACCAATAAAATGGCGGACTACCCCCAAAACTGCGTTACTAAGGGCGTGATTATTCGTATGTGATAGAATAGAATAAATAAAAGATCGGCGTCCGCCATCTTGACGACACGTGTGAGGAACTACTTGACAACTGTCTTTTATTACATCTGATATTGGAGTTTTGCGCTGAGCAAGAAAGTAATAAGAAAGAAAAGAAAGTCTATCCTTTTTAGCCGACTGCGAAGCCAAACGCGGTTGTGACGTTTTTTTATCTATGTAGTGTTGATTCATGAAGACGGATCATATAAACATACTTTTTTTTTAAATATTTTAGTTAGGATTTATTTACTCATATTTAAATAGAAATTCGGTCAAGCGCGAGTCGGGCTCGTACATGAAGGTTTCTTCACCGTATAATTAAAATCGATCAATAATTCCTTTTTTTACTATTATTTGTAGTAATGGCAATAGAAATACATACTGTGTGAAGATTTCAACTGTCTACCTATTACGGTTTGTAAGATACAACCGGCTGACAGACGGACAGACGGACGGACAGCGAATGCTTAAGCTAGGCATTCACGACCACTGCAACAAGCCGAATAGAACGGCGCCGCGCCAAAATCGATCCGTGAATTTCAAAACTGTAGCGTTTAAAAGTACTTACTACTTGGCGCGGTCCGTTGGATTTCCAAATGGACGAAAAGGCAGCGTGACACGCCAACGCGCAATCCGAATGGAGCTATCGTGAATGTCGAAATTCAACGTTGTAACACGCGACGCCCCTGCGCCAAGCCAAATGGCGTCGTCGTAAATGAGTCAGGCCGCCATTTTCTAACCATTCAAAATATCCGTCGCCGAGACTAACGTCGCGTCCCTGAATGCCCAGCTTTAGTAATAGGGTTCCGTTTGGCACCTTTTGGGTACAGAACCCTAAAAAGGTCCCTTAATTTTTTAAACGACTTCATCTTATCGTTATATATTAAATTTACTTACGATTTCAATTTAATCTTTTTTAAAAGGACTGAAATACATTAAAATCCTTTCAAAATAAATGCTTTACAAAGTAAAATATTACAAAATTGATACAAAAAACGTAATACACGAATAAAAAGTGATTTTATAAACGACAATCTGATTTTTCCTTAATTAAATAAATAAAATGCGATTTTTATATAAATTCTCTTCAAAGATAATCTGAGAAACATTTGCTTACAATACTTGAGATATAAATGAAATGTAGGCTTATAACAATAATAATATTTATTCCAACGTTAAACAATACAACGTCTCTTCACACAGAACCGCCATGACACCCAGAGAGAGAGCAGTACAACTATGACATTTTGTCTCACTATCATGTCACCATAGATATTACATTGCATACTTATTACAACAATGTCCTTGATACTTAATTATTTATCTTTCTTATCTTGTTTCGTTTTAAAGTAATTTGGTTTTAATGTTCCCGCTATTTTGTTAAAACATCGTATTGAAAAAATCGGGCCAGAGCATGTCGGACTCGCGCACCGAGGGTTTCGAACCACCACATAGTACCTATACTCGGAAATCTAATTCAAGACCAAAATCTGACTGTTCCCATCTTGATTATTTAGTTATTTTAACATTATTTCATAAAAACATGAATGAGAACTCGTGTAACCAGTAATATTAGGGTAAGTTTTATTGATAAAAATACCTACACTCAAACCAAAATGCAGTAATCACAGCGAATGTGCGCCCGTTGAGGTTAGGATTTTGGTCTTGAATTCGAGTTTCGAGTATAGGTAGGTACAGTCGCCAGCAATAATATATTATCACATAATATATATAAACATATTACACGTCTTTATTACTAGAGCTATAAGAGCGTGTCGGATATTTTTGGGCCCAATGTTGGATAATATATTATTGCTGGTAACTGTACTTATTATTATATTCCGATTTGAAAGCGCGAGCCAAACTCTTTATTTTAGCCATTTTTAGTAGGTATTTCTTATTTTTCTTTAGCGTTATCATACCTGACGCTTGTATACCGTTATTACGACACAAAAAAAATAAGTTGAAAAAACGTTATATATAGATAGATTTTCCGTTGACCTAGAACTATGTAATTTGGCAAGTAATACCGTCTTATACTACAAGTATATTGAAAAAATGAAACTATGAAATAATTTTAAAATAACTAAATAATTAAGATGGGAACTGTCAGATTTTGGTCTTTAATTAGATTTTCGAGTATATACAGTTTTTACTGCGATACTCGATTCCTGAACTATTTTTTATATGTACCTACAAATTTGTACAGAAGCCTCGGGGGACGAGTCCGGCTCGCACTAGTCCGGTTTTTTATAAATATCTTTATCAGCAATGTTAAAATATGTATTTTATGCCAATTTAATTAACGTTTTTACTGCCAGTCTTCATTAATACGAACTTCACTGGTTGCGATAACCTTAGTTAAAACATTCTCAACTTTAGTTTATATCGAAAGACTAGACTACCTAATAAACATTACGCATCAAATTTCAATTAGCATAAACCCACGGACAAAAAGCCTATCTTAAAATCATAGAACAGCTTAATCACTACCGTCTTTCGTTTGTAAATGTGTGCGTGCATATACAAATAGATGACTATCGCATTCTCACAAAAGCAAAAGTAAATATTATAAATTTACCCCCTTACTAATAAACGTGTATAGCTATACAATGTTTTATCCTTATCTGTCAAATCCAAATGTCACAATGACAGATAAGGACAAAACATTGTATAGCTATACCACCGTTACTCAACGTTTATTAGTAAGGGGGTTAACGTTTGTTGTGTATCATAACTCGCAAACGGGTTAACTAATTTGAACGCGTTTTTTTTTTAAAGAAAGCTAATTTAATCAGAATGCTTTTTAACTAAGTTTCATGAAAATCGGTTGCGCCGTTTAAGATATGTCGCCATTATATCAGGGGTTTTTATATATTTAACTAGCGACGCCCTCGCTTCGCTTCGGTTTATGTCAGTTTTCTGTAACATCCGTACATAATCCAGAATTTATCTATATATATAAAAGGCAAAACTGACTGACTGACATATCAACGCACAGCCGAAACTACTGTACCTAGAAACTTGAAATTTGGTACATGGGTTCCTTCAATGATGTAAGTGAGCACTAAGAAAGGATTTTCCGAAAATCGACCCCCTACGGGAAGAAATGGGAGGAGTAGCGGGAAACTAATTCTACGCGTACGAAGTCGCGGGCGCCCTCTAGTTATACATAAAAACGTTCCTCTTGAATCACTCTATCTATTGCTGAAAACTGCATTAAAACCCGTTGTGTAGTTTGAAAGATCTAAGCGAACATACAGAGGGACAGACGGCGGGAAGGAACTTTGTTTTATACTATGTAGAGAATCAGATAGTTATGTTCTAAATTGTTGTTGTATTAGCTTTACTACATACACACACACACACACACACGCACACGCACACGCACACGAGCACGCGCACGCGCACGCACACGCGCACGCGCACGCGCACGCACACGCACACGCACACGCACACGCACACGCACACGCAACACTGAAATGATTCACATACACCGTATCATAATTTCGGGGCAATACCAAAATATCACAGTACTTAATTTAAAATGTATCTCTTTGCAATAAAGTTCAAGCTATATTGAGTTATATTCATGAGTTATACCGAGGATAAATGGTAAGTAAGCACGCGAGATTTTAAGACATACTATGGACGCCCGCGTTTTTGTACGCTAAAATTTGGTTCTCGCTACTCCCACTATTTCAACCCTTTAGGGGACGAATTTCAAAAAATCCCTTCGTAGTACCCCTAGGGTACCCGAGGAATATTCCCTCCAAATTTCAAGTCCCTAGGTCTAACGGTTTTGGCTGTGCGTTGATAGATCAGGGTAGTGATTCTCTCAAAAGCAAAGGTGAGGGAATGCAGGGTAGTGACTCTTTCAAAAGCAAAGGTGAGCGAACGCAGGAGTGAAGTCCAAGCGGCGAGTTTAAGTAGTCCCGTCAGAGCGAGCAAAATACATTTTAGCCTTATACGTGTTTTTCTTCTTATTAAAATCGATGACATGGTTCCTAAGAACAGATCTTCGTATGTCTTATAGTTTCAGACTTTCCCATACTGACCGATTTAAATGAGACACCCTGTATATCAACAAGTCTAACCTAACCTACTTTATTAATGTTTGAGATATCCTTAAAACAACATGGTTTCAGCAGAAAGCGTTTGTTGAATTGAATTCGATAAAATGATGGATTCTTTAAAGATGCTGCTGGAAGTTCACTGTTCTATCTACGCTTGTTTAAAGCAGTTTATTAGGAACTGAGTTTCTAACTTGGCACGTTTTCAAATGTAATGTATGCGTAGTTGATAAAATTTTTGCTGTGGCTCTGCATGCCAAATTTAAAATTACATAGTTATTTTAAAGTGGTTTAGACTCATTTAGGAAGCCGGTGTTTTGAGAATTAAAACTGGTACCTATTTCTGTATTCTAGCATTATGATACAAAGTCATATATTTGTTAATATGTATGTATCTAAACTAATTATTACACAAAAATATAAATATTACAATATTAATATTATACTAATGTACAAAGGCGAACTTATCCCTGAATGGGATCTCTTCCAGCTAACTCTGAAGTACCTAGATGAGTAAGGAAAATGCATGGGGTTGGACATGTACCTCAAGTCATTTTGGGATCTAGACTCATTGGTCATTGGAAGGTACCAGGGTATCATGAAATTAAGTCGTAATGAAACCTACTTGCGTTCTTCATAATAATGTGGTGATTTAGCGACTCAGACTTTTTGAGATTTGGTCACAAAGCGATCTGAGGGCTTATTGTCTAACGCACTCGGAATCACGATCGTTTTCATTTTGAAAATGGAAGGCATGTCTGCATACAAAATTAAAACAATTGCTCCTCTTTGAAGCCGGTTGCAATTGCGAGGGCGTTAGACAATAAGCCCTCTGGTCGTAGCTTCTATCACGGATACGAGTTTTTTTTAAATGAAAGCTAGTTGTATCGAATTTTTCTTGGATTGATTTTTTATCCACTCACGTGCTCGCTGTCAAAAAAAAGGTAGCATAAAGTGCTCTAACATTTTTTTTCGTATTTTTTTAAATTATGTGTTAAAGCCGTTTCACATGATAGGATTTTTGAGAAAAATCAAATAAAAATAAAAATTAAAAGTCCGTTTGGCAACCACAGTTGCCGTAAGCATTTTACGTTTTAAAATTTGGCAACTCTGGTTGCCAAATGCAAGTGAGTGGTTATGAATCAATAGGCTATTTGACTAATTTTAGAAAACCTTATTAAATGATTCTTTATTATTATTACATAAGAAGCACACTACATTGATATTTCCGTGAGATTCTACTATATTATCAATAAAAATCCATTTAAAAGTTTAAATTTCCGAAACCGCGCAAAAAACGCTGCTTCTATCGTGACGCTGGCCATGTGACAAGTGTGACGTTATATGCAAGTAAACAATGAAAAATAATTTGAAGAGATATGCCCTTATGATCTGTGGTTACTTGCGTGTGACGTCACCTGCGAGTAACCACAGCTACAAAGCAATCGCATAGCGTTTCTGCCACAGATAAAATTTCAAAATATATTACAATTTTTTTCGTGTAATTTCCAAAAAAATATGCTTAATTTAGTTTAAAATAAAGTGAAATATGTTGTTTTACGATATTTTGAATGTTGTCAAATAGCCTATTGGGCCGTTCGAAAGAAAGGGGTTTTTTTCTATTTAACAGTAAACGTTTTTAATGCTCCACAGCGTAGTTAACAAAACTGGGATCGAAAATTCGGATCGACATTTATCTAAAGTTGGCAAAATCCCGGAAAAAGATAGGCGAACATGGCGTCGGCTTCTTAAAAATATTATTTTAATAATATAAGTTCCTGGATTTCGAGATTCTACAAAACGTTAATATTTTTTATTTTACATGTAGGATAAAACGTTCCGTTTTGCTCCTATAAATTCGTTAGGTCAATGAGTTACAGGTAAATTAAGTAATATTTGGTAAATCTATACATGAAAAATAACTTCAAGCAGTTGATATAAATACTTAATTATGAATTTATGCTGGCGTTATTTATTTATTTAGAAATCCATGGAATTTTATTAATGAATTATATGATTGAGTCCGCCTCCATACAACTGAACACGACGCCGCCGTGAAAATTTTGGTAAATATCGATCCGAATTTCCGATCCCTGGGCCACGTTTTATAAATCTACAAGTCAATTTTTTTCTGGTCTAAACCGGCAACACTGCTCAAATGGCTGGTCGTTATTGGTCGAGGTTGTGTCAAATGGAAACTTGTAGCCTGTACCTAAATTGTAATTTGTGGCTTTATAAAACAGGCCACACTGGTATATAGTTAATTAAGAACGTGGCATTGCCAGCCGACGCCTGCAGTGCGAGCAATTATACCCCATGCGCCTATTGTCGTACTTTTTTATTGGAGCGAGATACCGCGCGTGTATGTTCAAATGTCAGATGGGAAAAAATCGAAGGCTTTCTTGGAATTTTGGTGTTATTATGGTATTAATTAATTTTAACAAAGTTGAGTTTCCCGTTACGTTAAATGTTTGAGCGTTTGTTTTTTATTTGGTTCTTTAATAACCTGACGGAAGGGAATTGTTTTTGATCTAACATATACGACTAATATGTATGTAGATGTATGTTAAGTATGGTCATTGTTTCCCTTGTTTTCCATACACACTCATGCCTTCGTTCCCAGAGTGGGGTAGGCAGAGCTACAGAATTACCAACTTCTCTAAAAATTTGTTGATATTACCAGTGTATTAGTGACACATTGCAAGCCTATCGCCTAACAGTACTACAAGCCTATATTCCCTTAGTCGCCTCTTACGGCATCCACGGAAAGACATGGAGTGACAACATTCTAACCTGTCAACCACACGGGACAAACTAACCCTCCCTCCCCCTCACTTGTTTTAAAGTTCCGAAAACAAACTAGGAACCTTTACCGATAGTTCGCCATGTCCATCTGTCCGTCTGTCTGCCATTCATTCATTATGATATTAGACATTACATCTTAGTGCTCAGGGTTGGAAACGCATTTGGAGTCTTAGGATTGCAGTCTTGAGATTGTAGTCTTGAGAATACAAGTGTCTACGGGTCACAGGTCCCATCTACCATCAGGTGGCCTGTGGGCTCAATTGCCTTCTCATTGCCATAGATTCAAAAATAAACCGGCCAAATGCTAGTCGGACTCGCGCACGAAGGGTTCCGTACCATTATCTATACAACATTAGCAAAAAACAGCAAATAAATCACTTTTGTTGTATGGGAGCCCCCTTGAATATTTATTTTATTCTGTTTTTAGTACTTGTTGTTAGAGCGCCAACAGAAATACATATTCTGTGAAACTTTCAACTATTTAACTATCACGGTTCATGAGATACAGCCTGGTGACAGACAGACGGACAGACGTACAACGGAGTCTTAGTGATAAGGTCCCGTTTTTACCCTTTGGATACGGAACCCTAAAAATAGCTCCGCGTCAGAGCCGCCATTTTCAGTACAAGTAAAGATATTTAATAAAACATACAAAAGAATCTGGAACCATTAGCAGGTGTTGGAAATCTGTTGTCGGCCACTCCCTTGCAGTTGTATTAGCTCTTGGGACCATGGCGGAGGAAGTCATGGGGGACAAGCGGTTATTTTTTTATTATTTTATTCATATTTAAAATCATAGTTTAAATATAATGAGATGCTATTAAAAGATGTTTACTAGCGTTGAAAATGACTTGTAAAATACATGTATCTTTCAAACGCCCCTGTATTTTTCAATAAAATACAGAATCTTTCGTTGCGGATCTTCGGTTGAATCTTTCGCAAGTTTAAGTTTTTTACGTGTATTTTACGATGTATTTTTCGCATTATTATTTATACCGAGACATTGATTCGATTACATAAAGTACATTACTGTTCAAATAATATTAATAAGCAAGATTAATTACCCTTTGATTGTTAATATGAAAAATACAGTATGAAACAAGTATTATACGTGTATGATTGTATTTTTCAGGCGAACCTCTAATTTGTTTTTTTCGAAAGTTACATGTATTTTATAGGAAAGATACAAAGTTTCGAAAAATACAACATGTATCTTTCGCCATTTTCATCACTATGTTTACGTCTATCGCATATTTACAACCCTCGCCTACGGCTCGGGTCTCAAATACCTATGATTTCGGGCTTTCTTTCTTTTACAGCCCTTGTTAAGTAATGTACTATTATTCGATTATTACTAGAGAGACGAGATAGAGACAGAATTTCTATATTACATACATACATTAAATCACGCCTGTTTCCCAGAGGGGTAGGCAGAGACCACTTCTTTCCACCTGCTACGATCTTGACAAATCTCTTTCGCTTCTTCCACATTCATACATCGAGTCATGCACGCACGTCGGTTTCGGGTATTTAAGATTCGGCCCTTTTCCAGTATTTCTCCGATTCGATTCGAAAAAGTACGCCTAGGGCAGCCCCTTCCGACCCTTCCACTCACTTTCGCTCTGTATATCTCTTTCATCAATCTTCTTTCATCAATTACTATCATTGATTTAATATATACTAGATACACAATCAGCAGGAAAAAATGGCAAGTCAAAACTACTGCCTAATCGACTGGGGCAGTAGTTTTGCTTTTAGTCTTGTTCCGACCACAGACAGTGGCAGTTGTCAATCATGACGAAATGTGCAGTGAAAAACTGCAAAAATAATAACAAGAAAACGAAAATAAAGGATGGAATGTCTTATTTTACGCAAGTTCTATTTATTTATAAACAGATTCTTGTTAAACTTATAATGCTTTCATGATTTTTTGTAATTTATATTGTACGTACAAATGATGACTTATCACGAAACAAAAATATATGGAGTAGCTATTACTTTTAAAAAATTAATTAATCGAGTTTGTTTGTTTTGACTTATGATCAAAAAATTGTTTATAGAGGTAATAATATTTCTTATATTTTTAAATTAAAGCTTTCCACGAACTAAATTTTCTGGTAACGCCATTCCTTTGGAAAATATTCCGATTTTAAGTGGTCAGCACCCGATGTCCCATTTGAACATTACGTCTGTTGGGTACCGCGAGGATACCGAAAGAGAAAACAATAACCAATCACAAGAAGAATCAGCAATAGAAACAAATATTCAAGCCAACTGTGTCATTTTGTCTTCAGATCTTGATGAGTCTGGAAACTGTTATGATTACATCAAACAAGTCATAGGATATATTGCCGGATACGTAGTTAGGAAATTAATAAAATCAATTCGGTGCAACATATGCACAAATTCTATTTTAGCTAAGGAAAGGCACGATTTTCATAAATTAATTGATATCAAAAACTTAGGTGAGCTTTTTTACGCATCTCAAGATGTATTTGCCGTGTGCAAGAAAACAGAAGCTTTCATACGAAATAACAAACGAACGGAAGAAACACAGAACCATACTAAAATTGGGTCAAATGTTCTAAAAACTTTTATGCAAGTGGATATTTTGAATGCGACTACCGAAGAAGTCCACAATAATTCTCATAGAATTCTGTTAATTAAATCTATAACCGATCGATATTTAACCGTCCGTTTACATTACATTGCAAAAAAAGAAAGCATCCAAAGTAAATGTAGGTCTAAAAGACAATTATATAATAAATTAAACTTATTTCAAGGAAATTAGGTTTTACTTTACGTTAGGATTTAAGGCTCCGGCAAACCAAACGCGTGGCAGCAGCGGCGCGTAGCGTCGCGTGGCGTCAGGGAGTTGTAAAACAACTAAACAAATGACACCCCGGCACACCGAGACGCGCGTCTCGCGCGCTGCAGACACGCCGCACACGCGCGTCTCGGTGTGCCGGGGTTCCATTTGGTTTGTTGTTTTACAACTCCCTGACGCCACGCGACGCTACACGCTGCTGCTGCCACGCGTTTGGTGTGCTGAAGCCTTTAGATGTGTGTCGCTAGAACCACCACCACCATTCCGGGTGACAAAGGATACCTAAACTGTTAAAATTGAAATAACAACAATCGACGGGACGGGTTTTTATAGCTTGTTTTCCCTTTATTTATTTATTATTATTGTTGTATATATAGCTTAAGTTGTGTAATACAATAACATTTATAAAACATCTCATAAGCGTTTTTTTATAATTTGTCATTTCGTTATAATTAATACAATATGAAAATGAGAATTGCGACTCCATTCGTCCAATGTTCACTTTTGTCGTAAATATTGTGATAATGGCCGTTTCACTAAAAAGTTGCAAATACTTTGAAACGTTAGTTTGCAGATTTGACACTTGACGTCTATACTTGACGAGTATATTGAGTTCTTTTTTGCATGAATGTTTAAGGTAAAAAATAGCGATGTTAGCATGTATCTGAATACAGCTGTCAATGTCATTTGGGACAGTTTATAACAACATTTTTGTAGCGGATTGTGTATCTTGTATATATTAAATCAATGATTACTATATTAAAATGTACTATATACTAATGTATGTATGTATGTATGTAAGTATGTCTGTTTGTATGTATGTATGGGTGCCGCCTATAGTCGTATTTTTCTCATACAAATGTTTTCCTTCCAATTACGAACACAACAAAAAAACGATAGGTACCTAATTAGGTGTAGGTGCTATTTTAATAATAAGTGTTTGTAAATAAAAATCATTTTTAAAACAGGCTTTTGTTGCCGGCTATACCTTTTCACAGTCATCAAGACCAAAATCAACGAATCCAAACCCGGATGGGTCTATGTAAATTGTAGCGGAGATTCTGTTACCAAATTCGGGCTCCATCATCAAATCAGCTCGTAGATACCATATTCTGCTATCATCGGGTTTACAAATGTATTCCTAATTTTAACCCATTCAATAGTGTAGTTCAAAATTGATTTGCAAGATTTAACCCGAGCATATAATAATAGAATAACCGCCTGTTTCACAATCGACAAGTAAAGCATATTTGACAGATAAATTTAACGCTTTCTCTTTCTGACACTTGAAAATAGACTAGGAGAGGAACAACTTTAAATGGCAGATAAATTGACTGGTCGATTGTGAAACAGGGATTCAATAAATAAATTAGCGACTCGCCCTCGCTTCGCTCCGGTTTATGTGATTTTTCTGTGATACCCGTACATAATCCAGAATGTAGCTATACACAAAAACCTTCGTGAATCACTCTATCTATTGATGAAAACCGCATTAAAATCCGTTGCGTAGTTTTAAGATCTAAGCATACATAGGGACAGACAGACAGGGGAAGCGACTTTGTGTTATACTATTGGTGATAGTGAAGAAGAGAGAACTCTACATTTTTCATCCGCTAATTCCTATGCCCTTGGCCCATCCTGGAAAAATCCATTACCACCAGGGTGCGGTCGGGAAATTTGTAAACAGCCTATTGTAGGGGAGCGGAAGATAATTAATTATTTATTTTGCCTTGTTTATTATGTTTAATCCTAGAGGGTAAGCTTTTGATGGGCGTGAATTATTGTCTTTGGTTTACATTTGGCTGTATGAGTTGTGATACCTTCGCCTTTGTGTCACGCGAAAAAGTTACAGTCTATGGTTTGAAAAAAGTAAATTATTGTGCAATAGGGTATTTGCCTATTTTTTTATTAGTAGGTAAGTATTTAAATTGAAGCTGTTTTACCTTCCGAATAGCCTAGTATAAATAATTTTTTAATATCTTTAAAAATACAAAAGATATAAATGTCTAAAACTTGCTTTTAGACAGAGAGGAAAATACTGTAATATGACGTCATATTACTCAACCGCCATAATATGAATTAAGTACACGTAAAACATCGTTTTGTGAGAAAGAAATAGACAATAAACTTTAAAAGGCTATAACTTTTTTATTTTATTACCAATTTCAAATTTGATTTCGAATTATTTTATTATCCAAATTAATATAAGTATGAAATTTAATATCAGGCAAATACCCTATTGTTGTTGGTTTTTAAATCCAAGTGTTATTATAAAAACAAAATGGTGTCCACTTAAACACAAACAAAAGAACTGCTCGTAAATAAATCAATTTACGCTTAAATATTCAAAACCGGTAGCCAGAGCAAATCGTATTCAAAACACAAAAGTGAAGTGCCCTTATCTCAACAAACAATTGTTATTGTTTAAACAACAAACATTGAAAAACCGACTTACGCCTCTTCTCGCACGCGCCCTTACAAAGGACACAACCCCCAGAATAAATTGAGCTGCTATAACCCAACTTTTAAATGGGTTCACAGTTCTTTTTAAGATGGACGTTAGATCACGCCAGTTTTAAAAGACCTGTGCTCGTTTGACTAGCAACGTTCGAAGGGATCAGTGTTTATTGGATGGCAATACCAGTATAGCCTGAGCTTGTTGGTTATACAAAAGAAATGAAAGAGGGATCCTGTTTAACATTGGCAAGGATACAATACTATTCTTTGTGCCACAGTCATTACTATGGTCAGTTTGCGGTTGACAGCTGATGTCCGTTTGTCCCTTATAATTACAATAAATTTTAGGTTATTCTCGTAGCGCCGAAACTAACCTCAAATTTCTAAGGCGCGGGAAAACTGACAGATGTCAAACAGTTTTTTTTTTAAGAAAGCGCCTTTGTAAGTGGCCAGTGTTTCCTGTGTTTGACCGCTTGTATCACTTTTGTTGTCTCGTCGAAATTTGTTTGGACACGTGTTGGTAAATAAACAGCTGAGGCCAGGTGATGCCATAAGTAAATATAATGATTTAACGCGGTTTATGTTTAGTTGTACAAAACTGGCGCGTGTTGTGTAAAAGAGTGATGTGTTGTTACATTTTATGTAAATAAAATTCCTTAATATCCTTTAAATAGACGCTATGTGTATTTTTATAGCACGAAGAAGGTATTTATAAGCACAAAGGCTACGTGATGATAAAGTGGGATATGATACCCATAGACTTAATGCAATCTTAGTACTGCAAATGCATTACCAACCCCGAGGACTAAAATGGAATTCCTCTATGCTAGTAATTTCTCCGAACCAGTGCGAACTAGTGCGAACAGTTAGTTTGAATAGTGCGAATAGTTGCTTAGCCGGTAAAATCATTATAAGATCCCGTGACAGGTCAAACACATGAACCTTCTTCTTGGGTAGTCGGGTAACTACTTATAAGATATTAAAGTACTTACACATTACATCATAAAATGCTGTAAATTCAATCAATATCCATATACACTTAATATTATAAATGAGAAATTAACTTTGTCTGCTTGTTACGCTTTCCCGGCTAAACTGCTGGACCGATTTCGATGAAATTTGGTATGGAGATAGCTTGAACCCCGAGGAAGGACATAGAGTACCTTTTAACCGCGAATTCTCCGCGAACGGAGTCGCGGGCAAGAGTTTGTCTTTATAATAAATTTAATACATGATCTGTGCCATTAATAATCCCTTAAATATTTTATTAAAAGTAAACCAGTGACACAAATCCAAAATTTAATATGCGTATAAAGTAAATAGACAAAAGTAGAGCGATTATAATAGAAAGTACCAAACCCAAATGCGCCCAAAAAAATATGCCAAATCCTACCTCCCAAGTGTCACATTGACAAATCTTATTAAACAAAACGTACCGCCTTTTAGTACAAATAAAAAAACACATCAACGCGCGACTCACTCCACATTCATACCTTTGCTTTTGGCGGCGCGAGAAAAAAAATCAATATGTCACTGGTCCACAAAAGTGACTATTAACGTCAAAATATTTTGAAAACGGAACGTCGCTTTGACACGCCGCGCGGCTGTGTGGCCGCTTACCTGGGTCCGCGACGGAAATAAAAAAGCAATTACAAAGTTTTTGTCTATTGTTTTTGGGGTGGTTTTCCTTATGTGAACTACATTTTATGGTAAATATAGTTGAGTAGTTTATTGTTTATTTACAAAATTGTTTGGAATAACTTACCTTTCCGTTCATAGGTATTCTCTGATTTTGAACCTTAAAAGTTGTTACATAAAAACTACATATTGTATTGTATATATGTAATCTTAGGGTTGTCGTATAAATGAACAGGTGTCATTCGTGCCATCGACGAACTCGTCTATAATTTTGATTCAAAGTTCAGCACAGCATCACCATATAAGTTTCCTAATTGATTACCCAAAAAAATGCACGTAAAGTAATGCGGCCTACATTGATGCTCATAAAGGCCATAGACAAACTTTTTGCATGCGCCATAACTTTTTCAGATCAGCGGGGGACCAAGGCTTTTGCAACGCCGCCAGCATTGACAAAATTAAAGGCGGTGCCACGGCGTGTGTCTGTAGTGTATTGACAACGGTGTGGTACAATTTGTTATTATATTCGACGACATGACTTTTGAAGAGATTTTTTTTTAACGATTGCTGTTGTTACAGATAACCTTTACTGTAGCCCAAAACAAGATGCGTTCGGCCAACGTTACGGATATCAAAAATGTATTGGATTAACGTAAGGTGTCGGACAGTCGCGTCAATTCCGTACATTTGTTAATTTCCGGAAATCCTTTACGGCCTCTGTAGATCTAAGTCTAATTCAAACACTTGGTCACATTAGGTGTTTCAGATAGCCCCATGTGCAGAGTCCCAGGAATGGGGTGTGTAATGTTTAGCATAAAAACAAATGGCGTAATGATCATTTTGCATAACACTAATTGCATAATTTCAATCTGCATAATAAACCATCGATATAATAGTCATGATGCATAAAACGAAATGCATAATTTCAAAAACTGTAATGTTCAAAAATTTAAAAATAAATATTTGTAACTGCTTTCATTACTATTAATGTGGTCACAGTTCTAACCTAACCTAACCTAGTTAGAAGAAATTGACTTAAAATGCATAATAACAAGAAAATAACAGTTATGCTAAATGAGTGTTATGTTATTCGATCGTATGCCAGTTAAAAGTATACAATTGGTTTTTATGCTAAACGTTCATTATGCTTTTCGTGGTTAGTTAAATGAAATTATGCAAAATGTTTTTATACTGATTGAAGCGCACCCCCAGGAATGCCCCGAGGTGGCAACATACCGGGCACGTCATCTCAGATCGCCGAGGTCGCTACCAGAAGCCGTCGGCAGCATCAAGGGTCTGCTAAGCTCCCTGGTAGAACTGGGTGGGTTGGCAAGGCGCTTAGATTAAGTCGTCTGCTCTAACCTATAACCTAAGTCTAGTTATCAAACTGTGCCTAGCCGACGACGTGGCTAACGTTGCCTAAAACCGATGGACGCAAATAGCGCAGTATCGGTGCTTGTCGCAAATCTTGGGGGCGGCCTATGTCCAGCAGCGGACCTCTTTCGGCTGAAATAATGATGATGATGATGATATCATCATCATGATGATTTTATTTATTTATTTATTTGATGACCTAGTTTTTTAGGCTAGTAATCTTTAGGCTAAATAGATGACAACTGGAACGAATATTCAATCTCACAACACACATACATACAAAAAAAGCGCGTTGGATGGGTGATTGCGCTTTCAATTGATACGCTTAATAACGAATTTCAGGATTAGGTGGACGAAAGGAGCTTTACAGGACTTTCACATTAGACATTACCCTAAAAATTTAAACCCTCCAATCATTAGGGTTAAATTACTATCAAATTGTAAAAATACATTGAAAAATCTTGCGTAGTCGGCATTCTATCATTAATCATAGTTCATAACATAATAATCATTAGTCGAGTTTTGTTTGCAGTTAGTGCGAGTACTAACAACAACATGTAATCTAATCCTTAATCATCAAATACAATTGCCAAAAGTTTAAACAAACAAAAGACGCCATTTTGCTAAAATGTCACGCTGACATTCGATTTCGCGCCATCCCGCTACCACAGATAAAGGGTTTATAAATCGCTAGGGTTGAACTGATTTTAATTCTTTCATTTCTATTCGTGTCACATTATATGAGAGCGGAAGTTCTTTTTTAGGCATAATCGGCCCATAATGCTTTACTACATCCGGTTTTATTTTCGGTTGAGTAGTTATGTTGGTATTATGTAAGAATTTTGTTTTGTTGTTTAAATTGTTTTTATTTGGTAATAGGTTTGTGCTGTGGCATTGAAATAACCGATTAAGATTGTGGTTTGATAGGGCTTTTACTATCTGTATTTTGCAGATTTATTGTAATGGCTGTGTAGGTATTATAATGTTTCAAATGATTGTATAATGAAATGTAAGCGGTTTGTTGCTTTTGTGCTCGAATAGTTAAGCATTATTAATGTAAGTACTAAACGGTTCTTAGTTCTGTAGACATAGACATTTGCCATCTTGAGACTACAAACTCAAGACTGCTAGTCATTTCAGGGGTTATCTTATCCAACACCGGACCAATCTAATTTAGCATCGACGATTTTACATTTGTGATCCGTTATTATTTTCTGTACAACAGCTTACTTATCTATAATCTTAATCTTTAGGTACATAGTATAAAAAAGTTGATTCCCGCCGTCAGCGCCGTCTGTCCCTCAGTATGTACGCTTAGATCTTTCAAACTACGCAACGGATTTTAACGCAGTTTTTACCATCAGATACATAATTTTTTACATAGGGTTTTTATGTAATAAATTCTGGTTTATGTACGGGTGATACAGAAAAGTCACATACACAAAATGGCGGGTCGCTCGTATTTTATATGCCTTAGTTATCTTAGAATCCGTTTCCGCAGCTTAGACATGATCAGATTGTTAATGTAAGCCTTGTATGTATGTATGTATGTAAACACTTTGCACTAGCCCTGTTTGTAGTGACCCTGCCTACGAAGCTAGCGGTCCCGGGTTCGAACCAGTAAGGACAATATTTGTGTAATGAGCCAGAGTAGATATATTTTCCCGAGTCTTGGTTCTTTTCTTTGTATTTCTCTATTTTATTACTATTCTTTGTCTAGTAACCATAGTACAAGCCTTAAGTTTAGTTCGGGATTAGGTCAAAATACCTATGTCAGATTTTCCCCTGAAAAAGACTTAAGAATAATTTTATTCTGATTATAAAAACATTTCCTAAACTATGATAAATCCATATTCTTTTACAGCAGTCTAATCGAAATTTAAAAAGAATGCCAGCAAACAAAATAAAGGCAGTCATTTTCAGCGCGTGCCAGCGACGTGTGTGGCCGGCTTTAGCGTTCCGAATTCAAAATTCAAATCTTGATAAACGTCGTTCTATCCCAGTGTCGTTTTTAACGGCTATTAGAATAGGAATTAAGTTTATTTGCATTGCAATTAATTGAAGGGACTGGTAGTTTAAATTTATTTTGGTTTTGTACGTGTGTAAATACTAATTTGCCTATTTATACAAATGTACAAACTGTTTTTTTACTTTTAAGGATCTTTTAAGTTACAGTTTCTGAATGCTACACCTAGCGTTTAGAAAAGTAGTGTTTTTAATTAATTTAGTTTTTTAGTTAAGTTTTTCATGTACTTATGACGTTTTGGATTTTTGTTACGAAATAAGACGGTGAGGATAGCTTTTAATGCAATTGGTTCCGCATAAAATTTAAGACCCTTTGAAATACTTTATTACTTAATGTGACTATTTTAAATCCATTTTTCACTCGAAATTTTATGCCAAAAAAATAATTGAACCTTTTCGTTGTTTTCATCTACAAATTGATCCAAAAAGATTTTTCAGACACAAGTTTGAAAAGGAACGAGATAATTTGTCTCTAAAATGTCTCTAAGTAAGACACAAAATTATTCTGGCAACGGACAAAAGCCAGATGCACAATTAAAACTAATCGTGAATAAAGAAATGCCAAATTAAATTAAATTACTGGCAGGTAATCGTCGCTCGAAATTTGAAATTCAGAAAATTCAAAATATCGTTCCAAATGCGTTCTGTAATTGGAACTGCATTCCGTTCAAAGTTAAAATCTTGTGCCGCAAAAATCGACACCCGCTCTCCTGAACTAAAATGGCGTATGTAAGTTTAGTTTATTAGGTACTTATGACGTTTTGGAAACGTGTTACGAAATAAGACGGTGAGGTTGGCTTTTAATGCAATTGGTTCCGCATAAAATTTAACTGTTATGTAGCCGGTTTCGTTTTATAAGGAAATTTACTTTGGTATGTATTGTGGTGTTAATTGAATGTACCTGTATTCACGGTTCACATCTGCACTTTATCTTGAGTTTTTAGTACAGTAAATGGCCAAACCCGCTGTATAGGTTATTTATTTATTTTATTTATTTAATCTTTATCGCACAAAAATACGAATTTGAGTACAAAAGGTGAACTTAATGCCTAATGGCATTCTCTACCAGTTAATCTTTGGGCAAATCAGAGTTATTTTGCGAGGAAATAAAGACAGAGTTCTACGCGGACGAACTAATAAAGACTCGTTGAAAATTAACCTATATTTTGAACGGTTTTATTTCTAGTATCGAGCTTCATATCTTATTATAGAATGTGAATTTCAGTTATAGCATCCACGTGACTAGGTGCCGTGAAAAACAATGCAATCACAAATATAAAAGTTATCGCACTATGAAATAGCCAACAATAATACAAACCTACTGAAAAGACGGATAACCTTTTTAATAAAACACCAACCTAACGCCAGATTTAATCGAAAAAAAAACCTATTCGGCGCCAAAACCCGTCAAACACCGAACACTGAATTCGAATTTCGAAAAAGGAAGGACAATTGTGTCGTCTAGATACTTATCTACGCTCCTAATGGGCCATTGTCTTGGGCATTCCAAATTCAAAATAACTTTTTTTGTTCCACACTTAATTGCAGCCATTTTTACGCATGTCAAGTGTCCTGGCTGAATAGAATTGAATTACGGAATCAATAAAAAAAGGCAGTGTTTGGAAATTTTACATTAAAACCATACGGACTTCCTTACTATGCAAGTAAAAAATATAGGATAGATTAAGGATCTGATGCATCAAGAATTATTTTAAAATCTTATCAGAGGCGTTTTGCTTTAAATTTCTAGAATTTCTTGTAGCTCAAAATTGACGTTAAAGCACAACGTACTTCTACAATAGCGAATTTACTTGTGCTTTGTTCAATTCAATTCAATTTCAATTCAAAATTGTTTATTTCAGAAATAGTTTCCATATTGCACATAACACACACACAAATATACATACATGGCACAAATTAATAATAGTAACAATAAAAAAAATTAGAAACTTCTATTTGGCAGAAGGCCTGTGGAGTTTGTTCCAATGGTTCTGGAAAGAGCCATGAAACCTCTCTGCAATAGAACATAGCATGCTGTTCGGGCTGCCCCGCAATCTATGCAACAGGGATGCGACTCTTGCGCAGTATAGCAGTAAAGCCATCTGTGTGAGCATCTTATGATGTTGTACTATGGGTTGTGGTAATGATGATGATGAATATGATTATTGAAATATCAAGGACGACGCGCAACTTCGCACGTGTAGAATTAATTTCTCGCTTCTCCTCCTGCTTCTCGTTGGGGTCGATTTTTGAAAAACTTTTTTAATGCACCCTTAGGGTACCCAAGGAATTCCCTCAAAATTTCAAGTCCCTAGGTCCAGATTTTTTTTATTTGTCATGTATGTCAGTCAGTCAGTCAGTCAATCACAGGACAGTTTTATATGTAAGTATATATTAAAATAACGCACGATTTTGTACGAATAGAGACGGAAAAGTATTTTTTAATTCAGAAAATCCAACAGTTGAAAAAAAGGCATTAAAAAACACCACATTTAAAATTTTCGTTTTGTCGATATTTCGCTGTCAACATTGACATCGTTAATATAAAATAATTTTCGTCTATTAAGTAAATGTTAAATGCAAAATGAAAAACAAAACCGGCAAATAATAACCGCAAAAATGGTACGGCACTTTAAATACATAACCAAAACCGTTAAACTTGATCTAGGGCTAAAATTATAAACTTTCGCTCTATTCCGCCTACCTATTGTCCACAGCTGTTTTGACAGAACAATTTGACCGAAAACATCAACAAATAACTGTTACTTACCTGCCTTTGTAAAAAAAAACCTTCAATGGCGTAAGTTTACGCCGAATTTAACGCCGAATTCCTTTTACACGGGACAAATTTCGTCGAAACTTTCGATGCTTTCTGCCATAGGTGTTCCCGTATTCTTAAAACAACTTAGTTCTTTTGAAAGCTAATGTTTAAATATATTTACATAAACAGCTTAGTAGGTTTTTAAGATTTGCATTTTGACTTACTATATGTAATACCCAAACTTAATTTACTTAAAAACTCTTTGATGATTAATAAAAAAATAACATAAAACGAAATGTACCTGGCCGGTACCTTTGGTGCCGGGTCTTAAAAACTTAAAAAAGTAGGCGCTGTTCCTTTTTTAAAAGGGGCCAATGAAAAATCGCGGCGATACGCGCGATGCCCTACCGGATTTAGAAATCAGAAACGTTTTAGAACACAGTATCAAGTGGAGTCTTTATGACATATTTTTTTTCTAATTTAATAGCAGTACTAGTTAATAAGTAAATACTTTTCAGTGTGCTAGAGCTATTTGCAGCAATTTTTTTGTACTTAAAGTAACACCACTATTACCGTCGAACAAAAGTTATAAGAAATATTGATGAGAATAGATTCTAAATCAATCAATCAAATCGTGGCGCGGAAACATCAGACAGCGAATGGCGTTGATTAACTTACGCCGCCGAGAACAATAGATAAGTACATTAATAAATAATTTAATAGTCATGTGTACCTGAATGTTAATCATCCATCAACGATTCACTGTTTCAAAATTAATATGCGAACATTATACAACTCCAAGCTTTATTTGATTTACTTCGTAGTTTGTTATTGTTCGATGAATCATGATTAAGATGTCGTAGAGGTCGTGAATTACTTTACGAAAATAGTAAAAAATAACTTCTAAGAAATAAATTTACGTATTGCGACTCCATACATTTCCGATCTTTACCTTATATCGCCGCCGAAAACCATTTAGTTTTCAAAAAAAGAACAACCTACCAAATTCAAATCTCCCGTCGCTGTATATAAATTTGTAGGGGTCGTTGTTTTTTTAATAATTTAAGGCGACGGTTGGCGCGATAAAGTGTTTACCGACTTATTTGCGGCCAGTCCTTTAGCTTCTAATAAATTGAGGATATTATTTCGCTCTTAATGTTGGTATCACGTAAATTGAGTTTACTTTTGTTTTACTCTGAATCTTATCGTTGATACCAAATTTTATACAAAATGGCATCGTTTTTACGCAAAAACAAAAATTTCGGTTCTGAGTTTAGTTTCTTAGGAATAAAGAAGATTAGACGAGGAAATTTCCAAATGAAATAAACGTTTGTTTATGGTTTATATGTTTTATTGGCGGGTATTTGATGAGAGTTCCGTATGGTGGTAATAAATTTTATTTCAGTGAAGACAGCGTGGGATTGTCTATGGAATTTTATGAAGTAATTTATATTGTTGGTACTAAATGTTACCCTCGACACGCATCTTTGCTTAGTATTTATTTATGGCTTTTCTCTGGGAATTAAGTAAATAATAACTATCAAATAGATAAAATATCCCCAATATTTTAATTTATTTATTTTTATTTATAAAAAATGGCGATTCCTAGTTCCAGAACTGATATTTCTTAAACGGCTCAACCGATTTTCATGAAACTTAGCTAAGAACCATCCCGATTAAACTAGCTTTGTTTTTTAAATTATTTCGTCTGAATCGGTTTAGCCGTTTGGGAGCTAGGATGTCACACAGACACAAACACACGATAAACAGATAGAAACGTTAAACGTTAATTCTTTTTTCAAATGCCTGCAGCACACTTGCGATTCCTCCGGTGTTTCTCTGGTTTATGGGTCACTTTTCAGAATTTCCTAAATGTCTAACGTGTACCTGTAACCTAACCTAACCAGGTTAGGTTAGGTTAGACATTTAGGTTTGATTTATAAAAAATCTGAAAAAGTAGTTAATTCCTTAATAAAACGTACGAGTACGTTGTGGCTTGGAATAATTATGATCTAAAACACATTATGACTAAAAATAATTATGGCAGACAGCATATAGACCCATTTAAGGTAGGTTGAACGTGGCTACACTACTTTTCATCTGTCACACCTAGGGATGCCTATTCACTAATTGCACCTTGTAGCAAAGCGTCCAAGAAATAAATTACCTGACGAAGTTTTAAATTACCTGACGAAGTTTTAAAGTTACCATTTCCAGTACTTAAAAATTACTTGAAAAAGTCGTTGATGTCTAAAGCTTACTATAGGGTCGAAGACTATCTAACAGATAAAAATGCCTGGCCTAAATTAAAACCAAATTAAACACCTAAATATCTTAATAATAAGTTAATTATACAAATATATAAACATTGTGTATTGTCTAGGGGACACGGTTTCTGTAGGAGAATGTATCGAACCTATTATGTGTTGTTTTGCACCGTCGTAGGTTAGTATAATTTTTTATTTATTTTATATATTTTCTATTTTACGAGTTCTTGTAGAAATTTTGATTTTTAACACATTTTCCTACTCAACTACGCATGATATATTATATAGACATATTTTTGTTACATTCATTGTTTTATATAATGCTAGGTTAAGTTTTTTTTTCGTTGTATAATATCATATCATAAGCAATATTTAAAAAAACGACTGACTGTTGAGTTTCTTGCGGCGTTTCTTCTCAGCAGTGGTCTCTTGCGAAGCGCTGGTAGATTTTTGACGTGTAAAAGTGCCCGTGCGGCCTACTTACTGAATAAACATCTTTTATCTTTTTTATCTTTTATTTATTTAGAAAATGCAATGCGTAGATTAAATTGGAGCTAGAAAAAGACCTTAAATTACGTCACGTACCAATCTTTTGTATCGCTTTTCTACATTCCTAAAACATAAACGTGGCATTCAAGGTTATATTTTCTAACCTCAATCCAAAGTTGATTGTCAACCTCTATGGTAAAGCTTCTTGTTCGCGCCTAAAAAGCAGAATGCCAATAGTAAATTATTTAATCTGTGGCGGCGGGCCTGCCGTATAGCCAGCCAGTTTCCCAAACCCACCCCACGGGTATGTAGATCGTAGGCCCACAATTAGTTATGTTTTCCTAATCTCCGCGCCGCGGGACCGCTTCACAAGCCACGGCAAAGTGATAAATAAAAACATTATACTGAGCGTGATTGGATCGTCAGATACAGGGTGATTTGGTTTCAGCTTTTTTTAGGATTAATTTATTTTTATGGCAAGTACCTACTATTATATAGAAATTTCCAACAAACGTAACATTACGCAGAATTTCCATGTCATCGAAAGGCATTTCTAGCCGCATGAGTTTTTTTTTGTTGTCACTAGGTTTACCTAACCTAACCTACGTAATTAATGTTTAAGATATCCTGAAAACATCATGGTTTCAGCAGAAAGTATCGTTCAATGAAATAATACAATCAATGAAGTGAAATAAAAAAAAATGATGGCGTACCCACTGCAGAAGTGAAATCTGAGACCCATAGACATTTGCATTCACAAGACTGCTATCCTAAGACTGCAAATCCGTTGCCAACCCTGAGGACTAAGATGGAATGCCTCTATTCTAGTAATGTCACCGGTTGTGTTATCCCCACACTGGAACAACAAAGCGAATGCTGCTTGGCGGTAGGTTACAGGATAAGATGGTGGCAGCGATCCGGACGGACCCTGCATAAGTTCCTACCACCTAAAGATATAAATTTAAATACCTATTAAAATATTGTTTAGACAACTGGGGATAATTATTCAAAGCGTATTCGTCTAAAAAAAATACAATTAGAGGCAAAACACTAATATTATTAGACTAATATTTTTTGAGAAATGTTTCGTAGATGGCTATTGGTGTAGGAAGGTTCTAGAGTGACAGCGGACTGGAAAACGAAGTGTTGTTGGCCTCCCACAAGGTAGAACGAGGATCTGCTGAAGATCGAAGGGAACCGATAGATTAGAGTAACAAGATAGACTGTCGTGGAGGTCCTTGGGGAAGGGCTAGGTCCAACAGTGGACGTCTTTTAGCTGATATAATGATTTAATTGATACAAGGAATATGGTTACTACATTATTTCTGTAGTACTAATCAGGGAACAACTTAAAATTCCCATTTTATATATTCCGAATATTCTTTTGTCCTAATTTTAATTTTTCCGAAAGCTATGGTATGCTGGAGCTATTTTAGATTAAATAGGTACATAATTTTATTGCTATTTGTTAGGTAAGGTGTAATTTATAAACGATATCGATAAATAAAGTTTACTATCAAAATATTGCATTAGAAATTGTGACTTTTCGAAATTATGTAGTGTACCCTACTTACTAATCAGCGTATAGATTTTTTACTTATCTAGGCCTTAGTCGCGGTGAACTGTTACAGGAATGAAATAATATACTTATATTATTGAAGAATTGACCTAGTCCCAAACTAAGCTAGAGTTTGTACTATGGGTACTAAGATGGGCTACTTAGTTTTATATTTATTTATAAGTACACATGGTTTATAATTTATAGGCACAGTTTTATAGTTATTGTTAGGTCTATCTCAAAGTTAAATGTATTTTGTTTTCGTATAACAACAGATTTCAAAACAGGAAACCAACAATAAGAAAAAGTAAATTACAAATTCGAAACACCATGTACCAACATAGAAAAAACAATAATCACCAAACGAACGCCGCCCATACACTTCACCTTAAAATTCATCCGCCCTGCTCTAACACACGTTAATAACTTATCATCGTCCCGCTCACACCCAAAATGGATGGCCGAAAAAGAAATTAATAACTCAAAATCAACCAGTTTAAAGAGGTCTCCGGGTAGGTTTATTTATACGCGTTTTGAGCTTTTTGTAAAGTGGTAATAGAAAAGGTTCTAGGCACACAGAATACATATAATTTACGTGGAGATCGTAAAATAATAATTATCTTTTGGGTTTAATTTTACTTTTTTGTCAATTGATTAGGGTGAGTATATGTTATGGAGGTACTGGGACACATTTGATGAAGTCCTCAAGTTTTCTTTTGTTTTTTTAAATAGAAACGTAAACTATCTTACAAACATGTTAGAGTAAATGGGCTCTTACTCTAACACGTTAGAGTAAACACCCTGAGGTCTAGAATGCAATAGAATGCCTTTACGCTAGTCATTCCATATATTGTCTACTTTTCACATCTGAACAGAATAATGCAAACTCTGTCACGTGTCGGGAGTAGGAGTAGCAGGTAATAGCTAGTCGGACGGACAGTGCACTAGGTCCTCTCATAACAACATAATCATTATTATTTATTTGCTATCAGTAATAATATAAAAAAAAAACATTGAGGCACGGTATTTTAGAGTCATTTGCAGTGATCTAACCACACCACCATACAATACCGTTTTCAATACCATAACTAGGGAATGCAATTTAACCGGTTAATAATCGTTTTTGTATGAAAATAACCGGTTAAAAGCGGTTATAACCGGTTATTTGCATTCCCTAACCATAACTGACCGTACCATTAACTGATAAAAGTGTATGCGTTTGATCCTAATCTTTAACTTGCCGGCACTAACCACTTACTCTTCATAAATTCAGCATTTGTAGATATTTGTGTGATGAGCGCAAATATTTTGTCTCTGAGTCTTGGATGTTTTCTATTCATTTAAGTATTGTATTTCTCTATAAGCTTATAAGTAAGTTTATCGTTGTCTAGTACCCATAGTAAAAGCCAAGAGCTGAGAATGACTTATTTTGAGGAGTCCATGGTCATGGTCACTCTACTGCCAGATCTGTCGGCCATGTTGCCTCACATAATGACTCTAGCCGCGGGATGACTCTATATGATCTGTGGCCACGATCTATATTATCTGTGGCCCATAGACAATTAGGCCTAGCGCAAGGTGTGGGTATGTTTTTATTGTTTTTTTTTATTGTTGGAAGAGATGTTTTGAGATTTCTTTTAAAGTTATAATTAAAATACTGTTTTTATGTGGGACTTGAAGCCAACATAATGCAGTCAGTTTTGATTTATATGTGTAGTTAATACCTGGGAAGAAAATGCGTATTTTATTTAGATATAGACGTACTTTGAAATCTCTAAGAACGCTCTATTCCAATTTGTTTAGTCTAGTGTGCTTCCCCATCGTAAATTCTTAATCATACAGGAGCTCTTACTCTCAAGTAAATAAGAGCAAATAATGTCAGCAATTTGATTACGATGTTAGAGCAAGATGAGCTTAAATAAAGTGCAATAGTGGTATAGAATACTTTTCTTTAAACCATTATAAGTTCCCGTGGGAAATATAATAAATAGTACGTCAGTGTCAACGAAAAACGTTTAATAAATTTGTATTTATTAAGGATTAATTTGTTTTTATGTATATATAACCTAACCAACAAAAAGTTGGAAAACCCCCGACATTGACATTTCAAAGTTCAATACTTCAAAAACGGCTGAACCGATTTCGATATAAAATGTCTAAGAACCACCGCTATAAAACCTGCTTTCAAATAAAAAAAACCGCATCCAAATCGGCTCATCCGTTTAAGAGCTACGGTGCCACAGACAGACACACACACACACTTACACGTCAAACTTATAACACCCCTCTTTTTTGCGTCGGGGGTTAAAAATAAAGGTAGAGATTACAACTACGTGTAGGAAACTCTTTTTAGACGACAACAGACACTAAAGACACAATAGACAAAAACCGGTGAAGTACGAGTCGAACTCGCGCACGAAGGGTTCCGTACCATTATCTATACATTAAACACTATCTATACCAGTTGCCGTTATTAATATCGAAAAAAACTGCGAAAAAAATCACGTTTATTGTATGAGAGCCCCACTTAAAATTTTATTTTATTCTGTTTTTAGTATTTGTTATAGCAGCAATAGAAATAAGTACATCATCTGTGAAAATTTCAACTATCTAGCTAACACGGTTCATGAGATACAGACTTGTAACAGACAGACAGACGGACAGTGGAGTCTGAGTAATAGAGTCCCGTTTTTACCCTTTGGGTACGAAACCCAACTTACTTGCGCATGCGCGTCAATTTTGCTCGTAATGATCTTGTAGTGTCTCTACACACGAAGGCAACAAAAAAAATTTATTGTACCTACCTATATTTTCTATAGTATAGTTCCATAGTTATTATCTCTGTGTAATATTAACAAAGTATGGATTCCGGTGCTTGAAATTAATGCATTTTTTTATCTTCTATGTCTTAGAAAGGTGTTCGGTAGCAAATAAACAGAAAGAGCCACCTTACCACCTGGGGCACGTTTTATAAAGCTACAAGTGACAATTTTACAGGTCTAAACTGGCAACTCTGCTCTAACTACTGGGACCTGTACATCCCTGTGACATTTAAATTATGTAGCTTAAGTTTAGTATTGTAATAAGTGATTTATTTGGAAAAAACGGCTTACTGTTGAGTTTCTTGCGGCGCTTCTTCTCAACAGTGGTCTCTTTGGAAGCGCTGGTAGACTCAGACTTGTAAAAGTGCCTGCAGGGCCTACTTACAGAATAAATGATTTGCTCAAATGGCTGGTCGTCATTGGTCGAGGTTGTGTCAAATGGAAACTTGTAACCTGTAAATTGTATTTTTTAGTTTTATAAAACAGGCCACTGGAACCAACCAGTTCAAAGAGGCGTCCTCAACTGGTTTTGGCTGGAAAGATCTTGAAGTTGCCGCACATGATCATGAATTAGAAAACCCTTCTACGAGCTCTATGTCCCTGATTAGGGATAACAGGAAGACCTCATCTTCATCATCATCTTCTATCTTCTATCAAAAAAATCTTCTATCTTTTCGTGACTGAGTGCCTGACTATTATTGTTTTAACAACGCACAGCCTAAACCGCTGAGCTGAGCTACTTAAAATTTGGAGGAAATATTTCTTGGGTACCCTAGGATTGCACTAAAAAGGATTTTCCTAAATCGCCCTCATTTGGAAGAAATAGGGGGACTAGTGGAAAACTATTTTAGCGTACCAAGTCGCTGTCGCCTTTAAGTGTCTATTTAATAAAGTAGAAAACGTTGAGAAGTTAAAAACGCAACCGAAATATCCTAAAACCATTAACAATCCCCATTCACCTTAAAAATTGCAACCTGCCACAAAAATCAAAACATTGTGACCATAGACAAAATTTATTGCGTCGGTACTCTTTATTTTTTTTTTAAACGCTCGGACTTGGGTGGTCCCTAGCGCCGAGCAACACAGTGACAAAGGTATTGAGGAGTGAAATATGGTCGTTTTGACTTTTGCCGCGATTTTATTGTGTGTTTATAGAGATTGTTATCAAGCTAGCTGTCGTTTAATTTGGGATTTTTTAAAGTTATTAAAGAAAGACGTCACGCCGCGTGTGAATTTTGGCGGAATTTGTGTTTTTTGAACTAATATTTTTATTAAGTGTTGAAAATTTAAAATGAATATGAAAAATAATTATTTAGAATAATGTTTTGGGTTCTGCGTTAGGATTGCTAGAATTTCCTAGTATTGCCGGCACAATAACTTAAAATCTACCTCAACAGGCGCAGGCGCAGCTTTTGTCGGATCCTGTAGGCTGTAGCCCAATCGCGATATATTATCTATATATATAAAAGGCAAACCTGACTGACTTATATATCAACGCATAGCCGAAACTACTACACCTAGAAACTTGAAATTTGGTACAGGGGTTCCTTTCATGATGTAAGTGAGCACTAAGAAAGGATTTTCCGAAAATCGACCCCCAACGGGAAGAAATAGGGGGAGTAGTGGGAAACTAATTCTACACGTACGAAGTCGCGGGCGTCCTCTAGTATTTTTATAACTTAAGTTCAAATATCAGATTTCGAAAATTATTCTTGTTTTTGTCATAGACATTTATTCAACGTTTTGGAACCAAAGGGCACAACGTCTACTTCTTCTTCGAATTCCTCTGCACTACTGGAGGTTGCCAGTCAGCTCTGCATTAAACCTCCTATCTCTCGCCACACGGAACAGCTCTTCAACCGTGGCGACGCCTGTCCGGAGGGCTTATTGTCTAACGCATTCGCAATCACGATCGTTTTCATTTTGAAAATTGAAGGCTTGTCTGCATACAAAATGAAAACAATTGCTCAACTTTGAAGCCGGTTGCGATTGCGAGTGCGTTACACAATAAGCCCTCAGAGGGCTTATTGTCTAACGCACTCGCAATCACGCTCGTTTTCATTTTGAAAATCGAAGGCTTCTCTGCATACAAAATGAAAACAATTGCTCCACTTTGAAGCCGGTTGCGGTTGCGAGTGCGTTAGACAATAAGCCCTCTGGTCTTGTTCCCGAACCATGACATCTTGGGTTTGCCAACGCTTCTCTTCCCATCAACCTTGCCCAAAATAATGCACATTCGCAAAGGAAGAAATTAAGTCATTGCTATGCAAAATAGGCTAGCTAATTAGTGTCTGAAAATTATCTTTTCTGTTATTAAATAGTTTTAATTAAATTAAGAGGTTTTTTTTGTACTGTCCTAATTCTTGCTTACCTACTACCTACAGTACCTACTTATTATGTTATTATGATACGACAGTGGCAGCGATCTGAACTGAACCCATCCTGTACACAAAGTCCTAGTTCTTATCATGACGATGCGATTGACATACCTAATTGTGAACGCTTACACGCAAACGCAACTTACACACGTATTCACAAACGTCACTATGAGTCTCACAGTACTCACGAACGCACAGGGTGGTTCAAATCGTCTCATAATCAAAAGGTCGGTCAAAAAGGACCAATCACAATGCTGTATTGAACGCAGTGCGTTTACTCAGTGAAGGATCCCTTAAGTATTGTTTGTGAATACGGGTATTTATATATTTTTAGCTATAATTATATGCTATAATACAGTAAGTACTACCAGTTCTTTAATAGTTATCGGTAATCTTCATTTTTCCATAATAACAGCTCCTTTTAGAAACAGGAAATTGATAATTCCTTTTGTATCAAAAACTTTCTTAAGGCATCTGTCCACCATTGCGATATAGGTCAATTGTCCGCACGCCGGTCATTATGGTCAGTCCTGCGGTCACATATGGCTTGGACCTTACTTTAATTTTAATGCAAAATGGTCAAAATTATTGTGGTCATAATTTTGTTTGTTATTAGGGTTTTAAGGAAGATTATTGGGATTCCGCGGAGATATAAGTGGATTTACTGGTACATACATACATATTTCCGCGCCTGTCTCCCAATGGTAGGCAGAGACTACGGAACGCCGGTTCACCGGTCTAAAACATACAACTTTCGCTTCCTCTACATCTTATCTTATCTTATCTTGTTGGTGGGGTCCTTACGGATGCACTTCGACCCTATGGGATCTTTTGTGTAATTACCCCTCTTTTAGCCCTTAATCCAATGCAGCCTCCACTCCTTCCAGAAAGCGGATAGTGGAGTGCACCGGCAGTGCCTTGAAATCGTTCGGTTCTGGTTAGCCACAACCAAGGATTTTCATTCTTACTCCGGCGAGGGCATCACATTCACACAGTAAGTGTTTCATTGTCTCAGCCTCTTCGCCGCACATTCTACAATCTGTGTTGTCATAAAGGCCCATCTTTGCTAGGAGATGTTTAACCTCAAAGTGCCCGGTAAACACTCCGATAATATATCGGAGTTGTCTTCTGCTGAGTTTCCAAAGCTTTTTGGTCCAGCTCTGGTCAACCCTTCCTTCCTCCTTTCTCTACATACATTCATCAACCTCTTCATGCTACGTTTAATTTGCAGTCGTTGGTCGTGGTCCACCTATGTTGTCCACCTGGGCATTTTAGCAAACCTTAGCAGGTCGACGGAGCTGTGCTATCGCGGAGCTCCTACTTCTACATTATTTTGGCCCTTCGGGCCCTCTGGAGAACTAACATAACCTAAACCTACCTATTGATTTTGTCCAGTTTACTCTCCGTAATTAACATAGGTGGACCAACATAGGTGGACCACGGCCAACGCCCCTTAATTTGGCCTTTATTTGGCCTTCAGCACGTCGTGACTCTGATTACTATATGGTCTAGGGCGTCACCTACCGACATCTAGACTCATTTATTGGCATTGCTAGAATTATGACATTTGCAAAAGAATCTTATCTTATCTTATCTTATCTTACAGATGGGCCCTTTCGGATACACTTCGACCCTTTAGGATCTTTTGTGCAATCACCCTCTTATATAACTCAGCTGTTCGAATGTGCAGGTTCCTCACGAGGTTTTACTTCGCCGTCAAAGCATATAAGTTAGAAAAACTCATTGGTACATGGTGACCGCAGGGGTTCGAACTCGGTGCCTTACGATCACGAGTCGACCCCCTAAGCCACTAGGCCACCGACCCTCTTATTGCAAAAGAATACACATTATACTATGCAGAACGATTATGAGCTGTTCCTGTTGTGTAATAAATTTAGCATGAAATCATTTGTTTTTATTTGCTTTACCTGTTTTTTTCCAATTCCTCCCTCCACCACCACTCCTCCGTCTTAGAAGTGTATTTAGAACCTCTTTATCGTGTTTCCGTCGAAAACTATTAAATTTCCCAAGAATCCCAAGTAACAAAGTATGCTATGTTTTAATTTACTCCTGTACTTGGACTACCTGTATCCGAAAATTGTCCCAATTTTGATGTTTCAGCGTTATTAAGGGACAAACGTCCTTACAGTTATTTACAATTATTATATTAGTGGGAAGATAATACACAATCTCACTGGCACGTGACCGGAAGACCAACACTCAGGAACAAATACTTTTGCTTATCTATCACACAAATATCTGCCCATGACTAGGATTCGAACCTTGGACCGCTAGCTTCATAGACAGGGTCGCTACCAACTAGGCATTTCACCTAACTCTCTGTTCTACTAAATTCTGAGTTTTGACACATTTTCCTGCTGAACTACGCATGATATTTATATTATTAATATTTAAGTTAGATTCATTGTTTTATATAATGCTAGGTTAAGTTTTATAATTGTGTAATAAGTAATGTTTAAAAAACGACTGACTGTTGAGTTTCTTGCGGCGTTTCTTCTCAGCAGTGGTCTCCTGCGAAGCGCTGGTAGATTATTGACGTGTAAAAGTGCCCGTGCGGACTACTTACTGAATAAACATCTTTTATCTTTTTACTCGATAAAACTACAATGCTTTTGACATTATCGTATTGTCAACAATACATTAGCTCTTATTTTCGTTACAGTGTAATGGCAGCCGAGTTAAAAAACAACACGATACTATGTCATAAGCAATAACTTGATTTTACCGAGTAAACATCAAACTCTTCTGTTTACCCATACACATAACTCACGCCTTCGTTCCCAGAAAGGCGTAGACAGAGCTACAGAATTACCTAAAACTGTAAAAACTTGTTGATAATTCTGTAACCACATTTTGCACAATTAGGCTAAGATGTTTACCAGTGTATTAGTGACAGGTTGCAAGCCCATCGCCTAACTTACAAGCCTTTATTCCCTTAGTTTCCTCTTACGACATCCACAGGAACACATGGAGTGCTATTCTAATCCGGCAACCAAACGTTCTGTTTATAAAGAAGCAAAATCAATAAATAAGAGAATTTATACATATTAAAAATATATTTATTTATTAAACTTCTCACAGAACCCAAAAGGCCCTGTCAAACCAGAAAAAGTATCCACCGAAATGACCTACATCTTGACCACTTCCTTTCGCCAATCTTACTTTATCGCAAAATTGCAGAGTTTCTCCCAGATTACAGCGTGGTCATTTGACAAATTGTGATATTTATAAAGCGTCATCTTAAACTTAACTAAGCTTTTGTACTCTATGGACAAACAAAACGTTTTGTTTATTTTGTTGGCCAAGATAAATTTGTGCATATTTGTAATCATAGTTCATTCAAAGTAGGTAATAAAATATACATACGTTCCCAAGACGTCAAAAATGTCTACACGCCTCTATGCCACAGACAATAAGATTGTGTATAGATAGGTAAATAAATATACCTATTTGACGCGATACGTGTATTGTGACATCAACATTATCATAAGCTATCTTAAGTCTAAAGTAAACAACTACACTTTAAACAATTATACCTAAGTAATTACTTATTAAATATGTTCTCTCATTTCAAAACAAAGCATAAACATTGGTGAACCTTGCTATACATTTTCTGTGTATTTTGTTTCTTGGAGGTTTGGAGCCTGGGCCCGACCGGGCATAGACTAGATACCTAGCAAGTACGGAAGTACCAACTTTGTTTTTTGGGAAATGTTACCTATATATTTGTTATTCGTGGTTTAAAAGAGCTCATTTAAAAAAAAATTATTCTTTCCTCAGAGATGAAAAAGGGGCGGATGTTTTAGTAACAAATAAAATAAAATCCAACCAAAATCATCAGCGTCGAGTGGTTTGTAAAAGATAAAGACGACAAAACTGCAATAAATTAACGTTTTGTCACTTTAATAGGGCTTCATAATAATACTACTAGCGCCATCTATCGTTGAGTAGAAACAAGATAGCAAGAGAGCAAATACATTTTTGACAACAGCACCATCTAACGTTGAGTAGCAAAACTACTTAGTGCGCTGCTGCAGTATTTACAACCTCTAATATTTTAGTTTCCGGAATAGCGCGAATTTGTTTATGAAAAAGTACAGATGGCGCTGTTTTCTAGTATTTTATGCGTGACACAATTTTTATTACCAGAAATAAAAATAACAATAAAACAACAACGTTACCAGTAACATAAAATATATTTCTTACAAGCTAAATACAATTATTTATACGTATTATTTAAGCTTCTTAAAACAACGCCTTTCACCATAGACCATTTTTATATTTTTCTTTTAATTCAATATATTTATATGACATAATAATATATACACTTTAAAAGTGGACAGGTTAAATTAACGCCAAAAAAAACCCAAGGCTTACAATATTTTTTTTATACAATGGAATGTTTTCAACCACAAAACGGTAAATTAAATTTTTTTATACATTTTTAGTACATAAACATGATCTTTTTTTGTGAAATCATTCAATAACGATTAATTTTATACAAGACAGGCAATAAAAGGATATGTAGTGCGATTAGCAAGTCTTTTCTCAAGCCTGTACACGACCCATACACTTGAAGAAGATTTAAACTAGTTGGAAGCAATATTACTTATAAAAGTAAGCTGAGAATTATTATTTTGTCCCAAAACTTGTATTTTCTAAGCTATGGGGTGATTGATCGGAGTGAATATATGACGCAAAATTTAAAATTTAAAAAAGTTTAACGGCCGTTTACTGACGTTATATCTGAAAAAATCCTGATTTAAAGATAATTAGGTACTTATGTATATTTTATGCGAAAAATAAAATAAAGTTGTCAAAGTTTACTGTTATGGAAAATTTATAAAAAAAATCTCTAAAACTCTGTGTTTAAATTTAGGCTACTCAAAATGAACCTTATTATGCAATAAGAAGCAATAAATACAGAACCGTCGGTGCTAGAGGCCGAGTCGCACTTGACCGGTTTTTTTAACTATCGCATGAGCTGTTAAAAGTATAACGGTCTTATTCATAAACGCGTAATAGCTAAATGTATGCATAATTTAATTCATTTTTTTCTCGGAATTGCTTCTTCAGAACTTTGCCAGTGGTTAAAATATGCTTTGTATTTTCTGTCATAGTGACATTTTGACAGAATGTGACAAGGCATACTTTATCTAAAATAGGTTCTCTAGCTCTTAGATACCATAATATTGCATTGTCATCGGGTTTACATACGTGGTCCAAATTTCAGCCCATTCCGTTGACGGGAAGTGGGTCAAATTTAATTTGCAAGATTTGACCCTAACATACATATATCCATTGAAAGTTAAAAAGCTTGTAAAAACTTCACCCCTTTAGCTTAAAAAATATTTCTCGGACCATAATTCTCCCTTGGAACGTCATGTCATATAATGTATTACAATATCTTATTTCGAACAACTCTGAGTTCAAAATTAAATTCTAGTATCCAACGTTGGATACTGGGACGCGTGAAAGGTTAGGAATAAGCAAATTGACCTGAGTACAAACCAAGGGAATAGAAGCCTTAGGTCCACATCTCGTTAAAACTAGGTAGCAAATACGACCAGGTCGCTTTGCGACTACATCTCTATCTAACTATATCGCTTTGTGCCTAGATCGCAATACGACCTGATCGCTTTGCGACTAAATGTGAAAAAGTCCTTAGTTTGCGTTACTAGGTAGGTTAGGTTCGTTAGGTAACTTCAAATGCCCGAAGGGCAAATTACCCAGGAATAGGAGCTCCGCCATGCGGGGCTCCATCGACATCGCTAAGACAGACATAAGAATGAAAAAAACAACGTGGTCATTTAATGACTTTTTGAGATTTGGTCGCAAAGCGATTTGGTCGTATAGCGATCTAGGCACAAAGAAGCGATGTAGTCAGATCGAGATATAGGCGCAAAGCGCTCTGCCCCCTATTTCCCCATGCCGACAATGACAGGTGACAGGTGACATTTCAGTGTACGTGGCGCAGCTTTTATGAAACCCAGTGATGTACCACCATGTTAACTTAGCAATATATACCGAATTGTCACCTGTCACCTGTCATTGTCAAGACGGTGAAATAGGAGGCTGGTACTTTGCTACCTAGTTCTATCGAAATGTGGACTTGGCTTCTATCCCAAACAAAGTGGGAAAAATTTAATTCTTCACCTTCTTCTTCTTCCGTCTTCTTCTCTCAGCAAAGCACTCCACCGTCCCGCTGATATCCTGGTATCCATCCGCACTCTGACTTTCGTAATTGGGAAAATTTATACCGTCCGTCTGTTGGTAGTTCTCTGTGAAACTTTCCGAGAATTTGGTGCTCAACGTTTCCGAACCGAAGAATTTGTTGGACATCTCGGGTTTCTGAAGGTTCTGGTACTTTTCTGGGTAGAGGGTGGTCATTATGTTGCTGGCAAAGGTTACTGGGCTGGCGGGGTACGCCTGTTGCATAGGTCAGAATTTCAAATCCTGAAAAAAAAGTTTTCTGCGTATTAACTGCAATGTATACCGAATTGTCACCTGTCACCTGTCATTGTCAAATAGTGGGCAGATGGGAATATACAGGGGTAAGTGGGATCTGTGACCCATACACATATGCATTCTCATGACTACAATTGTAAGACTGCAGTCGCCCAACGTTGCCATCTGGAGATCGCAAATGTGTATGGTTTTCAATGACCTGTGTGCTAGTTCACTATCGACGCAACCCGAGCGGCAATAGGTAACAGAAACTGCTACTAGACGAACTACTTTTATATATTTCGAGGTCTCCTAATACAAGACTCCTTAGACGTACAGTCACCAGCAATAATATATGATCCAACATTGGGCTCAAAAATATCTGACACGCTCTTATGCCTCGAGTAATAAGGACGTGTCAGCTATTTTTGAGTCCAATGTCGGATAAATTATTGCTGGTTACTGTACTAAGAAATCTGATGAACCTCGTGCACTATTGTTGTTAAAAGATTTTTTTTATGTACAGTCGCGTACTTTAATTTGGTACCCACCTTAGGTCTAAAGTCAATCTGATATTCTACAACAATAAGGTTGAGTTTTCTATAAGTTACAAATGACTTGACATCTCTAATGGCATTGACGACTTCAAGCATATTTTTCTTGAAATGGGTCACAAATTAAGGTTCATGATAGTACATGCTCCAGTGCGCTATAGTTACCTTGATGGCCTGCGGGAGGTCGGGCAGGCGCATGTCCCGCAGCTGCTGCGGCAAGTTCATGCTCTTCACGGCGGACACGGCGCGCGCCGGCGCCGCCGAGATGCCGGCCTGCCGAAACATGATTATTAAACGGGAACACCTTAAAATTCCGAATTATTTTTTTCCGAATATTGATTTGTCCGAATTTTAATTTTTCCGAAAGCTAGATATATTACGCTGGAGCTATTTTAGATTAAATGCATAATTTAATTGTCATACGTAGGTTATGTTAGGTTTGATTTATTTATAAGCGATAGCAAAAAGTTAAGTCCAATTCTGAATTTTGATCAATTCGGAAGTGACTCTTAGGAATTATGTAACCCTTTTTAAACATATGAGAGGAAGACGAACGAGCATTTTCCTACTAGTTACTCCCCCTATAAGCCTTTAAGGGGTGAATTTCCAAATTTTTTTTACTCTTCGTATAGAGTAAGGAAGGAATAACGGTCAGAGAGAAATGTGGACCAAAGCCCGGTTAATATATTCAAAAAACGAATGATGTTCCTTACGTCTCGTTAAAATTTTACACATTTTGTAGGTAGGAAATGTCAAGATAGGATTCGTTTCTTGAATATAGGAACAGGGCATAAAAGATGTAGTAGACTAAGATTGAAAAGGGCATGCTTCGATGGTTCGATCATTTGGAAAGGATGGATGAAAGAAGATTGACGAAAGAGATATACGGAGCGAAAGTGAGTGGAAGTGTCGGAAGGGGCCGCCGGCGTACTTTTTCGAATCGGAGAAATACTGGAAAAGGGCCGAATCTGAAATACCCGATATGACGTGCATGAATTAATGATGTATGAATGTGGAAGAAGCGATAGAGGTTTGTCAGGATCGTAGCAGGTGGAAAGAAGTGGTCTCTGCCTACCTCTCTGGGAAACAGGCGTGATTTAAAGGGGCTTCTAAACGGGCCATATTTTCACTGCAATATGTGGCCGGCAACTATTGGTATCGTTCCCTAACATACGAGTAAGAGAGAGACACCAATAGTTGCCGGCCACATATTACAGTGAAAATATGGCCCGTTTAGAAGCCCCTTTATGTATGTTTGTATGTACTCTTCTTATACTCTTCTAAAACCTGCAAGACACTTACCTCAGCCTTCTGCATTTTATTCTGCTCCTGCAGTCGAGACAAAATGTCCGCCATATTGGTCTGTAGCACCATCCCACCCATCACCAACTCGTCCAAAACCTATTCGTTCAAAATGATACAAAATTACAAAGGTAACATTTTATAAATACTTTCGACGAAAGATTTTTGAGATTGCCGAAAAACTGCGCTTCTCAACAAAAGGACGTAATGAACCACGTTACACTTTATGTTTGTAGTAAGCGTCGGAACCTTACCACTGAGTATGGTCCAACATGCTCTTGCCTGGCTTTTTTTAGGGTTCCGTAGTCAAACTAGGAACCCTTATAGCTCGCCATGTCCGTCCGTCCGTTCGTCCGTCTGTCCGCAGTCTAGCTCAGAGACTCTTAGTACTAGAAAGCTGTAATTTGGCATGAATATACATATTAGTCACGCTAACAAAGTGGTAAAATAAAACCTTGAAAAAAAAAAATTTTTATTGTTCCTGCCCTACACGTGTCCTTTAAAGCGCTAATTTTTGTTAGAGTCAAGTGTCCCCCCCCTACAGCCAAAACTACAAATACTAAAAATCTGAAAAATATCTTAAATGAAAGCACATAATAATGAATTTAATAGGAAAACTATCACGACTAAGTAGACTTCATTGGTTCTTGAGTTACAAACGGTTTGAATGTTTATACCTACCGAAAACTTATTTGCGGTGTGTTGGTAAACTGACCGCGACCTATGTCGATGTATTGTGATAACAGTTTTCCAACGGCAAAGTTAAGTTTGTCGTGAGGTCCGCTTCGGAACCCTACACCCTACACCCTACACTGAGCATGGTCCGCCCGGTTTTTATTTGTTTAAATAGGAGCGAACCAGTCAGTTCTCAGCAGTCGTCTCCTCTTCGAAGCGCTGGTAGATTTTTGACGTGTAAAACTACCTACTACTTATTAGTTTTTTTTTAAATTTTTACCTGGTGCGCAGCGTCCGCGTGGAAGATCAAATCCAACTCGCAGACGTTCTCGAAGCACTTGTCTAGGGTTTCAACAAATACCTAAAAAATAAATAGATAAAAGTAAAAATCTTCATTCCTACTAAAATAAATTCGAGTATGTTTTCCGAACGTAAGTTGCCGATACTTCGCGGCGTGATTTAATGGGCGGACGACGGATGCAATATGGTAACGAAAGGACAAGATGGATAAGACATTTAATAAATTTCGAGTACTATTTATGTGCGAAAATATATGCAGTTTTTGTTATAAATCAGTATATATTTTGTATAAAGAAAGTACTGAAATATCACTTTACGAATACGCCCGTATTACGTCTGTAGATGTGGAGAGGTCACGTTCCCTATATAAGTTTATAGATAAAAGGAATATACTGAAAATAGCTAATAAATGAAAAAAAAAACGTTTTATTTTATTTACTTCAACAATAAAATTTATCTTTGTTTAAATCAATTGTAGTCATATCCATATTACGGATATCTTTCTACATTATTTTGATGTAATTTGCATCTGTCGTCCGCCCATGATAAACCATGACTCCACTGGCAGTAATTCACGGTAATTTCACAGTGAAGTTCCCGGTCGCTTTGACACGGGTCAAAAAACCGATAATAATCGGGAACAAATCGCAAAACCGCTAAGAACTTGCGAACAGGCTCCACACGTACGGTTCGCGCCGGTAGGCTAAGTGTAGAGCGAACTTAACAACTCTAAAGGGCCCCATATACGGAACGATCCGTCGGTTCATGCCCGGTTCCTATATTCAAGAAACGAATCGTTTTCCTTTATCTCGTTAAAGTTTGACATTTTGTACGTAGCAAATGTGTCAAATTTTAACGAGACGTAAGGAAAACCATTCGTTTCTTGAATATAGGAACCGCGCCTTAGACTGAAATCGAGAGATGGACAGACTTACATCTGTGGCAATATCGCATCTAAATTTCAATAGAAATATGAATCGTCACGATATCGTTTCAGATCGATCGTAACGACGGATCGTTCCGTATATGGCGACCTTTACTCCTTGAGTAAAGTTTTTTGTTTTTTATTGTTTGTTTTGTTTGTTCAAATAAACAACTATGTAAACATTTATGCCAATTAGCCTTTAAACATATGATTTGTATGGTTGACTTTTGGTAATATTCTATTTATTGCATTTGTGTTTGATTACATACCTGAATGAGATCCAGAATGCCCAGTTCACTCTCGGAACTGTCTACACAGAACACAAAGTACAGCGTAGCGTAATGCCTGTAAATCAGCTTGTAATCTGAACCACCGATAAGGCTGTAAGAAAACAAGTTTTATATCACTACTAGAGGACGCCCGCGACTTCGTACGCGTAGAATTAGTTTCCCGGTACTCCCCCCATTTCTTCCCGTTGGGGGTCGATTTTCGGAAAATCCTTTCTTAGTGCTCACTTACATCATGAAAGGAACCCCTGTACCAAATTTCAAGTTTCTAGGTACAGTAGTTTCGGCTGTGCGTTGATATATAAGTCAGTCAGGTTTGCCATTTTATATATATATAGATGAACATTCATGAATAAATTTAAATAGAATAAAAAAACTGTCTTATCATTTAACCTTCCTATAACCTGCAGATTAAAAAACTGGTGAATTTATTAGCATAGATGCAGACCACAAATGCGTTGAAAACCTTGAGGTCTACAATGGAATGCCTCTATGCTAGTAATTTCACCAATTGTATCCCCAACACCGGAACACAACAATGCGAATGTTACTTGTCGGTAGGTTCAAGGATAAATAATAGGCATCCGGACGGACCCTGCACAAGGTCCTATCACCACCACTAAAGTAAGTAGTAAATTATGACGTACCTTCCGCCTTCCAAGAAATTGCACACATTATCATCTCGTTTGGACACTAGCTGAAATGTTTCCTTTATTATCTGCTGCTGCATATCCTCATTCTAAAACAAAAAAATATAGTATAAAACCCCTCTTTTTTGCATCGGGGGTTAATAACACAGTAATCCCTAAGCTCTAGCCTTGTTCTATGGGTACTAAACAAAAATAGACAGATATAAAACATCCCAGATTATACTCCATTCAATCAATTACATAGATCTAAACAACAAAAACGCGTAAAATAGTTCAACAGCAGAAGCAGCAAAATGATGCTACAAAACTAGAAAAAAAACCGGACAAGTTGTTTATTTCTTAAAAACATGTTAGTCAAAAAGTACATTGTTATAGTATCCGCAGTGCGTTAAGGACAAGTCGTATTGAACTTCTACAGTACAACTTGTCTTTAGCGCGCTGCGGATACTATACAAGCTCAGATTATGTAGTATTCAATTTACAGAAGGAAATACGAACAGTGAGCGCATATGTGCAAGTTAAAATCGCATTGCGAGGGCTCGATATGTTTTAATAAATTTAAGAATAAGAATATAAGAATGAAATAGAATAACTTTATTTCAGGCTACAAGGCCCATATTTACAAATACCTTACAGACTAACAAACATAGGAATATATATAACATAAAATAAGAAAAAAAATATTTAAACAAATCTCGTGTTTATTTAACCAAATAACAACTTTAAAAACCATAGACTTCTTACAGGTAATTGGTAAACTAAAGGTAACTATTTTCAGATTCTTTTTTTAAATATGCCCCTCATGTTTAAAATTCATTTAATTTCTTTAAATCACACTTACATGTGTTCCAAATTTCAACCCTGTTGGTTGGTAGTTTTGGAATAAATTGGCTGTGACAGACAGACAGACATCACATGCAAGTGACCGTATAAAAGTTCCTAACAGTTTGGTTTGTTTACATTTCATTGCACAAATATCTGCCCTTACATGGAATTAAACCTGATATACTGCTGGCTTTGAAGTCACTAGGTACCAAATAGGCTCTAGGCTATTAAAATCCATATATTAGTCACTATTCAAGTATTTTTAGACCCACATTATCAAATTGAGCTATACTATAATAAAAACTACTTGATTAGTAGAACGTCTATATTGTCTGCCAAAAGGTGGTAAAAAAAAAAAAAAAAATTTAAAAATTACAAGGATTTTTCAAAAGCTTTTACAAGATCTGTACCTATATGATATGTTTGCAATGCACATCCAAACATGAGATAAGAACTATTTGAACATTAATAGTACATTACTTAACAAGGGCTGTAAAAGAAAGAAAGCCCGAAATCGCAGGTATTTGAGACCCGAGCGGTAGGCGAGGGTCGTAAATATGCGATAGAGGGCTTTCTTTTTTACTGCCCGTGATGAGTACACAATTTTACGTCTTCACCTGGCCACAATGCGAGTTTTACCGTGCGCGCAGCGTGCGATAAAACTCACATTATGGCCAGGTGTGACGTAAAATAGGTTAATCCAACCTTAAAAACCTCAATTAATAAGTGCCCAGCCCTACCTACTACAAGCTCAAGCTACTTAAGGGGCGTTCTCAATCATAACTTTAAAAAGAAAGTGACAGGTCATGAAATTGGAAATAATAACAACCTACACAGAAACACTTCTGAACGAGTGATACTCGTGTTTAGATACTACCGAGCTTCAATTTAACTAAACAATCTTCAAAAATAAAAAGTTATGAGACACGGTGTAGGATTTTGTAAATATTTCTCATGCACTTACAAAATATTGATAGAATTTGGACAATCTCGGCTTCCCATGGTTGTTAAACACTAAAATTGCCTTAATCATCGTTGAGCACAGCAACTTACGATAGGTTGACCAATTTATTTATCTCATTTATTATATTAATCGGCAATGCGTACAGAAAATTAGAGTGGATAGGAAATGAAAAGTCGAAATCCAATCGATGGAATTTGACTTGACAGTGACATTATAAGATCGTTCGGAAACGGTTTGTGCCGTTATGTGATTGAATCTCAGCTTTAAGAGAATATCGGTTGATTTCTAACAATTTATGTAGTCAAAGGAGTCAAACTCAGAGCTTAATGATCCGGCTGTAATATTCCGGTTTTGTATTAATTTAGTAATTATCTTGATTAGTTTTTTCACGGTTACCGCAGTCACATCGGGCAACACCAACAAGTACGTAGAAATAGACGTGAATAAAGTTAAAGCACATTTTTTACAATCTGTGCGTGCGTCGCTTCGCGCTCCATCGCTCACGTCCGCGAGTGTCATAAAAGAAAATATTAAAAAACCAAACATTTATTGTGTGAAATAGTTATTCATTGTTAACTATAGTGCTTTTTGTTGAGTTAACCATTGAATGGAATTACATCGGCGCGCTGGAGACGCTGTAGTACTTATAAAAAGGTCAGTGTGTTTTTACAAATTGAGCACATTTAACATTTCTTAATTTGGAAGGCCTGCTGCTCCAGTGGTGTCGAGTAGCCTAAAACGTATGCGAATGCTTGTACGATTGTCGTGCGTGTTTACACACGTCGTACTACTCATATTAGCCTGTAAACTAAGTGAAATCTCTTGAGATATTTGCGACAGATTGTTTTTCGTGCGCAACTTGCGAGGCAACTGGTAGCCGCCGACGACTTAGCGATAAAATGTAAAAAGGACTTGTTTTTGTCGTTTTGTTGTCGATATATTTTGTAAGGAAGTAGTATTTACGTGTCCGTTGACTTAAAGGCGTGAGAAATGGATTTTCAAAACACGTAGCCGGTGGTAAGCCGTGGGGAATTCATTAGAGAAATTGCGGCTGAATTACTTTGAAAGTTAGGAGTTAACTTTTGATTTGCTTGCCGTGGTTTTGTCTATGGTTGACACACTTTCTTTTTTATGGTAAATATGTTAAAATTACCATGTTGCTTGTGGTCTATGTAAATAATATATTCCTGCTTATAAATTGGTCTTCACATGCTAATTTTTTTATTACTGGCACTTATTATTAATTTATATAAGTATTGTGTTTTAAACTTATAATAAATACAATTACTTACTTCACACTATTTGTTATTTTGACCTTGAAATTTAATGAAAAGCTGTAATAAATTTACAACTACACCACCAAATTTTTAATTATTTCTTTTGATCATTCCAATCCAGCAAAATGCTGCTGGAAGCTGGATGAAATCCCCTAAGGGGATAAGTTTACCTATGTACTTGTTCTTTTTATGAATGCCATGTTCTGTTTTTGTTTATTGATTAATAATTTGACTGTGTAATGTACAAACAATAATTTCCACTATCACTATTTCCAAAATCAATGTTATGCGAAAGCTGGGTAATGGAAAACTTATATCATCTTATATTTGAGGAAATTATAGCAAAAATGAACTATCAACTAGCAAATAGCAAACTCTGCGGACTGTTCACAATGCAATATAGCGATATATATTTCTGTGGATGGAGTTGTAGGTAACCTGCAGATTTTTGGCACGTGGCAGGTAATTGAATTGCAATATTAAGATTATCCTAGGAGTCCTTTGGGACAGAGATGAAATGCCTTATACTAAAGATAAAAAGATAAAAGTCATTTATTCAGTAAGTAGGCCGCACGGGCACCTTTACACGTCAGGAGTCTACCAGCGCTTCCCAAGAGGAGACCACTGCCGAGAAGAAACGCCGCAAGAAACTCAGCAGTCAGTCATTTTTTTAACCATATTTCCTATTACAATGATACAACTTAGTCTAGTATTATATAAAGCTATAAATATTAATTTAAATATAATATCAAATATCATGTGTAGATCAGCAGGAAAACATGGCAAAAATATTAGGAGAGATATAGACGGAGAAAAAGGCAAAAACAAAAAAAATAATAATAAACAAAGTTTCGACATGTTTTCCTACATCAACAGTGTCCCCTAGACAAGATAAAGGTTTTACATTTGAACAAATTATTATTGACTAATTTTCGAGTTTAGGCCATGCATTTTTGTCTGCTAGATAATCCTCGACCCTATAATACGCTTTAGACATTAACGACTTTTTCAAGTAATTTTTAAGTGCTGAAAAGGGTAACTTTAAAACTACGTCAGGTAATTTATTATAGAAATGAATGCATTGACCAACAAATGATTTATATACTTTACGTACGCGAAATTTTCTAATAGCAATTTTATTTTTATTTCTTGTATTTAAATTATGTATATCAGAATTTTTGGTGAAAGAATCTAAATTTTTAATAACATAAATAATATTCTCATAAATAAATTGAGATGCTACAGTTAAGATATTAATTTCTTTAAATAGTTCTCTTAAGGAGTCACGAGAATTTAAGTTATAAATAGAACGAATGGCCCTTTTTTGTAAAACAAATATAGTTTGTATTTCAGCTGCCTTACCCCAAACCAGAATACCGTACGACATGACACTATGGAAATAACTATAATAAACTAAGCGAGCTGTTTCAACATTAGTTAGCTGTCTAATTTTCCTAACGGCATAAGCTGCCGAACTTAGTTTACTAGCTTCTGCAAGTGACTTCGTCCGAGTAGAATTCATACTTTTGTCATCGCACAGAACCATTCATTTTTCTGGGATAAAAAGTAGCCTATGTTACTCAAGGATTAGGTAGCATTCTCATGCGGAAAGATTTTGAAATCAGTCCAGTTGTTTATGAGTTTATTAAATTTGTTAAGGGGCTTCTAAACGGGCCATATTTACACTGCAATATATAGCCGGCAACTATTGGTGTCTTTCTCCAACATACGAGTAAGAGAGGGACACCAATAGTTGCCGGCCACATATTGCAGTGAAAATATGGCCCGTTTAGAAGCCCCTTTACAAAAATACAAATCTTTCCTCTTTATGATATTGGTGTAGATAATATCTTATCCCTTACAGCACAGAATGTTACGATGGTGTGGGTCAAATATTATTAAAAAGGACCCTTTTTTCTGTAACAAAAAATAAATTAATGAACATCTTAAAAACAAAATAATACAAGTCACAATATGTTATTTAGGAAGATTCAATATCATTCTTAACTTGATGCTAAGATTTAGTCTGAAAGTGTTACATACATACAGTCACGAGATTTAATTTGGTACCCACCTTAGGTCCAAAGTCAATCTGACATTCCACAACAATAAGGTTGAGTTTCCTAATAGTTACAAATGACTTGACATCTCTAATGACAATGACGACTTCAAGCATATTTTTCTTGAAATGGGTCCCAAATTAACGCTCGTGACCATACATAAACTCACACCTTCAATCCCAGAGTGAGGTAGGCAGGGTTACAGAATTACCAACAACTTTTTAGCCGGATTTACACGTGTAAGTTTTGAAACAAAGTTATATGCAAGACAGAGATGCAGATTTTGCCACTCACTCTTACCCATAGTTGCGTCTCAGAACTTACAGTAATAACATACAAGTGTAAATCCGGCCTTAAGTTTTAATTATTTGGGACAAGAATCGAAATTTATTTAAAGTATGAAAATAAAATATGTTAACCCTCAAAAAATAATTGCTTAAAACTGATTTCTCTTTGGGCAAATATTTTAGATTGATAATAACATTAATAACAACCCATAACCAGTTAAACTTATTTATAATATAATTTACTCTTCATGAAGTCAATTTTATATAAAAAACAATAACAATTAAGTCAATTTTTGTATAAAAAAACAATAACAAACTATATTCAGAAATAATTGAAGAACTGGCCAGGGACTTCTCAGCAAGTTTTCTGTTTGGGGTAACTCTGGCTCGTAATAATCATATTTATAATGGGGTTACCACAAGTACAAGTTTCTTTTCCAAACTGTATCATTTATCTGAATTTTCATCTATCTATATATATAAAAGGCTAAACTGACTGACTGACATATCAACGCACAGCCGAAACTACTGTACCTAGAAACTTGAAATTTGGTACAGGGGTGCCTTTCATGATGTAAGTAAGCACTAAGAAAGGATTTTCCGAAAATCGACCCCCAACGGGAAGAAATGGGGGGGAGTAGCGGAAAACTAATTCTACGCGTACGAAGTCGCGGGCGTCCTCTAGTACTATATAATATTATAAAGGAAAAGATTTGATTGTTTGTTTGCATTGAATAGGCTCCGAAACTACAGAAGCGATTTGAAAAATTCTTTCACCATTAGAATCCTACATTATCCCTGATGAACATAGGCTATGTTTTATATTTCTGCGCAGACGGAGTCGCGGGCAACAGCTAGTAAGTTATAAAATGCATTGCCATAGGTTAGATACCTAGGTACCAAGAAATAGATATCCCATTTCACACACTTACCTAGGTCTACATTTAATATAAAACAGGTCTGAGACCTTTCTCTCTACTTTCTACTACTGTGTTACAATGGTTATCTAGGTTTAAACTATCTTATTACTGTGTTATGATACCTACATTGCTTGGGAAATGTATGTCTGTCTGTATGTATGCTTTCAATGATCTCAAAAACGACTGAACGGAATTTCATGCGGTTTCCACCACTGGATATTTTTTTTAAAAGGTATATGTATAATGAATTCGGGTTTATGTACGTGTGTTATAGAATACTTGCATAAACTGAAGCAAAGCGAGGGCGGGTCGCTAGTCTAGTATAAAAAAACTGCATGGTGCCTTAAATTGATCACTTAAATTAGCACGCATTTACACATAATTTTATTAAATAATCTATATATATAAAAGGCTAAACTGACTGACTGATGTATCAACGCACAGCCGAAACTACTGTACCTAGAAACTTGAAATTTGGTACAGGGGTTCCTTTCATGATGTAAGTGAGCACTAAGAAAGGATTTTCTGAAAATCAACCCCCAACGGCAAGAAATGGTGGGAGTAGCGGGAAACTAATTCTACGCGTACGAAGTCGCGGGCGTCCTCTAGTAATATATATAATAGTGGCCACCGTTGGGTAAAGGGTCCCTTTTCTGCCACACTATAACCTATAACTGCCCTTCTAAATAAAAAAAACGCATTGCCAATAGTCAAAGCAAATTGAACCCCCTATCTTAAGAAATAAGGTCACTTATACATTCGCGGTTCTATGAGACATGCGCCCTTTTTTGTAAGGAGGGCAGATAAATTATCATGATGAATTACCCAATTACTATTAACCAACAAAACATCTCAATTCTAACTTTTAACATATTTGATTTTGAACTTAAATTATATGGCGTTAAAGTTGAATTTTCGTTGTTATCGTTTTGTACTTAAGTCTTATGTTATTGTTGTTAGGTATAATACACTCCCACGCATACCAATGCATTAAGCTGTTTGTTTACAAATCCGCGTGACGCATTTATTGAAATTAAGTAATTATTACTAATAGAGCTAGATATAGACGACGCGTTTATCCTAGTTGGTAGGTAACCATGCCTACGAAGCTAGCAGTCCCGGGTTCGATTCCCGTTGTTGTAAATGGAAAGTTGAAGGCACACAGGCCACCTGATGGTTAGTGGGATCTGAGACTCAATTGACATTTGAATTCTCAAGATTACAATCTCAAGACTGCAATCCTAAGACTCATATCGCGTTGCCAACCCTGAGGACTAAGATAGAATGCCTCTGTGCTATATTTCACCTCTATGCTAGTCATTTCACCGGCTGTGTTTTTCCCACGCCGTAACACAACAATGCGAACACTGCTGCTTGGCTATAGGTTAAAGGGTAATGATAGCGATCCGGACGGACCCTACCACCACTGAACCTACCACAACTTGTTTCAGAGTCTTGTATTTTTCTCTGAAGGTAGGAGGGTAGGATAAGTTTCCCATTCTATATATAAGTATGTTTAATGTTATCTAGTACAGTCACCAGCAATAATATATTATCCAGCATTAAAATACAGACGTGTCAGGTATTTTTGCGCCCAATGTAGGATAATATATTATTGCTGGTCACTGTACCTATACCTACCCATAGTACCTACAATCCTAGAGCTTAGTTCCCAAACTAAGCAATGCTGCAAGGGCAATTTGTAAGATTGTCCCCTGATATATATTTAATAGTTGAAACATCAGGGGGCCTAATATGGCTGCGTTTGTCGCGTGATAAAATGTGGATAAAACATCCGTCGCTTTCTGACACGTATATTTTATCAAAAATCTGTGAATGCCGATTTTCATTACTTAAAAAGTTAGTAAAGGTCTCCTAAGAGCATTTTCGCGTAGCAGCAAGGGATCTAGTAGCTGCCCTTACTGCCCCATTTCAACTTTCCACCCTGTATAACTAGACTAGAGGACGCCCGCGACTTCGTACGCGTAGAATTAGTTTCCCGCTACTCCCCCCATTTCTTCCAGTTGGGGGTCAAGTTTCGGAAAATCCTTTCTTAGTGCTCACTTACATCATGAAAGGAATCCCTGTACCAAATTTCAAGTTTCTAGGTACAGTAGTTTTGGCTGTGCGTTGATATATAAGTCAGTCAGTTTTGCCTTATATATATATACTAGAGGACGCCCGCGACTTCGTACGCGTAGAATTAGTTTCCCGCTACTCCCCCCCATTTCTTCCCGTTGGGGGTCGATTTTCGGAAGATCCTTAGTGCTCATTTACATCATGAAAGGAACCCCTGTACCAAATTTCAAGTTTCTAGGTACAGTAGTTTCGGCTGTGCGTTGATATATAAGTCAGTCAGGTTTGCCTTTTATATATATAGATAAGTACGAGAGTGACGGATGCTTTATCCATGTTTTGTCACTCGATTAAAGCAACCATACTAGCACGGCTAACACAAGTTGCCCGCGACTTGTTTGTCGCTCGGAACTCCCTTTCTATCTATTCAGTAACGATAGAGACGCACTGAGCTCACACGCGAGAAAATACAACTTGTGCTACCCGTGTAGGCCCGCTCGTAATATTACGTGGCGACCTTCATCGAACATCGACGCATTATGCAGTGAGTGAATTATTTACGATAATAACTCCGCTGAACTTGAACTTACGTCCTTACACTTCCGTGCCACGCACCCTGATTAACGTTCAATTTCGACCCGATATGGCACCTCTTGGCAATGGATGTGATATCACTGTATCTATATAAGGTTCCGAAACGACATGTACAGGGTGGAAAAAATGAACGCCACATGGACGGCAACTATCTTCATCTATAAGGCAAACCTGACTGACTTATATATCAACGCACAGCCGAAACTACTGTACCTAGAAACTTGAAATTTGGTACATGGGTTCCTTTCATGATGTAAGTGAGCACTAAGAAAGGATTTTCCGAAAATCGACCCCCAACGGGAAGAAATGGGGGGAGTAGCGGGAAACTAATTCTACGCGTACGAAGTCGCGGGCGTCCTCTAGTTATTATATACATTTCTTGGTCGTTTCAATAACTATAAAATTGTTTTTTCTTGTATGGCTAGGGAAGGCAAACGAGCACACATGCCCCCTATTTCACCAGCCTGACAATGACAGGTGACAGGTGACTTTAAAGTGTACATGGCGCAGCTGATATGAATCCCGCTGATGTGAGAACTTGTTAACTTTGCAATGTATAGCGAATTGTCGCCTGTCACCTATCATTGTCAAGATGGTAAAATAGGGGGCTGATGGTAAGTGATGCTTCTTCTTCTTCTTAGCGTGTCGACGGCATGATATTGAGCTAACCAATATTCTGCCACGCGAACGGCATTGCTAGTGGCGTCATATAGGTCCTGCTGCGTGGAGGTGTCGGGGCACGCGGGGCAGTGCAAGGTGCTTGACTAATTGAGAAAGCCTTAAGGCATTAAGTTCGCCGTTTGTACTTATTTTTTGTACTGTGCAATAAAGTTTAAATAAATAAATAAATAATAAACGCCTCCACCACGCTTTTCAAACGCTTTTTAGTATAGGAACTAGGAACGCGTCGCACCTTAGCTCTTCCATAGTTTAGTGTATCCATTAAAACTATCAAGCCAATAACCCTTCTGATTTAGTAGGGTAATAATAGTCTACCACCTTCATGTCATTGAGTATTGCACAAATATTTGCAGAAAACATACACACACAGTTGCAACACAATGATAGCGTCATTATAAATAAAATAAGAATCAGATGTTTGTTGCAAGTTGCAAAGGCAGTACAGTAAAACACAACTGATATGGCTTACCGATGTACCTGCGCAGATGACATATTTTCGAAGCGCGGGAACCAATCAGGATAATCCATGCGTTGCGCGTCTGTATTCTCTGCTATTATTGGTTATTAGTGACGCCATGTTGACGCGCGCCCGCGTGTCATTCAGTCAGCCGTGAGTGAGATGGAAAAAGTAGATGCAATTTAATTTGCACCTTATAACTATTACGTACAAGTCTGACCGTGGGTTTTAATCGTGCTTTCGGAAATCATCGGAATCGTTGTTCGTGTCTGCGCGAACGAAGATTCACGACACGCCATATTAATTGTGTTCTACTGTACCTAATGTGATATTTTTTCTGTAGTTAACTACTAGGCGGAATAGGAGTGCCGCGGAGCTCCGTCGACTTGGCCTCAGGGTCAGGGTTCATTTCATATTAATATTTGCTTTCCAGACATAACATCTGTAAAATATAGGTAGGACAGATAATGGAAAATTAAAAATTAAAATTAACGGTGACAATATTCGGAATAACAACATTATACTAAACGATTTTTCGGCCAAACAATATTATGCAATATTAATAATATCGATCAAACAATTTTTGATATTTTAATCATTCGACGAAACGTTAGTATACGAAAAAAAATTAGACCATACCATTTTCGACCATCCGATATACAGATACACCCGATAATAACAGAATATGGATGTCATTTCAAACAAACCAAGACAATTTACTGTCAGTCAGTCAGTCATATGCTAGAGTCATTAATATTTTGAGGTAATATTCCGCTAAAAGTCCATAATAATTATGCCTCTCAGGAAAAAAACACGCGAATATTATATTAACTCGTAGATTAGTAAATATCCTGACATACAACTACGTTATTCAAAGTTGTTTTGCTTTAAATGCAATATCACCGGAAATTGAGAGAACGTTAATTAATTAAAAGTAGATATTTTCTTCTGGACAGCATCTTTATTACCGGTAAATATACATACATACATACATACATACATACATTAAATCACGCCTGTTTCCCAGAGGGGTAGGCAGAGACCACTTCTTTCCACCTGCTACGATCCTGACAAATCTCTTACGCTTCTAAATATATATACCGGTAAATATGGAAATTTTTTGATTGGTTACTATGAAAATCATAATTTTAAGATGTAGAGAGAATAAATTATATTTATTATAATTATAGTACCTATTGTGCGTTGTTGTTGTTCGTACTAATTGAGTAATCAACTAACTTGAAAAAATATATGTATCAATTTTTTTTTTTTTTCAAAAAACTGATTACCTATTGTTGTAGGCATTTTTAAAAACAAATTATGAAAAACTACAGACATTTAATGGAACTAAAAACAAAATAATTAAACTACTTTTACTTCCTTTATGCGAAACGGACCGTTAAGAGTGTTTGACAAAAAATGACAATAACCTCGTTCTTCGACCCAATCGATTCGCCGATAAGATTTTAATCATTTAATGTCATTTAATCATTTTGTTTTATTTTAACACATTAAACACCTATCTAGACTTTACCATACGTGTTACACTTACAATGACAGTTGGTAACTACATCGTAAGTTTACGTCATAACGTCAGCAACTGTCAGTGTATGTCATTTCAAAGTATCGACTTCAGGAAACGCGTCACATAAATAAAAAATATAAACTTGATTATTTCTGAAAGTATACTTCTGAGAGAGTTGTGCCGTTATAAAAAAACCGGAGACTTGAATCTACATCATACTTAAATTTCGTAAGATTTGACTGAAACCACTTTCTCCCTATGTTTGCTGCGGGGTCCTTTACAACAGAATACGAATAGATAAAATTTCCTTTATAAACCTTATCGATAATAGAAAAAAATTAATGCTATTTTATTAGCAGCATCACTAAATTTGCCAAATGGCATCTGTCACAAAAATAATAAGATGTGAAAAATATGATGTTGAATAACATCTTGATCATTACATCGATTTTTTTTTTGTTTTAAATATATTTTACTGAGGTCTGTTTTCATTCTTACTTGTCTTATATAGTTAACAACTTTCTAACCTCAAAATGAACCTTTTTTTTTGGCTAAAACAGTAAACAGTAAGTAAATAAAGTAAACTGAGTAAACATTTTGGACATCACTTGGCCAATGTATTGTCTGTGATTGCTTTATTTTGTTTTAGCCAAAAAAGGTTCATTTTGAGGTTAGAAAGTTGTTTACTATATAAGAAAAGTAAGAATATTCGTGCCCTGAGTTAGCGTCTGCTTTTGTATAATATATCCCGTTTATAAGACGCTAGAGGACGCCCGCGACTTCGTACGTGTAGAATTAGTTTCCCGCTACCCCCCCATTTCATCCGTTGGGGGGCGATTTTCGGAAAATCCTTTCTTAGTGCTCACTTACATCATGAAAGGAACCCCTGTACCAAATTTCAAGTTTCTAGGTACAGTAGTTTCGGCTGTGCGTTGATATATAAGTCAGTCAGTTTTGCCTTTTATAAGTATATATATAGATGTCCACTACCACCAACATCGTTAAAACGTTTTAACTGGCCCACACTCCCGCGGTAACTGTCAACTGACGTAACACACGTATAAATAGCCCGTCTGCAGTTCACTTACACGCGGGATATTTATAACTACCCGCAAATAGAACGTCAACTGTAATTATAATGGAGATTCTTGAGGTTATATTATAACAACTTCAAGTGGAGTCTTTTGGATTAAACCGTATTTCTTAAGTGGATTGTGAAGCGCCACTTAAATCGCGTAGCTGTCGAAAATTTTCCACAGTTACACAAATTTTTCATTTTATATCCGGGCGTTAACGTTTCTCACCAATCTCACCCCCTAAATCAAGTCCGATTTCCACAATTTTTAGGGTTCCGACCTCAAAAGGAAAAAACGGAACCCTTATAGGATCACTTCTTATCCTATAAACTGCCGCCAAGCAACCTTCCCAACAACCTTATTATGGATATCGTTTGACGTAATTGTTACGTAATTTGCACCCGTCAGCCGCCCAATCATAATAAGACATTACAATATAAAGAACATGTCCTAGCGGACATTAATTAAGATGCCGGTCAGTATCGAACCCGCGGCCATCCGACGGCCGTGGATGGTAAGTTATTCAATACGTGCTCGTGTCATCAGGTCAAGCAGTTGCTGGCTGACCATTGAGCAGACTCAGCTGGGGAACTGTCGACCTTATAGTACCTATAGTTAAAGTACCCAAGAGAAAACATCACAATACTCTTGAATGCTTCCAACTAAAATGTTGAGTACGACTAAAGATGCCCATTCACTGTCCAGCATTGCGGTCCGCTTTGTCATCGAACGCTTAAGAGGCTATATATGATAAAGTTGGTAGTGTTCCGCAATCTGGATATCAATAACCACAACGACTATGTGTCTGTTCTTTGGATTCATCATCATCATCATCATCATCATCATCAGCCTATATTAGTCCACTGCTGGACATAGGCCTCCCCTAATGAGCGCCATAGCGCCCTGTCTTCAGCTTGCCGCATCCAGCATCTGCCTCTGGTCCCGGTTCTTTGGATTATATTATATTAAACGAACCCTTTTTTTTCCCCTCCCGATTTATGAAAGGCTAGATCTGGCAACACTACTCTTGACGCGTGTGTACAGTCAAGAACTTAAATTTGGGACACACCTTAGGTCCAAAGTCAATCTGACATTCTACAACAATAAGGTTGAGGTTCCTATATGTTACAAATGATTTGGCATCTCTAATGACTTTGACGACTTCAAGCCTATTTTTTTTGACCGTACAGCCAGCGTCAAGACTGTTATTTACAATCTTTACATAGTATAAAACATAGTCGCTTCTCGCGGTCTGTCCCTCTGTATGTACGCTCAGATCTTTCAAACTACGCAACGGATTTTAATGCGGTTTTCATCAATAGATACAGTGATTCAAGAGGATCGTTTTTTATGTATAATAAATTCTGGATTACGTACGGGTGTTACAGAAAACTCGCATAAACTGAAGCGAAGCGAGGGCGACTCGCTAGTTTCTATAAATAAGAACGGCTACAGAACTTATCAAAAGTGCAGTTCACTAATGAAGCTGCCAAGTCTATTCAGCTGCTTAGCGTAAATCATAAAACTATTTATAGACATTATCCGTCATAATAAGATTCAGCAATTTTGATAGTCTGTCAGTTCTACCTCTAAATATCGCACTGCTAGATCAAAACCACGGAATAGAAAAAACAGTGGAAGTGGCATGAGCTTCGCTTAGTATCAGAACTGTTGTCGCCAATACTCGAACTAAGTATCTTAAAAACAACATGCCACCATGGAAAATGTTTTTGGTGCGGCTATCGTGTTAACATTCCAAAATAACACAATAAGGCATGCTTCTGGATTTTTTTCCTATTTTAGAAATATCGAAATAAGCGATCGCGGTAAAAGTATGGTAGGTTATGCGGAACTCCGCATAACTATGCCACACGTTACACGCCCACATGACACTTCTACTGTTTTTTCTGTTCTGTGATCAAAACAGTAGTAACTCAAAATACAACTGTATTTCATAATCAACTTTAATACAACTTCTATGATCTTGAAACAAAACTAGCAAGGATTTTGAGTGGATACTGTTTTGATCTAGCAGTGCGATATTGTAAGTAGGTAGACTTTATTGCTAATGTACATTTCGTGGATCAATCAACTTTTTGTTATAGCTCGTTGCCATAGTGACGTCTCCTGGGTCACTTTTTAAAACTATGATTTCAAAGGTTATAATTCCACTAAAAATCTGTTTTATTGGCAATTACCATTATTTTATGACTTCTCTGTCCTAGGAATATATATTACAACATTCTTTCCTAAGAAACTCTATCACTGTTGTCTCCTGGCTTACGGGACAGAATAACAACAAAAAGTTGATCCACCCTTTTACTAGCCTATATGAGTATCCCACTGCTGGGCAAAGGCCTCTCCCCATGATCTCCATGAGTCCCGATATGGTGCTTCCGGCCAGTTGCAGAGGAATGCGTCCAAGTCTCGCCATCTCCGTCTAGGCATGCCCCGTCTACTTCACCCATTTTGCAGCACCCACTTGGTCGCCACGCTTCCACGCCAAAGTACAGTAGTTTACGAGATACCAGCTTCAGCCAGAAGAGGTCACCATTATATCGGGGGGGGGGGGGGGGGGGGCACCCACTTGATGGCCACCCTTCCACGCCAAAGTATGTACAGGTCGACACACGTAAAAAGAGCTCCGAGCGGCTAGTGGAGGGGATATGTTTGCGCATGTTGTCTACTGACAAACCAATAGCGTGGCAGCAAAGCGGAGCGGTTTACACTCCCCCCGTCGCCCCCACCAATTTGGTCCGTAATTTGCTCACTGCGCAGGTAGGTCGCTCAGGGCTCTTTTTACGTGTGTCGACTTGTACTATTAAATATAAACCCACGATATAATGGTGACCTCTTCTCCGAAAGCTGATATCTCGTAAACGGCCTAACCGATTTGCATGAAACAAAGCTAAAAACCATCCCGACTAAACTAGCTCTCTCTTTAAAAAAAACCGCGTCTGTATCGGTCCATAGGTTTGGCATTTACGATGCCTCAGACACACACACACACACACGCACACACACACACACGTTTAACTTATAGCGCTCTTTATTCGTTGGCTATTAAAAAGTACGTCATAGACATAGTCATAATAACGTTACAGGTAAACATCGTCTAACAACCTTCCCACGACTTTGCGGCTCGCAGCAATTGCATAGACATGTAGAAGTATAAAATAAAATGAATTACAACTACAACATATCCGTTCATTTGTTTCCGCCGTTTGCCGCTTTCGCTGCCGCTTGTGCAAAGTCGTGGCCAGAGTTTTTTTTTATTGCTATAAGGCATACGAGCACGCAGGCCAGGTACTACAGAGGCTCTACTTTGAAATCCGTAATTCGAACTTCGTCTATTGCTATCCCTTTTGCTCTCGAAGCGTCACTAATTCGCAAGAAAGTGACGGGGCGATCCGAAGTTCGAATTACTGATTTCAAAGTAGAGCCCCAGGGATCTGAGTTGATATCCAAAGACATTGATCTCAAGATTGCATTCCTGAGACTCCAAATGCGTTGCCGCTGAGCACTAAGGTGGAATGCCTCTATGCTAGTAATTTCACCGGTTGTTATATCCCCACAGCACCGGAACACAATAATGCGAACACTGCTGCTTGGCGGTGGGCTTAACGGTAAGATGGTGGTAGCGATCCGGACGAACCCAGTGCAAGAGCTAAGGACCTACCACCACTACCACTAAAACACATCATTTACATGGACGGTCTTTTTACATGTTTTTTTGTCGCGTAGAAAATATACTAATTGTGCAAAATATAGGTATTTCTTTTCAAAAATCAAAAGCTATAATTTTATAATCCCTAATTTAATTTGATATAACTATCACATCATGCCCTAAAACTCAAAATATATAATGCTCATTTTATCCAGCACCGCGGCTTGATGCGGCACGATGTACAGTCGAGTTCATAAATATGTATACACACCTTGTCACTTAATCGTTATGACAATTCATATATATCAGTTTAATGACATTAAATAGACAAGGAACTCGACTAGATAGAAAAAGAAATAATTTATTTTGTTTAATTGTTTTACTTGATATTGTTTGTAATGTGCTGCTGTAAGCGTTGAATAAACTATTTCTCTTCTATTCATCTGCTCTAATGTTTCTTGTGGTATTTGGCTAACATTTCGCGGTAGGACTGTCGCGTTTATATTATAAATGATTACGTGACGTAGCCAAGTCTAGCGGCAAACCGGCTAGCAACCGGCGTATTTTCAACGCGCCGCGTCATCCGCGGGTGTGTCGTATGTGACCCGTAGGTCAGAAACTACAGTGATAAAAACGCTCGCTCGATTGATAATTGGGACGCGGCCTTGGGGAATTAAATATTCAACGCAGCTGTCTTACGTTGATAGGCATGGATGGAATTGACGTATGAAGAGTAACTATAGTTAGGTCTATTTAGTACCTATAATCTCTGTGACATCCGTAGTTCGTAATGTACAGTCACCAGCAATAGTATATTTTCCAACATTGGGCGCAAAAATATCTGACACCTCTATTATGTCCAAGCGGCGAGTTTAAGTAGTCCCGTCAAAGCGAACAAAACACATTTCAGCGCGTGTATTCAATTTGGCAGCATGGCTTCTCGAACGTATAAGGCTGCCTAATTGAGAATGCACGCGCTAAAATGTGTTTTGCTCACACTCGCAATCGTCTTCGCAAGCAAGAGATAATGATGAATGAGACTGATGATCAATTATTAAAATTACTAAACGTGGTCGCAAGCTTTCTTTCTATAGTATTTGTGGAAAGTCTACAACTATATTGTATTACTAACAAGTGTTATAAGTGTTTTTATGATCTGTAGATCATGGATAATTACAGGTTTAGATCAGAATTTCAATAAGCCCCCTTATTTATTGACAGCAGGAACAGAAAAGCATACTTTTTTGCTGTTCATAATTTTCTTAGGAAATTAATAAACAAATTTCTGCTGCTGGCTAAACAGCTTAAACGCCAAATGGTCTCTCCTACGTCACAGCTATTACTAGACTTGAAATAACAAAACGCGGAAACAAACGAAATGACGTTAATCCGACCACTATTCCAAACAAACAAAGTGATAATATTCAATTGTTTTTTTCTCAGTAAAAAAAAAGCAGTCTTAAGATTGTGGCTTGCGTGCTCTTTCGCCTTCTTCACGCCTTAAAAAAAGATTATTTCCATTGGATCGTTAACAGGTTTTTAAATCATTAATTAACAAGAAATGACACATTAAAGTGTACTATTTATATGCTTTTGGACGTTTGACAAGGTATGAAAATTACATAGTAGCGCATCATTCGTTCATGTAATAGATGACTAACTCGCCTACGATCCGAAAAGCGTGCCCCCACAATGTTTTATATTTCCTGGCTACACTACCAGAGAAGCATGACATAAGTCTAAATTAAGAATACGCATTAACAGTTTTACAGTGAGTAATCCAAAAGGGGTAAGTATGGAATTCTGAAACTGACCTCCTGAATCCCCAGATTTTCTCTTGAGGACATAATACCAAAAGGCACCCTATTGTTCGTTCTACAAAGTTGCAATTACAATGTAACTAAAATAGCTATTGGATCTTACGAGGATAAAAGGGCGGGGGATAAGGGAGGTCTTAGGGACTGAGATCTTGATTTTGGAAAAGACAAAACTGCATTTAAAGATTTAAAAAAGGCGATATGGGATTACGCAGGTCCAGGCTCTGTATTCTACTGGGTAAAACAATATCGCATTTAACATGTTATCGTTTAGTCAATGTTACGATACCTCTTATTAACTTAACAGTAGTGGAGGCCGAATTATAAACAATACGATATCACGTCAAAAGCGATATGGTTTTCCCGGTAGAAAAGAGTTCCTGCCTAAAAAGGTGCCAAGTTTGGTTCTTGATTGTTAACTGTCAAAACAAATTTATTGCCACTTTAAGGCCCAGCCACACCGGATGCGTGCGCGTAGACGTGACGTGCGCGTTCGATTTCCACTGCTTTGTATAGTGGCAAGTCGTATGAGAATTCATACTATACACCGCAGTGGAAAGCGAACGCGCACGTCACGTCTACGCGCACGCATCCGGTGTGGCTGGGCCTTTATGCATTATGAGCCCTAACTTGGCAAAACTGCAATGTCGCTCGGCTTTTTCTTCATCGTCCGGCCACACCTCTGTGTGTATACTCCATTTTACTTTAACGACCTAAGGGCCCAAGCACATTAGACCACCAGTCGCCGCCACTTAAACGCGACCACCAGTGGTTCAGTCAGACCACTGCACGCCGCCACCAGTGGCAGCCACTGGTGGCTGGATGGGGCCACAAGTAGTAGCCACTAGTGGCTAGAATACATTGTTCATGTGGTCATGTGTGCGCGCGAATCGAACGACAAAACGCGGCCACAAGTAGCGAGCGCGGTCGACTCCCGCGGCATGTGGCTCGGACGCGGCCACTCAAACGCACGGTGTGCGCCGATGCTATACAAAATGTATGGAGAAACGCGTCCGCAACATGTGGCGGCCACTAGTCGTTCTAATGTGGTCGCCACTAGTGGCTCAATGTGCGGTCGCTCTAATGGGCTTCTCTTACTCGTACAGTGCCATACAAACAAGGACAAAAGATAGAAGCAGGTAGCCAAGTGGGCGGCAAACGATAATCTTCTCAGGACTCGGTCACAATGGTATTTGAAAATAAAAGATTAAGGAGACAACGGTGGGTTTCACTACCCAAGTTACAGGCAAACGATAAACAATAAGTCGCCAGAAGGGAAACAAACGCGTCCGCACCGAACAGATATAAAAGCCGACTGATTACGTGCTCCATTGTGAGTGCGGCTTACTGATGTGCAAGTTGCGGAAAGTTTCCAAAACGTTGGAAAAGTTCTAAGAAATTTCCGGAAACTTTCACTAGAAATATAGGAAATTGAAATATAAGCAACTGAAAGTTTCAATCCCCACGCACAATTGTGAGAAGTTTCCGAAATTTTCCTACTTGAAATATTCCGCAATTTTGTAAAGTTTCGTTTCGCACATCAGTAGTGCGGCTATAGCGGATTCTCATAGAGATCTAGTGAGACATATTTAATTTGGATACAGTTCTAAAAAGAGCGGAAAAACCCTACGTTGAAAGATATCATACTTATTACAGCAATAGTGTTGACAGGGGGTATTCCTGTCTCACTTTATCATGTGACGCATCGGGAGTGAGCATCGCCGCTGGCACCGTGACTCTGGCATGCCGCCTATTAGGTCACTTTCATATTTGTTACACTTAATAGTTATTATTATTACACTCTTGGAGAAATACTATCCATTGAGGTTTTAAAAATTAAAAATCGATGCGAGGCCAAAGGAGTTGATTAATAAAACTTCTCACCCGAAATTTAACCAAAAAATATAGATCAGGAATTTAGGATACAATCTCTGAGGATATCCGCACGAAAGCCAAAGTCACCGGCATAGCCCAATAAAATGCTAGACGTAAGTGGCAGTAGGCTGGGCACATTGCTTGCAGAACAGACTGCCGATGAGGCCAAAAGAGTCTTATGTTCGCATAGTCATGGCTCATATTCCGTTGTGTATAGGACGAACGGTGAAATTACTAGCGTAGAGGTATTTTATCTTACTACTCAGGTTGGCAACGCGTTTTCAATCTTTGAATTGCACTTTTGAAATTGCTTTCTCCACCGATCTTAAAAAGATAAAACAGATAGACGATTTTTATTCAGTAAATAGGCCGCTCTAGTACTTTTACACGTCAAAAATCTAAGCGCTTCCGAAGAGAAGTCGACTACAGAGAAAAAGCGCCGCAAGGAACTCAACAGTCAGCAGTAATTTTTGAATATTATTAAATACTTTGACGACTTACCAATATTCAAACCGCGGATAGATTAGATTAAAGCCTCTTAAAGATTCCGTGGTTTTAATATTGCCTGGCAACGGACATCAAACGAAAAATAAACTGATCTGTTAACTCCATCGAAGTATACGTATAAAACTTAAAAGCGGCCGCAAACTTTAAACTAACAATATGAGCCTCAAATTGTCGTCTGCTCACCATGAAAACCACAAGTACATTAAACTAACACGCAAAACTTTCTTCCGCGAGGAAACTTTGCACAATAAAAGAAAAAACAGGCAAACCACACAATAAAATAAACTATAACAAACTTAATATTGCCGTGTTAAAAAATAAACTAACTTATTCGGGTACTGGAGTTTGTTACACCCAACAGCATAGATAACTTTGTCAATTGAAAAACTAAACAAAAGGGCGCGAACAATCTGTCCGATGGAGCGTTAGCATTTGAAATTGGAACAAAAACGCATCCTTCCTGTTTCCGCATTGGCCGGTTTGCTTCGCGCGCTTTTTTGATGTATAAAATGGCGGGTAATTTGTAGACGCTTCAGTCTCGGGACAAGAGTTGTCCCTTGAGGTTCCATTGCAATTGGAACTTTCTCGAATTTTCGGTGAGTTTCTTTCATTAGTAACAGCGGATTAATTTAGTATCGGCTAAATTACCATAGTATAATCAATCAATAAAAAAATATCGGTGGTTTTCCAAATAATCCCAATGATGTTGACACTATTTGCTCGAGAGATGGCGCTGCTATCACCCAGTTATATAAATGTCATTCTAGTACACCTTCTGTCACTTTCTTATTCACCAAGGCAAAAAGTGACGTCACACAACTTAAAGCGAAATTAAATTGAATCATCGTTTGTGCAACTGTGTAATACAACTGTTGATATAACAAGATTAAGTATAGGGACACATCAAAACGCATTTTTATAATGTTGTATTTTGAATTGTAATAGAAAAAAATGGGTTTTTTATCAAGTCTAAGGAGAAATAATTTGAGAAGATGAAGAAAATCTAAGTATATAATATATAAATTAAATTAAATGGTGTGTTTGTAAGCGCATAAGTATAACTCTTCTCTTAAAAAAGACTGAACGGATTTGGCTATTTTAATTTTATTTTCGTAATCAGGTTATTAGGTATTTTTTGTTGGAAAAATTGCCCAGAAAAAAGGTAGGGCATAGTCTGTGGAGTCAGTAGTTTTTAATAATTAACCATAATAAATGTTTGATCATAAGAGAAATGACGTGACTAACTTCATTGGCTATTTAAATTAGTTCTATTAAGTTGTCGTGTACTGAACGAGTTACGTTTAAAACGGAAAAGTATTCCAATTACACAGAACGTGGCAATTTCCAAATGGCTGTTGTTAGTAATTTCCTCGTTTGCCTTAATTTGGTTTTGATCTAGTATTTAAATGGCTTATTAGTTACGTACACGATTTATAAATTATTCTGGCCTTCGACATTACCCCCCTTACTAATAGGGAATGCAAATAACCGGTTTTAACTGGTTTTAACCGGTTATTTTCATACAAAAACGGTTAATAACCGGTTAAATTGCATTCCTACTTACTAATAAACTTTGAGTAACGGTGGTATAGCTATGCAATGTTTTGTCCTTATCTGTCATTGTGACATTTCGATTTGACAGATAAGGACAAAACATTGTATAGCTATACCACCGTTACTCAACGTTTATTAGTAAGGGGGTATAAATAAATACATTAATATTATAAATTATAAATAATGGGCGGACGACGAGTGCAATATGGTGACGAAAGCACAAGATGGATAAGACTTTTATTAAATTTAGAATACTATTTATATGTGAAAATATATGCAGTTTTTGTTATAAATCAGTAGGTACATATTTTGTATATTTAGAAAGTACTGAAGTATCGCTTTACGAATACGCCACTCTTACGTCTGCTGCATCAAAACTGCAAACCAACTGCGCAGTCCGCTTGCAGTTGGCGTGCTCTACCTAAGCGGACTGCGCAGATGGTTTGCAGTTTTGATACAATTACATCAACTGCATCAGAACTGCCCTCGAACTGCCATTTTGCAGCTGGGTCGCAGTTCAAATGCAGTCCGTCCGTCTTAGAAGTAACATTGTTCTCATTGCTATTTCATCCTCTATCTAAAGACAATAACAGTCAGGTATTTGTTATTGACATTGGCGGTCTGAATAGGAACATATAAATAAACATACAGTATGACCAATTAGAATATTTTCCAGCGGAGTTTTCATAACATCTCCAAGTAAAAAAGTCTATCCCAATTGGGATTGTTCATATTTTTACAATTACTCTAATTCGAAAACCATTTCGAGGAATAGGGTTTTAAAGCCGTTCTGCATAATTAAGTTTTTGAAATATTTATCTATTTCGGATATTTCGACAAAAGTATATTTAACCTTTGTTTGACTTTCGTTTTCGGCTTGAAGCCCCCCTAGGTGTATCTAACGGGTTAGGCGAAAACCGCTTGAAATAGCATGTTTTAATACACTATTACAATCACTTTTTATTATTAGATATCATTTAATTGTTGGTATTTATTAAAAAATGCCAACTCAAATTTAAAATAATCATGTCATCCATAAAATGTCTGCTAAATAAATAAAGAAATTAAAATGGGCCAAATACAGAATGAATGAAATTGGTCTCTAAAAATAACTCATTCTTTCGAATCAGAATGTAAAAACCGTAATTTTTTTTTTTTGGTCTATCCCAATTAAGGTGATGTTTAAAGTGCTGTGTCCGTTCGGATCGCTACCACCATCTTATCCTTTAACCTACCGCCAAGCAGCAGTGTTCACATTGTTGTGTACCGGTGAAATTAGTAGCAATTAGATATTCCATCTTACGCCTCAGGGTTGGCAACGCATTTAAAATGGCAGCCATGAGAATGTCCATGGTCTAATAACATAACCCAATTGCCATCAGGTGGCCTGTGTTTTTTCATAATTTTTCCAAAAGTGTAAAGTTTGAGAACTTCATTTTATTATCTCGAAAAATATAAGTAATTTTCTTTAAATAAGGATTTTTTCAGATTTTTTGTTTCATAAACTTCGGAGATAAGAAGGAACGGTCATTTTTTGTTATTTTTGGCCATAAATCAAAAGGTACGCCATAGAAAATTGAAAAAAAAAATAGTTTTGAAATGTGCAGACTGAGCCCTTTCATATGACACACCGTTTGCTATAATAAAATCAATTTAATTTTTCAACCCCCCATTCTAGACCCCTTTTAAAATATTGAGTTTTTTTTTTTACTAAAAACATATTCGGGCATGCGAGTTATACGACTACTGCCAAATTTCAAGTTGTGAAATACAGACAGACATCATACCGAAGTCTCACCATAACGGTTCCTTTTTTTACCATTTTGTTACGGAACCCTAAAAAGAAGAATCGTTGATTACAGACTAGTAAACAGAATAAAGATTTTATGACTCTGAAGCATCATATGTCTTTATTAGTTCGTGGAACGATGCCATATAAGTATTTAATATCAACCCGTAACGTCATACGATCTTGAATTGTGACACTTTATTGTCTGGCGTGCATTTGTACGATAACATGAGTAATTAGGCATTCGGTGTCGTGTTAGCTACATGGTGGTGAATAGGACGGTACAGGATGGTAAGTCTGACCACCTCTAGCGCGATGATCCAACGGGGTAACAGACCTTAAGAGGGCATTTTTAGGGCTCTGTACCCAAAGGGTAAAAACGGGACCCTATTACTAAGACTCCGCTGTCCGTCTGTCTGTCACCAGGCTGTATCTCATGAACCATGATAGCTAGACAGTTGAGATTTTCACAGATTATGTATTTCTGTTGCCGCTATAACAACAAATACGAAAAACAGAATAAAATAAATATTTAAGTGGGGCTCCCGTACAACAAACGTGTTTTTTTGCCGTTTTTTGCTCGATAATGGTACGGAACCCTTCGTGCGCGAGTTCGACTCGTACTTGACCGGTTTTTAATATTTGGGGAAAATAGATGAATTAAGTTAGTCTTTAAGAGGGCTCTGGCCACCTGATGGTAAGTAGGTCCATGGGTATTTAGGTCAATCAACATTCACCATGGCAATGTCACTGGTGATGTCTCTTGGGTCACTTTAAAAATGACAATTTTTAAACGATGTAAATCCACCACACATTCCTTTTTGTGCCAATTACAAGCCTATTTACGTATAATTTCCTAAACATGTTAATAGTATAATTCATATTAAAGTTTCTAAGAAACTATCACTATGGTCCCCTGGGTAACTATTATTGCTATGGCAATAAGGTCTATGTGTACATATTTTTGCAACTTTGTGCGGATATTTATTTTTAACCTTGACTGTACAGTGCGATAGGTCTTAGAAGGTGCTTCGGGTTAGTACTTGTCTCTCACTCGCTCTCATACGGTCTTATTAAGAGCGAGTGAGAGAGAAGTACAAACCCGACGCAACGTCAACAGACTGTACTATCACAAAAAAATCTTGTAGCGCTATCTTTTTTTTTCCGTCTCAGTCACGAGTTCGTCGACCCACAGGCTACCAAATTGCAAGTTGAAGGACAGACGGACAGACACGTTTTTATCTGTATTTGTTAAGCAAATAGAGTAAATAAAGATATATTGGGTAGTTACGGGAACTAAAAGTACGTTGCCCTGGACTTCCTGTTTTTTTTTATTTCATAATATTGTCAACAAGTTTCGGTAGCAAACAGGTTTTTTTTTAAATAATGTAGCTTTTCTTAAAAACAACATTTGTTTATAAACTACATGTTCGTTCGAGCCTAACCTTGGCCGTACTTCAATGCACTTAAATCTCGTAAAAAAAAAAAACATCGCTCTCTTGGCCCCTGGGACCTAACTTTTACAAGCGAAGGACGAATATTGACTTGTCCATCTCTTTCTCCCATTTTAGTCACGAATTATGAGTAAAAAGGATAGCGCATTCTAAGTTTCGAATTTAGTGCCTAAATAGTAAACAACCATCCTGGTTTTACCTGACAGTTATTACTTGATTTTGGGCTCGTAGGTATTACGCCGCTTTAGGTACCTTGTACCTACAACCTTGGTCAAGTTGTTAAATCGAAACCTGTAAGAACATGCACTTTATACGCACTGGAACACGGAAATGGTATTTCCAACTGTTAAAGTTAAGGAAAAAAACTGTTTTTTATTTAACTATAATGTGTAAAATTATCAGTTGTATGATAAAATCTACAGTAAAATATTAATATTCATCGAAGAAATGTTGACACTGACGTTACACGTGCAAGTCTCCTTCACAGATATTAGATAGTGTTCTGATTAAAACATTCATATGCACATTTTGTAGGTTTTTATACGGTGCCTCACAGAGGGCTTGAAAACAGATAGGTTTTTTTTTCTTCTACTCATCACCATTGAATACTTATTTATTTATCTGAGTATGTTTATCGTTGCCTAGTAGCCCTACCCATAGTACAAGCCTACAGCTTAGTTTAGGACTAGGTCAATTTATTCTTTATACAAACAAGATAAGAGTTTCAAATAAGATGATATCCTTGCTTTTAGGATCTTCATTATATTTAACTAAGAATATAGCTTTAGTATAGCGAAGAAAAATGTAATCTTGCATTTTTTATTCATCAAGTAACCAATTTACGTCCATTAGATTAGATACGACTATTTATTGCTTAATATAAAATTACGTTACAAATTGCACATAAGTACATCATTTTGTGACATGTCATTTAAACAAACAGCAATGCCACTCTATGAGTCTTTAATCTATGGCCAGTAACGCTCGTAGCGCCGTAACGCCTTCGTTATCCGAGTGATAAGTCGGCGCCGTTCGGCTGCGCACGCGACGTTCCACGTTTAAAATTTTATACGTTCGTTATTTTTCAATTTGGAAGTAGCCAGTATTATGTGAGTATATAGTTGTTGTTGTGTTTAATATGAGAGTTAAATTATGCATGTTTTACTAAATATTGTGAACAATGTAATAATATGTAAATTGATATGATTTGTATAGTCAGCTTGTTTGCCTTACGCGTCTTTTGTAAGATACTCGTGCATAGTTTGATAGTCAGATAGTCAGGCTACTTATATTTATCGCCGATGACGCACTCGGTGCGTCCAAATGAAAAACATAAGTCTCGTGACAATGAGTGCACAAATTTTGTGTTAGTCACTAATGTTTGAGATCATATTTTTTACATAAAGTGACGAGTTATTACGGTGATAATAAAAATAAATTGTATGCAAATTAGTTACAAGTATTAACAGTACATCTGTCTTTAATAAAAATTGCGTCGATCCTGCGTTTGCTTAAGTGCTTGCCATATCGGATACGTTCAACAACTTTGTCGAACCACTGGTTCAGAAAGCCAATAATTAATGTGGTCGTAATTGTTTTTTCGTGATTTGATGCTATCATTATGGAAGGTGACTATGGTCACCCAACAAAAGTTGCCTACATGCACGCAGTGCTAACCTTACGGGTAAAAGTTTTTCACGGCGGTTAAAAAAACGTTTAACTGTTCATAAAATAAAGTTCCCTGCCAAACTTGGCCTCATCATTTTAATGCTCTCGACGTAAATTGGCAGTTACATAAGGCCAGACATAAAGACAGACCTTACCCTTACCCTTTAAAATACCGCCAAGCAGCAATAGGACAATCTGTAAAATGACCAGCATGGAGGCAATCTATTCTATGATAATCCTCGGGATTGGCAACGCATATGCATTGTTATGATTGCAGTCTTGATATTGCAAATGTCTATGGTTATCTAATACCGCATACTTACCGCGCCTTCTCTATAACATAAACAAAATTATAAGGGTTTCCTTTTCGCCATTTGTTCACAGAGCCTTGTGATTTTGTTTGCCACTCTATGACTCTATAATCTATGGAAGGTAAGGCTCGTTGCGCAGTAACGCCTTCGTTGTGATAACTTTTCTTAGATACGCACGAGATGTTCCACGTTTGAAATTTATTACGTTTGTTGTTGGCCAGTATTTGGATTTTCCACGTTTGAAATTAAATTATTAACGTTTGTTGTTGGTGGCCAGTATTTTGTGGATATTTCTTTTCTTTTTTATTTGATTATTGTATCTTCTGCCCGCGACTCTTTCAACACGGGAGCAATAGATGTTTTTTTTTTCTTATAAAAAGTAGCCTATGTGTTGTGTGTAATATCAGTGGTGGTAAGACCTTGTGCAAGGGCCGTCCGGATCGCTACCACCATCTTAACCTATCATCGAGTAACTTCACATTGTTGTGTACCGATGTGGGGATAACCGATTAAATTTCTAGCATAATAGCCATTAATAGGCACTTCATCAGGAGTCCTCAGGTTTGGCAACGGATTGCGGTCTAAGGATTGCAGTTTAATATGGTAGTCTTGAGAAACCACACATGTCTATGGGTCCCAGATCACACCATATCATCAGGTGGCCTGTGCAATGGTTTTGCCTTCTCTGGTTCATAAAAAAATATTCTTATTATTTCTCTTCCCTAATAAATATTAACGTGGTCAGTGTTAATAAAGTTTTTGGCCTGGCTTTTCGACGAACGGGCGTAATTTGACACTGCACGTGCTTTGAATTCTGTATCTGCTTCGTCAATTGTTATGACTCAAACCACTGAACGTTATTTGATATGGTTTTCACGGTTGTGCTAGTTTGGGGAAAGATGACGTTTTTTGTTTTGTAATACATATATACAATCACGCCTCTTTCCCGTAGGGGTAGGCAGAGACCACTTCCTTCTACTTGGCACGATCCAGAAAAGTTTCTCTCGCTGCCGCCACACTCATAAGTCTCTTCATAGGTACACGTGCGTCGGTTTAGAGTCTCCTGACCTGGCCCTTTCTTAATACGTCCCTGATCTGATCGTGGTCGTGGGTGATCGTATTTTGTAATGCATTTTTAATAAAACGGGATTAAAAGTGTATTATGTTCTTCCCCAGGGCTCAAGCATACAAGAGTTCATTATATTTGGTGATCGTTTGTAAAAAGCGTAACAAACAGACTAATATACTTGCTTTTTATATTAGTTCGAAGTACGGATCGTAAAATATAATATTTATTAATCAAGATAATTCAAAGTTTGTTATTCGTGATTCATTTTTATTTCTCTGTTTGTTTCCACTGCCTTTGTTTACGTGTTTTTTATACTCGTCACAATTTACTGACGAAGGATAATATTATTAAGAGGCGGTTTTTTGTTGCCAAGTTTATTATGATCACATGACTTATTATTATCTTATTCGTTTTATTATTTCTTAGCTACTAAAAACCTTAGGGAGTGTGTATACAGTGTGTATTTATTATACAGGCAACTAGTGAATGTACTCACAAAGACATTAATTTTAACCTACTTTTTTACCAATGTTACCCAGGGGACAAATTTGTATGAAAATTGTACTTTGTATCCTGGGTCACCATAATTTTTTGCCAAAATGTTATTGTGGTTTGATTCATTAATTTGAACTTGTAGTTACAATTTATTTAGTCATTTAATAAATATGGTTTTCTCTTCTTGTCTTCGATTGTACAGTGACTTAGAATTAACCCGTTAATACATAAATAACAAAAAGTTGATTCACCTTTTTATTAAACCCGCTCATAACCAAGGCATTCATAAAAATACTTCCTAAGATATAACGTAGCCATAAAAGTCATAAATCAAAATTATCAGAATGCACTAAAATGAAAACAAAGCCTCCTTGATTCAAATCTAGATATTTCTAACGTACAAATACCAAGTAAACACTACGTAAACTATACTTTATTGCTAAGCATTAAGACTTATAATTGTTAAAACCTAAAGCTAAAGAATATCTTCACTTACATAAGATACTAGAGGACGCCCGCGACTTCGTACGCGTAGAATTAGTTTCCCGCTACTCCCCCCCACTTCTTCCCCTTGGGGGTCGATTTTCAGAAAATCCTTTCTTAGTGCTCACTTACATCATGAAAGGAACCCATGTACCAAATTTCAAGTTTCTAGGTACAGTAGTTTCGGCTGTGCGTTGATATGTCAGTCAGTCAGTTTAGCCTTTTATATATATAGATTAGACCTTCTTGGAATTTGAAGTCAATAGTTGTGAAGATTTACGCTTCGTTGCTAAAATGCGATTTGTTTTGTCGATGTAAAGTACAATTTTGGATGGAGCTTTAACTTTTGAAAAGTTGAATGCTTCTTACAAGGACATTCATTGTGTCTGTCTGTCCGTTTCTTGGAAATACATTCGAGTAAGTAACAAATAAATATTGAAATATTTGTTCGGTAAATATTTGCAAAATAAAGAATGTGTAAAAAATAATCGTTACTTATGTCTGTCATTTAAATAAATGAATAGTTCTAGCGCTTCTTGGCAACATTTATCACAGCCCAAGCGTCTAATGAACAAAAACTGTGCAGCCACGTAATCCATACGTGCGTACGGCTTAAATTAGCTTTGACACTACTTAGACATTAAGGGCCTGTTTCACAATCGACGAGTAAATTTATGTGCCATTTAAAGTTGGCTCTCTTCATGTCTGTTTATAAGTGTAAGGGCCTGTTTCACAATCGTCAAGTAAAGCATATAATGACACATAAATTTAGCCCTTTCCTTTTCTTGCACTCGAACATGGACAAGGAGAGAGCTAACTTTAACTGGCACATAAATTTACTTGTCGATTGTGAAACAGGCCCTAAGAAAGAGAAAGGGCTAAATTTATCTGTCCAATATGCTTTACTTGTCGATTGTGAAACAGGCGGTAAATGTAATAAAATATCTAATAATAATCATAGATATCTGAACTGGACTCTATTATCAAAGGCTTTAGGTATAAACATAATAGTAGTTCATCTCCGGTCCTTTAGAACTTTCTGTTACCTATTGCAGCTCGGTCGCTAGGGTTGCGTCAATGCGCATTGCTCGATACTTAAAACGCACGCAACTAAACGCGGCGATGGCCCAGCCTGACTAAACCGGCTTGGTGCGTCCTTGAGTTTGCTTGTGGTCGCTCGCGCCGCGTACGGTCGAGGCACGCACACACGCAAGCAAGCGATATACCTTTGTTTGAAGACGATTGTCTATACTGTGCTTGCATGCTCCGTTATATTTCAAATTCAAATTCATTTATTTGATTCAATGGAGACTGTAGTAATGCGTCCGTCTGCCTGTGACATTAGCGTTCAAATGTAATTTAAAGGTACGAAACTAAAAACAAAAGAATTGTTTATTTAGAGCGAGAGATTTGATAATAAAGTGACAGTATGATAGATCACTTATTATGTAAACACTACTGACATCGTGGCAAAGATAAAAAGTGTACTAAGTAAAAGATACGGTTTTTTTTGATAACTGTTTGTTTATCTGTTCTACTTCGTGCTTTGTTTTTTTTGCGCAATAAAAAAAACTGGACAATCTCACACAAATTGACCTAGTCCCAAACTTAGTTCTAGGTTTGTACTGGACAACGCTATAGATAATTATAAAGAGAAACTAGAGGACGCCCGCAACTTCGTACGCGTAGAATTAGTTTCCCGCTACTTCCCCATTTCTTCCCGTTGGGGGTCGATTTTCGGAAAATCCTTTCTTAGTGCTCACTTACATCATGAAAGGAACCCCTGTACCAAGTTTCTAGGTACAGTAGTTTCGGCTGTGCGTTGATATATATAAGTCAGTCAGGTTTGCCTTTCATATACATAGATTAATACTTTTATAGAAAGAAAACATCCAAGACTAAGGACAAAAATTACCGCTCATCATACAAATATGCTACCGGAAATCGAGCCAAAAATTGCTAGCTTAGTAAAAATCTCAAAATAAATTATCTACCACGTTACAGTTACGAGGAAAGTAGTAGGTCACTCTGAAGCGAACTTAAGTACTATGTGACACCGTTATTTTTACTCGCGAGTGTATTATTTACCTAACCGATGCGGCGTTGCGTTAACTAGGCCACGTTTGACATAGTTAGGCGATTCATAGTATATGTTTGCACTATGGCAATTTACTAAAAAAGAACGCAACTTTTGTATACAAAATAATTTGCATGTGATAAATCTGTAAGATACATATTATCAGTTGTTGTAATATTGCCAGTAACTATCAATACTTACCAACTTCTACCTGCTCTAAAAAAAACCGTCCAAGTGCGAGTTGAACTCGCGTGGAGAGGGTTCCATAGACTTTTTTTTTTTAAATATAATTCTTATAGGTTTTCCTGTAATCTACAAGCAATGAACTATATTTTGTATTTTTCAACGTCTTCTTTCATGATTTAAATCAAAACTATTTATTTTACAATAATAACAAAAATATATTTGAGATCCTCATAACGAGCCCTTTCATTAGATATACCTATGACAAAGTAAGGTTTGCAAAACTAGTGACCTTCGAAATTCGATATGTCTGCTTTCAAAATTAGTCATAAATATATTAGTATAGAGACCAAACTCGAAATTTAAAAATTCTGAATTAGGTCACTATTGTTCTGAAGGTGCGATATATTTCCTTCCTTATAACGACTCCATTTCATTGTAATCGCTATAGCTACATTCAATTGTAAAATCATATTTCAATACTAACGGAATTTCCTAACAATCGTTATTTCATTTCCTTCCTCGTAACGCCGCTATCGCGCCGTTTAACGCCGATTCAATTCACATACCTATAAATAGCCATGACGCAAGCGGTCGTGCGCAAGCGCAAGTTAAAAATACACGTGAAACTCTACCTTATTCGTAAAGAGTGAGAGTCTATTTCACTTTGACATGTAATTAAATTTTCAGATCATGTAAGAAAGAACTTTAGCTTTTTAATTGTAAGGTGGAATTTTACATGGAGTTGGCAGCCTATTTAATTTGCTGGCAGGCTTGGATTAGAGATATGGACGTTATGTATGTTGTGATAAGATAGTGATTGCTTTGGAGTTGTTTTTGAAGTCTGACCGACGTAGAAAGGTGCACGTATGCGTTATGTCGACTCATTCGTTAAGTTTCAGCGCGTTTGGACGTTGTATTATAAGTGTGAAGGATTTTTGGTGAGTTTTTTTGAGTTATTACCTACTTCAGTGAGAGGGGAGACAATATTGTAGATTTAGTAAATACTAGCGGCCCGCCAGCGGCTTCGCCCCGCTGCAAATTTCTGACTTTCCCGGTGGATTTTTCTATTATTTTCTTTCATATAAACCTTGTCCTGACAATGACGAACACAACAGAAAAGAAATCAGCCAAATCGGTGCAGCCGTTCTCGAGTTTTGCGCTTAACAACACATTTAGCGATTCATTTTTATTATATAGATATATAGAAGATTAAAGACTAGAGGACGCCCGCGACTTCGTACGCGTAGAATTAGTTTCTTCCCGTTGGGGGTCGATTTTCGGAAAATCCTTTCTTAGTACTCACTTAAATCATGAAAGGAACCCCTGTACCAAATTTCAAGTTTCTAGGTACAGTAGTTTCGGCTGTTCGTTGATATATAAGTCAGTAAGTCAGGTTTGCCTTTTATATATATAGATTGAGATTGAAAAGAGTACCTACACAGGTAAATGTATTCCTTTTAGCAATTGTAATTGGAATAGGCACAGATAATTTGGCTAAATAGTATCTTGTGACTTATTTTGGCTAAATAAGACGCGAGTGACGTAGGTTTTTTTGGCTGTAACTAATTAATTATATAATTTACGACTTACGTGTGACGTGTCAACCGTTGCAGAGGTATTTCTGCTTATTTGTTTATCATGTATTTCTCTGCTTATTTTTCTTCTCTTTTCTATTCCGATTTTAACTTTATATTGTTTGGTTGTCATTGTCACACACCATCAGGGGCACTTTTTATAAAGCTGCTAGTTACAATTTTACAGGTCCAGTGGCTGGTCGTCATTGGTCGAGGTTGTGTCAAATGGAAACTTGTAACCTGTAAATTGTAATTTGTACCTTTATAAAACAGGCCCCAGGTGGCCTATGTGCACTGGCCTTCCGCGTGCCATAAAAAAAAACAATCTAGACGTAAATAATGACACTCGCATTTTTTGAGTCACGTCGCGGACTTGTCATTGTTTATCTTGACATCCTAAATCTGTCCCTTATTATATAGTGTGACCTAAAATACAGAGTTTGCAATGTATAATAGGAAGTTTGAAAACAAGAGCTACTGATTTTTTTTTCCTGGAAACCAACCATATTGTTGTTTTTAGGTTTAAACTTTAAACAAAGATTTTCTGAGACTCGAGAGATATTATTTTACCGGAATCTTTTTAGGTAGGTACCTACGTAGATGATCCAAATGCTATAATTAATCCTTAAAACATACATCCAATACCAGTTATCTGAATAAAAAGGGTATGAATTTTTAAAAAATTTTTTTTCTAAATTCCCGCAGAAACCAGATCAAACGAGTTCAACATAGACAAAGCCGCAGGAAAACCCCGGTATATTATTATTTTGGAATGAACTGACCTATTTGATAGCTCAACCTGTATAATTATCTTAACGATATCGTTTGTATAACGCCGTAACGTCGAGAACATAGCGCCGTTGCGATTAGATAAAATGTAACAATATCATATCACACACGAAAAGGTGCGTCATTCTTATCAACAGCCAAAATAAAAAACCTTTTGGCATTATTTTACGCTGTTCGCTTTTTTCTGTTACATATTTAGGTATGCCCGTGTGGTGCGTTTAGAATGTTGCCACTCCATGTCTTCCCGTGGATTTCGTAAGAGACGACTAAGGGACTAAAGGCCGTGTAGTGCTGTTAGGCGATGGGTTTGCAACCTGTCACTAATACACTGGATAACATCTTAGCCTGGTTGTGCAAATTGTGGTCACAGAATTATCAACAAGTTTTTGGAGTTGTTGGTGAGTCTGTGGCTCTGCCTACCCCACTCTGTGAATGAAGGCGTGAGTTTATTTTATGTGTTATGTGATATTTAGGTACTGCGTATTGCACGCGTCAGTCAGACCTCTTTGCAAATCTTTACATAGTATAAAACAAAGTCGCTTCCCGCCCTCTGTCCCTCTGTATGTACGCTTAGATCTTTCAAACTACGCAACGGATTTTAATGCGGTTTTCATCAATGGATAGAGTGATTCAAGAGGGAGGTTTTTATGTATAATACATTCTGGTTTTATTTACGGATGTTAGAGAAAACTTATATAAATCGAAGCGAAGCGAGGGCGGGTCGCTAGTCGGTAATATGAGAGAACTTACTGACATGAACCTCATTGCAGAGAAGTGCCGCGAGAAACTAGAGATTAAATTGCATTCATGCGTGAGAGGGGAATAGGTCACTTAATGATGCATTAAGTTTATTTAATTACTGCCGCACTCAGAGACGTCAATTTAATTTAATGCTTGATTAAAGTTGCTGTTGTCACTTTCTTTGCTACAGCAATAGGATCAGACAACACGTCACTAAACAAGAATTAAATTTAATTGACGTCTCTGAGTGCGGCAGTTAATTACTTATCTATTCCGACCTCAGTGTAATGTTTTCTCGACTCCTTAGTCGTTTATCGCTTTTCCTTTGTACTGTCAAATTTTCCGAAAAGTACCCTGTCTTTACCCTATGTTGAAGCTATCTACAAAGTTTCGTTAAAGTCGCAAAAGCGGACATTAATAAACAGAGTTTAGAATTTATAATATTAGTATGTGTAATCATTACGTTTCGTTAGTTTAAAGTAGGTTGATTGATTGCCTAAGCACCACACATAGATGTTGCATGTAACGAATAGATAACTTAACTACTGCAGACAGTGATAATGATAAACTATCTGTAATTACTATCTTTATATGTGCCTTATCGAAATGTGTGATTGTTACGTTTTAGGATTAGGGTTCGTTATAATTTATAAACAATATTTTCTAATAGTATTATTAAATTAATGTACACAACACAACTGATATGGCTTACCGATGTACCTGCGCAGATGATGAATTTTTTCACCAATCAGCGTGATCCATGCGTTGCGCGTCTGAATTCTGTGCTATTATTGGTTATTAGTGACGCCACGTTGACGCGCGCCCGCGTGTCATTCAGTCAGCCCTGAGTGAGATGGTAAAAGTAGATGCAATTTAATTTGCACCTTAGAAATATTATGTACAAGTCTGATCGTGGGTTTTAATCGTGCTTTCGGAAATCATCGGAATCGTTGTTCGTGTCTGCGCGAACGAAGATTCAGTACTGCCCACACCTAAATAAATAAATTTCGGTTAGTTAATTTTATCTAAAACATTTTTTTCCTTTAGTATTATCTGATCGGTCGAGCCGTTCACAAATATTGGTCCGGTAATTAATTTATATATAAAATTATAGAACTTTGAAGATTATGATTTTCTAACTGGAAATAATATAGCACGACTCGCGCTTGATTTGTTAGCTTGTTGACAGGAAACGATATGTTTTTGTTATTTTCGATCAGTCTCGTCCAATATTGGTTTTGCCGTCTTCCGGTTCTTGTTTGTCTTTAGATTATATATTAATATCATACTATTTAATATTTGATACGGATTAATGTTTACTTGTTAGCGATCGCGATCGATTTTTTTTATGGAGCACCGGTGCATTATAGGAAATTTGTTAACAGAGTGAATCAACTTTTTGTCATTTTGTAATTTTTGATTTGTTTTTTTTTAAGGTCACTTAAATTCCGAAGCCTAGTCTATACTTTATGTTTTATAATTATAACTGAGTAAATTGTTACTTTATGTGCCATTACAGTGTCAAAATCAAAACAAAATTTTCGCAAAAATTATGTGTGTGTGACCCAGGAGACATTCCACTATTTTCATACAAAATCAAATTGTCGGACAAGTGTGTACAAATGTCTACTGGGTCACTATTGTTACCAAAATATAACACAACTACACACCAGGTTGTAATGATATTTATTTATTATGTATTATATACTAGCTTTTGCCCGCGACTCCATCCGCATAGAAGTCGTTTATCGCTGCTCCCTCGGAATCTGTCTAATTTTCCGGGATAAAAAGTAGCCTATGAACTTCCCCGGGACTCAAGCTATCTCTATACCAAATTTCATCTAAATCGGTTCAGCGGTTTAAGCGTGAAGAGGTAACAGACAGACAGACAGACGGACACACTTTCACATTTATAATATTAGTATGGATAGTATGGATTAGTATGGATTTGATTTGGTACAATAACATGAAGTTAACATATGATCTTATATCTTATGGCTTAAGTTTATTACGGAACTGTCCAGTGACTAAGGTATTCGCGTAACATATTCAGCATTCGATTCTTTAAATAGACCGCGGCTGTAAAATCGATGCCCGCACAGCCTTGGCTCGAACTAGTGGATCATCATGCAAGTTTACATAGTGTAGACAATGTTATAAGTATAGATCCAATGGGTTAATCAACTATTTTGTGTCATAGTAATTATATCCTGTTTTTTTTAAACGACCTCAAAAAAGGAGGAGTTTTTAGGACACTGTTCCATCAAGTAGGTATGTTTTTTGTAACTAGAAATATAATTGGCATTTTTTTTTATGTCGTGTGTAAATCAAACGTAATCTTACCTACGTGTATTAATTAAGTTATGCTTTGAATCTAAAATAACTCCAGCGGTGTACTGCCTTTTTGCCAAATTATGTTTCGTCAAATTTCATTTAGCAATCAACTTTTCGCCAAATTTTTATTTGGCAAATCAATCCTCGGCATAATTTTACTTCGTATTTTTTTCATTTTCGTCGAATTTTATGTGGTAAATAATTGTGTAGCAAATGATTTGCTAGGGCAAATAACATATTGTCAAATTTGTAAATGGATCTTGTATGGATTCCAAGAGCTTATAACATATTTTCAAACGAAACTGCTCCCATAGATAGGTAGGTTAGGGTTCTTTATTTTATGACCCTAAAATCGAAACTGCTCCCAGAGATAGTAGGTTAGGTTTTTTTTTATGGGATACGTAGTTTGGGGAGATAAAAATTTGCTAAATAATTTATGTCGAAACATTAGTAAACCAACTCCAGCGTATAATAGCTTTCGGAAAAAAAAATTAATTTTGTGGTGTTCCCATTCTAACCTATTTCACCGGATATGTTTTATCTCATGTGTACACATGTCAAGTTTGACGCATAGCAATAACACGATGCAGTATTTTTAATGTCTGTGCTAAGACGTGCCAGCCTGTCTTAGCGCCGGTTTTGGCGCCAAGGCTGTTCGAGCATCGATTTTCACCGCTTTTTATATTTAGCCATAGATAACTTTTGTAACTTACACGCATGTCCCGTAAATTTAAATATACTACCTTCCTTCCAAAGAAAGCGGGTAACTGCAATGTAGTAGTCAAACCATTCTAACCTAATAGAGGTGAGGTGAGGTTAGGTTAGGTTAGGTAACCACATTAAAGGAGATTGACAAGTTTTGACCAAATGCTGCCCAGAAGTGAAAACACCTCTAACGAGTTCCTTTATGTTCTATTTATTGGGTCCTTACCTATGAAATGGGCGTTATTTTTACGTGTTTTATTTCGTACGGAATTTATTCATTTCAATTTTAACTTCCAAATTATTTTTAAATTTCATTAATACAGTATGTTACAAAGGTTTTAGATACAAATAATATGGTTCAATTTCTTACATAGTGTTTAAATTAAAGTGTGACCTCAACTCTTTTCATGTGCTGTGAGTTCAAGTGTTTCAATTACGCAAAGTTTTATGAAGCTAACTATTTTTAAGTAATTAAGATATGTATTATATAGCTTAGAAGTGTCCAATATTCCTGACAGAATTTTGCTTGGTTTGCATTTGACGTTACTAAATAATCCGCAAAATTAAATGTATGAAAACCACCGTTTTCATAAAATTCTCCATATAAAACGCCAATTTCATAGGTAAGGACCTAATATTAAAAAAAACACATGTTTTCATAATTGTTTTTTTTTTGACATTTTTATTTTGCCCTTTTGTTTGTCTAAGGTTTTTTTGTGAGCGATGATCAAATGGACCCTTTGAGCACCAACAATACCTAATGTGGGCACAAGTTTTCATGCCCCCAAGGCCACTGATGACCATAAATGTTGATGCACTCATCGACATAAAGCAATCAAGAAGAGTGCTATGTTGATGAACCTTGGAACAATTATTGGCTGTGTGCGCACGTTATATGCCTAATTAGGTTTTTAGGGTGGGCTTGGCACCAAGGCACCTTTTAGAACAAACCTCGATAGAATTATTATCAACGACGATGACGACAATAAGTGAGGAATTTAATATTAAATTGATTTGGTTGATGATTAAGTTCTCACCAAAAAAGTCTTTTTTTTTCTTGAATCCCTGGTTAGATCTTGAAGCGCTTTAATCTATAGTCTAGTGTTAGCCTTAGAAATATTCATTCTGGGCAACACTTGGTCCAACTCCCATACAAAGATGGTCAATGTCCTTTAAAATGTTGATACTATTACTATGCAGTTAGCTTAGCCGCCTTTGGTAGGACGGCAGTATATCCCACTAGTTTTTTTGTAGTTTGTTAATATTTGGGGTCGTTAATATTTAAGTCACCCATTTTTGCTCGAATAAAAACGCTCCATGGGGGGTTTTTTCTTATGTGATAATTATATTCAAAATAATAGGCTTAGCTTAGATGATTTTTTGTCAGCACACCTTTTCATAAAATTCCTATTGTCAATTTTCCAACTTTTCTTCCTCAAATAAAACACACTTACTTAATAATAAAACCGCGTTAGTCACGCTCGATCCAAACGCTCGTTTAAATACTTCAGGTGCTATTCCGGTCGAGTCGAATCGATTTAACGGATCGATTACCGAGACTAATCGACTGCTATGATCCTCTTGCTACTGATAAATAATTCTGGCACGTAGATATTACTGAGAACTCGGTTTGGTGTCGATTTTGAACGGCTATCTTGGAGTTTGGCATGGAATGTGACTTACTTGTTTTAAGCAAACATGTACAGTGCAAAAGGGTTCGAGTAAAGTCGTTTACACTCGCATAAGAGCGTGTGAGAGCGAGTGAGAGAGAAGTACAGACCCGAAGGCCCTTTTAAACAAATAGATGACAGTTGTAACTGTCATTAAATCTCGCACAAGGTTCTATATATATACCGTGGCAATTTTGTTCTAAATCTTTGTTGGGTTATCCTTAGCAATTTCTTTAACAATAACCACGTTTTTAAAATTTACTTAATCTTTTTGTCACCGTTACGAAGGTCTTCAAAAAACGATCCTACTTTTCCACTTTTCACTGCATTTTTTTTTGAAGACCGTCTGGCGTTTCCTTAGGTGTTGCGGTTGTTCATGAATCTTGATGAATTTACATAATGTCTCTCACTCGCTCGTCAATCTCGTGTTTCCAATCAGCTCACATTTTACCCACTACAGGAGAAGAGCTTCTATTCCACAAGCTGTCCAGTCCTTGCGTCATCCAGCTCTTTCCCGATAAGCGAACCAGATAATCTGACCATAGTTCAAAATCAGATGATCTGCCAACTGACCGATTTCCTTGCCTTTCCCTGCCTTGGCCACCGCTGACCGTCTCTCTGACCAGCCAAATCACCTGCTTTATTCCATTTAACACCTTGTTATGAGAATTCGTTTTAATTTAAATAAATACTGGTGACAATCGGAATCCATCTGTCGCCGGTCGCGCCAGTTTCATGACTTAATTATACTCGATACTCGACTTAACCAAAAACTCTAACCAAGCAATTTTAGACTTTACGACAGTCACGTCACTGCGTATTTTTGTGATTCTGCGTGTGTAATTAGCACAAGGCTTGTTTGACAAAAAATCTTTAATATCGGCTTTAATAGACCGAATAAGAGTAGAGACTAATGTCTTTGACCAAAGTGATGACATACTCTTAAAAAAAACCGGACAAGGCGAGTCGGACTCGCTCACCGAGGGTTCCGCACATGACTTTGTCAACTCAATTCAAAATTTGCACCGCCGCCGTTCCTTGCATAAAGTAAAGACCCTGTTTTTTTTGTGATTTAACTAAAAATGTACAGATTTCAGATTTTTTTCCTATACTTGACAGTAAAAGACGGTGTTACTTGCCAAATTTCATAGTTCTAGGTCAATGGGAAATACCCTATACATTTTGATTCCCTCGAGAGTGTCGAAATACACGTTTTTTGCCACATAAACGGCCGTATCTTTTTTTTTACGTAAATTTAGAAGTTTGATTTTTTCACAGCTTCAAGGGACTGTAGATTTGAGTACATGGTTTAAATTTCAATAAAAATAAAATAAGACACTTAATACCAACACAATCATGATATAAACATAAACATAAGGACTCAGATGTATAGCACATATTATGTTATGGATGTGGAGATTAAGACGTCTAAAGTTTATTTCAAAGTTTCTCATTCCAGATTAAGAAATCGAAAATAATGTCAACCCTACAGAAACTTTATATTTTAGAAATTTATCTAGATTTCTGTATTTTCTTATGTAATAAGGCTCTTTTTAGTTTTATTCAAACACGTTTACATATACTTTCTGACTTTAAATCAGACAGTAAAACATATTTGAACCTAAACATTCTGACACTTGTACCAATAATACCCGCCCTATCATTATTCCTGTACTCAATTTGCTCCGCGATCATATGAAGATGCTATAGCCCTATGTCTGCACAGCTGGTATCCAATTGGTTCCAATTCACCGCTTTGTTATCGCGTGTTAACCCAGCCCCGATGTCTCAATTGTCTTGTTGAAGAAACATTGGTAATTTGACTCTACATATCTTTGGCAATTGATTCATCTCCTTCCAAGAAAGGCTATGTAAAAATACAGAGCTCACTTATACTGCCTTTTGGTTTTGGAGGGCAGTATTAAGGTACCTTTGTAGTATAGTTATCTCTAAGTTCAAAAAAGACGTCTCTTTGAAGCCGTACTTTTCTTAAACTGATAGTTCCAATGTTTTCGACAGCAATATATATCGAAGTTCACGCAGGAACTTTCTTATTCCTTCCAAACGTATGAAGCAATTTTGATAATCATTTAAACAAGTTATAGGCAATATAGACGTTTAAATAGTATCGTTAGTTATGAATTATATTTTATCTTTAATCACATGGTTAATATTTTTCTTTCTTTGCCCACAGATCTCGCAAATGCATTAGTGACTGCCCATGGAATTAATCTAAGAAAAATCTAGAATAAGCTCAAAATGTCTCACCACATAGTAACAGTATGCATGTTCTGCCTGCTATGCGCGGCACACACATGCGGCTCACACGTCACACAGGACGTACAAACGTACGACGCGCAAGAGCACGACTACCAACTGGCGCTCGGCTTAGACGAGAAAAGAAAACTAGAGAGCCGAGAGAGATATAACCAGAAACTGTTAAAGATAAGACAAAAGGACAGGCTGAAGAGGCACCTTCAGAAAGAAGTGTCAGATACGTATGTGGAGGAGATCTTTAAGGAGTATGGAAGTGGTGGGAGTATGACGATGAACTTGACGGGTTTCAATAGGATGCTGACGGGGTTGGACTTGCCCAGGTTGATAGACGGCGAGGATGAAAAGTCCGTAGGGTCCTCGTATTTATATGGGACGAAGGGGGAGTCTGAAGATGTAAGTAGTTCTTAACTTTGAGCCGTATTCAATTTATCTTGGTTTTAAGGTCCTGAAATTGCAGTCGAGGACAAGTTTTGAATCACAAAATATATTTCTTGAAAAAAAAAACATTTGCACTGTTAGCTTGATCCCTACTGACTGTTAACAATTTAGCGCCACCTTTTTAGATATTACTACTTTTGGTGGCACATGAGAACTTTGCCTAATTTTTACATTTATGTTTTTGGGGCGATTACCATTACGATAAATAATGCAATAGTTCAATAAGTTCAGCATTATACCATCTGACAGATGTATATGATAAAACCTCATATTTTATCGATTCGCTTAGCGTAGGCTGGAAAACTCATTTAGTACCAACGTTGAAAGTGTCGCCAATTACACATTCATTACCGATGTTTGTTAATAAAGGATTGAAATTCGTAAAATTACTTGTAAACTACCTATTCAGCAACTTGCGTATTAGTAGCTTAGCATTAAAAATCATTCTAACAACTTTCGACCTTTTACCAAATAAAGTTCTAGAACTTATTATGATACCAATTATTTCTTCTTTCAGTGCCTAAACAGCTCTGAGCTGATCACAGCGGTCAACCAAAAAATAAAACCCCCAACACACGAACACTCACAAAATGAGCACTCACAAGACAACGACATACTAATAAGAGAGGACACGCTACGCGCCATGTGTCCCATCCTGCTCTATCAGAAACTAGGAGACCGTTTAGAACAAAAAGGTTGTGTTAAAAACGCTAAAGTAAACAGTATGAAGAGTCTAAGAGCAACGCCAGAAGAGAAAGAAGAAAGAAATATGTTCGCCGTTTGGCTCTATTCGTTTTTAAGTATATTAGCAATTAGCGCTTGTGGCCTGTTAGGAGTAGCAGTAATACCTATTATGCATAAGACGTATTACAATCATATATTGCAGTTCTTGGTCGCGTTAGCAGTTGGTACGCTATGCGGAGATGCCTTGCTACACCTTATGCCGCATGCGATGAGTCCTCATACCCACGATGGCGTGTCAGAGCCTGTTTCACACAACGACGGCATGTGGAAAGGACTAGCAGCTATGATGGGTGTGGTGTTTTTCTATTTCACTGAAAAGGGTCTTACTGTTGTTGTTGAATGGCGCAAGAGGCGCCAAAAGCTGGAAGACGACAAACTCCCCTCAAGGGTTCGCGTATTGAAAGATGATACCACAGGAGGTTGCTCTGGAGGAAGTAAAGCACCAATAACCAACTCCAATTCGAACCCACTCCTGAAAATCTTCAAGAAGGAGGACCAGGGTGACCCAACGACGAAGACATGTAAACATAAATACTCGGAATATCCTTACTGCTATGATGAGATTGACACAGATACCCATGATGATCACCATCTGAGGGATGGTCAGGTACCACCAAGTCCTAAGTCTAAGCGGAATAACACTCTTAGCGTGGTATCTTCGAATGCTTTGAGCCAGGGCAAGGAGGAACCATCAGCTAAGGAATGGCTATTACAGGCGGAGCCGGCGGCGGTTGTGGAAATGAACAATATTAAGCACAAGGAAGATGGGCCTAAAGATCTGAAGGATGGTGATAGCTACACTGTTATACTTAGGTGAGTTTTAGGGTTGAGATATTTTGGAACTTGAAACATGGGTGTCGTTTGTTAATAAACAACGATAGATGGCGTCAGCATACCCTCCGAGTATGAAAAAGTAAGCGATCACTAATTTCGTGTAGTAGTAGTAGTAATCTTAAGTAGGGTCTTGGTGGCATAATTGGTAATGCGCCTGCATTGGCCCGGATTGCCAGAGGAGATGTAGGTTCGAATCCTGCCTAACACCGACGAATTTTTTTCGCTTTAATATATGTATACTTGTTTAATTTAGGTACTTATTAAACCAAACCACGTGACTCTTAACGCCCAATCACAGCTATTTCCTCCAGCTTTGACGTATCATATTGTACGAACTATTTCACATGTTTTTTTTATCTACACTCATATCAGAAGTCCTCTATAATGCGTTCAGAATCCTTAGACAATTAGACTACAGCATAACAAGATACAATTTTACTATGATATGTTTTCTTATCTGTAGCTGTAATGAAAAGTTAAAATTACGATACAACTTTTGATAAAGTAATGTTGTTCAAATTTGGAACATCCTTCAAAACCAACACAATTCAAACAGGGGGCCAATTCTAGTATCAATTAAAAGTCGACTCGGTATATTTTAAGTAAAGTGTCGAACGCCATTTTCATTTCGAATGACATTAGAATAGGGACTTTGTTAGTTAGTCTATGATTTAAAAAAAAACATTCATATTCGTGACACAGGTTAGCTTTGCCGCCATTTGTTTGTTTTGCCGTCTACTGAACGCATCTTAGGGTACTTATAATATGTGTGTAGATAAAGTAATGTATGCAACTGTACATAATTAGACCTTAAAACACTCGTGTGATCTTATTATGAAACTCGCCTTCAGCTCGTTTCATAAAATCACACTCGTATTTTAAGGACCCTCTTTATGTATCAGTTACATAATAGAATTTTTCACAATCGTATTATAATAGAGAGCTTTTTCTGAGTGGCCTAAGTAAGGTACGAGATTAAAAAGCTTGATTATGACACTATTGTGAACAATACTTTTTGTACGAGTTCATTAAAATTAATAATTTAAGTCATTAATAACAGTATATGTATAAGAAAACTAAATATCGTAAGTACTATCACACCACCGGCGTCCGTAATGTTGCAGTACTGTGCTGTGATTGGCTAAATACTGCCCAATCACAAAGCGTTTTTTTTTTTTAATTATGCCCTGGATACTGCATCAAGTTTAAGTAGATTTTTGACAGATGACGGACGCTGCTACGTTCCGAAACGCCATAGATTGGCAATTTTGTTTCGGATCGAGTCTCCTTAAACAAGGACACAAATGAAATACGAAGTTCCATTTTCAATTTTTTTTCGGTTGTCTAGAGCGTATCGAAAAAGTTATTTCGGTTGTTTCGAAAGTAACATAGACTATGCAACGATGAAAAGAGTGACGTTGCAGTATTCTCTGTGAAATCTTAATACACAGATTATAATCGACGAGTACAAAAAATACTATTATATCCCCAATAGGGAGCACTCCAGGGCGCACCACGGCCACTCCCACTCGCACGGGCACGTGCACGCCCCCCCCTCCAGCATGTCCTCGGTCGCGTGGATGGTCATCATGGGCGATGGGCTGCACAACTTCACTGACGGGATGGCTATAGGTGAGTGACTGGTTTGTTTTTAAGTCAGCATGTAGAATGGTCATAGGTTAGTCAGAAAGTAAAGGTGCATTAACCTGCAAAACGGAAACACCTTAAAATCCAGTTTTTGTTTTTTCGTCAATTCGGAATTATGTAGTGTACCAATAAAGAGAGGTTTCATTAATAATAAATTTTCAATTGAATAATCAAATTAACATAGGTTTATAATAATAAATGATAATAATATAAGGACGAAATCTCACACAATTTTCTTGTCCCGAATTAAACTCTAGACGTGTATTAGAATAAAAAGAAGTATTTCGATAAAAAAAATACCTGCCCAATAAATAGCCCTACAGCATTTAATTTAAGTGTCTCTTTTCTTTGAGATCAAGCGACTAAAAACTGTCAAGTCATAGTCATCAAATATATAATTAGAGCTGTCCACTTTCCTTGAGCTAGTGAGGTCAGAGCGAACTGTGACGGAATGCCAACAAACGACCTGGATACGCACAGACCTTGCCAAGGCCAATGTCATGGTACGCGACGAATAACGATCGTATACGAAGATGAATCATTTAATCTATATATATAAAAGGCAAACCTGACTGACTTATATATCAACACACAGCCGAAACTACTGTACCTAGAACCTTGAAATTTGGTACAGGGGTTCCTTTCATGATGTAAGTGAGCACTAAGAAAGGATTTTCCAAAAATCGACCCCCAACGGGAAGAAATGGGGGAGTAGCGGGAAACTAATTCTACGCGTACGAAGTTGCGGGCGTCCTCTAGTATTATATAAGCCCGTACATCAACGCTTTAGTTTGTATATCTTTTTTCGAGCATGTAGGTTACCTGATGGGAAGTAATCACCATCGCCCATAAACACCAGCAACTCAAGAAGAGTTGTCGGTGCGTTGCCGGCCAATTAGGGAAATGTACTTAAGCTCTTTTCTTGAAGGCACCCATGTCATAACTGGTTGGAAATACCGCCGAAGGGAGTTCGTTCCACCGTTTCTCTGTACGAGGCAGTGCCTAGTGAAACGCACGGTGGAAGAACGCCATTCATCAATTATTAATTTATTAATTACTTAGTTCTCGACCAATCAGCAAACATGCCGCCAAAAACATTCTTGGTGTGTCCTTATAAGTGACGTTTTGTGACCCCAAACAAGACCATCTATGGCCATATTAGTGTTGTGAAAATTATTTTGTGTCATGTTTGAAGAATAAAACTATCGAGGTTTATGTTTCTAACCGTGTTCCCACGATTAACAATCTGAAGGAAATGGATCAAGTTCAATATATCGATCGAGTTCATACGCGTTATCGATATTTAGACCCAGATCTCGGAATAGTAAATCATCTGGACTGGATCTTTTCGAAAATACCTCGTTTGTGTGTTTTTACGCCACAAAATTATGTTTCTAACACTGTCAGATTTGTACGGTAATACCTGTTATTTTCTCCTTTTATATACAGAAGATTATGTGAGCATGTAAGACCAACGGCTTCCGTTGCACAATGGTCGCGTAACTACAACAATGGCGGGTTAAGTCATTCGCTACGTTATGTGATTGGTCAAGGGCATGGTTTATGACTTATGACACTATAAAGTTATGATTTGTGGCTTTATAATACGATAGCCGTGGCTTATTTATGTCCTGCGTTTGAGCTGACTTATCTTTAGTAGGTGGTTTGTTATTTTTCTCAATCATGCAATGAAATGTCGGCGTTATTATAGTTATTTTAGGCTTCAAAGTATTACGTTTCGGGCGGGACAACTCGAGAGAACTGTAAATGAATTTCATACATAATTGAAGGCCTAGGCCGGGTAGTATTTTTTATTTTAATTTTAATGTAAATTGCACAGTCTTGAGATTGCTATCGTAAGATTGCACAGTCTTGAGTTTGCCATCGTAAGATGATGATGATGATGGATGATTTTTTATTTCATTGCATATGTTTGAAAAAAGCACATACGTACCTCGCCGTGAAAAGGGGTTGCCAGCCTCGTAACTATCCGGCCTCGCTTTGCTCGCATTCTATATCGCTCGGCCTGCAACCCCCTACTTTCCGGCCTCTGTAGTAATGTACAATTTTAGCCCTCGATGGTGGCAAAAAAGTGTACGGCCGGTCTGATGGTAAGCGGTTACCGTAACATATGGACGCCTGCAATACCAGAAGTATCGCATGCGCGTTGCCAATCTTTAAAAATCTATTTACTCCTGAAGAACAGAATTGTGGTTGTCTATCGGTTAGAAGGGCGACAGTTTTTGTAACACGCTTATGTTATCAATAATTGTATGTAACTCAGGATGTTAATAATGGTAGGAAGTCGATTTTATCCTTTTTTATACTCCATTTCTTTTAATATTCAACACATATAAATGCCACGTTAGACATATTTACTTATGTGCTTTAATGTTTTTAATATCGACAACAATATAAACAACTTATTAAAATTTTCTGTGTCAATAGTCGCCCAGTGGACATGGTTGTACAATAATTTTGTATGAAAATAGTGGTTTGTCTCCTGGGTCACGCGGATTTTTCGCAAAATATTACTCTTGATTTGGATTATTTTGCACTTGTAGTAACGTCTAGTAATAAAAAAATATAATTTACTCCTGGTTTCAGTTGTATATTAACTTAAAAAATATACGGATTGACTTGAAAACCTCCTCGTTTTTTTGAAGTCGGTTGATAATAAGACACTTTTGAGGAAACAACAAAGTTAATTCAGTTCGAACTGTTTAATTATTTTTTGAAGCGAGTTATCCGAGTGGTACTGATTTGAAATGCATTATCTACCTATATATATATGTATAAAAAGCAATTGCCTTGCGCTAGTCTCACAAAAACTCGAGAATGGCTCGACCGATTTGTATGAAGAAAATTTCATTGTGCTCGTAATTGTCAGGACAAGGTTGTATTAAAAAAAAACAACCGGGCATGAACCGCTAGTATGAAATGTTTTAACTTTCTAGCGTTTTATTATAGGTATAGATGTGTGTACAATCGGCAAAATGTAACCCTGACCCATCATAGAACTGTGTCACAATGACTTTTTTTGTTTGACTATTTTCACGGAAGACAGACAAGCTGCTCGCGTAGGTATAGCATTTAAGATAGAAATACTGACAAGTTGACAAACCGACCAAATCACATATCACCTTTAGCATAAAAAGTTTATGTCATTGAGTGCCTACCTTATTAAGGCGGTTTTTCATGAGGAATTATCACCGGTTAAAGGTTGTTTTCATCTTTTCTCAAGCACATGTAACAATTCGAAAACACACATAAACACAAACAACACACAATAAAATAGTTAAAGCAATGATTCAGTCCATTGTTTGGTCTGTTCCCACTAGTTCTATTGTCAGTACCATATAGTTCAAGCTAATGGTTAATGTAATAGAACTAGTGAGAACAGACCCGTTGTTTGTCACCAGTTCTGGTGAAACAAAATCGGCGTTGAAAAACCGTAAACGCGGAGTGAGATAGAAAGTAAAGATGCCGTCTTATTTATTTGTATTTCTTTCCGCCATCAAAATAATTCCTTATTTTCTTTTTCAGGAGCCGCTTTTGCTTCCAACATCGCCGGTGGATTCTCCACGGCCATCGCCGTGTTGTGTCACGAACTGCCGCATGAATTGGGTAAGGATATCGCCTTCTTTCCAGCTTAGTTCACCCGCTGCCCAATCAGGATCCCGTCTTATTTCTGTTTTCACCAACTCTTAAGGAAGTCCTAATCGCTTCTTCATCATTCACTTAAGGGCTTTGCTGCTGTGATGCCCTTGTCGGCGGAGTAATTTTCATCCTTCCCTATTCTAAGCCTTCTTTTTAACACACTGATAGTGCTAACTTTCAGAAGTCTGAACTCTTAAGCGCGAAATAGACTGGCACTGAAAATTGCAGATTGATGTTAGAGAAAGACAGCAGTCAACTTCTGCAATTTTATTGCTAGTCTAAACCTTGCTTTAAATAGCCCAAAGGTTTTTCATAAAAATTACCTGAGCCAATCCGTCCATTCATTCCGAAGCCCACAAACAGAAGGCAAACATAAATAATACCCAATTTTTTTTTGCTCACGTGGTTAACCTTTTCGCCTCCATTGACTTGATATAAGAGTCGTCCTCACACGCCAATGACAGCTTAAAACCACAGCTAATTTCAACCTTACGTCGCAATTACTCTGGTCTATTTTGCACTGTATCTGTGACAACCAAAAGCGTCGATGGCGTGGTAGGCACGACAGTACACGGGTGTTTTTGGCGTTCAAAGGGTTAAAATTATTTCTATTTACCAAACTAAAACTAACCAATTCGGACGAACCGTTTTATTATGCACGGAAACATTTGTACGCGAGTTATTGAATTTCATTTATTTATAGTTATGTACTCATAGCTGCGGGAATCCTAGTTTGGCACTAGATCGATGTGTTAAGTCTCCTGGATATTATTATCTCATAAATGTTTTAGCCACGACGTTGCCAAATTAGTCATTCCGATATGGAATATGGAAACGGACGGCTGACGAGATTGGTGTGAATTTGAGGAGGCCGGTATTCTGCCTTTTGGCCGAAATATGTTTGGCAAGATGTATCGCTTCCCAACCCGCTTTTTTTTCTGTAACTGTAAATATTTCAGGATTTATTTCAGTACCATCATCGTGTAGATCCCTAGGTTAGGTTAGGTTAGTTTTAATAAAAATCTTTAAGTATCTACAGTTATTAAAAAAGGTTGGAAAACGATACATTTTGCCTAACATATTTCGGCCAAAAGGCAGAGACCCGAGGAGGCCTACCGCGGTACCATTACATATACGGTACATAGCCATTTTAGAGACAATAACACGTTCCTTTTTAAACTTCTGTATGAAATATCTTTACTAATGGTGCTAATAGTCATGAGCACATTCGCTAGATTTCTCGCCGAAATAAGCGTTTGTTGTTCATTTCGGTCAACCAATCAGAAGGCTCATTTAGATGAGCATTCTAGCGAATGCTCAAGTCTATCGGCAATTTAAGGAACGACCCTTATTAACTGACTCTTGAGTGCGTTAGCCAAGATCAGTTTAGAGTAGAGAGAGTTGCTATGCTTCATCCTAGTTCATTAAACGAAAACAAAAGAGTGGACACATCACGTGCCCTCGCCTGTCTCGATTGCTCGGCTGTTAGCGCACTAGCATATATGTTTATTTGTTTTTATTTGAGACATCAACAGCATTACAGGGTATTGTGAACTATAAATAGGCACTATAAATAAAGCCACAGATGACCGCAACAATACAAAACATATGGAACAATGTTGATGTGAGAAATAACAATAAAAAGCAAGAATTAACTCTAGAATAGAAACAATATTACAATTTCATAGTATGTAAGCGTACTAGCGTATACGTGTGTGTCTGTGTGTATGCGTTTTTGTGTGTGAGAGTGTGTTTGGTTATCTATTGTTTGCCCGAAATTCATATGCTATATTTGCCATATTTTTTTTCTGAAACCGTTAACTATTCAGAATTGTTATAAAACTAACCTAACCAAACCTATTGGGTTCTATACGATGGCATGTAAAAATTACCTAAAAGGTTTACGGTTTCAGAAAAAATGCCTTTATAGCAAATTAATATTATGGCAAGTGATACAAAGAGATTTGTCAAGATTGTGGGCTCTACTTTGAAATCCGTAATTCGAACTTCGTATATTGCTATCCCTTTTGCTCTCGACGCGTCACTAATTTGCAAGAAAGTGACGGGGCGATCCGAAGTTTACTGATTTCAAAGTAGAGCCTCGTATCAGGTGGAAAGAAGTGGTCTCTGCCTACGCCTCTAGGAAACATTCGTGATTTAATGTATGTACGGTCACGAGCGTTAATTGGGACCCATTTCAAGAAAAATATCCTTGAAGTCGTCAATGTCATTAGAGATGTCAAGTCATTTGTAACTTTTAGGAAACTCAACCTTGTTGTTGTAGAATGTCAGATTGACTTTGGACCTAAGATGGGTACCAAATTAAATCTCGTGACTGTATGATACAATTCGGGTAAACGAAGTGAAACGGAGTGTGTTTATATACTTCATGTCTCGACGACGTGTGTAAGCGACTCCCCTAACAGCCCCAACTCTCCAGGTGACTTCGCCGTCCTGCTGAAGGCTGGTATGTCTGTGAAGCGCGCCGTGTGCTACAACGTGCTCTCGTCGGCGCTGTGCCTCGGCGGCATGGTGTGCGGCGTGCTGGCGGGCCACGCGCCCAACGCCACGCGCTGGCTGTTCGCCGTCGCCGCTGGCATGTTCCTCTACATCGCGCTCGTCGACATGGTGAGAATGATGCTGTATCTTCGATGTACAGTCCAAAACACTAATATTTTTACACCATTAACACTACATAATTTCGAATGCAATGTTTTAATAGAAGACTTTATTTTTTGATATCGCTTATAAATCAAACCGTACCTAACATACGTAGAGCAATTATACTATACATTTACCCCCTGACTAATAAACGTTGAGTAACGGTGGTATAGCTAAACCATACTTAGTCCTTATCTGTCAAATTCAAATGTCAGAATGACAGATAAGGACAAAGCATGGTTTAACTACACCACTGTTACTCAACGTTTATTAGTAATGGGGTTAATCTAAAATAGCTTTCGGAAAACATTAAATTCGGAAAATGAATTTTCGAAGAAAAAAAAAACCGAATTTTAGGGTGTTCCCATCAAATACTTAGACTCTTTTATCTGTAGCAAAAAAGCGTATTTATTCTTGACGGGGGTACGTATATGTTTATGGCTTCAACTGTACCTTATTAAAAAAAACCGAACTATCTCACACAAATTGAGCTGTTTCCAAACTAAGCTCTAAACTTTAACATAGACAATCAAGACTCAGGATACATCATCACGCACATTTCACAATTATTTTCCCTTGCAACGGATCAAACCTGTGACTGGTAGCTTGGTTTTTATAGATAGAACTTTTTTTAAAATATTCATAGTTTTTAGATAAACGCAAATTCGGACAAACGATGCATTAGGACAAATTACCATTAGAGATTCCAATATTTACGTTATATTTATTTCCAGATGCCTGAACTCAGCACATCACACAGCAAAGAAGGCACGCTGTGCCAGTGCTTACTCCAACTTATGGGGCTCGCAACTGGCATAGGAATCATGCTTGTGATCGCTCTGTACGAGGAACACTTGATGACTCTGTTCGGATGAAGTTTATCAGTGAAGTGTGGTGTTATTTAAACACTCAAGTGTTGAAACAGTGCTACTATATATAAGTGATATAGAACCCGGCTGCGTATTTGACAACTGGCAGAAAGTGATCTGAAAAACCCGACAACTGAAATGCTGTGTGAATTTGATTCTTCGCTGAGGTATGTTAGCTGTATTTCCTGTTGTATAAAAACTAGTTTTTTTTAGTGAGGTTAAGCACCAGTATCCATAAAGTGGGGCAAAAAATAAACATAAACTCACGCCTTCATTCCCAGAGTGGGGTAGGCAGAGCCACAGACTCACCAACAACTCCAAAAACTTGTTGATAATTCTGTGACCACATTTTGAACAACCAGGCTAAGATGTTATCCAGTGTATTAGTGACAGGTTGCAAACCCATCGCCTAACAGCACTACACAGTCCCTTAGTCGTCTCTTACGACATCCACGGGAAGACATGGAGTGGCAACATTCTAAACCCGGCAATAGTTTGGGAAAATTCACATGTTCAGAGTAAAATTGGCCACCATTGTCAAAGTTTTACCCAAAACATTGCTGTCTTGAGGTTGCCATTTGAGAATATTGTAATTCTACCTGTCATCTTGTCAAACTTAATTTTTCCTAGCTGTTATGGTAAAAATTCGAGATTTTCCAACCCTTAATTTGCCAAACATAAATAATGACATGAATTCAGTCCTTTGATTTCGAAAAAGTTAAATTAAACAACAATGAACAAAAGTGGACATTATGTCCAACCTGACATATACAGACAAATTAAGAGTTGTAACCAGCAGAGTCCTTTATTTTACTGTTTCGATAACCTTTAATGGATACTGGTTCTAAACATTATCCTACTATTTCAGGTTATGCTTCTCCATTTGGAAACTGTACATTCTAAGGTATAACCATATTACAGTCGGGTTATGACAACAGTGCATTGATCATAGGATTATTCCTAAAATTTGATCCCAAGGATAAATCGAATTTAGTGAGGTATGAGCATTCTATAAATTAATAAACAAATAGGTCTTTTTCTACATGATGCATAATGAAAGAGATAGGCAAAAATGTGTAATTGTCACATTGGACCATATATTCTATGCTCATACCACACATAAGCTAAATTATCATAATCAATTATAATATGAAATTGTGATGTACTTAGTTATCTTATAAATTTGTTAAAGCTCAAACTCGAATACTTAAAAAAAAAACACTTGCATTTTGTAAAATGATAAATGTGCTTAAGGTTTTGCATTTGTGTTTGAAAATGTCTCACAAATAAATAAAATTTTCTCGAATATGCTTGGCTACACGCACGACCTCTTCCCGGCCGTGTGACAATCCATTACTGGCCGCTTTTTATCTGCCTGAAACGTGCATGTTTGAGAAACTACTAGCATTATCCCTTGGCTGGTAGAAGTGGTTGCTGAACTTGTACAACTCATACTCGTCCAGCAACCGCTTGCTTCCCAGCCTGTACAATAATATACTATTGTTATATATAGACCTAAATTCAGATAAAACTCTGTTGTAGTTATATTACAACATACATAACACCAACATTAATAACTTTTCCAACATTGGGCGCAAACATATCTGACACCTCGTATTGAAATAAAGGCGTCTAACTGCATAGTATTAGTATAAGCATTTTAAATCTAATGTGGTTACCAATAGAGTATAAAATGCTTCGACTAACAACATTGCAGTTAGCCTCTTTGGTATTACGGCAACTGGGATTCCAGTTTTACTATAGACATTAGAATGTTTCAGATATAGTTAAGCCTGATGTTGGTTAAGATATTAATGTTAGCGAATGTACAGTCAAGAAAATCGAAAGACGTACCTTTTTCGCTCTTGTGACAGTGTAAATAAGACATAGAGGGTCCGTTCTTCAGTTTCCCTTACTGTACATGTGTGCGAATTGTAGCGGCATTAAAAAATGTTGAACTACTCATACAAACTGAGATTCATACAAGAACTAAAGTAACTTCGTACTTATTTAGTATATAAAATATTGTAAATAAATTAAATAAACTAAAAGTGAAACTTTTGTAATTTAATTCTAAATGTGAAACGGCCAATTTTGTAAAGCTATTTTAAATTTATTACCCTTAAAATGGCAACACTGGTTAACTTATTTATTGATGGCAAATGACGCTTATTTTTACCATCACAAAGTTTAATTCAACAATAATAAATAAAAATCAGGAGACACTTAAACAAATTCACCTAGTCTCAAACTAAGGTCTAGACTTTTACAAAAATACTTGTATTTTAACAGAAATTTGTAGATATATTCCGCCGCAGCACAGTGCTAACACCTATCGGTTTTTTTAGGAAACTTAGGTTGTGTTTTGAAAGCAACAAATTTAATCGATGCACTAATGCAAAGACGCAAAACTCCTTATACTCAGCCTAATTGAGTTATACTTTCTTAAGACCCCTACGTTTAGCTACTAATGACATCCTGTCAGTTTTTACTGTCAATAATTCTGCTTACTGTATTGAATACTGTTTAACATAATTTTGAAATATCATCAGCTTAATATTCAATGCAATGATAGTAAAACTTCCCTAAGCCCTCACTAACTATGAGTATGCAGGTTGATTTTCTAGAATATCTGATTCAAGGAGTACATTGACAGTTATCATGTTATCAAGCAAAACTAATGACGAACGTTGACACTGTCAATTTAATGCTGGCTGTATGATAATCAACATGCCTTGCCTATTTGCTTATGTTCACCTAATGTTTATATATTTGACGGCAAATGGACATGGTCCAATCATAGTCAACCAAATGGAATGACGCCACTCACGACGTCAGTCCAATGGCTTTCATTTCACGGTCGAGGAATCCATTGGATGTTAGCTCGTCCATTAGGCATCGGCACTGTGGCGTTTAATCGTTGATTTGCAGCTCTAAGTGTTACTATGAAGCTCTATTTTCGAAGCTTCAAATACCCCATCCTTTTTAATCGCTATACAATGACTAAATCGGAAGAAAGGAATTGATATCGCAAATTCAACAAAGTAGGACCTTACTGTTACCGATGATGCTATCGCTTTATATGTTGCACAAACATAACACAACTTTTTCTTGTACCTCGTTGCTATGGTGATGTCTCTTGGGTCACACTTTTAAACGATGATAATTAAAAAATATATATCCACACGCTTTAGTTTTTGTGGCAATTACAAGCCCATTCTTTTATGGGTTTTCTCCTTTGCATGTTGTAATATATTATGCTATATTATAACCTTTATATTTTAACTATCACTGTTGTCTCCCGGCTAACGGGACAAAATAACAACAACAAAAAGTCTGATTGACCTTATTACAAGTTAATTTCTGCTAAAACTTAGTTCATATTCCTTGAACAGAGTTGTGACTTCGTTCCTAAATAAATTTAAGTTGTTATTTACATGCGCATATCAAAAAAATGCAAGAAATGAAAAAAAAACTGTCCGAAACTTGTAAGTTTAGTTTCTACATGTTTGTGTTTGTGTACATTACTATTAAATTGAAATCTTTACGTATTGATACGTAAATGCAATTTCAGTTTTGATTACCGATAAGTATTAGTTTTCGAGTGATTATAAATATAATGTCAAAAAAAAAACTAAACTGCAAACGCATTAAAATTATTCGTCAACAATTTCACAATTTTCTTATAAAACGCGTCCCAAAAATTCCATGATTTGGTTAAAATTAGCAATTTACTTCGAATATTAATTAAATCCTTTACTTAAGCGAATAGTTGTTTAAAGTTAATTTTTAAGTGATTTAAGTTTGCAATCATGTTAAGTGTCGGTGCTGCGACTCTCGATATTATTGTCAATATTTATTGTGTAATTGTCTATCTGGTTCCTAAAAACTTTCAGCGTATTTATAAGTAATGTAAATATTGTGTAACGGTGTACATAACCTACCATTTATCAAATTACAGTTAACTTATGTGATTGTGCCAAAAAACCCCATCACACTGCTTTTTTCCTTATAAAGGATCGACTGTACTGAAGTTGCCCTCCGTCCATCAGGATCCATTAAAGGGTCAAGTAGACTTTTTGTACATTCAAATCCATTAATAGAGTAGAGTGGGCTTTAATCTACACTTGCATTTAGAGTTGTTTACACTTCGATCCATCAATGGTTCTTAGTACACTACTATGTATATGACTATCCAACAATGGATTTTACTAAACTTTTAATACACGTGGATCCATCAATTGATGGATGCCTGTATATAAAAAGTTAATTAGAATCCATTCATGGATCTTTGTAGACTTCATAGTATATTTAAATCCATTGATGGATCCCAGCATATTAAAAAGTGTAAACGACTCCAAATGGATTTAAGTGTACATTAAAGCCCACTCTACTCCATTAATGGCTTTGAATGTACAAAAAGTCCACATGACCCCTTTAATGGATCCTAGTGGACGCAGGGTGAAATTGGGTTAATTGAGCTGCGTTAAAATCGCAATAACTAATTACATGATGTTCTTTCAACGGCGTGACTCAGTAGACACGTCACTGCGTAATTGTTGCTTCAGACTATTCATTTCAGACTTTTATGGCAAGAAAAAAACAAATGAGTATACAGGCCACCTGATGGTAGGTGGTATCTAAAGCCCATAGACATTTGCATTGCATTTACAAAACTATTATCCTAATGCCCCTTACTTATAAACAGACATAGAAATCCAGGGGGCAAAAGTTTATGACAGGTAGGGAGTTCCTATTATAGCGATAAACTTAACTACCGATGCTTGTCCTATATACTTGTGATCACTCCAAGTTTTGTTTGTAAAAATATTTTCTTCTTTTTTTTAAAAAGAAATTTTGCCATTGTTAAAATAAACACTCAGAATTGGTTCCAAATTTTCGGGCGTTAAATTCGCGCGCCTCCTTAGCTGATAAATCCATTTCAGGTGGCTAAATGACTTTTCAATTTCTGTGGACGTAATAGGGGCATAACTTTTTTTAAAATATACTGTGTGAACTTCATAACAGTCTTCAGAACAATACTTACAAAAAATACATACAATGCTGGGGGCGATCACTAGTATATGGAAAAAGCATCGATAATTCAGTTTATCTATATAGGAACTCTCTACGCGTCATAAAATTTTGCCCCTTGGATTCCTATGTCTGGTAATAACCGTGGAATAACCTTGGAGTAGCTACGCCATGTTTTGTCCTTATCCGCTGAATTCAAATGTCACAACGACAGGTAAGGGCAAAACATGGCATAGCTACTCCAAGGTCATTCCACGTTTATAAGTAGGGGCATTAGACTGCAAATGCGTTGCCAACCCTGAGCACTAAGATGGAATGCCTCTACGCTAGTAATGTCACCGGTTATGTTATCCCCACACCGGAACACAATGCGAACAATCTAGCTTAAAGCTAAAAAAATAACCGGTTGGTCGATCCTTAATCGTCAATAATATTGAAGCTAGGCTTTGGTAAAAATTGACAGTGTGCAAAGTGAATGGTAGGTATTGTATGGCGGATATTGTCAATAATATTGATGTACTGTCAGTGTAAGGTTCGCCCCGCTGTGTGATAACTGAGGACTTGATGAATATTATATTGTATTATAATAATGGTTATTCGTATCTATATTGTGTTTTATTTCCGCTTATAAGATCCCTTAATTCATACAATGCCATCTAGTAATATTAATTAATTAATTCAAACAGAGTAATGGTAATACACTCCGTATAGAAGAGCTCATTATTTGCAGCAATACAAGTCGTGTAGAACCCTGAAAAGAGCCTTTTCAATAAAAAAACGCTTGTCTGGAAAGTCGGTTTACGGACGATAATTTTACGTGATAACGCTCGGCTCAAGCGGAACGTGACAATAAGTCATGCTTTATCGTGCGTGCACCCGGCGTTCATTGATTTATAAGACGGTATCACGTCAAAAACTCCATTTGTATAGGTACTTCTAAATGTAAACACAAACCACGTGATATAGTTCGTCAGCAATAGACTCAAAGGACCTAGCCAAGATGCATTACGCTAACTAGCGTTTCTATTCGTTTCGTTTACCAATCACGTGACACTTCCACCCGTATTCACAAACGTCACTATGAGGTCTCACAGTGCTCACGAACGCACAGGGTGGTTCAAATCGTCTCGTAAAAAAAAGGTCGGTCAAAAAGGACCAATCACAAAGCTGTATTGAACGCAGTGCGTTTACTCAGTGAAGGATCCCTTCAGCATCGTTTGTGAATACGGGTGTTCATATCACACACACTGATGCGTTATAGCTCGACAACGCAGTTTTGATTGGCTATAGACAGGGTTGCACACGTAAATAATGTCCAAAATCGCTAGACATTATTGGGGCTCATGTGGAGCCCCTAATCATGCGCAGACGCAGCCGCAGCTCGACGGTTGTTTTCTCTATCTTTTGAACGCCACAGACGGCTCGGGTCGTCAACTGAACCGTGCCAATCGTCGTCAATCATGCCTTCGACGGGCGAGGACTCTTTAGGTAACCGAATTCTGAACGATTTACTATAGTCCGTTCGCGTTAAGAATGCAGTGAATCATCAGTGCAACTGAAGGGTAAATGTGTATTCGCAGTGGAGTAAAAATTCAAACAAATTATATTTAAAAAGATTAAATTAATGGATAAAAATAAACCTAATTTTGAGCGACCTGATTGGTTAGGGGGCGTGGTTAGGCCAGCGGACAACAATGATTTACTGCATTCTTAACGCGGACGGAGTATAGTTGGAAATTAAAACGCGTAATAAATACATACAAAGATTTATTACATAATTAGATATATACAGATTGTAATTGTCTAGGGCGTGACTCGTTTGGGGTCCCGCGGGAACATGCTGGTCTTCCGGATGTTGTCGAGGCCTAAGTACAGCATCACGACGCGTTCCATGCCGATCCCGCCACCTAGGAACAAAAAATATCTATGAAAATTGCACAGAACAGAAAAAAAGGTAGAAGTGTCAAGTGGGCGTGTAACGTGTGTGCCATAGTTATGCGGAGTTCCGCGCAACCTACCATACTTTTGCCGCGATCGCTTATTTCGATATTTCGATATTTCTAAAATAGGAAATAAATCCAAAGACTTATTGTGCTATTTTGGAATGTAAAAACGATAGCCGCACCAAAAACATTTTCCATGGTGGCGTGTTGTTTTTATGATAGTTTGGCGACAACAGGTCTGATACTAAGCGATCATGCCACTTCCACTGTTTTTTCTATTCCGTGGAAAATTGTGATTGATTCTGAAGTGAAGAATTATTCAGACTTCAGACGACGCGCTGGCCTAGTTGGTAGTGACGCTGCCTACGAAGCTCGTCCTGGGTTCAAATCCCGGTAAGGGCAGATATTTGTGTGATGAGCGCGAATATTTGTTCCTGAGTCATGGATGTTTTCTATGTATTTAAGTATATATTTATCTACATAAGTATATCGTTGTCTAGTCCCCATAGTACAAGCCTAGAGCTTAGTTTGGGTTGTTTGAGCTAGGTCAATTGGTATGACATTGTCCATTTTTTTTATTTTATTTTTTTATTTTACCGGCCGCTGAGTTCCGCCATCGAACTACTCGTCATAGAGCCAGGTTCCTTCAACATCACCTTGAGGAATGGCGTTCTTCCACCGTGCGTTTCACTCGGCACTTTTTGCCTCGTACAATGAAACTGGAACGAACTCCCTTCGGCGGTATTTCCAACCAGTTATGAAATGGTGCCTTCAAGAAAAGAGCTTTCCCTAATCGGCCGGCAACGCACCGACAACTCTTCTTGAGTTATACAAGATACAAGCCGATGCATCTACTTGTAGCTTCAGGCCTAAATGCAATTGCCGGGCCTGGCCAACATACATAACAGTAATAAAACCACAATCCTTTTTGTATCGCCGTATTCGGATAAAATAATATTATCAATACTTACCAGCGTGCGGAGGACAGCCTAATCGGAAGGACTCAATATACGCAGCAATCTTGGTGATATCTGAAATAAATAGTTTTTTTTATCAGAAGTACGAATAAACGCCGTATATTTTTTTTTACCCGACAAAATCATGCATGACGCCCACAGTCTTTCACTCGCAGCAAAATCGAGTTTTGCCCTCTGTCTTCCACTCGCAGCAAAATCAAGTTTTGCCCACCGTCTTTCAGTCGCAGCAGAATGGACTTTTGCCTACTGTCTTTCACTTCCAGCAAAATCTAGTTTTACCAACTCTTTTTCAGTTTTGCCACTGTCTTCCACTCGCAGCAAAATCGAGTTATGCCAGCTCTCTTTCACTCGCAGTAAAATCGAGTTTTGCCCACTGTCATTCACTCACAGCAAAATCTACTCTTGCCAACTCTCACTCGCAACAAAATCGAGCTTTGCCCACTATCTTTCACTCGCAGCAAAATCGAGCTTTGCCCACTGTCTTTCACTCGCAGTAAAATCGAGTTTTGCCCACTGTCTTTGAACAGGCAAATCTGTCTTTTTATGGTGCCGATGTTAAAAGTATAATCCTATTAACAACAAGTGTACAAACCAATCCCGTGGTGCTTAGCTCGCTCGGTGAGGAACTCCGGGTCGTGGATGCGCTGCGCGCCGCTCAGGATCTCTTCCCCGCGCATGAACATGTCGTACGAGTTCGACGCTTTCTGCAACACAACAACACGTCTATCTAAGTCATAAGTCATAAGTAATTTATTAGTAAAGCCAATTTACACGTTAAAAAGATATAGTTATATTGGTCAGCTGATATGAAAAGCTTTATTAAGGCCCTGTCATCCCGGCTCATAGACACCTCCGGAGATCCTAGAGCTGGTTAAGCACCAGGTTCTGGTTTGGTAGGTCTAGGGGTGGGCTATCTCCGGTGTCAGGGTTACGTGTCAATTATGGGACACCCTGTAGATCCGTTCCCGTCACGTAAGAGGGCGGGGCGGGGGAATACTCCGCCGGTATGCTTATGCGCGTACGCTTGGTTGGCTGTGCCCATGCGCAAACACATCCCCTCCATTGTCGCTCAGCGGCCTTTTTACACGACTGCTGAATCTGCGTCTGGTTGCCGCCATATTGAATTTTGATTAAGACAAATCGATTGACATATCATCAAAATCGGTCCACGCATTTAGTTTCTAGAGCGCCACAAAGGAACTAACATATAAGCAAACATACAGGGTGTCCCAGAAACCGACGTCAACCAGTCTAGCGATTTAACCACTATGTATATTCAGCGATTTTTGCTAGTTTCGGAGATATTGATCATTTAAATCTGAATGTTTGTAATTTTCCCTTAAGTCCATGTCACGAAAAATCATTAATTTCATGTTTTATTTCATTAGTTTTTCCTTGGTATCTTACATAATTAGAATCATTACGAATCAGCGAAGTTTTTAAACATATTTGCCCGTTATTTTTAGTATATTTTTTAAGTAATCACATAAAATTTGTTTCTCCATACTAGGTGTCCCCAGTGTTTGCTTTTAACTTTGTATGGAAAAAACAACTATATGTGATTACTTGAAAAAAATACTAAACAAAAAAACGGGCAACTAGGTTTAAAAACTTCGCTGATTCGTAATGATTCTAATTATGGAAGATACCACTGAAAAACTAATGAAATAAAACATGAAATTAATGATTTTGCGTGACATGGACATAAGGGAAAATTACAAAAATTCCGATTTAAATGATCAATATCTCCGAAACTAACAAAAATCGCTGAACATACATAGGGGTTAAATCGATAGCTTTTTAGCTGCTCTATCAGCCCTAGACGGTTTGACGTCGGTTTCTGGGACACCCTGTATATAGCAGCCGGGTGAATTATAACGCTTTTTTTGAGGAACAGTATAAAAAATAACTACAAATAAACACTGACCGGGTTGCTGGGGTCCGGCATGGTGTAGAAGGGCCGCACGGCGAGCGGGTACTTGTCGAGGATGTAGAAGTCCGTGTGGTACTTGGCGCGCACCAGCCGCCCGAGCAGCTTCTCGTCCGGCGTCGACAGGTCGTCCTCCTCGCCCACTGTCACGCCTGTCACATGTCACACGCTTAGTAATAAACACCAAAATAAATGACAGGTTACATCTATGTCGTCGCCCGATCGTATAATTCGCCAAATTGTGATATTCCTAGGCATATCATAAACTAACCTAACCTTAGGTCTACGAATTGGGTCCGCCAAAGTTCATATAAAATTGCAACTCCGATTATTGGAACTCCGAAAATTTTTCTTATACCATTTTACATCATAATGATTACTCTTCATAAAAAAAAAATATACTAATGATAGAAACTCATACTCATCTGAACTTATAACGCCAATATTCATGGAACCGTACACTTTTCAGAATTTCTTGAATATCTTACGTATAGATAAAATTAGGTTAGGTTAGGTTAGATTTATAACAATCCTCAAAAAGTAAGTTTCTTAAAAAAAAAACATTATGAGTTGCGATAAGTATGAGCAAAATTTTTTGAAGAAATGGTGAGTATAGACTGTGTGTGTGAATGTAATAAATCAGACAAATAGGCTTACATTTGAAATTATTTGACTTAAAATAGTACAGTTTTGAATAATATTATAGTTGGTAACGCAGGGGACGATGTTTTCCCCAGGTTTTGTATGAAAAAAGTGCATGCGCACTCGGGGGTTACCAGGTTTTTTCGAGGATTAAAAAAAATTAGATGGTCTGATTTTAATATTCATATATTATTAATTATTAACCATAAAACACCTCACTCTTAAACGATACCCACTTTAATCTTATAACACCCCTCTTTTTTGCTCAGGGGTTAAAAATACTCGCCCTACAAAGAGCCATTACGGTACTCACCGGCCTCCTTAAGCATCTGGATGCCCTGGGGGAACTCCAGCCGGAGAGGGGGGTCGAGGAACTTGAATGGCTCCACTTTGAACTGCTGCCCGACTGTGGCGATGTCTGCTGCGAACCTACGAAATGTATGAAACGAGAAAATATTATCATCTAAAATTGTTAAGTACAAACTATTCAATATTTATCGTGTAATAAATCAATAAGTTACACGTTTTATATTTTAATGTATTAAATTTAATATACAGGGTGTTAGGCAGAAGGTTGGACAAACTTCAGGGACTAGCTCTGTAGGTCATACTCATCAACTTTTACTATGGGACCAACATCAAAGTCGCGAAAAAAAAACAGCTGTTCCATATATTTCGGCTCTAAGTTTTCTAAGTTTGTATGGAACAGCTGTTTTTTTTTCGCGATTTGTATGTTGGTCCCATAATAAAAGTTGATGAGTATGACCTACAGATTTAGTCGCTGAAGTTTGTCCAACCTTCTGCCGAACACCCTGTATATTCATAGTGATGTTTAGAGGATAGCTGTGGTACACACATACTAAAAAAACCGGACAAGGCGAGTCGGACTCGCCCACCGAGGGTTCCGCACATGACACGGTTAACTCAATTCAAAATTTGCACCGCCGCCGTTCCTTCCATAAAGACCCTGTTTTTTTTGTGATATAACTAAAAATGTACAGATTTCAGATTTTTTCCTATACTTGTAGTAAAAGACGGTGCTACTTGCCAAATTTCATAGTTCTAGGTCAATGGGAAATACCCTATACATTTTGATTCCCTCGAGAGTGTCGAAATACACGTTTTTTGCGACATAAACGCCCGTATCTTTTTTTTTACGTAAACGTAGAAGTTTGTTTTTTTTCACAGCTTCAAGGGCCTGTAGATTTGAGTATACGGTTTAAATTTCAACTCGATACCTCCACGCGTTCCCGAAATAAAGGGTCTTGACACAAGGACAGACGGACAACAAAGTGATCCTATAAGGGTTCCGTTTTTTCCCTTTTGAGGTACGGAACCCTAAAAACATCCAAAACTCAGGAACAAATAATCGTCCATAGCGGGATGCTTGGTCTACTCACTGGTCCCTCAGTCCCCTGAATATGTCAGTGAAGGTCTGTCCGATGGTGTCCAGCACCTCGTGGTAGTGGTGCTTGAACGCCATCTCCAGGTCGAGCCCCACGAACTCGGTGAGGTGTCGGTGGGTGTTAGAGTCTTCGGCGCGGAATACTGCGCCCACTGTGTATACCTGCGGACAAATAGGATATAGTGAGCTATCGAGTAGGTAAGCGTTTTTTTGTGTGAGTGAGAAAGTGTATGGGTTAGTGAGTGAGGTTATGAGTAGGTTAGTGAGAGTAAGTAAATGTATGGGTTAGTGTGAGTGTGTAAGTTTATGGGTTAGTGAGTGTAGTTATGAGTGGGTTAGTGTAAAAAGTCAGTCTACAGGTTAGTAAGTAAGGTTATGAGTAGGTTAGTGTCATTAAGAATGTATATGGTTTAGTGAGTGATTGAGAGTGGATAAGTGTGATTGAGTGGTTGTGTGAATTAATTAGTGAGAGACTGTGAGTGAGTGAGCCATTGAATGGATGGGTTAGTATGCGAGTGGGTTAGTTACCGAGTTTTACGGCCGTAGGTACTCAGTGTCAGTTTAATGACGTTCCTTAGTGAGAGGTGTGTCTTACCTTATCGAAGTTGGCGGCGATTGACATGTGTTGTCTGTTTTATAAAGCTACAAATTACAATTTACAGGTTACAAGTTTCCATTTGACACAACCTCGACCAATGACGACCAGCCATTTGAGCAGTGTTGCCAGTTTGGACCTGTTTAATTGTTACTTGTAGCTTTAAAAAACGTGCCCCTGTTTGTACGGCTGCGGGCCCTGCGCGAGGTACGCGTAGCTCTTGAAGTACGAGACCGCGAAAACATTCGTACAATACAATGTTGAGATTTGTGAATGAGTGAGAAAGTGTATAGGTTAATGAGTGAGTAAGTTTATGGGTTAATGAGTGAGGTTATGAATGGGTTAGTGTGAGTGGATTAGTGTGAGTGAGTGGATTAGTGTGTGTGGGTCAGTGAGTGATGCTATGAGTGGGTTAGTGTGAGTGGATTAGTGTGTGGGTTAGTGAGTGAACAAGATGAATAATGTTTTAAATCTCCTTACCTTATCGAAGTCGGCGGCGATCGCCATCTGCTTGTACAGCTGCGGGCTCTGCGCGAGGTATGCGGAGCTCTTGAAGTACGAGACCGTGAACACGTTGGCGCCGCCCTCCGACGCCGCCGAGATTATCTTCGGCGTGTGGATCTCCACGAATCCTGCAAATATATATTAAACAGGTCAAGTGCGAGTTGAAATCGCGCACTGAAGGTACCACCCGTCTTTTATGATTTGTTGTTTTTCATTATTGTGGTTTGGATTATAGTCGCACTCAGTTTGACGCTTGTATGTATTATTAACGAGTCCCAATAACTCTTTATTATTATTATTTACTAGGTAATCCGTTGGTATGACATATATTGTATAAAAAAGGTCAGTAAGCCAAATAATAGTAAAATATCACATATAAAAATCTTTTCTTTCTTTCTTTCTTCAATGTCCCTGAGTGAGAGAATGAGTGGTGAGTATTGTTACCTCTGCTGGTGAGTATGTCCATGTATCAGAGAGTGAGTGGTTAGTATTGCTACCTCTGCTAATGAGTATGTCTCTGAGTAGGGGAGTGAGTGGCCAGTATTGTTACCTCTGCTTGTGAGTATGACCCCGCGTCAGAGAGTAAGTGGTCAGTATTATTACCTCTGCTAGTGAGTGAGAGGTTAGCATGATTACCTCTGCGGGTGAGTAAGTCCCTGAGTCAGAGAGTGAATGGTCAGTATTGTTACTGCTGGTAAGTATGTCGCTGAGTTAGAGAGTGAGTGGTCAGTATTGTTACCTCTGCTGGTATGTCCCTGAGTCAGAGAGTGAGTGGTCATTAGTATTACCTCTGCTGGTGAGTATGTCGCGGAACAGCCGGCACACGCCCGCCTCGATCCTGAAGATGGCCTGGTTGGCCGGGGTCCGGAGGTCCAGGACCCTGTTGTCCAGTCGGGTGTCTTGGTTCACTCGGATCTTCAGGGCTTCTGGGTCCTGTGGGTACCACAATGTACTAATCAACTCACAGCTGAAACCGCTGGACCTAGGGACTTGAAATTTAGAGGAAATGTTCCTTGGATATCCTAGAGGGTGCACCTCTAGGATATCCATGGAATATTTCCTAAGGAGGGATTGAGTAAGTTGGTTAGTAAGAGTATGGTTAGTGAATAAGTTGGTTATTGAGAGAGTTGGTTAGTGAGTTAGTGAGAGTATGTTTTTTTTTTGGGTTGTCTCCTGAAGGGTTAGCAGGATATTGAAATTTACATTTAAAAGGGGCAGAGATGAAAATCCCTTCCGGAGACCTGGGAAAGGAGGGCCCAGGTACTGCCGGGCTCGCACCGGCTAAAAACACCAATGCCCCTTGTTGTGAATCCTACTAATCCTACTAATATTATAAATGCGAAAGTTTGTGTGTGTGTGTGTGTGTGTGTGTTTGTTACCTCTTCACGCTGCAACGGCTGGACGGATTTGGATGAAATTTGGAATGGAGATAGCTTATATTCTGGAATAACACATAGGCTACTTTTCATCCCGGAAAATTTAAAAGTTCCCGAGGGAATAACTATAATCGAAATCTCAGCGGACGAAGACTAGAAGCTATTATCCACTAATCCTACTAATACGAGTATCCTACTAATCCTGCTCATATTATTAACCCTAAAGGGTAAATTTTTAAGGGGATCCGTGAGGAATTGAGGGAACTCTTCAAATATTGTAGGCAAACATATAGCGATTTTTGTATTTTTAGTAACAAATCTAGCATTTGCATTCAGAAAGTATCATTTGGTGAAATGGCACTGATGATGAAGACCACAGATGGCCACCGGAACTCCTCAACGATACTTTTTTCAAGGGTGGTGATAAGATATCTCGATTAAGATAGTTGAGCGACTAAAACGAAGGACATTTAATTGTTTAAATATGACTATGACTTCCCCGCGGCGTTGCTGGCGGCGATCGTGAAATGTCTTAAAGTTTCATATCAACTAAGAAGTGGGACTAGGAACATAAGCTTATTATGATCTCTAAAAAGTCAAAAATAAAATAAATGTTTTAAAAAAAACAAAAAACCGCCTTCAAAAACGCATTTATTTTGTGAAGTTAAATACGTGAAAATTGGTATATACTAATAAAAATAAAATTTATAGCTTACAGCGATTTTGGAAAACTACCCCTAAGAGATAAAAGGGATGTATAATTTTATATGAGAGTTCGTCATTTTTGTAGTTATAAACGTTAAAATTGGTGTTATTAAAAAAAATACAATTGGCGATTTTCAAAAAATATACCTAAGTAGTTGAAATGGGGGATAGAGGTAGAGATAATAGCTATAATGTACTGGGAGTAAGTACAGTTGGTTAGGTTAGGGTAAAGTTTTTTTATGACCATCCAGAATCCGAATAGGCTTAGTAAGGTTAACTTATTTCTTGACCACCCAGTACCGAAAATTAAACATGTAAAAAATTAAATACCCTAACTTTTCTTTATTACCTATTCAACTTTAGAATTAAAAACTAATTGGGCACTTACATCTACTATAATATACATTACGCATTAACATCTAAATCGTAAAATTTGTTCAGTGTGAAATTGTGCGACTTTAGTTTATACATGAAAATGTATAATACTGCCCTCCTTTGAAAAAAGGGCGTATGTCTCATAGAACCGTGTATGTATTAATGACCTTATTTCTTAAGGTAGGGGGTAATTGCGTATGCGTCCTTTTTATTTAGAAGGGCAGAATACAGCGTCAAAGTTCTTTTTCGCGTATACAGTGACAAAGTTCTTCGCAGCGTGTCGCGGACGCCGGAGGTGTAAATAGGAGCGGCAAAGCCCGCTTGCGCTCATTGATCGAAGAACTTCGTCCTACTTGCTTTGTTTGGGATATTGTCCGTTTGTATTATTCTATACAAAATTAAGATTTAAAAAAAACTCCGAACCATTTTTTTTATTGTATCGTTATAACGGTAAAATATGCAAGCGTCAAATACTAAAAACCGGTCAAGTGCGAGTCGGACTCACGCACCGAGGGTATTTTTGTTGACTATGATTTCGGCCGGAGCGATTGTGTGTGCTGGATATACCTATTTACATCCTATCCTACATATAATATCAATGCGAAAGGTTATGCGTGCGTGAGTTTGTTACTTCTTCGCTAAAACGGATGGCCGAATTTGGTTGGATATAATTTAAAATAGAGTTTGCTTAGGGTGACGGAACCAGTAATGCAAAAGGACCAATGATGGACACTTGATTCTTATTGTACAGAAGATAAGGGTTATTCATTTGTTTTGCAACAATCGATTTAGGACCGTATGGAATTTGAATTAAGAGTGAAGTGTCCATTACTGGTGTCGGTCAGCTGAAAGTGTCCATCATTGGTGCCGTCACCCTATACACTGCTTATAGGCTACCTTGAATCCCGAAATAAATCAGTGTTCCCGTGGGATGGCAAAATTACTAATTCTACGCGGACGAAGTCGCGGGCAGAAGCTATGAAGTTATAAACTCCCGCGGATACTACCCCAGCCAGTGCTGAAAGGCCGGAGGAGAAGGTGAGAGTATGGTTAGTGAGTGAGTTGGTTAGTGAGAGAGTCGTTTAGTGAGTGAATTTGTTAGCGAGTTGGGTAGCTAGTAAGTTGGTTACTGAGTGAGTCGGTTAGTGAGTGAATTGATTAGTGATTGAATCGGTTAGTGCGAGAGTTGGTTAGTGAGAGAGTTGGTTAGTGAGAGAGTAGTTTAGTGAGTGAATTGGTAAGTGAGTTGGGTAGCTAGTAAGTTGGTTAGTGAGTGAGTCGGTTAGTAAGTGAGTTGGTTAGTGAGAGAGTTGGTTAGTGAGTGAGTTATTTAGTGAGTGATTTTGGTAGCCATTAAGCTGATTAGTGAGTGAGTTGGTTAGTGAGTGGATTGGTTAGTTAATGAGGAATAGACAGAATGGTATATAGTTACATCGGTCTCCGGGCGCGCGGCGTCCTCGACCTGCAGCGGCAGCTGCGCGCGCGCCGCCGACACGACCCACAGCTCGGCGCCGCACAGCTCGACGTCGCGCACGCTGCACGCTTCTACTGGGGACGCGGTTTTAACCACGGTCGCGTACACGTCCACTATGGACTCTTTTGTAACACTGTAAAAGAAGATACATAAAATAATAAATATTTATTAGAAGACTGTCTAGCACAAATTGGCCTAGTTCCAAACGAAGTACATATTAATAGCTAAAGCAGTGTGTAAACAGACGCACGCCTTGACAAGACCCCTAAGCAGACATGGCAGTGCTGTCAGTCAGGGGTGCCGCTTCGAGACGAATGGTTACGCTTTGCGATTCTATCTTTCTAGAGCCACAGTGCTCTAGGTTTGTAACATACTCACACCCATATAAACGCTTATCCCCGAAATTCTAATATTAAAAATTCAGATACTAAATATAAATTAATGTCACTACATGATATAAAACAAAGTCCCCGCGAGCCTGTCTGTATGTATATTCGAGATGATCTTAAAAATAACTAAACGGAGTTTCATGCGGTTTTCACCATCAGTTAGATATTTCATTTTTCATCAGTTAATTAATAGGGTCACGTTAGGCTCCCTTCGGGTACCGAACCCTAATAAGCGATATCTACTCGTAGACATGTATTGTGCTCTAACTTAAGGGGCTTCTAAACGGGCCATATTTTCACTGCAATATTTGGCCGGCAACTATTGGTGTCCCTCTCTTACTCGTATGTTAGAGAAAAACACCAATAGTTGCCGGCCACATATTACAGTGAAAGTATGCCCTGTTTAGAAGCCCTTAATTCTCTTCCAGCAACCATTTGCTTCCCAGCCTTTATAATAACTTATGTACTAAATGTTGAGCCACTCACTTGCCAGTGAACTTGACGAGCTGCTTGCTGACCTGCTTCTCCTCGCTGACGCTCACTAGCAGCTGCACCGTGCTGCAGTTCTGTCGCAACACGGCGAAGCACTGCTTGCCCTTCGCGCGGGACGTCTGCAGACGGGCTGGGGGTACCAAGGTATTCAGGTATTACGTAGGCAGAGTTGTAGTAATTTTTAACTACCCTACTTTTGTTAGCAAAAGTAAGCAAAGAACTATAGAACTATAACAAAATGTTAACCCCTGCTAAAATTAAAATACTGCAAAATGATACGTTCTATGTAAGATTCCGTTTATGAAATTTGGCTATAGAACCCTCATCGCACAAACATATTGTCATACCCTGGTCACTACAACAAAAAATAAAAAAGATAGAAGATGTTTATTCAGTAAGTAGACCGCTGTACACTTCAAAAATCTACTAGCGCTTCGCAAGAGACCACTGCTGAGAAGAAACTAATCATAATCATAATTCATAATCATATTTTTTCATAAATGTTATATTACATGTCAGCTTATTTGTTTAATCGTAAGAAAGAAATTCTTACTTAAAAGAAAAACAATAGTAATAAGTAATAAAATTTCCATAATTTTGTATACTTAATAATAATGTAATAGTAATTAGTCAATATGAGCATTATAAAAATTGTGATAATTTAATAATATAATTATAAAATGTGGGTATTGAGATATATAACCGCCATTATTTGTGTTTAAACTATGATAACCATGTCGTCAATAAATATTGTCTACACTCACCCCGGACCCACACTCTCTGCCCGTCCATCTTGACGCTCAGGTCCTTCACATCAGTGTACACCCTGTCTCGGTGCTCCCCGGTGGATTGTATCAGCTTCAGCAAGCCATAGCGACCCTCGGAGAAGTCTGCTTCGGGAGCTTCAGCTTGGGGCTGGCCGGACGCGGCCTGGATAACAAAGCATTCAATATGAATCATTAAGATGGATTCTGAATCTTAATTACTATGACAATTTACTGTTCTTTGGATAGATTGAACTAGATATATTTTGGTACAACTGCAAAAAAATAATTCAAAAAACTTCATTTGCTTTTTTTGCGTGCGTGTGTGTGTGTGTGTGTGTGTGTGTGTGTGTGTGTGTGTGTGTGTGTGTGTGTGTCTGTGTTTTATTCGAAACTAAATCCTTAATACAATTACTTTCCAAATATAACACTTTTGTTGCGTGGTTCTTTATTTGCGTTGCTAAACTATACCTAAGATACATCTGAACTCCAACAAAACGCAATATAAATTTACAATGCTTTAAATTTGACCACTGTTTGAAGCCAAATTATCTTAATTATTAAGTAGGCCATTCATGTAAACAAAATCCTTAATAATAGAAATACCTTATGTTCAGCCTTCTTCTGCTGTTTCTCAGCAGCTTTAGCTGCCTTTTTTGCTGCTTTTTTGCTGGCAGCATCTCCTTCCGCCACTGGTTTTGGCTCTTCTGACAGCACCATAGTTACTACCCTGAAGTTAGGGCAAAAATATTATTAAAGAAATATATTTTATGAAGTTTTTTTTTGTAAGATAATATTAAAATGCTAAAGAAAATTAAAATCACCGGAAAAAAACCAAACATAATTAAATATGATCTTTAAGACTTTAAAGACATCATCTGGCGGGCCCTTGTCAGCGTCAACATGCCCGCTACACTAGAACCTAGTGGGCGGGTACGTGACGATGGCAAGAGACCCGATGGAATGACTCTCGTACCGTGAGAAATGGGACAGCCTTTAGTGTGGGATGCCACCTGTACCTTTACTGTGGGGCCAGGAGGCAGGGAAACTTTTTATGAATTTAAAAATAAACTGATTCGTGCCTCTGGTGACGATAGGGCTGGCTCTTTCCTCGGCCAATGGCTAGCGATAGCTATCCAACGAGGAAATGCAGCCAGCATTATGGCCACCATTCCCGGTGGCAGTTGCCTAGGGGACATTTGTACATATCATAGTTATTTATTTGTTTTTTGTTTGTGTCTATTTATAATAATATAATTGAAACAAGAATTAGCAACTTGTTGACATATTTCCAAGGATGGCAATTACTGTTGGGATGATGTAAAATTAATGTGAATTGGCAAATATTTAAGTAATACATGTCATGTAGGAGACACACTTGTGCAATAAGTATTAAAGAGAATAAGTACCAAGTTAACAAGCCGACAATTTTATTATGATTTATTAAACTAGTAAGTAGTTTTTCTAAATATAAACAAATTTCAAAGTTTCCATCAAACTTTATGTCAAATTTTACACGTACTTACTAGGAACAATTTTTACTTTATAGCCATTAAATGACTGTATTATTAGCCGGTAAACACAGCTGTAGATTTAATCACTTGAAAAAATTAGCCAAGGTTAATAAAACAATGAATTTATCCTCAGGAAAAATTACGCTAAATTTAGTTCTTTTTCCTTGTTAAAAATGGAGTCAGACGTGGCAAACTCACCAGCAGCGTGGAGATTGTTTAACAAACTAATTGTTTTGTCAGATAAAACAGAATATGCACTGGGCGAAATAGATAACACTTCGCGATATTGCAACAAATAGGTTATGTGATAAGATACGGTATACGGTCCGGTCACTACTTAAAGATAATTTAGGAACTGTCAAAGTTGTCAAAGTGACAGATAGGTAATGCTGCCATACATGCATTATTAAATCCCGTTCAAATACGAGAAAAAAAGTTTTGAACCCATTTTTTTCTCTAATTGTATTTCAACTATCAATATTTAAGCACGTCGTAAAATAAACAAATATGATATAAATAACGCCAATTAGCTTTAAAGAGCTCAAAAAATTAATCGAACACAACCATAATATTTTTAATCAGATTAAAATATGAATTAAAAAAAGTTTAATAACGTTTTAGTACTTTAGCCAGCATTATTGTCACTCTAGCAGGTGTCAAAATAGCCATATCTACTGAACATTGCAAAAGCAAATCTTCACCAAACATAAAAAAATTGAGGGCTATGTATAAATTTACCGTTCAAAATGACAAAATGTATCATTGGCCCTGACTCGGTAATATCTGGGGCGCAAAATATTTTGTTAGAAGTGTTACCCGAGCTAAAATGCCAGTTTTCACTGCAAACGTACCTGGGGTACTGCAAATCGGAGATAGAATCGAAATTGGCGGAAAAATCAAGGAAAATGCAAGAAAGTTGGTATCGTTTATTAATTTGATTCGAATAAAAGCTGTTCTATAACTAATCCCGGAAGAAAATATCCATGTCCATTTATTTCTTCTTTGTTGTTCTGCCGTCTCCTTGCCTTGTTCTTTCCCTAGGAGCATATTTTGTTATAATTTATAACTTGTTGAAAGTCAAGAAAATCGTGGCAATGAATATTTTAGAAAAAAAGGAAGGGTTCCATACTATTATCTTTAAAAAAAATACGTTTGTTGTATGGGAGCCCCCTTAAATATTTATTTAATTCTGTTTTTAGTATTTGTTGTTACAGCGGCAATAGAAAAATACATAATCTGTGAAAATTTCAACTTTCTATCTATCACGGTTCATGAGATACAGCCTGGTGACAGACAGACGGACAGACGGACGGACTGTGGAGTCTTAGTGCTTACTTTCTGTTCTAAAACTCTGTTCTATAGTTACTTAGGTCGCATTAGTAACGTCAGTCAACTTATCTAAGTTCAGCTTTGTGACTAAATGGGCCCCATTAAAGTCGAGTCGATCCAGCGGTCCAGCCATTATATCATCGTTGGTTAGTAGGTACTTAAACAGCGCTATAAACGTTTTTTACACGACTGCCCAAAAAAAGGAGTGTAATGTTTTCAGGGTTCAGATTTGTATGTATCTTACGATTCTTTATTCCTCCATAACTTCTAAACGCCTGAGCGGATTTTAATGAAAAATACTTTGACGTGATAATATGTACCTACAGTATTTCAAGATTTCCAAGTGGCAACCATAACAAAGCACCAGTTTATATGCAAAAGTTGGTTCATGTTGCCAATTTCACTTCGAACTGCGCCCTCTTTTTTTCCATGATTGTTTTGCCAAACTATAACTGATCAATACTAAGACCACTACCATACTATGGACTATTGGAAACTAAAGACGACGATAGGACATGGACTCGAGACTAATATAGACTACTATAGGAGCCTATAGACTAGATACTAAAACATCCATATTTCTTATCATTAAAACACTTTAATCGTATCTGGCCACACTTGTCAGAGTATTTTGCGAAATTCTGGTACAGCATTTTTTTGGCAGAATGTCGGTGAATCTGTGCGCGCAAGAGGGGGAGGAGCCACGTGACGTGGTCCTGCACTTCGACGTGCGCTTCCACCGAGACAACATCATATCTCTGTCCCGCAAGAACGGCATCTGGATCGGCAGCGGGAACTACGACACCAACTACAACATGTTTGTACCTGGTGGGTGCTGAAGCTAGACTAGAAACTTCGGGAAATCTATCTGGTTAGGGCGCATAACGTCCCACTCGCAGAATGTCCCTTTCGCGAAATGTCCCTTTCCTTAATGTCCCTTACGCAAAATGACCCTTCTGCAAAAGGACCCGTTCGCAAAACGTCCCTTCACATAAATAAAGTCCCGGTCGCAAAACGTCCCTTTTGCAAAACGACCCGTTCGCAAAACGTCCCTTTCGCAAAATGACCCGTTCGCAAAACGTTCCTTTCCATGAGAAGACTCTACTTAAACAAGCTTTTTCCAGACGGGACATTTTGCGAATGGGTCATTTCGCAGACGGGACGTTTTGCGATAGGGGCGTTATGCAATAGGGACGTTTTGCGAAAGGGGTGGGACCTTTTAAGAAAGGGACGTTTTGCGAATGGGGTATTTTACATAAGGGACCATTTGCAGAGAAGACCTTTGCGAATGGGACGTAATTTTGCTGGAGGGACGTTTTGCGAGTGGGACGTTATGCGCCCTAACCATCTATCTTAACCTCATTTCCATCATTATGCCAACCGACAGAGGCGTAGCTAAGCGTGGGCGAAGCGGCCCCTCGCCCACGTCCTCGCACTTAAAGGGGCTTCGCTAGAGAAGAGAGAGAGGAGGTTATGATGGGTAACTTAAGGGTGCGGCTCCACTGAGGCGGAGACGAGCGGAGCGGAGAGGAGACGTGTAGGGATTGACCAATCATATTAGTTGAAATCCACATCTAGTCTCCACTCCGCTTCAATGGAAACAATCTAGCGGAGATGAGCGGAGCGAAGAGGAGACGTGTAGGAATCGACCAATCATATTAAATGAAATCCACATCTCGTCCCCGCTCCGCTTCAATGGAAACAGTCAAGCGGAGACGAGCGGCGCGGAGAGGAGACGTAACTGCATTACTACATTGTAATCACATCACTCAGCTCCGCTCGTCTCCGCCTCAGTGGAATCACTTAGCTCTTTTCATAGCTCTGCTTCACTCAGCTCGGCTCGTCTCCGCCTCAGTGGAGCCGCAGCCTTAGACCGAACGTCATGAACTCTGGACAGTGTGAAAAGGGCCTCGCTGATGAGATTCGCCTAACGTCTACATTAGTCTTCGCCACTGCCAGCCGAAACACGTCTTCTACAGGACTTAGCCTTAGGTCTTCCTTAAAGATCTCCATTTTAAACTGCTAATTAGACAGCGAAGAGATGGAGAGATCTGATATAAACTGTTACGTCATGTAACAGGTCGGCCATAAAAACTCCATGTTAAATTCTGTAAAGAGATAGGAACAAATCTTTGTTGGCTTATATATTGGTTATTTTTTATAGCTATTCAAATAATGAGTTTCCTCAACTGTTTGCTACATCAATCAGATTTTATTGAAGCTGTGAAAAAAACCATAAATATTCCTTATTATCGGATCGACTTAAAAGTTGGCATAAGTACTAGCGGTGCGGTCGGCTGTAGAGAAAAGTAACCCCCCTGGGTTACTTTTCTCTACAGCTGACCATACCATCGAGCTGGGATCAAAACAAACGTATTAAACCTTTTCTCCCTCAAAAGAGCTTGAAATTAAAATATCCCAGCACATATCTCCATCGCCAGGCACGATATTCCGCATAATCTTCGAGATCAAGGACACCGACGTGATCACCATCTACTGCCAGGGGAAGTTCCACTCCAACTTCCTGCCGAAGATCCCCCTGACCATGGCCAAGTTCATCGTAGCCTGGGCTGATGTGGAGAGGATCACGCACTGCTACTTCCAAATGGGGTCGAAGGTACAGGTACATCACATCTGTCTCTTTTGCACGTTCGAAGCGAGAAAAAGAGAGATGTAATGTCGCGGCATAATTTATTATGTCAAAAATTGATTTATCATCAATGTCCTCCTTTTTTTAGACCTATCACTCCTCCTTTACCAAATTATCATCTGGCAACCCTACACGGCACGTCACCGCGACTCCGTATCCTCACCGTATTTTAAGCAGCGGTATGGTCGCTCCTTAATACGGTTCTAAATTGTTTGTTCTTACACAGGGTGAAGGCGTATGTCAGGGCGTGGAAGTCCCGGAATGTTCCCCGGCTTTGTTCTCACCGTCGTCCCCACGGGCCATGGTGGCCGGGGACGGCAAGCGATGGTAACGACTTATATAGGTGAAAAACTTAAGTAAATTACTTCTTGCATGTAGTTGTGTCCAAAACTAATATTGAATTAACGTCAAAGTTCAAATGTAGAATGTCAAATGGTCTACACAGATGGGTTATAACCAGTGGCCCGTTTTACGAAGCTACAAGTTACAAATTACAAGCGGAAGTCTCTTCTTAACTCCTTTTGCTAGAAAGAAAGTTCCGCTTGTAATTTGTAACTTGTAGCTTCATGAAACGGGCCACAGGCCTGTTTTATAAAGCTACAAATTACAATTTACAGGTTACAAGTGTCAATTTGACAGAACCTCGACCAATGACGACCAGCCATTTGAGCAGTGTTGCCAGTTTAGACCTGTAAAATTGTTACTTGTAGCTTTATAAAACGTCGCCCTGAGGCCCGTTTCACGAAGCTACAAGTTACAAATTACAAGCGGAAATTTCTTTCTAACTCCTTTTGCTAGAAAGAGAGTTCCGCTTGTAATTTATAACCTGTAGCTTCGTGAAACGGGCCACTGGTTATAACTACATGCAAGAGGTCATTTACTTAAGTTTTTTACTTATACCCTTTTGTACACGGTCAACTAATCAACTCGTCCTTGGCACAGTATAAACGCGTTTTTGACAGGTCGTCCAATTCCCACATTGTCCAATTCCCAAATTGACCAATTCCCACATTGTCCAATTCTCAAATTGGCCAATTCCCACATTGTCCAATTCCCAAATTGACCAATTCCCATATAGTCCAATTTGTATATGAAAAATTCCCACACCATTTCAAACAGGACGCACGTTCGGTAGAACCCTTGGGCACAATGTACAATAGGTATGACACAAAGTGCAATTGTGCCCTTGTTCTACCGAAGGTGCGAGTAGTTCGTCTGTGTGCGTGCCTCGACCGTATGCGCCACGAGGCACCACAAGCAAACTCATCAAATTCCCAACAATAGCCTTACCATGAGTTATAATTACTGTACTCGCTAGCGAGTCGAATGCTCTGTCCCTCGGACTCTATAATAAGGTTAGGGCGCATAACGTCCCGCTCGCAGAATGTCCCTTTGTCCCTTTCGCGAAATGTCCCTTTCCTAAATGTCCCTTACGCAAAACGACCCTTCTGCAAAAGGCCCCGTTCGCAAAACGTCCCTTCACATAAATATAGTCCCGTTCGCAAAACGTCCCTTTCACAAAATGACCCGTTCGCATCACGTCCCTTTCGCAAAATGACCCGTTCGCAAAACGTCCCTTTCGCGAAATGACCCGCCCGGAAAACGTTCCTTCCCATAAGAAGACTCCTAGTCTCTACTTAAACAAGCTTTTTCCAGACGGGACATTTTGCGAATGGGTCATTTCGCAGACGGGACCTTTTGCGAAAGGGACGTTATGCAGTAGGGACTTTAAGCGAAAGGGGTTTTCTCAGAAAGGGACGTTTTGCGAATGGGGTATTTTACATAAGGGACCATTTGCAGAGAAGACGTTTTGCGAATGGGACGTAATTTTGGTGGAGGGACGTTTTGCGAGTGAGACGTTATGCGCCCTAACCTATAATAATACTGCGAGGTCTGCGAGGGACAGAGCATTCGACTCATTAGCGAGTAAGTTAATTGTAACTCATGGTAAGGGTACCGGACGGGCCCAGTGGCCCGTTTCACGAAGCTACAAGTTACAAATTACGAGCGGAACTCTCTTTCTAGCAAAAGGAGTTTGTAACTTCTAGCTTCGTGAAACGGGCCCCTGATCGCTTCTGCCTGCCATGATTATTGAAACTTTTCGGGTCGATATCGAAATCCATAATATCTTTTGTCCTATTTGTATATTCCATAATAACTTTAGTCATAATAATCTTTTGCCATAACGTTTGCCCTAATTATTTAAGCATTACATAACTCTATTGTATACATAGCAGCCCCAGAATGCTTAGAAGGAAAGCCAACGACTCTCCCCAACTACATTCATCCGAGGAGAGTTCCGAGGACGACGAAACTGTCAAACGCAGGCCGAAAGCCGAAGGTCGCGCGGACAAGTTCTTTTATGAAACACTCATGTGCCAACCGAAGGAGCAAGCGAAGTACGGCGGCTCACCGGAATCTGCCAAGTTCCGGAGCTCAAGCCAGGCAAGAAGCAGGGTAGAATACTCTAGGAAGTACAGGGATGACAACGATAGCGAGTATTCGGAAGACCTTCCGGCGAAGAACGTCGACTCGTCACTAGTTGACTCGGAGGATGTGTTGCTAGATAAAAAAAGTAGGAGACGTGGGAAATTCCCGTTCGCCCAGCAAATGGTTAATTTTATGGGGAAAAATGGAAAGAGAAATTGATGTTTTTGTTTTGTTAAGAGGGTTTGAATTGTTTCTAAGCAGTGTCTAGTTGGGTTTCTATTATTTCTTCAGAGCAAAAATGTGAATGACAGCGGATTTTTTAATGTGCAGATTGATTGGGGAGTTTCAAAAAAATAGCACTCCTTTGACTGTTTCTTCATGTTAGGGAAAAAAATGCACGTTGGTTGGGATCATCATTCTGAACAAGAAAAAATAGTACTCCCGATATGTGCCCAAAAATATGTATGGAATTGATCAATTTTGTTATCAAAATCCAATACCGTTGCATACATATTTTTGGGCACATATTGGGAGTACTATTTTTTCGGTTAGGGCGCATTACGTCCCTTTCGCGAAATGTCCCTTTCCTAAAGTCCCGTTCGCAAAATGACCCATTCGCAAAACATTCCTTCCCATGAGAAGACTCCTAGTCTCTACTTAAACAAGCTTTTTTCCAGACGGGACATTTTGCGAATGGGTCATTTCGCAGACGGGACGTTTTGCGAATGGGGTATTTTACATAAAGGACCATTTGTAGGGAAGACATTTTGCGAATGGGACGTAATTTTGCTGGATGGACGTTTTGTTCAGAATGATGATTCCAACCAACGTGCAAAAAAAATCCCAAATCTGAAGAAAATCGGTGTTCTATTTTTGAAACTGCTCAATTTTGGACATTTTCTTTGCTTACATATAAAAAAAGATAAAACTTAGATTAATTTAGAGTATCTGGGTCCGTATTATGGTCGCGTGTGGTCCGTCGCTCTCACACCTACATACTGGTTAGAGAGTGACAGATGTTTTCGATTAACACGATCATAATAGGCCCACTGTGGCCCGTTTCACGAAGCTACAAGTTACAAATTACAAGCGGAACCCTCTTTCTAGCAGTACGATTTAGAAAGAGACTTCCGCTTGTAATTTGTAACTTGTAGCTTCGTGAAACGGGCCTCTGGTGGTATGACAATCGAGTTAAGCTTAAGGCGAAGGGTGATCAAAAGCTTTTCTTTGTAGCGGTCGAAATATTTTATTGTAGATTTATTTTTTGTAGTTATTTAGTCACTGTTTTGTCTATTGTTTTCAAGAAAATTGACAATTAATTTTAAAACGTAACTAAAAAAAACGGCTTAGAAAGGAGTTTGCCTACCTCTTCGCCTTAACACATTTTTGTTCTAAATTTATAATAGAGAAAAACCTTAATTTTGAGATGTTTTTTGGATAATTGCAGTGTTTTTAAGATATGCGTAAATGCGTTTAGTGGTAAAAATGAAAATAATTTAGTGGTTTTTCGTAATTATATTTATTAGTCTTCTGTTAATTTTTACAATTTTATACATTTACGATTTTATTACAAAAAATTAAATTACATTGCAGACTTCCCTTCATTCTCCTGTAGTGAGACAAAAATATTCTTATTTACAAGAAATTCACATTTACTCAGCTATATAACCTGACAAGTTCACTTCTGAGCCACGAACCAACTTCCGTTAGACTTGTAACCCTTTGAACGCCTTTGACTTGATAGAAACGTCGTCCTCACACGCCAATGTCAACCTTACGTCACAATTCCTCGAAACCGCTAGCATTGTAATCGGTCAACTACCGTAGGCTAAGTACCGATTTCACCAAACGATGTTAAATTTAATCGATGTTAATCGACTGTTAGTTCATACATTTTGACAGCTGTTAACGCTCTAATCGTCTGGTGAGTGGTTAACATCGTTTAATAAAATTGGTACTAAGCATAACACAATATTGCTAAGGTTTTTTTATGTAACTTGTCAGGGTATACTTGTCAACTTTTCAACTTAAGCTGCGACCACACCGGTGCTTAAAATACGGTGACGGTACGGAATCGCAGTGACGCGTCGTATCAGCACCGTTTTTGACGCAAGCTCCACACACCAATGCTTAAAAAACGGTAACGGTACGGAATCGCAGTGACGCGTCGAATCCTTACTGTTTTTGACGCATGCCCTCCATACCAAAGCTTAACGGTGCGTATATTACGGTACGTCAAAAACGGCGCCAAGTTGTTACTATGACCCCGTCGTTTGTTTAAGCAACGACATCGTTTTTTAAGCAGCGGTGTGGAGGGCATGCGTCAAAAACGGTACGGATACGACGCGTCACTGCGATTCCGTACCGTCACCGTTTTTTAAGCATTGGTGTGTGGACCTTGCGTCAAAAACGGTGCTGATACGACGCGTCACTGCGATTTCGTACCGTCACCGTTTTTTAAGCACCGGTGTGGTCGCAGCATTATTCGATATGCTTAATACTTAACTATGACACTGAATTACAGTCTGTGAGCACTTAGAAGATGCTTCGGGTTTGTACTTCTCTCTCACTCGCCCTTAATAAAAGTGTATGAGAGTTAGTGAGAGACAAGTATAAACCCGAAGCATCTTCTAAGTGCTATCGCACTGTAGGTAATATGCAGACCTCGGACTATACAGAGCAAAATAAAATTACAGCTATACCCTGTCTATTTAACAGAGTTAGCAAAGCGTTGTCTCTGTTGCACTTTTGTATGAAAATGAAAGTGACAAGAAACTGCCAGTGGGCGTCAACAATCGCACGTCGATGGCGGGCTCGGCTTACATGCCGCTTGTTGGAATATTCGTAATATTTCTCGTGATTTTTGTTTGTAGTTAGAGGCACCTCAAATAATTAACTTATTGATAACATGACATGAGAATGTCATGTTTATTCATCTATAAATCCTAATTATGTAATTTAAATGGCAAACAGTCCAATAAACGAGCCAGGTAAAAAATTGTAACCAAAGATAAGCACTTGAAAGCGTCCGCACCGTAAGAGCGACAGATGTTGACTAAACTTTGACAGGCATGTAAACCTACCTTGTGCCTGTGCATCGTCCTTATCGCTGACCAATTACGTGCATTCTCGGTTTTCTAGTACTAACTCTGTTAAATAGACAAGGTATAGGGATCGCCCATATCGATAAACTCAATTATCGATGCTTTTCCCATATACTAGTGATCGCTCCAAGTATTTCTGTAAAAATAAAATTTTATTGAAAGTATGCAAATGAAACAAAATAGCAACATAGTTCTGGTTACGCTTTATTTTAAAAGGATTTTTGAACCTTCACTCATAAATCTCATCATCACCATATTTTTTTCTTCATAACAAATTCTGATCGTTTATTTTAACTATAATAAATGGGACAATCATTCTGAAATACACAATGAGGAAAAAAAATATTATCATGATTAAGTAATGAAGGTTGAAAAATCCTTTTAAAATAAAGAATAACCAGAATTATGTTGCTATTTTTTTTAATTTGCATACTCTCAATAAAATTTTATTTTTACAAACAAAACTTGGAGCGATCACTAGTGTATGGGAAAAGCATCGATAATTGAGTTTATCGTTTTAGGCGATCCCTAGCTGTCATTTAATCTTGCCCCCTATAGTCCGAGGCCTGGTAATATGTATACATAGATTTGACATTTTAATAAATAAAACCCTGGATCGCCTATCTCACTCACTCGGACGTGAATGAAAGTACTTAAATCATACTAGTCTCAATATTTAATTTAATGAGACCATCTCATCTCATAAACTCACGCCTTCATTCCCAGAATACGTTTCTGACCCACGGCACAACTATACGGCACAACTGGGCACAACTGACCAATGATTTATATCTCAAAATCAAATTTAACGGAGTCGACGGAGCTCCACTATCGTGGAGCTCCTATTTCTGAGCGATTTGGCCCTTCGGGCCGGCTGCAGAACTAACACAACATAAACCTACCTCATAGTTATGATACAAATTTTGGTCAGTTGTGCCTCGTAGTTGTGCCGTGGGTCCTTCACTCCAGAATGGGGTAGGCAGAGCCACAGACTCACCAACAACTCCTTGATAATTCTGTGACCACATTTTGCACAACCAGGCTAAGATGTTATCCAGTGTATTAGTGACAGGTTGCATACCCATCGCCTAAGAGCACTACACAGTCTTTAGTCCCTTAGTCGTCTCTTACGACATCCACTTAATGAGACCAAAAGTTAAATAAACCTCTATTTTAGACAAAATAAACAAGGTTTAGTCATACAGCAAGTTACTAACTTGCAATTATCGGGCCTTACACCCGTATTCACAAACGTCACTATGAGGTCTCACAGTGCTCACAAACGCACAGGGTGGATCAAATCGTCTCATAAACAAAAGGTCGGTCAAAAAGGACCAATCACTAAGCTGTATTGAACGCAGTGCGTTTACTCAGTGAAGGATCCCTTAAGTATTGTTTGTGAATACGGGTGTAAATCACTTAGGGACAAAGAAACGCAAAGAATTAACAACTTAACCCTTAATAAGGCCCCATTAAAGTAAAAATACTAGACCAAAATGAAGTACAGTCATAGAATCAGTCTCTAAAGAGTAATAATACACTCACGGACAAAAAAAACGAGTCATAGTGCGTTTTTCATACAAACGAAGCTATTTCGAAGCCTTGGTTACTTGCCAGGGGTTGTTTTGAGTGAGGTTTAATGGCGGATACTCCGAGGTTCAATAGAGGAGGTCAAAAGTTAGATACTTAACTGATCGCACAATCAGTTAACACCACAGCGAGAGAGTTTGGGTCAGCATTTGGATTTCCTTACATTTTATTGCCATTTTAGATGTTTTTCTGAACATGCACGATTCCGGCGTTAACCGCAGACTCAATCAGTTGGGTATCCTAGGCACTCTGGAAGTCCTGTATCGATGCTCGGGGTACCCATCATCAGATTTCACTAAAAGCATCCCCTGGCGAGGAACCAAGGCTTCGAAATAGCCTCTTTAGTATGAAAAACGCACTCTGACCCGTTTTTATTGTCCGTTAGTGTAGATGATGTTATATTTCAGGAAAACACAATTAAAATAGAATCATAAAATAGGTAGTAAAGTTCAATTTCAGCTTGTTGTAATGTGGTCAATATGCCTTATTAAAGGTTAATTAAAATCATTTTTTTTGTTGTTTAATTAATTGGAAATATTACTTAGGGCCTGATTCACAATCGACCAGTAAATTTTTATGCCATTTAAATGTGGCTCTCTCCTTGTCTATTTTCAAGTGCTAGAAAGTGGGCTAAATTTATCTGTCAATGCTTTACTTGTCGATTGTGAATCAAGCGGTTAGTAATGAATGATAAATATCAATAACATATGACTACACGACGAAAACATTTTTTTTTGACGTTGATATCTGCTATAGTGTTTTGTTGGTTTGTAATGTTATAATGTACATTAATAACAAATATAACAAAGAAAATACATGTTGCCCACACTCAAATATTATTATATCAAAAAATCGCATATAATAAACCAACAGAAAACAACGAAGTATCAGAAAATGATTAAATATCTTTATTCTATTAAAAAAACATCCTTTTATAAGGTAAAAGCATCTATTATGGACAATGCTTCAGTGATGAACATTTACATTTTTTTTAATGAAAGCATCGCAATACCGAACATTTCATTGTAATAGTGGTAATCCCTAATAATTTAAATATAATCTAATTGTTACGCTAATAGCATACCAATCTCGGAAGCTTATATTTATGGGATTTTTCATAACTGGAGCACTGTCCATAATAGGAGCTTTTACCTTACCGTCATATAGTCAACTTTTTCTTTGCGTTGCTCTAAATTTGTCCCTGAGTGTGTTTAGTTTGGGTGTCATTCGCGATCCATAATATCGTTTGTCCTAATCGTCATTTGTCCTAATTTATCATTTGTCCTAAATTGGTTTTCAGACAACTTTTTAAGCTTTCCAAAAATACCTGCGGTTAGGTTAGGTTAGAGTTGTGTTATAACAACACTGAAAAGTTTTAAACATGGATGGATTTTAGGACAAACGATGAATTAGGTCAAATGACGATTAGGACAAACGATATTATGGATTCCGATATAGACCCGTTTAGTTCACTTTTGCTCCCACTGACTTATAAAAATAAACCATGAAATTATAATACAAAGAGAAGGTATTCTTATAAGTAAGTTTGATATTTCGAGAACCGGTGAAAACTATACTCGAAACTCGAATTCAAGACCAAAATCTGACAGTTCCCATCTTGATTATTTAGTTATTTTAACATTATTTCATAAAAACATGAATGAGAACTCGTGTAACCAGTAATATTAGGGTAAGTTTTATTGATAAAAATACCTACACTTAAACCAAAATGCAGTAATCACAGCGAATGTGCGCCCGTTGAGGTTAGGATTTTGGTCTTGAATTCGAGTTTCGAGTATAGTATTGTATCTTTGTGCTTATAGTGATCAGAAATGTATAAATTAACCCCAATACTGCCGTCGAGATAACTCCATGCAAAAGGACAACGGAATTTGCGTCTTTTTTCAAACACATTAAGTTTTAATTTCGTATACCAAATTAAGAGAGATACGACACGACGAAAGAATACAAATGTGGACCCAGCTTTACACACCACTCGATGTTCGCGCCGAGTGCTCATTACCAGAGGCTCTACTTTGAAATCCGTAATTCGAACTTCGTCTATTGATATCCCTTTTGCTCTCGACGCGTCACTAATTCGCAAGAAAGTGACGGGGCGATCCGAGGTTCGAATTATTGATTTCAAAGTAGAGCCCCTGAGCTCGGAATTTTCGTAGCACTTTCGAGTTGTCATAGGGACTTCTCTTTCATCGACTTCCGATATACATATTTTATCGATACATTATAGAACACAACATATTAATGAAGAATGAATGTAGAGGTAAACAACAGGCGATCTTATCGCTAAAGAGTGATCTCTTTCAGATAGGTAACTTTTGAGTAGTTGAAAATGTGAAATAGAGATTTTCAATGAAAACAATCGATAGCAATTCTTGTTGCAATTTCTTACGAATAATGTTTAAAAGGCATAAGAAATCCACAGATTATTTTTAAGAATCAATAAAATATTATAATTTTAATCCCTATTTCAAATTTCCAAAAAGTTGGTACCCAAAGGTTATCGCGAAGAGATCGCTCATTCGCGATAAAAATGCCTGTTGTTTAGGTACTTCTACTCGTAATCATAATTTAAATATTGTATTCTGTTTTTATCGATATAAATTATGTATATCGGATGTCGATAGGCGAGAAGTCCCTATGACACCTCAAAAGTGCTACGAAAAATCCGGCCTCTGCTCATTACACTCGAATGCTCTCAGTGTGGACGCTCCTTTAGGTTCGCTAAAGTAAACGATTGTAGAAAACTTTCAAAATGACGCCACCGTCCGGCAGCTTACGTCATATTCATTTTCGCTAACTATAACCCTCGCAGATTGCCCACTTACGTTCCTTTTGTAATATTAAAACAGGCCAAACAGCAGTCGATTTAACAATTTTTAAAAAATAATTAACCTTTATCAGTCCCTGCCAGGTTCTACCTAGCACATAATACCCAATACCGGTTTTTTTTACCATTAATCCGAGAAAGATACCTGTATTTACATAATTTAGAGGTATCCCTCGGTATGGATTCCATTTTTAAATATTACAGTTGGCATAGACAATTTTACATTTCACGCAAATCGTTTCAAGTTGTCAACTAACTTTAAAAAAATACATTTCAATTAAATTAGTTTTTGAAAATTATCTATACTGTTTTTCAGTCATTTGGAATCGATTTATATTGTTAAATTTAACACAAAATAATTAATTATATTGAAACATCCAATACGTGAAACAGACCGTTAATGATTGACGGGTTATTTAAATCTTTATTTCACAAAAACAAAGAGGCGCCTCATTGCCATGTTTTCTACGTAATTTTATATCAATCAATATAAATTAATTTAAAAAAAAAGCCCAAGTTCGAATCGAAGTCGCACTTGAAAGTTTCCGTTCTTGTTTAGGGCCCCTACATTTTTTAATTAATAAAATTTTCATTATGTAGGTATTTGCTGTTATCGGCAATAGAAATACACTCTGTGAAAATTTATAACTGTCGACCAAAACGGTTCATGAGTTACAGCCCGCTGACAAACACACGGACGGACGTAGCGGAGGCTTAGTTGGTACTATTTAGGTACGGAACCCTAAAAACAGTATACATAATTATCCAGTTTTTTTATCTTATTTTAAGGAGCTTGTTCGTAAAAATGATCAAAACGCCCCATACAATAACAGTATGTACAGTTCTTAAATCTAAATACACATTGAACAAATCCTATACATTAATTTGGCTTGGACTGAAATTTGGATCTTTGGCAGGGTTAGCCTCAAAATGACTTCATCGCAAAATGATCACATCGCTTGTAGGCTACGCCTCAAAAAATCAGTCGCAAAATGACCACATTGTATTTTATTTTATATCTATCTTAGCTAAATTGACGGAGCCCCGCATAGCGGAGCCCCTATTCCTGGGCGGGTGCCCTTCGGGCAAAAGTTACCTAACTAACCTAACTTACCTAGTAACACAAACGAATTGGTCATTTTGCGACAGACGTTTTATAATCTAGACTAAAAGCGATGCGGTCGTCGGAAACTTTTCGACTTAGTCCTTCTGAATCCACCCAAATTAAAACTTATTTCTGGTGATATGACCAGACCCTCTCATCGCTACCACAATATCCTGCCGAGATAGGGAGCTATGCACTAACCCAGTATTACTGCAAGGGTTCAGGTTTTCAGATTTTATTGTGTAATGGTAAAATTGCCTATGTCAAGCAACATAATGGAATTATAACAGCATGGGCATTACCCATCTCTCGCAAAAATACCATTTTTTTAACAGTGCGACAGCCCCTAAAAACCTTCAAGTTTGTCCTCTCACTCGCTCCAATAGGCTGGTGAATGTAACATTATCCGAAAGAATTTGTAAGCAATCGCACTGTTCGTCCTACTTTATAAATTCGCATATAATATCAGCATGAGCCTCACTGACGCCGATTTGTACCAGCTGCGGCTGAGAAACCAGGAACAAGGACTCTCCGTCGATCTCGTGCTCTGTCAACGCCGTGATAGTCTCCGTCCAGTTGTATTTTGACAGATGGGCTATCAGCTGGGGCGCCTGTCAAAAGTGTTGCCATGGTTAAAGAAGTGTTGCCACAGTATTTTAGCACGCAGAATGAATAAGAGGCTCTACTTTGAAATCCGTAATTCGAACTTCGTCTAATGCTATCCCTTTTGCTCTCGACGCGTCACAGTTCGCAAGAAAGTGACGGGGCGATCCGAAGTTCGAATTATTGATTTCAAAGTAGAGCCTAAGGTCCGACTTTTAATTCAAAAAGTCAAAAGTCAAAAATCAAAATATTTATTTCACTTGATTTTAGGTACAATAAGATGATAAACAAAAAACATTAGAGTCAGCCCACAATAGAGTCTGTCTAATGAAAGATGAACCTGAGAAAAAGCGGCAAATTCAAAAAATCTTCATATGGTATTACCGATCAATGTAGGAATAAACGATTTTGATACTTTTCTTATTTTGTTCATTTTGGTGGGCACAAAGGAAGAGGAAACGCGTGCTTTTTCACAATACTAAGGCCCGTATTAATAAACTATAGGTACTCAAGTCTACTAATACCGCACTCAAGTGTCCGTTTATCCATATTAAAACCACACACGGTATCAAATTTAAGTACAGTTTATTAGTAGAAGCCTGAGAGTCTTACTATTTAATACGTATGGGTGGATCAACTTTTTTGTTGTTGTTAGTGTCCCGTAAGCCAGGAGACAACAGTGATAGTTTCTTAGATTTTTTTTTATAATGTATACTTCTATCACACTCAGGAGAAAAGCCATAAAAAAATGGTAGTGGACTTATATCCTTTGAAATCATAGTTTTAATGAGTGTCCCAGGAAACGTCACCCTGGCACCGAACTACAAAGAAAAGTTGATTGACCCGTATATTCAGCATTAAATAAATAGATAGTGACACCCAAAGTCGCCAAACGTGTACCGAACTATTTGGCAACTTTGAGTGTCACGTAGTATTTGATGCTTTGAAACTATCTATGAAAAAAAAATGCAGGCCACCATAATAATGCTTGCATCAGCATGCTTTCTCATTTGTGAGCTCTTTTAGTAAATAAAATCACCAATAACAAGTCATTAAGTAAAAATATTTTATTTATTATTAGGGTAAAACCGATGCTTTCTCTCAACTCTGCTAATAGGCATCTGAGTGTAGGCGATTGCTTCTTTACAATATAAAATTCGTTCAATTTATTTCCGATGGCACGGATGTCAAAACTATCTAAATTGGATACTGTGGCCTTGTGAGTTCGCTTCTTCCCTGGAGTACTAAAGACACCTTGGTTTACTTTGCCTTCATTCTCTTCAATGTCGAAACACTGATATCTGTAAGAAGAAAGAAGGAATGAATTAAACAGAACACCATTTACAAATATATTGTGACACGCAGTACAGCCCCATTTTACAGTCCGACAGCTCTAAGAACATTTGGGTTTAGGTGAAATCAAATTTCATCGGTGAGGTTCAAAACGCAACGGTTTAAGAAAAAGGAAGACAGGTATAACCCGAACATCTTTTCCAAGAGCTCATGAAGTGTACGTAGGTACATATTAATATGTTTATGATATCTTTTAACTAAATGTATATAAACACCTTAGTATTTTACTGAAACTAGGTATGAATGTCAGTTATATTAATCGTCAATATAAAATTGCGATTGTTAAGAGATTCAACATGGTACAGGTACAGACAAACCTATGTATAGGGAAAGACAATGATTTAATTAATTTTAGTATTTACCGGTCATTGATGATAATTCTTCTAAATACTTCGTTTGACTCTGGCATAGTAAATCGTTTTGATCCAACTCTTTCAACTGCTGAAGATTTTTCAAAACCGTTTGTTTTTCACCATCCACGTCCAGCTTATCTGAAAAGAATACATCGTTTAATTTCTTAATGGAAAAGAAATACCAATTTCAAAAGATAAGTAGAACAGAAAAGGTATATATTCTATGAAACTTTGGATTGAAGATATAGAAATAATAAGTATCAAAATTAACATGCCATACTAACCTTGTTATAACCTATGAATTCGGTCACCGTATGTAAACACTCTATTTTTTGTTTCAACAATGCTTCCCTCTTCTCTTGTTTTTCTTTACATTTGTTTATAATGGTACAAAGGATCTGTCGCACATCACTTTTGATAGTTTTACGCATGTTTAGTCCGTAAATTTCGAGAAGAAAACTTTAATTTGACAGACTCGAACCAACAACGACTTGATTGTCAATGTCAAAACGTCATTTTAATAGTGTTGCCAGACCTGCCAGTCAAATAAAAGCCCGGTTCATCATTCATTAGACAGACTCTAACTTTGCACAAGATTTTAACCGGCAACCCATAAAATACCCTTATAATCTGTGTTCTTTCATGTCACTCAAACATGACATATTGGTATTACGTGAATATTTTGTCGAGGATTTTTTAACGATTCCTATTTTCAAAATGGATAAACCTATTAAAAGTGGAGTTCGGGAACTTATACTCAAGATGATAACTCATTTCCAAAATGTAAAAGAAGAAATGGAGTCCGTCCGTAAGCAAAAGGAGCAATGTTTACATAAAATTCTAAACTCTACGAGTAAATTCTTGATATTTTATTACTGCGTTCCGTGTTATTTTATATTAACCACATGAATTAATATTCTATTATGAAAAAATAACATATTAACGAAACGATTAGGCTAAGATGATGTTATTTTATTATAATACTAGCTTCTGCCCGCGACTTCGTCCGCCTAGATGTCGATTACAGTTATTCCCTTGGGATTTTTAAAATATTCTGGGATACAAAGTAACACACAAAAATTCTCGTTTATATTATTAGTAGGATTGTATTTTAACTTGTTCAATTTCTTTAAGGTGAAATTGTTTGAAGCTGTTCATACTACAACACGGACTTCAATCGCAAATTATGTACAGAGCATAAATAGAACTGGACAAATTGGACCTGCCGTATGTTATAAATGCGCAAAGTAATAATGACAGTGAGCAGTATGATGACAGTGAGGTTGAAACAGGAGAAGGGTTCGGAGAAGTTGAAGTTCAGGAAGAACAGTATGAAAAAGTGGAATTTTTAGACTCAGATATCTCATTTATTTATTGATTAAACATGTCAAAAAATCTTTTGCATTTTATTAAATAAAAACAAAGTATTTGATTCAGGAATCAGGGACCGCTTTGGAATGTTGAAGTGACACTGTAAATAAAATCATATGAAGTCTCTAACGTTTTGATTACTTACGTCATGACTCAGTCCAAAGTGGCCTGCGGACCAAATTCTTTGACTGTACCTCATGCATGTAAGACCTCAACTTATAAAATTACCCGCTGACATACATGCATTTTTGCCTGCGACCTTGTCTGTGTAGAATTGGTTCATAGCGTTTCATTGGGAACTGCCAAATTATCCAGGATAAAAAGCAGCCTATGTCCTCTGGGATTCAAACTATCCCTATGCCAAAGTGCAGCAGTTTATGTAACCGACAACCATACTTTCGCATTTATAAATAATATACTAGCTGTTGCCGCGACTCCGCCCGCGCAGGTAATCGTGAAATATTTTTTGAAATCGGTCCAGTAGTTTTTGAGTTTATCGTTACAAACATACAAAAATATAAATCTTTCCTCTTTATAATATTAGTGTAGAAGTAAGGATCCAGTATGCATATACATACTTCCATAGGAGTGTATATCATAGTTTCGACTACGTACTCTCGGAATATCATGCTATCGAATGTTCGTTGGCTCGACTGTTACCGTACATAATAATTAGAGCTATACTTGTAAGTATCAAAACGTGTTGTGTGACTAAAAATCAGTATTGCCATAAACAAACTTATGATTTCTACTATTGTCACCTCATTGCAGAGTTATTGTGGGATGATTCTAGGTAAGTGTATCACTAAAATCTACCAAACAAGGCATGCGAAATTTAAAGATAAACTTAAGTCTACTTCGTTATAGCTCATAATTAAAAAACTCCTGTAAACTATAAAAGCACTTTTCAACTAGCCACTTTTTTAAATTTAATTTAAACTTGTAGGAAGTTAAATCTTTTAGTGTATCCGGTAGTTTATTATAAATCTTTATACACATCACGTAACTGTTTTTGGATACAAGTGATAGGTTTGATAATGGCACGAATAATTTGTTTCTATACTGTGATCGCGCAGGGTTTTTATACAATTCCTTAGCTCGGTGAAACAGATGCCCATTCTGAGACACAAATAAGCATGTATCAAAAATATAAATGCTGGGTAATGTGAGAATTTTAAAGTTTTTGAAGAAAGGTCTACATGAGTCTATTTGTCTTAGTTCAAAAATTGCTCTGATACATTTTTTCTGCATTAAAAAAACATTATCTAAATTAGAGGATCTACCCCATAGAGTTATACCGTATCGTAAGATTGAGTGTATGTAGCCATAGTATGCAGTAATAGCTGCTTCTTTAGACACCACTTGGCTTACTTTTCTTAAAGCGAATATAAAACGATTAACTCTGGAGGATAGATTTGCTACATGCTCATTCCAATCACAAAACCGATCCAGGGTAACACCTAGAAAGTTTATGTTACTAACTTGATCGACCTCTACACCATTAAAGTTTACACTTAGGGTTAAAGGTTTACTCTTACGGGTATGAAACTGCATCAGCTTAGTCTTAGACAAGTTTACATTTAGATTATTACGTTTCAGCCATTGTATTGTTTGATTTAATGCTTCATTAATTTCCAGTTCATAACTTAAAGGATTATTACATTTTATTACTATTGTAGTGTCGTCAGCAAATAGAAAACACTTTTGCGAGACCGCATTTGGTAAATCATTAATGTAGAGAAGGAACAGAAGTGGTCCCAAAATACTTCCTTGCGGTACTCCATATTTGTTTTCTAAGTAATTAGATTTGTACTTAAGGACACTTTTTTGCTCTGGACAGTATCTTGAGATCTCCACACATTGTTCCCTCCCAGACAGATATGACTTAATCCAATCATGAGCAGGTCCTCGAATACCACACCTGTAAATCTTTTCTAACAATCGGTTGTGGCAGACGAAATCAAAGGCCTTGCTCATGTCCATGAAAAGAACTGAGACGGGCGTTTTTTGATTTAAACAATCAGTAACAGTCTTTACAAGTTGAAATATTGTTAAAGAAGTATTTCGGTTTTTACGAAACCCATTTTGGTCATTATTTAGTAAATCATTGCTCTCCACGAATTTGCTTATTCTACTATAAACTACTTTTTCAAATATTTTAGAAAATATGGGAATCATAGTTACAGGTCGGTAATTTTCTAATAACTTACTATCCCCTTTTTTGTATAGCGGTTTCACAATTGACTTTTTAAGGATTTTTGGAAAACAACCTTGCACCAAAGATAGGTTGATTATATGACACAAAGGTTTTGCTATAATATAAATACTCATCTTGATTATGTCGGTACTTAGACTAATTCAGCCAGTAGCTTTTGTGTTGTTCAAGGAGTTGACTATTTTTGTTAATTCAAAGCTGTCCAGTGGCGTTAAAAACATGCTTTTTCCAAATTGGGGTACCAAGTCATTAATTCCTGATAAATCTAAATTCACATAGCAATTATCTTTGACAATATTAAGAAAATAATCATTAAATGTATTTGCTACTAATTGAAGATCCTGATAAACATTACTATTATACATGATTTTTTTAATATCGTGGTCCTTATCGTTACAGTTTGTGTATTTATTTATAACATTCCACGAGGCTCTACACTTGTTATGAGACTTGTTCACTGCAGTAAGATGACAGCTCCAGTGTTGTCAGTTTTTGGTGTATAAAAAATAGTGATGTTCCTTACTGAATTAAGGAACAATGTAATGAAGTTCGTTTGAGTGATTCACTACTTTAATAATATTAATATTTAGGAGTCTGTGGCTTACTTGTGTCTCACGTGTGTTGCAAAAGTGATCAGCTAAATATAATAAAGTTTAGTTCACTATTAAAATAAATGTGGTATCATTATTTTACGGAATGACATTTGGCTCTGCCATTTTACTGCAGTGAATTAAAAGTCAGACCATAGTGTGAATGTGATTTGCAGGGGTCGCACTTTTAGGGCCGTATTAACAAACTCATCTCAACTGTAATGCTCGTCTCACGATGCGTCAATAATGACAGTTTTCTATGGCTTGACAGTTACTTTGACGTAACTTGTGACCGACATCTCAGACAAGATGAGTTTATTATTACGGTTATTTCTGCAACTGGTACAGTCACCAGCAATAATATATTATCCAACATTGGGTACAAAAATATCTGACACGTCTTTATTACTATAGGTAAAAGAGCGTGAAAGATATTTTTGCGCCGTGTGTTGGATAATATATTATTGCTGGTGACTGTACATAATTAGCTCTTAAGGTACTCGTGCTTGTCATTAGAGCGCTCGCAAGCTCGCGCTTTAACCTCGGCACTCGTACCTTAAGAAAACAAAACAAGCTGAAGTGAATTTGGTTAATTATTCTTGACGTTATTATCTGATTTGAGAAGGTATATTTGTTTGTTTTATTTGTTGAATAAAAGAGTTGTGGGCGGTTATATTTGCCGCTGAGTACTTATAATTAGAATTAGTAAAATAATTAATGTTTGAAAAAAGAACTTACCGACCAAGTCTTGATCGCGTCGGCCGTGACATTTGTGAAAGGGTTATCTGTAAATTAAGAAAGGTATCGTTTTAAAAATTTGAAAAGTATTGAGTGACATAAAATGAAGAGAGTTTCTCGCTAGATGGCGCTAACGATACTTAATCGATTTTTACATTTACACGAAGAGTAATTCGCCAAGCATTTGAGCACACAGGCCACTTGTTAAATGGACTCTGAAGCCCACAGACGCTTGCAATCTTAAGATGACATTCTCAAGATAGCAAATGTGTTGCTAACCCTGAGGACTGCAATGGAATGCCTCTGTGCTAGCAATTTCACCGGTTGTCTTCATGCCCACACCGAAACACAACTAAATATAAAAGGTTATGTTATAATTCACAATGGAGTGCTGGCCCCTACACTGATGTATGGTAGTGAATGTTGGGTGTGGCAGGACAAGCATGAAAGTCGTATAAATGCAGTTGAAATGCGCTCTTTGCATAGTATGTATGGTGTGAAACTGACTGATAGAGTAAGGAATGAAGAAGTCAGAGAGAAATGTGGACTAAAAGAAGATGTAGTGACTAAGATTGAAAAGGGTATGCTTCGATGGTTCGGTCATTTGGAAAGGATGGATGAAAGAAGATTGACGAAAGAGATATACAGAGCGAAAGTGAGTGGAAGGGTTGAAAGGGGCCGCCCTACGCGTACTTTTTTTAATCAAATCGGAGAAATACTGGATAAGGGCCGAATTTTAAGTACCCGAAACCGACGTGCGTGCATGACTCCATGTATGAATGTGGAAGAAGTGAAAGAGATTTGTGAAGATCGTAGCAGGTGAAAAGAAGTGGTCTCTGCCTACCCCTCTGGGAAACAGGCTTGATTTAATGTATGTATGTATGTTATAATTTTATTATGCCCATGGCACAGATCCAATATCTGGAGTTTCAAAAAAATTGCACCCCTTTGACTTTTTTCTTCAGATTTGGGATAGAAATTGCACGTTGATTAGAATCGTCATTCTGAAAAAGAAAAATTACCTAGTACTCCCGATATGTCCCCAAAAATATGTATGGAATTGTCCATTTTATTACCAAGAAACGTATTGGATTTTGATTAGTCTTTATTAGGCTTTTTCCTGTTTTTCACTATGCGCTTTGGCTATTATAGTACCTTATTTTTTTTAATCTATATATACTGGCGTGATCACTTTATACACATATTTATTAAATTAAGTAACATTTCTAGAAAAAAACTCTTCTTACCTTCACAGATTTCTTCACTCTTTTCTTTACTCTTTTCTTCGCTCTTTTCTTTACTATTTTCTTCGCTCTTTTCTTTACTCTTTTCTCCAATCCTTTCTTTACTCTTTTCTTTACTCTGTTCTTCACTCTTTTCTTTACTCACTTCTTCACTCTTTTCTTCACTCATTTCTTCACTCTTTCTTTCACTCTTTTCTTTACTCTTTACTTCACTGGATTCTAAACTATTTTCGTCCTCTGTAATCTCGTCATCTTCACTCAAATTCAGGTCAGAGATAGCCAATATTCTACTGTTGTCCTGAATAACTTTTCCATCTTCCGTTCTGTGCTTGAAACTATCTTCTTTTTTTTGATCCGTCGCTGCATCTGAGTTTTGGTATATAATTTTCTCTTTCAGTGGTCTTCGAATCTGGAAAAGAGTTTTGTTGTTATGCGCTATTTTCATTTTGATAACGTATTTCCAACTTTGGTTTTAAGTACGTACAGACGCACGAGTGATCCTATAAGGGTTCCGTTTTTTTAATCTTTTGTAGGGAATCCCTATTACGGTTCAAAAGATACAGCTGTTTTAAGTTAAGTAGGACGGACGGAGAGCGTAGGCATATTATTAGGGTCCCGTTGGGCTCCCTATGGCACGGAACCCTCAAAACGCGTCCTAATAGTTCAATCCCGGAAACTACGATGCCACAAATAGATATAGTTCGTTCGTTAAAATAGTGTGCATTGCAACCCATTGTGCGCGTCGCGGCGCTTCTTTGTACATTAGAACCCAATTTATATGGCGTGTCGTGAATCTTCGTTCGCGCAGACACGAACAACGATTCCGATGATTCCCGAAAACACGATTAAAACCCACGTCAGACTTGTACGTAATAGTTAAGTATAAGGTGCAAATTAAATTGCATCTACTTTTTCCATCTCACTCACGGCTGACTGAATGACACGCGGGCGCGCGTCAACATGGCGTCACTAGTCCCCAATAATATTAATACTGATAAATTCCCGCGCTTCGAAAATATGTCATCTGCGCAGGTACATCGTTTAGCCATATCAGTTACGTTTACTGTACCAATTGTGGCGGCACAGCAAAGCATGCAAACTATTTGAACGCTCGAACTATACACAGATACACACGTTCAACGTATATCACCCCTCTTTTGGCGTTGGGGGTTAAAAATTACTGTAGATATACTTACTGGGAACGCCATATTAGATTCTTGAATCACATATCCATCCAATACATGTGTTAGTATATAGCTATCAGTATTTTTCGTCTGCACACTTCCCTCGGCTATCTGTATCTCGTTACCTTTGAAGTCGCTAATAGAGGTTACTTTAACCATTCTGCTCTCTTCTTTCGGTTCTTTGGTTTCTTTTTTTACACGTTTCTTTTCTTTACTTTTGGTTTTCTGGGTGCTTGTTGCCATCTTTATTTCTGCTTTCTCTACTTCAATTCTGATTGTTGGTTCTTCTGGGTCTAGGTTTGGTAAATCTCCTGTTTTAATTTTTGTTTTTGGTCGTGATGTTGCCCTATTGATTTCTGTTTTCTCTTCTTCAACTCTGATTGTTGGTTCTTCTGGGTCTAGGTTTGTTAAATACTTTGCTTTAAGTCTTGTTTTTAGAGTTTCCGTTACCGATTTATTTCCTGCTTTCTCTTCTTCAATTCTGATTGTTGGTTCTTCTGGGTGTATGTTTGTTAAATACCTTGTTTTTATTCTTGTTTTTAGAGTTTCTGTTGCCATTTTATTTCTTGCTTTCTCTTCTTCAACTCTGATTGTTGGTTCTTCTATGTCTAGGTTTGGTAAATAGCTTGTTTTAATATCTGTTTCCATTTTATTTCCTGCTTTCTCTTCTTCAATTCTGATTGTTGGTTTTTCTGGGTCTAGTTTTGATAAATACCTTGTTTCAATTTTTGTTTTGAGAGTTTCTGTAGTCAGTTTATTTCCTGCTTTCTCTTCTTCAATTCTGATTGTTGGTTCTTCTGAGTCTAAGTTTGGTAAATCCCTTGTTTTCATTGTTGTATTTAATGTTTCTGTTGCCTTTTTGATTCCTGGTTTCACTTCTTCAATTCTAAGTGATTCTTCTGGGTCTCGGTTTGGTAAATCCCTTGTTGCTGGTTCATCAACATCATTCATTCGTTTACGTATGACAATTTCAACTTGAACATCTTGAGGACCAATGTTAGGCTCTTTGGTTCCATCTTCGTTTTCAACTGTTCCGCCAACATTTTCAATAATTTCTATGCTGAAGTCTTCGAAATTTGATGGATTACTAATTGTACTTTGTGCATTTTCAACAACATTTACTGTTTTAGGAGTAACAGTTGGTATTTTCTTTATACTTATGACATCAGGTTGTAATATCTGCGGTTCAGTCCTTAATAAACCTCTGGCTTGAGTAAATACCGTGTTTCTCAATAATTTATCATTATCTGCTTGGAGAGTAATAAATAAATCATCGTTAATAATCGCAGGAACAGCTTTCATTTCTAAAGCTTTCTTTAAAGTTTCCATTACTGGCTCTTTAACTATATTGGCTTGGGTCCCTGTCGACGCGGTTGCAACATTCTTCACTGATCGTATTTCTCTTTGTAAGGGATTTATATTTATTCCAATTTCACTTTGTACAACTTTATTCACTGTATTACCAATATTGAAAGTTGGCACATTTGGCGAACCATGTAGTGCTATTAATTGATTGTGAATACAATTGAAATTATTATTATTGATATTATATTTCTTGCGTGTGTCGTCAGGTGATTCACTTTTTCTTTTTCTGTTTAGATCATTATTGATCTGTGTGTATGGTCTCGGCGCTGAGTTACTGGATTGAATGAGTTGATATTGGTTCTGAGCCAAAGGCATAACGCTCATAGGCCTAGGTTGTATCGGTCTGTAGTACGTCTGGTTGTGATTCCTTATTTGATTCGCCAGCACACCAGGACTCGCCTTATTCGGCACAGGAACTTTATTTTTCGCAATTGCGTTGGCTTGCACGTTATTTGGTCCTAGATTCATATTAGAAACGTTAGTTTGGGATCGTGGGGTCAGGGTCATGGATCTAGCATCACCAACATTTGGACCAAATTTGGCATTTGGCATCGGGGATACAGAAACTTGCGGTGGTTTCACACTCTGTTGTTTTAAACCCTGTAATTCAGATACCTTTTGCATGTTCACCAGGTTCTGGTTCATTTGTGGCCTTTCTGGCATAGTTTGATTTACATTAAATGTAGCTTGATTGTTGGCCATTCCCATTGTATTATTGGTTGCAGTTGGAACAATATTGTATATAACTCTATCGATGCCAACATTATGAGTAAAATTTGGCACAACTTTCTGCACATTTTGAACGACATTTGCCATAGGCATGTTCTGACCAATATTCAATCCAACATTTTGTATACTCTGCCCGACATTCTGTAAACCTGGTCCAACATTCTGTAAACTCTGTCCAACATTCTGTAAACCCTGTCCAACATTCTGTGAACCCTGTCCAACATTCTGTGAACCTTGTCCAGCATTCTGTGAACCCTGTCCAACATTCTGCATACCCGGTCCAACATTCTGCAAACCCTGCCCAACATTCTGTAAACTCGGTCCAACATTCTGTAAATTCTGTCCTACATTCTGCAAACCCGGTCCAACATTCTGCAAACCTTGTCCAACATTCTGTAAACCCTGTCCACCATTCTGCATACCCTGTCCAACATTCTGTAATCCCTGTCCAACATTCTGTAAACCTGGCCCAACATTGTGAATTGTCTGCCCAACATTTGTGCCAACTCCCATCATGTTCTGCGTCATAACATTCGGCATTTGCCGCATGGGGTCAATCTGCACCATCTGTGGTTGGTAGGAGTAGTTTTGTATGTACAGCTGATTCTGGTCTGTCAGCATCTGCTGTGGCATTTGCATCATGCCGTTTGGCATCTGTTGCATGTAGATCACTTGGTTTTGGGGCCTGTTCTGGATCCATGGTGGTGGGTTTTGTGAGTTCATGAACATGGTTTGGTTGGGGTGGATTGATTCACCTGGAATTGACAAAAATAAATTTTAAAATGTATCGCGTTCATCTCAAAAATATTAGCATACCGGGAAAGGATTCAGGGACTGCTAGCTTCGTGGGCAGAGTCACCAGCAACTAGGCTAAGTGCGACGCTACGATGAAGATATTGATAAGGATAATGATGCCGATGGTAATAATTATAATAATAATGATAATGATGTCGCTGATGATGATAATTATAATAATAATAATGATAATTATAACAATGATAATGATGTTGCCGATGATGATAATAATTATAATAATGATAACGACGTTGATGATGATAATAATGTTCACAACAATGATAATGATGATGATGGCTTTACCTGGCTGGAGCAGTATCTGTGTCTCGTAGACCAGGCGAACTGGACACAGCATCACCTGATGTTGTCTGGAATCCAAAGAACTGTTATTAAATAACTTTACATCTTTTAAACAGGTAAAAACCAACATAACCACGATATAATTGTGCCTCCTTCCTTCACTGGTAGATCACGTGACTTATCTATCACGTCATCTACCTGTGACGTGATTGGTTTAAAAACGAATCGAATAGAAACGCTAGTTAGCGTAGTGCATCTTGGCAAGGGCCTCTGGTCGTTACTCGTCGAACGCCCAAACGAATATCACCCTAGAGGTGGTCGACCGGGAATGCCCTCACTGTACAATACGTTGGTAACTTACCCCATAGGGTCTTGCGGACACATCGGCTGCTGCATCTGAAACATTTTTTTTATTTTATTAAAACGATTTTTCCATGGCAAGGGGAACACACGGTCAACTGATGGTGAATTGGTAGGTACCTGAAACCTTTAGACGTTTACAAGCTGAAGACTACAATCGCAAGACTGCAATTGCATTGCCAACCCTGAGGGCCCTGCCAAGATGCACTACGCTAACTAGCGTTTCTATTCGTTTCGTTTTTAAACCAATCGCGTCACTGATAGATGACGTGATACGAAAAGTCACGTGATCTACCAGTGACGCGATTGGTTAAAAACGAAACGAATAGAAACGCTAGTTAGCGTAGTGCATCTTGGCAGGGCCCTCAGAGGCCTATGGAATGCCTCTGCGCTAGTAATATCCCCGGTTGTTTTATCCCCACACCGGAACACAACCATGCGAATGCTGCTTAGTGGTAGGGTTAAAGGATAAAAAAAAACAAAGTATTTATTCAGTAAATTGGACATGAGAGCTCTTTTATACGTCGGCAATATATAGTGAATCTACCAGCGCTGACAAGACCATAATTGCGGAGAAGAAGCGCCGCAAGAAACTCTACAAGAGGTGGTAGCGATCAACGCACCTACCACCTCCAGATACGTAGGTATATGTTTAGATTTGTCCTACCAATAGCGGTTAAGGTTAATCCCACGGGAAAAACCAAATTTTCCAGGATGAAATGTATCCTATGTTTTATCCCAGGACATGGACTACATATGAGCCAAAATTCATCAAAATCCGTTCAGCGGTTTATGCATGACTAGTGATTAAACGCGACTACGTCCGTATAGAAGCCGTTTATTGCTGTTCCATCGGAAAATGTCCCATTTTCCAAGTCAAAAACCCTATGTCCTGTCGGGCCTCGAGCTATCTTGACACCAAGTTTCATCGAAATCGGTTCAGCAGTTTAGCCGTGAAAGCGTAACAAACAATTAAAGTTACTTTTACATTTATAATATTGGTATTGATTGGAATAAGCAAACATTAACTTCCTGTCTGATTTATACAACTTACACACGCACAATTTTAATATTTACTTATTCAATTACTTGAAACTCAGCCTTAACACGCTGTAATAAAAGCGTTTATGAGATCACGGCTCCATTCTACTTGCTATATTAAAAGCCGTAACAGACGATCGAATTTGGTCCGGGCCGGACAGCGGGTTTGGTTCGCTCCGAACCATATCTGTCCGTCTATGGTCACAAGACTACTCTACAGACAGACGGATATGGTTCGGAGCGAACCAAATCCGCTGTCCGGCCCGGACCAAATTCGATCGTCTGTTACGGCTTTAAGGATGTTTAACCAAGGAAGGGGACTTAATAAAATTTACCCCGTCCGTCAACAGGTACCCCTGTAATTACGAAAATAAGTAAAGTTAAGTAATGATCTATTAACAAAAAAGGTACATTGTTCTTAAAAGTAATATCCGGTCAGGCGGACCCTAAACTAGGCTGAGCCTGGGGCTCTACTTTGAAATCAGTAATTCGAACTTTGGATCGCTCCGTCACTTTCTTGCGAATTAGTGACGCGTCGAGAGCAAAAGGGATAGCAATAGACGAAGTTCGCATTACGAATTTCAAAGTAGAACCTCTGTATCTTGGGCGTCCAGTGAGTGAAGTTAAGCATAGGGATTCTATAGGCTTCATACTTTCGATTATATGTAATTAATAATAGCATTTTTTTTTAAAGTTCATTTTAGTTTTTAGGGTTCCGTACCCAAAGGGTAAAAACGGGACCCTATTACTAAGACTCCGCTGTCCGTCTGTCTGTCTGTCACCAGGCTGTATCTCATAAACCGTGATAACTAGATAGTTGAAATTTTTGTCGAAGATCTATTTCTGTTGCCGCTATAACAACAAATACTAAAAACAGAATAAAATAAATATTTAAGGGGGCTCCGATACAAAGAATGTTGTATAGATAACGGTGGCCGGTTTTTTTTTAAAATTATGAACTGTACTGGACTGAATTTTTTCATTCAACCTATTCGCCATAATATATTACTTACATTTTGATATAAAATACTTTTTATCGAATAAACAGCTGGGTGAAGGTCGTCTACTATTCGGATCTTAGACCATATGCGTTTCTGCTTAATAACACTTTAAAAAAAAAACAAACAAAGGGAGCCCGTTGCAAACCCTGACGAGTAAGAAAAAAAAAATGCTTCTATTGTAGTAATTTTACCGATTGTGTTTGTAGATAGGTAGGTACCTGTTTTTTTGTCTATTACTAAATAGGTAGGTAATTAGTTTATGAATTTTATGATCTGTTATAGTAAATTACCTAAATCTGTTCTCCGTCGAAATAAAAATGCTTCCTGTTTTCTATTATAAGTTAGTATATTACTGTTATTTTCTATTTCAAAAATATATTTTTTTGTTACCCTAGCACAAGAAAACAGACTATAAAAACAATATTAAAAAACCTAACCTGTAACCACAGAGACTAGTAGACCAAACTAACCTTAAGTATGACGTCACATTTGACATGACATTTTATCCAAAATGGCGGATGTAAAACAAAATAAAATTTCCAAAAAAAATACCTCTTCATTTAAAAACCAATTGTGCATTGTTAAAATTAGCCATATTATAATAAAAAAACTTATTTTACTCTCTAACTGCCGCACTAAGAGACGTCAACTAAATTTAACGCCTGTTTAGTGACGTATCTTATTATATTGCTATAGCAAAGAAAATGACAGCAGCTGCTTTAATCAAGCATTAAATTTAATTGACGTCTCTGAGTGCGGCAGTAAAATACGAAGTTTTCTCAATTATGTTAACAAAGACTTAATACCTGGGGAGGAATTAAACCCAAAACTACTATATCTCTTTCTAGCATACCCTTCATAAATCTCCGAAGATTCATTTCTAAACCAAAATCTAAACAAAAAAAAACCATAACCTTATTTCTTATGGAATAAGGTTGACAATAAAACAGCAAAATTTAAAGGAATGCCAAATTGAACTTTTTCATTGGTTATTCGAAATAGAACTTTGTTTTAAAGACGTCAAGGTCGGTTTTGTATTGAAGGGGAATTTTAATAATAAGTTCCAATGAATACGGCAGGGACGTCGGACATTTTTAGTTTTTTTTTGCTCGTAGTGAGGGGACAGTGTGAAATGTGTGAATATCGATACATTAGAAAAAGATGACTTACGTTTAGTCTGTGAGCACATAGAATAGGATTCGAATCCTAAATTAGGCTTCAGTTATTTTATTTCCTAATGCATCTTCTCTACTTCTTTCCATAAACTTTAACAACTATTGCAAAAGTTAATGATTTAACTTTAGGTCGACAAAAAAGGTTGCCTCCTTTTTTGTACTTTCCATGTTTTTATTTCTGTAGTGTTTATACATATATTACAAATTCATTGTCATAATTGCGTAAACACGGTTGATCATTTTTTTACGTAGTTAAAACATATCGCTTTTGACGTGCAGTTATGATATTGTTTTTAACTCGGCCGCCATTACCGTCAAGTAAATAAGAGCTATCGTAACGTTGACAATACGATAACACGTCAAAAGCAATATGGTTTTACCGAGTAGAATTGAGGCCCAGAAGGCAAGGTCATCACAAAATTGTGTTGCTGTCATATTGGTGTCATATGCTGGAAGAACTGTAATCCACTGTTAGGAATCTTTTAATAGGCCTTTGTATACTTTTTCTATCACTAGCGACCCACCCTCGCTTCGCTTCGATTTATGTGACTTTTCTGTAACACCCGTACATAAACCAATTTATCTATAAATATAAAAGGCGAAACTGACTGACTTATCAACGCACAGCCGAAACTACTGTACCTAGAAACTTGAAATTTGGTACAGCGGTTCCTTTCATGATATAAGTGAGCACTAAGAAAGGATTTTCCGAAAATCGACCCCCAACGGGAAAAAATGGGGGGAGTAGCGGGAAAGTAGTTCTACGCGTACGAAGTCGCGGGCGTCCTCTAGTTATACATAAAAACATTCCTCTGGAATCACTCTATCCATTGATGAACATCGCATTAAAATCCGTTGCGAAGTTTTAAAGATCTAAGTATACTTACAGAGAGCCAGACGGCGGGAAGCGACTTTGTTTTGTAGTATGTAATAAAAATGGTTTCTGTACTGCATTTTTTAGGTAGTTTTCGTGACATAGTTCGTCAGCTAATAGAAGGCAGTAGAAAGCAATAGAAGACGGCACGGGTAGCACGAGTTGTATTTTCTCGCTTGTTGCTCAGTGCGTCTCTATCGTTACTGATTAAATAGAAAGAGAGATCCGAGCGACAACCAAGTCACGGGCAACATGTGCTAGCCGCACTGATACGTCAAAGCTCGACAAAAAAGTTTCGCAGAGCCACGTGGTTTGGTATGTTTACAAACAGTTAAGTATCTAAAAAACAAATAGTAGTTCATGTTGATTCTTTTAAATTTTACGTCTTTCTTCATTTAAAAGCTCGTTAGCAAGATTTTGTTTCGTTTGCCTTTATTGATTAAAAAAACACTACTGTACTCTGAATTTTATTGCACATCTCACTTGGAATATTGTGTGGTTCTACGCTTCAAATTATAGATCTTGCGTTAGCATAATGACGTCTTGGCCTCAAGAACATGCAAAATGACAGTTAGATGAGGTGGTAAAACGGTAAGTTTACCGTAAAAATTGTCTAACACGAAATTATTTCACACCCTACAATCTCACGGACATACGAGCGGCTATTGGTATCGGTAATGAACTAATGATGACTCCAACCAATCCTCCAGTCCAATTTCTTCATCGAGCGGCGTTCTAGCAAATATATGTTACCTTTTTTATGTCAAGAAGAAAACAAACGAGCACACAGGCCACCTGAAGGTGAGTAAGCTCTAAGGCGCGTAGACTGCAATCTTAAGACTGATTGCGATGTCATCCCAAGGCTAAATTATACCCCCACACTGGTAAACAAGAATACGAACCTCCTTGAAACAATCCTGTTCGTCAATCTGTCCTAATTTGACAATATTTCAGATTAGGGTGTTCAGTCATCCTACCAGGAGTTCAGAGCCTGTAAGGGTCTGCTCCGAACTGGCTGGCCTTACGGTCAACCAGTAGTAATTGACCACAGCTGCTTGCCTGCAGGTTAATGGTCCATCCAGATGGGTAGGATGGAACGGACCCTGCAGAAGGTCAGAGCACCATTAAAATATTCAAGTAAGGCTTAGCAAATTGTTGAAATTATGGTAGTAACCTCGGATTCCCTTTCACTTTCTTTCCTCATTCGTGGCTAAATCGAGAGAAAGGGATAAAGCTAAAGTAACTTCGAACCTCGGTTTTCGAAGTAGGGCCTCTGATACTTCCACGTAGCGGTTGTTTGAGCGGCGAGTGGTCAACTTACGTCGGTAAGACGTTGAGCTAGTTATTGTTTCTATACAGAGTAGCAGTGCTGACTCGAGGCCAGTTTTAGAATAAGGCGAGATCCAGTCAGGCTTCCTATGTTTGGCTGCAATGTACACCAGTTGTTTTTCTTTACCCCTGGGTCGCTGCTTAGGACTTCCCATCTGGATGGATATCACGAACCACTATTCGAAACTTCGGGTACCCCATCCCTTTCACTTATCATTCTAGACTAAATCAAATGAAAGGGATGGAGCTAACGTTACTTCGATCTTCGATTTTCAAAGGAAACTGAAACGGCCGCTTGTTTCACCCTACATAGGGTCGACTCAGCCGAATAGCATCACAGAAAGTTAATTCAATGGGTCGTTATCTATGGAAAAGTATGATAAACCAATTTTTAGGACCAAATTGTCATCGAGCCATTAGGCTAATAGCTTAAAAATAGCCTATCAAACTGCGAATGCTAATTAAGCAACTTCTGACTGCAATAATTAACCGACAATTACAGTTGTCTTACTCTATCATCATACAATAGAGGTAGAGAAAAAGGTGGCAATGATAACGTTACCTGTTTCATCTTATTATTAGGGAAATAAGGTAACCTTAAGACTGAGTCATCGGTATGTAATATTAGTTTTGCCGTATTATACTCACTACCAAGATGGGAAACTCTACATTCAAAATGTACGGTACAAAGTGTATAACACTACTAATTTGTGTAGTAGCTGAATATGCACTTAATATTTGAAATCGGTAACATGAGCCTATATAAAATAAATGCAACGTTGCGATTGACGTTTGGTCACAATTATCAGTTTGAAAATGTGTGTTCGGGAGTATTAATGAGCATAAAAAGCATTTTTACAGAGTGTTAAAATTATTTGAAGAATGTTGACTTAAATATTTATTACTTTAATGTTTTGTTTCGATTTGTCAGGTTTTTTTAATACTTTACGATGGCACATTAAACAGACCCAGAAAAAGAAAACAGATATAGGTACCTACTCGATTAACAAGGCAACCATTAAAAAAGAGTTTGCAGTGCTTGTTGTGTTTTCTAATGACAGCAACTACATTAGGCAGCAGCAGCAGATTTTGCAATACCCTAACTTGGTCTTGTGTATCATAACATTCAGCATGAGTGTAGGACGAGTTCAAATATGATATAAGTAAATAAAATAGGCAGGTAAAACAATTGAAACATGTTACACATTTCACTTCGAACAGCGGCCGCATTTAATACAAATCCTTTTTTGAAAACCCATAGGTACCAACAGCTAACAATAATCATGATTATATCATTAAACCCACATTGTATAAATAAACAAAAACATCGATATTAAACTGACATTTTTGTCGACAGTCGATCGATTTATCGATCTTCAAACACATCACTAAACAAATATAGAACACCCTGGGGGCGAGCGGCTTACTATAAATACTGCACAAGTGCAACAGAGACGGCAACATACGTCCCCCAGTATGTGTAAAAGTGACAGCCGCGGGCATCCAATCAAAAGAAGCCTTTATTGACAGATGATAATTTCAACATGCTATAGATATAGGCACACATACGTATACAACAATCAATAAACATTACAAAATTGGCACAAAAACTCGCTCAAAATTTGAAGAAATCACTAATTAATTAACAAAACCAATTAGTTATAATGATTTTTCGGTGACGGAATACCAGACCGGAAGTCCTGTCCCTAAATAACAGTAACTGTGAACAGATAACCCAATATTTTGACCGCGGACGAAACAATGTTAGGGTTAGTATCGATTTTACGCTCGAATTTCACTGTAAACTCACGATATCGGCTGTTTCACACTAATATTGCAGCAAAATACACTAACCTTGACTGTTTTACAGCATCACACACATCCAAAACGCACTACACTTAATGAAATCGCGTTAAAACTATATTAAAACATTGCGAGCACGGCGGCCGACATCTTTCGACACGAAATAGCTGCACGAATAACACAAAACGCCTATCAACTTGGATCACGGCCCCGTACCACGAAACCCGCAGGAAACGCTAAACACGACACTTTAGCGACAGCGTCATATAAGAACACAACAGTTTTATCGATTTTTGAACACCGCACACATTTTTTAGTACCGGCCACCCTAACCAATGGCGTCTTTCTGAATGCAAACGAAGCGCATTGGACGGAACTAGTTTCGAAACTCAAACACGTTCCATGACCCCAAATATTCGAGCGCGTTCAAGTACACGTGAGAATGTTATCTTTATCTCACTCAGTCTTACGGAAAAAAAAGTCGCGGATGAAAGAGATAGTGGTTATTTGTGTTGTCTGAAGCGTTAAGAATCTACTTTTGTTTAATAAAATTCAAAAGATTATATACTTTTGTGCTAAGGTTTAGAGTTGAAAATGGATGTTATTTAATAATTTATAATACAGTCGTGACGTCAGCAGTATGGCTGATGGAATATAAATTACATTGGTCTGATAGGCCTTTTGCTTGTAATAAAAATGTACTTTTATTTTATCTTACCTTTTTTATTCTAGAGGAATAGCAGCGGCAATGGCGTACGCGTACCCTTGCTAAAGTAATATATACATACAGCCAAGTCGTAAGAGATTGTCAGAATGGTTAAAAGAATACCTAAGTTGAAGAACCTAAATTAATGATCGTTCAGCCATTTTTGATAAGCAAAATAAATAACTGATTATGTGTCTTGCGGAACGCCATAAAGAAAAAAGTAGAAGATTATGAGTCTTGATGTTGTTTGTATGTAGGTTTTAATACTTTGTATTTTCGACTTAAACAAAAGATTTGAGAACATCTGGAACCATTTTTCTCGTGAATGCGAAGAGTTCGCAGAAATTATATTTCGGTCTGGAACAATGCAATTTTACAAACCATTGTTCACACATTAATTAAATGCATAGGTCGGTATTCATTTTAAAAGCTAAGGATAGGATAAGACTTATGGGTAAATAGGTAACTAACTATTTACTTACTTCCATAGCTGCGTTTGTTTTTTTATCTAAGTTTTTACTATTTATTATTTTTTATAGCTATGTTAGGCCAAAGTCCAGGTCTCCTGTGTCCAATAACACACTTCTACAGATAAAATACGACTTACCTTCTTCGTATCGTGTCAATTGATTGATTCCTTGGCGCCTGTGACAAGGTAGGGTGCATGTGCAATGCCGAGCTGCAGGCTGCAGGGAGTCGATATTCGAATCTCACTAATGATTTTTGTTTGCGTACATTTTAAAATTAAGTTACTCGGTAATTTAGTTTATTTGTTGGTGGGGGTACTCGTTTTTGATATCATATAAGCGTGAAAGTTTTATTTACCGGCGAGATAAAAAATAGTTTTAGAAATAAGTGAAAATCGGCCATTTTGGTGAATTTTGGTCACTAGATAAGAGTTAAAAATCGCCCCCCAGTACACTAAATCTTTGTTTTTTTTAGCTTAGCTTACCTAGTGACGAGTGGCCTTAAATCTACCAACTTGAATCTATGATTAGCTTTAGGTAGGTGCGTTTTATTTGCCATAAGTACCTATAAATAAATAAATAAATAAATAAATAACGAATAAATAGAAAAAACCCAGTCTAGTCCGCCTCGTGCATCAATATGGACAGACTGACGGACAACGGTATCTGAGCACGGAACCCTAAAAATACAAGTTTATAAGAGCTGTCACAGGGATCATCGTAGATTGACCGAACTATAGTGATTTCTTCAAGCGAACATGGAGCTGAGAAGTATTGGGACCAGCGGCGGCTCAATTTGGCTGTCCAAAGTGGTGGAGCGACCAGGATAACCTAAGGTAGACTTCCCAAAGTAGCGGTTTATGCGACTGAAGCGCGCGACTATCACACCCTGACCGTGATGCGATAGTATAAGTACCTAGGCAATGACGGTTACTAAGAAAAAAAACCGGCCAAATGCGAGTTGAACTTGCGTGGAGAGGGTTCTGTACATACGTTTTTTTTTTCGATAGAATTCTTATAGATTTTCCTGTAATCTACAAGCAATGAACTATATTTTGTATTTTTGGCTCAGTAGTTTCGGAGGAACATTTACCGTTCCCCCCTCCTGGGGAATGGTAAATGTTTTCAAATCAAATCAAATCAAATTCGTCTGCTTTCATGAATAAAATCAAAACTATTTATTTTACAATAATAGAAAAATATATATTTGAGATCCTCATAACGAGCCCTTTCATTTAATGACACAGTAAGATTTGCAAACCTTTTTTTAATTTCCTAATTTGTCCCCCGAAAATGAACCTTATTAAAAAAAAAACACTTTACACATCTGTGTTTGTGTCATAGGTTACACCATGCTACCAAATTTCACCTGATTTGGTCCAGCAGATTCGGAGCAATTGGCTGTGACAGACGGACGGACAAACGCACAAGTGATCCTATAAGGGTTCTGTTTTTTTTCATTTTTTGTACAATCACCAGCAATAATACATTAGGTATCCAACATTGGGCGCAAAAATATCTGACACGTCTTTATTACTAGAGGTAGGTACTTATAAGAGCGTGTCAGATATTTTTGCGCCCAATGTAGGATAATATATTATTGCTGATGACTGTACAGAACCCTAAAAAAAACAAAATCGGTCCATACGTTTCGGAGCTACCACGCCATAGACGGTATAAGTATAACCCCTAAGTTTGCGTTGGAGGTTAACAAAGAAAAATGCATCACCCAATAGTTATAACCAAGGGGCGGAATTTTCATAGCAAAAATCAAACGTCAAGAGGGATTGAACATTGTGTTTTATCGACTATCGATGATTAATTGTCACTTAGCACATGTTTTTGGTAAAGAAATTAATTAGACCTGTAATGGGGAGGGCTTTGCCCTGTCTGTGTGTATGACGGTTAACAAAATAATCAAGTAAAAAAACAATAAATAGTTTTATTTTGTTACAATTTAAATATAAAACCAAAACGGAAATTTTAAGCAGTATAACTGACAGTAAACGATCCTTCATTCATATAACAGAATCGAATTTCTCTTAATGGTCATCATTTAAACTGGTCCTGTTTTCAATGTAGATCCATTTACGATGAGAGAGATGAGAGGAGAGAGATGAGATAATCCATAACTGGAATAGTCGATAAAAAATAATTGGCAATCCCTCTTGACGTTTGATTTTTGCTATGAAAATTCCGCCCCTTGCTTATAACAATACCAGTAATTATTAACATTATTTATACATAGATGACGTGGTTAGCCTATCTGGTGGTGACACTGCCTACGAAGCTGGCGGTCCCGGGTTCGAGTCCCGATATGGGCAAATATTTTCAAGTATTTGTCATAAGTCTTGGATGTTTTTTTGTATTAATGTTGACGCTATCAATGTAATTTCGTATTTTTTGACATGCAATGCAATTTACATTGTAATATTAAATTGATGAATAAATAAACTAAACTATATGTACCTATTTGAGTATTTATTTCGCTATATAAAGTTTATCATCGTCAGTACTGCGGTTCTTTTAAATAAAGATGAAAGATAAAAGACATTTATTCAGTAAGTAGGCCGCACGGGCACTTTTACACGTCAAGAATCTACCAGCGCTTCCCAAGAGGAGACCACTGCTGAGAAGAAACGCCACAAGAAACTCAGCAGCCGATCTTTTTTTTAACATATTTCTTATTACAATGGTACTACTTAGTCTAGCATTATATATAAAAAGCTATAAATATTAAATTAAATATAATATCAAATAACATGCGTTCAGCAGGAAAACATGCCAAAAATCTTACGAGAGAGATAGACACAGAAAGAGGAAAAAAAAATCTACTTATCTATCTATCTATCTTCTATCTATATAAAAGGCAAACCTGACTTACTGACTTATATATCAACGCACGGCCGAAACTACTGTACCTAGAAACTTGAAAATTGGTACAGCGGTTCCTTTCATGATGTAAGTGAGCACTAAGAAAGGATTTTCCGAAAATTGACCCCAACGGGAAGAAATGGGGGGAGTAGCGGGAAACTAATTCTACGCGTACGAAGTCGCGGGCGTCCTCTAGTTTGTATATATATATATATATATATATATATATATATATATATGACGGTGCAAGACGATTACATAAAAGGGAATTACAGTCGAGATCAGATAATTTTACAGTTCTTATATATTTAGGTTCAGAAATCACATCTTGTATGCAGCAACATTTATTATACGGTTTTTTAGAAAGGGTAGGAAGGAGGATGAAGGTGGTCAACTACCCTAAGTATGATTGATTAAAATTTATTTACTAGCCCAGCTGTCGTAAATAGGATCCTAGTGAAAAAGGGTATATAATAAGTCGTAGTAACAAATAAAAAACGAAAACGTAGATAGGTCCTAACCCAGGTTTTCATAACAACTACAAAGTTAAAACAACATTTCTTAATATGGTCGCAAATACCTAGCTCACCGGAGAACAAAAATCTGAGCACTTGAAAACAAGATTATGTTGATGATATAGTTCATAGAAACTTTGGCTAATATAATATTGTGACGGATAAATATAGAACTGGGTTTAGGGTATTTAATGTAGAAAAATATTTAAAACAATACTGCGGTGTTCGTTTTTCTACAGAATTCGTCTAAAACAAGGTATTTATAAATAATCGTAACTACACGTTAGTCGCAAGATTACAAAGTACCTAAGTATCTCAATAGATGGCTATGTCGGAATGTATTACAATGAGATATTATAACACTATATCATCAACATAACCTTCACTTTAGCAACTTAACGGAAAAGTTCAAAATATTATAATGTTCCATAAATTGTGTAAATTATATTATGATATGATAGTTCAATAATATCCATAGCTATACTTCAAAGAATAGAATAAATCTAGTTAATATTGTAGAATAAATATAAAATAATTACGTAATTAAAGTGCAATTAAAGTTAGTAAATAACATGTTATAATATTATAAAACTAAGCCCTCTTCTCTGTTTTCTCTACTACTGTTGCTGTACCCAACAGGGTCCACATATCATCATGTACATGTATACCTATGATTACAACAACATCTGTAAAATGTATGTGGAATGCAATAAATGTATTGAGTATTGAGTTACACGAGGGTCAATTGTTATGTAATGTATCTTATTAATTATGTATAATAACTGTACGATAAATCAACTATCCGATTTTAATAAAATACTTTAATTTATTACATAATAGCCAAAATTTCTAAGTATGGACCATAATTATATCTTGTTTTCAAGCGCCCATATTTTTGTTCTCCGGTAAGCTAGGTATTTGCGGCCATAGTAAGAAATGATGTTTTAACTAATTATATTCTAAATATATAGGTTCCAATTCTGTTGATGCCACACCCAATTTCCATACAAAAGTGCCCATGATCCTTTATAAGGAAAGTTCTCGAGAGCTTCGGTATTTAGCGTCTGTCGCCTTACTTCACTTTGAATTGTAATTTGATCTTTTCAGCTCATTTGCTTCAAATGGCGGAAGTAATGCGTAAAAATGAGATGCAAGAGTATATTGTGTCTCATCTCATGATGGATCTCGTATAGATTCCATAAGGTCTCAGGCTAAAAAAACTAATCTGAGGGTAGGTAACAAACTTCAAATACCAAACTACCCCGAAACAAGCGGCTCTCTTTATGGTAACGTTACGCCATTTAAAAAACAACTTACGACCATTAGAAGAGTTTGATCAACTCAACAAAATGTCGGACTCGGATATCGAAATAAAAAAAATCGCGCCAATGAAACCAGTGAAGAAACCTCCGAACAGCCCTACAGACGATATCCTGAAAAACCAAGAAAGAAAGATATCGACGAAATTAATGATTCATGAGGCTTTAAAAGACCTAAAGACAAGAAAAGGAGTATCTTCCTACGCTATAAAAAAATATTTAGAAGAAAAGTATAATGTGGAAACGGAGAAAGTGAAATATTTGATTAAGAAGGCGTTGAAATCGGGCGTGGAAGATGGAAGTATCGTCCAAGTAAAAGGAATTGGTGCTACAGGATCTTTTAAACTTGCAGTGGTTAAAGAAAAAGCAAAGAAGAAACCTAAAACTAATAAAGAGAAGGTGACTAAGGAGAAGTCGACGAAGGAAAAATCGACGAAGGAAAAGAAGGTAAAAGAAAAACCGAAGAAAGAGAAAGTGGAGAAAGCAGATAAGAAAAAGGAGAAAGGCAAGAAAGTGAAAATTGATGTTGAAGATGCTAAAGATAAGGTTAAGAAAAAAGTGAAATTGAGTGAGAAAGAGAAGAAAGGGAAGAAGGAAGTGAAGGAGAAAGCTGGAGAGAAAAGGAAAGGGAGTAAAGCGGAGGCAACTCCTGCTAAAAAGAGGGCGATCATGATGAAGAGGAAAAGCATAGGATCGATCATTAAACCGCCAAAAATGAAACCAAAGAAAGCTTAGGACCTACAATTGATTTCTGCTGACCTTAAAATTAAGTATAACGGTCTAATGCTTTCGTTTTGAAAACGACGAAGCCATTATAATGAGCAAGAGACTAGTGTTTTCTCACTCTTGTGTATAGCTTCAACTCTTTTAAATTTGTGTTTTTGTTGAACCAAAATGGTGATTTATAGTGTTTGTGTTTCGTTGATTATTATTGTGAACTTGATATTAAACTTTGGTATAAGGATGTAAATACTTTAATAATTATGATACCAAAATATTATTTTGTTTTAATTAAACTTAAATAACTAGGTACCTAGGTAAAAGTGTGATAGCTTCGAAAAGGCCTTATACGCTTAAGTAGCTGTACATTTTAGTACCTTGTCGCCTTCACATCTTTAACAGGTTAGTGCAGCAGTTCAAACATGACTTTAGAGTGACAAAGCACTAGTGTAATTACAAAAAGGTTTATTTCAGACATAATTGTGTTGATACATATCAAACGTGGCTAACTCCATCGAACTTTATTTTGAGATAATCGTGGAAAACCGTTTCTGATCCTTATTTTATTACTAGGATGCTTAGAACAGTATTTTAATATGACGGACTACCTAAAAAATCAAAAGCCTATTAAATTTTGATTGTAGAAGATGGATATTTCGTAAAAAATGGATTTTAAATTTGGATTTAACCAGGTTTGATTTACCTGTCTCGTATTTGGCCAAGTTTGAAAAAACATGTGATGGATTAAACTATGTTTGAAATAATTGTACTGGATATTCGAAGTAAACTGACAGCCATCTTGGGACGATTACACCTTCTGATTGGTTCAAATGGATTTAACTAGTTTTGATTTGAACGACAAGATGGATTTAACCAAGTTTGAAAAATTACATGAACTTTAAATTAGTTTTATTCAAAATTTACAAAGATATACGATTTTCTGTGTTATATATAATAAAGATAAATTTATTATTTATCCGATAGCATTAATAACTCAAAAAAAATTAAAAGTGGATTTAGCCACTTTTGATATGTGTCGACACAATTAGAAATTAGAAATCGTGGATCAATTACGGTTTTTTTATTATTTTAAAATTACAATCACTTTTTATCATTAGAGGGATATCATTTAATTGTTGTAATTTATTAGAAAATGCCAACCCGAATTTAAAATAATCATGTCATCCATAAAATGTCTGCTAAATGTATAAATTAAAACAAAACTATTGGGTCAAATACAAAATTAATGAAATTGGCCTCTTAAAATTACTTATTCTTTCGAATTAGAATGTAAAAACCGTGAGTTATTTTTTTGGTCTATCCCATTTGAGTTGATTGACGCGATTGCGTCGTTGTATTGTACCCACAAAACAGAAAAATCAGTAGAAGTGTCAAGTGGTCGTATAAAGTGTGGCATAGTTATGCGGAGTTCCGCGCAACCTACCATACTTTTGCCGCTATCGGTTATTTCGATATTTCGATATTTCTAAAATAGGAAATAAATCCAGAAGCATGCCTTATTGTGCTATTTAGAAGAGTAAAAACGATAGCCGCACCAAAAACATTTTCCATGGTGGTGTGTTGTTTTTATGTCTGATACTAAGCGAAGCTCATGCCACTTCCACTGTTTTTTCTATTCCGTGATTGTACGGTCAACCAATTTGATTTCTAGGCCACTATGGACTTTGTCAACGTGACGTCGTAAACCAAATCATAGGAAGTCTCTTACGTTTTGGTTGACAACGTCACTTTAACATAGTCTAAAGTGGCCTAGAAATCAAATTGGTTGACTGTACCTATGTACGGTCGGCTTAAAGTACTCAGCTATTTGTGCAGTTATTTACAAGGCCGTATCTACCCACGTCACCACCTATGTATTTAGGTAGTGGGGCGGGACTATAGAAAATATATACTCGTACATATAAAGCTCTTAAGGAGCCATTGCATCGTCAATATAAGACCCGAGTAAAGTACCTACCGAATGTTTTTTATATACGAGTAGCATAGGTCTATTATGAGTCCGCGCTTGGTTGGTGATGAATCATTAAATTCACACCCCATTTATTAAAGTTCTAATAGATAGAGTTGAATATCCGATTTTTGATCACATGCCTACATACATTCACTGTAACATAGATAACATATTGGGAACGTGTAATATTTATGATTGTCTGTAACTAGGTACTTACGTAAATATTTTACCTAAAAGGAAGTTAAATTATGTATCTTTATACTTATAATTAAATGTAGGTTTATGTGCAACCACTTAATTGTAGAAAAAAAAACCTAGGTAATCAAGATTATTATCATGAATTATCATGAATTTATGATTACGAGGGTAGCTGTAGATTTACTGTACATATCTACCTTTTAATAAAAAAATTACAAATGAATAAAAACGGTATCATGTTTAATATCTTATCCTTTAACCTACCACCAAGCAGCAGTGTTCGCATTGTTGTGTTCCGGTGTAGGGATAAAACTCTAGCATACTGTTGGTCGTCAGGGTTGGCAACGCATTTTGAGTCTTAGGGCCTGTTTCACAATCGACGAGTAAATTGATCTGCTATTTAAAGTTGTCTCTCTCTTTGTCTATTTTAAGGTGTAAGAAAGAGAAAGGGCTAAGTTTATCTGTCAAATATGATTTACTTGTCGATTGTGAAACAAGCCCTTAGGGCCGTATTTAATAAACTTATCTTGTAGTAGGGGAGCCCAAGAGGGGATTTCGGGATTTACTCGAGCGCGGCAGATTAACATAGGGGGGCATCCTTGTACCCTGTTGAGTACCTCCAGCAAATATGAGCACTTTATCCTGGAACGTGCGTCCAGGATAACCGATCAGCGTAGATAGTAAAAAAAAATCAATAGCTTGAAATACTCCAGCGCGTCAGATTAAGGTAAGGTAGGTTAATTACATGCCAAAAAGTCTATATTTCAATAATCTGACGATTTAAGCGTAACGCAAGGGGGTGGGAGGGGTGGGAAATTCGTGACCCTCCCACCCCCAGATGCCAGTCACACGATACGTCCAAATTATATAAACTGTCATTTTTAACGCATCTTGAGATGAGCATTACATTCGAGATGAGTTTAATATGGCCCTTTAGGATTGCAGTCGTGAGATTTTAGTCTTGAGAATAAATGTCTATGTGTTTGTTTCCAACTTATGTATCATCACATGATCTGAGTGCTCATGTGCATCTCCTTGCCATAAAAAATCAATTTCATTAAAAGCAGAAATGTTCGTATTGTTGTGTTCCGGTTTCAAGCATCGATTAAAAAACCTTTTGTTGGATAATACATTTTACTCTGTAAGTGAATTTATTGGAGCTGAATTTTGACTTTGTAATACCTATACTTTTGAGACAGTTTTTTGATTGTTTATTCTACTCCCATTTGTTTAGTTAAGTTTGTGACTTCTTTTATTATTTGTGTACTTATTAGGTATGTGTTATCCATTAATTTTTTACATTGGCTTTTACTACATTATTTTTTGTTTCACTTCTTTGACGATCATAATATGAATTCTGTATAATTGACATGTGTGCAATTATTTATTTATTTATTTCAAACAATATTTTACAGCCTTACAGTTAACACCAAGATGCTGTACAATTCAGTAAAAAATACACTAAAAACTAGCTTATAGAAAGTAAAACTAACAGTAGTAATATAACTGTAACTTATTTTATGAAATAAATAAATCTAAATCTAAATCTAAATCAATATAGACCTGTGGTTTTGACCAGTAGAATACCTAGAGGCCCTGAAACGATGCAAAATTGAGCCCACGTAATGGGAAGATACATATAAACGTCAACTAATTTTGAACATGATTTGACGTCGAGCTGGATAAGAAAAGGAACGACCTCAAGACCCGACCACCAGCGGCCATTTTCTTTATTAGGTAGGTAGTTCCCGCCGTCTGTGCCTCTGTACGCTGAAATCTTTCAAACTCCGCAACGGATTTTAATACGTTCACGGACACAGCACCATCTTTGAAATTGCATGATATGGCACTAAAAAATCTCATACAACATTTTCTACGGCCATGGACGAACTGCCACATTTAACGTATGTCAAACATTGTGCCACTTTATGACGGAAACTACATGTATGTAATTTCGTATAATAAAAATCTTACCTACTGTGGCAGCTCGTCCACGGCCGTTACGTCCACAGCCGTGATGTGCCACTCACGCGTCGCTCCCCTTTTAGGGTAGAGCATGAGGTAGAGGTTGCCCTAGAGCGTTTTTGCTGTGACACTAGCGGCTTGTGTTATGCGGTTTTCATCAATAGATAGTGATTCAATTGCAAGGTTTTTGTGTTATAAAATATGATTTATGTTTAGTAAACTCAAATAAACCGCAGCGAAGCGAGTACCCTTTACAGCAACGTGTGTTCAGGGGGGTTTTTATGACATAGCTATGCAGTTCATTTTACGGTGAGCGTAAAGGACAGAGCTATAGCAGTTATATAGCTCTGTCCCTTTCTCTCACCGTAAACTGAACTGAATAGTTATGTCATAATAACCCCCCAGGGTAGTTCCCGAGAAAATACGATGGGAAAGCCTCGTTTTTGCCTCGGCCGCCATTACTGTCAAGTAAATAATAGCTATCATAACGTTGAGAATACGATAACAGGTCAATGGCAATATGGTTTTACCGAGTTGTATAGGTGAGTCATATTGTTGTAAGTATCTGTATTGGTTCTACTAACAAATTAATTCAAGCAGGTTAAATTGTTATTTGTTCAGTGACAATATTACTCACTTAAAATTCAGGAAAAATATCAGTATCTATCAATTCGGATAGACCAAAAAAACTAACTCACTGTTTTTACATTCTAATTCGAAAGAATGGTTAATTTTAAGAGACCAAGTTCATTAATTTTGTATTTGACCCAATAGTTTTGTTTGAATATCTTTATTTATTTAGCAGACATTTTATGGATGACATGATTATTTTTAATTTGGGCTGGCATTTTCTAATTTATTACAACAATTAAATGATATCTAATGATAAAAAGTGATTGTAATAATGTATTAAAACATACTATTTCAAGCGGTTTTCGCCTAACCCTTTAGATACACCTAGGAGGGCTTCAAGCCAAAAATGAAAGTCAAACAAAGGTTAAATATACTTTTGTCGAAATATCCGAAATAGGTAAATATTTCAAAAACTTAATAATGCAGAACGGCTTTAAAACCCCATTCTTCGAAACGGTTTTCGAATTAGAGTAATTGTAAAAATATGAACAATCCCAATTATGACTGGCCTTTTCTGATAATTTTCAGACTTAAACTGTAGGTGGTTACACAATAAACAACAAGTTTTAAGAGTTGTTGGTAATCCTGTAGCTCTGCCTACCCCACTCTGGGAATGAAGGCGTGTGTGTATTTATGCATGGTACAAACATATACTTGTTTCGTATGTAAACTCTAGTGTGGGTAGTTTTAAACTAATAGTAAAACTCATACCCGCTTTATAATAATTATAACATTTCATAATCTGAGCATCTATTCTTCTCGACAAAACCATATTGCTTTTGAAATGTATTGTTAACGTCACGATAGCTCTTATTTACTTGACAGTTATGTATAGTCGGCGAAAAATGTGGTCTACCACCCTACGGTTGAAATTCATTTGCACGTCATGATACAACAAGTTCGATTTTTCCTTGCAATACTATTATGACAGTGACAAGTGTCGACCTTAGCGATAATTAGATCTCGCAGAAACTTTTGTCAAAACTGGTAGACCACTTTCTTGGCTGACCGTACCTACATAATAGCGGCCATTTTGGACCTAATAGTTAATTAGCAACAAAACAATACAATTTACATCAAAATATGAGTATTTTAGAAGTTACTCTCTGGTTTAAAAAGTTATTTAACGTAAACAGTTGCGTAGAAGGCTCTGGGATTGTAAATAATACAAATTTGTATCTTCACTGGTGATGTAGTACATGGTAGTACGTAGACGCACAGCACCTCCGCACTCCAGTACAGTAAGGCCGGGAACAGAGTGACGTCAGCGCGTGTATACTACAAGTTGTATGAACAAAAGACGGATAGGCGAGTATTTTTGCCGGTGAGAGCGGTTGCGCACTACGCCGATCCGAATCCGATCCGAAACCGTGAAAATTCGGATCTAGACCGTTTATATAATAAAATCGGATGACGGAAGCCGGATCTAATGCGTAAACTACCATAGAAATAGTTCTACGACTACTCCGGACCGTATTTTCACGGGTTCGGATCGGACGTAGTGCGCAACCACTCTTAGTATGAATGACCAAGGGCGAACCCAAGTGTAGTTTGCCTGTAGGCAAACCACGAGGCAAACAAAATCCAAGGAGCGGCAGCGGACGCCTGGACGTCTATATCAGCTTTAGCTGAATGCTGCAGATGCCTAGGGATGTCGATGGCCTTGTCGGATAAACTTCAACCCTTTTAGGATCTTCTGTGCAATTACCTACCCTCTTACACGCTCAGCTGTTCCAATGTGCTGGTTTCCTCACGATGTTTTTCGTTCACCGTAAGCACGAGGTAATTATGTACTTAAGTTCCTACCTACATGTTGATGATGGCATACAATGAATGGGTAAATCATTAATTGTCGACCTCAGAAGTTACTTACTTTTTTTTAGATTTACCGCCTGTTTCAAAATCGACAAGTAAAGCATATTTGACAGATAAATTTAGCCCTTTATCTGCCTTACACTTGAAAAAAAGACAAGGAGAAAGCCAACTTTAAATGACAGATAAATTTACTTGTCGATTGTGAAACAGGCCCTTAGGGTAGAGATTTAGTAAAATGTATTCCTTACCCACACACAGTTATGAGATAATCAGTAAGAACAAAGGATCAAAGTGACTAAATATCTATAGGTATACAGAAATAGGTAGATTAGACGCATTGAATCGGTCTCGCTGGAAATCTAACACCCGTATTTACAAACGTCACTATGAGGTCTCACAGTGCTCACGAAGGCACCGGGTGGTTCAAATCGTCTCATAAACAAAAGGTCGGTCAATAAGGACCAATCACAAAGCTGTATTGAACGCAGTGCGTTTACTCAGTGAAGGATCCCTTAAGTATTGTTTATGAATACGGGGGTAAGTCCTCTATGTTCAGCAGTGGAGGACTACGCGCTGGAATGATGATGATGATAATGATGATGATGATGATGATGATGTGATCATTATGGAATATGCACGGTTTTTTTTATCGCATTTCTCAACATAATATGAAAATACCGTAAAAAAGATCACCAAAAGTGAAATTAAAATTAAAATCGGCCAAGAAATACGGATGATACCAGCATTTAAGACTGCGCCGAGCAAACGTCGACCGTCCAGTGGCGCCCTCATCACTATTATTGTGTTTTCTAATTAACTAAAGAATTTCCTTGCAATCGGACGATGCTTTTTTGTAGCGCAAGTAAAAACACAATTTATGGGATACGTAACAAACTTTGATAACAATTACCCTATAAGTAGTCAGCTTAACGGGAAAAGGTGGCCAATTTTTTCCTTTAAGTTGATAACTCAAAGGTCAATTGTTATTAAACTATGTGATATGTCCTATAAGTTGTGTTTTCATTTGTAGTACAAAAATGCACCGTCCGATTTCAAGAAAAAACTTTATTTTATTAGAAAACACAATAATAGTGATGAGGGCGCCACTGTACATCCGGCGTAAGCTCGGCGTAGTCTTAAACTGACGATTAATTAGACAGCGATTAGAGAGAGCCGATATTCACTGTGACGACAGGTCGGCCCTAGAAACTCCATGTTAAATTCTGTTGATTGATCTTTCAGTCGGTTTCTACTTTTATGTACCTATAACCTCGTAGCGCCCACAGAGTTTTTGCCTCCTCTTTTACTATGACCCGGCCGTCCTTCTTATAGGACATAATTGTTATAGTCATATCCGCCCACGATTTTGAGTTGAAATTTTTGTGTTAGAGATACCGCTTTGAAGTGAATTAAAATTATTTCTTTATACCGTGAAATTTCAAAAATCTATACTGAGTTTAATAATATGACCTTTTGAAAGGCGTATGGGCAGTAATTGAAAGTTAGTTGAAAATAGTTCTGGGCTGAAGTCGCCATGTTTATTTTGGGTTGTCAAAAGGCGCGGGGGCGCCACGAGGATATAGATATTATGATTTAATCTCATCTTTTTATTAAGCTTTAAGTGACACGTTGTATACACGATGTACGAGGGGTGATCAATAAGTTTTGAGAATCAGTATGAACCATCCACTTAATGATATTCTTTTAATGTGGAATATACCACGGCACTAATCAAACTTAAATTAGAGAAAAAAAAACATTATCCATTTGTTTTTCTGCGATAGTAACTTTGCGTGAATAATTTATATACTCCTTATCCCTCATTCTCTGGATGACATGAGTCCCCAAGCAAAAAAACAACAAATTCAGTACAAAAATGCATTTATTTTCACTTACAAAATACACACTATTTATATTTATACAAGCGTTTTAACCTTAATTAAACTTAATATTATAGAATTATTTTACATAATATAGGTAAGCTGTGCTGGTTCTTTTTAAACTGTAGAAATAAAAAACCAGATATATAAGGTACTTAAGTAAAAAAAAACTGTCAAGTATTGCTATATCACACTAACTGTCATTATTGTGTCGTTTATAAATTTTATTAAAACGTTTTATTACATGTTTTAATAAAAAAATTAAACCCATGCATATTCCCTATTAATAGGGAATATGCATAGATTTTTTAAATCGCATTTCTCAACAAAATATGAAAATACCGTAAAAGAGATGCCAAAAGTGAAATTAAAATTAAAATCGGTCAATACGGATGATACAAGCATTTTAAACTGCTAATTAGACAGCGATCAGACGGAGAGATCTGATATGCACTGTGACGTCATGTAACATGTCGGCCATATAAACTCCATGTTAAATTCTGTTTCGCTAGAAAAATATAGGAACAAATCTTTGTTGGCTTATATCTTGGTTATTTTTATAGCTATTCAAAAAATAGTTTTCTCAACTGTTTGTTTCATGAATCATGATGACTAAGCTTTTATTGATGCTGAGAAAAAAGTAATTAATATTCCCTATTGTGTAATATATACATTTTATTAAAAAGTTTAATGTCAGTATTGGTAAAACGGAGGCTAACTTCCGCACTCAGAGACGTCAATTAAATTTAACGCTTGTTTAGTGTCGTGTAGCAAACTCTACTCTATTGCTGTAGCAAAGAAAGTGACAGCAGCAACTTTAATCAAGCATTAAATTAAATTGACGTCTTTGAGTGCGGCAGTAAGGCTTTTCAAACTAACTTTGAGCAGTTTTTTAAGTGACATCCATAAAAAAATGTTTTTTTTCTTTAAAAAGTGTCTATTTAAAATTCAGCTATAAAATTAAACATACAACTTACCACTAATAAAAAAAAAATGCACCACTACATTAAAATGCACAAAGTTAGTATGGAATGGTTTTATTGATTTTTATAAAGCCTATGCCGGTGATTGAAGGATCTTTAACTTCCCCTTGGAACGCATTTTTTTAAGCATATTTACTTTTAGCATAAATATTTTTTCGCATAACACCCTTTTAGGCTTACATTACAGAATTTAATAAACGTCTATTGCGTAGATTAGGTTAGGTAAGGTTAGTTTTTATAATAATTAAAACCATTACTATTGTAAAAACCGTTTTAGGTCAACCGATTTTATGCGTAAAGATACGTTATGCGTAAAAAAAAAATGCGATTCAATAGGGACCCTCTTTAACTGTAATTTCTTTCTTTCTTTCAACATTTCGTGAAAGTTTTCTTTAGTATTTTTTACCTTAAATAGTTTTCTCGAATTTTTTTTTTTAAATATTAGTATGAAGTATTTTTTTAACACTCCCTGTATGGTCACGAACAAACTTCGAAACATATACGTATTTCAAAACTATTCTTGACTCTATTGTCAAAGAAGTTAGAGTGTGTTTACTTCAAATATTGTTCATATATTTATGAACATACATTTTTTTTTGCAATTTAATATAAGGTAACCAGAATAGTGAGGAAATCACTAGCTATAAAATAAATACTATAAAATTTCAATTACTTAACAATAATTAATCTACAGGCTAATATTAATTGTACAAAATATTTAGATTTAAAACAAAAAATGCACTACAACTCAAAAGTCAATAAATTCTTAACTTGAACTCGAAAATAAGCTCAAGGCATCAGAGAGAATAGGAAATTATCTATGGAATGCGCAGATATTTTAATAATGCAAATGATTGGCTTTCAATAAAGCGTAATTAGTTATTTAATACATACCTCTTAGGGGGCATAGTATGTTCAACAATTCATTAAAAAAATTAAATGTAATTAACTATTTACCATATTATTCATAAACCTACAATAAACCTATTTTATTTAGTTAAAATATGCTTTTTCTCTTTATATCAAATTCAAATGTCACAATACTCGCAGCAAGCACAAAAAATATGTATTGTACTTTATACTTTATACTTCATTCTTGTAGGTAGTTAACTAGGGAGACTACACCAATGATGGACACTTTTGACTGACAGGCACCAGTAATGGACACTTCACTGTTAATTCAAATTGATAGTTGCAAAACAAATGATAAACCCTTATCTTCTGTAAAATAAGAATCAAGTGTCAATCATTGGCCCTTGTCCATTACTGGTTCCGTCACCATAAATGTAAACAAACCAACCCACGTGACTCTGTCAAAAAGCCAATCAAAACGAGCTTTGACTTATCAGTGTTCTGTTTCTATTGGCTGACAAACCATGCCACGTGATTTCTTTGGTTACATTTAATTAATTACATAAAAAAATGTAGTATAGTTTTTGTGCGTTTATGTTAAATTTTCAATTTTGTACTTTAAACTTGATTTTTAAATATAAATTTAGACGTAGCGTTATATATTACTTAAATAAATTTTCAGTTTAATAGGTATTGGAGGAGGTAAAAACATGATAAAAATTAAGGATATTGCAAATGATAAATAAACTTTAATGGTTTACGTAACACGTAATATTACTCTAAAATAGCTCTCAATGCACTTTATCTATCCACACACCAAAGATGAAAAACTTTTAGAATTCAGAAATCTTTTTTTTAGTAACTCTAATAAAAATTTATAATTATCGGCTTAGTTTTTTCAAAGAGAAAGACATCTTTTTTACTGAAAATCACTACTATGTCTCCCATAAAAGGAATGTATCAAAAAACCAACCATCCTGTATTTTAGTATGAAAACCAATTACCTTACAAAACATCTTATACTATAGTATATTTCGCATCCAATAGAAAATTCTCCAAAACTGTACTTATTTCCTTCTTGACCTGGGGTCCTAGTGAAAAAGGGTATAAGTCAACTTAACTCGTCCTAAATAAATTTCTGTCAAAACATATTTTTTTGGTACAAGCTTTTGTTGCTGATTGTACTTTGTTTTTGCAAAATCTTTATCTGCTTATCAAGACCAAACTATTGAGTCCTAACACGGTGGGTCCACGTTAAGTATAGCGGAGATCCTGTCGCCACCTTCCGACTCCATCATCAGATCACCGCTTAGATACCATAATATTGCATTGTCATCGGGTTTACATATGTGGTCCAATTTTCAACCTATACCTTTGACGGGAAGTGGGTAAAATTTAACTTGCAAGATTTGACCTATACATGATACATGGGTGTGTAATGTTTAACATAAAAACAAATGGTCTAATGATCATTTTGCATAACACTAATTGCATAATTTCAATCTGCATAATAAACCATCGATATAATAGTCATGATGCATAAAACGAAATGCATAATTTCAAAAACTAGGTATAATGTTTATAAATTGAAAAATAAATATTTCTACCTGCTTTCATTACTATTAATGTGGTCACAGTTCTAACCTAACCTAACCTAGTTAGAAGAAATTGACTTAAAATGCATAATAACAAGAAAATAACAGTTATGCTAAATGAGTGTTATGTTATTCGATCGTATGCCAGTTAAAATTATACAATTGGTTTGTATGCTAAACGTTCATTATGCTTTTCGTGGTTAGTTAAATGAAATTATGCAAAATGTTTTTATACTGATTGAAGCGCACCCATGATACATACATACATACATACATTGCAAGTTAAATAAAAGCTTGTAAAAAGAGAATATACAAAAGCGGAGTATACTAGACTTAACCCTTTTTCACTTGATCTTGAGAGAGTTATGACCTTTTTTAACTAGGACCCCACGTTTTAATCTACCACGTCTCCTTATAGATTGGGATATGAAGACATGGGAGACCAAAAAATTCAATTTCGTCTAAAAGGTAGAGGTTATACAAAAGTGGTGGTAGGACCTTGTGCAGCGTCCGTCCGGGTCGCTACCACCATCTTATCTATTAACCTACCGCCAAGCAGCATTCGCATTGTTGTGTTCCGGTGTGGGGATAACACAACCGGTGACATGTTTAAGTCATGAGCGGAGCGAGGTCATTGAGACTAAAAGAGCCCTTTAGCCCTGGACTCGGCCGCGAACTTCCTCACGTGTACTATGTAGTCTAACATCACCGTAGCGAAGGCGGCGTCTAAAACGAACTGAGGGATTTTTCCTGAAAAAAAAAAAGGTTTTGGTGAGAATATTGCGCGTCGATGACCAATCATTTATCCTTGGTATCCGTGGTGTCCCAAGTACCCACACTGTCCCTGGTACCCACGGTGTCCCAAGTACCCACGGTGCCCCAAGTACCCATGGTGTTCCAATTACCCAGTGTCCCAAGTACCCACACTGTCCCTGGTACCCATGGTGTCCCAAATAACCACCAGTGCCCCAAGTACCCAAGGTGTTCCAATTACCCAGTGTCCCAAGTACCCACACTGTCCCTGGTACCCATGGTGTCCCAAATACCCACCGGTGCCCCAAGTACCCAAGGTGTTCCAATTACCCAGTGTCCCAAGTACCCACACTGTCCCTGGTACCCATGGTGTCCCAAATACCCACCAGTGCCAAGTATCCACGGTGTTCCAATTACCCAGTGTCCCAAGTACCCACAGTGTCCCAAGTACCCACGGTGAACACACGTTTAGCGGTATTGTCAGAAACATTAAATTTGTAAAAAATGGACATTACCGGCTTTTTTCAAGTACACGATATATTGCCATTTTCATTTTAAAAAAAGGTAAAACTTAACAAAAAACCAAACAAAAAAAAACTCGTATTTTTGTACAAAAGCTGTATACAAGCCTCGTCCGGGATCCGCTCGCTTCCCGGCGTCTACAGTAATGTATAAACATTGATAAGCCCAATGCACCTTTCAAGCCGCGTCCAGGAACCTTTCGCTTCCCGGCCCCTACAGTAATGTAGATGTATGTTGGTATGACCCACCTTTAAGGTCGCAGCACATGAGCCACTGGAACTGCGTCTGCCGCGCCTCCTGCCCGCCCGCGCCGCGGACCTGCACCGGCTTCAGGAGCCAGCAACCCACCTTGTTGTTACCCCTGGAAACAACAGGTCAAGGGGGGGGGGAATTATTTTATTGGTCAAAAAATTAAGATCCAAAAATGGGTGGATCAACTTTTTGTTGTTGTTATTCTGTCCCGTTAGCCAGGAGACAACAGTGATAGAGTTTCTTAGAAAAATTTTTATAATATATACTTCTAGGACACTTCGGAGAAAAGCCACAAAAATGGGTAATTACCAATAAAACTGATTTTTAGTGGGCTTATATCCTTAGAAATCATAGTTTTAAAGAGTGACCCAGGAGACGTCACCGTGGCAACGAGCTACAAAGAAAAGTTGATTGACCCAAATAATGTCTAGTATATATGAATTACCGAGAGCATGGAATTGCATTATGTAGTGGTTGTACCGTTCGCATGAAAAGGAAAACCATTTAAGTTTTCTTCTTAATTTAATGAGATTACCCTAAATAAGTGGAATATCGTATATTTCAATTTTCATCTTTAAGGTTGGAAATTGCTTATGGGACAGATGAAAATTATATATAGTTCTCCTGATGACTTCTTGATCAAAATCATCTACTGCCGACGGACCGTACGTAACTTTTTCTTACTCGGACCTACACCGATTAACCGGGTTTTATAAACCCGTGACGTTTCCCGTGTTATAACTTTGAACCCGGGTACTGACCTGACGATGTCCCGGTGCGGCGGGTATCCGGGCACGCTCACGCTGACCCCCGTGCTGATGTAGCAGTACGGGTCCGTCGATGCCTCGGTACCCTGGAACACGATATATAGGTAGGTTACATTAGGCACTGGTCCCACCGCCGGCTACAGACTATAAGCTAGTAGAACTATAAACTACAAAAGAGAGGGCGAGCGGCGAGAAGCGAGTAAAGTTTTGATAGTTTTGACGCTCGGCTATAAAGCGAGTGTTCGCGGACGACTTAGCTGAGCTAGTTTTATAGTTGATAGCTTTTATCGCTGCGGTCAACTAGTAAACAGCGGTCCCACCGCCAGTAATCGGCGAGCTCGGCGAGCAACTAGTTAAATTCTGTACTAGAAACAGTTGACAACCGGCGGGAGGCTAGTAAAAATTCTATGGAATTATAGCTTACTCGCCGGGCGTTGGGACCAGTGCCTTAGGTTAGAAAAAAAAACCGAAGTAGGTGGACGAGCTCGAAATTACATGCTCTTATTCTTTTGACAATAGAGTCGTGTTGAAATAATTTTGAGCTTAACTAGCCACCTACTTATTTTTAAGGGTTCCATAGTCAACAAGGAACCTTTATAGCTCCGCCATGTCCGTCTGTCCGCGGCTTTACTCAGAGACTATTTGTACTAAAAAGCTGTAATTTGACATGGTTATACATTTAAATTACGCCTACAAAATTGTAGAGTAAAATCTTAAAGTGAAAAATGTTTTTTCGGGTTTACATTATTTATTACATACAGTCAGCATCATATAGATAGTGACGGTCATTATCAAACCTCGGAATATACAGTGCAAAATTGAATGACAGCTAGGGATCGCCTAAATCGATAAACTCAATTATCGATGCTTTTCCCATATACTAGTGATTGCTCCAAGTTTTGTTTGTAAAAATGAAATTTTATTGAAAGTACGCAAATGAAACAAAATAGCAACATAACTCTGGTTATTCTTCATTCTAAAAGGATTTTTGAACCTTCACTCATCATCATCATATTGTTTTGCCTCATTATGTATTTCAGAATTACTGTACCATTTACTATTGTAAAAATAAACGATCAAAATTTGTTCTAAATTTTCGGGCGTTAAACTTCTCCATCTCTAGTTATGTGCTCGTCATCTCGCCTAACTTTTGTTTCAAGTAGAAGACTTCAATTCAATTCAAGTGGTTAGTTCCAAATTTTTCATTATCGATTTGGTTTGTGAATTTTCGGAATTATAATTTTCGTAAAAAGAAAATTCGGAATTGTCAACATTCGTAAATATAATATTCGGAAAAACGTTTTCGTGATTTTAATATTCGGTAATATAAAATTCTAGATTTTGATATTCGGCCTTACCTTTTTTCGGTATTGTAAAAATTCGGAATTATGAAATTCGGTTTTTTCAAATTCGGAATTAAATAATTCGAGATTTTAGGGTGTTCCCGGGGCGATCACTAGTAAATGGGAAAAGCATCGATAATTGAGTTTATCGATATAGGCGATCCCTAGCTGTCCTAGTTTTTTCTTGCCATACATGAAATTAAGTCAATTTGCATATTTTTTTTTGCCAATTTGCAGACCTGTTTGTTGAGCGCGGCGCAGCGGCGCAGAATGACGAAGTCCCTCGGGGCGATGATGCCGCGCCCGCCGCCCGCCGTCACCTGGTACGAGAGGTCGATGCCCGGCCCGATCTCCTGGTAAAACAAAGATAAAAAACGATAAAAGATGTTTTCTCAATGATACTACACACATACACGCTACTACCTAGTTAATTTCCCGTCTAAGGACACTTAACTACCTATACTCCGTTGGTTTATCATCCATCCAGAAGCATGCCTTATTGTCCTATTGGAATGTAAAAACGATAGCTGCACCAAAAACATTTTCCATGGTGGCGTGTTGTTTTTATGATAGTCTGAGTATTGGCGACAACAGCGGGCCTATTATGGTCGTGTTTATCGATGTGGATAAACGTGGATAAAACATCTGTCACTTTCTGACCAGTATCGAATTGCGAGAGTGACGCATGCTTTATCTACTGCGACAAAAGCGACCATCATACGGGCCCTGGTCTGATACTAAGCGAAGCTCATGCCACTTCCACTGTTTTTTCTATTCCGTGACAGTACCCCAACGAAAATGTTAAGCACTTTAGTGCACTGTCATAATAAACTTCAAACTGAATATCAAATGACAAGTATGACAATAACAATGGTAGTCACAATGACAAGGTTCTAAGTATGCTCAACATTTTTATGGGGTGACTGTACACCTTATGTTAAGCTTTAGAAATAAACAGTGTTTAGAACGACCACATAATGCAGCATTATTGAATGCTGCCTTCACCGCTGTACTTACCTTGATGAGTTCGCTCTTGAGTATGGTGGGGTTCCATTCAGGTAGCTTCGTGACGTTGTCCCTGAACTCCTTGAAGAGGAACTCGGGGGGGCAGTCCACCAGACCCTGGGGACATCACGCTAGAATTATGGTACTGTGGCAGTCGCAGTCAGAAAACCGGACAAGTTAGTCGTGAGATTAAAATTAATCAAGTGAGAGACCTTTTCACCCCACTGCTGAAGGAGGTGGGTAATTATTGTAAATGTGACAAAAAAAAAACATCCGGCTCGAAGGACCATTACATGTTTCAGGCGCAAATAAAACATGTCACAATTTAATAGTAAAACTGTATTTCAAAGTAATTAAATTAAAATAGTTGGTACGCGACCCTCACGCTTTGACAGCAGTGTTGCCACTGGCATTATTTTAGGTACGGATCGTACAGGGTTGCTATTAGGGAATGCAATTTAACCGGTTATTAACCGTTTTTGTATGAAAATAACCGGTTAATACTGGTTTTAACCGGTTATTTGCATTCCCTAATTGCTATCTTCAATTGTTTTGTTTCTAAAATAAACCATCGTCAATTGAATACACACATCAAACATGACCAAGGATCAAAAACTTCTGCATAGCAAAATACCGAAATAACGTAGGGATATTTTTGAGTCTTGGAAAATTTGGAGTGTATAATTTTTTTTATTAAGAAAGCTTTTAAATGATTCCCACATAATACGTTTAATCTCGTATGACCCAATAAATATTTTAGTAACATTAATTATATACGCGTTTTATATTTGGCATTATGTCCCCAAGCGAGAACCTGGTTTCTGACTCGTACAGCTTGAAACAATGTCTCATTTTTTTTCTAGCAACACACGGAAAGATCCCGCGACTCCCTCCATTGATTCTCATTGGGGTTCTATTTTTTAAAAATTGTTGTTTTTATTCTGTCCCGTGAGCCAGGAGACAACAGTGATGGAATTTTTAGAAAAAATGGTATAACACATACTACTAGGACACTCAGGAGAAAAGCCATAAAAGAATGGATTTGTAATTGCCAATAAGACTGATTTTTAGTGAACTTATATCCTTTGAAATCACAGTTTTAAAGAGTGACCCAGGAGACGTCACCATGGCAACGAGCTACAACGAAAAGTTGATTGACCCAAATACTTACAGTGAACCGGTAGACCTTCCCGAAGTGGTCGGTGACGTTGGTCTCGACCACGTCTCCCTTGGTGGCACCTTTCTTCTCGTGCCTCCAGTTCGGCAGCGTCACCACGCGGAACGCGTCCTGCATGCTCTGCTCCGCCATATACTTGTATTCGTCTATCTGTTGACAAAATATAACTTATTAATGTATGTAGACATGAATGTAGGTATATCCGAATGTGTGTATGACAACCGTTCACTTGAATTGTTTTTTAATGCTGGTGACCCAGGAGACAAATCGGTATTTTCATACAACATCGTAAGAAAACCTAGTCTACTGGGTGACCATAGTTATAGTCAGAGTAATGCAATGGTGCAACGCCAAGAAACTATTAATTTTAATATATGCGTCTCTTTTATTGACACCGGATGTATATCTTTTGTTTCTACAAACTAGTGGAGAGAGTTCTCGCTGACAATGTGAACAGCCAGCGATCAACTATTAATATGTGTCTCTTTTATTGTCACGGGATCTATGAGCACTTTCACATATAGGCGTTTTTGTCGTGCGCCTGTAGCGCTTCTAAGTCGCGCTGCAGTAGCGCGACTCGTATCCATACATATTTAAGTAGCGCAGCTGCAGCGCGACAGCCGCGCGTCTGCAGCGCGACTGTGAAGCACGGTTGTCGCTAGCGACGGCGTCGCGACAGCCGCGCTATAGCCGCTATAATGTGAAGGGATTCGCTGTGCAGCGCTACAGTCTCGCGAGAAAAACGCCTATATGTGAAAGCGTTCAATATCTTTTCTTCATTTCTTGAGCGAGAAAATAGGATATAGCTAACCATTCCTCACCGGCGGTGGGGCAAGTGACGCGTCTCCTATTAAAAACTGTGTGTAATAAATCTAAAGTTAAAAACAATTCGACATTTTGTCCTTCATAAAGAGTCATTTAGTCCGCACTGCATGCGTAGATAAAAATTATCAATAATTAATAGACATGTTGCATTTTAATTCGCGCAGATAATTATATCGCGCGGATAATGCAGATTAACTACCTAATTATTACTATTGTGTTGCAGCACATACGTACGCACATACTAATTTAATAAATTGAGAAAGTAGCTCTGTCCGCCTTTTTAGGGTTCCGTACCCAAAGGGTAAAAACGGGACCCTATTACTAAGACTCCACTGTCCGTCTGTCTGTCTGTCACCAGGCTGTATCTCATGAACCGTGATAGCTAGATTCTAGATTGAAATTTTTACAAATGATGTATTTCTGTTGCCGCTATAACAACAAATACTAAAAACAGAATAAAATAAATGTTTAAGTGGGGCTCCCATACAACAAAGGTGTTTTTTTTTTCCGATTTTGCTCGAAGGTTTTAGATAATATAGTGTCTTATGTTGTATAGATAATGGTACGGAATCCTTCGTGCGCGAGTCCGACTCGCACTTGGCCGGTTTTTTTTTATAAGAGCCAAACGAGCTTGCGGGTTGCCTGATGGGAAGTAATCACCACCGCCCATAAACACCAGCAACTCTAGAAGAGTTGTCTGCTATCTATTTATCTGCCTATTACGCCTTTAAAGAATAAACATATCAATCAATTTTGTTGAAGTTCATTATTCTCGTAAAAAAAATAAAACATGAAGACTCGAATGAAAAAAAGGACTTGTTTCATGAAACAAAAGGAATCTACAAACATAAAACAGTTTTTGCTATTATTAAATGTTATATTATAATAATCATGATGCATAATTTCAAAAACTATCTATTATGTTCATAATTTAAAAAATAAATATTTCTAACGGCTTTCATTACTATTAATGTGGTCACAGTTCTAACCTAACCTAACCTAGTTAGAAGAAATTGACTAAAAATGCATAATAACAAGAAAATGATAGTTATACTAAATGAGTGTTATGTTATTCGATCGTATGCCTGATTCAAAATTCAAAATTCAAAATATTTATTCAGTAAATTGGCCACATGAGGGCTCTTTTACACGTCGGTAATATGTAGTGAATCTACTAGCGCTTCGGACAAGACCATCATTGCGGAGAAGAAGCGCCGCAAGAAACTCCAGCAGAAGGTCATTTTTTCCAATCATAAAATACAATAATACTTAAAAGTAACATTACAAGGTAATAAAGTAATAAATAATTATTTAAAAAAAAAGACTAACACAAATAAATCATTACAAATGTAAGCTTAATTAAATTAAAAATATTGACTAGGAGAACAACATAACGAGGTCTCTACGTCAGGAACAGTCATTTAAATAACTAAATGGAAAACAGGTCCTTGCAAGCGTGAACAGACCGGACCCCACAGACAGCACCCGTTCACGAGTATGACGCGTATCTCAGCCATCGCCTCCCTCAACCATGTGTTCGGGAAGGTGGCGACCCGATCAACGACGCCGCCGTAAGCAAAGACCTTTGAGTGAGCATGACATGCTCATGCTGCCGGACAATATATCAATAAAAAGTAGCTGTCCGGCGAGAAACATCACAATGTGTTCTCATTTCAAAACTATCTTGTGCACAAGAACCAATAAAAATACAACAAGAAAAGTAAACATTAGGTAAACTTAAATTTTAAAATGTCTACATTATTGGCTTAAAAGGTATTTCGCAATAAGCGCTGCCCAGTGCTCAGCTATTATTACTATTTAAAAAGAAGAACCCCAATTACACTACTTAAAAACGTCTTTATCATCTAGGAAGTCATTTACAGTATAATATGCCTTACCCATCAAGCAGCACTTAATGCGAGACTTAAATTTATTGAACGGCATATTGACAATATCAGTAGGTATCTTATTGTAGAAGCGTATACAGTTCCCCACGAACGATGTACTTACTTTACGAAGACGATGACCTGGGACTACGAGTTTATCCTTATTTCGCGTGTTGAGGTTGTGAACGTCACGGTTATGCCTGAAGTCATGTATGTGTTTTCGTACATACATGATATTTTCAAAGATATACTGCGACGCTACAGTAAGAATATTAATTTCCTTAAATTTATCTCTGAGTGAGACCCGTGAACCCAGTTGATAAATAAAACGTATAGCCCGCTTTTGTAATACAAAGATGGCCTGAATGTCGGCCGCTTTTCCCCACAACAAAATCCCATAACTCATGACACTATGAAAATAACTATAATACACCAGTCTCGCTGTCTCGACGTCTGTAAGTTGGCGGATGCGCTTTACCGCATAAGCTGCAGAGCTAAGTTTACCAGCAAGGGTGGATATATGTGCATTCCATTGCAGTTTTGAGTCCAAAGTAATACCTAAAAATACTGTTTTATCTTCGAATCCCATTGTCTCATCCTTTAGTTTTATACAAGTCCCATTCACTCCTTTCACATTTGATAGAGAAAATTTCATGCACTTGGTTTTCTTGGCATTTAAAAGTAAGTTGTTGGCTGTAAACCAGTCAACAGTTGTTGACAACGTATCATTAATATCATTTAAATTTGCCTGTTTTCTACCTACTTTAAATAAAAGTGAAGTATCATCGGCAAACAGAACTATTTCATGTTTGTCGCGCACAACATAAGGGAGATCGTTGATATAAATCAAAAACAAGAATGGGCCCAGAATTGAGCCTTGAGGCACTCCCATAGCAACAGCTGATCCAGGAGATTGCGTTCTGTTTATGTCCACCCGCTGAGTTCGGTGAGCAAGGTAAGAAATAATAAGATCAAGTGCACCGTTTTTAATACCGTAGTAGCTTAGCTTCCTTACTAACGTAACGTGATCAACACAGTCAAATGCCTTGGATAAATCACAGAAAACTCCAATTACATCTAGTGATTCTTCCCAGGCATCAAATATGTATTTAATTAGGGTAGAACCGGCATCTGTTGTTGACCGTCCCTTGGTAAACCCAAATTGACTACTATGAAGCAACTTATTCTTACAAAAATGTGAAGATATTTGGTTTAGAATTAATTTTTCAAAAACTTTACTCAGTGCTGGCAGTATCGAAATTGGTCTAAAATTTGTGGGGTCTGTTCTTGCCCCTGACTTAAACAAGGGTATAATCCTACTGTGTTTCATCAGATCGGGAAACACTCCAATATCTACACACTTGTTAAATAAAGCAGCAAGGTATGGTGCAGTTAACTCTAAGATGGACTGTAGTACTGTGACGGAGAGGCCCCAGAGATCTTCAGTGATGAAATTATAAATTGGTTTTTATGCTAAACGTTCATTATACTTTTCGTGGTTAGTTAAATTAAATTATACAAAATGTTTTTAGACTGATTGAAGCGAACCCGTATTTTATATCTCCGAATATTTTTATTTTGCAAGGTTAGGTTAGGTTAGGTTAGAACTGTGACCACGTTAATAGCAATGAATGCCGTTGGATATATTTATTTTTTAATTTATGATATATTTATTTCGATTTATGCGTCATGATAATTATATCGTTGGTTTATTATAGAGATCGAAATTATGCAATTTGTGTTATATAAAATGAAACTTAGACCATTTGTTTTTATACTAAACATGACACACCCATATAAAAGGTTAATGGTATTATTATAATTAAGTACTCGTTTTGCATCGGGACCTAATAATGAATCATACATTTGCAGCGGGATACGATGCCGTGACCTTGGGCGTTATGAGTCCGCCACTAACCAGATCAAATTATATTATCATAAATGCACTGTAATATAATTTTCACTTACATTTTTTCACAAAAATGTTGACTTTCATTTACTTATTTTAATATTCACTGCAAAATTTAAATATGTAATGCATCTATTCATGAAAATACTTTAATTTTACACTAGCGACCCGCCCTCGCTTCGCTTCGGTTTATGTGAGGTTTCTGTAACACCCGTACATAATCCAGAATTTATTGAACATAAAAACCTTCCTCTTGAATCACTCTATCTATTGATGAAAACGTCATTAAAATCCGTTGCGTAGTTTGAAAGATCTAAGCGTACATACAGAGGGACAGACGGCGGGAAGCGACTTTGTATAATACTATACAAAGATTTTTAGGGTTCCGTACCCAAAGGGTAAAAACGGGACCCTATTACTTAGATTAGACTCCGCGGTCGGTCTGTCTGTCTGTCTGTCACCAGGCTGTATCTCATGAACCGTGATAGCTAGACATTTGAGATTTTCACAGAAGATGGATTTCCGTTGCCGCTATAACAAAAAATACTAAAATCAGAATAAAATAAATATTTAAAGGGGCTCCCATACAACAAACGTGATTTTTTGCCGTTTTTAGCTCGATATTAATAACGGCAACAGGTAGACGCTTGAAATATTCACAGAATATTAAGTTGTACACTCACTTTAAAAAAAAAACCCATACAACAAACGTGATTTTTTTGCGAATGTTGTATAGATAATGGTACGGAACCCTTCGTGCGCGAGTCCGACTCGCACTTGGCCGGTTTTTTTAAACACATAAACGACTTACAGTCAACCATTCCGCTTTAAACTCCTCTTCCGGCGCCTTATTGAACAGAACTTTCATCCAGCTAGCTATAGAGAATCCAAATCTACTCGACGAAGCTAATTTCTCTTCAAATTCCTCCGTAGTCTTCACTTTCTCCAGCTCAGCAACAGTTTCATCTATGATCTTTTGATCGACGTCTGCCGGAGCAACAGCTGATGACGACGCCATTTTGATTTTGATTTGCCGCCTTTTTTGAGACTAGAGTCCACACCAAAATGCCACTAAACTTTTACTGTCTTCATTTATCTTGCAACACTCAAAATATAGGTTATCTGTTAAGATATATCAAGAAAGATAAACTCAACTTATGTTGTGATAAGAACGAAAGTTGAATTATATTTTGTTTATTTTATATGACTAGTATTAACACTATTATTACGACTTTTTGTGTTGCGTGTTGCTTTGTCTCTAGTTTGAAGTAAACTGCCTTGAGAATTAGGTATAATGAACCTAAAATGTTACTAGAGGCTACGATATCGTCGTTTCTCTCACTCTAAAGTCGAGATAAGATTGAGTAAAAGAAATGGTATTATCAAAGTTTCGTTTTGTTTGACCACTTTGACCTTCTGATTACGAGCAATCAAATGCATTTAGGTATTTATTAGCTGTTATGCAAAACAAACAGATTTTGTATCTAAATAAGATTTGCATATTACTTATGTCAGGCATTTTGTGTCTTTTTATTTTTTTAGGAGCGTGGCATTTTTGTTAAACTTTAACTGTTTTATTCAAATGCCGTATTTAAACGGCCATTACAATTAAAAATACAAACGTCGCAATTATCCAAATAGCAGCATAATGTGTTGTATGACTCGTATATACACATAAATAAAAATATACAATATATTAATTCAACTAATTTTAGGTAAATCTTTAGCTAAAAGTTCAACATTTACTGAGTTTACGTTATCTCTACCAATATAAAAATATAAACGACATTTCAATTCTAAAATTAAGTATCAATGCATTTTAAACACTTTATTTTAATTAATTATCTGTCTGTCTATGTATATCTGTAATTAAACGTGCAAGACTTAAAATAATTAATTAAAAAACCTGTAGGTTATCAATGTTTTGTCAACAGAATATAATCGCTACGACTTAGGCAATAAGCAATAACATAACAGTAACATAAATATCACTTATTGATTGTTATACGCTTGAAGTTATTAAACACATCATAGTCTAAACTGACACAATAACTAAACAAACGAACAGACTTGAAATAAACATTTACAGTTAATTACTCGAATAAGATACGTGTTTATAAACCGCTCTCGATAGCAGTACTAGCTCTATAAGCTCTAGCTAGTTTGACATGTAGAGGTTTTTGATCGAATGACAGCTATTCAATCATGGCTGCCGGCCAGTGTTGCTAGTGTAATAAAATCCCGGGAAAATTGAGGTATTTTAATGAAACCTTTATAAATTTAGGTATTTTACTAAAAACGTTTTTTTTCCTATATCGGTATTCGATTTATCGATGCAAATAACCTACTAAAAACTTCAGATTTATAGATTTTGATTAAGTCATGTATGCTTAATATTAACACGAGTATGTTTTTAATAGATTTTTACAATAAAAAGACGTGTGAATGTATTTTAATTCTTCAAAATGGAGATGTCCGGGGTGCATTGCACTACTAATACACCAATCTCACATAATTTGACCTAGTCCCAACGTAAGCTCTAGACTTGTACCAAATCATACTTATATCATACTTTAAAAAAAATATTGAAGACTTATAAACATAGAAAACTTCGATAACTTTATATTTACGTTTTTTTTATTTATTTTACTGCACAAAAGAATACACTTTAATGCCATAAGGCATTCTCTTCCAGTTAAGCTTTTTTATGTATGTAAACTGTTTACTATACATCAAGTTTAGGTCTTGACAACATGGTGGTAGTACAAAAGCGAGCTTATTCAATATCTTTTCCAGCTAACCTTTAACCTAACCTTATTGTATTGTATTCTATCAGCACTTTCGCGCGTTATCAGTTGTGAGTATGACACAGTACCATTTATCACATTTCCTGAGACAGAAATAACCCATATATGTATAAATGACGCAAACGCGAAATAATGGACACTTTATAAACGGTTATATTAATTTGGTTGGGTAGCCAGGCATTTTTTTTTAAATATGGATATGTATATGTATGTATGATGATGATAAACCGATTGAATTTAGAACTAGCAACCCGACCAAGCTTCGCATGGGAAATTTAGAAAAAAAAAGTGGTGATAAATTAATTTTTCGGAGACCCCTTTTTTTTTCTAACTGAAGGTGAAAACCGCATCAAATTCCGTTGCGTGGTTCAGGAGGTGTTAGCGGATGCATAGATAGACAGACAGACATGGAAAGCAGCGACTTTGTTTTATACTATGTAAACAAGATGAATTACACAATCACACATAGTCTGTCTGTCTATATGAATGACTAGAGGACGCCCGCGACTTCGTACGCGTAGAATTAGTTTCCCGCTACTCCCCCCATTTCTTACCGTTCGGGGTCGAGTTTCGGAAAATCCTTTCTTAATGCTCACTTACATCAAGAAAGGAACCCCTGTACCAAATTTCAAGTTTCTAGGTACAGTAGTTTCGGCTGTGCGTTGATATAGTGTGTAAATGGTATACGGGCGTTCCTTTTAACTGTGGTAAGAATAGCCCCTAATGAGCACATTTAGCTTTTGTTAAAAGTAAATAAAAAAAATTTTCCATACAAAATAATTTAACACGCAATGTATAACAAAAAAAGCAATTAATTAAAAACGCAATTAATGATGTTTCAAAGTTATGACAGATGGAATTAGATGTACATTGCGGGTCGATGGTATGTTCAAAAATTAATAACGGTGTATACGTTAGCATAATCAAAATAATTCTTTCTGTTTATGATTATTAGAGTCTTAATCTATGTCCATTTTTAATAAATGCCCGTATACCATTTACACACTGTATAAGTCAGTCAGGTTTGCCTTTTATATATATAGATAATAAATTCTGGTTTATGAACAGTGTTACAGAATGAAATCAAATCAAATGAAATGTGAAATAAAACAGAAACAAATCGTATTTTTTAAACGTTTTGCTAATCCAACAAGATAACGATAATCAACGAGTTTGATAAAGTATGCGTGATTGATTTCAACGTTCATCTACACGTGTAAAGCTGTGTTACTCATGTGGAGTTATTTTCCACCCAGTGCCTTGAAACTATTCCATCTAGTCACTTTCACAAAATAAATAAATAAGTAAACATCAGCGGGCCTATTATGGTCGTGTTTATCGATGTAGATGCATCTGTCACTTTCTGACAGTTTGTTTCTGTATGTAAGTGCGAGAGTGACGGATGCTTTATCCACCGCGATGGCGACCATAATACGGGCCCAGGAGACAAATCTCACACCAATTACCTAGTCCCAAACTAAGCGCTAGGCTTGTACTATGTATATATATATTTTTTGTAATTATTTATTTATTTATGTATGTTCTGTGCTTTGTTTTCTGTCTATCTTTTTCTGTGTACCAGTTTTGTTAGTTTCTGTATGATTATTTGGTTGACTGGTAGAGAATTAGGCATTAAGTCCGCCATTTGTGTTTTTTTCTGCAATAAAGATTGAATATACAGGGTGTTCGGCAGAAGGATCTACAAACTTCAGGGACTAACTCTGTAGGCCATACTCATCAACTTTTATGACTGGACCAACATCCAAATTGCGAAAAAAAAACAGCTGTTCCATACATTTCGGCTTTTTAGCTCTCGAAGTTTGAATGGAACAGGTTTTTTTTTCGCGATTTGAATGTTAGTCCCATAATAAAAGTTGATGAGTATGACCTACAGAGTTAGTCCCTGAAGTTTGTCGAACCTTCTGCCGAACACCCTGTATAATAAATTAATAATCACTTAATGATCCTAGCCTTGCAGAAAAAAACATGCTTATAGAGATTTGTCTCATATGCATACTATTTTTGTATTATTATTTATTGAGAAAAGATAATTGAATGTTATCCACCTTGGACTAGTGGTCGGAATGACGTCATTTTGTTTGTAAGCGCGTTACGTAGTATATACTATGTGACGTAAAGGAGAATGTGGCGTTTAAGCTGTTTAGCCATTGGGAAATTAGTTTATTTATTTTCTCAGTAAATAACTAACATTTTTTTAAATGGTAGGTGGGTGGATCAATTTTTTGTTGTTGTTATTCTGTCCCGTAAGCCAGGAGACAACAGTGATAGAGTTTCTTAGACAAAATGTTATAATATTTAATATATACTCCTAGGGCAATCAGGAGAAAAGCCATAAAATAATGGGTTTGTAATTGTCAAAAAACAGATTTTTAGTGGACCTATATTCTTTGAAATAATAGTTTTAAAGGGTGACCCAGGAGACCGTCACCATTGCAACGAGCTAGAGCAAAAAGTTGCTTGAAGTGACCCAGGAGACGTCACCATGGCAACGAGCTAGAACAAAAAGTTGATGACCCACGTATACTTTTGAGACAAATATCTACTAACATGTTTTATTTTCAGAACATTTTTTTAAAAAGTTCCCATTGTCAATTGATGGGGTGCGAACTCAGTACCCTGAGCCACGACACCAACGTGCATAGTCGTCCGGTTTGCCAACTAGGCTAACCGAGTTAAATTAAGAACTAGATGACTTCAATAGACGATCGGCATTTCGTAAAGGCGGTTGATGAATAGCAATTGGGATCAACGTCGGTTAAACTGGCCATCGGCTCGTGTATGACGTGTGTATTACGTACTTAAGTGACTGGATTGTCAATTGAAATGACAGACAAATACATTCGTATGTATTTGTTTAGTAAATAAATTTACCTTAGTAAAACCAATATAAACTCAAATTTAATCACTACATAGTATAAAACAAAGTCGCTTTCCGCTGTCTGTCTGTCCCTATGTATGCTTAGATCTTTAAAACTACGCAACGGATTTTGATGCGGTTTTTTTAATAGATAGAGTAATTCAAGAGGAAGGTTTTTATGTATAAATAATGCTGGTTTCTTGTACGAGTGTTACAGAAAACCAGGGACCGGAACCGCTTACCCTTTAAAGGGTTTTCGTTAGGGTATATAATTGACTGGTTTTTACAAACCCTAACGATGCGATAAGCCTATCTTCGACTTACCCCAATGAAAAGCTATCCCATACGATACAATTAATTCGACTAAGCGCTTACCAATTCCTTAAAACCCTCGTTAGGCTTTCCCTATGAAGTGTTAATTGAACGGCTTCAAGCTATTTTAATCTCTACGCGCAGTCGATACACAATATTTTTGCATAGGCTTGAAACCAACCAATCACACGAATCTGTGAAACAAAGTCAACGGAAAGGGAGAATGGATAGGGTAATACTAACGTAATGCTAAGTGCTTAAATCCGAAACCCTTACGAAACTGGTAACCTCAATGGTTGTATAGTTAACTAGTTCGAAGAAGTTTCCATATCACTAGGGTAAGCCTATCGATAGGGAAAGCATATGATGTAGATAGTACCCGATCGATAGACTTACGGCCAAACCCTATATTCAAACCGCGGATAGATAAGGCTTACCTCAGGTTAAAATTTGACATTTGTCCATACAAAATGTGTCAAATTTTAATCCGAAGTAAGCCTATCTATCCGCGGTTTGAATATAGGGTTCGGCCGTTAATCAAATAAAGGGGATTTCCGGTCCCCGCAGAAAACTCAAATAAACCGAAGCGGGTCGCTAGTTGGGAAATAAAACGACTTGAAAATAGCTGTTCCATACATTTAGCTCTCAAAGTTTGTATGGAACACCTCTTTTTTTTTGCGATTTGGATGTTGGTCCCATAATAAAAGTTGATGACTTACAGAATTAGTCCCTGAAGTTTGTCCAACCTCCTGCCTAACACCCTGTATAACGCGAGTAGAAAAACATAAACAAGGGGCGGAATTTTCATAGCAAAAATCAAACGTCAAGAGGGATTGCCAATTATTTTTTATCGACTATTCCAGTTATCGATTATCTCATGTCTCTCCTCTCATCTCTCTCATCGTAAATGGATCTACATTGAAAACAGGACCAGTTTAAATGATGACCATTTAGAGAAATTCGATTCTGTTATATGAATGAAGGATCGTTTACTGTCAGTTATACTGCTTAAAATTTCCGTTTTGGTTTTATATTTAAATTGTAACAAAATAAAACTATACCCTGTCTATTTAACAGAGTTAGCAAAGCGTTGTCTCTGTTGCACTTTTGTATGAAAATGAAAGGGACAAGAAACTGCCAGTGGGCGTCAACAATCGCACGTCGATGGCGGGCTCGGCTTACATGCCGCTTGTTGGAATATTCGTAATATTTCTCGTGATTTTTGTTTGTAGTTAGAGGCACCTCAAATAATTAACTTATTGATAACATGGCATTGTCATGTCATGTTTATTCATCTATAAATCCTAATTATGTAATATAAATGGGAAACAGTCCAATAAACGAGCCAGGTAAAAATTTGTAACCAAAGATAAGCACTTGAAAGCGTCCGCACCGTAAGAGCGACAGATGTTGACTAAACTTTGACAGGCATGTAAACCTACCTTGTGCCTGTGCATCGTCCTTATCGCTGACCAATTACGTGCATTCTCTGTTTTCTAGTACTAACTCTGTTAAATAGACAAGGTATAGTTATTGTTTTTGTACTTAATTATTTTGTTAACCGTCATACACACAGACAGGGCAAAGGCCTCCCCATTACAGGTCTAATTAATTTCTTTACCAAAAACATGTGCTAAGTGACAATTAATCAACGATAGTCGATAAAACACAATGTTCAATCCCTCGTGACGTTTGATTTTTGCTATGAAAATTCCGCCCCTTGAACATAAGCGATGAACTGACCTGTTCCTGCGTGAGTATGAGCTGCGCGGCGTGCGGCGGGCGCGGCGTGCCGGCGGGCGACTCGACCGGCGAGAACCAGCGCGCCGTCGACTCGCCCAGCGACGCCGGCGGCTTGCGCGCCAGCAGCGGCGCGCGCTCCGACTGCTGACCGTGCTGGCCAGCTGCAACAGCCACAGTGGACGACCCACCGCTCAGATCATGGGGGATTCCTTACCATCCAACAGTCATTGGATGCATGTCAATATGTTCATTAGGAGCCAAAAAGACAACATAACTATTTTAGTTGCAAAATGATGGGTTTATTTTAATGAAAGAAACTTCGGCAAGAGTGGTTTTTAATAAAATTGCATACGATACGATTTTCCTACAAAACTCGGCGATCGTGGTCATAGCAAAAAAACAATGTTGCCAAGATCTATTAACTGAGACATGTTTCAGTCCTGTTTGTGTGTGGGTACAGTGGTTTGTCCCCTGGGTCACCAGAATTTTTCACAAAAAAATATTCTTTAAAAAATGTAACAATCTATCTAGTTATAAAAACATAAGTTTACAAATGGCTTCAGCTGCACATTGTCTTAAACTACGACATCAAGAAATTCTTAATGTACCTAACCTTTCACCAAATTTATCACCAATCTCTACTTGTCTCTGTTTGGCCCAATGGTTGACTGGTAGAGAATGCCTCAAGGCAATACACCCACCATTTGTACTTACTTTATGTATTATGCAATAAAGTTTAAATAAACAAATAAACACCTACTGATACTGGTGGTTTGGTGCTGATACTGACCGATGGCGTCGAGGATGCTCTTGGCCTGCAGCTCCTGCGGCAGCATGCGGAAGGCCAGGAACCACGCCTCGCTCTAGGACAGCGTGAGCGACGCCAGGATCAGGAACACCTGGTGCACCGGCTGGCCACTACATACAGACCGCGTACACAAGTCACTGAGGGGCTGGTACTGACTGATAGCGTCGAGGATGCTCTTGGCCTGCAAGTCCAGGAACCAACGCTCGCTCCAGGACAGTGTGCACGACGCCAGGAGCAAGAACACTTGGTGCACGGGCTGGCCACTACATACAGACCGCGTGTACAAGTCACTGAGGGGCTGATACTGACCGATGGCGTCGAGGATGCTCTTGGCCTGCAGCTCCTGCGGCAGCACGCGGAAGTCCAGGAACCACGCCTCGCTCCAGGACAGCGTGAACGAGGCCAGGATCAGGAACACCTGGTATACAGGCTGCGGCGAATTCGGCCACTGAGGGAAATAAACAAATGTTGGGTAAAGCTTAATCTAGTAGACAGTCCTGGGCTCTTTTCTACTGGCTAAAGCCATGTATGATATGTTATTTTTAGGATTCCTCACCTGAAGGGAGTCCGACGGAACCCTAATAATATGCGTACGCTGTCCATCCGTCCGTCCTAACTTTAAAGAGCTGTATCTTTTGAACCGTGATATATAGCGGGTTTTTTTAATATGTGTTATTACGACGGCTTTGCTAACAAATAAAAATAAATAAAGAAAGTGAAATAATAAATGGGGTCCCCATACAAAAAGGGATTTTATTTAACTTTTTGGTATGACATATAGTACAAACCCTGAAAAACAAATTGGTCAAGTGTGAGTTGGGCTGGCGCTAATCCGATTCGAAGTCGAATTCAAATCGGAATATAATTATATCTACTGTGTGGCGGTACGGAACCCTCGGTGCGCGAGTCCAATTCGCACTTGACCAGAGGGGCTATTGTCTAACGCACTCGCAATCGCAACCGGCTTCAAAGTGGAGCAATTGTTTTCATTTTGTATGCAGACAAGCCATCGATTTTCAAAATGAAAACGATCATGATTGCGAGTGCGTTAGACAATAAGCCCTCAGGTTGTTTAACTCGGGCGTTTTGGCTGTCAAGTAAATAAGAGCTATGGTAACGTTGACAATACGATCACATGTCAAAAGCAATATTGTATTTCCGAGTTAAATAGCGCGTCTGCAGGTTTCATCATCGCGTGACCAAAGAACCTATTGCCTAACGCACTCGCAATCGCAATCGTTTTCATTTTGACAGTCGGAAGGCGAGTCTGCATACAAAATAAAAACAATTGTTCCACTTTGAAGCCGATTGCGATTTTACAATTACTCAATCATCAGTGCGATTTAGAAATCAACTCCCAGCTGGCAAATTGAAGGGACTTTTACAGCGGTCTTTGAAATAAAACTCTGTACAGGAAAAGCATTCTTACTATACCTCAGATGACTGAAAGAGGTGAATATACAAATAAATAACACAATGAAGAATGTAGATGTGTTAAAATAAAAAATAATACTCACGTCAAATACAAACACTTTTGCTATTAAAAAGGCACAGGTACCGCTCGTAGTGAGCTGGAACAAAAGGACATACATACAGTATTAAAAAAAACATTGTATTATAAAAATAAAAACCGGGCAAGTGCGAGTCGGACTCGCGCACGAAAGGTTCCGTACCATTATCTATGCAAAATTAGCAAACAACGGCAAAAAAGTCACGTTTGTTGTATGGGAGCCCCTCGTATATATTTATTTTATTCTGTTTTTAGTATTTGTTGTTATAGCGGCAACAGAAATACATCTTCTGTGAAAATTTCAACTGTCTAGCTATGACGGTTCATGAGATACAGCCTGGTGACAGACAGACAGACAGACGGACAGCGAAATCTAAGTAATAGGGTCCCTTTTTTACCCTTTCTGTATGGAACCCTAAAAAAACATTTATTTATTTATTCAAATAATTGCATTACATAATTATTTCAAGTGCACAACACAAATTACATTTAAATTAATGTTTGTTTGTCCTGTCCTAGTTATTACTGGCTCATGATTAGAATACACATGTAAACCCGATGACAATGTGAATGTTTTTTTTGTCAAAACAACTTTAAGTGGTATCAAAGATCCAAAGGCATTTACAAGAATTTTAATATGCCGCCAAGCAATATTTCGCATTGTTGTATTTCAATTAACAAAATTTCTAGCGTAGTTGCCATCCATTCCATCTTAGTTCTCAGGGTTGGCAACGCATTTGTGGACTTAGGCTGCGGCTCCACTGAGGCGGAGACGAGCGGAGCGGAGCTGTGCCAATATTAACCAATAGAAGGCGCATGCGGTCACGTCGAGCGCGCCTTGCGCACGTTATTTTAGATTCTGTTGGTTAATATTGGCACAGCTCCGTTCATCTTCGCCTCAGTGGAGCTGCAGCAGCCTAAGGATTGCATTGAAGTCTTGAGAATAAAAATGTACATGGGTCACAGATCCCACTTACTATCAGATGGCCTGTTTACTCGTTTGCCATCTCCATTCAAAAAAAACCGGTCAAGTGCGAGTCGGACTCGCGCACCGAGGGTTCCGTATTGAAGATAATATGCTTGGTAACCGCAAAAGAATACTCATTTTGTTAGCTTTATTTTCCTGGCAATAAGGTCGATTTTGACTTGCCTAAATTTTAATACAGATTTTCTTAGTTTTTTTGTTATTTCTCAAAAACTGTAAATAATGAATACTTTATTTTATTTTTCCCAGAAAATTTAAGTAATTATCTATACGTCAGGATTTTTTTCAGAATTTTTGATTAATAAACTTCGGAGATAAGGGGGGGGAACGGTCATTTTTTGTACATTTTTGGCTATAAATCAAAAAGTACATCACAGAAAATTTTCAAAAAATTAGTTTTGAAATGTGCAAATTAAGACCTTTCATATGACACCCCATTTGCTATAATCGAACCACTTTCATTTTTTAACCCCCCATTCTAGACCCCTTTTCAATTATTAATAAAATTAATTTCATTTTTTTTTACTACAAATAGATGCGGCCAAGCAAGTTGTACAACTATGCCAAATTTCAAGTTGATAGCATTTGTAGTTGCTGAGAAAACCTGCTGTCACATACAGACAGACAGACAGACAGACAGACAACGAACTCTCACCATAAGGGTTCCTTTTGTACCATTTTGGTACGGAACCCTAAAAAAGAGATTGGTTTTCGGAGCCATTTCATCTGTCCCTCCCTCCTATCTATAATAATGAACTTACCGCTATGACACTCCAGTTGTGTATATACAGCACAGCGTAGAAGAGAAGCAGCAACAGGAACCGACTGATGGCGACCACCACTATGTCGAAAAGCGACACTTTGATGTTGTAGTGGATCACTTCTCTGCTCACTATCTGTTCTAGGGTTTCGCCTTTCATCTGAAAAAAAAGCAGGAGAATTGGTTATGGATAACATTTTTTTTTTTTCAAATTCAATTCGTGTCTTTGTTATGTCTACGCAGGTCAATGCCTCAATCGAACCGATTCAAGATTTGTACTACACTGAAAAACCATAGAAAGCTATACTGCGGGCCTATTACGGTCGTGTTTATCGATGTGGATAAACGTGTATAAAACATCCGTCACTTTCTGACCAGTACGTAAGTGCGAGAGTGACGGATGCTTTATCCACCGCGATAAAGGCGTCCATAATACGGGTCCAGGATGTTAGGCAGAAGGTTGGACAAACTTCAGGGACTAACTCTGTAGGTCATACTCATCAACATTGATTATGGGACCAACATCGAAATCGCGAAAAAAAACAAACAGCTGTTCCATACAAAGTTTGAGAGCTAAACAGCCGAAATGTATGAAACAAAAGTTGATCAGTATGGCCTACAGAGTTAGCCCCTGAAGTTTGTCCAACCTTCTGCCCAACACTCTGTATAAAAGCTTCGAAATAATACCTTTTTCTTGAGCAGTCGGTAAGAAAATTCTTAAAACCCAAGACGCAAAGGACTCGCTCAGGGACCGGAGGAGACGCGATGCGTGATGCGTCGTTCGGCGCGATACGCGAGCAAATCAAACATGGCAATATGCGTCGCATGTGTGTGTTAGTTTTAAAATAATTATTTATTACTTTATTACCTTGTAATGTTACTTTTAAGTATTACTTATTGTATTTTATTATTGGTAAAAAAAATGACCTTCTGCTGGAGTTTCTTGCGGCACTTCTCCGCAATGATGGTCTTGTCCGAAGCGCTGGTAGATTCACTCCATATTACCGACGCGTAAAAGAGCCCTCATGGGGCCAATATTGAATAGTGAATTTTTTGAATTTTGCATGACGCCTCGCACATCGCGTCGCGCTGATCTCAAAGTGTCTTAGACTCAGGTGAGCTACATGATTCTGGTGAAGATCATACCAAAGGTATCGAATAGATTGAAGAAGATCTACCATTAGGTTCCTGGCTCCAGGGCGCTGGGACAGTCCAAGACTCACCATGACGCAGATGAGCCACATGAGGCTGGTGAAGAGCAGATCGAAGGTGACGAACAGACAGAAGAACCGGCGGACCGTGGACATCTTGCCCTCGGGCCGGTGCCCTGCCACCAGGTCTTCTGTCACCAGATTTATGGACTGCGAGTTGGCTGGAATGGAGAACAAAAAAGGTTACTCATCGGGTAAGGGAAGACTAAGTTAGATACGGTGGAAAGTTTCAAAGAAAAAAAAAGATTCAGTAAATAGGCCGCATAGGCTTTTTACACGTCAAGATTGTACCAGCGATTCCCGAGAGACCATTGTGAAAAAACGCCGCAAGTGACTGAACAATCCGTCATTCTTTAAACATTTAACTTATTACACTGATAAATATCATAATACCTACTTAATCTGGCATTACACAAAAATATAAATACATACATATATACAAATATCATGTCTAGTTTGAAAGGAGCAGCATGTCCGTTAGATAGATACATCATGAAACTTTGCCCAAAGGCCCTAAACTATATACAATAGAAGCCCCGCGAAGCGGAGCTTTAACGCCTAGTCACTTTAAATATTATTGACTCACCTTTTCATTCCATTGTGATTCTAACCAAAAGTACTATAAACATCATGGCACTGATATGTATACACTACTAAGTCAAAAATATGTGTTATACAGACCCTATTACTACACTCCCTTGCAAAGAAAAGGGGCCCTTTTAGTTTAGTACTTTTTCACAAAGAAACATTGTATTTAAACTACGCGAAATAATCTTAAGTGCCTGTATTCTTTAATAAGTCGTTTAATTTTGTAAATTTGAGCCACTATTTATTTTTACCACTGTTTGTAGCGTACATTACATTCGGGGTACATTTTAATGTGAATGAACATTATTTCCTTGATATTATTATGTTTATTGCGGCTGACTAATGTTTTCCAATGAATAGTCCATTACCAACTCATTACAGTCTGATTGGATGTAAACCGAAACCGTGATAAGCAGTCATTCACTCGGAATAACCATTGTACAGCGAAACAGGAAAGTTTTATTAACTGGGGTTCATTTTACTCGGTAAAAGATTATTGCTTTGGGCATGTGTCGACGCGCTGGCCTAGTTGGTAGTGACCCTGCCTACGAAGCTAGCGGTCCTGGGTTCAAATCCCGGTAAGGGTAGATATTTGTGTGATGAGCGCGAATATTTGTTTCTGAGTCATGGATGTTTTCTATGTATTTAAGTATATATTTATGTATATAAGTATGTTTATCGTTGTCTAGTACCCATAGTACAAGCCTAGAGCTTAGTTTGGGACTAGGTCAATTGGTGTGACATTGTCCCTGATATTTATTTATTTATTTATTTATTTATGTTATTGTATTGTTTTTAACTCGGCCGCCATTACTGTCAAGTACACCATGTCCAACAATTTCGAATACACTTTTTCTAGCACCTGGTGCTCTACTTTAAAATCCGTCATTAGAACTTCTTCTATTGCTATCCCTTTTGCTCTCGACCCGTAAATAATTCGCAAGAAAGTGACAGGGCGATCCGAAGTTCGAATTACGGATTTCAAAGTAGAGCCCCTGGTTTGAAAAACGTTTTGTTTACATCTTTTGTAAGTTCTATTGACGGCGACTTTAGACACGACGTTTTCCCTTGACAATAGGAGTCGAGTGAAGATCATTTTGACCTCTTTGGTTGCGTAACTTCTGCTGCTGACTGTACCGATGCTGTACTATGGCTGTATTGCGGCTGTAACAATGCTGTATCGCGATTGCAGCGATGTAGAACCTATCGTGTTTACGTGAGCGAGGGTATACGATCAACGACGGCATCGCGACTGTATCGCGGTCTTTTTGCGATTGCGTCGCTACTGAATCATAGCAAAAAGTCACCGTGTGTCAACTTCCTAAATGAATACATACCATAAATTAAATCACGCCTGTTTCCCAGAGGGGTAGGCAGAGATCACTTCTTTCCACCTCCTACGATCTTGACAAATCTCTTTCGCTTCTTGCACATTCATACATCGAGTCATGCAGTCGGTTTCGGGTACGTAAAATTCGGCCCATTTCCAGTATTTTTCCGATTTGATTCGAAAAAGTACGCCTAGGGCAGCCCTTTCCGACCCTTCCACTCACTTTCGCTAAATAATGAATAAATGAATAAATGGTACATAACAGTATATCGAACCAAATAAATAGTTGAGCTATTGGGGAAAACAAATAGTTGACCTGTTTCAGTTGGTCAGTATAGTTGATCTTATCTTATCTGCTTAGCAACTTCGTAACCCATAAGATACTAAGAACTCCGCGCCGGCAGCTTCATATCAGTTTCTCAATTCTTTGAGGGAAAAGTTGTATTTCTTAAATTACTTATCCTTTATATCACAAACGTCGTATACATTTAAAATTACTCATTTTTAGGGTTCCTTCGCTTAAAAGGAAAAACGGAACCCATATAAGTTTACTATTGTCTGTCCTTCTGCTATGGAGGTCTTTTTAGGGTTCCGTACCTCAAAAGGGAAAAAACGGAACCCTTAAAGGATCACTTTGTTGTCCGTCTGTCCGTCTGTCTGTATGTCAAGACCCTTTATTTCGGGAACGCGTGAAGGTATCGAGTTGAAATTAAAACCACATACTCCGGTCTACAGTCCCTTGAAGCTGTGAAAAAATCAAACTTCTACATTTACGTAAAAAAAAGATACGGCCGTTTATGTCGCCAAAAACGTGTAGGTATTTCGACACTCTCGAGGGAATCAAAATGTATAGGGTATTTCCCACTGACCTAGAACTATGAAATTTGGCAAGTAGCACCGTCTTTTACTACAAGTATAGGAAAAAATCTGAAATCTGTACATTTTCAATTTAATCCTAAAAAAACAGGGTCTTTATGCAAGGAACGGCGGCGGTGCAAATTTTGAATTGAGTTAACCGTGTCATGTGGCGAGTCCGAGTCGCCTTGTCCGGTTTTTTTTCAGTAATGCACAGTGTGTATTGTCAGACGGCCAGTAAGTTTAATAAGTATAGATAAGTTCACATAATAAATAAAACCACTAGTTTTCTATTAGACAAAGTATTTCGAGACAGCATTTGAACAATCACTTACATAATTTTATTTGCACATGCTTCATTTTGTCCAAGAGTTAACACCTGTTTTCATTGTATAAGGTCATTTAGGATAGAATATTTTTAACAAGTAAGATTAATATTGGATAAAAGTCGATTTATTGCTTTATTAATCACAAATTCCAAAATGGTTAGTTGCAGAAAAAAGTAACAATTTCATTTCGAGTTAGACATTATTCGTTGTTGAAAGGGCTGTATTGAAACTGATCTAGATAGTTACTCATCTCAAGACGCCTTAGAAATTATTGCTTTAAATAACTTAGCATTTACATAACTCGTGAAGCGCCCTATGTGCACCGTGTCCGCATAATGCAATTTTTACATGCAACTCGAGGGTTTAATATATCTAGAAACCGGTATCTTACTCTAAATCACTTTACGTTATGATTAAATAATACTTACATAAAGTTCTGTATTGCGGACTGCTAACGCTGCCCAGCAAGGACTCGGCAGCAATTCTAACCGTGTAATCAGTCATTTTGGTCCCTGCCGAGATAATACCAGTTATATTGTAAACATCGTTAACTAATGAGTTATTGGTATTTATATATGAACATACGTATATGCTCATCTGATATGATGCTACTGTTACTAAGTCAAAGTTAATGTTTATCTGTTGCACTTAGAGTCAGTAAGTGATGATGAAGTTGTTCCTTGGTGATATTTAATACACAAGTTAAAATGTCTCTGAGTATTGTAGCAATTTAATATGGGTTTTCAAAATGAACACTGATAAAAAAAAACAGCACTAAGTTACTTTTAATTATCAATAATTCTAATACTTTATTTCAAGGCTTAACCCTTCAAGCGGCAAGAAAACTATAGTTAGTTTAAATTTGAATTTTGAGATGTCATAAAGTATAAATTGTTTTTTGACAGCAGCCGTTATACAGTTGCTTGCCACTCGAAGGGTTAATAAAGTGTCCTCAAAAACTGCGAGCATTTTATACTCATTCATACGATACTCCTAGCTTCCTAATAGTGCTAACGCAACTGACAAAAACTTTATAGGAAAACAAAGATTTCTGATTGACGCAATAACCTCGTGTCGCCCAAGAAAAAAAAGCGCGAGATCAGCTACACGCCCAATGTGCAATGTATAAGGCAAAACATTTATATGTCCAAACTGCTCATGAGTACAGTGTATTGTTCACTGGACGTTTAGTTCAAATTTTATTTTTTTAAGGTTGGGCGTTTATGCTAAGTGTCACTTTGTACAATGTGATGTACATTGGACGGCATGAGGTAACTGGTAGTAATTTACACTTGTTTATACCAACAGTTTAATTTTAATAACAAAATGATTCTTCAAGGTGCAACATACAGATTTAAAATCAAACAATTTAATTTATTAACCAAAATTTTTTCTTTAATATGAACATTATACTCAATTAAACCTATAGTTAGATTGTTTATATGTCAAGTTGTGGTCAAGGTTATACATTTTATGACCCTCAAAAGCAACAATACCAAATTAAATGCAGTGATTCATCTTTCAAAACATCTAGTTAAAAACAAACATACCCACTTTATTCAAAACATGAGGAACAAATACCTACTTAGAAACAGTTATTAAAAACTGTATTTATAACATGTTCTCAATAAACAACCATATATAATTAGACTACGAATAAATTAAAATATAAATACATTTATGATTTACTACTTGGTCTAAATCGTCTGGCTGTTTATCAATTCTCAAATCAGTTTTGGGTTACTATGCAAGAAAAAAAAAGTAAAACAGTTAGTTTTCTCTTTTACTTTTTAATAACAAAGGCTACTTAAACAGCCAAATGCAAAATACATCTCTTAACAAAGACTTACTTGATTGGTTTTGTAATATAATAACACCACGAAACTAACTTATATCACTATAAACTAGGTATAAAATGCATCACTAACGGTGGTATCGAAGTTAATATTGTTATTGAGACGTAGCTTTTATCAGGAAACCATCGTTCTATTGTTGTTTCAATTAAAATTTGTTATCAAATTAGAAATAACTCGCGAAGAGATTGACTTGACGTTCGTAGTAGCACTGACGTTCCGTTTCACAAAATACAATGACAGATGTCGTTATGAAACAATCATTATCTTTTCTAACCAAATATGTTACAATGCAAATTTTATTGATTCGGATTTTCGTTTGTCACCATACTCCTCCCAAACTATTAGAGACAGTAATGAATGGAAGTCTGCAATTCAGGGGCCTGTTTTATAAAACTACAAATTACAATTTACTGGTTACAAGTTTCCATTTGACACAACCTCGACCAATGACGATCAGCCATTTAAGCAGTGTTGCCAGTTTGGAACTGTAAAATTGCAATTTGTAGCTTTATAAAACATACTCATATACATCCTCACCAGTGGCCCGTTTCACGAAGCTACAAGTTACAAATTATAAGCGGAACTCTCTTTCTACCAAAAGGAGTTACAAGTTACAAGCGAAACCCTCTTTCTAGCAGTACGAGTTAGAAAGAGACTTCCGCTTGTAATTTGTAACCTGTAAATTGTAATTTGTAACTTTCTAAAACAGACCACTGGAATATCTAGATACTTACCAGTAAGCGAGAAAAGCGATGACTTTTAAAAATAACAACTACTAAATAATAACTTATAAGTTCATTTTGCAAATTAAAGTAATAAAAATGGAAAGTTGTTGGTAGTCTTCTGTACCTACTTAATAATGTCGTTGCCAAGAGTGGAGGTGGGTCGAACCAAATAATAAGACAGTTATTTAAATATAAAGATTTAATTCATTAACAATGAAAATACATTACACCAAAAATGTTTCTTTAATAATAAACACATGAAAGGTTACAATAATACAAGTATTTAAATTTGATGTTACAAAGTGTTACAGCCATTACAAATGCAACGGCCACGTTAAAACATAATGTTAGGTACTAGATAGCCCTATATCTTAATATCATTTTAATATCTATGTAGGTACGTTACAAAAATACCCAAAAAATATCAAAATAATGTCAACCCTAGTAATCAGTGATGGCACTGCGCTGGTGATCGAATTCGAGATCAAAATCCTAACCTCAACGGGCGCACATTCGCTGTGATTACAGCATTTTGGTTTAAGTGTAATTATTTTTATCAATAAAACTTACCCTAATATTACTGGTTACACGAGTTCTCATTCATGTTTGTATGAAATAATGTTAAAATAACTAAATAATCAAAATGGGAACTGTCAGATTTTGACCTCGAAGTCGATCACCGACTATAGTGTCGGACACTTTAACCTGACAAGCACCATTAATGGACACTTGACTCTTAATTCAAAGATCACACCGTCATAAATGGATTGTTGCAAAACAAATGAATACTTAACCCTTTGCATTCTGTAAAATCCATATCCATCCATACTAATATTATAAATGTGAAAGTGTGTCTGTCTGTCTGTCTGTCTGTTACCTCTTCACGCTTAAACCGCTGAACCGATTTAGATGAAATTTGGTATAGAGATAGCTTGAGTCCCGGGGAAGGACATAGGCTACTTTTTATCCCGGAAAATTAGACAGATCCCGAGGGAACAGCGATAAACGATTTCTACGCGAACGAAGTCGCGGGCAAAAGCTAGTAAAAAAATAAGAATCAAGTGTTCGTCATTGGTCGTTGTCCATAACTGAGGCCCTACTTTGAAAATCGAATTTCGAAGTTACGTTAGCTCCATCACTTTCTCTCAATTTGGTCTCGAATGAAGAGTGACAGGGTTGGAGCTAACGTAACTTCGAACTTCGATTTTCAAAGTAGGGCCTCTGGTTCGATCACCCTATAGCGCCATCTAGTGAAAACCTTCTATAAATAATCTTAAAACAATACTATTTACTTTGTTCTTATTCAAATCTTATAATAAATATAAATGTAGTCTCTGATTAAGTCTACTTACTGCCGCGCTCAGAGACGTCAATTAAATTTAATACTTGATTAAAGTAGCTGCTATCACTTTCTTTGCTACAGCAATATAATAAGACAACACGTCACTAAAAAAGCGTTAAATTTAATTGACGTCTCTGAGTGCGGCAGTTAGGGCCGGTTTTATAAAGGTCCGTTAGTAAATATGTCAGATCAAATTTTAGTAACTTCATACAAGTTTTGACATTCCTGACCGAAATTTGATCTAACGGATCTTTATAAAACACAGCTTTAGTATTAAAAATTGTAACGATTATTTGGAGTAAATGAATCATACTTAACTTTTTAGGTACCTACATACATATTTTTTACAACAGTCGTCGTTGTGTTGTGTTGAATAAAAGTCGATATTTCTACGCGTTGTCAGACGCTCATACGAGTGTCGTTACAAACTAAACTTATTCAATAAGCTTTATTGACGTAACTTTTAAAGTTAGGTCAACGAATTGGGTCTGGGACCCAATTCTCGTGACTTCGAGATGATTTTTCATGCGAGATATGTCGAAAAAATGTATGCAGTTGAAAGTTCATCTCGCATGAAAAATCATCTCGAAGTCACGAGAATTGGGTCCCTGGCCTTTTTTAACATGCTACCAATAATTTTCGTTATACTTTTCTTTTGAAATATATAGAGTCACTTAAAAAAGCAAAGAGTAGTCCGTTGTGCCCCAGAAGCTACATGCGTGCATGTTTTTTCAACTCTTCAGTGACTAAAATCGCGTTGAGGTTAAAGGCCCAGCAGCACCGGTTGCGTGACGTGCACGTGCACGTGCGCGTTCGCTTTCCACTGCGTTGTATAGTGACATGTCGTAATGAGAATTCAGACTATACAACGCAGTGGAAAGCGAACGCGCACGTGCACGTGCACGTCACGCGTACGGTGTGGCTCGGCCTTAACGGTGAAGCATAGGCTGGGGCTCTACTTTGAAATCAGTAATTCGAACTTCGGATCACCCCGTCACTTTCTTGCGAATTAGTGACGCGTCGAGAGCAAAAGGGATAGCAATAGACGAAGTTCGAATTACGGATTTCAAAGTAGAGCCTCAGGAATGTTCTAGCTTGCGACCAATCTCAAGCCTGCACTGCCCCTCGGTGGAGATGTGCCGTTCTTGAGATTTATAGAGAATTGTCAAGAGTAGCACGCTCTTGCTTGCTAGATTGATCTGGTGAATGTGAGCAGAAATCTGATGGACGCAAGAAGCTCAAGAGTTTCAAGCAAGATTATAGTGTCCCTATCCATAGACGTTCATTGGCTTCCCATGTAGAGATCATTCTTCAGATTTTTGGAGAATTTGTCACTCTCTAGTTGTAAAATTGTTGATGGAAAGATGATCTGGTAATATTGCAAGAGCCTGATAGATGCAAGACCATGTCAAAGATCCTTTTAAAAAACACCGATAGGCAACTGGTCCACTGGTGGCGCAGCAGTAGGAGGCCAGCACCCCCAGCGAGGTGATGCCCAACGTCAGCACGCTGACACCTGGACACGCAAGGATCAGGCAGCTACTCAGGCTAAGAATGCTGAACCATTACACAAGCTGTATAGATAAGAGCTTTAGAATGTTTGCTCTTGTTGTGACCATGTTTAAGGCCACATGCCCTTCTTGAGATTTCTGGAGAATTAGAATATCAACAACAGCACAACTCTAAACATGGTGGACCGATTTGGTGAATGTTAAAGTGATGGGCGCAGCAGGCTCAAGAGTATGGTGTCAATCTTTGATGAAGATATCTATAACATGTCCATCCATAGACGACGTTGTTTGGCTGCCATAATGATTATGTCCTCAGTGAAGACCAATCAATGATCCTTACTCGCTGCCTTTGGTGACGAGATATGAAATCCCATGGATGCAAACGGGAAGACTAAGTAGTATTTCACCTCCTCCATGATGACAAGTGGTCTCTCAGTACCACCGGACGGTGCCCACCCTGTTGTCGGGCGGGTCCCTCGCGCAGCAGTAGGAGGCCAGCACCCCGAGCGAGGCGATGCCCAGCGCCAGCACGCTGACGGCGCACACGGCACCCGCCGTGATGTACGAACAAGGAACACGCAGCTACTGAGGCTACGTATGCTGGACCATTACACAAAGCTGGATGGATAGGATCTGTAGATGTTCGCTCTTGTTATGACCATGCTTAAGGCCACATTGCTTCTACGTAGAGATGTGCCCTTTATGAGATTATGAGAATTATCAAAAACAGCACAACTCTTTACATGTTGGACCGATCTGGTGAATGTGTGCAGGACGCAAGAAGATCAAGAGTGTCTAGTCTTTAATGTCCATAGACGTCCGTTGGCTTCCTACGTAGATATGTGCCATTCATTCAGATTCCTAGAGAATTGTTAAACAGCACGCCTCTGGAGATCTGGTAAACATTGCATTGCAAGAGCCTTATAGATGTGAGAAGCTCAAAGATACTCAATGTCGAGTGGTAGATGTCCGGCGGCTGACACAATAAAGAAAAACACCGACAGGCAACTGGTGCGCTCAGTACCACCGGACTGTCCCCACCCTGTTGTCGGGCGGGTCCCTCGCGCAGCAGTAGGAGGCCAGCACCCCGAGCGAGGCGATGCCCAGCGCCAGCACGCTGACGGCGCACACGGCGCCCGCCGTGATGTCGCTGAGCGCCGTGCCCGGGAGCGGCTGGACGGACAGCAGCAGGAGCAGGCCGAAGGCGCTGAGCAGGGAGAACGATGAGAGCACGATGTAGCCTGGAAAATGAGGTAACAATTAAAATTTAACTCAGATGTCAGTTGTTCTTGGAGTTAACCTTACACGCGTCCCAGTGTCCAACATCGGATACTAGAATATTTGAATTTGGAACTCGGAATGATTCGAAATAATATTGATATTTTAATACTTATGTATATGACATGAATGACGTCCCACGAGTCAATGACTTTTTTATGTCAAAAAAATCGGATAGAATGCCAAGGGAAATGAGCGTTTTCAAAAAAAAGCGCACGTAGTTAAGGACTTCAATTAACAAACGGTAAGTTTTTCCATTACGTCACATTATAATTAACTATGTTTCTCATTAAAAATATAGTGCCATCTCAGACAAAACTCCTGTAGCAAATACAACTATTTTACTAACGAGTGAGAATTGCAACTGCTTCAGTTATTGAATATGAGATATGGCCTACTGGCTTATGAGGGCAGTACATAGGGAATGCAAATAACCGGTTATAACCGGTTTTAACCGGTTATTTTCATACGAAAACGGTTAATAACCGGTTAAATTGCATTCCCTAGGCAGTACATAAATATTTAACTAATTATCGTGACATAATGGAAAAAGTTACCGTTTGTTAATGGAAGTCCTTAACTACGTGCGCTTTTTTTGGAAAACGCCCAAATACGATAAACAGCTTTTTGCATAGACGGAATCGTGAGAAAATTTAAAAAAATAAGTCTTGTAAATACCTATTTGTTTAAGTTTGGACGCATTGATGTCTTTTGTTAAAAAAACGATATGGTCAATTAGCTAAACGCAAATTAGTAGATATAAAAAAATAAGTTCTTATAAAATACCATTTAAAGTGGGTCAGCGTCGCTTTTCATCGAAATTGTTTTTGAATGACCATACACTGTATTAAAATATAGTCAAAATACGTTTTATTTCAATCGGTTTAAGTAATTTTGGTCTACCTAGGAGTAAAACCCCTATGTCTGTTAACTAACAAATTACAACAAATAATACTTAATACTTCATGTTTGCCGTTCTAACGATGCGGGTCAGTAAAAATACAAAGACAATGACAAAGTAAGTAGGAATTTATCCACAATAAAAAAAATAAAGAAAATAGCTCGAAATATAAAAGAAGTGACTCAGTCATTAAAAATGTTCGTTTCGGAAAGTTTAGTAACATTTTAATGCCAAATTGCGAGCAATAAAAGGCATAGCCATTTTATTCTTGTCGGCATCGAATTTGACTATTTCGACTGTAGCTTTGATATACATTTTTAGGGTTCCGTACCAAAATGGTACAAAAGGAACCCTTATGGTGAGACTTCGTTGTCTGTCTGTCTGTCTGTCTGTATGTCACAGCAGGTTTTCTCAGCAACTACAAATGCTATCAACTTGAAATTTGGCATAGTTGTACAACTTGCTTGCCCGCATCTATTTGTAATAAAAAAAATATAAAATTAATTTTATTAATAATTGAAAAGGGGTCTAGAATGGGGGGTTCAAAAATGAAAGTGGTTCGACTATAGTAAATGGGGTGTCATATGAAAGGTCTTAATCAGCACATTTCAAAATTATTTTTTAAAAAAAAATCTGTGATGTACTTTTTGATTTATAGCCAAAAATGTACAAAAAATGACCGTTCCCCCCCCTGAAAATACTGAAAAAACCTGACGTATAGATAATTACTTATATTTTCTGGGAAAAATAAAATAAAGTGTTCATTATTTACAGTTTTTGAGAAATTACAATAAAACTAAGAAAATCTGTATTAAAATTTAGGCTAGTCAAAATGGACCTTATTGCCTAGAACATAAATCTCATAACAAAATGAGTGTTGTTTTTTGCGGTTACCAAGCATATTATCTTCAATACGGAACCCTCGGTGCGCGAGTCCGACTCGCACTTGACCGGTTTTTATTCTTGCTTTTATTCTGTATCATTACTGACTTCTTTATGTTGACGATCTTATTGTGAATCATTATTATCATGTAACAAAATAGGTTTACCATCAATTGCTAAAAAACTTTTCACAAACTGATTCATTGCACAAACATAATTATCAATTTGCAAAACTGTAATTATTACAGGATTTATATAAAACTAATCCAACCTAACTTATAGGGATCTACAAGATGGTAATGAAGTACCAATTTAAAGTTTCGGAAAAAAAGCGTTTTGCAAAATAATATCGATATGGTACATCGTTGTAACTTATATTTATATATTCTCACCTGAAACGAAGTTCCTGTTGGGCAGCAGCTGTTGCCGGCGCGACCGCAGCCCCAGCAGGCCCAGCAGGAAGCACGTGAAGCCGGCCATGGCGCCGAAGTCTAAGTAGTAGCGGCGACCCACCTGTGGGCATATGTTATCGTCAAAGTGGGGTCATAGGCCTGGCGCAGATCGCACTTTAGGCCTGGGACCCAATTCTCGAGACTTCGAGATGATTTTTCATGCGAGATCAATTGTCAACTGCATACATTTTTTCGACATATCTCGCATGAAAAATCTTCTCGAAGTCACGAGAATTGGGTCCCTGAAACTTACAAAGTATATGGGTTTGCATTTCTGAGTGTGACATCTGTATGGGCTGGGTGCGAATGTACACAAATTATGCGATAGAAAGGGAAGCACGGAGACGGCATGTTTGTTCTCTGTTTTGCTGGGAAGACCTCCTATTGTACATAGGTACTGGAGCACGCCCGCGACTTACCTACTAGGTACGTATAGAATTAGTTTCCCGCTACTCTTTCTATTTCTTCCCGTTGGGGGTAGATTTCCCAAAAATCCATTCTTAATGCACTTCTAGGATATCCAAGTAAAATTCTCTTCAAATTACTTTACGACGCGCTAGCCTATTTGGTAATGACCCTGCCTACGAAGCTAGCGGTCCTGGGTTCAAATCCCGGTAAGGGCAGATATTTGTGTGATGAGCGCGAGTATTTGTTCCTGAGTCTTGGATGTTTTCTATGTATTTATTTCTCAATATAAGTATTTATATCGTTGTCTAGTACCAATAGTAGAAGCCTATTTCTTCTTATAAATAAATCGAAAGGTTAGGGCCGCCTCAGACAATCAGGGATATTGACAGGCCGAGAGGGACGCGGGTATTTAATAGAATGAGAAAGTTGAATACGTCTCTCATTCTAACAAATAGCTGCGGCCCTCTCGGCGTGTCAATCCAACTGATCCTCTGTGGCAGCCCTAAGATGTTCTGTGCTGGGGTTCTACTTTGAAATCAGTAATTCGAACTTCGGATCGCCCCGTCACTTTCTTGCGAATTATAGTGACGCGTCGAGAGCAAAAGGGATAGCAATAGACGAAGTTCGAATCATGGATTTCAAACGGCCTTTTGGGATAACGTATCCATCCCGAACATTAACCCGCCAAGTTTGGCACCACAAAATGTGTTAAGTTCAAGGTCAAGTTCGTTTTCAAGTTCACCAGATTTGAAGGTTAAGGTCAATAAACTTACCGTATACATCATGTAGAAGCTCAGGCCAGTGGTAAGCCCGCCGCAGAGCGTGAGCATCAGAGCCGCGATGGTGAGGGAGGCTGCTGCAGCAGTCAGGGTCTTCGAGCTGGTGAAGGACTTGTATGTCTCCTCGGAGTACACGGAGGCTGGCGCTGCGACCCTGGAAGGTTTTAGATTAATAAAGTCAAATACGACGCAGTTGGCTTAGTTGGGTTACCTGCGAAGCTAGCTGTCCTAAGGCCCTAGCCAAGATGTAAAAGCTACTAGAGTCCGACCAGAGGCCCGTTTCACGAAGCTACAAGTTACAAATTACAAGCGGAACTCTTTTTCTAGCAAAAAGAGTTAGATAGAGACTTCCGCTTGTAATTTGTAACTTGTAGCTTCTTGAAACGGGCCTCAGATGGGATTTTCTTGGAGCAATCCTTCCAAAGGCGATACGTGTTCAAACTTGAATTCTTCGTTATAATGCACATTTGAATGTTAATTTACTGCATATTACTTAACACATCATTACTATCCATTAAACAACAAAATATGCAAAAAATTAAAAACAATTAAGAAAGCGACGCCATCTTGTCAAAAACCGAAAGAAAAAACCGACTCTAACGTCTCGGTTTTCTATCAATTCGAAATGTATGAAGTTGACATGAGCGGTCGAGCGATTTGTCATAGGCCTACGTCAAACCTACACATTTTGTCCATTTTCGTAAATGCAATGAGCGATGCTCATGTAGGGTTCGATTCGCGGTTAGGTTAGGTTAGGTCGCGTCGGATGAAAATAATCTAACTAGCCCCACGCCACAAAATAGATAGGTTACCTATCTATTATGTGCCCACGCCCTCTATTGTTTTTAATTAAGTAAATAAAAAGCGGCCATGCGCTCTACATATACAATGAGTTTGTCTATTCTGTCTCAGCAGAAAGGCACCTATCAAAGCAAATAATAATATGCGCCTATTTTTAATTTTAACGCATTCACAATAAAACCGGTGACCCAAATTTGAGAAAGATAGTTTAAACCCCGAAGAAGTTTTTTTTTAAGAATTAAGATCTATATTGAAAATCTATCAAAGAGCTTTACACTAACGGATTCCTGATAAAATCTAGCTGACTACTACTTCCAAAATTTTTAGTTAAACTGTTTAACTTAAACACAGTAATCATAATAATTTCTGAAGAAATGAGACGGAGGAACTAGCAGACAACACAACTCATAATTCTCATAAACCACACCAATCGTTAGTGTCAGTGTAGCGTTAAATATGTCAGCTTATTGTGACAGGGTTCTATGATGGTACAGTCACCAGCAATAATATATTATCCAAAACTGAGCGCAAAATTTGTGACACGCTCAAGACGTGTCAGATATTTTTGCGCCCAATGTTAATAATGATAATATTATTATTATTGCTGGTGACTATACACAAATACGTAACATTGGCTAAATATTCCTGGTCCCTTCTTTCGCCATTTTTTAACGCTACTACGCTTACTAATCCCCTGAAAATGATCCTATATTTCTTTAAAGCAACCTACCTACTAACAACATTCTGTTTCGCAATGACAGAATAGCGGCCTTTACACGTAAAGTTCGGACCGCGGGAAACGCCACGCGCCGTTCCAATCTTCGTTCCGAACCGTACATTTTTTACTATTTTACTATTACAGTTGCATTTACACGTACGGTTCGGAAGGAAGATTGGAACGGCGCGTGGCGTGTCCCGCGGTCCGAACTGTACGTGTGTAGGCCGCTATCTAATAGGAAGTTAACGGCCATCCTTTTAATATAAAGAGGTACAAGAAGAAAAATATAAACTGACTAATACTGGTCGAAAGATAAGAAAAGATAAAAGAGGTTTATTCAGTATTCAGTAAGTAGACCGCACGGGCACTTTTACACGTCAAAAGTCTATCAGCGCTTCCCAATAGGATACCACTGCTGAGAAGAAACGCTGGTTAAGTATTAGATCCTTCCTCTCAATCCAGAAATCAAGTTAAGTCACGTCACGGACTACAATTGTGAAGCTACCATAGGACCCTTCCACAGTAAAGTATTTTAAGTGATTCATCACAAGAAGGAACTTAATTCAAAATTAATAATGGATTTCTGATAGAAGTTCCACTAGTGAGCCAAAGATTCAGCCCCGTGACCTTCTGTTCTTACCTAGGTACTATAACAGCTGTGCTCTTCTTCTCCTTCTTAGGGCTCCTCCTATCGTACTCCCTCCTGCTGTCCCTACTCTCTTCCCGTCTATCCAGATCAAAACTCCTCTCCCGACTCTTCTCTCTAAAACTAGTCACAAACACATCAGGTCTTTCAAATTCACCAGGACTTCCATAATGCAATTTCTGTTGAGCTTTAGGCGATATTGGTGACGTGGCATTTTTGGATAATGATAGGTTAGCACAGGATTTGGAAGGAGTGACTCCATGGGTTGGAGTGCTGGATGCTATCTTCTTCGGAGTACCAGTGTATCTATTAGGGCTTACAGTCTTGTTTGGAGTTATTCTTACAGAAGGCTGGCTTGCGTAGCTCTTCAGTTTCCTAGGTGTTGATAAAAGTTCGTGTAATTTCTGCGTAGCTATTAGATTCTTCCTGGTCATAACAGGACTGGTTATAGTAACACTATGCTTTTTAACTGGTTCTTCGTCATCTGAAGGAACTATGGCGTATCTAAGAGTCTTTCCATTAACAGTCTTCACAATTTCAGTAGGAATTTCCTTCAGTTCATTCTCATCTGGCGCGTCAACGTTGTATTCTTCTATTTCGTTAGCATCTACTTCTATTATTCTCTTTTTTGTTGGAGAGTAATCTACTAAATCGTCATAGTCACGGATGACTTCATATCTGTGCTTAAGCCTGCTGTCTTCAAGTCCGTCGTCGCTTTCTGCGTTTCTGTCATACTGGGTCTTTTGCAGTTTAAACTGTGCCATCTCTAAGTCTTCACTCCTCGATCTGCATCTCACAGCTGTTCTGGTAGGCTTGCAGATCAAAGATGACTGTCTTTGGAAATGCCGCTGGAACTGTGGTGGTTTCGGTGGCAGTTCCGGTGGCTCATCCCTGTTTCTTAAAGCACCAGCTGGAGACATCCTCAGAGGATTGTCCGATATGTCTGTTCTTAGAATCCTGTTGTTATATTCGACTTTTCTTGGCGAGTTTCCTCCTAACGGTGACATTCTCCTGTCAGGGTTTTTGACATATTTGTATCCTTCGCTCTGCCCGCAGAAGGCAGGGTTGGAATAATATTTATAAACTATTCTAGGCGATTCCATTTTAAGCGTATGTTTCCCCGTGTATCTTAGAGCGTGGTTCCGTTGGGTACCTTTAAAAGGGGTGTGCCATTAAGCATGACCGTTGTGCTTTGTGCTTTTCTTCAAGTATTCTGGTATTGTTATTAAGGTGGTAGAGCTACTGTAATACTTTATAAAACACGGTTTTTAGTCACTGCAGCTTATTTTGATCCTTTTTAAAGTTCTTCTTTACTAAGATTTTTGTCACCAACGTCACTTTGAACTTTATAAACACTTCTTATTACTAATTACTTAAGATCACGAATAACTTATTTTAATTACTTAATTATTATTACTTTACACGTCTGCACCGTTCAACGGTCAACCGTCAACTGCCATTCGCTCTATTTTCAAAAAAAACTTGGGGTCGGATGCGTACGCGCACCCCTGTGGCACGCGCTGTTCGAATTCCAAATTCAAATGGAACGGATGCCAATCTGTTTTAGCACTTAACTTGATATTATAAAATCGATTTTAGACTGATGAAAACTTATATTATTGTTATGTGTGTAAATTGTAAAAGGATGTAAGTAGCTTTTTATTTTTATTTGGTTGGGAGCTTTTACAGATGGAATAAGGTTGTTTTTTGTATGTATAATGCTTTTTTGTAAAGTTCAGTGTTGTGCAATTATTGAATGAGTGCCGGTGAGCGGAAGGGCACGGAGGGTGACATTTTGGGGTTCTTTTGAGATTTAAATGGAGGGTTCTGTGTACTTGCAAAATGGTGTTGTATGGTAACATACAATATTGGGTTTAATGGTTATGAGGGAGTTTGAAGGTTATTACTGTTACTAGTGACTTGTTTTGTTTCGAATAAATTGGTATTAATAAGTAAGTAGGTATAAATACTTAAGTATATTTGATTGATTGTTTGTTTCGTCTTTGATTTAGATATTTTTTATATACCGAAGACGGACAGGCCCTAGACAAGATGCATTACGCTAACTAGCGTTTCTATTCGTTTCGTTTTTAAACCAATCGCGTCACTGGTAGATCACGTGACTTTTCGTATCACGCATCCACCAGTGAAGCCATTGGTTTAAAAACGAATCGAATAATACGCTAGTTATCTTAATGCATCTTGGTAAGGGCCTCTGTTTACCTACACTCATTCGCACGCTAAATTAAAACGATTTAACGCACCCCTTTTAAAATATTCTTGAACTCTGTCTGACCGTCGGGCAGGTGGTCACCACTACTCGCAATAATTTAATGACCGTGCGAGGGAGACTTGACGAAAAGGACGGCTTCTAACATCTGCCGGTTCGCGGCAGGTGAGAGTGCATGCTCGGTTGCGTTGTGCTTATTATTTATGCACTTTATATGCACTAACTATATTACCTACCATGAATTTGGCGTTCTGGGTCAGTAAAACCATATTGAAAGAAAGAAAGAAAATCATTTATTCGTGACAAACATAACCAACAGATAAAAACGTACAAGAAGAAAGTAGCCACGTAATGGTCACAACTCAGCGTAATGCTGGCATTAAAGTCAGCGCTGAGGCCCTTGCCAAGATGCACTACGCTAACTAGCGTTTCTATTCATTTCGTTTTTAAACCAAGTGCGTAACTGGTAGATGACGTGATACGAAAAGTCACGTGATCTACCAGTGACGCGATTGGTTTCAAAAAGGAAGGAATAGAAACGCTAGGTAGCGTAATGCATCTTGGCAAGGGCCTGTCTTCCGTTAGAAGCTATTGCCATAGCTATTGCTCTTGACTGTTGTCGTATTGGCAACGTTTTTAAAGCTCTTTACTTGATAGTACTTACTTAATAGCCGGCCGAGTTAAAAATAATGCGATAACACGTTAAAAGGGACTTCAAAATAAGCGTGTGGAGCTAAACCCATGTGCTGTTTAATCTACCAGGGTTTCTTTATCGCGTGTGATATCCATGGACTTAATTGTTCTCTAATAAGTCCATGGTGATTGTCTAAAACTCGATATTTTAAAACAAGGATTGAAAGCCATTAATTAAGGAAAAAAGTTAAAAGCAATACGGTTTTTTCCAATAGAATTGACCCCAGACATCTTCAAAAACTTTCTTAGGGTGGGTTTAGACCAAACGAGCGAATGCTCTAGAACATGTTTTGTCTTTATTTTTACAACGTAAACGTAAGAGATAATGCCATAGAATTCTTGTTCGTTCGCCTGGTCTAAACCCACCCTTAGGTATAGGTAAAAAACTTAAGTGAAGGTCCTCTTGCATGTAGTTGTGTACAAAATTAATATGGAATTTACGTCAAATTTCAAATATAGAATGTCGAACGGTCGTATCTATACAGATGTGTTAACATACATGCAAGAGACCTTTACCTACTTAAGTTTTTTACCTATACGACACTTATAGATGACGTCACGGCATCCCTATCGTTACATATGAATGGAGTTCGAAATTCGAAGCGCACGGCGACCGACGCACGCGCCGGTAACGGTCGCGCACAGCTGCGCGCTGCGCGGCAGCTGCGGCCAGAGGCGCGACACTGTTGGTTCAATACACTAATAAATGCAAAAGTCTTTGTTCGTTTGTTCTTTCACGCAGCAAAGAAGCAATGGATCCACGTGATTTGTACATAGATGGCTGGAGAGCCTGGGTAGTGATTCTCTCAAAAGCAAAGGTGAGCGAATGCAGGAGTGAATGTCCATGTCGCTTGGACATCACTCCTGCGTTCGCTCACCTTTGCTTTTGAAAGAATCACTACCCTGAAAGGGAAATAGGCTACATTGTATCCCCTTTAGACGGTTTCCGCAGAAATAGCTAGCGATAATACGACTTCAATGACATACTCAAATGGGTACCTATATAAATAGATACATACCTATTCAGATACACTGCTGTTTTTGGGGTTACCTGGGGAACCTAACAAATTTACATGGAAACTTTTTCAAAATGGAGACCGAAGCTATAAAACACAGCACTACAAGCAGCAGTTCGTCCTAAAACAAAGGTTTCCTGTATCGGGCAGCTTGCGTGTGCGCGTGTCTCGACCGTAAGCGCCGCGAGCCACCACAAGGAAACTCAACAGAGGCTAGGGAATGCAAATAACCGGTTATAACCGCTTTTAACCGGTTATTTTCATACAAAAACGGTTATTAACCGGTTAAATTGCATTCCCTAATAGAGGCCCTAGCCAAGATGCAAAAGCTACTAACGTTTTTCTTTTCTATCACTCAAAATGGGATGACATTCTCGTGCGTTACGATAAACCGCGTGGTCAACCTGTCATCCCATACATTTTCAGTGATAGAATAGAACGTTAGTAGCGTGTGCGTATTGGCTAGGGCCTCTGGACAGACCAAGCTGGTTTAGTCGAAGCCGCGCTGTCGCCGCAAACAGCCGCTAACATGTTGCTCAGTTGTCGGAGAGGACGCTGGAAGTGCAGGTTGAGCCAACACAAGTTACGACCAACCTGAACCTACAATCCCCTCTCAGACGACATGAGCAACACGCACCTTGGCTTTCTGAAGAAATTGACTGCTGAGGCTATCGACTGGCTGTGTAACCTGGATATAGACTTATAAGAATTTCCTACAATTTACTTACTCCGTCATACGATTAAATAAATAAAGAAATTAAAAAGAAAAGTACTGAAGTCCCTAGAGACAAAAGCATCACTTTAAGTAAGGTTGCCTACACAGGGCTTTTTACCGGTTAATTTTAAACATAATGTGTTAAAAACCTTATAAAGTACCTAACGATTACTGACAAAATATTATTTTTTCAATCTGAAAATGTTGTCGATCCCATCCTCGCTTGTGCCGGCGCAGCCCTAGTCGCATTGACTTATTTATTCGTGAAAAAATCGATAACGGCGACCTTGCCGGTATTACGGCGCTTAGGTATGTCATAGAATACATACTTTGAATACTTACTTAGTTGTACAAAAGGAAAACAATATCTTGATACAGAAGAAGAGAGAAATAACCCCATATTCATTGGTTTTATAACAATCAATTTATGACCGTATGGGAGTTAATGTCTATTACCATCACAGAAAAAACAGTAGAAGTGTCAAATGGGCGTGTAACGTGTGGCATGATTATGCGGAGTTCCGCGCAACTGCGCGCAACGTACCATACCTTTGCCGCGATCGCTTATTTCGATATTTCTTAAATAAGAAATAAATCCAGAAGCATGCCTTATATATTGTGCTATTTTGGAATATAAAAACGATAGCCGCACCAAAAACATTTTCCATGGTGGCGTGTTGTTTTTATGATAGTTTGAGTATTGGCGACAACAGGTCTGATACTAAGCGAAGCTCATGCCACGTCCACTGTTTTTTCTATTCCGTGATTATCATCGTCATCGTACCAACACTCGTTAAACTTTGTGAGATAGGAATAGGACGCAGGTGGCATAGGTAGGGTTCGCCTTCTGTACCTATGCTAAAAAAAAATGTATAAGCTTGTATAAGCCTTTCATCAGGGATTCAATATAAACTGGTTCTAGGTACCTACTTGAGTAGGCATTAGGGAATGCAAATAACCGGTTATAACTGGTTTTAACCGGTTATTTTCATACAAAAACGGTTAATAACCGGTTAAATTGCATTCCCTAGTAGGTAAGTAGGCATCCCTTAAAAACGTTGCTGAAAAATGCAAGGGCATTAGCTGTCCTTTACTACATTTGGACCTTAACGTAATTCAAATACAGTCGAAAAGTGGTTAAGAAGTTTTATGTAGAATAGAATTAACAACTACATGTAAAAAACATCACAAAATGTGAATAGGTACCTTTAATTCAAAATATTAATTCGATCATTAACGAAATGGCAATAAATAAGCACCGTAAACCTATGATTGTAATTAAATTTATAAGTAGCTATACTGTACTGTTTTTGCTAAATAAAGTTTTATTATTATTAATATTATTATTTGTTCATCATCATTAAATTGGCCACATGACATGAGGGCTGTTTTACACATCGGTAATATCGGGCGGGCCTCTAGTCCGTACACAGCTTAAGGCATGATGAGACATGTAATTGATTATGGAATACGTCGTGACAATAGGCGAATAGATGCGCTGCATTCCGACCCGCGCCCGCGTTTGATGTTTTGCGCTTTACTGTCGGCATATGACGAAGTGACGTTCAAAAGCTTAGACTGATCGCGAGATGCCAATCTTAAGTTAAGCTTAGCGGTCCCGTTACTTTTAGTCCTACTGCTATTTGCAGGGTAGTCTCCGTGGTCCACCTATGTGGATTACGAGAGTAAACTGGACAAAATCAATAGGTAGGTTTAGGTTATGTTAGTTCTTCAGAGGGCCCGAAGGGCCAAAATAATGTAGAAGTAGGAGCTTCGCGACAGCGGAGCTCCGTCGACCTGCTAAAGTTTGCTAAAATGCCCAGGTGGACAACATAGGTGGACCACGACCAACGACTGCTATTTGCTTATGACAAAAAGAAAACGGTTTTCATGAAACCATCAAGCCCCTTTCGGGGCAGTGGTCCAACTGACAAATAATTTCTATTTGAATATCAAATTAACAGGCTCGACGGAGCTCCGCTAACGCGGAGCTCCTACTTCTGGGTGGTTTGGCCCTCCGGGCCAGCTGAAGCAGTTGGACCACTGCCCCGTCACTATCAACCCAACCGCGTCAGAATAGGTCAATTCGTTTGAAGCTATGACGCCACAACATCAGGACGTTTTACAACACCCCTTTTTTACTTCGGGGTGAATTTATCAGTGGGTTTAATGAAATAAAATCAACAAATAGCTTTATATACATTTATTGACTACACATTTCCATACATTTATAAACTATACTAATCATGCAACTATCTTGACATTATTTTCAAAATAATAAGTCTTAAAAAATATCTTTAATATTGAATACTCTCTTAATGCAATATGAACTCCTCTAAATAGGCACTTATTAAGGCACTTCAGCCTGAAACTCTCAATTTCATCTGTTGGTTATGAAAATCATAGCTTAAATTATGTTTCACCTAAAATTTCTTTGATATAAAAATACCTTGCTATTACATAGCTTCTGTATATACTATTTATTTAGTTAACAACATTAAAGAATGCATTAAACAACCAAATTAAAGCTACAAAACCATACTAAAAACAGTTATAGGTGATAATGATAAACTATATATAGTGTTCAAGGCGAGGATACATAAAGCACTATATTTTTGGTTATATACTATACATTAATGCTAAATTAACATAACGACATAGTAATAAATGAACTAATGATACGGTATAATAAAATTAATCTAGTCATGCCAGTAGGCATTGCGAACAGCCATTCTCAAATTTATTTATTTGACGAACTTAAAACAAACCAAACTACGCGGATCTAGACAATTACTGCTTTTATTAGCTTACTATGTCACGTAGTTTTTTTTGTTTACATTTACTCAAATAACCAAACAAAATGTAGTATAGGCGTAGTTATTTAAGACGACCAAACTCAGTACCTAACTAACTCAAGATGGCCGATATCTTTCTGATCAGAGTAAAACTCATATCGATTTTTGCCCGATAATTAAATCAAGTATTACAGAAATAAAAAAATATCAATAGGCACTCAGTGAAGTATCTAAATTTTTTTCCGTTGACCAAAAGCAATTGTTATTCTATTACAAGATGGTAGTTTTTTTAAGCGACATCAAATGCTAGTTGTGTACCATACAAAGCATATAAAACCTCGGTATTTTACCCTTACAATGGCAGAAAAAACCATCACTAAGTAAAAATAGAGTCGTGATTTGCAAGTTGGTTTTCGTACAGTAAGACAGTTCAAAAATATAAAGCTATACTTTGTTTTCAGTCAAAACCTCGTAATAGTTCCTCAGCCAATAGAAGCAGAACAGTGCTACTTCAATTTGATTCGTGGCAGCTCTATTGAATCAACCTTTACTGTACCTCTGTCGCAAAAACCTAGTTTTTTAATAGTAATTACATAAGTATACGAGTCTCATAGAACATACATTCAACATACAAAAGGTTTCACAATAATTTGAATCAGGAAATATATACAAATTCCAGAACTTATCCGTATGGTATCTATCTCTCCAATTACAGTATTAGTTCTACCCTTACAATCGCCGGGATGGCTCATACAAAATAAACATTGCACATATTAACTACAAACTAAATAAACTACTTTAAATATACTTAATAATATCAAATCCATTTCTTTGCAAAACACTTCCGGGTCCAATCGTCTAACCCTCAAAACACAATCTCCAGATCTTACCCAAGTCTGTACTTGAAGAACATTCCAATAACACTTTACATATTTTAAATCCCACTGTTATCAATTTCGAACTAAAGAGGTACAAACAAGATAACAAAATTATTTACAATCAAGGAAAGTTCTTAATATCTTGATGATATAATCGATTGTCAAAACCGATTGCTACCATAATTTTTGAACTACCCAAAAAGGATGGTCATTTTTTTTTTCAAAAATGTATATTTGCGTTTGACTTCATTCTCACCTAAGTAAAGTTAAGTGACGACGAGGTCGAAGGTGGTATAGTCACCAGCAATAATATATTATCCAAAATTGAGCGCAAAAATAGCTCTTGTACCCCTAGTAAAACACGTGTCAGATGTTGGATAAAATATTATTGCTGGTGACTGTACACGCTTACCCAGAAAATGCCTATTCACTCTTGCCTTGAAAACACCAAGGCCATATAATTCCGGGAATACAGACACAGTATTATGTTTCTTTTGTGACCTTCTGTAGGCTAAAGACAATTTTACAGTGCGGGGTATCGTTGGATAGGTATTCACTCACAGAGTGTCATATATTTTATAAGCCTCTTCAGTCCTGACACTGTAGTGGCAACGGAATAGAAAAAACAGTGGAAGTGGCATGAGCTTCGCTTAGTATCAGACCTGTTGTCGCCAATACTCAAACTATCATAAAAACAACACGCCACCATGGAAAATGTTTTTGGTGCAGCTATCGTTTTTACATTCCAAAATAGCACAATAAGGCATGCTTCTGGATTTATTTCCTATTTTAGAAATATCGAAATATCGAAATAAGCGATCGCGGTAAAAGTATGGTAGGTTGCGCGGAACTCCGCATAACTATGCCACACGTTACACGCCCACTTGACACTGCTACTGTTTTTTCTGTTCTGTGGTAGTGGCAGTCGTGTTTTCAACGCTTGCTTTTTGTTAGACTATTCCTTGACTATCTACAATAAATAATGGGAAGTAATTAAATGGTCAGCCGTTATTAAAATTGATCAGCAAAAAAAATCAGCAATTAATTCATTTGGGCAGCATAAAAATATTTGGGTGGCAATAAATAAAAATCGGGCTACAACTCTTTGTTCAGCAAACAATTTATAAACGGGTAACATTTTAAACAATTTCGATCAGCTTTTTTTGTCATTTGTCTGCCTAATAAACAGTCGAGCTGCAAAATAATTATTTGGGCAGCAAGATTTTACAATTGGTCAGCAGAGAAAACATGTCTGTAAGCAGTTTAATTAAAATAATGGTCATCTATAATATAGAAGTGGATTGCGTTTAGTTTGAAAAGTCAGCAGTGTTTACAAGTTAAGTTTTGTCACACAATTTTCTATCACAATCACACCCTAGATTAACCAAAATTTGTATCATAAATATGAGGTAGGTTAGGTTAGGTTCGTTTTTATATCAGGCCCGGAGGGCCAGAACAACCCAGAAATAGGAGATCCGCGTGAGCGGAGCTCCGTCGACTCTGTTAAATTTGTAAATTAGATGGTGGGTTTGGAATGTGTGTGTTGCCGGCACGGCAGTAAATTTGTTAATTACACCTTTGTGTACACAACTGTACCCAAAAGTGTATCTATTAGGAAACACTGCATTGGTATTTAAAAAGGGGATCTATAAGGAATAAAGGCGAACTTTTTTCAAGGGTGTATCTGCGAGGAAAGTGTGCCCTAGAGGAATAATTCTATATAAATTGAATAATTTACAAAAAAAGAGAGTATATTTGAATGAACTTTGTAATAGTTGCGCCCATTTTGTTGATGACCAATTTGATTTTATTGCTTCCTTTTTTCTGCTGGACAAAATGAATTATTTTGCTTACCTTCTGATTGCTTACCAAAATTTAATTATCTGTGGGTCGTTCAATGCAGCTCAAATATTTAATTTGCTGACCAAAATAATTTAGAGCAGCCCAATATGTCATTAATTGCTGACAGATTTATAAATGTTTGCTAACCATAAGTTGCTTACCAACTAGCTATTTTGGCTGACCAAATACATATTTCTGTTCACCAAAATGAGAATATTTTGCTGACCGGTTAATTGATACCCATAAATAATCTTATTTGTACCTACAATCAATCTCTTTACCAAACCTTTTCCGAACATTTTGTCATCGACTACAAGCTATGGTAAACATTAATAAAAACTAATTGAATAATATTGATTAACGTTAAATAAAACGACAATGAGGTGACAGGGTTAGTTTAAAATTAACAATTATAATATTTCACATGGCCCCTTGTACACAGATGCGATACCGAAAGCGTAGCGGAGCGTTGTATCATATGGGAATATATGAACCTTGGCACACCGACAGTCGTGCTATCGGACCGCGTCAATCCGTTACCGCATTCTGTGTGTCGTACTTATAATCGATCGCATAAAATGATATTTTTTACATCATATGGCAATCTAGAAATCACCTTATAGAATCGCCCACGTAAAACAAATAACGAATTGAATACTTGGGGGATATTATTAGGTATCTCGTCATTCTTAAAATGGCCCCTAAGCGTGCGTTCAGACAATATCGCACTGTTTTTAAAAACTCTGACATCTAATAACACAAGTAGGCTGTACAGTCGAGTTCATAAATATTTGTACACTTTTGTACCTTGTCACTTTAATCGCTCTGACAATTCATAGATATACATGACGTGGCAGTTTAAACATGACATTTCATAGAAAAGGTACTAAAGTGTACACATATTTATGAACTAGACTGTAATTGCTTTGATATATTTTCAAATAAGCTATTTCATAGAGGTCAGTTATAACATAAATATCTTCTATCTGCAATTGCGCAGTTCTTGCGTGTCAAAACGCTAGAGGCTCGCAAAAAATTATATTGTTGGACATTTTTTTTAGTTGTTGAACAAGAAAGTCTTTGATCACTTTTCGACTCTATTTGCAGGTCATTAAGGTCCAAAAGTGTTAAAGGAATTCCTTGGTCGATTAGATCCCGTCATGTAAATAGGCCGCTGGCGATGTACCTGCGCAATCGCACATTTACGACGAAATTGGATGTATGAAGGGGGGCGGGGGAACACTCCGCCGGTATGCTTATACGCTCACGCTATTGGTTGGAGTCTATGCCCATGCGCACATACCCCCTCCATTGTCGCTCAGCGGCTTTATTATGCGACGAGATCTGCCCCCTATTTCACCATACCGACAATGACACATGACAGGTGACATTTCAGTGTAGTATGGCGCAGCTGATATGGATCCTATTCATGTGAAAGCTTGTCAACTTTGCAATGTATAGCGATTTGTCACCTGTCACGTATCGTTGTCAAGATGGTGAAATAGGGCCTGTACACAACTATATCATGACTCATGACTTGAGTTAGGACTTTTGATAGCATATCGTGGTTCTAGAATCCACGGAGTCGCTATTTCCTAATTATTATAAACATACCACTTTGGGTTTGTCCTTCAGTATTGTCATATTTCAAATTAAACTCAATACATTTTTAGTTCAGTTTATAATATTTCTTCGTTTGTAGGGTGATTCTTCGAGCGTTTCAACCGCCTCATTTTTCGGGACACATTTTTGTAGAAGTGGCTGCAGATTCCGATTTCGTTTCTGGTTAGGTATCTAAGTTTACCGGACATCTAACAAATATCCGAAAACGGCATCAAAATATACGCCCAATTCTTTAAAAATATGTCCACGTAAATGAGGCGGTTGAAACGCTCAAATAATCACCCTGTAACTAAAATTAATTTTAATTGGTTTAGCGATTTAATGAATTTTGAAACATGACAACACTGAAGCTAAAAATCAAAGTGACATGTTATAATAATTAGGAAATAGCGACTCCATGTATTCTAGAACCACGACATGCTACCAAGTCCTAACCCTACTCATGACGAAAAATAGTTGGCAAAAGGAGTCCCATCCTCAGTGTGATGGGCAGTGATCGGAATAGGTAGAGTATATTTACCTAAAGTTCGCAAAAGGACATAATATAGAGTGGTGGTGAAATATAAAATTAATTTTTATTGAGTTCCGGATTTCTGGTATTTTTCTGGTACGACTCGTACCAGTACCCGGAACTTTACTTAAGTCTCCAGTTTGGGGTCTCTGTTCTACGAAGTTTAGGTTACTATACTCCACCTATTAATTAGATATAAGAAATGAGTTACAGGCCCCTTTTATGACAAAGTAACATATGAAATATCCCGTACCGTAAGTAAATATTACGTATATTTAGCATTACGACTAGTACTAGGAAAATACCGGTAATCCGGATTTCAATAAAAATAAATTAATATTTCACCCGGTTGTAACCACTCTATATTATGTCCTTTTGCGAATTTAAAGTAAATATACTCTACCTCTACTAATCACTGGTGATGGGTGATGGGTGATGGGTGAGGGTGATGGAGCCGGGCGGTCAGTGGTCGGGCGGGCACAGCAGCAGCGCGTCGTCGAGCGGCTGCAGGCGGTAGGTGGAGTTGTCGGGCAGGTGCCGCACCAGCTCGTCCGTCAGGCGCACGCGCGCGCCGCCCGGGCCCGCCACCAGCACCGTCGACCACTCCTGGGGGGGGGAGATAATTAACAAAAAAAAAAAATGAACTCCTAATGATTAAGGATCATGATATCTTAGATACCCTTTCATATTAAGTTGAAATTTAATTGACTATTAATTATACGTCATTTTAAATAAAAACCAGTACCAAACGTCAGTACAGAGTCATAAACATATACACGTTCCCAAGACGACAAAAAAATTATACGTGTTGATGTTGATAATACGGTACATCTATCTATCTACATAAAAAGCAAACCTGACTGACTTATATATCAACGCACAGCCGAAACTACTGTACCTAGAAACTTGAAATTTGGTACAGTGGTTCCTTTCATGATGTAAGTGAGCACTAAGAAAGGATTTTCCGAAAATCGCCCCCCAACGGGAAGAAATGGTGGGAGTAGCGGGAAACTAATTCCACGCGTACGAAGTCGCGGGCGTCCTCTAGTTTAAACATATATTTGGTATAGAAGCTTTAGATCCCCATCTACTAGTAGTTACTAGGTAGCAAATACGACCAGATCGCTTTGCGTGTATATCTCAAAAAGTCCGAGTTGCAAAATGACCACTTCGTTCGCGTTACTAGGTATAGTAGGTGCCAGATAATTTAGCCTAAAAGTTCATTACTCCCCAAGTATTATGTTATCTCAATTTTAAAAACACCTCTCACGAATTGTATGAACATTATCGCTATATCAACATCGAAATATAATAAGTATGGAAGAGTAACGTCTAACAAAAACGACTGACAAATCCGCTCCAAAACGCCCACTTTTTGAAATGAAAAGATCTTATGTATCGACTGGTTTCAATAATCAACTAAATATTAATTGAGTTAAGGTATGAAGTCATTTATGTCAGATGCTGGTATAACGTTTGAGTAGACAGTAATTTCAGTAAGGTTTTATACCTTTTGAAAGACAAAAATCTGCAATTGGTTACAAGCTCTCTGACACAAGATTTCCATTTGTCAATATTTTTTTTCATAAGGGTTATTTGAACGCGGCCATGTCTTTCAACATTTGACGTGGATGGTTTAATACAAAAACAACACAGTAATTGAATAACGAATTTTATTAATATTTTTTTAGATTCCGGTTCGCTACAACCAAAAATCATAATACCATATTCCTAGAATGTCGCAATGCCAAAACGGACTATTCTCATAATGTCTAAAGCTCGAAATGACTTACGCCTACTTCTTAAATAACCGTATTCTTAATATGACTATAATTCATATAGACTATATCGCGTTTTGATAAATTTTCAATTCTACCATTTCCCAAAATGTCTAAAACTCAAATTAACTTCATACAAAACGTCACATTGTCAAATCACCTAGAACTCAGTATTTATAAAAAAAAATATTTAAAATTATGTTGTATTTTACAGTTTTTACAGCATCAGTGATCCTATAAAGGTTCCTTTTTTCCTTTTGAGGTACGGAACTCTAGAATTCTTGACTCGCTTATAAGGCATTTTTGTTGGATCCCTTACAACAGCATAGAAGTCATAAATTGCTAAACCAACTCTGATAAAGTGTAGTATTTATTTACATTTATAAATACGTTACACTAAAAATACTGCGTTGTTAAAAATTTAGGTATTATGAGACTATGTCATTTTGATCTTTGGATTTGTCAACAAAAGGCATTTTTGAATTTTGGTAATTATGAAACTAATGCATTTTCACCTTCAGTCTTAATAATAATTCGGTAATTATTTGAAGTTATTGTTCATTTTACCAACTGTACATTTTGAATATCGGATGTAATGTGTAAATGTTATTATGACATTTTATTGTATTGAAAATAAGTCAATTTGGGAATTTAGGCATTTTGGAACTAAGACAAAATGAGATTTAGTCAAATATGTAAAAGGGCATTATGATATTTGATTGTAGTGAACCGGAATCTTTTTTTATATGATTGAATGATTGTTCCCCTTGAATCATTTAACATACTTACTTATGTTACACTATTATAAAGTTGTAAAATAGTATATCAGAAGATATTATGTTGTAAGAGTAGTCAGCGTCAAATAGTCTTTAGCATCTGCATCCACCCAAGCCAGACGGCGTTCTTCATTTTTTGGAAAACTTAAAAAGGTCATACTTCGTTTTTTTATTATGTACATAAACTAACGATAGTAAAGATGACATAAAATTTAATTTCCTATTCATTCGAAGTAGTTGCTTGTAATTCACATTTTTCAAAGATATATTGCATAACATCGGCCATGACATTTAGGTAATGGAATATTAAAAATTCAATAACTTACTAATGAAAATAAATATCGCTTTGTTTTGCATCTGTGTGGGTCCTGCACCAATTTACAATGCAACTTGGCATGGTTGCAGCGTCATTTAAATCCGGTAATCATTAATATCGATTTTTTCTTTTGTGATTGTAAACAACTGTTTGACACTACGTCAGAAAGTCGACTGATAGACAGTTCGGCACTCATTAATAGCTCCACCCCCGCCGGCACTAAGTCAGTGGGGCAGATTTTGAGCGTCGATTACTCTTCCATACTTATTATATTTCGATGTATATCAACTTTACACGGTTATCGTGGTACTATCACGAACGTTAATTTGTGACCCATTTCAAGAAAAATATGCTTGAAGTCGTCAATGTCATTAGAGATGTCAAGTCATTTGTAACTTTTAGGAAACTCAACCTTATTGTTGTAGAATGTCAGATTGACTTTGGACCTAAGGTGGGTACCAAATTAAAGTTCGCGACTGTACAGGGGAGTCCACTTATGGTCATTGCAGATATCGTCAACATTTTCATACCAGTAGTAGACTACACAAAATTTCACATTTATTAAATTAAACCTTGATAACTTCAGGTTAGAGTGCGGTACGACAATTTTTTTACAGGTATGTCAATTTCAATATTTCATGTAATATAGCCACGGTGAGCTCTAATTTGAATCCAAAATTATGGGTGACAAAAATTCTGTCACCTTCAATCTTGGATCAAAAAAAATCGGACAAGTGCGATTCGGACTTGCCCACCGAGGGTTCCGCACATGACACGGTTAACTCAATTCAAAATTTGTACCGCCGTTCCTTGCATAAAGACCCTCTTTGTTTTGTGATTTCAGATTTTTTCCTATACTTGTAGTAAAAGACGGTGTTACTCGCCAAATTTCATAGTTCTAGGTCAATGGACAACAAAGTGATCTTATAAGGGTTCCGATTTTTCCTTTTGAGGTACGGAACCCTAAAAAGACAAATTCGAGTTTATTGCGGCAAGATTACATGAAATGGACACCCATGTCTGATCCAAAAATTGTCTTTGCCCCGTATATTCCTCGGTCTGGATGTGAGTATGCGACAAGTGGCGGTACCTTGGCGGGCGCGTTGTGCGCGCGGTGCAGCGCCTGCAGCTTGTGCAGCAGCTCCTGCGCGCGGCACGAGTGCAGGTACAGCGCCGAGTACACGCCGCCGCCCGCGCTCACGTACACCGTCAGCCGCGGCTCGATGCGCCTGCGCATCATAGTTTTATTGGCAACATTTCCTTGATATTTTCTATTGTTAGGTAATAACTAGGGTTAGGATTTTGGTGGCAAAACGTGGTTCTAGAATCCATGGAGACGCTATTTCGTAATTATTATTACACATATCACTTTGATTTTGGCCTTTAGTTGTGTCATATTTCTAAATAAACTAAACACATTTTTAGTTCAATTTGTCCACACCTACTAATATTTGTTTGTTTGTTACGCTTTCACGGCGGAGATATCCTCCGTACCAAAATTAATTAACACTCGTTTAGCGATTTATTGAAAAATTGAATTTTGAAATATGACATTACTGAAGGTCAAAATCAAGGTGGTATGTATTAAAACAGCGACTCCATGCATCCTAAAACCACGGTTTGCCCCCAAAAATCCTAATCCTAGTAATAACTTTATACTAGCAATTAATAAATATAAATAAATAAATACTACTATATAAATGAATTGAAGAACAAAAATATTAAATAAGAACCGAGATAGCAAAATTGAATACTTCTATTTTTGTATAAAAATAATACCGCCGATTTACCTTGATTGAATAGGCTAATTCTTGCAATTTCTCAATTCTAGTAAACATTATCCAATTAAACTCACTTTGCATGCAGAGCGTTGAATAGTCGAATTCCGTCGGCCAGGCCGCAGATCTGAATGATGTCGTCACGGGACAGTCTGAAACACACATGTACATCAATATAAATACCATCATAGTACAATTACGCATAATTACCAAATTAAATAAGCAGCAAAAGGAAGAACTTTTCTATGTGAATTTATACAATATTGTACCTTATCTTATGACCCATATGCATTACCCGCGCCCCGCGCAGGATATTGGTATTCCATCAGGAAGTTCTTGTTTGCTGGTCATAATTGAAAAGTCATATTTGTAGGTGATTGCATGGGAAAACTATGTGACCACCACTGTATTATACAATTTCCAGCTTCATCCTATCGGACTTCGGTCCCCAGGCAAAACACCCGCCTGGAGAGAGATCTATCTACTGTTCTCTCTTCCTACAACACTAAGATATTATAGCCGGCCATGTGGGTGACGTACCGCAGCAGGTCTGCACCGGAGAAGTTGGCGAAGGTGAGTGCGTGGTGCGCGAAGCGGTGCCGCGCCAGCCACGCCGCCGTATCGCCCGCGCCCGCCTCCTTCGACAGCCCGCAGTTCTGGGGGGGGGGAGACATTACTACCTACTTGTACCATGTTTTTACATTTTCAACCAGATCTGAGATAATAGTACATAATTCCTAGGCAGGGAAGTAGGCAATTGCGGGCCGAGCATTGGTTTAAAAATACGAAGCCCGCAATTGCTGTTCCTGCCACGGCAAAAATATTAGGTCCTTACCTATGAAATTGGCGTTTTATATGGAGAATTTTATGAAAACGGTGGTTTTCATACATTTAATTTTGCGGATTATTTAGTAACGTCAAATGAAAACCAAACAAAATTCTGTCAGGAATATTGGACGCTTCTAAGCTATATTATACATATCTTAATTACTTAAAAATAGTTAGTTTCATAAAACTGCGTACCTAATCGAAACACTTGAACTCACAGCACATGAAAAGAGTTGAGTTCACACTTTAATTTTAAACACTAAGTAAGAAATTGAACACTATTATTTGTATCTAAAACCTTTGTAACATACAGTATTAATGAAATTTAAAGTTAAAATTGAAATGAATAAATTCCGTACAAAATAAAACACGTAAAAATAACGCCAATTTCATAGGTAAGGGACCCAAAATTTGTACCATATTTTTACATTTTCAACCAGATCTGAGATACATAATTCCTACATAATTCCTAGGCAGGGAAGTAGGCAATTGCGGGCCGAGTATTGGTTTAAACGGACGAGCTTGCGAGTCCGTTTAAAAATACGAAGCCCACAATTGCTGTTCCTGCCAAGGCAAAAATAGTGCTTTTCTCAAAAATGGCAAGAAAAAATTAAAATCCCCATAGGGGCATGGTCCCAGCAGTGGGTGCGTGTGTTGTGATGTTTAAGGTACGTACCTTGTCCGGATCCTCTGCAGCCTGGGGCAGGTCCGGCAAGATGGCGCCGGGCGAGTGGCACGGCGACGCCGTCACCGTCATCTCAGTGCCACTGCAAAACCGTTATGCTATTAACCATTTCAACGCCAACGCCTACAGTCATGAGCAGTCGTGCCTACAGTGCAGTCAGTTATAATTAAATAAAAAATATAGTATGATAATTTCACATAAATTAACTTAGTCCTAAGATTTAGGCTTGTAGTTACTATGGGTACTAGACAAGAGCGTCGGTGGCCTAGTGGCTTAGGGGGTCGAGTCGTGATCGTAAGGTACCGAGTTCGAACCCCCGCGGTCACCATGTACCAGTTAGTGTTCCCTATCCATTTTCCCTCTCCGTTGACTCTGTTTCGCATATTCGTGTGATTGGGTGGTTTCAATCCTATGCAAAAATATTTTGTATGGACTGCGCGTAGAGATTAAATAGCTTGAAGCCGTTCAATCAACACTTCATAGGGAAAGCCTAACGAGGGTTTTAAGGATTGGTAAGCGCTTAGTCGAATTAATTGTATCGTATGGGATAGCTTTTCATTGGGGTAAGTCGAAGATATGCTTATCGCATCGTTAGGGTTTGTAAAAACCAGTCAATTATAAATACCCTAACGAAATAATTTAAAGGGTAAGCGGTTCCGGTCCCTGGTTTCAGATGTACAGTGAAACAATATGTAGCGTACATTATAGACAGCTAGAGGCTAGACAAGTGTGTATAATAGTCTAAGTTATTGTGTATCTTTCACGTCTGTGTTTATTAAGATTCGGCCAAAATCTAAATCTGGACTAGATCATTTACATCGCTGACTCGCTGCCAGCGGCTGCAGTTTCCACTCAAAACCATTATTAGGACAAAACTGTTAGGAAATTGACCAAATAACAAAAAGCAAGCTTTAAAAAACCAGACTGTTGCTAACCAACTTTATATCGTTATAAATCCTAAATGATCATTCAAAATTAAAAATTATGAATGGGACCTAAAGATGATTTTTAAATACCTATTCAATGATACCGCACTTGTCATACTTCGTCTACTTTATTTTTTTTCTTATTACAATATGGCGTCTTGTTGCCGCCATATTGAATTTTGATTACTGTCATATCCTTAGCAACACTCGCAAGATTAAGACAATTCGATTGACATAAGAATCATCAAAATCGGTCCACGCGTTTAGTTTCTAGAGCGCCACAAAGGAATAAACATACATATATAGGCTGATAAACACCTCCTCCTTCGGCAGTCATTTCCTATTTATTCTCATAAAATTTGACCTAGTCCCAAACTAGGCTCTAAGCTTCTACTATGGATACTACTTACATACATTAAATCACGCCTGTTTCCCAGAGGGGTAGGCAGAGACCACTTCTTTCCACCAGCCACGATCCTGACAAATCTCTTTCGCTTCTTCCACATTCATACATCGAGTCATGCACGCACGTCGGTTTCGGATACTTAAGATTCGGGCCTTTTCCAGTATTTCTCAGATTTGATTCGAAAAAGTGTGCCTAGGGCGGCCCCCTCCGACCCTTCCACTCACTTTCGCTCTGTATATCTCTTTCGTCAATCTTCTTTCATCCATCCTTTCTAAATGACCGAACCATCGAAGCATGCCCTTTTCAATCTTATTTAATGTAAAGAGAATACTTACTCTTGACAGTATAATGGTTTCATCTGGTTGGACGAGGCAAGAATAGCTGAAACAAAATAAAACAGATGAAATAGAAGCAAGAGCTAAGCAGAGTATAGTGATGAACCAGATCACTGTTTCTCTTCAAAGCGTTTTCAACTTATTGATTATTCCGTCGTTTGCTTAAATACGGATCATTTCTAATCAAAATATTGGGCTTCTGTACTATAGTATAACCAGGGACCGGAAATTCGGATCGATATTTACCTAAAGTTGGCAATATCCCGGAAAAAGATAGGCGAACATGGCGTCGGCTTCTTAAAAATATAATTTTAATAATATAAGTTCCGGGATTCCGGGATTCTACAAAACGTTAATAACAATTGTTTTACATAAAGGATAAAACGTTCCGTTTTGCTCCTATAAATTCGCTAGGCAAATGAGTTATAGGTAAATTTGGTAAATCTATACGTGGAAAATAACTTCAAATAGTTAATATAAATACTTAATTGTTAACTTATGCTGGCGTAATTTATTTATTTAGAAATCCCGGGTGTTTTTTTATGAGTAATATGATTGAGTCCACCTCCATACAACTAAACAACCACGCCGCCGCAAAAGTTTAGGTAAATATCGATCTGAATTTCCGATACCTGAGTATAACACAAAGTCGCTTCCCGCCGTCTGTCCCTCAGTACGCTTAGATCTTTCAAACTTTACAACGGATTTTAATGCGGTTTTTTTACTAGTTAGATTAATAAATCCTGTACGGATGTTACAGGAAACTCACACAAACCGAAGCGAAGCGAGGGCGGTTCACTAGTCAAGGATAAAAACAAGAAAAGGCGACGTCGCCTTAACTTAGTGTTTAAATACACCCTAATATGGCTGCGTTTATTGCGTGATAGTTTGGATAAGGCATCCGTCACCTTCTGACACGTAAATAAGAAAGAGAGTGACGGATGCTTTATCCACATTTGACACGTGATATAGACGCAGCCATACTAGGCCCGCTGCAAGAAATAGCTGAGTGTTTATTTTTTTATATCTTTATTTAAAGAGCTTGTTCTTTGGGCGCTCTATTTTTGTTACAGAAAGTCTCTTATCTTCTACTTAAACCTACTGCAGCCAGTTTATTCATTAGTTTGGCGCCATCAGACAATGGATGAGCTAAACAATAATTACAACCCACTATTAAAAACAATGTCTCGTCAATAATTTGCCTTCTGGCGGCTTCGTTCCGGACGCATTCCATCAAAATGTGGTACACGTCTTCTACTACATTGAATTCTGTATAGTTGGGTGACGGAACCTTACGCATTAAAAAAGCGAACTTGTTTAATGGAATGTGTCCGGAGCGTAACCTCATGGCTAATAGAGAAATATTTAACAGTGTTTTGTATGAGTGACTAGTTTAAGTTTATTGAACTAGCGACCCGCCCTCGCTTTGCTTCGGTTTACGTCAGTTTTCTGTAACACCCGTACATAAACCAGAATTTATTATACATAAATACCTTCCTTATGAATCACTCTATCTATTGATGAAAACCGCATTAAAATCTGTGGCGTTTAGTTAAGTAGTACAGAGGGACAGACGGCGGGAAGAGACTTTGTTTTATACTATACAGATTGCAAGTTTTTTGAATTTTACTGTTGGTAATTTTTTTGCAGGAGATTTCTTGAGGGAAACACGGCTTAAAAGGCCGATTGTTTTTTTTTTACGGCAGGCAACCTAATGGGATCTGAGACCCATGACTGCAATGTTATCTTATGGGGCTACCATGCCCATAATAGACGTTTTTGATAAAGTTCTTAAAACTCAGGCAAAACTGAATGTAAATTTATGAAAAAAAAAAAAAATATTATCCATATAAATATTCATCTTTGATTGTGTCGAACAGATTATCAAAATAACCCATGGTTGGACTCAAAAACACAAAATTGGATATAACTCTTTCATCTTGGCGTCAATTGATATGGAAACATCTAAATATTCTTCATTAATATATCTAATAAATCGAAGGTTATTTTCTAAAGTGAAAAATATATAAATAATGAACTGGTGTAAATTCCCAGGATTTGCAGAAGTACTATCAGCCCAATGGAACCCTGACCCACCATAGAACGGTGTCACAGTGACATTATAAAACAATTTGTTTGACACTTCTTATAACTTGAATCATAACGTCTCTGTGACACAGTTCTATGGTGGGTCAAGGTTCCAATGGTCTGATAGTACAATTAAATGTAACTTACCAGGCTGTGGGATGGCAGGCTTGCTGTTCAGTACAGGGCTGGTTGAAGCTTTCGGGACCACACTGTAACAAAGATAAATAAGTTTAAAACAAATTTATCTTCCTTTTTTACCCCCCACAAAGAAAAAGAGTGGTCATATTATGTAAGTTTAACGTGAGGACAGATTCGGACACTTTATTTTTAAAGAAATCTAGTTTAATCTGGCCTCATTTCTCAAAGCGTACAACAACAACATACAACATAAACTCACGCCTTCATTCCCATAGTGGGATAGGCAGAGCCACAGACTCACCAACAACTCCAAAAACTTGTTGATAATTCTGTGACCACATTTTGCACAACCAGGCTAAGATGTTATCCAGTGCATTAACTAGTGACAGGTTGCAAACCCATCGCCTAACAGCACTACACAGCCTTTAGTCCCTTAGTCGTCTCGTACGACATCCACGGGAAGACGTGGAGTGGCAACATTCTAAACCCCGCACCACACGGTAACGGTCTCAAAGCGTATTAGTCTAATAAATCTAATAATACTAGTGTTTTGTCTGGTAAAAAAAAAACAGACCAAACATTAATATTATTCAACTAATACTTTTTGAGAAATGGGTCCCTGGTGGTTCCTAGCTAGGTCTCATGGAAATCAGTTGAGCCGATACACAGGAAATCTTACAAAGATGTTGCTGTTTTTTGTTCCATTATAGGGTATCTTTCTACTTCCTTGTTTTATGCTATCAGGCTAGGTTCGCCAACAATCCCCATCTAATGCAGAGCTAATAATAGCTATGCCGACCTATAAGTCCAATTAGAGACCCCACAGTTGCATTGCATCATGGTATCATTAAGCATAATCATCCACTTCAACTAGTTTATATGACCTTTCTCAATTGTGTACACTACCGTTTGCTCGCTACTCTGTCTGCATTGAGTAGTCTGAGAATTTTTGAGATATTCTTTATCTGTACTTATCAGAAGGGTCTATTCCGTCTAGTTACATTATTAGTTCCATTGATGAAACTAGTTGTTTTTTTTCCCCAGTAGTTCCATTCAACGAAAAGGGTATCCTTAATGGAACTGCCTGGACTTTTTTCCAAGTAGTTACATTAATAAAAAATAATTATTAATGTAACTACTTGAAAAAAAAGTCCAACTAGTTCCATCAAAACTAATAATGGAACTATTGGAAATAGACCATCAGAAGGGCTGGTCTCATGCTAAAGATACAATGGTGTCATAGCTTGACTGTTACTTTTTTTTATACAAAGGATTGTTTCCAGGTGAGAGAAGGACAAATAGATGACGCAGTTAGCCTAGTTGGTAGCCTACGAAGCTAGCGGTCCCAGGGTCGATTCCCAGTCAGAGCAAATATTTGTGTGATGAATGAGAGTATTTGCTTTTGAGTCTTGGATATTTTCTATGTATTTTTTTTGAGCTTACTTTGGGACTAAATCAATTTGCGTAAAATTGCCCCCCAATATTATTATTTACAATAAAACTTTCTCAATTACGTCAATCAAATTTAATGCTTGTTAAGTGGCGTATTGTCTTATTCTATTGATATAGCAAAGAAAGTGACAGCAGCAACTTTAATCAAGCATTAAATTTAATTGACGTCTCTGCATGTGGCAGTTAGAAAACGATGTTTTTTATGTGATGATTGGTGCATCACACACCATTATCAATATAATATAACATTATAATTATATTTGTATGCATTTATCAGTGTAAGATCCCTTCTGCATTTGCCTGTATGTTGGCATTAATATCTGAAACTACTTTCAAGATATTTCATTCTTAGCTGAGTGATTCATACATAAGGAAGGTTTATATTTGCAATACAATATTTCACCTGTGTAAAGCCAGGGTGGCTCACAATAAACAATAAGGAAAAGTGGTTCATAGAAGCAGAAAATAACCCATCCCAAACTATGAAATAGGTAGGATCGCATAGCTAACCACATAGATTAGTGACTATGCTCTACCTTTTCTTAAGCAAAGGTTATACCTAAACCCCCTTACTAATAAACGTTGAGTAACGGTGGTATAGCAATACAATGTTTTGTCCTTATCTGTCAAATCCAAATGTCACAATGAAAGATAAGGACAAAACATTGTATAGCTATACCACTGTTTTTGGGTAAAACGGCCGTTTTCTGGTAAATAAAACAACTACAGGCCACATTTTGCACATCATTTTCCCGATGTTACATCATGAACTGTGTTTTTTACGAGGGAATTGTTGATTCAGCTGAAAGAGGAACATTTTGAGGTTATAAAAGTGTTTACTAAATAAGACAAGTCAGATGTTATGGACTATATGTCGCTACAGACAGCGACTGATGAAGACTAAGCTAATTACGAGGTCTACTTGAAATATGCAATGATGCTAGATTAATAGTGCATGCGAAGACACGATTTCAGCACGCCCCCCAAATCCTCGCACCCTAGGCTGCAGCCTAATAACTAGCGTTGAAAATGACTTGTTAAATAAAAGTATCTTTCAAATGCCCTTGTATTTTTCAATATAAAAAACAAAAAACCGCCTTCAAAAACGCAAAAAATAACTTCTACTACTAGGTACTTACTAGTAGGTACCTATCCTATTAGGTTAGTCTAACTGAAGTCGGCTTTTTGTTGAAAATATTGTGGTCGCCGACTTCAGTTAGACTAACCTAATAGGATAGGTACCTACTAGTAAGTACCTAGTAGTAGAAGTTATTTTTTGCGTTTTTGAAGGCGGTTTTTTGTTTTTTAAAACATTTATTTTATTTTACACTTTTTAGTGATCATAATAAGCTTATGTAGTCCCACTTCTTAGTTGATATATGAAACTTTAAGACATTTCAAGCTCGCCGCAAGCAACGCCGCGGGAAAATCATAGTCATTTTAAAACAATTAAATGTGCTTCGTTGTAGTCGCTCAACTATCTTAATCGAGATATCTTATCGCCACCCTTGAAATCGGTACCGTTGAGGAGTTCCGGTGGCCATCTGTGGTCTTCATCATCAGTTCCGCTTCACCAAGTGACACTTTCTGAATGCAAATGCTACACTTGTTACTAAAAATACTAAAATCGTTATATGTTTGCATACAATATTTGAAGAGTTCCCTCAATTCCTCACTGATTCCTTCATCAGATTCAGATTTGCTGACAATGGGACCACCTCGGAAGTATACTCTATCAAACCAAAAAAGAATTTTTAAAATCGGTCCACAATTGACGGAGTAATCGGTGAACATACATAAAATAAAAAAAAAAAAAAAAAAAAAAGATACATACAGTGGAACGTATAACCTCCTCCTTTTTTGAAGTCGGTTAAAAATACAGAATCTTTCCTTGCGGATCTTCGGTTGAATCTTTCGCAAGTTTAAGTTTTTTACGTGTATTTTACTATGTATTTTTCGCATTATTATAATTATGATAGTGATAACATTGAATTGTAGAATATGTATGTAAATATTTTGTTGTACAAAAGGGAATAGTACATATTTAAATGATTAACACAAAAATTATAACGTCAAATACTAGGAGTGCATAAACATTAAAAGTAACCTACAGCGCTGCGCCGGTAACCCGACGCGTTTTAAGTCATCGCCTCCGATCTAAGTTGCACTACGTAGGTACCCCCTAATTACCGCTGCGCTCCTGGTACTTTATTTAATCTCTACGGCTTAGAACAAACCTACTTATTTGTTTTTTTCGATAATTACATGCATTTTATAGGAAATATAAAAAGTTTCGAAAGAAACAAAATGTATCTTTCGCAATTTTCATCCTTACTAATAACCCTAAAGGCTCCGGCACACCAAACGCGTGGCAGCAGCAGCGCGTAGCGTCGCGTGGCGTCAGGGAGTTGTAAAACAACAAAACAATTGGAACCCCGGCACACCGAGACGCGCCTGCAGCGCGCGAGACGCGCGTCTCGGTGTGCCGGGGTGTCATTTGTTTTGTTGTTTTACAACTCCCTGACGCCACGCGACGCTACGCGCTGCTGCTGCCACGCGTTTGGTTTGCCGGAGCCTTAAGGGTTAATCAGGCCCTGCCTACAGACTGGCCTTGTTTGTAAACTACAGTAATTGGTGGAGAACTGGTAGAATTACTGTAGGTATTTAATCAAAATTCCATATTAAAAACATGCTTTAGTGCTTCATATTATTGATTTTCTGTCAGTCAGTAGGTGCAACCTGACATTCCATTAATTTTGCTGGCATTTCTTTGCATCTATAGGCGTTACCTCAGGTGCAGCATTCTAACATAAATAAGAGTGCATGTTTGACACACCCATACAAAACTCAAGTTAAATTTTAAATTAAAAATCTCAAGAGCATTGACAGATACAATGTATTTCGGCACCATCGGTTCAAAACAAACTACAGAAAAAACTGGCATGGTTGACAGTGCAAAATTGTGACTTAAGAATCTAAGACTTAACAGTAGCTTGCTCAAACGTAGCCCTGGTCTTTATCATTGGAGTGTGATTGTCGACTCTTGGATTTTTTGGATTAAATGTGGCATTGAAAACGTTCATAATGAACAAATAAAACTATGCACAAAGTAGTACTTGCAAAATCAGTGCTGTTGTCCTTCACTTTATTTTTTATTTTACTTTGATGTGCTACTTTGATAGCAGTCATGTTCTTTATCAGTTATTATCAGACAGGAAAAGGATATGAAAATAGAGTAAACAACTTCCTATATACTATATGAAGGGTACATGGCATAAACATCACTTGTTTATTAAAATGATTGAGATTTACTTTCAAAATTGTTTGCAATCAGTGTAAAATATAAATCTTAAAATAAATTTAATTCTATCTCTTTTAAAAAAACCTTAAAGTTATGTATGAAACCACATGGTTCCTAACTCCTAACTATGTCAATTCTAAAAATAATAGTAATCCAAATAAAGCCACTTTAAATTAAGGCAACTGGTTATAAGTACCAAGTTATTTTTCAATCTATACATGTCCTTTACAAATGTGACTGAAGGTAATAATTGAATTGCAGCACAATCAACCAACTGTATTGGTAAATTCATTTACAGAAAGCCGTGAAGACAAGTTTACCTTAAGCTATCAAAGCGGAAGCTAACATTTAGTAATGCGGATATTGAGGACCAGAATTAAAAGTAAAAGTATTCTAAACTTTTGCAAAGACAGCAGTATCGTACCTGAACATATGCCTAGCAGATCACAAGTTAAACAATTCATTCAATAGATGTTGTAAACAAATGTTTCAAATAAACTTTAGACCCGCCCAATCTGGTATAAACAGACTCAAGTTGGCATGAGTATGCTTAGTTACTGAAATACAAGAAACTTTGGCAAATGCAATGAGTAGAGTTGTTTATATTTACGAGTGGTTGCGCCTCGCGGGACGAACGTGAACATTCGCCGCTTTGAGCCTCTGTGCCAGCTCGCGGTATGTAGCTTCGTCGGCCTCGATCTCCACCTCGGCCCGCAACAGAGCAAACTTCATCCGCCAGCCGCGCGCCTCGATCCCATGAACCAGGCGCGCGTTCAGCACGACCCCGCGCCCTATATGCCGCGCACTCAGTCTTTGCTCGAGCACGAGCATCTTTCTCGTCAGCTGTAATCCTGCCTCGTCAGGTTGAAGAAGATGAAAGCACCAGATCCTACGCGGTACGCTCGCCCGCCGACAACCACCATAGCTGACCCAGAATACACCTCAACAACCATTTGTTTCAAGTTTGGAGCACTAACACAAGTCACAGATCCCGTTCACTTGTCCAACATTTTTCGCGGCGCACAATTTTCACGACGTTCTCTGTCGCAATGGTACTATAAAAAACGTTTGTTATCAAAGTTGCTTTGGAAACACAACGAGATTTCACCGGTTATAAAAGGCTACGCGAAAATGTAGAGCCGAATATTAATTTGAAAACAGAAACAAAAAGATACACGAGCAATGGCGGAGCGAAGACGACTGGCGGAGTGGCCGCTGATTGGTCGCAAGTGAGGAGCGTTTCTCGATTGGATTAAAACCGGTTAGAATCGGTTCGCGGAGGCCGCGGCCGGCTCGCGTCAGTGCATCGGTGCGGTGGGGCAACGTCACTTTAGTGACGCGCCACGCTGGCTAGACGATGTGTTTATCGATTCGTTTAAATCTACGTCGGTTAACGTCTAAAACGGATAAACGTCTACTCAGTTAGGATTTTAGTACTTGGAAATAAGGACTGGATTTTATTTTTCACTGCGCTAAACATGTGACTAGCAAGGATATTTTAAGACAAACTACCTACCTACTTGATAACTATTAAAGCGTAAGTCGAATCGGCACCGAGCCGGATATAATAATCGCTTTATGCTGTTTCGGCAAATTGAGTGTCAATTTGATGGAAACTAATACGATCCGGTTTTAGTAATAAACTAGACTTTGAATTGATAAAACGGTGACGCGAGGAAGTTTTTGAATTTTCCATGTTACATAAATAATTTAGTCAACAATGGGTTGGTCAAACTAATAAAACAGTCATGACATGACGAAACCTGGAATAAACGTGATTGGTGGGAATACTCACGAGAACCGGCTTTCGCAGATATGTATTATCGGAAAACTGCATCCGTAAAGCCGTACAGCACTAGTACGATAATTTACGAGGCGCAAGCGCAGACCAAGCCCACGGAACCGGACCTCAGACAACACTAAATACGCAGCGGAGTGTTCTTTCCGACAATTTAATGGTATGTTTGAGATGGTGGTACATTGCGATGATTACGAGGCAAACCTTCACTAGGTGGTTTACCTTATCATTGTTAGTCATTTTTTTTTTACGTAAATTGATGAACATGTTATGCAGCAGAATAAGTAGTTTCACGTGTAAGCAAATGAGGATTATTTTCTTACAATGTAAAACTCATTTTCCTAGTTCTCCTAGTCAATATTTTTAATTTAATTGAGCTTACATTTGTAATGATTTATCTGTGTTAGTTTTTTTTTTTAATAATTATTTATTACTTTATTACCTTGTAATGTTACTTTTAAGTATTATTGTATTTTATGATTGGAAAAAATGACCTTCTGCTGGAGTTTCTTGCGGCGCTTCTTCTCCGCAATGATGGTCTTGTCCGAAGCGCTAGTAGATTCACTACATATTACCGACGTGTAAAAGAGCCCTCATGTGGCCAATTTACTGAATAAATATTTTGAATTTTGAATTTTTGAATTTTGCTACCTTTTACCACTTTTTATTCCTGGAGAAAACAAACAAAATATTTTTAGGTAATAATATTTGCGACAGAAAGTTTATGTAAATATTCCTTCGCTTAATTAAATCTATAATTATAGGTTTCACTGAAATAAAAGTGTATAAAGGTATAAAACGGCGCAAAAAAAAAAAGGTTTCCTGGATGATTATTATGATGAACGATGAGAAAGCCAAGCTTAGATAGTAATTGTTCGTAAGATGTCATAACTCGTAAACAAAGCGTAGGAAGCATACCTAGTTAATGAGATCGTAAAAAAGTAAAACAAATGCCAGAAAAAGAACAGAATTCGTAGGCAATTCATTCGATATTCGTTGTTCGGAATCAGAGCGAGTTTTGCGAATTTTCTTCACAAAAACTTTCAATATTTAGGAATAAATAAATAACGGCTAACTCACAAAAATTTCACGTCCCAAAATAAGCTCTAGGCTATATAGATAAATATATAGAAAATATCCAAGACTCAGGAACAAATACTCACGCTCATCACGCAAATAGGTATTTGCCCATACTTAGAATCGAACCCGGGACCGCTAGCTTCGTAGGCAGGGTCACTCACTACCAAATAGGTTAAACGCGTCGTCAAATATGTAGATTTACAATTTTTATTTTCAAACAGCTACGAAACTATTCCATGGATTTATAAACATAAAGCCAATCACCCTATACGGAGCCCGATTAATATAGAAATCAGAGCACTGAGCACAGAACGTGATAGCAACGTGCATTATTCACGAATGCGTTAGTAATGCAGTGTATTAACAGCTGCCGGTAATCGCCCGGGGTGCTTCAAACTGTGGCAGCGTTGGTTTCAGCTAGTTATCACCACCTCTGTCAGTTGCGGGAGCCTTTGATGAGTCGTTTGTTTCATTAGCATGGTGCGCTCAGTTGTATGGACTACAGTTAGATTAATGCGGTTAAAGTAGCGGCCAAAGAGGTATATCTATCTATATATATATAATATATAAAAGGCAAACCTGACTTACTGACTTATATATCAACGCACAGCCGAAACTAACTGTACCTAGAAACTTGAAATTTGGTACAGAGGTTCCTTTCATGATGTAAGAGAGCACTAAGAAAGGATTTTCCGAAAATCGACCCCTAACGGGAAGAAATTGGGGGAGTAGCGGGAACCTAATTCTACGCGTACGAAGTCGCGGGCGTCCTCTAGTAATATAATAAACAAAAGGTTATCTACGAGGAAATTGATATCACTGCTGACACTTAGATAGGTAAACATTAGAAACGTTTGGATATTTATATGTAGAGGAAGGAGTTTTTTTTTTTACCTTTCCATCTGTGTTTTGTCCGTCAGTTAATCATATTATTAAATTCTGTTTCCGTGTAAAGAATATGTTCAAAATTTTAGTTTTTCAAGTGGAATAAATTGACGATTTTCGTCGTAACAGGGTCAACAAGACACAAAGGAGGTTAAGCGAACAAGGAAAACCATTTTTTCTAATAAAGATAGGAATTCTTTGATAGACGCTAGCGAAACAGATTTTCAGATATTTATTATTCCACATAAGATTCAAAGTATTTCAAAGGTGTATTTTTAGACAATTATCACAGCAGATCTAACCAGGTAACGGTTACGAAGTAGGCAAAGCCGGAGCAATGCAGTCAATGTCCTCTGCTCAAACACTCCTAAATAGGTTTACGTTACGATGCTCAGCTGATAGCAATAACGAATAACTACGAACAGAATACACCTTTGTAAAGGTCGTCTAAGTTTAAAGGACGCGCTCATCCAGCTCAATATGAGCCTATTTTTTCGGTGAGGCGCGTCATTTTAGATAAGACAAGCTGAGGTCCTAAAACCCGTATTCACAAACGTCACTATGAGGTCTCACAGTGCTCACGAACGCACAAGGTGGTTCAAATCGTCTCGTAAACAAAAGGTCGGTCAAAGAGGACCAATCGCAAAGCTGTATTGAACGCAGTGCGTTTACTCAGTGAAGGATCCCTTAAGTATTGTTTGTGAATACGGGTGTAAGTTACGTTGGTAATTATAATAATAAGACTCGAATGACAAGTGGCATGTCTGAGGCATCCGAAGTTTTAAATTAGAGATGTGATAGTTTAATAGCTGGGAAAGGAAAGAAAACAGTATACTTTAATACCTATTACAAAATCTATTATTTCCTAAGGAAGACGATAAGAGAGTTTTACGAGGACGAAGTCACGGGTAAAACCATCGATTTTACATAATAATTGACAAAATGATATCCACCACTCGTGTCAGTTAAACCATGGATAATAATTAATCATAGTTACGTTATTCATTGTGAGCTACTTCTAATCTTGCATGTGTTTTACGTGATATTCACGCCTGTCTGTTCTGCTAGACTGCTTAAAAAAATAATTCAAAAACCAAAATTACAACAGTAAGTAATTTTATTCAATTGTTAACAATTGAATAAAATTCGTGAATGGAGCACACATATGTACAAGATCGCAACATCAAGGGAAACAAAAACCATCTTACTGAAAACTTACTGATTTTAATAACATGAATGACGATTTACGATCATCCCGAATAATTAAAAGCATATACCAAAGTGTAAAATCCCATGAAAAATCACAAGGGCGCTCCGCGAAATCGATTACAAAAACTACAGCTAAGATTATACTCGCATGTAGACGAAAGTATTTTATGTCGAGTTCCATAAAATGAAAGGAATTTGGCGAATGTTCCGTCCTTAATAGCCTTAAAAGCTTGGGAACCCCTAGTCTAAAGGACGTAATATTTGCACGGACGGACTATCTCTTCTCAAAACTGAACAAGCCTCTAACGAAACACATGACATAACATGCATTATTGCGATCGTCAATTGCCTAAAAAGGATGGCCCGGTGCATTACAACAAATCATCTAATCAACCGAACCGGCCGGAGCAGGATCGTCTACGCGGCCAAATATTCCACTGGCTATATTTGGAACTGGCGAATTATGCTTTTTGACTATTCAACGTTGAGGAAGCGGTGATTTGATTGTTATTGTGTTGGAAACGGAGGTGTATATTGGCAGTGTATAAAGAGTCATATAAGTCTTCTGCGAAATAATTTTACTGTGGATAACGTTACAAAAAAAGTAAGTAAAAAGTGTTTTTGGAAGGTAAATCGGCAACACAATCCAATTATTACCTAAAATCTGGGTCGTTATGAAGTGGATCTGTAGATGCCGCATAAGATTATTGTAGCTATTAGAATTTTTTGTACAAGGTGCGGTTAAAGCAAGCGTGGCATTAATGGCTAATGCATAGTTTTATATAATGCTAGGCCGAATAACCTAAGTTTTTTTTTACTATTTAGGCAACAGAAGGCATCTTGTATTATTATTGTCATAAGCAATATGTTACAGAATGACTCAACTGTTGAGTTTCTTGCAGCGCTTTTTCTCAGCGGTGTTCTCGTCTTGGGAAGCGCTGCTAGTAAGTTTGTTCGATGTCCGACATTTCTTACGTGAAGATATAGATATAAATATAATATAACATCCTGCAAACGTATTTGCATCATTCGCATAAAACATCATTTACCTATATGAGAAAGAATAATCTGAACATCAATATAAACAGCTCGAATTACAAAATCATTATATAAAAAAAAACATACACCCCTAAGTTCCGATTGCATTTACGTGTAAAAAAGGTAGTAAACAGCTCCCTGCAACCTTGCCATTGCTAGCCCGTCAGCTCACCATATGGAAATCTAGTATATGCGAAGGTCGGCATACTAAATTAAACATGTAACGACGTTAGATATGCAGTTGCTTATTTATCATGTAAATACGCTACTACGCTCTATTTCAATAACAAAGTATATTAAAAAAAATGTGTGAAAAAATATTTAGGTTTCTAGTTTTTACATGCTTATTAACGCAACATTTGTTTCATCTTTAATTAATACCATTGCATTTGAACATGACCATTTTTCAAGTATAAATACGCCATATTTTAATTTCAAAACGGGTCTTAACACGATAAAACAAATGCGAGTACAAACCATGAAAGTTTTAAAATAACTATGAATGAATAACGTTTGTAAACACAAACATGGATAAATAAGGGCATACTATAATCATTTAATCAACGACGTCCTCGAAGCTCTATCCCGAGACGTGAATAGCTAATTTATCTATTTTGAACCGACAAAAATAACACTCGCCTCAATTGAGCGCGGGACAATACACAATCGAGTTCTTGGGCAACGTCGCAGGGCTCGATTTAGTAGGTAACCGCGAGTGCACCGCGCACTGGCCGGTTGATTATACTATTCTATTTTTGTCTGTGGCTCGTAGTGATGTGGACAAATTATCGATAAATCGGTTTTTTTAATATTTTCATGATAATTTTACTCTATATGGTCTCGGGTATAATAATCATAGATGTTAATAATAATAGGACACTAAAAAGTTATGAACAAAAAAAAAATCAAAAACAATTCTTTACAAGAACGCATATCTTAAGTTACCTACCAAAAGAGATACCTATTGGTATAGTTATTGAATTTTTAACGAAAATACATAAAATATTATGTAATTTACGTAAATAACCAATTGTTAACACGATCATAGCTACGACACGATTAAAGGAAAACTAAGCGTGTGCTTATTAAATACCGCTTAAAACCAGAAAAAGCCGTTGATTTGTAAACAATCACTTTGTTGTGACGGTAAAAAAAAAATTACTCCGATCGTTTTTAGCTAAATACATTTTTCTTTGCATGGTGGCTTTTAACAGGTAGACTTACTTACATATAGAAAAGTACAGTCAACAGCATAAATAAGTGATCATTTATGTACCTTGTCACTTTAACGTCGTGTTTGAAATGTTACACAAAATTGTGAACCGATTGAAAGCGACAAGGTACATAAATTATCACTTATTTATGCTGTTGACTGTACCTAATGAAATTACGGCCCTTTAGGAGCTCGAGGTAGGTACCTACGCACGCAGGCGGCGCAGGCGCAACGTTACGTACGTCACGCCAAACTACTAGCTCTACTTATTAAACATTTTCGTTTATGTTGTGTATCTGTCTGTGCCACTGTGGTATCGTATATCCCAAACGGATGGACCGGTTGCACTGAAAGTTGGATCGCAATGATTTTGGGGGTTTTGATCCATTTAATATAACTCTATGTCAAAATGTGTCGTGATTTAAATCCAACACCAGCATTAACATACTATTTGAAGTGACAATATTGCGGTTAAAAATAATGAAGCAACTTTTGTATAAATTTCTTTTTAACATAGTGACACTGTTGGATTCAACGTGGGACATGTAGCTGGCCGTTGGCACATACGGTTTACAGAGTTGTAACCAAATTTAAAGACGCAACGGACAATTGGCCAGGCCACTTCGCCTCGGTTTCATTGAGCTGAACGATTTCAGGTCACCCGTGACACCGTAACAGTTTGCGGCTCGAACTGCTTCGCGATCACGAGCGCGCGATCGGACACCGATCGGTGTCAGCTGATTATCAGCGATGAGGCTTTTGGTCGCGCAATGTTGCTGGGTAGTGATTCTCTCAAAAGCAAAGGTGAGCGAATGCAGGAGTGAAGTCCAAGCGGCGAGTTTAAGTAGTCCCGTCAGAGCGAGCAAAACACATATTAGCGCGTGCATTCTCAATTAGGCAGCCTTATACGTTCGAGAAGCCATGCTGCCAAATTGAATACACGCGCTGAAATGTGTTTTGTTCGCTTTGACGGGACTACTAAAACTCGCCGCTTGCACATCACTCCTGCGTTCGCTCACCTTTGCTTTTGAAAGAATCACTACCCTGCACAAGGTCCTACCACCACCACACTCTTTATACCTTAACTAACCATCATGGAAATCCTTAGACGTATTTCGGCTGATATGTTACCTGCCTGCCTGTGACCTCAATGAATAATTTCGACCTCAATTCGATCTAGTTTATTAATCAATTAAATGAGAAGGTATGACTCGCCTGTGAAAGAAATCATCGATAAAGGAACTCTGTGGAGTCGTCAGGCCGCCCGTGTCCATAAAACTTAGCCAATTGGAGAAGAGCAAAATCCGAATTTAGTTTTGGTTAAGAAAAATAAATTTACCAAAATGCTATTGTTTATTTGTTCTAGTGTAACTTGGTGCAATTTTAATGAATTTTAAAAGACAAGGTTGGAGTAGATGAGGCAAAGATATTTTTCAAGTATACATTTCAAATATAAACAGGATCGAAAATGTGACCGAGTGCTTAATTTCTACATATATATTTTTTTAATTCTAAGCAAAATATAAAAAAAGCAAAACATACCTAAGTATAGCACGTCTGAAGGGTATTGTAAACCATACAAATTAAATGACATGACAATTTCTTTCTCTTACATGAATCTCTCCTAGTTTTCATTTTTAATACAACATTGATAACACAAGTATCGTATCACATTATTTTTTATAAACACGAACGTTTGTGTGAGTGTGTGAGTCAGTATGTATGTTACTTCTTCCCGCTGAAACGGCTAGACAGATATAAAATTTGAAAATTTCATTTCCTCTAAAATCGAAATGAACACATAGGCTACCTCTTTATCCTGAAAAAAATAAGTTTCCCGTGGGATGGTCAACGGAATGGAAGGTGGACCGAAACGACCTCGCTCTGACAGTTTTTTTTTTGCCTGTATTAGTGTACTACCATGTACTACTGCGGTGCAAAGGCCTCCCTTCTTTTTCGCCATTTCCCCAATTTGCAATAAACTAGTACTTAATAAACATTTTTCAATTTTAATAGAAACGTCTGTACGTAATACAAATACTTAGTACTTAATAAATTAAAAATAATAACTTACCGTTCTCTAATCTATAACCGTTCACAACGAACAACACTAAAGAGACTAAACATGCAAACGTTTTGATCCCTGGCTATCATTACAAAGAACGCATCTCGCATGCTGATACATTCCGAGAAGTGAACGGCTGACAATACAAACAAACGCAATAGGAATTGCAAATTGCAGTTGCATTGCGTGATGATAATTATGGTGTCATGCACGGGACAGTTTCGTCTTAATAATCCTCAATTGGGTGGCATGTCTAGAATGTTTAACCTTTGGCGTATCTTTCTGCGTTGATTTAGGGATGGGAATGATTGAAATATAACGCAATATTGTTGTGATGAATTGATGATGTCCATAAAAAAACTTCAGTAATCTTCTTCACATAGTATAAAACAAAGTCGCTTCCCGCCGTCTGTCCCTCTGTATGTACGCTTAGATCTTTCAAACTACACAACGGATTTTAATGCGGCTTTCATAAATAGAAAGAGTGGTTCGAGAGGAAGGTTTTTACGTATAAAAAACTGGATACTTGGTTTTAATACTATATAAACACACATTTTTGGCGTGTTACTCTTTAAAACACCGTGGGCAGGATGAGTGTTAATTGGCTCAAAACGTGTTGCAAGTGACCCTAGCTACCCACCCTTTTCATTTGGCACACGACTTGCAATACACCCTGTATATATGTATTAGTTAATTGTGGCAACTTCACTGGTCAATGTGTTGTGTAACTTTTTTCTGTAATAATTTTTCTTTACTTGTACCGTTGGTGCGCAAATAAACATTAAACATTATGTACGGGTGTTACAGAAAACTCACATAAACCGAAGCGAAGCGAGGGCGGGTCGCTATTTTTTTTTCCAAATAATGACCAGGGTTTTACTTATTGTTTCTGCGTAGATCTGTATATATACTAAAAGATAGATGTAACTCTAAAAAAAAACATATATTGGCGACCCCTTCTGTCAGAGCTGAGATCTCCTAAACAGTCCAACCGATTTTCATGAAATCTAGCCAAGAACCATGCCTAGCATTATTTTAAAAATCCGCGTCTAAATCGGTTCTGTTTCAGGATTTTAAAACTTAACCTTACCTAACTTATAGGGTTCTACAAGATGGTCCTGAAATATTTAGTTTTGGAAAAAAACCGTTTTGCAAAATGAATCAGTTTGTGAAATGTGGTTTAGCAAGTGATTGGTAAGTGCCATAACACACTTGTTAAAACCAATTTGACTCGCTCACCTACTTCTAACGAGCCTAAAATTAGACCAATAAATTGTGGCAATTGCGTCCCGTCACATGAGAGGAATATACGGGATAGACGATGTAATTAAATGTCTATTGGTATTTCTGATGAATTGAGAGCAATTGAAGAATTCGCAAGCTGTTTACTATAATAGATTGTTATTAGATTAACTAATTTCGTCGCCTGTCGATCATAACTTGAGTTGCGTGCTCATAGAAACTTTGGGAACGTAGAGACCTTGAGTTGGTGATGTGTCTGTCGCCTAAGCTGGTTTAAGAAATATTAGCTCCGAAATATCAGCCTGAAATCGGAACAAAAATAAGTCGCAATTATTTTGGGGCTTTAGGGCCTGTTTCACAATCGTCAAGTAAAGCATATCTAACACATAAATTTAGCCCTTTCCTTCTCTTACACTTGAACATAGACAAAGAGAGAGCTAACTTTAACTGGCACATAAATTTACTTGTCGATTGTGAAACAGGCCCTTATTCTAATTATTTTTAGTGTCCGACCGAAACACGATTTTTAGCCGAAACCGAAACCGAAACCGAATATTCGGTTTTTTTCTGATTTCGGCCGAAACCGAAACCGAAACCGAAATTTTTGAAGACTTATGAAATTATTCAAAATTACTGTACAAATCGTAAGGAAAAGGTTATTGCAAGGATTTCTTATATGAGAACAGCTAGGTACTGTTTTAGTTAAACAAAATAAAAAACGTTTATTTTTAATGAAAATAGATAGAATTAGAGGTAAACTATGAAATTTTAAACCAAATAAATATAGCATAGGCATATGGCATAGATACCTATGACATATGCCTATGCTATATTTATTTGGTTTATTCAAATATATATTATTCAAAACAAACAACCTATTCTTATCAGTCTTATCATGTCTAAACTAAATTCACAATCCTAATATCAAACGTATCGTTCATTAATCACAGCATAAAATGCAGTAACAGATTCTAAAAAAAAAAAACACTCCCCATATTTTCTCGCGGGCCACGTGGTTCACAAACAAACGTCACAAACGGGATGAATATGAATACTGTCGGTGGTCCCGGCTGGGACGGCAGCCGATGCATTACCTATACCTACCCGGCCGAGCGCGCCCGAATTAAGCCGAGCGCTCACGATGCGAGAGCCGCGAGAGGCCGCGAAGCAATTTCGGCCCGGCCGAAGGATTCGGCCGGATTCTGGCCGAAACCGAAACTGCGGCCGAAATCGCTTTTTTGGCCGAAATTGGCCGAAACCGAAACCGAAACCGAAACTTCGGTCGGACACTAATTATTTTTTATTATTTGTCGGGTTGACTAGGAATTCTACATATCTATGTAATAGAGAAGACTCGTCCACCTATTTCAAAAGTCGTGAATTATTTATTTATTACACTTTGTTCCTGTTTAGCTTATTAGTATTACGGTATACGTATGGTGTTAATTTTGTTTTGAATAGGTAACTATTGTTTCGGTTCACTGCAGTATTATTGCAACATTTGCAACCCATGATTGATATACGTATGTAATATACATTTGTAATAAAACATACCTAAAGTGGCATATTTCCATTTCAGACGAGTGTTTTGTCATACTTAAATATAGTTAAACAGGGATGTTATTGAATTTAGTTTTATGTTTAGTGTAATTTATCAGTTGTTGGTTTTCCTATAACAAATAAATAAATAACTTCTAAAACAAAACCCTGTCAAACCCTGTTGACGGTTAAATGTTTTAATCATCATATCAGCCTGTTGCAGTCCACTGCTGGACATAGGCCTCCCCCAAGGAGCGCCACAGCGCGCGATCTCCCGCCCTTTGCATCCAGTCACTGCCAGCTGCCTTCTTCAGGTCATCGGTCCATCTAGCCGGGGGGCGTCCTACACTACGTTTGCCTAAGCGTGGTCTCCATTCGAGAACCTTCCTGCTCCACCTCTCGTCGGCTCTGCGACAGACATGGCCAGCCCACTGCCACTTCAGCTTGCTACATTTTTGGACAATATCAGTCACCTTAGTCTTGTGTCGTATGACCTCGTTCCGGATCTTATCCCTTAATGAGATCCCCAACATAGACCTTTCCATAGCACGCTGAGTGACGTGAAGTCGGTGGGCCAACTTGACTGTCATGTTCCACGTTTCGGCTCCGTAGGTTAAAACAGGTAGGACGCATTGGTTAAACACCCGGCTTTTCAGGCACTGCGGCAGTGTCGACGTGAAGATTTGACGCAATTTCCCAAATGCTGCCCAGCCAAGCTGCACTCTTCTGGCGATTTCCCGCTCGAAGTTGTCTCTACCGAGCTGTAGTACTTGCCCAAGGTAGACGTACTCTTTGACAACCTCGAGCGTAGTGCCCTCGACGGAAATTGGTTCCGGGATGACATGTTCGTTGAACATTACCTTTGTCTTGTCCAAATTCATCCCAAGCCCCACACGTCTCGAGGCAGCGTTAAGACTGTGCAGCATTTTTTGCAAATCCTGCATCGATTCCGCCATAATAACTATGTCATCGGCAAAGCGAAGGTGCGTAAGATATTCGCCATTTACATTGATGCCCAGTCCGTTCCAATCCAGCGTCTTGAACACATCCTCCAGAATGAGAATGTTTTAATAATCATTTATACTTTTCCTCTTTACAGATGAAATTTTGCGAAATGTCACCAAAAGATAGTATCTAGTCAGAAAGAATGAAAAAAAAAACGCAACAAAAACACACGGAATTAAAATCCATGTGTATAAAAATTCAAGCAATCTTTAGCTTAGCCCAGCGGGTAATCCTGTGTAATTTACCAAATTCTATAAATAATAATCAGGGATCGGAAATTCGGATCGATATTTACCTAAACTTTCGCGGCGGCGTTGTTGTTCAGTTGTATGGAGGTGGACTCAATCATATTACTCATAAATAAAACACCCGGGATTTCTAAATAAATAAATGACGCCAGCATAAGTTAACAATTAAGTATTTATATTAACTATTTGAAGTTATTTTCCACGTATAGATTTACCAAATTTACCTATAACTCATTTGCCTAGCGAATTTATAGGAGCAAAACGGAACGTTTTATCCTTTATGTAAAACAATTATTATTAACGTTTTGTAGAATCCCGGAATCCCGGAACTTATATTATTAAAATTATATTTTTAAGAAGCCGACGCCATGTTCGCCTATCTTTTTCCGGGATTTTGCCAACTTTAGGTAAATATCGATCCGAATTTCCGATCCCTGATAATTATGTATTATAAACAGTTTTTTTTTTTGTGTTTTTGGCACTACCCGTGAGAAGCCGGGGTGGGTCGCTACAGTCGAGTACAAAGATATGTATACACTTTTGCAACCTATTTCAATGGGATAAGGTGCAAAAGTGTACATATGAATATATAATATAATATATATATATATATAATATATAGATGTACATATCTTTGTACTCAGCTGTACAAAAAAAACACGACAGATACAGTAGTAGTAGCAATTGTTGCGAAACCAACCCAACTCAGGGTCGTATTAATAAACTCATCGTGATGGAGATGCCCGTCACAACTAAGATACGTCAAAGTAAACGTCAAGCCGTAGAACACTGTCATTTTTGACGCATCTTGAGACGATTATCTTGAGTTGAGAACAATTTATTAATACGGGCCAGAGCATGTGCTGGCTGTGAAGCCATCGCTGGTTCTTAGTAATAGTTCTCAAGAAATACGTTAAGTACGTCTATTTTAAGATTTAGTGTTTTCACCGAGCGGTTCCGACGGAAGACGAGCGTTGGCTTCACAGCCAGCACATGCTGAGTTGGGACCGCTTCGCAACAATTACACTATCTGTCGTTTCTTTTCCTTATTTTTTATGTTATATTTATGTGTGTTATTGTTGTAAATAAATGTTTTTCTTTCTTTCTTTCTCTATCCTATCTCTAGCTCTAAGGCTACATTGTAAAAGTTTATAATTGAAAATGAAATTGTATGAAAATAAGTTTATTTATCGAACACCAAAAACAACAAAACATATTTTTTAATACACAAAATGTGTAGGATAATAAATAAAAAGCCAACAAATGTATACATTCAATATTGAGCAAGTTGTTTTGTGGCGTTAAAAGGGTTGCAGTTTGACAAATCTGTTTGTTTTTACAAAGAAAAAGTTGTTGATTTTGAACATACACTCATAGGTAAAGTTTTGTGGGATATGGCTAGTTTTTTTCTCATCGTATTCATTATTACATATTAGTATATGGCAAATTTTGGGTATAAGCGAAAAAATAAACACAGAAACAACTCTTTACATTTAATATGTCGAAACGGTCACAATTCATGACCTCTGTAATGCTGAAACAATGGTTCTATACATAATAAAATATACTCACCACAGCTCAGGCGAATATGGGGGTGAAGACGTGACCAGGGAGGGGGGCGGCATCAACGCGTCGTTCGACAGCTGCCAACAATGACGTCACAGTTAATAAAGTAATTATAAAAGCTCTCTTAAAAAATAAACAACATCAACATATAACTAGGAAAATTTATAACAACTAAAAGCAAAGTAAATGTTGAATAAAAACAAAAAAAAAGTTTTTGCTAAAAACCGGTAAACTTATTTCATCAAATCATGGCACATCACTATCAACTGTCAAAAATTTAGAACCGTTTGGCCAATGGTTTGTATCGTACATTTTTTATAGTGTTTGGGAAAATAATAAAAGAAATGATTCTGGGATTTTTTTTACATATTTTCCATTTTCGTTTCGACTGATTTGTTTGACTTTCCTAACGGGGAGGGAAGATGGTCGATTTGAATATTATGTTCGGCTTTTACTTTACTCTCATTCACTTGACGTGGGCGAAATCAACGCAGTGGACCGCCGTTAAAAAAGAAGATCTGCCCAACCAGTGTTTCGTTAGGAAGAGAGTTTTCTGTACTCGAGCGGCTTATGGTTTCCCGCTTGACGCTAATTGCGTGTCTATCATTACCACAGAACAGAAAAAACAGTAGAAGTGTCAAGTGGGCGTGTAACGTGTGGCATAGTTATGCGGAGTTCCGCATAACCTACCATACTTTAGCCGCGATCGCTTATTTCGATATTTCTAAAATAGGAAATAAATCCAGAGGCATGCCTTATTATGCTATTTTGGAGTGTAAAAACGATAGCCGCACCAAAAACATTTTCCATGGTGGCGTGTTGTTTTTATGATAGTTTGAGTATTGGCGACAACAGGTCTGATACTAAGCGAAGCTCATGCCACTTCCACTGTTTTTTCTATTCCGTGATCATTACAGACTAGTTAGAATGGAATGTACTATTATTTTATAAAAGACACCGCAAACTAACAGTAAAGTTTATCGTATTGGAACACAGAATAAAAGTTTCTCAAATTCAAATTCATAATATTAATTCGCTTATAAATATGGTTAAGTTACAAAAAGTGGTTATAAATAAATAAATAAAGAATAGGCTATTTGACTAATTTTAGAAAACCTTATTAAATGATTCTTTATTACATAAGAAGCACACTACATTGATATTTCCGTGAGATTCTACTATATTATCAATAAAAATCCATTTAAAAGTTTAAATTTTCGAAACCGCGCTAATAACGCTGTTTCTATCGTGGCGCTGGCTATGTGACAAGTGTGACGTCACACGCAAGTAAACAAGAAAAAATCATTTGAAGAGATATGCCCTTATGATCTGTGGTTACTTGCGTGTGACGTCACCTGCGAGTAACCACAGCTACAAAGCAATCGCATAGCGTTTCTGCCACAGATAAAATTTCAAAATATATTACAATTTTTTTCGTGTAATTTCCAAAAAAATATGCTTAATTTAGTTTAAAATAAAGTGAAATATGTTTTTTTACGCTATTATCTAATAGGATGACCACAATTGTTTGTTTATTTTCAATGTTGTCAAATAGCCTATTACATGTTTAACCATTACATGCATGCAAAAATATCCTTAACAACTGTGGGCATGTCAAATAATAAAATTAATTATTGTATTGTGGTTACATTTTCCAAAATTATTGAAAATATTTATGTTAATTTTCCAGAAAACTCAGTCTTTTATTTATTTTAGCATTTCATGTTTTCAGTAAACCTAGAATTATAGGTACCTAATTTTATGGACCAAACAACAATTAAGGGAGTGACCACACCAGAGCGTCAGCGTATATTGAGCACCGGTGCGGTGGACCCTTTATGTGGTAATACTCACAGTAGTGAGCACTGTGGCTTCGCAGCTCTGCTGGTACTTCTCCAGCTCGGAGCGCGGACGACGCATGACCTTCTCTCTGTCCTGCTTGTGTTTGCGGTCTGCACCTTTCAGCTTGAAAACCTGGGGACAATATTCGAGGTTACTATGGATTGGGTATTTATCGATCTGCACGGGTAGCACTAGTTGTATTTTCTCGCTTGTCGCTCAGTGCGTCTCTATCGTTACTGACTAGATAGAAAAGAAGATCCGAGTGGCAACCAAGTCGCGGGCTTGTGCGAGCCGCACTGCAGACTAGCGCCATCTAGTGACAATCATCTACGACTGGGGCACGTTTTATAAAGCTACAAGTTACAATTTTACAGGTCTAAACTGGCAACACTGCTCAAATGGTTGGTCGTCATTGGTCGAGGTTGTGTCAAATGGAAACTTGTAACCTGGAAATTGTAATTTGTAGTTTTATAAAACAGGCCCCTGGGGTTCTATTAGGGGTAGTAGAATGAATTGGTCTAAAAATTACCGATTCACGAAATTGACATTTTGTGAGTCGGTAAATTATACTGTCACATCGCTTGTGGCTTACATCTCTAAATGTCCGATTTGCAAGATTATTATTTCGTTTGCGTTACTAGGAAAGTTAAGTTCGTTAGGTACAGTCACGGAAGTTAATTGTTATGCCATTGTGAAGTTATTTAAATTTGCAGTATTATGGCATTCACGAGCATTTACGAGATTACTCGATTAATCACGAATACATGACATACCGCGGGAAAGTGACGTCTCCTGGTTCACTCCTTAAAATCACGATTTTATAGTATGTATATCCAGCAAACATCAGTTTTTTTGGCAATTACAAGCCCATTCTGTTATGGGTTTTCTTCCGAGCGTATCAGTAGTCTATATTATAACATTTTTTCTAAGAAACTCTATCACTGTTTTCTCCTGGCTTACGGGACAGAATAACAGCAACAAAAAGTTTATCCACTCATATACTGTAAGGTGAGGCGGGGCTATTGCATCTGGCGGGGCTATTGTAACTTTTCATACTAAAACGTGTTCTACTTTTAAAATTAGTATGAAAAGTTACAATAGCCCCGCAGATGCAATAGCCCCGCCTCACATTAACCATGATGTTAATTTAAATAAACGTCTATATCTGCACCTTGATTTGGCAGGCGGCGGCGTGCAGACGCACCCCCTCGTCGCTGGCGAGGTAGGTCTCGACCTGGATGCGGAACGGGACGCCCTTCTCGCCGCCATGCTTCTTGGCGGTGAACTCCGTCGAGATGCAGTTCACCTGCAGAACAAAAATGGCAACCTTAGAGTACCGTAAAATGGGGTGAATAGGGTTCGCGGGGTGAATAGAGTTGCAGCCTAAAACCAATCATATTCTACTAATTAAAAGACTGAGATTTGAACGTAATTTTCCAAAAGACTTGTCAATGTAATACTAGTTCTTATTAGTAACAAGTTATGCTTTGTTTTAGTCTGTAACTCTATTCACCCCGCGAACCCTATTCACCCCATTTTACGGTACTTATTTAATTTTGGTCAGCGACCATAGTTCCTCAGGACTTAGTTAAACCCTTAACCAGGCAAAGGGATTCATGTTTCCCATATAAAATTTGTATGTCAGTAAGGCTAAAACCACAGAACAGAAAAAACAGTAGAAGTGTCAAGTGGGCGTGTAACGTATGGCATAGTTATGCGGAGTTCCGCGCAACCTACCATAAGTTTGCCGCGATCGCTTATTTCGATTTACTGTCATTAGGTTCAAATGGAAAATCGTCCACTTGAAATTATACGTCAGTTCAGAAAAATGACCATTTGAAATACAACAAAAAGGAAAATTTACCATCTTGAAAAACGTCTAAAATGGAATCATGTCCCATGGTAAAATTGTCCAATATGACATTGGACGAAAAAATTATGTCTATTTGTATTTACGTACACTCAGAAATATGACCAATTGTAAATACGTCCTACCTGAAATTTGTACAATTTATATTATATTATATGGTCTTGATTCATATTACACTACATTCACTTGTGCGTATTTCATTTTGGTCATAATTTAAAATGGACAAAATTCCATTGGGACTTAATTAATTTACAACGAAAATAAATTTGGTTGTAAATACTTTTGAGCACAATTACATTTGGACTAAATTCACTTTGGACACTATTACTTTTGACCCATTTTCAGAATGGTTATTTCACGTGGACGATTTTCCATTTGTACCTAATGACAGTAAATCCTTATTTCGATATTTCTGAAATAGGAAATAAATCCAGACCCATGCCTTATTGTGCTATTTTAGAATGTAAAAACGAAGCCGCACCAAAAACATTTTCCATGGTGGCGTGTTGTTTTTATGATAGTTTGAGAGTATTGGCGACTACAGGTCTGATACTAAGCGAAGCTCATGCCACTTCCACTGTTTTTTCTATTCCGTGGTTAGCGCGATGTAGAATATTTTAGTTGCGCTGTCTGACGCTGGTGGCGCTGGCGAGTTGGTTGATACAAGTTGTCACGAGATGTCGCTAGGTTGCCACATCATGATTAGCATACACCGGATTGACGGGGGCAAAAATGTACTAGTGCTAGTGATTCATTAAATGTCGAATAAGTTTATCGACATCGATAAAAACCAATTTTTAATCATCATTATCATAAGTAATGGCCAAGATTGAATAACTTTTAATTATGTGCAAACCTCTTTTATTTATACTTAATCGCAAATATAAACAACCGGTATCTGACATTGACCCTGGACTCAAGTCACTTTTGAACACCATTGAAATTACATTGAATAACAAATTCATCCAGTACAACAATATTCTTTAGCATTCCGACGAATTGAGAACCTTTTTGTTTTTTTAGTCGGTTAAAAATGCCTCGAAAGAAAAAATATCTTTTATCTTCATGGAATGCTGATCATTCACATATAGAAGATAAAGGTACGACTTACTTTTGCAAGACATGTAAAATCCATATTTAACGAAAATAGTTGTCGATAAACTTAGTCGATATTTAATGAATCACTAGCACTGGTACATTTTTGCCCCCGTCAATCCGGTGTATGATGATTAGGTATCATTATACCTAAACACCGGTTTTGTTCGAGAGTTCTTCTTACCTATTCTGTGTTTAAGTTGATTTTGACAAACGTTATTTGAACAAAGCATGAGTTGTCAATCTGGTCCGTGGAATTATGGATTCTGGTTTAGACGTGCGTACCTTGATATAGACGCCGACGTCCTTCGTGGGGTCCCAGAAGACGTGCAGAGAGTTAAGGCAGGCCGGTTGCTGCACGCGTGTCACGCCGTAGGATAGCGGGACGTCCAGCTGTTATAAAAACAATGTTATCGCACCTTCGGTAGAACAAGGGCACAATGTACAATATGACAACAAGGGCAATTGTGCCTTTCTTGTCCTACCTAAGGTGCGTTATATTTAAAACTAGTGACCCGCCCTCGCTTCGATTCGGTTTATGTGGGTTTTCTGTAACACCCGTACATTATAAACCTTCCTCTTGAATCACTCCCTCTATATAAAAAAACCGCATCAAAATCCGTTGCGTAGTTTTAAAGATCTAAGCATACATAGGGACAGACAGACAGACAGCGGGAAGCGACTTTGTTTTATACTATGTAGTGATAGGAGTCTCAATATAAGGATCATTTCTAAATTTGTTGGAGGGGAAATTGCAGGGAATGCAGATTTTATGAGCTTTTTATTAACTTGCAATTTTTGTATGTATGTATAATAATAATATTAAGCAAGTCAATTTTGAAGCACATTGTTAACCCGATGACTTGTCAGAAATTAAATTTGGCAGAAACTTAGTAGTAGAAAATTCGTCAGTGGGAACGAAACACTTCCCATTTTACCACTAGTGGTAAAACGGGGAGTCGTTCGTTCCAATTGACCATCGGTGATATTTTCTGGTGAGATGACCCGAAGGGTTTTTGTGGGACCCTATTACTAAGTCTCCACTGTCCGCCTCACGGTACACGGTTGAAATGTTCACAACATGACCAGGACCATATTGTCGATGGCGCTTCCGCCATTATTAACGATGCTCCGATATAAATACAAAGTCGCGTGACGCCGTGCGGCGTAAGCGCCATCGACAATAAGGTCCTTTTTCATAGATAACGCCACATATGTATTAGTTCACAGAATCTATTACCGCTATAAGAACAATAGTATCGTGTGAGATTCAAACTCTAGTTTTGCTCCATAGTGAAACAATCTACTATTTCACGTGACATATTGAATGTCTCTCACCTCGACGATCCGTTCGCCGGGCCGCTCGGCGTGCCACTGCGCGATCTGTTCGCGCTCCATGTACTGCAGCCGCCGCTCGTGGAAGCAGATCTTTATCACACTCTGTCAACAAACAGACTGGTTATACTACTTTACATATGCAACTCTATAACAGCACCTCTATTCTACAGGGTAAAACCATATTGCCTTTGACGTGTTATCGTATTGTTTTAAACTCGGCCGCCATTACTGTCAAGTAAATAAGAGCTATCAAAACGTTGACAATATGATTACAGATCAATGGTTTTTACTGGCCCAGGTCGAACACACGAGGACGTGGCTTGTCAGGATGGCCGTACGTATTCGGACTTGAAGTCGATAGACTTTCGCCATCTCAATGGACCACAATTGCGTTGGCTACCCTGAGGAGTAAAATAGAATGCCTCTACGCTAGTAATTTCACCGCTTGTCTTAGATACACTGGAAAACAAGACAAACACTGTTGTTTGACGGCAATTTAAAGCGTAATATAGTGGTAGCGATCTGGTTCGACCTTGCACAAGGACTTAAAACCACTACAGCCTACATGTAAAAAAAAAACTAAGGTATGACGGCGATACCTTTAGTATATTTTCCTCTTAGTACGACCAAGGTCACCAAGTTTATTGAGTTTGATCAAAAAGGGTTGTAGCTGTTTAAGGTACGTGAGCGTCTCTTCGATCGATTGGTAACCATCGACGATTGACGATTTATAATGGATCGATATTTTGATCGATCAAAAGTTGTCGATCAGACAAATATACCACACCAACCAATCGCTCGCCTATCGACATGAATCGATATCATACTACCAGTGGCCTGTTTTATAAAACTACAAATTACAATTTACAGGTTACAAGTTTCAATTTGACACTACCTTGACCAATGACGACCAGCTCATTGGCCTTTATGCCATAAAAAAGAGGCATCCCATTTTAGTCTTCAGGGTGGCAGATTCCAGTCTGAGATTAAATAAATAAATATCAGGGGACAATGTCACACCAATTGACCTAGTCCCAAACTAAGCTCTAGGCTTGTACTATGGGTACTAGACAACGATAAACATACTTATATAGATAAATATATACTTAAATACATAGAAAACATCCATGACTCAGAAACAAGTATTCGCGCTCATCACACAAATATCTGCCCTTACCGGGATTTGAACCCAGGACCGCTAGCTTCGTAGGCAGGGTCACTACCAACTAGGCCAGCGCGTCGTCATTGCAATCTTGATTGCAATCTTACCTTCAATATTTTCCCCTTATAGTGCGACAGGTCGCCCAGTTTCTTCAGCTTGATCTCGTAGGGCTGCCCCTGGTTGAGATACGTGAGGGTCTCCTCGTTCTGTTTGGTGGCGATAGAGGTCGCTGCTGCTAGCACGTATTGGAATCTGTGGGGGGGAGGGGGGTTGGTTTTCATCAGGAGAACTGAATTTAGGTGTAGGGCGTGTAAACGGTAAAGGTATCGGCGTGAATGTTGAAGTCACATCACTTCATATCACGTGTTGCGAGCGGAACTTTTTGGGAAGTCGCCCACTGAGAAGTCGAGGCAGCGGCGTCGAGGCACGGTCGAGGCGAGGCGTGGTAGCGCCGCATCTACGGTTTATATGGCAGTTATTGGCAGGAGCTCACAGGTAAGTCGAGGCAGTCGAGGTGAAGGCGCAGTGGAGGCGAGGAGTGGTCGCAATGCTGCCGAGATTTTTTTCTTTCGTCTCTTTCATTTTCTTTTAATGAAAGCATAGCCACTCGCGCCTTGACCTAGCCGCGACGACACTGCCTCGATTTTGCAGTAAGCGACTACCTTTAGTGTTATTTTTAACGTACGGATAACAAAATGAAGAAATTGGATAGCTTGATCGAAGTCAATAAAAAACTTATATTCACTTATCGTTTAGAATATTACACATCTTTCCTCGAATGACACATTTGGAAAAATCACTAAATTTTTAGAGAAATAACAAAAAACGAGGGAAAGTAGACAGTTTAATGAAACAATAAAAACTGATAAACTTGATCATATCATTAAGGACACTTAGCTGAGAGGCACCAATAATGGACACAAAATGTGTCTGATCTAAACTAGCTTGCCCTTGGACGATGAAGATTTTGTCGACGATGTAGCGAGCTCACCCAGAAGATACGAGTACTATAAGATACGATACGAGTGGGAGCATGCCATTTGGCAAAAATATGTTTGCCAAATGTATCATTTCCCAACTTTTTCATTTTGCAACCCAATGATATATTAATTTTTCAGAATTTATTTCAGTACCATCGTGTAGAACCCTATAGGTTAGGTTAGTTTTTATAAAATCCTGAAATATTTACGCTTATAGAAAGCAAGGCGGGTTGGCAAATGAGAAGTTTGGAAACGACACATTTGGCAAACATATTTCGGCGAAACAAAGGAAACCCGATAAAAGTACTACTCGTCCCTATTCAGCCTAACTTTAAATAGGTTGAGTTCAGACTGTAAGCACTCGGAAATAAAGACGTCGGAAGCGCATTCCACTCTTTTGCAGTACGCGTTATGCAGAATGATGGAAAGCGCTTAATACTAAGAACCAATTTAACATTAGTTCTTGTTCCCTTTCCTAACATTCTGTAAAAAAGATATATATTATAAAAAGTTAGAAGAGTTTTATTATCTAACATGATGCATGGCTGAACATGCATTTTTAATAATAAAGGGTTAGTACTTGGTATAATACGTGTGGGGTCCGTCAAAGCACCCGTCCCACTGCGTGATGCGACCACAGCAGTATTCGCTCGCGGCCATGGAGCTGAAATGTAAAACCTCCACTCAGCTGTATACATATCTAAAATAGCCAGTTTCTAATTACACAAAAAAAGGTAGAATGATGCTTTTTAAGGTTCATTTTACCTTTGTGAATCTTGCACTTTGACAGAACCCACTTGTTAATTAAATTATACTTACTGTTAGACGGCATAGATATATGGGCACGTTACACTCTTACAGGATCATTAGGGTGCGTTTACACCAGAGATGCGCATTAATGTGTGTTCATGCATTTGACAATCGGAGCGAGCTGTCGCGAGGTGTCAAATGTATCAAAACACATTAATGCGCATCTTTGGTGGAAACGCACCCTGATGCGACCCTAAATACTGGATTCGTTCTGCGTTTTGCGGTCTGGTTAAACATCTTACATCTGAATCATGATTATGCAAACCGGTAGAGATATCAGTTGCTTGATCGCACCGCAGAACGCATCCAGTGTAAAAAGTCACAAAAAAAAGTTAAGTCCAGCAAGGCAGTCTCTTAGGAAAGTCACTCTCAAACTCAAAAGTCGAGGCGGCGTCGAGGCCCAGGCGCACAAGCAGCGTGCCGCATCTAGGTTTTTAAATGGCAGTTTGTGGCAGCTCATAGGCGAGCAATCGAGGCAGAATGCACTGGAACGAAGCATAGCCGCCGGTGCCTCGACTATTCACAAAGACTACGCCTCGACCGTGCCTCGACGCCGCGGCCTCGACTTCGCAGCGAGCGACTTCCCTTATAACCCAAAAACCATTTGCGCGGGGAGGCGGGGGCGAGGCGGCGGGTGCCAGCGGGGGCGGGCGGGGAGAAGGGAAGGGGTACGTACCGTTACACTGGTATACTAGTTGCAACATCTCGCTGCACGCGGGGCCAATAAGGGAAATTGAAAGACGTACCTTTTTGCGATGTGAATAAGACATAAAAATGTTTGGTAATTTAGAAAGGATGGATGAAAGAAGAGTTACAAAAGAGGTCTGGCGAGCGAGAATGAGTGGAGATGTTGGTAGAGGACGTCCTTGTCGCACATACATTCAGATTCGCGATGTACTGAATAAGGTCCAAATCAAAAGCACCCGAAACCGACGTAGGTGCATGAAGAGGTTGATGAATGTAGACGAAGCGAAAGTTGCATGTTTAGACCGGTGCACCTGGCGTTCCATAGTCACTGCCTACAGCATTGAGAAAAAAGCGTGAAGGCTTGATGATGATGATGATGATGATGATGATGATGATGATGATGATGATGATGATGATGATGATGATGATGATAATAATAATGATGATGATGATGATGGTGATGGTGATGGTGATGATGATGATGGCGATGATGATGATGATGATGATCATGATGATCATGATGATGATGATGATGATGATGATAGATAATGACGACGACGACGACGATGATCATGATAATGATGATCATTATGATGATGATGATCATGATGATGATGATGATGGTGATGATGATGATGATGATGATGATGATGATGATGATGATGATGATGATGATGATGACGATGACATAAAAAGGTACGTCTTTCAATTCCCCTTACAGCACACAGTGCTGTTCTCGCGTAGCTCATGTCGACCACGGGCTATGGTTACACGTCCTAGCCGAATAAATTAATCTATCTATCTATCTATCTATCTATCTATCTAGCGACATTAGTCCGACACGTCCCAGCGGAAGACCAGAGCTCCTATGCCAACATTATACCGACCTGTGGGCCTAGTATATAAATGGCGTGACAAATGTGTATAAAGCATCCGTCACTGTCGTACTATTTACGTGTCAAAAGGTGACGGATACCTTATCTAAACTTTGTCACGCGATAAACGCAGCCATGTTAGGGCCCCTGGGATAGTTTACATGACATTACCTTATATCTTTTTGTTTTACATTTTCGTATTATGTTTTTCTATATCACGGCAGCTCTGAAAGTCGGAGCCGCAATTAATTTTATCTAAATTAATATTTTAAAGAACGAGTACGAATTTTGTATGTTATTATTTTGGATAGACATAGGCTATTTTTCATTTGTTTAAACCAGAGGTATGGACCGCTAGTCTATTTATAAAGTTACTATTATTTCCTTCTTACTATAAAGCACTTTTTAAGACTGCGCCGAGCAAACGTCGACCGTCCAGTGGCGCCCTCATCACTATTATTGTGTTTTCTAATTAACTAAAGAATTTCCTTGCAATCGGACGATGCCTTTTTGTAGCGCAAGTAAAAACACAATTTATGGGATACGTAACAAACTTCGATAACAATTACCCTATGAGTAGTCAGCTTAACGGGAAAAGGTGGCCACTTTTTTCCGTTAAGTTGATAACTCAAATGCCAATTGTTATTAAACTAGGTGATATGTCCTATAAGCTGTGTTTTCATTTGTAGTACAAAAATGCACCGTCCGATTTCAAGAAGATACTTTATTTTATTAGAAATAGTACATTACTGCAAAGACCAGTAAGTGAGCCGTCCTGGACGAGTATGAGGTAAAAGCCTGAGCCGCCAGGCTTTTATACATACGAGTCCAGGATGGCTCTTAATATGTATAGTGCTTTACTCAAATAGAACAAGTAGAATGATTTAAAAAAAAATATGTTAAAATATTGTTGACCACATGTGCACAACCCTCAGGGCGCTAGTCCGACTCTTAGCCGGTCGCTTACCCGGTTTTTTTATTTTTTTTAACGTTTCACAACTCGTCATACCGGCCGAGATGTACTAGGCGCACATAAAACTGAGATGGTGCGGAGCAAGCGATGCTGAAATGAAGAGAAATCGCGCGATGTCTGGTATGAACGAGATAACGCTTTTGGTTTATGATGCCCTGGTACTTTTGGAGCTGAATGATCAGCTTTTCATGTAGTATAAGTAGCCTTTTTGAAGGCTGTCACAGTCTTTACAGATAGTTCCAAATTCAAATAATATGATGTTATGGAATTTCCATACTTACTTACTGGACACTTTTTGATTCCAAATTCGAAATTCCTCAACTTTACTGGACACTTTTTCAGTTGTCCAGGAACGTCAACCTACTGGCTCCTTTTTACTGGTGTTATGGCAAGATTACATAGCATTTTTGAGTAAACACAATAATAGTGATGAGGGCGCCACTGTACATCCGGCGTACGCTCGGCGTAGTCTTAAGAGCTAATGCCCTGTGAGGTTGTAATCTATGGTTTTACCTGGTGTCGTCCTTGAAACTGGGCTCGACGCGCGGCGCGGGCGAGTGCAGGAACCCGTCGAGAGAGTTGACGGGGGAGCACATCAGGAGTCCGCCGTCTGGGGATATTGCTATGTTATTGTGGTTTCAATGGGTACATAATTCCGTATTGATAAACATCCCGATTTTTTATAATTCCGAATGCATTTTAAAGGAAGACTTTGTTTTTTGATATCGCTTATAACTCCTTGACCTACTACGTATAGCAATTAAATTATGCATTTTATCTTAAATAGCTTCAGCATAACATAGCTTTCAGAAAAAAGAGAATTCGGACAGTAATTTAATATGCGGACAAATCAAAATTCGAAATGTGTTCCCGTATAAAAAAAAACGGAACAAGTCGAGTCTTGGTTATTTATTTTTAAAGTTACAAACACATACAAACCCAGCTATCTATTAAAGATACAGATCCTTTAAAGTAGGAAATACAAACAGACAGCGTTGGCTTGGTAATGGTGTGGCGACCTAGCGACATCTAGCGACAACTTGCAACAACCAACTCGCCAGCGCCACCAGCGTCAGACAGCGCAACTAAATCTGACAGTGCTCTACATCGCGCTAACGAATTTTCTCCAGTCAGTTGAAATATATACAACTTCCAACTTCATCCTAAGGGACTTCGGTACCCAGGCATAACACCTGGGGCACGTTTGATAAAGCTACAAATTACAATTTACAGGTTACAAGTTTCCATTTGACACAACCTCGACCAATGACGACCAGCCATTTGAGCAGTGTTGCCAGTTTAGACCTGTAAAATTGTAACTTGTAGCTTTATAAAACGTGCCCCTGCCTGGAGGGATCTCTGCCGTTTGGCCAAATTATTTCAGGATTTATTTCAGAATCATCGCATAGAACCCTACAGGTTAGGTTAGGTTAGTTTTATAAAAATCCTTAAATATTTACAGTTTTGGAAAAAATAGCGTTTGACCAAATGATACATTTGACGAAAAATAATTTTGTCAAACGGCAAAACCCGCACCTGGAGAGATACCTTTCTATTGTCCTCTCTTCCTACAATGGTAACATAGGCAAGTGTCGGAAAAATGCCTTTAATTAAACTTACTCTTGTTGTCCATGGCTGGAGGGGAATGGTATCCACTCATGGGCACCATGCCGTTCTGCAGCGTCGGCTGGCACTGCATGCTCTCCGGGCTGTTAGCTGTAACACAACATGCTATGTTATTGTAACATTTGAAGACTACGGAAAGATCAGATACACATCAGTTAGGTATTTCTTAGGATGTGTAACCATAACCACATTGGCGGATGAATTTCCAAAAATCCATTCTTAGTGTATTTTCTTGTATATAACTTCGGACTTACGAGTACATTCGCAGGCTACCAAAAAACATTTAAGAAGATAATGAAGAGGAAAAAAGAAGACAAGGTACAGAGTGTTCTACAATCTGATTAGTTGTTTTCTTTACAGGCCAGTTCATCAAGAGAGACCGCTTGATTCCACGTACCACTCCATTTCTTCGATAAACGTAGGGTGACGGCATGATGGACACTTTTAGCTGACAAGCACCAGTAATGGACACTTCACTTTTAATTTAAATTTCATACGTTCCTAAATTGATTGATGCAAAATAAATGAATAACCCTTATCTTCTGTAAAATAAGAATCAAGTGTTCATTATTGGTGCCTTGTCCATTACTGGTTCCATCAACTAATTGGTAAAATAAGATGGTGACTGACCGTGCGGCGGCATGAGCGCGGCGTGCGGCGGCGACGGCTGGCACTCCTCCATGTCGCGACCACCATCCACCACCATCTCCATCTGCGGAACGACATCGTTCGAGAGTTCGACTCTTTTTACACAACTAACACATAGTGTCAGGTAGAGAGAAAGGAGAGAGGATGAGACAGGGCTAATGTAACCTTCTACCTCAATTTAGGGCGCTTCTTTGAAAAAGTTAGAAGTTACGTAAGGGCCGCCATAGACGGACTGCTTAGAGCAGTCAGGTCCGACAGATCCGTGGTCGCTATTGGTCAATCTGCAGTTTCAATACGAACCGAGAGCATTAAACTTGCAGATTGACCAATAATCTCTCGATTTAGTTAGGAATAAAGAGTGAAAGAATATGGGACATCGGAAATTTCGAATCTAGTGCGTCGTAGTAACCCTTCAGATGCTAGTGTTTGACATATTCATTAAGAGGTGACAATTCATTACACAAGGTCCTACCACCACAAACAGCCGCATATTAAATCCAACAGTGACACTATGCAAAACAGGAACTACTACACATGTTAATTCTTTTGAACTGCAATAATGTCATTGCCCGTGTGGTGCCGGGTTTAGAATGTTGCCACTCCATGTCTTCCCGTGGATGTCGTAAGAGACGACTAAGGGACTAAAGGCTGTGTAGTGCTGTTAGGCGATGGGTTTGCAACTTGTCACTAATACACTGGATAACATCTTAGCCTGGTTGTGCAAAATGTGGTCACAGAATTATCAACAAGTTTTTGGAGTTGTTGGTGAGTCTGTGGCTCTGCCTACCCCACTCTGGGAATGAAGGCGTGAGTTTATGTATGTATGTATGTAATGTCATTATTCAGATAGTTTTCTTCTTAATTTTACGTCACTGTTGGATTTAGAGACTGCCGTCGGATCTAGTGCCCGACCTGTCTGTCGGCGGGGCGGCGCGCCCAGGCGCGGCGCGGGGGGGACAGCACGGCGCCGGTGGGGGACGGGGCCTCCTGCTTGAAGCCGGCCAGCGCTGGGAGAGATAGGAGAGCTTCACTGTGGAGAGAGAACAGTTGTAAATAACGGTCCACGAATTACTTTTTAACCGACTTAAATACCGATTTCAAAAATTGTTTTTTTTATTGATAAGCTGGTTCCATTGTCACAAAATCGGTATCTGATGAGGGTATTGACCTTGGTATGATTGACTTTTAATTTTTTAATTTTTTATTGTACTTTATATTTGTGTTGACTTTTACTATTTTTATTATTATAATATAATTTAATTCTATTTCTGACGACCTCAATGTAACTGCATATAATTTGACATGTAATGTAATTTATACTGTGTTATATTGAGTAATAAAATCTGAATCTGAATCTGAATCTGGGCATCCGTGAGGAATTTAGGGAACTCCTCCAATATTACAGTCATACATAAAGCGATTTTGGTAATGTTTTTTACAAGTCCTGCATTTGCATTCAGAATGTATCATTCGGTGAAGTGAATGATGATGAAGACCACAGATGGCTACCGGAATTCCTCAACGGTACCAATTACAAAGGTGGCGATAAGATACTCGATTAGATACATGAGCGACTATGACGAAGCACATTTAAAAGGTTTAAACATGGGAAAAAGGCGTATGTATGCATGCAAATATGTGACTGACTTTACCGCGATGTTGCTTGCGGCGAGCTTGAAATGTCTTATAGTAAATAGGGAGCCTGCTGGATTTGTGCCAAGCTACTCACTTCATGGAGAGTTCCCCAGGCAGGTCTAGGTCCAGGTCGTTGACAGGCCAGCCCGGGGAGAGGTGGGAAGACGAGGAGCTGGTCCCACTGCCGCCCATGTCGCCGACCGCCGCTGGAAAAATACAGTTCTCATTGTAACTGGTTCAGGGTTACACTATCAAGTTTAGAATCTGAATCTATTTAGAGCTAGGGTGAATAGGTATCTTCTGGTTGAGCTCGCTTCATCGTCGACAAAATCTTCGTCCTCCAAGGGTAAGAGTTAGCCAAGAGCAAACCCATTATCAATAAAAATAAAAAGTTACTATTTATTTATTTCACGGCAAAGAAGGTATAGTCCATTCGCTTAGATAGTGTCGCTACACTCGCACGTACTTGTGGTTATTGTAACAAAATACGAATATAATTCGATGTAAACAGCCTAATTCACTTGCGGGTGTTATGCTGCATGTGAATTTGGCAGTTTACATCGAATTATATTTGTATTTTATTACAATAACCACAAGTAAGTGCGAGTGTAGCGACACTATATATACGAGCACACAGATCACCTGGGGCCTGTTTTATAAAGCTACAAATTACAATTTACACGTTACAAGTTTCCATTTGACACAACCTCGACCAATGACGACCAGCCATTTGAGCAGTGTTGCCAGTTTAGACCTGTAAAATTGTAACTTGTAGCTTTATAAAACGTGCCCCAGGTGGTAAGTGGGATCTGAGACCCATAGACATTTGCATTCTCAAGACTACAATCCCAAGACTGCAATCTTCAGTGCGCAAATGCGTTGCCAACCCAGATGACTAAGGTGGAATGCCTCTTTAGAATTCCATTCGAAGGGGGAGGGTGGCATTTCCATTAACCTAATATGGCTACAATTAGGTCTACTGCCAAACAATTTTCGATTTCTGGACGAGATGGGTACCTATTATTTAATCGAAACACTTTTCAACGAACGTATCATTACGCAGAATTTCCATTTCATCGAAAGCCATTTCTCGCCGCGTAAGTTATTTTTTTTTGATTTTGACTATTCTTACCAAACCTAACCTACTTAATTAATGTTTAAGATATCCTGAAAACATCTTGGTTTCAGCAGAAACTACCGTTCGACAAAATGAAATTCGATGAAATGATACAATCGATGAAGTGAAATTCGATAAAATGATGGGTTACCTTTATGCATTTACAATTACCTATTCTTGAACAGAAGGGCGCATAGTTCATGTATACTGACGCTTCCGATAGTGGTTTAGGGGTAAACTGCTACCGGCCTTGCAGCAACCATAATGGCTGCTGTATCCTTCCTAAAATACTGGTTTAAATCCTACATCACCAACATGTCCCTTACGAAGATACTAAGTTGTTTGAAAATTGCTTTCCTATTTGGGGATACGAGACAATATAGATTAATTGGTTTGGCTTTCGAATTAGTTTTGGTAATCTCAGCATTACAAGTGTGTATGTACGTATCTCTTTATGGTTTAGGCGGTGTCATAACTCAAACCTGCAGCGACATATTTGCTGCTATATCCCATAGAAAAGCCAAAACAGTCGTTCAATTTGTTTGTTTTAATGTAGAATCCAATTTAATTAAAAACCTGTCAACTGTCATTATAGAGCTATTAACATTACATTAGTAAATTCATTTTTAAAACGTCTGCTAAACGTGTTTATTTTATTGCATATCTAGTTATTTATAAATGATAAAGGAACCGATAGCAACAAAATATACATCAATGTTATCAATACATTGTCTTATCGAACTAGCAACACTTACTACTAAAAGTAATTGACATGCGAAACTTCACTCGCGTAGCTTAAAATGATTTACTGTCATTAGGTTCAAATGGAAAATCGTCCACTTGAAATTATACGTCAGTTCAGAACAATGTCCATTTGAAATACAACAAAAAGGAAAATTGACCATCTTGAAAAACGTCTAAAATGGAATCATGTTATGTCACATTGTAAGATTGTCCAATATGATATTGGTCGAAAAATATATGTCTATTTGTATTTACGTACACTCAGAAATATGACCAATTGTAAATACGTCCTACCTGAAATTTGTACAATTTATATTATATTATATGGTCTTAATTCATATTACACTACATTCACTTGTGCGTATTTCATGTTGGTCATAATTTATAATGGACAAAATTCCATTGGGACTTAATTAATTTACAACGTAAATAAATTTGGTTGTAAACAATTTTCAGCACAATTACATTTTGACTAAATTCACTTTGGATACTATTACTTTTGACCCATTTTCAGAATGGTTATTTCACGTGGACGATTTTCCATTTGTACCTAATGACAGTGAATCCCTAAAATATGCGTGACATTAATTGAAGCAAACTGCGATAGATGGCGTTAGTATACCCTTCAACACGCCGAGCACAAGTTATCCGCGACTATCTGTCCCCTATATATCCCTTTCTAACTAGTCTGTAACGATAGAAACGCACTGAGCGATAAGCGAAAAACGAGATGTGTTATTGGTTCAAAACTGGCAAAATGGCAAGGATTAGGGCATCCTCCCGGGAAATCCCGGTTCTGTAATTCCCAGGAAATCCCGGGAATTTCATAGTGCCTAAAGAACCGGTACTGAAGGTTACATCCCGGTTATCCCGGTTCTTTCCATGAGTATCACAAATATCACAATTCACAGCTGAGCGACGACGCCGGCACAAGCGGGAACATCGCACTCCACTATCCGCTTTTTGGAAGGGGTGGAGGCTGCATTTAAGCGCTAAAAGAGGGGTAATTACACAAAAGATCCCATAGGGTCGAAGTGTATCCGTAAGGACGCCACAAATAAGATAAAATAAGATAAGATAATATACGTTTTTTTGAAGAAATCATGCATGATTTTATTGCCTATTTACAAAAAAAATATATTCATAATTTTTTGTAATTGTTTTATTTCTTAAATATCCATGTGTGGCGCTGAATTGAGGTAAAAATAAAGAACCGGGAGAACCGGGAATCCCGGTACTGTCCCTGCATAGAACCGGGAAATGGAATTCTTGGTACCGGGTCCGGTACTGCATGCCCTAGCAAGGATTAACGTAAGTTGACTACAGTAGAACAGCATTTATATGGCGTGTCGTGAATCTTCATTCGCGCAGACACGAACAACGATTCCGATTTCCGAAAGCACGATTAAAACCCACGATCAGACTTGTACGTAATAGTTATATGGTGCAAATTAAATTGCATCTACTTTTTCTATCTCACTAACGGCTGACTGAATGACACGCGGGCGCGCGTCAATATGGCGTCACTAATAACCAATAATAGCACAGAATACAGACGCGCAACGCGTGGATCATGCCGATTGGTTCCTGCGCTTCGAAATATGTCATCTGCGCAGGTACATCGGTAAGCCATATCAGTTGTGTTTTACTGTACAGTCAACAGCATAAATAAGTGATCATTTATGAACCTTGTCACTTTAACGTCGTGTTTGAAATGCTATACAAAACTGTGAAACGATTGAAAGCGGCAAGGTACGGAAATGATCACTTATTTATGCTGTTGACTGTACGAGTATCTATAGCTTCAGCCGCTTAGCAACTCTATACATTATGATACAAATTAGTACTTTGTAATGGACGGCATGCTTTGGACAGATCATGACACTGCATTCTGTGTTGCAGCAGTAGGCAAAGAATATTCTACTGCGGTTTTGAAATCCTTGATGGGTTTATTAGATGTCTTTTTGTACGAGAGTGAGATCCTTTTGGCATAAACTAAATGTTGGACGGCCAGTAATCGACCACTTAATATAAAATGACAAATGAATTTATAGTGAACAAAAACAAGCTATGTAGAGGAATGATTTGATACACTTTATTTGTCATACCATTTTGGACCACCCTGCTACTCATAGTATAACAGATTAAGTATGATCTTTCGTTTCTTTTATGCCTTGACCCATGTCTGAAAGATAGCTTAGAAGTAAGAGTGACATCACCAGTTACACATTCCCTACAATATAAGCACATCTGCACTCCTTTCGAACCCAGTTTATCAAGCAAACTTATCTCCAGTCCTTAGTCCTAAGGTCTTTAATTGGCAATAATTTAGCAATAATATTGTAACCAGTAAGAACCAGTCTATTCGCAGAACAAGATGTCTGCTTGCTATCAGTTGACCTATGAACGATCCCGGAGAACAGAACTAGTTACAACTAAGATATACGATGATTGAAGTTTGTTTGTTCAATTGACTATAAATAAACGAGAATACACTTTATGTTGAAGAAATAGGGAGTAAGTTTGAGTATTTGAGAGATTTTTTTTTATCAATTTTGCATTGCTTTAGTTGATAATATCGAAGCGCGTTAATTAGTGTGTTTTCTTGGTTGCTGGATTTATTTGGTTTTGATATGAAAATGAGATGTTTATTTTGAAGTATAAAACATATATCCATGAATTTTTATAACAAATCTTTGGAAATAACTAAAAAAGTATCAAAAAGAAAATGGAAACATTGTAGTAGATATACATAACATGCTATACTACAATTAATTGCATTTGTTGTTGATTTCATTAAAAAACAAGAAACGACTGTGTTTTTTTTTATCTGGGAAACACGTCATAGCGTATCTGAAATGTCAATAAAAAATAAAAGGTCGTTCTGCTATTGCGTAAAGTTTAGTTTGATAATTTGACAGTTGAACATCGTCCTACAAATGTATTGAGTTGAACGTGACACCCTTTATCAAGAAGACAGACTGCTCTAAGCAGTGACGCTTGTAAGAATGGTTTGGGTGCCATTATCACGCAAAGCTTGGTTTGATTCAATTCTTAAACAACCATCTATCAACAGATCCCGGTTTCTAAAATGCTCTTTGAGTGTACTTAAAGATTACTAGTTATGCATATCAGTTTTCGGTAAGTGAAAGGAAGGGAAATAATCAACCGATATAGTTCCCTTTTACTCGAAGTAATCTGAACAGGTACGACAGTCGTATTCATTTTAAGCTTTTAAAGCTAACTATTCTTGTGTACTATACTATTATAGCATTTACCATAGGCGTTGTAGGTCACAGACGCAAAAGCATGCGCCCCGAATTCAGCCAATCGCCTGCCTTCCCGCGCTTCTCGTGCCGCGAACTGCAGCACAGCAGCCGCGGAGACCCGATCGGCCGCCGCAGCCGTGTCTTCCACCATGCTGAATAAGTTCTCCGTCGCGAGGTTTGCTAGTTCAGCCGTCAAACGCTAGATGTCGCAGTCAGTTTAGGAATTTAACAAGAGATGGCGCTAACGACAATAACGCGTTTGTCTTTTCTTTGAGTGGTTTCTTCTCGTACCTACTTTTTTAATTAAGTCACTGTCACAATAGGAAAAGTTCCATTAACGTCAGTAAGAAACAATGTTTTAATTTGTTCGCACTTGTTTTCGACACTTTTTGTACACTGCACTTCCTCATTTTCTTATTCGCGGCCCCTTAATTACTATTGTAAATAATATGAATGGTAATAAAATCTATATAAATAAAAGTTTTTCAAATGTTTATATTTTAAAACCGTGTGTATTATCTGATTACGAATATAGTTAAATATTGATAAAGCAGGCAAATAACTATGAAATAGATAAAATCCCCCGATGGAGACTCCTTTCAGACCTACGGGCCTAGTGTCTGCGTCTATATCGCGTGTCACACGTGGATAAAGCATCCGTCACTCTCGTACTTATTTACGTGTCAGAAGGTGACGGAGGATGTCACGCGATAAACGCAGTCATATTAGGCCCCCTGCCTGATATCTCAACTGATTTTTATGGAACCTAGCTAGAAACTTTTCTTTAAAAAGAAACCAGGTCATATCATTTCATCCGTTTGATGCAAACAGATAGACACATGTACCTACACAAACACACTCCTTTTTGTCGGCGGCTAACAACTGAGCAACTCGGTAGCTATGTTTATTGTACAAAACCATTAATCGCAATAAAATCCAGTTCGATAATTACATTAGTCATAAAGTTAAGTAGTTTCTCCATTAAATAAACGAACATAAACACCCGTACATAAACCAGAATGTATCACTACATAGTATAAAACAAAGTCGCTTCCCGCCTCCCGCTGTCTGTCTGTCCCTATGTATCCTTAGATCTTTAAAACTACGCAACGTATTTTGATGCGGTTTTCACCATCAATTAGATAATTTTTCACGGAAGGTTTTATTTCTTGGACGACGAAGGAAATGGAAAACTTATGAATTTTCGGACAAAACTGTTGGGAAACCAACAACTCAGTCTTGTAAAACCCAAAATCATTCATTGTCTTTAAATTTGCGCAGTTAATAACATGGTTTTAGCTATTGCATAACATCACGCGCGACCGATACGCGAAAGATAAAAACGATGCCTGAATTCACGAACCAACACCGATTACGATATGATACGCAACCGGTTGTCGCGACGTGTCAAAGATTAGCAATCACAGATGTCAATAGATTGAACGTTAGAGCCGGATTATAGCAGTTTATGTCGCAAAATATGAACACTAGGCATATAATTAGCAGGTTCCCGCGTAGAAGTCATTTATCAATATTTTCTATGGAACTATCATTTGTGATGAAGATAAATTGAACCATATCGATACCTTAAATTTCAATTCGCGTATAGCACAAAATGACGTTTTTGAGTTTTTGATGCCACTTTGTTCAGTTTTTTTTTCTCTATCGATCTGTATTATTAGAATTCTAATATCTTCACAAAAATGTTCTTTACGCGCACACTTTTTTTTGGGTCCATTCTACTTTTGCCAAAAAACCAGGGCTTTAAAGAACATAATTCTCTTCTGACAAATTTTCAATGGATGTAAAGAACAACTTACAAAACCAACATTCAAAGTAAGTTGGTTATTAATTACAAATGGCTTTACACCCAAATTTAAAAAGACAAAAATATATTTTGCGCTTTACGCGGTAATCATGTTTAATACTTCTTAATTTACGTGCTTTACGCTGACAAAGTTGACTTGTGGATCGTTGTTATTGTTTGAGACGGAGCATGCGGACGATGGCTATCACTTGCTTACGCACCGGTCATATCAGTGAATAAGTGAGAAACAATTATTTGTAGGTATTATGCGCGAGCCGCGTGCTTCTTGTTTACATTAAGTTGCCGGTGCCGGCTTTAAACCGGAGCGAGCATTGTTAGTGAATAGTTGTGGTCGAAAAATATTGATTTGTAATGTGAGTGAGTGTGTTCATACCTACCTAATGTCTTGCAAAACTTAGTGAAGTGTTCAAGGTATAATGAATAGAAGTGATTTAGAAAAAATGAGTGCCAATAAAATCGTAGACTCGCTGGTGGCTCGAAAAATATAACTTGAGGCAATTCTAAACCACCGCAGATCAACGCGGTAAGTAACTATCAAATAAGAACTAGAGTCTGTCTAATGAAAGATGAACCTGAGAAAAAGCGGCAAATTCAAAAAATCTTCATATGGTATTACCGATCAATGTAGGAATAAACGATTTTGATACTTTTCTTATTTTGTTTATTTTGGTGGACACAAAGGAAGAGGAAACGCGTACTTTTTCACAATACTAAGGCGCGTATTAATAAACTATAGGTACTCAAGTCTACTCCAAACGTGTACCGAACTATTTGGCGACTTTGGGTATCACGAAGTATTTGATGCTTTGAAACTATCTATGAAAAAAAATGCAGTCCTCCATAATAATGCTTGCATCAGCATGCTTTCTCATTTGTGAGCTCTTTTAGTAAATAAAATCACCAATAACAAGTCATTAAGTAAAAATATTTTATTAATTATTAGGGTAAAACCGATGCTTTCTCTCAACTCTGCTAATAGGCATCTGAGTGCCTACACTCACACTGCACTTGCTTCTTTACAATATAAAATTCGTTCACTTTATTTCGGATGGCATGGATGTCAAAATTATCTAAATTGGATGCTGTGGCCTTGTGAGGTCGCTTCTTTCCTGGAGTACTGAAGACACCATGGTTTACTTTGCCTTCATTCTCTTCAATGTCGAAAACCTGATATCTGTAAGAAGAAAGAAGGAATGAATTAAACAGAACACCATTTACAAATATATTGTGACACGCAGTACAGCCCCATTGTACAGTCCGACAGCTCTAAGAACATTTGGGTTTAGGTGAAATCAAATTGCATCGGTGAGGTTCAAATCACAACCGTTTAAGAACAAGGAAGACAAGACCCGAAAATCTTTTCCAAGAGCTCATGAAGTGTACGTAGGTAAATATTAATATGTTTATGATATCTTTTAACTAAATGTATATAAACACCTCCTTAGTGCTTTACTGAAACTATGAGTGTCAGTTATATTGATCATCTGTCTATTTAATTAATTTAATAAAATTGCGATTGTTAAGAGATTCAACATGGTATAGGTACAGACTATACACCTATGTGTAGGGAAAGACAATGATTTAATTAATTTTAGTATTTACCGGTCATTGATGATAATTCTTCTAAATACTTCGTCTGACTCTGGCATAGTAAATCGTTTTGCTCCAACTCTTTCAACTGCTGAAGATTTTTCAAAACCGTTTGCTGTTCACCATCAACGTCCAGCTTATCTGAAAGGAATACATCGTTTAATTTTTTAATGGAAAAGAAATACCAATTTCAAAAGATAGGTAGGACAGAAAAGGTATATATTCTATGAAACTTTGGATTGAAGATATAGAAATAATAAGTATCATAATTAACACGCCATACTAACCTTGTTATAACCTATGAATTCGGTCACCGTATGTAAACACTCTATTTTTTGTTTCAACAATACTTCCCTCTTCTCTTGTTTTTCTTTATATTTGTTTATAATGGTACAAATGATCTGTCGCACACCACTTTTGATAGTTTTACGCATGTTTGGTCCGTAAAGGGTGTAGCGGGATAAGCCTTCAAAAATTGCCCCCAAAGCTTTGAGTTCAAAACTACTATCAGTTGATGCCCCGTCAAATGAAAATAATTCATACCAATTTTTAACCCTCTACTGCCACCTGGAACCCCACGACATTCATTTAACCCTAAAACGTTTTTATTTATTTTCTCAAAAAGTATAAAAAGGAGAATTGTCAAATTTTGCACAAATGTTGATGTGATCAATATAAACAATCAAAAAAAAAATGAGCCCTCTACTTACTTATTTTCCTAGAAAAAAACCTAAATTAAAAATTAAAACATCCTGTATAACAATTCAGGCTCGTTGTACTAACACCATTTTTTTACTAAATATTAACCAACTACCTATCTACATAATATGTAAGTTTCGTGTAATTAACAAAGGTGGAACAGTGTGAAAATATAGGTATTGTTCAGTACGTACCATGTATGTAACACGCTTACGGTGACGACATTAGTAAAAGATATCGGCCCGCCAACCGGGAAGCCATCCGTAATCGAACTTTTTTTAATTTGCTAATGTCGAATGTTTAAGGAAGATGAATGAAACTCATTAATACATATTTGAACGGGAACACCTTAAAATCTCGAATTATTTAATTCCGAATTTGAAAAAACCGAATTTCATAATTCCGAATTTTTACAATACCGAAAAAATATAAGGCCGAATATCAAAATCTAGAATTTTACCGAATATTAAAATCACGAAAACGTTTTTCCGAATATTATATTTACGAATGTTGACGATTCCGAATTTTCTTTGTACGAAATTTATAATTCCGAAAATTCACAAACCAGATCGATAATGAAAAATTTGAAACTAACCACTTGAATTGAATTGAAGTCTACTTGAAACAAAAGTTACGTGAGATGACGAGCACATAACTAAACTAGGTCATCTTACCTTGATAGGTTAGGTTAGGTTAGAGTTGCATCAAGGCGCGAAGCGCCTGAGCTACGTGGAACAGGATCTCCGTCGACTTTGTCGGACATTTCGTACAGTTTTTGAGCATTAAGCATGCTAAACATCATACAATATTTTATCAGGCGCTTATTTGAAATAAAAAATCTTAGAGAATTCGGGGTGCTAAAATTTCGGAATAATGAATATTCGGGATTCGGAATAGCAATAATCGGAATTGTGATTTTCGGAAAAATATTTTTCGGGATTTTAATAATTCGGAAATGTAAACATTCGGAATTTTAACAAATCGGGATTCTGATACTTCGTGAAAATAAAATTCGGAATAGTGATGATTCGGTAATTTCAAAATCGGAATTCTGAAATTCGTGTTTATCAAATTCGGAAAAAAATATTTCGAGATTATGTAGTGTACCCATATTTGAACAAGTGTTTCTGTTTATTTATTTTTAGTAATATAAATTCGAGTTTATGACAACAAACTAATTATAAGTAGCTAACTACTAACTAACCTAAAATACATCCTATATTTAGTCTTCAAATAAACTTACGTAAAATGCTGAGTACCCTAAGTAGTACCTTTTTGCTAAACGGTAAAGTAAAATAAACAGAAACATTTGTTCAAATATGTATTAATGAGTTTCATTAACCGTAGCAAATTAAAAAAGATCGATTACGGATGGCTTCCCGGTTGGCGGGCTGATATCTTTTACTAATGTCGTCACCGTAAGCGTGTTACATACATGGTACGTACTGAACAATACCTATATTTTCACACTGTTCCACCTTTGTTAATTACATGAAACTTACATATTATGTAGATAGGTAGTTGGTTAATATTTAGTAAAAAAATGGTGTTAGTACAACGAGCCTGAATTGTTATACAGGATGTTTTAATTTTTAATTTAGGTTTTTTTCTAGGAAAATAAGTAAGTAGAGGGCTCATTTTTTTTTTGATTGTTTTTATTGATCACATCAACATTTGTGCAAAATTTGACAATTCTCCTTTTTATACTTTTTGAGAAAATAAATAAAAACGTTTTAGGGTTAAATGAATGTCGTGGGGTTCCAGGTGGCAGTAGAGGGTTAAAAATTGGTATGAATTATTTTCATTTGACGGGGCATCAACTGATAGTAGTTTTGAACTCAAAGCTTTGGGGGCAATTTTTGAAGGCTTATCCCGCTACACCCTTTCCAGAATAAAACTTTAATTTGACAGACTCGAACCAACAACGACTTGTTTGTCAATGTCAAAACGTCATTTTAATAGTGTTGCCAGACCTGCCAGTCAAATAAAAGCCCGGGTCATCATTCATTAGACAGACTCTATATATCAGACAATCAATAATTCTTTGATTAATGTTTTCCACTAGATTCAGTTGGTAAATTATGCCTACTAAGTACTAATATACTTAAAATGAAAGATTAATTATGTCGTACGTGACCCTTAATTAGTAGGTATTAACTTTATATTGTGCTATACACCTAAGCCAACGTTATGCAATGCGTTATACACCCTAATTTAGTATGATTTTACAAAGTCACACCACCAACAAATGACTCAGAAACTAATCATCAGTTACCAGCTGACAGTGATATAAACAGGTATTACGCTATCATACATTTGTTATAGTTTAGGATTATTGTTAAACAAATGGCAAATTATATTGTATAAATAAGTTTGTACAAATTATTTCAAGTTTAGTGCTATACCCCCTTATTATTATGAACTTCGTATCAAAATCGTGCTTTACACTTTTAAGCCAACGTTATGCAATGCGTTATACACCCTTATAAGATAGTGATTTTATAGAACTACGCGTCCGCCTCCAAATAACGCGGAAATAAATCATTTACCAGCTGACAGTGAAATAAACAGGTACAGCGTTTTAACATTTTTTTATTTTTTATTTTTAATCAAACGTCAAACTAAATATAATGGATTAACTGTTAAAGCTCTCGATTAAAAGACGGACTGGTTCGATCCGACCTTACATGGTGTTTAATCATGTCTCACGTTAGTTTAGGATTATTGTTAAACAAATGGCTTATTATTATCATTATTTATTGTAAAATAAATGTAACTGTTTCTGTTTATCTGTTTGTTGTTGCATAGTCTTAGTGCCATTCTGTACAGCTAAAATAAATAAAAGTTTTAAGTACAATAAGACCTTTTATTGTATTTTTTTGTTGTTTTAAGAATCGAATACATTTCGTAACTACTTTTTTAAATTATCAATTTATTGGTAGTGGAAATACATATAAATCAAAGAGACTATTTACCACTATCAGTAATTTTTCATACAATATTCTCATTTTCATATGTAATTTACGACAAAAATAGACATCATATGATGAAAAACAGAGCTTTACGTCCAATTTTCTAGTTTTGTACCAAAATATGCAAGGACGTATAAAGCGTTTTTGCTGTGGTCAAGGGCGTATACGACATGCTATCTCGGAAACGAGGAGGTTTTACCAAATTAAGACTATTAAAATAAAAAAATCTCGTGGTTTTAAGAAAATTCGCTTCAGAAAGGTAAAAGATATTTGCTAAAACAAAAAAGTTATGAATTTTTTAAATTTGTAAAAATAGTTTTTTGGCTCTCCTGAAAAGTACCCATTTGTGCTTTACGTGAATTGAAATTTAAGGTATCGATATATCCATCCCCGAGGTTCAAGCTATCTCCGTAGCAAATTTCATTACTCGAGTGAATATTCGGGCGTTTCAACCGCCGTCATTGTTATCTTCAATATATTGACGAAAACAATGATAACTAGGTAGAATTTGATGTTAAAATCAGCGAGTTAAAATAAGAAAGTTATTAGATTTATCTTGAGTATTATGCGAAGACAATAATGACGGCGGTTAAAACGCCGAATAACCCACTCGGTTCAGCGATTCTGCTTTGAAAGTCAACCAACCAACCACTAAAACGAGTAAATAACAAAATAAAAACTGCTACGGTTTATTCAAGTATCATATTAAAAAACGCCCGACATGTTCGGACTGATCAGCAGTCTTTTATCAAAGTCCCATCACATACCATACGTGAGAGTGATGACGCACACTAGTTCAAACAGAGTTATTGTCTCATCTTATGTGAAAGAAGAAATCGACTGATCGATAAACGCACATCTGAAACCGCTGGACCAAGGGACTTTGGAGATTTTGAGGAAATTTGGAGGGAATATTCCTTGAAGTATCCGCAGGCCGTCCATAACCGACGATCTGATAAAGGTCGCGGGAAACCGCTGGATGACAGCAGCAGAGGACCGATCGTTGTGGAAAACCTTGGGGAAGGCCTTTGTCCAGCAGTGGACGTTGCTGATGATGATGATGATGATTCCTTGGATATCCTAGGGGCGCACTAAGAAGGGGTTTTCGGAAATTCATCCCCTAAGGGAATAGGGAATATTGATTGAAGTGTCGGCAGGCCGTCCATAACCGACGATATGATAAAGGTCGCGGGAAACCGCTGGATGACAGCAGCAGAGGACCGATCGTTGTGGAAAACCTTGGGGAAGGCCTTTGGCCAGCAGTGCTTATGCGGCTGATGATGATGATGATGATTCCTTGGATATCCTAGGGGCGCACTAAGAAGGGGTTTTCGGAAATTCATCCCCATCCCCATCCATCCCCCAGGGAATAAAATAGGGGGAATAGCGGGAAACTAATTCTACCCGTACAAAGTCGCAGGCATCCGCTAGTATATTATTTCGCATTTTTGGAGGAGGGTTGGCTCAAAACCGATCGTCATAGATATCATTGAGAAAGGCCTATGTCCAGCAGTGGACAGTCTTCGGCTGATATGATACTGATGATGATAGGGGAGAACGTTGCTTGTTTAACGACTAACCGATGGGACTTAAGGCCTGGTTCCCACTATGCCGGACCGGCAACTTTGCCGGATACCGGTAAGGCTAGTGGCTTATTAAGCTGTTCACACGGCATAATGTGAACAGCTCCATATGAATTGTACAGCCACTACCCTTACCGACATCCGGCAAAGTTGCCGGTCCGGCATAGTGGGAACCAGGCCTAAGACTTTTTAAGGAGAGACTACACCTGAGGCTAAAGCAGGGATAGACTCCCTACAAGTTCACCGACCAGAAGAGTTTTTATGTAGAGACTATCACCGGTATTCACAAACATCACTCACAGTGCTCACGAACGCACAGGGTGGTTCTAATCGTTTCATAAACAAAAGGTCGGTCAAAAAGGACCAATCACACAGCTGTATTGGACGCAGTGCGTTTACTCAGTGAAGGATCCCTTAAGTATTGTTTGTAAATTTATACGGGTGTATATCTGAGAATAAAGCGGGGCTAGACCTCCAGTAGCAAATGGAACCTCATTACTAACGGAAAAGAATTAAATTTGCTTTGACTATTGAATTTGTTATACCGCCTTTTGGCTTATGAGAGCAGAATAGTCTAGCGATCGCGGTCTTTATAATGCCCGATGTACATTGGTCCAGCATAAGCATAATAGTAGAAGTACATTGCGTCGTTACAATAGCTCTCGCCTGAAACGTGAAACCCAACTCGTCAATGTACTTCTACTTGACCAATGAAAATCAGCCATATGATTAGTGGTACAGCGAATACAATAATATTATGAAGCTAATTGTCGATTGATGAGACAGGTCGTGTAAGATTTGTTCGACTTTGCAGACTTATAGAAAAGGTTAGATCAATTTAGCTGATGAACAGAATGTTAATCATAGTGGATGTCTTTGGGGAAGGCTATGTCTTGGACGTATTTCGGTTGACACGATGATGATGATGATGACAGATATATTTGCAGCATTTATACTTAATAGTAAATGCAAAATTGTGTTTCTTTCTTCGTTGGTTTGTTTGTTAAGGATTAACACCTCAACCGATCGATATGAAATTTGGTACAGAATAGTTTATAGTCCGGAAACGGACATAGGATATTATTTTTCAAGTTTTTTATTTACTTGCGATGTCTTGTTTGCCAGTTTAGATCAATTGCACGTCAATTTTGAACCACTTTCCTTTAATGGAATCAGCTGTTGGATCACATTATGTAAATCCGATGACAATGCAATATTATGGTATCTAAGTGCTGATCTGATGAATTCGGAAGGTAGCGACAGGATCTCCGCTATACTTAATGTAGACCGACCGTTTTGGGACTCATTAGTCTGGGATTGATAAGCAGATAATGAATTTGCAAAAAAAGTACAAAGACCAAAGCTTGTCCCAAAAATTAAATTCTTGACAGAAGCTAATTATCTTGCAAAATTGAACAGTTCCCGGGGAAACATTGACAAGCTAGTCTTATTTGGTTTATATCTATTGACAACCATTCCACACCAACGTAATACACCGCACACGTTCTCTGCAGTGCCTGCTGTTTACCAATTCACTTAGAGCGACCGCGTCAGAGGGCGTGGCAGAAAATGTAATTCACACTTTTACTGACGTTTTTGTTTGTTTATAAAGCTGATGTTATGTAATAATTTCGACTAGCGACCCGCGAACGAAATTAAAATAGCCTTTGGTCTATATTACTCAGGAAGAATGTAACTTCTTATTAGTGAAGTGTTCAAAATAGTCTAACGTCAAACACACAATTTTACCTCTGTATAATATTAGCAAAAAAATATAGATATAGATAGATTAGTATAGATAAATGTCCCACTACTGGGCATAGGCCATTGCTCATATTAAGATTATAAGTTCTCGTGATTTCATAACGGACTGATTCTGTTTCTCTTAACAATGAAGATTGTGGTGTTAACAACTGATTACGAATGTATATTTTGAATATCTTCAAGAGAATCATTTCTAGAAAAGTCCAGATTTGTACCTAATTCATTAAGTTTTCATGACCTAATCAAGAAACAATACAAAGTTACTTTTTAGTCTTACTAAATGCAAATTGTATTCCTAACTCTCAATATATCAATAATGGCACTGACTCCCATATACAGTTCGTCCGAAAATCGTCTAACAAGATTCTAATTGTTGTGCATAGGCGTCTTGATTCCACACGAGCCATACAAGACAATAGACACATCAACGAAGACGTTAGTCGTATCATTGAAGAACTTAAATACTGTTGTTACTATCAGCTTTGGTTGATATAACGAATATCATAACATTGTACCATTTTATGTCAACTAAGAGAAAATCTATCTTGCTTGGGTCATATTTTTTTGAGTGCACTGTTTCTGTCAACAGACCGCCCCATTCCTCCGTTGCCTGCCCTCGGTTCCAATTGGACATATTTCCGTGTACACTGAATAACCTCAAAAACGTTACAAACCACCGCACCCAATCCCAGCACCGAACTCTCAGCTGACCCCGCGCGTGTCATGATAACGTCGACGTACTCAGTTTAGTGTTTACTCGCGATACCAAAGCCAACTCCTGACCTCAACTGGATATCGTTACGGTATTTGATATAAACAAGTGAAAAACTTGCGCAATATTCGTTGTATGACTACGGCAAAGCAGGACTTTGGTATAAGCAGTCTATCACCCGTATTCACAAACAATACTTAAGGGATCCTGAGTAAACGCACTGCGTTCAATACAGCTTTGTGATTAGTCCTTTTTGACCGACCTTTTGTTTATGAGACGATTTGAACCACCCTGTGCGTTCGTGAGCACTGTGAGACCTCATAGTGACGTTTGTGAATACGGGTGTTGGTATAGCTTAGCAAAGAATTTGGAGGAAATTAAAGAAGATTGCCGAAAGAGATATACAGAACGAAAGTGAGTGGAAGGGTCAAAAGGGGCCCTACCTAGGCGTACTTTTAGAATCAAATCGGAGAAATACTGGAAAAGGGCCGAATCTTAAGTATAGCCTGACCCGGAAAATAAAAAACCTCTAATGGGGTCGCTATTAATACTTTTTTATCTGTGTTTCGTGAATTGCAATAGAAATTACAGTTCATATAAATTTCGCAGTATGGCGAGGTATCTTTCTGGTCAGGCTATATCCGAAACCGACATGCATGCATGACTCGACGTATGAATGTGCCACAAGCGAAAGAGATTTGTCAGGATAGTAGCAAGTGGAAAGAAGTAGTCTCTGCCTACCCCTCTGGGAAACAGGCGTGATTTAATGTATGTCTGTATGTATGAAATTGGCAACATGGTCCAATTTTTAACCTAATTTTGGTGCTGGGGGTAGAATACTAATTCTACTGGGTAAATCAATATTGGTTGCCTCTTGAGAATATTGTTTTTGCTAAGCTATATTATGTTTTTGTCAATCTGTTCCTTCGTAGTTCCGAAACTATCCATCACATGAGAGACAAATGAAGAGTCAAGAGGCTTTGTCATAATGTTCCAAGTGTCATAGTATATCTATTGAGTTTGGTATCAAAATAAATTAGATTCTTGAAATCAATTTGTCAAAAAGGGAACAATACTATTTGACATATTTTTTTCGCAAGTCAATTTATACTTGTTTACGTGCAAAGATTTTTATTTCTGGGAAATTGAAATGTCATCCGTCCATCTATCTTCTTGTTTATTCATCGTGTCTGTCAGTTCGTTTATCATCAGTTTAGTTAGTCTACCCATCTGTCTATCCGCAAGTCGATCCATATCTCCGTCTGTCTGTTTCTCCGTCAGTTTGTCATCGTTATTTGTCGTCCAAACACACGCTCGGTCGAAAGTCATTTTATATTATTTTCAATCCTGTACAGTCGCGAACTTTAATTTGGTACCCACCTTAGGTCAAAAGTCAATCTGACATTCTACAACAATAAGGTTGAGTTTCCTAAAAGTTACAAATGACTTGACTTCTCTAATGACATTGACGACTTCAAGCATATTTTTCTTGAAATGGGTCACAAATTAACGTTCGTGATAGTACATGCATTCTATACCCATCTATCCTATTCGATTTGCCTTCTCTTTAACAAGACTTCTGTATATTGACCATCAAGGAGTCCTAGAGAAAATTTAAGTTTTCTGAAAATCAAGTGGGAAGGGGTATTTAAGTCTAGCATACTCTGTATATGATTCTTAACCCTTTTTTGATAAGACGACTTAGGGTGAGTTGTGAGCTAGTAGTAGAGCGGAGTGCGAGGAAAAAATTCACCAATGGGAGAGCTGCGTTGAGCGAGGCTAAGAAAATTAAGTTATCCTATTGGTGGATATTTCCCACGGCTCCGCTATCATGCACAGCTCTGATGGATACTCTGCTCTCTTAAGCCAAAAAAACAGTATCTCAAATTCAATAATCAAAGCAGATTTAATTGTAATTCGTCAGTAATAAGGTTGATATTGCTACAGGAATTTTATGTGAGATATTACCTATTGGCTTAGGAGGGCAGTACTCTTATGACTAGCCTAATAAGGCCCTACGTCAAATTTCGTTAGTTCGAAAAAGAATCTGTGTGGGTCAACTAAAATCAAAAGTAACTTTGACAAATGTACTAAATTTAGGACGTTGGAAATTACGAGGCTAGGACTACATTGGTCTGTCCCTATTTTATTTCCCGTCTGCCCGTCTGTCTACGTCCATCTCTCTCGGCCATCAAACATCATCCTTCTCTATCAAACACTAATAACATTGACATTAGGTCATTAGTTGGCCAGTAAAGACCGTCATTAACTTCGTATCAACATTATGGACGATCGTTAGAGTTCTATCGCATTCTTTGTTTATTATTAAATAAGGCCTGTTCTGATTACTATTGCTGTATTCCTATAGTACCAGTGAATAGTTTGGTAAATAAGCTCTAAGGGTGGTATTCCACCTATCCAATTCTTTGTCCAATGTGCATTTGATCAAAGAAATTGGATGACTTCATCAAATTTTCTAGAAACGCCTACATTTGATCAAACATTACGAATGACATTTAATTCAAAATGGCCACGCAAATAGTATAAAAACTTGGACCAAGATATTGGGTAATTGGAATGGGCCTCCATCAAAGAAATTTGATCAAATATTGGATATAGAAATTGGACAAAGAATTGGATAGGTGGAATACCACCCTAAGGCCCATATACAGTCAAAAACTTAAATTTGGTACCCACCTTAGGACCAAAGTGAATCTGACATTCTACAAGAATAAGGTTGAGTTTCCTAAAAGTTACAAATGACTTGACATTTCTAATGACATTGACGACTTCAAGCATATTTTGCTTGAAATGGGTCACAAATTAACGTTCGTGATCGTACATTTGTAATATCAAAATACCAGAAACATCCTATGCTTATCTAGAACAAACTAACGAGTCCAAACTATAGTCAAGAGCAATGAGAACGGGTCACAAGCACAGCTAAGCACAGCTCCTCAGACAGAGTAAAACTATATTGCCTTTGACCAGAGGGCTTATTGTCTAACGCACACGCAATCGCAACCAGAGAGCTTATTGTCTAACGCACTCGCAATCACGATCGTTTTCATTTTGAATACCTAAGGCTTGTCTGCATACAAAATGAAAACAATTGCTCCACTTTGGAGCCGGTTGCGATTGCGAGTGCGTTAGACAATAAGCCCTCAGCTTCAAAGTGGAGCAATTGTTTTCATTTTGAATGCAGACAAGCCTTCTATTTTCAAAATCAAAACGATCGTGATTGCGAGTGCGTTAGACAATAAGTGTGAGTGTAAGTGAGCGAGTGTTATCGTATTGTATTTAACTCGGCCGCCATTACTGTCAAGTACCACAGGACAGAAAAAACAGTACAAGTGTCAAGTGGGCGTGTAACGTGTGGCATAGTTATGCGGAGTTCCGCATAACCTACCATACATTTGCCGCGATCGCTTATTTCAATATTTCGATACTTCTAAAATAGGAAATAAATCCAGAAGCATGCCTTATTGTGCTATTTTGGAGTGTAAAAATGATAGCCGCACCAAAAACATTTTCCATGGCGGCGTGTTATTTTTATGATAGTTTGAGTATTGGCGACAACAGGTCTGATACTAAGCGAAGCTCATGCCACTTCCACTGTTTTTTCTATTCCGTGACGATAACAGGTCAAAAGCTATTGCTAACCGTATTAGGTTTTACCGTGGTTTTGACGTGTTTCCGCTTTGATAGCTCTTATGTATTTAATGGCCCCTCTACACGTTGGCGGATCATGGGCCAACGTTAGAGACGCATTTACACTTTAGAGTGAGTATCATATTCTTGCATCTCACTTTTACGTATTGCTCCGTCCCTTAACGCTGGCCTATGATCTGCCAACGTTAACAATACGACAACAAGGGCAATATGGTTTTACCCGGTAGAATAAAGCTCCAGAGCATTACAGAATCAAAGCCAATGTTAATTTTCAAATCATTCTGCGTAAGCTAACAAACATGCACTATGTACCCAAGAGTAAAATAATGATACAGACTGGACTAATGATAACTTAGTGAGTAGGGTAATCGACCTAGCGCGTAAACAAGAATATTATGACTAAAGATTTCCGAGAACAAATAACCACGGAATAGAAAAAACAGTGGAAGTGGCATGAGCGTCGCTTAGTATCAGACCTGTTGTCGCCAATACTCAAACTACCTATCATAAAAACAACACGCCACCATGGAAAATGTTTTTGGTGCGGCTATCGTTTTTACACTCCAAAATAGCACAATAAGGCATGCTTCTGGATTTATTTCCCATTTTAGAAATATCGAAATATTGGAATAAGCGATCGCGGCAAAAGTATGGTAGGTTAAGCGGAACTCCGCATAACTGTGCCACACGTTACACGCCCATATGACACTTCTACTGTTTTTTCTGTTCTGTGCAAATAACGATCCGAAGGCAAAACTTCCTACAACTACATTTTTACCTCCCGACGATGAAGCAAAAAGATGGAGAATCTGTCTGTCTATGGCAACGGATGCATTAACTTAGATGCAGTTTTCTTTAGCCCTTTGAACGCCAAAAACAAACCTTTTGAACACAAATTCCCAGACTGGAACATAACAATGTGGAAACTGATGGTGGTAGCAATTCGAATCCTAACGCTTTAGATCTTATCTACACTATAATATTATAAAGAGGAAAGATTTGATTGTTTGTTTGCATTGAATAGCCTCCGAAACTACTGGACCGATTTGAAAAATTCTTTCACCATTAGAATCCTACATTATCCCTGATAAACATAGGCTATGTTTTATTTTTCTGCGCGGACGGAGTCGCGGGCAACAGCTAGTATAGGATACAACAGTAGTCTTGTTTCGTTTACAATAAATATGAGAGATACACGCCATTTTATAACCCCCACCAATAAAAGAGGGGTGTTATAAGTTTGTGTATGTGTGTGTCTGTTTGTAGCATCGTGGCTCCCAAACGGATGGACCGATTTGGATGTAGTTTTTTTTAAATGAGAGCTGGTTTAATCGAGATGGTTTTTAGCTTGGTTTCATGAAAATCGGTTAGGCCGTTTTAGAGATAGGTATCAGCCCTGAAAGAGATCGCCATTATGTATGTATGTAAATACTTTATTTTACAAACAGAAAAATAACACAACAAAATAGACAGAAACACAAAAGGTATGAACAAAGGCGAAGTTATCACTTTAAGGGATCTCTTCCAGTTAACCTTTGAGCGAATCACCATTATATCGGTGGTTTTGAGCTAGTATATAGTTATATTTAGGTAAGTTTTTAATATACTTTCCACAAGGAACAGCGCAAAGACATTCTAAGTATTTCAGGTGATCTACTTTACAATCCGTAATTCGAACTTCGTCTATTGCTATCCCTTTTGCTCTCGACGCGTAATTAATTCGCAAGAAAGTGACGAAGCGAAGTTCGAATTGCGGATTTCAAAGTAGAGCCCCAGGCGCGGTATAAAAAAGTTACGTCACTTTTGAGAAAAATGCGAGGCAGCTCCAACAGGATTCTCGAAATGATTTCGAATAGATTTAACTATCCTATGGTCTTAAGTATGTGTAATTTAGTTAAGTCGAATTTAGAGTTTAAGTTCTAAAGCTGTTCCTCAGCACTAACACCCGTATTCACGAACAATACTTAAGGAATCCTTCACTGAGTAATCGCACTGCGTTCAATACAGCTTTGTGATTGGTCCTTTTTGACCGACCTTTTGTTTATGAGACGATTTGAACGACCCTGTGCGTTCGTGAGCACTGTGAGACCTCATGGTAACGTTTGTGAACACGGGTGTAACATTAGATAGTAAGATAATAGTATATACTAATCAATATGCGTCAGGTTACCCGAAATAATTGTTTTGAATTGGAACAATGTAAATAGGTACCTATCAAAATATTCTTTGGAAATAAATATCATATATATAATAATGTGTTTAATATGTTGTATGTTTGTGTTATGTTGTGTGTTTTAATGTTTTTTAGTTTGGTGTACAATAAAGTGTTTTGTATTGTATTGTATCACTGTAAGCTTCAACGTGTGAAATATTTAGTTATTATAGTAGTTTCAATATTTGATAACTAGGTATATAACATATGTTTTAAATTCTTACGTATACGTTTATAATAGAACCTACAAACAACAAATCCACATAAAAACCCATATGCCTGCTTTATGAATCCATAGGTTATAAACTCATGACCATTTCTATTTACCAAACTTGTTTTTTAAAATAGGTACTATTAAAATCACTTGACACTATCCTTTGTAATCAGATAAACACACATACACTATCACAGTCAATAATAAACTTAAAACTATCAAAACAAATTTCACTTTTTTTTAAACTCGCGCGCACGTTCTAGACGCGATGCGACCAACTGTATAGTTTATAATTTTGTCACCTCATTATCAATTTGTCAAAGATTATGGTTGTACGTCGCAGACGCGACGGGCGTGGTATCATGCCTAAAACACGAAGTCTCTGTGACGGCGTGTTATCTTGCATGAACGATTATAAATTTAATCCTGCAGATAAAGTTCAATATTATTTTAACACGTTCAAGGTTTTATTTACAGCTACGTTTATGCAGAAGTTGTTTTGTCGCTTTTCACTTGATAAATGATAAATACTCTATTTCAAAAGTAAAATCGGACGCCTGCAATCTCAAAACTACAAATGCGTTGTCAACCCGGGGACTAAAATTCCATGCTAGTCATTTCATTGGTTGTCTTATCCCCAGACTGGAACATAAAAATGAGGAAACTGCTGCTTGGCAGTAGGTTGAGGGATAAGATGGTGGTACTGATTCGGACGGACCCCGAACAAGATCCTACCAACACTTAAAACGTAAAACCTTTGTCCGGCTATCGCGCTGGCACGCTCCAGCGACCCTAGTATGGTTGCGTTTATCGCGTGACAAAATGTGGATAAAGCATCCGTCACTCTCGTACTCATATACATGTCAAAAAGTGACGGATGTTTTATCCACATTTTGTCACGCTATAAGCGCAGCCATATTAGGCCCCCAGGTATAATTTTCGACTCGACCCTATCAGTTTATATTCGAGGAATATTTATTTTACAAACATTTATTGAATTTTTCGTGTTTTTTAGTATAACAGTAGTTTTGTTTCTCGCTATTCCCTCGAGAACTTGTCAATTAACACGATAAAACGTACCCTATGTCCGTCTCCGGGCTATAAACTATATTTGTACCTTTCAAGTCAAATGGCCATAAAGAGGGAACAAATAAAAACATACATTTTCGCATTTATAGTATTAATACTAGCTGGGTGGGAGTGGCACAGGACAGACCAAAATAGATCTAAAATCATGCTATAATCAATAATTCGTTCTTAACTTCACTCCACTTGACTATATTCTATCTATGAAGCGTTTCATACGTTTTCCAATGTCAATATTATTAGGTTAACTTGTATATTATAGAAAGTGAGGTTCTAATCAAATGATTTTATAAATTAGATAAAACAGTTAGATTTTATCTTAGATCAAGTGATCACTAGCAAATTAAATAAGAGATTAACCATTATCAACATGTCTAGATAACAATCACGCGTGCATCAAATGAAGCATGCCAGACTAGACCACTCTGCGCACACTTAATCTCTGACTATCTCCACGCTCATTGGCCGAACTGTATCAACACAGCGTAAAACGAGCCGCAAACGATGAGCGAGTGACGTCAGCGAACGTGGAAACTACAACATGTTCAGGGTATTGATTCTCTCAAAAGCAAAGGTGAGCGAACGCAGGAGTGATGTGCAAGCGGCGAGTTTAAGTAGTCCCGTCAAAGCGAACAAAACACATTTCAGCGCGTTTATTCAATTTGGCAGCATGGCTTCTCGAACGTATAAGGCTGCCTAATTGAGAATGCACGCGCTAATATGTGTTTTGCTCGCTCTGACGGGACTACTTAAACTCGCCGCTTAGCTTGGACTTCACTCTTGCATTCGCTCACCTTTGCTTATGAGAGAATCACTACCCTGTACCCTAACCATGAGTTACAATTACCGTACCGCTAGCGTGTCGAATGCTCTGTCCCTTGCACTCTATAAGAATACTGCGAGGTCTGCGAGGGACAGAGCATTCGACTCGCTAGCGATTGTAACTCATGGTAAGGGTATTGTTTGCTCGCAGTATTAATAAAGGTTCTGAACCGATTTTGATGACTGTGACCATTTAATGATAAAGTGTCTTTTTTTTTGTAATTGCTATTTCAAAATAAATAGCAAAAACCGGCCAAGTGCGAGTCGGGCTCACGCACGAAGGGTTCCGTACCATTATCTATACATTAGACACTATACCAGTTGCCGTAATTAATATCGAGCAAAATTCGGCAAAAAAAAAACACGTTTGTTGTATGGGAGCTGTTAAAGTAATGGGAGCACGTCAATGAAACTACGAGGTCGGATCAAGACTGAATAGACATTTATTTCATACCCACATATGATTTTATATAAACTACCGACAACCCCCTTTTTAAAATATAAATTATTTCTACACTCATTTATTCCTTTTTTTTTTAAATCCTCTTTTTCATTATTAGGTATTATTATTACATTACACAACAAATTTTGATATGGAAATTACGTGTTAATACAAACAAAATTATATGTATGTTAAGCTAATAGAAGAGGAGGAATAAATTTGGTACCCACCTTGACATTATACAACAATAAGGTTGAGTTTCCTAAAAGTCTTGAAATATTAGAAATCTATTAATTATTATCTACATTACAAGTAATGTATTATTTAAGTTTTATGATCATGTACAAAAATTTTTCATAAAAGTATCATAATAATAATAATTTATTTTAACATTATTTTTGACGTGAACCTTTTATACATAGGAATTTATATAATTATCACCATTAAAATATTACCTACTAACCAAACTCATTACATTAGTTATATTTGTTAATTTAATTTTAATTTACAAAAATATTAATGATCAATAATATCACTTCGTGTGGGGAGAAGCGTTGACCTGATACAAATATCATGAATTCCTTACATTAAACTTAAACTATTGTACACAGTAACTAAGTAGGTATACATCATTAATGATTAATTAGGTATTACGATTTTGAACAACCGCCTTTTTTTTACAATGATTATTTTTATTTAAATGACCAACATGCAAATAAATAGATTATTCCTATTCACTTATCGTTATATTTAATGTAATAGGTAGAAAGTTATTTAGATGTACCACAATTATGAATAATAATAAATTTTAATGTGTAACAATTTAAAGTAGGTAAAGTACCTATAATAAACAACTACTTACTTTAAACGCTGATTTAATTTTCATTTTGATCATGCATAATTAATGATAATAACTTAAGTAACTTATAAATATAATGATCTAGGGATGCTGAAGCAGTGCAAATAACGGTGTCAGCTAGTCGAAACCCCAGCGATCAGGAGGAATCACCGCCCTGCCAAAACGCGTCACGTAGTGATTATTGGTGCTAGCATTATCAGACACTGGGGCCGCGCGGGAATCGAAGTGACTATCCGCGCGCGGCGACGACTGCGCAGGCATTGATGACGTCACGGCGTTATCGCTCGGCGTAATAATATCATCATAAGGCAGCGCTCGCCCTGTGTATCTAGTCAAATCTGGTTCGGGCCGTCGATCGGAGTCCCGAATGAGGTGACGTCTGTTACGAATTAAAATTCCACCGTACTCCATTTTGACTACATACGACCTTATACCTCTGAGAGAGGAGACTGTTCCGCTAACCCAGCGCTTGTCTACCCTAACTTTTACATTTTCACCGCACTGCAGCGGTATCAAGTCCCGAGCATTTTTGTTGTAATAAGTTTTTTGTTTTTCCTGACGTATCAGGAGTTCATTTTTGACATGTTGTTGTATCTTCGGTTGTAAAAGTATAGGCTTGCATGGCACAATGCCCCTTAATTTCCGATTGTTCAGTAATTCAGATGGTGATGCCAATTTATTACTGATTGGAGTGTTTAAATACTCAAGAAGGGCTAACTTAAAATCTACTTTTTCAATGCCGGTTTTTTTTAGAATATTTTTAATAATCTGGACAACACGTTCGACTTGGCCGTTAGACTGTGCATAGTGCGGCGAGGAAGTGACGTGCTGGAAACACCATTCATGAGAAAATCTCTTAAACTCATACGAACTAAACTCTGGGCCATTGTCGGACATCACAATGTCCGGGATTCCTTGGCGACTAAAAATAGATTTAAGATGACTAATTACATGCCCTGATGTTAATGATTTTAATTGTATTACTTCTACAAATTTGCTGTAGTAATCAACTACGACTAAATATTTATTTTCGTTAAAGTGAAAAATATCAGCTCCTACTTTCGACCAAGCCCTATATGGTACGTCGTGGGGAATTAGTGACTCCTTTCTGTTCTGATTCTTAAAAGTGAGACAAGCTTGACAGTTATTTATATAATCTTCCAGTTGCGTATTAATGTTTGGCCAGAACATTGTTTCTCTGATTCTTAATTTACATTTTTCTAGACCTAAATGCCCTATATGAACGCGCCTTAACATTTCTTTGCGCATCGACACCGGTACGATAATTCTGTGTCCTTTCCATAACATATTATATGCACTTGTTACTTCATCTCGGTAGCCCCAATATGGTCGGATACTTTCCGAGACTTGGTGCTTATGTTCTGGCCAACCATTTTTTATTTGTTCCGTTAACACCTGTAACTCTGAATCTTCCTGGGTGCATTTTTGAATTGCTACAAAATGCGTGTCAACCAGTGGGTTACTAAGAGCGACGGCACACACTTGCGCGCGCTCGTCGAGCTGATCGCGCGGCTCTGCCGGCGGCCCGCAAACCGGTTCTACAGCACGCGACAGAGTGTCAGCTACAAACAAATACTTACCCGGCTTGTAAGTTAATTTAAAACAATAAGGCTGCAATCTCAATAGCATTCTCTGCAACCTAGCTGGTGCTGAAGCTATAGGTTTGCGGATTATACTTACCAACGGCTTGTGGTCAGTCTCCACAGTTACGTCATTCCTGCCATATATGTATGTGTAGAATTTTTCACACGCAAACACGCAAGCCAGCAATTCTTTTTCAATTTGCGCATAGGCTTGCTCCGCCTGGGTTAGAGAGCGAGACGCGTAACACACAGGCATGTTGTCCTGAAGGATGCATGCCCCAAGGCCATTTTTGCTAGCATCGACGCTTATAACTACAGGTTTATTTAAACTGTAATATTGCAATATTGGCACACTTGTCAAACATTTTTTAAGACTGTTAAATGAATCTTCGTGTTGTTGTGACCAGTGCCACGCAACATCTTTTTTTAGAAGTTCCCTCAGAATAAAGTTTTTATCGGAAAGGTTTGGTATAAAACTACCAACATAGTTAATCATGCCAAGAAATCGTTCCAAATCTTTTACATTTTTCGGACGTGGCATGTTTCGTATTGCCGACGTATACGAACCATCAGGATAGATGCCATTTGGCGTAATTAAATGACCTAGATATTTAATTTTATTGAGACCAAATTTACACTTACTTTTATTTAATTTTAAGTTTATCTCTCTACATCTATCTAGAACTTTTCTTAGTCTATTATTATGTTCCTCCTTTGTCCTGCCGTACACAAGAATATCATCTACGAAGAGGCACACACCTACTATGTCGTCTAAATGTTCATACATTTTCTTGTGAAAGACTTCTGACGCTGAAGTTATTCCGAAAGGAAGACGTAAGAATTTATACCGTCCGAAACTGGTGTTAAATGTACACAGATCCGTGCTGTCTGCATGTAACCTCAACTGCCAAAACCCTTGCTTAGCATCGAGGGTACTAAAATACTTAGCACCGCTCAGGTTTACGGTCATTTCGTCTAGCGTTGGCAGCTTGAAATGCTCCCGTTTAATAGCCTGATTTAGATCTCGAGGGTCCAAACATATTCTTACGTCGCCGTTCGCTTTCCTAGCAACGGTCATACTGTTAACCCAGTCAGTCGGCCCGTTAACCTTAGCAATAATGCCATCCCTAACCATCTCGTCTAACTTGCTTTTTATGCAATCCTTTAAAGCTAAAGGTAGCTTCCTTGGTGCATGTACAACAGGTCTAATGCTGTGATCTAATTCGATTTTGTACACACCTGGCATACACCCTACGCCCTCAAACACATCCGAATACTCTCTATTAATGTCATCAGCAAAATTACATCCTGTTTGCTGGTCAACGGCTAACACCAGCTGTATAACATTCAATTCACAACACGCATCACGGCTCAAAATTGGAGGAGAAGATACATCTGCTATTATAAAATCCAAAATGTACTCCCGGCCCTTATAATTTGCTTTCAAGTTACAACTGCCAGTAACCTTGATATCGTTACCCGAATATCCTTTTAATTTGACTGAAATCGAACTTAACTCGTGTTCATCAATGCCCAAGTCGGTTAAGTAACGGTGCGGTAAAATATTTACGTCGGCCCCAGTGTCTAATTTAAATTTAATGCTACAATCATTAATTATTAAATCAACCGACCAATCAGCGTGAGAATCAGATAAACAATAAATTACCTGATCGTAGGTCTCGTCCGCTTGCACCTCGTACACTTTGCACATTCGAGAAAAATGATCCAAGTTATTACAGTTTAGACATCGCTTTCCTGCCGCAGGACACATCGCATTACTATTGTGTTTTAACCCACACATAGCACACCACTCACTTGGCCCACTTTGGGCCATAAAACCCCGCTGTACTTGTTGATGTGGAGGAAACTGGCGAACCGGCGGATGCGAAACAGAATGCCCGCGAGTCGCCCGCGGGGCCATGTCGGTAGGCGGCCGACGGCCCCGGCCACGGCCTCGCCACGCACCGCGCTGGCCCGGGTACCCTCTTCGCGACACCCAAAACACTTCATTGCTTTCATCAGTTTTGTCTATATTTCCACTGTATTTATTTATTTCGTAAGCATGGTGATCCGCGGTATCCTTTTTTAATGTCCCTGCTTGAAGTCGCGAAATCTGTGCCAAATTGCATATCTCTATAGATTTACTTAAAGTCAAGTCCGGTTCTCGTAAAAGACGTTCTCGAATCCCATCGTCTCTTATTCCACAAATAAGTCTGTCTCTTGCCAGACCATCCAACAGCTTCTCAAATTCGCACGTACCCACCAATTTCTTTAATTCAAAAGCATACTGCTCAATTGATTCGCCTTCACGTTGGCATCGTGTAAAAAATCTATGCCTTTCTATTGTTAAATTCTTCTTGGGAAGAAAAAAACTGTCAAATTTTTCAAGCAAACTTGTCACACTTGTAAATTTTGCGTCGAATTGCTGGTAAACTTCTCGACATTGCTCGCCTATTATATGCAGCAATATACTTATCTGCACGTTATCATTTTTCTTGGTTAGCTCACATGCATCGAAATAAATGTTAAAGGCACTTTTCCATTTTGTCCATTCAACGGATAAATTTCCAGACGTTACATTTTCTAAATTATTCGCAAAATTAAATGGCGGCGGCGGTGGCAGAATGGATTCCATTGCACTAACTTATGAGCGTTGCTTCTCAGATTTTCACAAATATCACTACAATATGTTCACTCGTACATATGTCTATTCGCGCTTGGCAATACAATAATCAAATAGGTAGTTCGGTTAATTCGGCTGCGCCATGTTAAAGTAATGGGAGCACGTCAATGAAACTACGAGGTCGGATCAAGACTGAATAGACATTTATTTCATACCCACATATGATTTTATATAAACTACCGACAGGAGCCCCACTTAAATATTTTTTTGTTCTGTTTTTAGTATTTGTTGTTATAGCGGCAACAGAAATACATCATCTGTGAAAATTTCAACTATCTAGCTATCACGGTTCATGAGATACAGCCTGGTGACAGACAGACAGACGGACAGTGGAGTCTTAGTAATAGGGTTCCGTTTTTACCCTTTGGCTACGGAACCCTAAAAATAGTATGCTGCCTGTGTTGTTGTCAATTTGGTACCGGAACCGACGATCTGTCCCACGGGATGCTCGTAGATATTTTATTTTGGAAAATTGGAGGAAAACCAAACAAAATCACAGGCAAACAGTAGTTTACCTTGCTTTAAAGTAAACTAACACGATTTTCACACATGCTAATATTAACAAACCGGGATTAGAATAAGTTTTGAAAGTACCCTTAGAAATAATCATAAGTCGATCTATGATATCTTCATTTAAGCTCAGACACTTATAGATAATATATTTAATTACAAAGTATGGCTTTATCATAAAAATCATCTGTATTTTTGGTATAAGTATGTGTCATTTATTTGTTTTAAAATATATATTTATATCATATTTGTTAAATCTGTCATTAATTTTTTGTGATGACTATGGTTTTTTGGGTGAATATTTTTTTTGATGGATTTCTAAAACTAATTTGTATTTTATTTAAGAAATATAATTTGAACGTTTTTTTCATTACCTTTACAACTTCATCATACTGAAATAAATATTTTCATTTGTCTGCACACTCTATGGACGTCGAACACAGTCGAAACGCCGAGGTAAATGTTTATTTTATGACTCGATTAAGTCCAGATTTATATTAGTAAAGGGTTTATATAAGATATTTAGATTGCCTGCACTACCGGTTACAAACTTGACCAACTTGACGAGTTGATCTTCGATTTCGAAATGTTCCTAGGTCCAAAAACACTGCAAGAGAAGGTCGTATATAATGTCTTCTAATTATACCTAATGCCAGTAAGTGTGCTAGTTCCTGCAAGGTTCTGTACCTAGACCTTTCCAGAAACTGTAAACTAAAGCCCTTAAACCACTTCCTGAAGCGTCACAACGCTAAAGCTAATATCATAGTCATATATCAGATGTGTACCGGTTTCTCCAATACAACAGAAATCCAAAACCAATTGTCACGGTGAAGGCCCATGTTGCAAAGATATGATGGAGATATAAAACTAAAGAAAGCCTAATAATTTGCTGCAGAGATTGTCTTATCTTAAACTGAACGCCCGGCCCCTCCAACGCTTACATATGGATGCATGTTTCATAGGTTTCGGGGCAGCCTACTAGCAGTGGTCACGACAACATTGGCAAAACAGAACCACGCTGTTTTTTCACATCCGTAGGTGTGTTAATCTGTAAGGTATTTGTAAGTAAAGGCGTTGTTGCCCAAAATAAAATATTCTTATTCTTATAGGCCGATCAGTGGAGGGGCGTTCAGTTATAAATTAGACGATCGACGTATAAGTAAGATCCGCTTCCAAAAAGGCTTCAAATCTTACATTCACGTCGATGTTCAGGAATTTAGGCCAGTTAAGACTTACCCATGATCTTCTTAGGCGGCCCCTTCCTCTCCTTGTCCTCGTCCTCCCGACGCATCACCTTCTGGTCGTGCTGCCACTTCCTCTTCCTCCCCTCCCTCTCCTCCAGATACATCCCGATCTCCTCCTCCTGCCCCACCAAGGTCAATCTAACCGAGGACTCCCAAGTGAAAGGATCCTTGCGTTCCTCATTCATAATACTATCCGAATAGTCTTTCTGTGTATCATATAATTCCATCACTGATTCATGATCGCACTGCACTAAATGTCTTTAATGAAATGGTATGATAAGATGATGATTAGTGATATTTTAACCTAGTTAAAACAGCACGAAGAACGAGTTGTACAGTTTCTTGATGCCGGTCGTTTCTCTTTGACGGTGGCTTTGCAGGAGTTCGTTCTCGATCTTCAAGAGCATGTTGGTGTTGGAGCGGCAGAGGTGGTACTGGATGTGGGGCTCCAGCGGCGAGGACTTGGTGGTGAAGCGGTTGCCAGTGAGATAAGTGGGCTTGCAGGAGAGATAGGGCTCCATGGAGACACTTGGTGCGCGGGGCCGGTGCAACGGGCGCTGGCGATGCGAGATACTACGGCTCCTGGAACAAATTGACAAAATTCATGAAAATATTCTATTATTTAGGGACAACGTTACACATATAAAGCTATTAATCAAAAATATCACTACATTATTTTGATGTACTGCAATGTAAATATAAAACTAATGCTGGCAAGTTTTCTCCTGTAAATAGGACAATGGCCCTATCCAAATCTCCCTTGAAAAAAAAATTTGATAAGGAGGAAAAATTTGATATTTTTGGCGATCCTCTGACCAAACTCAATGTATCGCTGATCCCTTAGCAGTTAAATAGTACTTATATTGTTTACTTGTCTAATATATAAAATTCTCATGTCACAGTGTTTGTAACCAAACTCCTCCGAAACGGCTCGACCGATTCAAATGAAATTTTGTGTGTATATTCAGTAGGTCTGAGAATAGGTCGTAAACTATTTTTCATAACGTTTTTATGAAAAAAAAAATTACACCCGGGCGACGCCGGGCGCGGACAGCTAGTTTTATATAAAATTCACTAAGAACTATATATGTTTGTGTACATAGTACCTTATTATCAGTGGCATAGGGGCAGTCGAAGCATGGAAGAAAAATACAGGTTGCGCCGACCCCAAATAAGTTGGGAAGGGCAGGAGAATGATGATGATGATGATGATGAGCGCGTAGATAGATATTTTTGACGCCTTTGGGACGTATATATATTTATGAATTTGACCACACACAATTTACCTAATAATACCTAGCCAAGAAGTAGGATTTCTACTTACAGCCCAAAGATTTTTTTTAAACCTCAAAAACTATGGAATAAATGTTTAAAATTATTTTAACTTATTTCTACTTTACTAGTTAACCTAAGTATAATATACCACTTTCGTCGAGCAACTGGCGAAGATTGCTAGCACAGACCTACGCGGTCGGGCGAGTAACTTGACACCGCCATAACTCAGTCATCAGATATTAAGTTTCAAAGAACATTACTGCGTTAACAGACGGGATACTTAGATTACTATGTCCTGAAAGAAAACTACGTTCTTCCTTTGAATATCACTAGCTACAGCCCGATTTCGATTATCGTTGTTCTCTCAAGAACCTTTAAATTTTACGGGATTGAAACTATCCTATGTCCTATTCCAGGATCTAATCTATATGTGTGCTACGTTTCATTCCGAGCCGTTAAGTGGTTGAAGCGTGATTGAGTACCAAACATCCAAACTTTTTCATTTATAATATTAGTAAAACTAGCGTTTTTTCGCGATGCCGTCCGCTTAGTTGTTGGTCGCTATTCCTTAAGATACTGTCCTATTTTTCAGGATAAAAAGCAGGTTCCTCGAGGTTCAAGCTATTTCCATGCCAAACTTCATCAAAATCGGTGCAGTGGTTTAGCCGTAAAACCGTAACCAACAGACATAGTTACTTTAACATTTGTAATATTAATATAAACAAGTCTAACAAAAAGCAAGCTTGAAAAACCTAACTGCTGTTTGGATAATGTCGTCAATATAATGTTAGTTATCAAATACATATATATTTTTACTAGCTTCAGCCCGCGACTTTGTCCGCGTAGATTTCGATTATCGTTCGCATTTTTAAATTTTACGGGATAAAAAGTAGCCTATGTGTTAATCCAGTGTATAAGCTATCTCCATTCCAAATTACATCCAAATCCGTCCAGCCCACATACAAACTTTCGCGTTTATAATATTAGTAAGGATTACGCCAATTTCACATAAAAAAGTTCTCAATGACACGTTCGACGCTAAGACGAATCTAACAACATCTCGCTTGTCAAAATCGGGCCATCATCCGTTCAGCCTTTACAAGGGAACAATGAACCATACATACATAAAGGTCACAAACATTACCCCCCACCTTCGGCAGTCGGTTAAAAAAAACACTGTTCCCGTGGTCAACGCGGACGAAGAAGCGAGTAGAAAAGCTAGATGATTAAAATTGTTAGGACGATTATCAAAACCCTCTGTGAGACTAATTCGAATAGGCAAAATTATGCGGCCGTGTCACATCTACATATTTTTTTTTTGTTAATCTTTATAGTTTAATAACAATTCTTTATTAAGTGGTGGCACAGATTTCTCAATCAAGGTCTGATGGTCATCAGTTAGGAAATAATAGTTATGTTATTTATGTAGTATTACAAAATAGTTTTGGACAGTAATTAGGGTTAGGATTTTGGTGGCATACCGTGATTATAGAATTTATGAAGTCGTTATTTCAAAATTCGGTAAGGATGAAGCAGTGTTGTTACATGTAATTTTGGCAAATTAGGATACAAAAGTTAGAAGAAATTGGTAGAATTTGAAATGAAAATTAGGTAGATCTACCACCCTGTTTTTAATGATTAAAAATGCGTAGAAAATGTACTAAAATTATTTTTTGGTGTAGTGCATGTTGCTTATGCATATTTTTATTAAACAATTTTAAGTGATCAGAGCCAGGCTCTCCATTTTTAGCAACCTAATTTTAATATTTTTCAAAATATTATTATTGTAAGAATGTTCTCAATGTCACCACAAACACAGATTATTAACTTAAAGAAAATGAAAGCGTTCCGTTTTAACGGCTGAAATTACAAGACTGGCTAAATTCGATAGTAAGTAACGTTTCGTTACACTACACGCATGGAAAAATGTTCACAGTCGTAATATTTTGAAATATAACAAAATTAGGTAGCTTTAAGGCCGAGGGTGGTGGATAGGTAGACAGGAGGCAAATTAGGTAGATCTACCAAACAGTTGGTAGATGTTACAACGCTGGCCGATGAAGTGCGCCAAAATGTCTGGATATGTGTTTAATGAATTCAGCACGCAGGTATTTTTGCCCTACAAAAAGGTGGTGTAGAAAATGTTTTATTTGTTGCTTGGCTAGTCATGAAAAATGCAACTTTTAGACCTCAAGGGGTCACAGCGTTAGCCGCCATCTTGAATTAAAGGGGCCAAAACTTGTTCTTTATTACATATTAATGCTTCAACAGTTGACTTTATGACAAAAATGTACATGAGAAGTATAAAGATGCGTTTGAATTTATTTTGTACGTCTTATAGACACAATTTACTAAGAGGGAGAAAATTTTATAGATACAAAAAATCATCTATATTGTTAGGATTAAATTTTTTAAACTAAATGTTTTTAAACTAATTATTTTTAAGCCGTTTTGAGGTTCGAGGTATGTTAACCGCGCTGGCATTTTTCGTCTCCTTGCGTGTCATTTTAATAAATATTAATATTAGAGAGTTTTAATACATTTCAGTGAATGAATCAGTATATTGGTTGATTGATCAATCGACGTTTTTTTTAAAGGAGAATTGCGCTAATATCCTACCTATATAACGAACTAGAGGACGCCCGCGACTTCGTACGCGTAGAATTACTTTCCCGCTACTCCCCCCCATTTCTTCCCCTTGGGGGTCGATTTTCGGAAAATCCTTTCTTAGTGCTCATTTACATCATGAAAGGAACCCATGTACCAAATTTCAAGTTTCTAGGTAGGTACAGTAGTTTCGGCTGTGCGTTGATATGTCAGTCAGTCAGTTTAGCCTTTTATATATATAGATAGATAGAAGATAGATAATACATTTACATACACTTTAATCATTTTGTGCGCACATAGTTTAGAGTTATAGTCTAGATCATAATTTATATCGTGACATTTGCATTATTTCTGATTGTTACTTGTTTTGTGAGCCATGAATAAATAAATCCTGTAATAATATATTCTTTAAAGTTTGAATAACTTGAATTGAAGGTGTTTTTCTTATCTTATCTTAGAATATTTCAAATAATGAAGAATAATTCTTCTAAATATTCATTTACCCCAAATTTCATTTTTCCGGAAGCTATGCTATGTTGAAGCTATTTTAGAATAAATGCATTATTATAATTTTATTGGTATACGTAGGTTAGGTTAGGTGGATTTAAAAGTAATATCAACAAATAAAATCTTCTATCAAAACATTTCATTCGGAATTATGACTCTTCAGTAAACCTAATCAATATCCTTTACAAATGGCCCTGCAGATTAAATAAAGAATAAATTGGAGTTTTAAATGAAAGAGCAATTTACTACTATTTTTATTACAAACAAGTTTTTGAAAAAAAATTAGATTCAAAAATAAAAGCGCATCTACAGTACTTTCTGTACTAAAAAAAAATAGGAATATATAAATAAGTATATAAAAAAAACTTTCAGAGACGTCAATTAAATTTAAATCTTGTTTAGTGACATGTTGTCTTATTCTATTGCTGTTGCTGTTAGTCAAGGATTAAATTTAATACGTCTCTGAGTGCGGCAGTTTTATTATTTTATTTTATCTAAGTATTTCTGGCAGAATCTTAGTATTTAAGAACAAGAAAATATTTAAAAAATGCTAACTGCCAATTGAAAACTCCTAAAGACAAGAATAAAAAAAGAAATACCTTCACACACCCGCCGTCACATTCTCACCTTTATAAAGTCCTTTGCGCACAGTGTGAAAACACTTTAAAAAAATCCAATTTCCTCACAAATCAATATAATAAAGCCATATTGGCGAACAACCACATGAGAACAGCCATGATGCGTCCGTCGCCGTCCTTCAAATACATCTTTCAAACCACCATTTCGTAAATTAGAAAATTATCCTGAACGCGACCGTTTCGCCAATTAACTGAACGCAGACTTCCGCCAAACGCGCGGGAAATTCAAAATTCGAACGCGCGCGACGCCGTGCCACAACTGCCACAGAGTACGACGTCTATTGCTAAATTGTTGGTCTGGAGACTTTAAAATGAATAAGTACGCAATATTGTCGTTAATTCGTTGGCCAATGGCGTGCGCGAATGGAGCTGTGGACGTCGGGAATTGGGACCACTTGGCTGGCAGGGTCACGCAATCATCGGGTCAAGAAGTTAGCGTGGGGTTCCGTGGGGGGACGGGATGGTTCCGCGGTTACGATCACGTGCCCTTTTGAAGGACGTTGAGCTTGTTCGCGTGTTTGGAAGAATATATTGACAAAGATTCTCATGTGTCTTTTTATAACTGCTTGCTACATACATCAAAAATGTCCAGGGATAATAGTTATTTGAACAATAAGAGACCAAAGTTGGTGTTTACTGCGAGTGTTGATTTCCCGCGTATGCGAAGCATTCTATAATTGAATTCTAGATTAGGTTACAATATGGTAGAAATTCATCTAGCCAGCTACCAACAACCACTGCCACCACCCATTTACACTGCGAAAATAATTAAAAAGTTACTTTATCCCTCGTCGCATCAAAATCGAATTTTGCTCACTGTCTTTAAACAGCATAACCTAACCTTTTTCCCTACCTTGAAAAATATCGTAACAATATAAGTATATTTTTGATGCCTAGACATTTTTGATGTGTGTTTTTTGTCACACCGTTATGTATGGACAACTGCACTACTCTATCCATATAAATGCAAGGACTATGGTACAGTACAGGAACATATCTAAGTCGATCATAAACTCGAAGTCATTATTTTAACGTCGGTAAATTACAATTGATGGTCAGCAGTTGCCGTACCGCACCCTATATACATTTGCATGACCATGATATACTAAGTTAAAATATTTTAAGTAGAACTCCTTCGGTTTATGACACATGTTTTAATTGGTTTAGGTTTGGAAGAGTCGAGAGCCACAGTTGTCCTTATTGCTTTAAAGTTTAAAAGTTCCTCTTACAGCTTCAACCATGACCATGATGCTGAACAAAATTGCCGCACACACGTCATTTTCAGTGGGTGGCACACAAATATAGGAAGACAGTGATCGAACTCTTTTGTTTTTTACCTTCTAGATAGATTCGTCTTGGTAATGGGAGTGACACAGGCTACAATATTGAAATCAAAGTTAGTAATGAGAGGGGGGTTATTTTTGTTTTTTTAATGACAACATTGACAACGAAGATGAAAAAGTTCCGTTGTGCGAAAGTTTCTTCACAATTGTATGATTAATTTTTGTCGCACAACGAAAAGCTTCATAGAAAATTTGAATTGCGTGAGTTAGCAATTTAGCATGCCGAACTTTTTGGTCCAGACCCATAAACCTACATTTATATAATTAGTGATTACCCAGATTTAATAATTGAGAACGAACCAAATGCATCCTATATTTGGGTACCTTTCTATGGCTTTTTTCTATCTGTCCCTCATAATATGGCCACTGATAGGTTTTATACATGGTAAGGTTACATGCACGTCCGCAAACACTAGGCTAAATCCATTATCTATACATGCTCGATCTTCATGCAACATTGTAACTACACTAACTGGTGTCGTGGTTACAATTTTTATTTTTTTTTATTTTTCGTTGTATAATATCATATCATAAGAAATGTTTAAAAAACGACTGACTGTTGAGTTTCTTGCGGCGTTTCTTCTCAGCAGTGGTCTCTTGCGAAGCGCTGGTAGATTATTGACGTGTAAAAGTGCCCGTGCGGCCTACTTACTGAATAAACATCTTTTATCTTTTATCTTTTATCAATCATTCTAATAGGCGGGGGGATTCATCTTAATATAAAGTGGGGAGGTCTTCATGAACCCGTTGTGTTCAAGGGTCCACTAAACCTAGTTGAAGCATTACACTGAGATGGTCGTCCATTAAGTACTTGCATCTTTTGTTAATATTTTTTTTCTCGTCTTTTTAGGGTTCGGTACCCGAAGGGAGCCCAACGGGACCCTATTAATATACCGCCGCCGTCCGTCCGTCTGTCCTAACTTTAAACAGCTGTATCTTTTGAACCGTAAGCCCGCTGGCCAGAAATTTCCTAAATCTTTACACATAAATTCGACAAGTTAGCTTAGTTGGTAGTGCTTCCGCCTACGAAACTCTGGTGATGAGTAGGAATATTTATTTTGAGTCTTGGATAGTTTCTATCTATAGAAGTATTTATTTTTGTAACCAGAAAAGGTAGTGTTGCCACTAATTGGGTCCCTGCAAGATAGACAAGACAAACGGGGCAGGGTCTAGATGGAAACGGCGGGGAGACTTTTTTATGGCAAGAAGGTAGACCACACAGGCCACCTGTGGCCTGTTTTATAAAGCTAAAAATTACAAATTACAGGTACAAGTTTCCATTTGATACAACCTCGACCAATGACGACCAGCCATTTGAGCAGTGTTGCCAGGTTAGATGTAAAATTGTTACTTATAGCTTTATAAAAAGTGTCCCTGATGGTAACTGGGATCTGGAACGTGTAAAGGCATTTGAAATGTCAAGACTACAAGCCTAAGACGTTGCTAACCCTGAGAACTAATTTGGAATGCCTGCACCAGTTGTCTAAATCCCACACCAGAACACAACAAGAGGCATCAATTAGTGGCTCATGAAGATAGAATAGGAAATATTCATTCAACGCACACAGAAGAAAAACAAAAGAAAAAAAAAGAAGTAAAAGGAAGACATTACGTTGAATAGGACCCATCTCAGCATTGTGGCGCTGATTTTCAGAGGGACCCTGAAGATCTTGGGTAGACGTCTTTACCCAGCAGAGTAATTCTCATTTAGGCTTCCTTAATGGCTTTCACTCCTTGTTTTAACAAGGTGTATTTCGCCAGTGTCGATTTTGAGACAGTCACCATAGACTTATTAGAGAAATAAGTCCATGGATATCACACGCGAGGACAATTGTTCGGTTAAAGAGTATTTACTCTGGTGGACTAAACAGAAGCACATGGGGTTAGCTCCACGCGCTTCTGTCAAATGTCAGCTTTACCTTTTACAATAGAACAAAACAGAAGTGGCCCATTGTACTCATGCTAATTTCAATGTAACTTGAAACATGAGTGTCGTTTGTTAATAAAACAACGATAGATGGCGTCACCATACCCTCCGAGTATGTAAAGCAAGCGATTACGAATTTCGTGGATCGTAAGTAGGGTCTTGGTGGCATAATTTGGGTGGAGATGTAGGTTCGAATCCTGCCTAAGACCGACGAATTTTTTTCGCTTTAAAACAGAAGTTTTTTTCAAAATGGCCGCCACACGTGGCAATCCAAGAACTCACAATCGCCACTCAGATCTCAAAGTTTAATTGTCTCCAATGAATGCCAATTAAGATGCTGCGACCGCACCGCGTTTTGATTAGTCGCGGGCTGTTAGGAAAAAATGGCGACTCCATTTTGTTTTGCGAGCGAATTTATAGCGAGGGGAGCTTCGTTTAAGGTCTGATTGGCTTGAGAAGTTTTGAATGACCTTTCAGGCGCCATCACGAAACGTCTTTATATGGTAAGGATAGGGGACAAAGAGTTCGCAGACTGCCAGTGGCCCGTTTCACGAAGCTACAAGTTACAAATTACAAGCGGAAGTCTCTATCTAACTCCTTTTGCTAGAAAGAGAGTTCCGCTTGTAATTTGTAACTTGTAGCTTCGTGAAATGGGCCTCTGGTCATCTAAAAGAATATAAATACGAGAGGTGTTTAATATATTCTCGGTATGAGTAAAAACCGGGTGTGTAATCTACTTATATATATAAAAGGCTAAACTGACTGACTGATGTATCAACGCACAGCCGAAACTACTGTACCTAGAAACTTGAAATTTGGTACAGGGGTTCCTTTCATGATGTAAGTGAGCGCTAAGAAAGGATTTTCCGAAAATCGACCCCCAACGGGAAAAAATGGGGGGAGTAGCGGAAAACTAGTTCTACGCGTACGAAGTCGCGGGCGTCCTCTAGTGTTTAGCATAAAAACAAATGGTCTAATGATCAATTTGCATAACACTAATTGCATAATTTCAATCTGCATAATAAACCATCGATATAATAGTCATGTGATGCATAAAACGAAATGCATAATTTCAAAAACTATAATGTTTATAAATTTAAAAATAAATATTTCTACCTGCTTTCATGACTATTAATGTGGTCACAGTTCTAACCTAACCTAACATAGTTAGAAGAAATTGACTTAAAATGCATAATAAGTATAATAACAAGAAAATAACAGTTATGCTAAATGTGTGTTAAATATGTTATTCGATCATATGCCAGTTAAAATTATACAATTGGTTTTTATGCTAAACGTTCATTATGCTTTTCGTTGTTAGTTAAATGAAATTATGCAAAATGTTTTTATGCTGATTGAAGCGCCCCCGGCAAGACCTTGTGCAGGGTCCGTCCGGATCGCTCGCACCATCTTATCCATTAACCTACCGCCAAACAGCAGTGTTCGCATTGTTGTATTCCGGTTTGGGGATAAGACAGCCGGTGTAATGACTAGCATAGAGGCATTCCATCTTAGTCCTCAACAGGGTTGGCAACGCATTTGCAGTCTTAGGATTGCGAATGTTAATGGGTCACAGTTTCCACTTACCATCAGGTGGCCTGTGTGCTCGTTTGCCTTCTCTCTCTATGACATAAAAAAAAATATTGAGATATTTTTTTTTATTTTGCGACGTTATCATCGTTCTTTTGAATACATTTGGAAGATAGCTCAATTAATTTATTGATACCCTCAAAAAATGTTTCCTCTATGCCGTCAAAAGGCTTTGCTGCCTTCAGAGCTTCTTCATGAGGAAATTGGTTTCCCCAAAGGTTTTTTAGAGAATGAAACAAGTAACACACACACACACACACACACACACACACACACACACACACACACACACACATTCACGCACACACTCGTTTAAGTAAATGTAATAACTTTATCTTTTTTTAATTTTCATTAGTATCATTAATAAGGATAATATTGTGCTAGCTTCAAAAAAAGTCACCTATGCTTGTTTACTTAGTTATAACTCCACTTGTACTTTTTTTTTTTTGCATTTCTTGTTGTCATCTGTTATTGGCTTACTCAAATGTATCCTTATCTTAAGTATCTGACTCATTGTATCGCTGTTGATGTCCCAAATAAAATAAATAAATCAAATAAATAATAGTCACTTGGTGCCAAGTCTGGACTATGGGGTGTGTGTTTTTTTAATTCAACAATACGAATGGCAGTTTTGGGAACTCGTGCATTATGAACTGGGGCAATGTCACGGAAGAGTATAATTCATTTTGCCAATTCTCCTCTTATTTTCTCCAGGATCCTCTTTCTTAGTTGTCTTAAGATATTGATTTTTTTGGGATAAGCTGTGCCTCTCACATACCACTGCATCATACTTTTTCTTTTCTAAATATTTGAAAAGGAGTCTAGAAAAATGAAAGTGGTTTGATTATAGCAAACGGAGTGTCATATGAAAGGGCTATTCTTTTTATAATTTTCCGTGACGTAGGTACCTACTTTGATTTATAGCCAGTGATGTACAAAAAAATTACCATAGCTATCTCCGAAGCTTATGGTCCAATATATTTTACGCAAAAATTAAGGTGAAGTTGTCAAATTTTCGTTTTGGAAAAATTATCAAAGAATTTAAATTATGGCTAATCAAACCGGATCTTATTACACAGAAAATAAAGTTCATAACAAAATGAATTCTTCTGCGTTTTCCTACCACATCATCTAACGGAACCCACAGTGCGCGAGTCCGATTCGCACTTGACCGATTTTTTTTATTTCTTTACAGCCCGTGTGTCTTTGAGATCAAAATTTCCCAATTCAATAGACAATGTACCTACTTACCATTAACAAAAAAACGTGCCGCTCAAACGTAACCTCCCTCAGAGCAGAAACTTCCTAAATCCTGTATTCATAGGCGAGCTCGCAGCGTCCATTAATATTGCAACAAAGATGGCGGTGATCTTGCGTCCCTGTCACGGGGATAGGTGCCAGCTCTTTCTGACGAGTCGATTCACACGTTGGTCTGGAAAGAATGAGATGGGGTTTATTAATAAAATGTTAGCATATTGACTGTTTTCTGCTGTTTTAGGGTTTGTAGAAACTATGATGAGACTCAGGGTTTTCCTAATTCGTACTGAAATGAGACAGATATAGGCCTGGTTCCCACTATGCCGGACCGGTAATTTTGCCGGATGCCGGTAAGGGTAGTGGCTGTACAATTTATATGAAGCTGTTCACATTATGCCGTGTGAACAGCGTCATAAGCCACTAGCCTTACCGGCATCCGGCAAAATTGCCGGTCCGGCATAGTGGGAACCGGGCCATACACATAATATGTCCGCTTTGTCACTCTCGTATCCTGTACACGGGGTAAGTAGCTTGCGCATATTGAGGCACTTACTTGCGCAGGTTATATGCATCGTGTTAGAGGTGAGACGTACTAGGCAAATCACGTACTGAGTCTTCCGAGTACGCGTCCACAAAAAGACTAGGTCCAAAGACTAGTTCCACGAGTATTTAGAAGTACGCGGCTTATGAGTAAAATATTCGATTCAGAGTCTTTCCGAGTTGCGAGTGTTGCGAGTCTTAAGTATTAAGTTTAGTTTTAACTTTTAATTGTATTATATTAAATATGTATCTACTTATGTTTATACTGTACTAAATGTATATTAAATATTGTATACATTGTTATTAAGTATTAAGAGGTTTTTCTCGGTACGCGGACGCTGACGTCCAGCCCGGGTTTTAGTGACTGAGAGTTTGAGAGTACATAATTATTTAATATATATTTCATATAATAACTCGAAAACTTATAAAAGTAAGACTTAGTATTGAATTGACAGAAATTTCAGTATAATCCAATAATATGTTTTTTGTGATTATTATGGCGGTTACAAGAAATGGTCCACACACACGCATTGAATTGGGTTAAAATGATCCATACACAATTCTTGAATTGAAAAAAGTTCGTTTTTTTGTAGAATCTTTCTTTGCCCGGTGAAACGAGTCTTTACCTACTCCAAATACACCGCGCTGTTTTCGCGTTCTGATCCCGATACGCGTAAAGACTCGGTACGCGTTGGCGCACTCTGATGGGATCGCGTATTTGGACGTCCAAGCAAAAACCTATTCCAAAAACCTATTCCAGTATATATGTCTCACCTCTACATCGTGTAAACAACGGTATAAAGAAGTGTGCGGGTCCAGCCCAGCGGATCGAGCATGGTGCATCAAGCTAGCATAGTTCTCGCGCAAATAGCCCGCGCCTTTTTTTTCCATAGAGAAGGCAAACGAGCTCACCGGCCCTTAAAAAGTCCTGTCAAAAAGCCTGACATTTCGATAAAAGTCCGGACTTTCTAGTCACAGAATGGAAACATTACTCACTTAGTTACAGTGGTATGGTAGGCATGGCAGAGGCTTTTATTACTCATATTCAATCTAATTAAAAAACCGGACAATTTAAAGAGCCGGACAAAGTGCGGAGTAGTTTAAAAGTCCGGACATGTCCGGACTAATCCGGACGGATGGTAACCCCGCCTTGAGTGGAATCAGTGGAATGCTCTCCCTGCGTCTGTATTCCCGGCTTTTTCTGGGTAAGAGCTTACCACCCTCGACCTCGTCGTCACTTAACTTGAGATGAAGTCCAACGCAAACTAATTTATGATTTAAAAAAAACTTGATGGTAAGTGAGGTCTGTGATAACCATTTGCATTCTCAAGACTGCAATCCTAAGACCGCACACGCGTTGCCAACGTTGGTCTAAGATGGAATGCCTCTACGCTAGTAATGTCACCGGTTGTCTTATCCCCACACCGGAACAACAACGCGAATGCTGTTTGGTGGTAGGTTAAAGGGTAAGATGGTGGTAGCGATCCGGACGGACCCTGCCCAAGGTCCTACCATCACTTAACCGGCTTTACTTGCTGGTCACAGTTGTTTTATCCACGTTTATCTGCTTGGATAAAAACGACCATGAAAGCGCTGACCATTTTATTTAAGTCTGCATGAGCTGAAAGGGATAAAGGCCAACGTCACAACCAACGTTGCGATTCTTCTAGACGGGCGCGTGTTCAATATGTTCATGGTCAATGATGATTGTTTGCATAAAAAACCGGTATTTTGCGGTTTTCACTAGACCGCCTAAGAAGGAAGGAAGGCAAAGTACTACTCGCGACGCAAAAAGAGTTTAACGTTTGTTGTCGTAGCGGATGGACCGATTCGGACGCGGTTTTTTTAAAAGAAATCTAGTTTAGTCTGAGTAGTTCTTAGCCTAAGTTGATGAAACTTAGTTGGGCATTTTAAGAGATATCAGTTCTGAAAGTAGAAATCGCAATTATATCAGGGGCTTCTGCCAGCGATTACGTCCGCGTAGATTTCCTAATTTTGCCATCCCACGGAACACATTTATTCGGGATGAAATATAGCCTATGTGGTTGTGGTGTTCTGGGTTTTAAGCATGAACACTTATTAATTAGTAAATAAAACAAGAGAGCTTCAGCCAGTAATCTTTTCTATTTCAAGGTTCTCCAATCAAGCACAGATAATCCTAGAGTTACTTAAGTCCTTTGTACACTCTATTCTATAAAGGTAACTTTACACTTACAACATCCTTCCCTTCTTCTTAAAACAGTTAAGTTTCCATACAAATTACAACTTTACTTTAGAAAGAATGCAAGATACCTTATTTTGTAAACACTGACTATTTTAATTGGTAATCTTTTAAATACGAGGGTGTTCTGATCTGTCTACCAGATCTAGATACATATGCGGGTAAATTATTAGTTTGAGAATCAGGTTGCACAACATTGTTCTGTACAACATTTTCCAAATCCTGTGACATAGAGTTACTATTATTGTATACATTACTATCATTGTTACTTATTAAAATATTTTCAAAATCATCACTGTTTTCTTGATATTTACCCCCTTTTATTAACATAAACCTATTTCTTTTAATAACATTTCCATCTTCCTTTTTTATCTGATATGACCTGGGACCTTGAGCCTTTCCTATAACGATTCCACTTTGAAGAGGTTTTACTTTACTCTCATTTTGAATTTTCACAATATCTCCCTCTTTTAGCTCTGGTAAGGCTCTAGCTCGCTTGTCATAGTACAATTTTTGTTTCAAATGTCTTTCTATGAGTTTATTCTTATAACTATGCCTATTATCATGACCATTATTACCACAAGTTACATAAGGCAAAATGCTCTTAACTTTTCTGTTATACAACAACTCACAAGGTGTTTTATCACTATTTCCCACTGGAGTGTTTCTATACATAAGCAATCCTAAGTTTACATCCCTATTGGTATAAATCAATTTTTTTAACATATTTTTTATGGTCTGTATATATCGCTCAGCCAATCCGTTTCCTGGGTGATGCTTTGGACTAATAATTTTATGCTCAAATGTCCATTCTTTAGCAAATTTTTTAAATTCATAACTCGTGAATTGCGTTCCTGAGTCTGAGTATAATATGTCAGGTACTCCATGTCGAGACAATATTTCTTTTAAACAATCAATTGTTGTTGTTGTGGTCATGTCCTGTAATTTACTTATTTCTACAAATTTACTGTATGAATCTACCAATAGAATATAGGGTTCTCCATAGAGAAAAAATATATCTGTTGCCACTATTTGCCATGCATTTTCAGGAATTTCTTTATTTATTAATGGTTCTTTCCTGTTATTATTTTGAAAACTCTTACAAGCATCGCAATTTTGAACAAGATCTTCAATTTCTTTAGACATGTTAGGCCAAAATACCGTTTTTCTAGCTAAAGCTTTACATTTGTCTATACCTAAATGTGCATAATGTATTTTTTCTAATATTTCAGGTCTTTTACTTTTAGGTATTACTAACTGACTTCCTTTGCAAATCAACCCCTTGTATTCATTTAGCTCATCCCTATAACTATAGTATATTTTTGCCTCAATATTAACATCATTTTTACTGTTAGGCCATCCATTCAATATATATTTTAAAACACACTGTAGCTCCCTGTCATGTCTAGTTTCATCAGTCAATTCCTGTAGTTTCCTATCTGTTATCTGTATACTATTAATTACCATTGCTACATGAGCCTCAAGATCTATTTCATAAGTTTGTGATGTATCATTTAAGTATGAACGACTTAAATGATCCGCCACTAACAACTCTTTGCCAGGTTTATAGATTACTTCAAAACTATAGGGTTGTAAAGCCATTTTCATTTTTTGCAATCTAGCTGGACATTTATTAAGAGGTTTGGCAAAAATGGACACTAATGGTTTGTGATCTGATTCTACTACAAACTCCTGTCCATATACATATTGATGAAATTTAGTACAAGCAAATAAAATTGCTAAACTTTCTTTTTCTATCTGACTGTACAATTTTTCTGTAGGTGTCAATGCCCTAGAACCATAAGCAACTGGTCTACTGTCCTGTAAAATAACACATCCTAGTCCATCTTTTGATGCATCAACACTCAATGTTACATGTTTGTTTACTTCAAAATATGCCAGTACCGGAGGTTTACATATTAATTCTTTTAATTTGTCATAAGCCTTTTGCTGTGAATCTGTCCAAATAAATGGCACATCTTTTTTATTTAATTCTCTTAATGGTGCCGTCAATTCAGATACATTTGGTATAAATCTAGACACATAGTTTACCATGCCCAAAAAACGCAATAATTCCTTATGACCATTTGGTTCTTTCATTTCAGTTATTGCTTTAATTCTGTCACAATCTACTTTAATTCCTTCTGTAGTGAGAACATGCCCTAAATACTTCACTTCTGTTTTTTTAAATTGACATTTATTTCTATTAAATTTTATTCCATATTCTCTCGCTTTTTCTAACACTTGTTTTAAAATTTTATCATGTTCGCTTTCTGTTTTTGCATGAATTAATATATCATCAATGTAAATTTCAACATTTGGGATGCTACCTAAAATACTACTGAACACTCTTTGAAATACCTCTGGACTGGAAGCTAAACCAAATGGCAGCCTATTAAAAAAATATCTCCCATATGGAGTATTAAATGTGGTTAACTCTCGGGTGTCTTCTGACAAACATATCTGAAAAAAACCTTTATTTGCATCTAGTGTGCTGAAAAATTTACTACCTGTCAATTTCGCTGTAATTTCTTCCAAGGTTGGAATTTGAATATGTTCTCTTTGTACCTGTGTATTTAAATACTGAGGATCTAAACAAATACGCATTGATTTGTCAGGTTTCCTGGTCATTACCAAAGAATTTACAAATTCTGTAGGGGACTCTACTTTTGAAATTATTCCTTTTTTCTCTAAATTATTTAATTCACATTTTAAATCATCCATTAACTTAAAAGGCACATGTCTACAAGGCTCTATTTTACCAGTTGCACCATCCTTCAATTTTATTTTGTATTCATAATCTTTAATTTTACCTATCCCTTTAAACACATCTTCATAATCTTTTAAACACACATTTTCTGTCAATGTGTTTGTATGTATGGATCTCTGAATCAGTCCTAAACTCTCTAACACGGGCAATCCTAAAATTGGTACATAGTCATCTTTACTAATTTGAAAGTTAATTGTAGATTCTTTGTCTTTTATTTTACATATTAAATTTATTTGTCCTGCTGTATCAATTTTACCTCCATTGTAATTTGTCAATTGCAAATTAGATTTTTCAAATTTGAATATATTCATTTTGTTGCATATAGACCTTGGTATAACATTACATTGAGCTCCTGTATCCAATTTAAATTTTATGCTTTTGTTTTGTTCAACAAAATGGACATATTCATACCAGCTATCATTTGTATTATTTTTACCAACCATAGATATGTTCATTTCTTGTAAGTCAGTGTCGCTTAAACTTGGTTGCTGTGCTGGTTCACTTCTAGCTTCATCCTGCTGCACTCTTACTGCGCCTATCCTATTCCACCTGCATTTTTTGATGAAATGTCCAAATTTTCCACATTTTGTGCACTTTTTTCCATAAGCCGGACACTTGTTCCTTTCGTGCCTGAAGCCACACCTATAACACTCAGCATGTTGTTTATAGTCATAATTGCGAGTAACTCCTCCCTGGTAACTTGTACTTCTTGCACCACTACTAGTTGTTCCGCCACGCTGACTCCACTCTGGTCCTTTTGAAGTCCCTGGACCCATTTTATATCGACTCTCTACTTCTTTATTAACGTTTGATGACCTCTTATTTACCGTTTGCACATCTGTTTTATAATTATAACTTCCTTCAATTTGTTTAATTTGTTCGTTAGCCAATTCTGCTGCTTTACATATAGTAATGGCTTTTTGTAAGGTCAGATCTTGCTCCCTGAGCAGTCTATCAGTCAATTTTTTGTTATTTATTCCCGCTACAAGCCTATCTCTAATTAATCTGTCTGTTAAGCTTCCAAAGTCACAATCCTTTGCTAACTTTCGTAATTCTGTTACATAAGTATCAAAATGTTCTCCTTCATTTTGATTTCTCGTGAAAAATAAATGTGAGTTTACGCTCTCATTTTTTAACGGTATAAAATACCTCTCAAAAGCTTGTATTACATCATTGTATGTGGGCGATTCACTTAGATTTAGTGTATTATATATGTCAATGCATGTTTCACCCATGCAGTGTAACAGCAACGCGACTTGCACATCTTCGTCCTTCTTGTCAGCTCCGCTAGCTTTTCTATATATTTCAAACTTTTGTTTCCATTTCTTAAAATCTTGATTTTGTAACTTTTCTGGCGGTTTTAAGCCTATGATGCCATGTTCTGGTAATGAATTTGTACCATGCCGTTCTGTTTCGGCCATTTTTTACAAGTATTAATTAATTTTGTTGTTTACTCACAATTCTTGTATTTCTCTGTTCTGTCGTTCCACTGTCTCGCAGCGCCATGTGGTGTTCTGGGTTTTAAGCATGAACACTTATTAATTAGTAAATAAAACAAGAGAGCTTCAGCCAGTAATCTTTTCTATTTCAAGGTTCTCCAATCAAGCACAGATAATCCTAGAGTTACTTAAGTCCTTTGTACACTCTATTCTATAAAGGTAACTTTACACTTACAACAGTGGTACTCCTTCTATATAATCTACACTGAGAAAAATGGATTGAAGACGACGTAATAAAATATAATATAATGCAAACATTCTGAAATACACTGCTTGCCACTAATATAACAGTGCGCGACACTTTTAATAGTGACACGAATCTAAATTTGTTCTGCTAGGCATTGAACTTCAATGTGCATGAAACCTCACCAAAACATAAAGAACAAATGCCTTATTTTTTATCATGCAAGTAGTATACAATATTATGAACACAGCACCAAAAAGACATAATGCATAGTAAAATTGCGGAATAAGCATCATAATATACAGTGATCAAGATCAAGTTTACGTGCTTGCACGATTGGTCAAAAAGATGTGCATCACATTAGTTTATAGTGCCACATTTTTCTCAGTGTATCTCTGAACTGAGTCTGAACCACGCCGTTTTGGCGTGGTTGAGTTACAAACATCCAAACTCTTGCATTTATTTGTAAGATAAGATAAGATGATCTTCAAGTTCTGTTACTGAAGAGCTACTACCTTTCTTAAACGTGGGGTTCATTTTATTATTTCATTTTCGTGTTAAATATATAAAACAAACACTTCTACTAAATTTGCTACTCAAGAAGTGTTGCTACTCCTAGCAACCGCAGGGGTCATCAGTCATCACGCATCTACAAAAGGTATTAAGTTTTCAAAGATCACTTTTTGTTATTTTAGAAACAAACTAGAGAACACTCAATCTGAACCTATTTAAAGCTTGGGTAAATTGGCATCTCCTGGGTAAGTTCGTTTCACCGTCTACAAAATTTTCTTCCTCCAAGGGCAAGAGTTAGTCAAGAGCAACCACATAATCAATGAAAAAACCGCATCTTTGTACGCCCCTTTTCTTCCCTTTGGGGTGGATTTTTGAAAAATCCTTCCTAACGCCCTCAGGATATGAGGATACAGAAGGGATATTCCTTCCAAATTTCAAGTCCCTGAGGATCAGCAGTTCGGACAGTGCGTAGTCTGCCAGTCAGTAAGTGACGAAGGCACTGGTCCCACCAAGGGCGAGGAAGCGATTAGCTATCGACTATTTTCTCGCTCAAGAAACGAACAAAAGATATTGGACCAGTTCCAGCAGTGCCGCGAGACGCACGAGCAGACGCTTCGGCGCATCCGGGATCTAGAATAATTACTGGAGGCGCAGCAAGTGAAGCAGGAATATTAAGCAGTCCATAACTTTAGTATATATTACACACCAAGTATTGTATCTATCTCCCTAATGCTGACTTAACGATGCCTGAATTCGGGTTGGCTCCACCTTCCGTCTCTCCCTTCATATCGACTGCAAACCCTACACTCCTATCCTATCTACTTGGCTCTCCGGTATCTCGGGCAGGTGCGCTGCTGCCTGCGGCCGGCGGAGATGGTTGGTGCAGCAAAGGCGACGAAGCTCGCCTGCCCTAATCGGTTTAGTATTGGTGGCTGGTCGGTGCGGGTTAAGGTTCTCGTGCTCTGCCGGCTATACGCTACTCCTACCGAACCGAGTGGGGCGGGCGTGCTTTTCCCCGCTAGCCTAATCTAACATCTCCTCTCCGTCGCTGTCAGCGCGTACGGGTCCTTGCAGCAGAACTGCTGGCTGGAGATGTCACCAGAACAGAACAGAACAAGAAACGAACAAAAGATATAGATTCCGTGACAATAAAGGAGACACGTATATATTAATAGTTTATAGCTTGCTATTCACACAGCCGGCGAGAACTCTTTCAACAAGTTTGACTAAACAAAAAAAATAGATCGCGTGTCAATAAAAGAGACATTAATAGTTGATCGCTGGCTGTACTCGCTTCCCCCTCATCGTAAGCGGTGGGAGCAGTGCCGAAGTATGTATAGATGACTTTAATATGTATAGATGACTATCAACAACGACACTACAGTTAATTCGCAATAAAAACAACCACATATCTTGCGAAAATCGAGCCACGTGAAGGGAAGCATGTCATTTCTGAATCAACCTAACGGTCAATTAACATTCGAGAAGCAAAAACACGCCTTATTACTGCGGCAGACGAGTCAAATGGAGCGTGAGTGGTTGACAGTGGACTAAGTGAGACGTATGGGTGTTCAGTTCATTCTAGAGTGAGCCAGTTCGGGTCGGAGAAATATCCATTGTGAGGTCTTTGTCGGATCAGTAGTTTAATGCGGTCTTAGAAATTACTTATGGTTATTTAAGGCTTTAAGTCAAGAAATAAAACAATAAAGTTGGAAAAGTAGTTGGCAAGAGTTTTGAAAAATTGAGCGTTGACCAACTCTTAATCAATATTTGCAGCTTGGTAGCGGTTCCTACTACTATCTACTATCTGCCAGAAGCGTATTTTGGGTTATTTTGGCCATATAAGAGGGAAAGAAAGTTTGGAAAGGCTAATTGTCACCAACACGATCGACTGACCAGATTCAAAATTCAACGTCTGAAAAAAATTACAACGTGGTGAGGAGCGCAATGGACCAGAATCGATGGCGGAAGATCCACTCCCTGACGGACGACTAAGGCCAACCACGATCATCAGATATTTTAGCCAAGTCTCACTTGTAATAAGTTGGGTACCTGTCGATCGCACTTTTAGATTATTTTCTTCTTCATTGAGTTGCTATAAGTGTAACGTTACTCTTCAATAGGTTGAATATTTTTGAATATTGAATAGTCTTCTTGAAGGAATCCAGTTCGTCAAGCTGTTCCAATTTGACAATCATTCAGATGAGTGTGTTCAGTCATCCTATTACCAGGAGTTCAGATCCTGTAAGGGTCTACTCCGAACTGGCTGGCGTTACGGTCAAACAGATGTTAATTGAAAATGAAATATTGACAGAAAATTTGACAGGGCAGTTATAAAACCCTATGTACCTATAGTTAAAGTTTCCTAAAGATGGTTCTACTTTTGTTTGTCAAAGTGGATACTATTTATTTTGTTCAATGTATTGTAGACCGGTTTTCTTTTATTTACGGGACAACATTAACAATACTTCTTCCTTTAACGTCAATAGAAAAGCACCACATTGCTTTTATAATTTACATGTATTTTAAAACCAATTCATAGTAAGTATTACCCTTCACTTCATTACGAAACTTTAAAATTATTTCTAATCAAGGTTAATAATCACTAAACAATGCTACCTTATCAACTGCATATTAACTTCCAAAAAATCCTGATAACGTCCAATAATGATTCATAATTTTGAACATGATGCAACAACAATGCAACCAACAACCCAAAAAACACTCACCAAAAAGCGTCGTACGCCTCACACAACCAAAAAACACTCATCTTTAAAAAGGAAAGTTCTAAATTCAAAAAATCAAGATGGCGGCAAGATGCGCGCGCGCTCAAATCCGGCCAGAGTCTGGTTGCATGTGAATCTAAATTGACACAATGAGGGGGAGGACAATTGGGCACAGATACAATGAACAAGCGAGTCCATTACGATTTTTAGGATGGATTTAAATAATTTCCGGTTTTTTTTAAGCTGTTTTGAAGTTGCGTTGGAATTACCAAAAACCATGGTCTTTATCTCTCGAAGAAAAGAAAAGAGTAAGAGTAGTTGTAAGAGTTTTTATTAGGTTACATAAAGAAACTTGGATGCACAAATCTTCTCTAGGATTATTTTACCTTTTAACTTAAATTTAGGGATGGACAAAAATAGAATCAAAATAACTAAATTTCCATTTTATAAACAAGTGCATCTACAGGAAACGCGTTTTTAGTTTTTTAGTCAAACAAGAAAAAATAATACATGTAACGTAAACACATTCGTAATATACAAAAAAAAACGAAAAAACTAACAAAGAAAAACTGCAGTACAACTAAGAAAAATAAATTCTAGAGCAAAGCGGTTATTTTCTGCACAACGCTACCCAAGACTAAATTGTTCTTGGTCCGCGAACCAGTTCCAACCGGTGCAACCACCTAAACTATCATATCAACCCTATCCGAACTAATATAAATAATGTATGTTAGTTTGTCCATCAAGTTTTAGCACGAGGAAGACCTGGGCCAAGATTTTACACGGAAAAACTTGTTGTATTGATTTACTGTCATTAGGTACAAATGGAAAATCGTCCACGTGAAAATAACCATTCTGAAAATGGGTCAAAAGTAATAGTGTCCAAAGTGAATTTAGTCAAAATGTAATTGTGCTCAAAAGTATTTACAACCAAATTTATTTTCGTTGTAAATTAATTAAGTCCCAATGGAATTTTGTCCATTATAAATTATGACCAAAATGAAATACGCACAAGTGAATGTAGTGTAATATGAATTAAGACCATATAATATAATGTAAATTGTACAAATTTCAGGTAGGACGTATTTACAATTGGTCATATTTCTGAGTGTACGTAAATACAAATAGACATATTTTTTTCGTCCAATGTCATATTGGACAATTTTACCATGGGACATGATTCCATTATAGACGTTTTTCAAGATGGACAATTTTCCTTTTTGTTGTATTTCAAATGGTAATTTTTCTGAACTGACGTATAATTTCAAGTGGACGATTTTCCATTTGAACCTAATGACAGTAAATCGTTGTATTATCAACGTTTTGATAGCTAATGGAAGCCGTCGAGTTGAAAATAAAAATGGATCTCTGCCGTTTGGCCAAATTATTTTTCGTCAAATGTATCATTTGGTCAAACGCTTTTTTTTCAAAACTGTTAATATTTCAGAATTTTTATAAAACTAACCTAACGTATAGGGTTCTACACGATGGTTCTAAAATAAATCCTGAAATATTTACAGTTTCGAAAAAAATGCGTCTGACCAAATGAAACATTTGACGAAATGATACATTTGACGAAAAGTTATTTGGCCAAACGGCAGTACACCAATAAAAATCTCTCTTCCAAACATCCTTATCAGCCATTGATTTCTCATATCACTCTTCACATATCTTCCCGTTCCACTATAGCCTAAACCTAAGGTTCCGTTGTCCGTCCTTCTGCCACAGGGCTGTATCTTTTAAACCGTAATAGCTAAACTCTTGAAATATTTACAGAGTTTGTAATAATTACTTTTTTACAGTTTCTTTCGGTATTCTTCTCCGATATTAATATTGTACGGTGGTACGTGAGTCCGAATTGCACTTGGCTGGTTTTTTTCCATTATATTTAGTACCCAGAAAATATGCCTGGAACCGACCAGTAGTTTAGAAGGCTTTATTTATTTACGAAACATATTCCATGGAATAGTTAGTGAAAATATGACGCAGATCGGCGTTTACTGCATTGTTTTAGGGTAAGGCCAGGGTCGTTTTCACCCGCCGCCCGCGGCCGACAGCGGCCCGCCGCCCGCGGCGTCTGAATCTAGACACCGCCGACAGCGGGTGTTTGGTCGTTTTGAGAGCGTAGCCGCGGCGGCTAGTCGCGGCATTCCGAGGGTTTTTGCTTGCGAACGGACGTGTGTGTGTAGGTTCGTGAAATGGAAAAAACTCTAGCATATTTATTGCTTCAAGAGGAAGAGGATGAGGATTTCTTAATAATATTGAGGAAGCAAAAAAAAAGGAAAACAAGATATTTAAAGCTAGACAAACGGGGGGTGCCTACAATATTTTGGTGAAGACGACCCTGGCCTTAAGAAATACGCCTATCGGCGTCAATGGTAATTAATGGGTTAACCCTTCATATATCGGACGGAGTCGCACACTTGTCCGTCGCGAAATGGTGCGTCAAACTTCAAATTCAGAAATGTTTTATACGTTTCATTCAACGAATTATGAATGTCTATGGTTTATTGGTTCATTGGGATGAAAAAAAACAATTTTATACACTATCACTCAAGTTCATAATTGAGTAAAATGTGGATCACGTGACCTGCACTGACCAGTTTATCTTAACTATAGATGAAATACATTGTTTGTCAAGTCATGTAGCTATAATAAATTTATATGAAATCAATCTCCCAACAACCCCGCGTCGTGAGCGCATCAATATTTTTTGAACCATCGTTGTGTTGACACTTCCACTACACCAACTCGTCGTAAAGCCAGGTTCCATCAACATCACCTTGATGAATAGTTCTTCCACCGAGCGTTTCATTAGGCACTTTTTGCCTTATACAATAAAACTGTAGAACGAACTCTCTTCGGCGGTATTTCCAACCAGGGGCATGTTTTATAAAGCTACAAGTTACAATTTTACAGGTCTAATCTGGCAACACTGCTCAAATGGCTGGTCGTCATTGGTCGAGGTTGTGACAAATGGAAACTTGTAACCTGTAAATTGTGATTTGTAACTTTATAAAACAGGCCCCAGGGGCACGTTTTATAAAGCTACAAGTTACAATTTTACAGGTCTAAACTGGCAACACTGCTCAAATGGCTGTTCGTCATTGGTCGCGGTTGTGTCAAATGGAAACTTGTAACCTGTAAATTGTAATTAGTAGCTTTATAAAACAGGCTCCAGGGGCACGTTTTATAAAGCTACAAGTTACAATTTTACAGGTCTTAACTGGCAACACTGCTCAAATGGCTGTTCGTCATTGGTCGAGCTTGTGTCAAATGGAAACTTGTAACCTGTAAATTGTAATATGTAGCTTTATAAAACAGGCCCCTGTTATGACATGGGTGCATTCAAGAAAAGCGCTTTCATTTCCCTAATTGGCCGGCAACGGACCGAGAGCTCCTCGTGAGTTGCTGTGTTTATGGGCGGTGATGATTACTTCCCATCAGGTAACTTGCAGGCTCGTTTGCCTCGCTCTCTTAAAAAAAAACACACTCGTGTCTTTCAACGGTTCTTCGATATTCAAAAATTCAGAGTTTGCGATATCGCAGTATTTGTTGACGACTCAATAAATTGAATTCGTTATTTCAATTGTATTAGAGTCTACTTTATTTGAAGATCATGTCTTAGGAATCATTCCTAGCTAACAATATATAGGTAACTAGAGGACGCCCGCGACTACGTACGCGTAGAATTAGTTTCCCGTTACTCCCCCCATTTCTTCCCGTTGGGGGTCGTTTTCTGAAAATCCTTTCTTAGTGCTCACTTACATCATGAAAGGAACCCCTGTACCAAATTTCAAGTTTCTAGGTACAGTAGTTTCGGCTGTGCGTTGATATATAATATAACTCAGTCAGTTTTGCCTTTTATATATATAGAATAATAAATATACAAATACAACGTACCTAAAACCGGCAGTTTTACGCTCGAATAATATAGTGGATGAAAACTTTGTTTGAAATTGAGTATTTCTATTATAGTTGAGTTTGATTAATTGCTTAAAAAATGATAAACCGACAGCTCCAGCCCCGCTCTAGTGGACCGGCAGCCTATTGCTAAGACAGGTGTGGCAATAAATGTATTTTCTTTCTTTCTAAACCATAACCCCCTTATCCCGTATCAGTCGGATAAAATCTCATTCAACATCGCTTATCGTCCGAACTGTACCCACTTAACGCATTCACTGCCAGGGGGCGTGGCCTAGGAACAAACTTATATGACAGTGAACGCATATATGCGTCGGTGGCAGTGAATGCGTTAAGGCCGGCGTAATATCATTTATTTTGTCGCCGGGTAGAGTAGAGCAACAGATCATGGATCTATTAAGATCATTTTGGAGCAGCTATACTCAACCTACGGCCCGCTGAGCTTTTACGAGTGGCCCACCCGGAGGTGGTATAGCCACATAAATTATCAACTCTTGCAATTTGCGCATATTGTATGATCTGTGGTCTTGAATATCCATTACCAAGCTCTAAGCAATACTTTCGGAAATAAACCTAAATGTCATTTTTATTAACACATAAAATACTTACATACTTTCCTTATTTTTTAGCCCGAGGATCCATATCTAAAACATGTTTGTGGCCCTCATGACAAAAAGGGTTGAGTATAGCTGCTATGGAGAGCCTGCTGGTTTTTTTTTTACAAGTGGGTTTTTGATGGGGAAAAATGACAGCCTTAACCGCTAGTACTGTCACGAACTTCAAATGATGATCCACTATAGAATTAGAACCAACGATTAATTCCTATGTAATTTCTAATCTCGTCAATTGACGCTGCCATTATGAAAAGGTTCTATCGTGGATCAACATTGAAAGTCATTGATGGTACAACCAACCAAATAGTACAGATCCCGTCACGTAAAAAGGCCGCTGAGCGACAATGGAGGGGATGTATTTGCGCATGGGCACAGCCAAGCAATAGCGTAAGCGCATAAGCATACCGGCGGAGTGTTCCCCCGCCCCGCCCCCTTTATACCGACTACCTATAAAGACTACTTTCCTACTAACTATTCGATCAGATAAGAGGTTGAGAAAGTAAGGGACGAAATATGGTTGGCAATAGTAAGGCTGCGGCTCCACTGAGCCGGAGACGAGCGGAGCGGAGCTGGGCCAATATTAACCAATAGCATCTAAACTAACGTGCGCAAGGCGCGCTCGACGTGACCGCATGCGCCTTCTATCTATATATCTGTATATAAAAGGCAAACCTGACTGACTTATATATCAACGCACAGCCGAAACTATTGTACCTAGAAACTTGAAATTTGGTACAGGGGTTCCTTTTATGATGTAAGTGAGCACTAAGAAAGGATTTTCCGAAAATCGACCCCCATCGGGAAGAAATGGGGGGAGTAGCGGGAAACTAATTCTACGCGTACGAAGTCGCAGGCGTCCTCTAGTTGGTTATTATTGGCACAGCTCCGCGCCGCTCATCTCCGCCTCAGTGGAGCCGCAGCCTTATTTGCCGATTTGCCGCATCGCATACCATCCTATTTCTAACTCCATGAACCAATCAGCCCGCTCCACCCAACATTATATAACGTACAATAGGTAGGTACACAAGGCACCACAATGAAGACATTTCAAGGCTTTGCCTTAATCATTTGTCGCATTGTAAACGGACGTGCCGATTCTGGGATCATGGCCATGGCAGTGTTCGAATTGTTGTGTTCCTGTGCCGGATAAGCCGGTGAAATTATTAGCATAGAGGCATTCCTTCTTAGTCTTCAAGGTTGGCGACACATCTGGGGCTCTATTCAACACGGTAAAAAGCATGTCGTTTTTGACCTGTTATCGTATTGTCAACGTTTTGATAGCTCTTATTTACTTAACAGTAATGGCAGCCGAGTTAAAAACAATACCATAACAAGTCAAATACGATTTGGATATTGCCGCCTAGAATAGAGGCGCTGGAATCTTAGGATTGCATTGTCATCGATGTATATTGAACACCCATGACTTTGAAATCCGCCATTTTTTTTTCATTGTAGTTCCCAGTACATTCGCGACGAGACCTCGGTTATCGAAATCAGGCCAGTGGCCCGTGATACAGCTAACAAAAAATGTAAGGTTATTTGTTTCTTTCTTCTAAGCTAATATAATGAGGAGGTAAAATTGTGTTTGTTGTATGTTTGCGGGTAACTAAACTGATTTAAAAAATCTTTCAATATTAGGAAGCAAAATCAGAGCGACGCGAGGGCAGGGGCCTGTTTTATAAAGCTATACATTACAATTTTAAAGGTCTAAACTGGCAACACTGCTCAAATGGCTGGTCGTCATTGGTCGAGGTGTCAAATGGAAACTTGTAACCTGTAAGTTGTAATTTGTAGCTTTATAAAACAGGCCCCAGGTCGCTAGTTTAGGGGTACCCAAAGGGTGCTAACGGGATCCTATTATTAAGCCTCCATCTGTCTGTCTATCTGATCAGCGGTCTGTATCTCACGAAGAGTTACGACAGTTCAAATATTTACAGTGTCTAGGTCATACACACTCGAAGAAAAACAAGTTGTCTTTCCTGTGGTCAATAGTTAAAGGCTTGTGTGCATAAAAGTACATACATACATACCTACATTAAATCACGCCTGTTTCCCAGAGGGGGTAGGCAGAGACCACTTCTTTCCACCTGCTACGATCTTGACAAATCTCTTTCACTTCTTCCACATTCATACATCGAGTCATGCACGCACTTCGGTTTCAGGTACTTAAAATTCGGCCCTTATCCAGTATTTTTATTTGATAGACCTGACGCCGTTTATGCGGATGTGGGATCAGCCAGAAAATTAGGCCTTAAAAGCGTTAACTTCGGATATGTGTTACAGGAAAGACGGTAACCCAAATCTGTGTATAATCTGTGTAACGACTCTTTTAAATTTCATTCACAAATTCCCTCTCCCAAATCATTATTTAGGAAGCAAAACCTCTGCGGTCTGCGGTAAGGTCAAGTATCTTATCTCTGTCATAATTCAGTAAACTCATAAACTAAGGCCCTACTTTAAAAATCGAAGTTCGAAGTTACGTTAGCTCCATCCCTTTCTCTCGTTTTACCCCCTTACTGATAAACGTTGAGTAACGGTGGTAGTTCTATAATGAGCGTTGCAATGGCAATAACAGTGCTTTTATAATTATAATAGCATTGTTATTTTATTACCATGATTACGCGCATGAACAATGTCAGTGATGGTTTGGTGGTCAATTGACATCTCAATGTTTATATTATACTTGTCAAAAACTGTTTTTACAGGTGTTGAAATACGAACATACCGTCACAGGGCTTGATGTTAGTTATTCTTGTTCTTTGCGCTAACAATCCACAATAAAAAATCAATATACAATAAAAAACATTTATTACTTAACGTTAAATTATAAAAAATGATTTATTCAATAAATCCTGTAAAAACTTCAAAATGGTGATTCAGAGAGGACTCTAGTTGTAGTTTAGTCACAGACTTCAGAGCCCCTGAAGTTTCATTCTGGAGACAGAAGAACACCCTTTTCACTCTAGCATGGATCAAGGCCATGGCACACATAAGACACGGCTCTCTAATCAAATAAATGTAATATCCAGTACACAAATAAGGACCTAATTCAGTACCAGGATTCCTCGCACCAAATGTTATTATAGGAAAATATTTCTTCTTCAAAAACTCCATTAGTTTTTCATCCACACCGCGAAGAATAACCGGCATCTCGTCTTCGTTTTCCCGCCACGCGCCGCCATTTTGTGTTTTCGCCACATTGTCTATGGCCAACATGGCGGCGTGCTTTACAGGGTGCTGCAATCTGTCATCATAGGATGTTGCCACAACAGAATTGCTAGTCGGATCTACTACCACAGCAGCATTAAAACAAGCCATATCAAATTCACTTGTATCTTTAAGATACCATTTAGCTACTTCAAATGCTACAACCATAAATTTTCTATGTCTTTCATTCTCCATTTCACTAAACAATGTTCCATCAACCAGTTTTTCCAAGTATTTATTTGGATGAAAGTTACAGGACCACAGTTTGCTGCATTCTTTTAACTGACTAGTTAGTAAAGGTGGATACAACGGCACATCAACTTCTTTAAAATATTCAAATATATCTTTTAATTCTCCAACTTTACATTCAATATATTCTTGTATAGACGGCATTCCATTTAGGAAATGAGCAGGACAAAGCACTATTTCTTTCTTCCTCACTCTTTTTAAATGTGACAGCTCTTTCAGAGGTATTTTTTCATTAAGTACAGCAATAGCTCTTGATATATCCTTTACATCTCTAATATGACCACTATAGATTTTTATAACCCGGATTGATTCAAACAATTCATCTTGTAACACAGTCTCAAGATTTTTCATTGATTGATTCACTGCGTCTATGTAATTGTCTATGGTAGCCATAGAGTTTTCTATCTTTAGTTTTTTTCTTGGTGGCTCTGTGGTCACAACAGGTTCCATATTTAAACTGGATCGTGTTTGCTCTTGACTGGCTGAAAATAAAGAAATATTCCACCATTGGTTTACACTTTGACATCACTGCTTTAACATTATTTAACACAACACTTCCAAAAATTTAAGGAAAAAGTATTTGAAGAAATTTAAAATGTAGGTTCTAAACCTATTTATAAAAGTAAAGAATTTGATATTTATACAAAAAAGCGTTTTTTAAACGAGCGATGTGCTTACTTATTGTAATATTTGTAACTAAGGAAGAGTAAGGAATGAAATGTTTTTCTAAATAAATCTAAATCTGTACCCAAGTAGGTATTTTAAGTAGTTTGTAACAATAACAGTTTTTCTCATTATAATGGTGATATGGCTCAAGACCAAGAATCACTAAAAATATTAATTTTATCTTTAATTTTAATTTTATTTGTTTCTGGCGCGACCAATTATTTTCAGGCAACTCTTTTGACTGTGTATAGCTATGGCCACTATAACAGTTAATGATAAAAATAAAATAAAGTTGCAAATTAAATGGGGTACATTGGACCCCATACATTGAAAAGTGTTTCTATGGTGTTTGTTTCAATATTAATTTTCTATGATATTACGTAAACCTTTGTGTGTAAGTTTATATAAATTGTTCTTATTGGAAAAATCTAATGTTTCACAATAGATAATACAATATTTCGATGTTTGGAGAATTATTATTCAATCAGATTTAAAGTATTTATTGCAGAAATCAGATGTTAATAATACGAGTACAGCTGTAAAGAATACAGATAGAATGAAGAAGTTAGCCTTGTTAGTAATGACCCTGCATACGAAGCTAACAGTCCCAGGTTTGATTCCCGCTCGGTGCAAATATTTTTGATGAGCGGCAAGTATTTGTTTCTGTCTTGGTGGTTTTTAGGGTTCCGTAGCCAAATGGCAAAAAACGGAACCCTTATAGATTCGTCATGTCTGTCCGTCCGTCTGTCCGTCTGTCCGTCCGTATATTACAGCCACTTTTTTCCGTAACTATAAGAGCTATACTATGGAAACTTTGTAAGTAGATGTATTCGGTGTACCGCATTAAGATTTTCATACAAAAATAGAAAAAAAACAATAAACTTTTGGGGTTCCCCATACTTAGAACTGAAACTCAAAATTTTTTTTTTCATCAAACCCATACTTGTGCGGTATCTATGGATAGGTCTTCAAAAATGATATTGAGGTTTCTAATATCATTTTTTTTTTTTCTAAACTGAATTGTTTGCGCGAGAGACACTTCCAAAGTGGAAAAATGTGTGTCCCCCCCCCGCGTAACTTCTAAAATAAGGGAATGATAAATGTAAAAATGATATATGATGTACATTACCATGTAAACTTCCACCGAAAATTGGTTTGAACGAGATCTAATAATTAGTTTTTTTTTAATACGTTATAAATCGTAAACCGCATTTTACCTTTCATTCAATCAACTCCAATATAATAAAGAATAAAGAAAAACATTTATTTAGATGTATAGTGGTACGGAACCCTACGTGCGCGAGTCCGACTCGCACTTGGCCGGTTTTTTATATATATAAATATGTTTGTCATTACCTAGTACCCATATGCTAGCCTAGAGCTTAGTTTGGGCCTAGGTTGAACTGTGTGAGATTGTCCCACGACTCCCACAAAATTCATTCATTTGTTCATTTATGGACAATTTTGGCGTACTGATAAATAAAGTCTATAAAAACAAAAGTTGGTTTACATTGCTGGTAACCAGAGCTTTTGCAATATTGTAAAGATCTCGACAACAAATGTAACCAGCATTACACATCGATGATACTGCAATACTGTGTAACTAAGAAATTTAATAAGATGCAAAATACACCTTACTATGCAAATCAATAAGGTAAATTTTGCAACTTATAGAATTTGTTACTTACGCAGTATTGCAGTATCACTGACAACATTTAGTTGATAAATTAAACTTCAGTTAGATGAACAAACACATACTTATAGGGGAAAAGATGGAGTGCAATATTTTATTTCCATATACATAAAGTCTGTGCCTATTCAGACTGCCAATGACAATAACAAGTATACCTGGGGCCCGTTTCACGAAGCTACAAGTTACAAATTACAAGCGGAAGTCTCTTTCTAACTCCTTCAGCTAGAAAGAGAGTTCCGCTTATAATTTGTAACTTGTAGCTTTGTGAAATGAGCCACTGACTGTAATTGTCTTTAGATAGAGGATCTAATATTGATAAGAATAATGTTACCTCTAATTAGTATATTAAAAAGGTTGAATATATATTCATCATCATCATCATATTGTATAGCTGGGTGCGACAGAGACGAAAACCTCTGTGTATAAATAAATAATATGACCCTGCTCAAACTTCAAATGTATGTGATTACGGAGTAACAATGGTAAATTTATTTGTTTATATATATGCACTCACGCCTTCATTCCCAGAGTGGGGAAGGCAGAGCTACAAAATTAACAACAGAAAAAAACTTGCTGTTAATTCTGTAACCACCTTTTGTACAAACAGGCTTAGATGTTTACCGGTGTACAGTGTATTTCCATATGGTTGTTATAATATTGATTTGGTTTTCTTCTGTGTACAAAATTATTAGCAAACATTATTTCCTTGTTCGTATAAGGTTTACAGACATCTAAGGAGTTTTGTGCCATTTACCTGTGATATGTATTAAAATTCTAATTGGAAAAATAGTCATTATGTAAAAGATTATTTTTACTTAATATACAGAATGCAGCTTAGACCAGATATAATCTAAGAAAAGTGAAGTGAGTGAGCTGGGACGACATGGCCTTTCATGCTTTAGAAGTGCCGGCCGTTTGTACCGGCATGGCACAATTAATGATCTGATCCGTCGTTCGCTTGCCACTGCCTCTGTACCAGCTGTCCTGGAACCAGCAGGTTTACATAGAGACGATGGCAAGCGACCAGACGGAGCTACATTGGTGCCGTGGAAACTGGGTAGGGCACTGGTGTGGGACGCGACGTGTGTTGACACATTCGCCCTGTCCCACGTCCAGTCAACCCGTAATCGGGCCGGTGCAGCAGCTGATCAGGCCCAAACCAACAAGCGCCGCAAATATTCATCATTATTAAATAATTATGAATTTGTGGCGCTTGCAGTGGAGACCATGGGACCTTGGTCAGCTGATATGAAAAGCTTTATTAAGGCCCTGTCATCCCGGCTCATAGACACCTCCGGAGATCCTAGAGCTGGTGCTTACCTCTCCCAAAGGATTGGGCTAGCTATCCAGAGAGGTAACGCAGCCAGTGTCATAGGGACCATGCCGCGAGCGGACCTGCTAGAGGGGGTGTTCTTTTTATAGTGGTGATTATTATTTACGTCTTTAATATTTGAGTAGCTTAGTTTTTATTTTAATTTAAATAAGTTTAGTTTTAACTTTTAATTGTATTATATTATATCTAAGAAACTAAGCAATGTAAATAAAGTTCAAAAGTCCGAGACACGCTATGGGCTAAAGTTGACACAAGATAATACTTAATTGTAACTTATTACTATCGGAAAATCTATTCTTTTACAAGAATTATACGGAATCACGTTGCGGCGACTCGCGTGATTTATTAACCAACACGACCGGATAAATTTGAATAAATTCCCTAATTCGTCTCAGCTTGAGAACGTGCCGTAAAAATAATAAAGTTAAAGGAAAATTTACCTTGATTTCAGATCCGGATGACGCACCCAAGCTGCATGCGTAATAGTTTATTTACAACGATTTGATGACACTTATGTAAACAGATAAAAGTAGTTTTGTGTAAACCAAGTAAACTCGATCGTTTATAGATAAAAATAATTTTACACACGATCTACGACAGCAATCAGTCAGCCATTAACGCCACAGATAAGAACTGACAGCAGTGACAGCCCTTCAAGCTAATAAATTAACCTTCATGTTCTTCACATCGCCGGCAAAAATTTAAACTAAATAACACTTTAACACAATAGCATAGAGCTTTTTCCATGTTGACGAAAATAAGTGTTACTTACGCAGGTTATGAGAATCTTTGTGACGGGGATAAGAAGTTTTTCACAAGATTGCGCACAAAATGTGCTTAAGAATAAATGCATGCAAGCGGACTCCGGTTTAAAAACTCTTCAGAAACGTTAATATCAGTAATACCAGTAAAAATAATCTAATTGGAAGTAGAGGTAAATATAGGATAACATTTTATTAAACTAAAGCAGACCAATTTATTGCAATATTACAGAACAACTTCATAATAGGAAATGTAAATGTCTTGATTCAGTTAATTCCCGTAATTTTGTTACGTTTACAGACTTTAAAATAAAAAGGCTATGTAACTTTTTTGTTTCTTGGGGTGCAAATTTGATCTATTCTACCCTTGTATATTTTACCAATATAATTTTAGAAAGTTTAATCCAAGCTAAGTGGACCATTAGGCGAATTGCTAAGACACACAAATTCCCTCAAGCAATTAGTAAAGTTCGTGTCATGCATGACCATTAAGATGCTTGCGTTGTATAACTTAGCTAAGTAAGGATGTATAAGTAAGTACGCAATCAAGCTTTTTAGAATAAGTATATCATTCAGAGTTATAAAAATGTACCTCGAAACGATGGAAAGTAAACTACGCACAATGGTTATTGAAGTATTATTTATTTTATTTACGAGTATGCACTTGTCATTCTAACGAATAAAAAAAAACATCGTACAATATTTAAAATATCTACTAGTTTTTGAAGTGGATAATTTGAAACAGATAAAAAATCATGAAATATAAAAAAAATAGGTAAGATATACATCATAATTACTACGTTTTAAATCCATAGGCGCAACAATGACACATAATAAACACCACTATATACTTAACTACAATTTTTGACAAATTGTGAAGCCTGTAATATTTATAAAATAGCTAAAAGTTCTTATCACTAATTCTTTAAGGATTATCATTTCGACTCGGGCTTTAGACTACCATTTTTTTTCTTTAATTTGAATTGTTTTCCAATGCCTGAAACCACGCCTGACACGTTTCAGAGGCAATCTCACACAGCGCGGAGAGAGCTCTTCCCGTTGAATCGTATTCTGAAAAATAAATAAAATTGTTAAATTTACTAGGTGGAAGGAACCAGAAATGGACAAGGCACCAATAATGGACACTTGTTTCTTATTGTACAGAAGATAAGGGTTATTCATTTGTTTTGCAACAATCAATTTAGGACCTCATGAAATTTGAATTAAGAGTGAAGTGTCCGTCATTGGTGCCCTCACCCTATGATCCACGCTCAGTGTAGGGTTCCTGACGCTGTTACTACATACACAAAAGGCTATATCGAAAAACAAGTAAAATTCTATGGACGACTTTTCTATTCAGCCAGAAAGGGTCATTTTAAAATGTTGAATGCTATTCTATACCTGCTTGAGTGAATAATACGACGAAAAAATACGACGTCATCAGCAAAGCTTTTGTCGCCTCTTAACCTAGGACGATTACTAAACTAACTTACCAACATTACCCCTTTTCCCGAAAATGGAGCCATTAAAAGGGGGCTTCTTGTAGGAGCCCTCAGCCAGGTGCAGAGCGCACACAATGACAGCGAAGACACAGATAGTAAAGACGGCCCGCATTTTTATTTTGATATCTGCAACTATTAAAAAAAAACAATTTTACAAAAATTAACTAACCAAACTAGGCTCTAAGCTTGTGCAGTCAGCGTCAAAAGTAGCTGATTACTTTTGTTCTTTATCGCATTAACACATTTGACATTGTTTGACATTTCTTACGACACTGAAAAGCGATAAGTTCATAAATACTTTTGATGCTGACTATACTGTAATTTTTTTTAAATTAGTTCTTCACAATCATGATTAGGATACTTTTAATTTTGACATGTAATGCAAACTTATATTGTAATTCTTTTCATGAAATAAAAAACTAAATTAAAACTAAAACTACTGGGTATTTACAACGATAAAATTACTTTTATAGAGGTATAAATATTTAGTTACATAGAAAACATCCGACTCAGGAACAAATATTAGCCTCTACTGGGAAATCTAGGAATCAAACACGGGTCCGCTAGTTATGAATGCTTATCAATAGAATTTCAGAGGACAAAGTCGTAACACGAAATAAAGAAATATCCAAGAACAAGATTCTTAAAAAAACAAACTGGTAACTTATATTTAATAAGCAAACGATTGCAATAACAAAGCTGAGACTTACATAGCGAATTAAATCTGCAACTTTAGCCTGAGAAGCTTGTTGGCTGAATGATACTCGAACCGGTGCCGTTCCCGGTTTTATAGGACTCGGTTTTCTACAGAGAAAAATATTATATAGATGACCGTGCCACATCTCTGCTTTGATCGAATTACGGACGAAGATTGGATAGCTAATCGAATACTAGAATAAATAAGTTTGCGAGACAACCCAGACGCATTTAACTACGAACAAATTTATAATATCTCGCCCCTGACGCACTTATGAGAGTTAACTTAATAGAAAAAAAAATCGCCCAAGTGCGAGTCGGTCGCGTACCGAGGGTTTCGTATTTAAGATAATGTGGTTGGAAAAAGCAAAAGAAAATACTAATTTTGTTATGAACTTTATTTTCTACGCAATAAGGTCCTTTTCGATTTTGGATAATTTTTCCATTTGACAACTTTATTTTATTTTTCGCGTAAGTAATATAAACATAACTATCTTAAAATCAGAAATTTCCTAATTTTTTGTTCCATAAATTTCGGAGGTAAGGGGGAACGGTCATTTATTGATCATATTTGGCTATAAATAAAAAAGTACGTAGCGGAAAATTATAAAAAAATTGTTGCAGAAATTCATTGCAGATTGAGCCCCTGTAAATCGACCCTCGTTTGCTATAATCTAATCACTTTCATTTTTCAACACTCCATTCTATTAGACACTTTAGAAAAATATTTTCATATTGTTTTTACTAAAAACAGACGCGGGCAAGCAAGGTATACAACTGTGCCAAATTTTTAAATTGATAGCTTCTATAGTTTCAGAGAAGAACTGCTGTGACATACAAACAGACAGACAGACACCGAACCCTAAAAAAACTAAGGTCCTAAAAAAAAAAGCGTTGGAACAAAAACCCGTGTCAATAAAATATACCTATCTATACCTACAAGATACCAAGTAGGTATAAAAAATATAAATACACGTGCATACAGACATATTATCCAATAAGCATATAGGTACCTACTCATACTTTTATAAATACTATATAGCTTCTGCCCGCGAGTTCATCCGCGTAGATTTCGATCATCGATATTTCCTCGGGAACTGTTAGGGATAAAAAGTACCCTATGTACTATTCCAGGACCCAACCTATATATATGCCAAGTTTCATTCAGATTTTGCGTAAGATATATAAGTATGTAAGTAAGATAATATACAGTGTGTAACATCCATACGAACATATATTTTAACGACGGTTAATATGATCCTAATTTACATAAAAACGTGTATTGTTTACATAAGTTGTACTTTTTTTTCATACTCACTAATTCGCCACGCAATGTAAATCAAAAATAGCTCAATAACTATTCCTCATTTAACTTGAAATTAACGTGATTTCACTTTGACTTAATGTTAAGTATACATTGCTGCTCAATGGACCCTTTAAAAATGAATTACACTAAATTTATTGGAGCTATTAACTTAATTCCTTCTTTAAACGCTTAAAGCTATCGTTACTTGAAATTTATGTTCCTATGGATGTCACACACGGCACCAATGTAGCTTCGTCTCTATGCAAACCTGCTGGTTCCAGGACAGCTGATACAGAGGCAGTGGCAAGCGAACGACGGATCAGATCATTAATTGTGCCGTAAATAAATAACAGTTCATATAGAATAATTATGGTCTATCAATGAAGAAGGCCTTCAGTCTGTGTTCGAAAGTTCTAAGGTCCCAGCATTCCTTTATCTTTTCACTTTATAAACATCAAGGAGTTCATAATTCTAACAATATCAACCCTTAACTTAAAACAAACTTAGTAACTAAATGGATTTGTGTGAAACTTCGTTATGTTGGAAATATTGTACACGAGGACATCATCCAAGTAATATGCACTAACTCACTATGTTATTATCCCTGGAGATTCCATCTTATCTGTGTCAATATGCGGTCGGTGAGCGATAATCCAATAATTGGTCCAGCAGCCGCCATGTTTGGATACTGCCCTATAAAATGGCGGGAAAATGTAACGCTGGCATCAGTTGACGTTTGTCTCTTGTAAGGTTACCAGTAAGAAAAAAATACCCTTGAATCAAAGGTAAGTTTTATACGTTTTATAAAATGTATCTAGGTTTTTAAACTGTAATCGTGTGTGTGATAGTGGTTGTAAACATAAATAATGTAAAAATATATGCAGGGAGAAAAGCAATTTAAGCAAGTCTCTACACAATTTGCTTTGCTTGATTTATAAGAACAACATGATAAAATTCAATGTTCTTGTATTTTATCCCAAAATATTCTTACTCGAAATTCTAGCAATTAACGTACACGTTTAAAATATTACAAAGCGATTTAGAATGTTTGAAATATATATACCTACACAAATAAATTAAAAATGTAAAACTTTTCATTTGCAAACAAATGTAGTGTGTATCCATTTATTGATATAACCAGATAAATCTTGGTGACAAAATACTTGGATACAATTTTATAAGAATCCGAAACAAAACAACTTATATACTTACATTGTAAATTGGAATATAACATACATAGGACTTCTTTCACGATAAAACAGACTGGAAATCGGCCTCAACGCTGGTCAAGAGCTCAAAGGTCAATAAATTGATCATCATCATCATGTCATTCATTTACTTATTTTAAGGTTAGCTGGAAGAGATCCCTTAAAGGGATAAGTTTGCTTTGTACATAGTGTATATTCATATAAGTGTTTTTTTTTGTAAAACGATTTCTTTTTGAGCAATAAAGAGTTTACTTACTTAATTATTTTTGTTGATAGATGGCCGGGGACATGATGAGATTTACCATCGGCGTGGTTTGCGTGGCTGTCGTGCTGTTGTCCTTGGCAGACCTCAGCGAGGCTAACTACAAGAACGCACCCATGAACGGAATCATGTTTGGGAAGAGAGGACCTTCTGGTACAGTAAACTTTTCTGTTTGGTACAATTTATACCGTACTGTACCTAAGGACCTTCTGGTACGGTAACCTTTTCTGTTTGGTACAATTTATACCGTACTGTACCTAAGGACCTTCTGGTACAGTAACCTTTTCTGTTTGGTACAATTTATACCGTACTGTACATATAGTGCAAAAACTAATTTACACTATTACTATTTTTAGTCGTCAACTTAATTCGTGTTCCTTAAAAAACAATTCTTTGAAACACGAATGACAAATATACATTGTTGGAGCGAGAGCGAATGTGATAGCATAGAAAACCAATGGCTTGTCCGTCTGTCCGCGGTTTAACTCAGACAATCTTGGTACTACACAGCTTTGATTTGACATAGTTCTACATTTACATTACGTCGACAAAGTTGTAAAATAAAATCTTGAAAGTACAAGTAAAACAAAAGTTTGTTTACGTTATGAGGTCGTGCTAGGTGTCATTGGATAGCTCTTAAGAAAACATATAACGTATACCTATGTTATTATACATTTTTAGATTTGGGGGGGAATTCAAAGAAAATATAAGTTATTTACCCCTTGACGTTAATGCTGAATTTAAAACCTCTTAAACAGAAATCACTTTTTACCCATCCTGTGGCACGTTTTATAAAGCTACAAGTAAAAATTTTACAGGTCTAAACTGGCAACACTGCTCAAATGGCAGGGGCTCTACTTTGAAATCAGTAATTCGAACTTCGGATCGCCCCGTCACTTTCTTGCGAATTAATGACACGTCGAGAGCAAAAGGGATAGCAATAGACGAAGTTCGAATTACGGATTTCAAAGTAGAGCCTCTGTGGCCCGTTTCACGAAGCTACAAGTTACAAATTACAAGCGGAACTCTCTTTCTAGTAAAAGGAGTTGAAAAGAGACTTCCGCTTGTAATTTGTAACTTGTAGCTTCGTGAAACGGGCCTCTGGTCGTCATTGGTCGAGGTTGTGTCAAATGATAGTCAAATGGAAACTTGTTACCTGTTAATTGTAATTTGCAGCTTCAGGTCACTGGTTTTCTTGACAAGTTAATCGTTTTGATGTGTGTTTCGTTAAGTTACCAATTAGGTATATCAAAATTATGTAAAAGTAACATTTTATCAATTGTTTCAGAATACGATTCAAGGGGCAAAACCTTCACAGCTCTGTGCGAAATTGCGACTGAAGCATGCCAAGCCTGGTTCCCTTCTCAAGAAAACAAATAAATGCTGTCACGCTTTCTCATTAGTAATCTAAATAATGAACGATGATATCATTTTGGTCCTGGATTATGATTACATTTTATTCCATAATTATTGGAGATATTTATAACTAAGTAGGCAACACTGAAGGCTTCAACTTATCAATGAAAATGTTTTCCTTAAATATTATATGAACTATGTTATTATTCAATAAGGCTGGGATAGTTGGTATAAGTTTAATCAGAGTAATAAAATCTGAAAATATGGCGTATTATAGTGTTTCATTTTATTTAGGTCTCCTTATTAATTTGACCTACATTTGAATATTTTTTCCTGGTAACCCTCGTGGGAAAATTTAGATAAGAATGACTTTCTTCGCGATTGTTTTCAGTTTTTTATGTTGTAATTCTAACTAGTTTCTTATAAGAATGAATGCATTCCCATTCGACTGATTTGCAACTTTCTTGTATGGAGGAAATCATCCATTAAATTAACTTATCAGCTGTGTTTTATCACATTATCGATAAAAACATTGCCACTAATTTGACATCTGTCAACAACAATGCAATGCAGTGACGTTTCGCATTGTAAAAATTAGCGAATTCGAATCTACCTTGTTTCTAAAATGAATTATCAAAGTTCTGATTTAGTTGTGAAATAATAATATACAATATCATTCCAATTACCTAATCAAGTTTGTAACTAATAAGCAAAATGACTACGAAAGAGCTTTACACGAAGGTAAAAATATTTTTAATTTGCAATTAAACATTTTGAATTTAGAATAGTTTTTTCTTAATTAGTGTTTTTGAGTTCGTAGTGCGTTTAATGAGACTGTAGTTTTGCATTAATTAAAGTTGAAACCACTTTTGCTATCTATCTTACTATGCTTGAGCTCAATTCTATGTTCATGTTTTATTCATTTTGTAAATTATCACATCAATCTGTTCACGGTAAAGATCACCGCACATATTAAATCACCTGTTTTATAACATGACATCATAATAATTTATAATAAAATGTAATCAAAGATAACATCTTATGTTTATAGACCTCAATTATTTATGTTGGATGGTAATTGATAATTATTTGTTTATCTATAAGTTTTGACAATTTTAAACCTTTTATCACATTACTAGAGGACGCCCGCGACTTCGTACGCGTAGAATTAGTTTCCCGCTACTCCCCCCCATTTCTTTCCGTTGGGGGTCGATTTTCGGAAAATCCTTTCTTAGTGCTCACTTACATCATGAAAGGAACCCCTGTACCAAATTTCAAGTTTCTAGGTACACTAGTTTCGGCTGTGCGTTGATATGTCAGTCAGTCAGTTTAGCCTTTTATATATATAGATTAACAAAGATGTTATTTGACTAACATCTATGTCCCTTTATCTTTTGTTTTTATAGTTTAATAATGGATCTTTGATAGATAACACTACATTACACGCTCCAGTCTTATAACACATTGCTTTCGCATAACTGGGTTATTTATTGTTCATGTTGTAAATTTTGATACGCTGTAAATATAATGATCAAATATCAGAAATAATGCTGTAACCCATATTTGATTCTTTTTTTTGTATTTCATAATTATTTTGACCACGGGTGGGCAAACTATGGCACGCATAAGAGGTTTAGTCTGGCCGCTTATGTTCCTTCTAAAGCAAGAGTATAGTACATTACCCTCAAAAATGTATTTTGATAGTATCATTGACACACTATAGTGTATTGTTATAATGTAAATATATTAAATTGCTAGCGTAGCTTAGTTTAGTTTCTAACTTTGGCAGAATAAAATCTTTTAATTGTGCCCTAATGAAATTTCTTGTTTTTCTGGCCGCTTGTGGTTATTTTATGATCATGTCAGGGTAAATTTAAATATAATTGTTCTGAAACATTGTTTTTTGTTTTTGTTCTGTACCAAAAATTTACCATGTATTGATTGTATGTATGACTAATTATTGTTCGAAATAAAAAAGGTAACAAATTTATAAGTAATTGTGTCCTTAACATGCTCATGTAACAGTTAGGCAAAATTTCAGGGTTAATCGTAAAAGACAGTAAATTTGAGGAAATGTGGAAGTGAGAGTAAACCGATAGGGTATCTGGTCTTATCTTATCTTACAGATGGGCGCTTTTAGATACACTTCGACCCTTTAGGTTCTTTTGTGCAATTACTAGGGATGCATCGATACGCCTTTTCGCCGATACGATACCGATACCGATTCTCTTATAAAAATATCGGCGATACCGATACCGATACCGATACGCTTTTTGTGAATTCAAAAATGAAGGTATAATAAATAAATCACAAGACAGATTTCTTTTTATTAATATAAGAAGTAGATACATAGGTTAATATTAGATAATTAAAAATTTTAGTAATTAAAATTAACATTGATAAGATTTTTGTTTAAAAAACAAAGTAATCTTGAATTTTTTGGAGAAAGGCGATTTCGCAAGTCTGTTTGAATAAGACCTGCGCTGGAAAATAGTCTCTCCGATGCGACAGAACTCATTTGGAAACTAAAAAGTATCGTTGAATCGGTCATAAAAATATCGTCGATACCGATATATCGGCTAACCCGAAGTATCGCCGATATATCGGTATCGGTATCGGTATCGGATGCATCGCTAGCAATTACCCTCTTACACACTTAGCTGTTCAAATGTGCAGTCTCCTCACGATGTTTTTCCTTCACCGTAAGAGCGTCGGCTAATGCACTTAAGTTAGAAAAACTCTTTGTTACATGGTGACCATGGGGGTTTGAACTCGGTACCTTACGATCACGAGTCGACCGATGCTTTTTTTAAACCGAAAGGGTAAATATTTGTGTGATAAGTCTAAATATTTGTTTCTGAGCCTTGGGTGTTTTCTATTTCTACTTAAATCCATACTAATATTTTAAATATGAAAGTAACTGTTCGTTATGCTTTCATGGCTAAACCGTTATTGTTGCCTAGTACCCATAGTACAAGCCTAGAGCTTAGATTGGGACTAAGTAGGTCAATGTGTGTAAGATTGTCCCCCAATATTTATTTATTTATTGTGTAAAACATAGTGATTGGATTAGGAGGTATAGGTAATTTTCCTATCTGATAGTAGTCGTAGGGCGGTAGACGGTAGACCCAAAACAAGAAAGATGTAGTGCTGAAGGACATGCAGGAGTGTCAGGCATCCGAGGATGATGTCGAGGACAGAGCGAAGTGGAGAAGAAAGATCAGGAAAGCTGACCCCACCATGTGGCCCATGTGGGATTAAAGCTAGGAAGAGAGAGAAAAAGAGAGATGTTTTAGGAAATATGATTAATACATGAGTGTGAGTCACAAATCACAAATAGATTTAGCAAGCAAATCATATTCTTATCTTATTTTCACATGAGTGGTTTTTACTGCTCTATTGTACTTATTGATGCATGTTTTTGCTAATTTTTAAATTAGGATGGTTCTACTTTCTTTTTAAACAGATGATACAACTTGATTGGTAAAATGCCCGTTGGCCGCATCATAAAAAAAAATCTTTCCATTTTCAAATTTTTGCTCGATTGAATAATAGCTGTTAGATGGAAGCACGAGAAATTGTCGGCATCTCCACTTGTACGCAAGTGAAACTGCATACAATTTGTATGTGTAAATTGCATGCAGGTTTCCAATGCAAACAACTTAGGGTCAACTCACGCCGCAACGCGACGCTGCGCGCACATGCGACACAAAATATACTTTATTTACTACACGAAAAGATACATATTTCATTGTGAGAATACTGAATACGTTGCACCACGCAGCGTTGAATTCTCACAATGAAATGTGTACCTTTTCGTGCGGTAAATAAAGTAATTTATTTACCGCACGAAAAGTAAAATAAAGTATATTTCGCATGTGCGCGCAGCGTCGCGTCGTATCGCGTCTCGGTGTGAATTGACCCTTATACGCAAGTGTGACGTCATTTTTCATACAAATCGGACTTAGCACTGGCCTAATGGAATACCGCCTTTAACTCGGAGGTCTTGCATTCCATGAGAGGAAACATGTCGCTTTCCATCCGGACGCTATTAAGCGTCTGACTGAAGGGAATCACCAAAAGCGCTACATTGGATAAAGTTTTTGCTAATTAAAAAAAAACTCGGCCGAATGCGAGTTGAACTCGCGTGGAGAGGGTTCCGTACATGTTTTTTTTTTGACAGAATTCTTATAGGTTTTCCTTTTATCTACAAGCAATGAACTATATTTTGTATTTTTTTGAAAATTTTAGGCTCAGTAGTTTCCGAGATCAGGGGGAAATGGTCAATTTTCGTCTTTCATGAATAAAATAAAAACTATTAATTTTAAAATAATAACAATAATATATTTGAGATCCTCATAACGAGCCCTTTCATTTGATATATGACACAGTAAGGTTTGCAAGTTTTTTTTAAATTTTCAAATTTGTCCCCCATGACACTTGACAAAAAAAAAACTGCATATCTGTGTTTGGGTCATAGGATTACACCATCCTATCAAATTTCACCTGATTTGGTCCAATAGATTCGGAGCAAATTGGCTGTGATGGAGAAACAGACAGACAGACGCACGAGTGATCCTATAAGGGTTCCGTTTTGTCATTTTTTGTACGGATCCCTAAAAAAAGAGTCGTCAGTTTGCAGAAAATTACCCCGTTCTAACCTATAAGATCTCAGCAGGAAAGGTTCTCGAATGGAGACCACGCTTAGGCAAACGTAGTGTAGGACGCCCCCCGGCTAGATGGACCGATGACCTGAAGAAGGCAGCTGGCAGTGACTGGATGCAAAGGGCGGGAGGTCGCGCGCTGTGGCGCTCCTTGGGGGAGGCCTATGTCCAGCAGTGGACTGCAACAGGCTGATATGATGATGATGCATACATACATACATAAACTCACGCCTTCATTCCCAGAGTGGGGTAGGCAGAGCCACAAACTCACCAACAACTCCAAAAACTTGCTGACAATTCTGTGACCACACCTTGCACAACCAGGCTAAGATGTTATCCAGTGTATTAGTGACAGGTTGCAAACCCATCGCCTAACAGCACTACACAGCCTTAAGTCCCTTAGTCGTCTCTTACGACATCCAATGGAAGACATGGAGTGGCAACATTCTAAACCCGGCACCACACGGATCATGATGATGATGATGAACCTATAAGTAATTGTTTTGTCACAGGGCGCCCGGGTGTGGGTGGAGCACCCCGAGAAGGTCTGGGAGAGCGCCACGGTCACCTCGGACTATCGGTCCGGAGTGCTCATCGTCAAGCTGGACCAGAGCAACGACATCCGGCAGATCAAGGTAAGGAGGACTGTTTTGACGTAACCAGACTATTCTAGAATTAAATTAAAGGGGGATTTTTACACAGAGACATCAATTAAATTTAACGCTTGATTAAAGTTGCTGCTGTCATTTTCTTTGCTATAGCAATAGAATAAGACAACGTCACTTAACAAGCATTAAATTTAATTGACGTCTCTGAGTGCGGCAGTAAGCAAGTGAACCTAAATTAATTTAGGTCTCCTGTCAATCAATTTTTGGTTTGATGGGGGGGCAGGATATTATTTCCATGATTTATGAATTTATTGTAGTTATTATGTAAAACTAGGTTTGTACTTTTCCGTTTTTTTTTAATATTTACTTGGTAAGGAGAACGTAGAGACCTAGTTTTAGTTTTTCATAAAATCTTAAACATATTCAAAAATAATAAAAATGGGAGTAGGTTTAAAGGTTTCGCCGTTATTGTATTTTGTAAGGATTTTTGGAGCAGTTTCTTTTACCTACTGCCGCTAAGGCACTCGCGATCAGATACGCGTATCAAGATCGGTAAGTATGGACGTGTTTTGATACTGTATCACGATACGAAGTTATGATTTGATACGCGATACGCAGTGATCGCTCTCGAGGCGATTTTTCCCCGATAATCAAAGGGGATACGGATAGCGTCCACACTTAATGATACGCTGCTACGCTACGGTTAGTATGGACGCATGTTTTCACATGACGATGGTAGTGATACGGTGTGACAAAAGTGAGCGTCCATACTTAGGATACGAGAGCTCGATACGATACGCGTGATCGTGATCGGCAAAATGATACAAATGTGGACCCAGCTTTATACGCAACCATACGCGGCTACAGCGCGGCCCTATTTTAAGGGCCGGTAAAGACGGACGGCATTTGAACTGCAACCCGCTGAAAAGCTTCTAAGTGCTCCATAGACTGTACAGGTTATCATAGAAAAGAAAAATGTAGCCATAGACTATCGAGTGTTATTATGTCAAAGAAAACCCAAGGTATCTGTCAACTTTCATGTATTATTTTGATTTTATTTATTGAAATTATACTAGTACTCGGTTACATGTTGCCAACTCAAAATCTAAACTTCTTTTACGCACAACTATTTGGTATGCATTTAATTCGAGTCTATCTTAGACCGATATCTTTACATAGTATAAAACAAAGCGCCCGCCGTCTGTCCTTCTGTATGTACGCTTATATCTTTCAAACTACGCAACGGATTTTAATGCGGTTTTCATCAATACATAGAGTGATTCAAGAGGAAGGTTTTTTTGTATAATTAATTCTGGTTTATGTACGGGTGTTACAGAAAATAAATATATAAACCGAAGCAAAGCGAGGACCCGCTAGTTCAAATAAAACGATATGTGATGAAATTATACATTTTGTTATATCGTGAACGTTATTAATACGATATCGTCGGTGATATTGCAATACAGCGTAACTAACAAATTAAAAAAGTTGTAAAATAAACCTTAGCAAGTAAATCAGTAAGGTACATTTTGCAACGTATTGAATTTGTTACTTATCATATATCATGAGACGGCCCAGAACTTTAATTGACGATTTATCAATAGAAAGAAAATACCAAATTTGTAAACAAATCATATATACTGCCGCACTCAGAGATGACAATTAAATTTAATGCTTGTTTAGTGACGTGTTGTCTTAAGCCGGTCATCCACGTTACGGTCCACCGGAGCGGTTACCTGCGCAGGCGACCGGAGGACACGGCACACACGCACAAGTTCACCGTACGGTGTCACTCGAAAGAATTGGTTTTTGGTTTTGCTCCGGTCGCCTGCACAGGTAGACCTCCCCGGTAACCGTAACGTGTATGGCCGGCTTTATTCTATTGCTGTAGCAAAAAAAGTGGCAGCAGCAACTTTGATCAAGCATTAAATTAAATTGACGTCTCTGAGAGCGGCAGTTACAAGGTTAAATTGACGATGTGTTAGCCTAGTTGGTAGTGACCCTGCCTACGAAGCTAGCGGTCCTGGGTTCAAATCCCGGTAAGGGCAGATGTTTGTGTGAAGAGCGCGAGTATTTGTTCCTGAGGAAGTTTTGTATGTATGTAAGTATGTATTTCTCTATACATATAACTATGTTTATCGTTGTCTAGTACCCATAGTACAAGCCTAGAGCTTAGTTTGGGACTATGTCAATTTGTGTCATATCATATTGTCATCGGTTTTTTGTTTTTTATTTTAATTTACCAATTAGGTATACAATTTTTTTTTTCATATTCATCGTAAGAATCCTTTCGGTCACAACTTGTATTTGTATGTCAAATAGTAGTTGGTAGTATGTTTATATTATTGGCCAATTCCTGGCTGTATGTACATGAAATTGGTCATATTGGGAATAATCGAAACTGAAATTGTCATTGGTCAAAAATGGAAGTTGATTTAATCAGGAATTGGTCACATTGGGAATTAATTAATATTGAAATTGTAATTGGTCAAATTTGGAGTTCATCAAATTGAATGCGGCCAGAGGCCCGTTTCACAAAGCTACAAGTTACAAATTACAAGCGGAAGTCTCTTTCTAACTCTTTTTGCTAGAAAGAGAGTTCCGCTTGTAATTTGTAACTTGTAGCTTCGTGAAACGGGCCTCAGGGCGTGTCTTTGAGTTCACGCCGCACTCTAAGACGCTCCTTGGCCGCCACAGTAGGCGGAGACCTCTCACTACCAACCATCATATCGGCAAAGCTTAACAGTGAGAAGTGCTGGGACGCCATGACCTCCCCCTCGGTCCCTCCGGACCCAGGTGGTATGCGTAAATTTCCCCAGCGTTAAAAAAAGGGGTTCATCAATTGTAAATTCATATTGAGAATTGGTAATTTTAAGACTTGATCATATTGGGAATTGCTAAAATTGAGAATTGGTCAAATTGGATGTTGGTCAAATCGGGAATTGGCCATTTTAGGAATTGGTTAATATGTGAGTTGACCACCTTAAAAACACTTTCCACGCACGGATGCCAACGTTAAGCTTAATTTAATACGATTGTCATATTTTCGCCAGATAAAGGATGACAAACAAATGCCGCCATTACGGAATCCGTCGCTGCTGATTGGTCAGAACGATCTCACGTCTCTCTCTTACCTGCATGAGCCCGCTGTTCTTCATAATCTGAAAGTCAGGTGAGTACAGGCGTCTTTCTTACTATACCAGCGTCGCTATTGCCTAACGCAGTTGCAATCGCAAACGACTTCAAAGTGGAACAATTGTTTTAATTTTGTATGCAGACTCCCCTTCGGACTGACAAAATGAAAACGATTGCGATTGCGAGTGCGTTAGGCAATAAGCCCCCTGGTTTCTTTTAGTTTGATCCCTGTACAGGGTGTCCTGTATTTAGAGGTCCAAAACCAACCGGTATATAGGTGAGCCTTGTAAAGGTTTAAGGTGTAAAGCTTTGATCTGTGTAAGTACGATACATTTTTCAGCGGACGACGCGAGACCTGCGACCGGCTATTGTTTTCAATTTAAACTTAAAAAAAATATTATTTCTAATAATAATATTTTTCCGAAAGCTATATTTTGCTAAAGCATTCTCATATTAAAGGCATAAAATACCTAGGTTAGTTTATATATTACAATCACTAAACAAATTGTATTTAAAAATATATAATTTTACCTTCGGCTGATATTGTGATGATAATGATTTAATGATTATACATAGAGCTTTAAACCTATAATAGTAGTTTACGTGACGGTTGCGTAATGACAGGCATTACAACATGAGTGTGGTTTATGAAACGAGCCGCAAGGCGAGTTTCATAATAGACCACACGAGTGTTATAATGCCAATTACGCAGAGTCGCGTACAATACTTTATCTACACACATATTATAAGTACTCTAAGATGGATTCAGAAGCCGATAGGCAAACGTCCAGCATTACCTGTGGTAGTAGGTGACAGCGATGACAGCTGTAACGTATTTTCATTACGTTATTGAATATTGTAAGGTAATGAGATCCAAATTTGGAACATCTTCCAAAATTAACAGCTGTTATCGCTGTCACCTACTACCACAGGTAATGCTGGTCATTGCCTACGGGTTTTGAACGCATAATGGAGGACTTATGATTTGTTAGATAAATTAAATAATCATGCGTAGTTAACCAGGAAGACGTGTCCGAATAAATTCGCTTGTTCGCTCAACTACCGATTATAGTCGCGGATATATTATTATCTTACATCCGACCGCTCGTATCAATAATGACGCATCGGTTGAGGCGTGACGCTTTATGTTATTTACGATATCCGTTTTATTTCAAGTTTTTTAAGAATAGCATTTCGTCTGTTAATATAATCTCTACAACTGCAACAAAGTCTGTACCTCTCACAGAACAGAAAAAACGGTAGAAGTGTCAAGTGGGCGTGTAACGTGTGGCATGGTTATGCGGAGTTCCGCATAACCTACCATACTTTTGCCGCGATCGCTTATTTCGATATTTCTAAAATAGGAAATAAATCCAAAAGCATGCCTTATTGTGCTAGCCGCACCAAAAACATTTTCCATGGTGGCGTGTTGTTTTTATGATAGCTTGAGTATTGGCGACAACAGGTCTGATACTAAGTGAAGCTCATGCCATCTCCACTGTTTTTTCTATTCCGTGGTCCCTCTGTATGTACGCTATCTTTCAAACTACGGAACGGATTTTAATGCCATTTTCACCATTAAGTAGATTATTTTTCATGAAAGGTTTTTGTAAAAAAGAAGAACGACCCACGGGTGTTACACAAAACTCACATAAACCGAAGCGAAGCGAGGGCGGGTCGCTAGTAATTATAATAACTATCAGAGAACAATCTCACACCAATTGAGCTAGTCACAAACTAAGCTTGTACTATGGGTACTAGACAACGATAAACATACTTATATGGAGAAATATGTACTTAAATACATCCAATAGGTACTTAAAAGGCTAGCTCCGTAGGCGGGGTTACCAACTAGTCTAAAATTATAAACTTATTTGTCACACATTGTTATCAAATAAAATTGTCATCCACGTGGTTTCCTCGCTAAGTGTTTATGATTTAATTGGAATAGCTTGTGGTCGGTATTTCCATTGACACAGCTGTAAAGAGTATTACACATCAGTTGACATAGCCGATATTTTTAATTTTACAACTCTAACTCTATATCTAAAAGACATAAGCCTTGCTTTTTCAAGTGCGTAAGCATCATTTTAAATTAAATTCTTCTTAAATTGAAGAGCTATGCTCTTGCCGGTGGAGCAATTTGCATGACTCTCTTTCTACATTTAATTACAAGGATTAAAAAACATTTTGACAAAACAATTTATTGCCGACTGTACTTCTAACACTGATAATAAACTCAGTAGGTATCAAACGACGACACAAATGAGTCCAAACTCGACGTTCCTGTAGCTACCTTCCGTCTTTAATATCATACCAGCTCGATGGTTTTGAAATTCTGTTCGACAGAACCGTAAATGAATATATGGATAATTATAATAAATATAATATTTTGGCCAAACGGAATAGACCCGTCGCACGAATATTGCCTGTCCGTTGCGTCGTCGCCGCTGTGTTGTTCTACATATAAGTTAAAACGACATGCCACACGATGCACCGGCAACGTTCGTGTGGCATCGCTCTTAAGGGGCTACCATGCCCATAACAGACATTTTTAATGAAGTTTAAGTTCTTATAACTCAGTCAAAACTGAATGTAAATTTATGAAAAAATATGGGTCTATTCCGTTTGGCCAAAATATTTTTGGTCAAATGTATCATTTCCCAAATTCTCATATCCCAAAAAGGTATTTCTCGTCGCAGTTGATTTATTTTTTATGTAGTCACAAGTGTAACCTAACCTAATAGACATAGCAAGCAAAACAAAAACAATACAATATGCTTTTTGAGCAATGAAAATTTGGGAATTGATATATTTGACCAAAAATATTTTGGCCAAACGGCAGGCTCCCTCGTGTGGCATCCCTATAAAGGGATAAGTTCCCCTTTGTACACATACCTTTTATGTTTCTGTTTTTTACTGTGATATTTTCTGTTTGGCAATAAAGACTTTACATACATACATACCTACGTAAATTTATAATAATGATATGTTGTTAATTTCAGATTCTGCGACCGCAATGCCATCTACACCTACTGCGGGATCGTTCTGGTGGCTATCAACCCTTACTACGACTTGCCTATTTACGGTGCGTTTCCATTCATCATTACCATCATCATCATCATCATAATCATCATCATCATCATCATCATCATCATCATCATCATCATCATCATCATCATCATCATCATCATCATGCTGCCCTTATCCCAATCATTCGTGGTCATCGCAGCTCTTTTTCTTCCAAACATCCCTATCAGCCGTCATCTCAGAATTCACTGCCTTGTTTTTCATATCACTCTTCTCACATTCCATCCATCTCTTCTTAGGTCTCCCTTCCGTACTTAATGCAGTTCCCCTCCATGACCCATTAAGGGTGCGGCTCCACTGAGGCGGAGACGAGCGGAGCGGAGCGGAGCTGTGCCAATATTAACCAATAGAAGGCGCATGTGGTCACGTCGAGCGCGCCTTGCGCACGTTAGTTTAGATTCGGTTGGTCAATATTGGCACGGCTCCGCTCCACTCTTCATCTCCGCCTCATTGGAGGCGCAGCCTCATTATTTCTACCTTGTGTATTTTCCCTTTGAGCTTGAGATTTATACTTTTCATTCTTATCCTTGAGGTAACCCCTCTTATATAAGTTACTAGAGGACGCCCACGACTTCGTACGCGTAGAATTAATTTCCCGCTACTCCCCCCTATTTCACCCCCTTAGAGGTTGAATTTCTAAAAAGCCTTTCTTAGTGCTCACTAACATCATGAAAGGAATCCCTGTACCAAATTTCAAGTTTCTAGGTACAGTAGTTTCGGCTGTGCGTTGATATACAGGGTGCCTCTGACCTTGGGGCTTTAAATGCAACGATCGATTCTACTCTGTAAACTGATCTACTTTTGTTCTGCAACATTAAAAAATAACTTAAGTTTAGATAACTAATTGATGTTAAAGTCTAATTGTAAAATCAGTGTATTAAATCATGGCCATATAATCACCATTTCATGGTACGGGGGCGACATTTCCTTAGTACGGGGGCTAAAGGAAAATGGAGAATTTGATCGCGTACATTGAAAATTACATTTAGTTTGTATGAAAAACAGAAAAAATTAAAACGTCCTGTTTTTAAAAAGTTGCAGAACAAAAGATGCTCAGTTTTGCGAGTATAATCGATCCTTGCATTTAAAGCCCCATGGTCAGAGGCACCCTGTATAAGTCAGTAAGTCAGGTTTGCCATTTATATATATAGTTTTTTTTAAATTAAATTATGTGCTCAGTTTTTTTTTTATTGTTTCAGGCGATGAAACTATAATGGCGTACCGCGGCCAGTCTATGGGGGACCTGGACCCGCATATATTCGCCGTGTCCGAGGAGGCCTACACTAAACTGGAGAGGGAGAGGCGGGATCAGAGTATCATAGGTCAGTAAGAGATGCCACGCTACTTATTATGCACCGGCTACAGGGCAAATATAAATATAATTTTATAATACTTTTAAGAGTTTAAATTTCCAAACCTTATAATATAACCATGTATTGGAGCAAATAAACATGTTTTATGCTATTGTTAAATAATCAAGAAAAACGAAATAAAGCGACGTTGCTAGTACAACTTTGTAACAGAACTTTTCAATAGGCTATTTGACAACATTGAAAATATACAAATTGTGGTCATCCTATTAGAAAATAGCGTAAACCAACACATTTTACTTTATTTTAAATTAAATTATGTATATTTTTTTGGAACTTACACGAAAAAAAAGTAATATTTTTTGAAATTATATCTGTGGCAGAAACGCTATGTGATTGCTTTGTAGCTGTGGTATTTCGCTGGTGACGTCACGCGCAAGTAACCACAGATCACAAGGGCATATCTCTCCAAATTATTTTTTATTTTTTACTTGCGTGTGACGTCTCACTTGTCATACGGCCAGCGCCATGATAGAAGCGTTTTTAGCGCGGTTTTGAAAATTTAGACTTTAACATAGATTTTTATTGATGATACAGTAGAATCTCAAGGAAATATCAATGTAGTGTTCTTATGTAATAAAGATTCAATTAAAAAAGTTTTCTAATTAGTCAAATAGCCTATTTAAATATTGTAATTTCTCAATTTCTAGTCAGTGGCGAGTCAGGCGCCGGCAAAACGGTGTCAGCTAAATACGCCATGCGATACTTTGCGGCCGTGGGCGGTAACTCCAGCGAGACGCAAGTCGAGAGGAAAGTGCTCGCTTCCAGCCCTATCATGGAGGTGAGATATTTTTTTAATATCATGGAGAAGGTAATTGAGCACACAGGCTATGATGGTAAGTAGGATATGGGACCCATAGACATTTGCATTATCAAGACTAATCACAAGACTGCAATTAGACTGCAAATGCAGATTAAGGTGGAATGCGCCTAAGCTAGTAATTTTACCGGTTGTCTTATCCCCACACCGGAACACAATAATCGAACACTGCTGCGTGGCGGAAGGTATAGATATGATATAAATAAATAAATATCAGGTACGATCAATGAATAAATAAATATCTGACACAGATTGGTATAGACCCAAACTAAGCTTTAGGCTCGTACTATGGGTACCAGACAACGGTAAACATAATATAGAGAAACACATAGAAAACATCCAAGACTCAGAAACAAATAGTCGCGCTCATCACAAAATATTTCCCATGCCAGGAATTGAACCGGGGACCGATAGCTCGATAGCTTCACCACCAGTCAGCAGCATCAGTCCTAACGCATCTAATAATAATACTTACAAAAAATCTAAGAAGAAGTACTCGCGCTTGCGGAATCTAACCCATGTAACCCAAAGGGTCATCTCATCAGTCCCACTGCATCATCCGTGCTGTCATTAATTATCATAACCAGTGATCGGAATAGTTAGAGTATATTTACCTAAAGTTCGCAAAGGGACATAATATAGAGAGGTTGCAACCGGGTGAAATATTAATTTATTTTATTGAATTTCGGATTTCCGGTATTTTTGTGGTACAGTCAACAGCATAAATAAGTGACCACCTTGGCACTTTAACGTCGTGTTTGAAATGTTATACAAAATTTTGAAACGATTGAAAGCGACAAGGTACATAAATGATCACTTATTTATGCTGTTGACTGTACTAGTCGTAATGTTAAATAAGTGTAACATTTAGTCACAGTACGGGATATTTTATGTTATTTTGTGAGAAAAGCGGCCTGTGAATCATTTCTTGTATTTAATAAATAATTAATAAAAAGGTGTGTAATTAATTATTTATAATAATATTATGTATATTTACCATTACGACTAGTACCAGAAATACCGGAAATCCGGAACTCAATAAAATTAATTAATATTTCACCCGGTTGCAACCACTCTATATTATGTCCCTTTGCGAACTTTAGGTAAATATACTCTACCTATTCCGATCACTGATCATAACGAATCGATGTTTTTTTAGGCGATAGGCAATGCGAAAACCACACGCAACGACAACTCCTCCCGCTTCGGCAAGTTCATAGAGATCCACTTCGACGAGCAGTACCGGATATCCGGCGCCAGCATGCGCACCTACCTGCTGGAGAAGAGCCGCGTGGTGTACCAGAGCGCTGGCGAGAGGAACTACCACATCTTCTACCAGCTGTGCGCCGCCGCGCCCGGCATGCCGCACCTTAGTTTAGGTGAGTACCAATATAAAAGGACCAATTTCCAGCTGCTATGAGGGGCAGATTACAGGTGCTATGGGAGGCAGGTTCCAGCTGCTATGGGATGCAAATTCCAGATGCTATGAAGAGGCAGATTACAGGTGTTATGGTAAGCAGATTTAAGATGCTATGGAAGGCAGATTCCAGATGCTATGGAAGGCAAATTCCAGGTGTTATGGGGCAGATTCCCGGTGCTATGAAAGGCAGATTTTAGATGGTATGGGAGGCAGATTACCTATTCTATGGGAGGCAGATTCCAGATGTAACGGTCGCAAATTCCTGATGCCATGAAAGTTAGATTTCAGATGCCATGAGAGACAGATTCCTGATGCTATGGGGCAGATTCCAGATGCTATGGGGGGTAGATTCCAAATGCTATGGGGATAGATTCCTGATGTTATGGGAGGCAGATTTAAAATGCTATGAGAGGCAGATTACATATGCTGTGGGGGCTGATTCCAGATTCTATGGAAGGCAGATTCCAGGTTCTATAGGAGACAGATTTCATATTCTATGGAAGGTCAATTCCAGATGCTTTGGGACGCAGTTTTCAGGTGTTATGAGCGGCACATTCCAAATTTTACGTAAAGGCAGATTCCAATAAAACACACACATGGTGACATAACAGATGGTTAAGACTATAGTTCCCGAAACGATAGTTACTCAAAATTGGTGGGGTTGGTCCCTAAAATATAGACACACAGCAATAACCATCCAAAACTTCAAATTCATGAAAAGTAAAATAAAAAACTTGATATATTACGTACCTCTCTGCACAACCTACATAATGCTCATGCCGTTTCTTCCGTAAGGTTACTATATAACCTTAAAAGCATAACCTCTGTTTGTGTCCACAGTATTAAAATACCCTTGTCTATACTTTCAGATCACCAAGACTCCTTCCACTACCTGAACCAAGGCGGCAGCCCCCAGATCGACGGCGTCGACGACTTAAGAGCCTTCAACGAGACCAAAAACGCGCTCACCATCTTAGGTAACTAACGTTAACCTTTCAGTATAAACAAACTGGTACAATATCTTTATAATAATGTGTTTTTTGCAGGAGTTTCCGAGACAGAGCAACAGAACATGTTCACGATCCTGGCCACCATCCTGCACCTCGGCAACATCGAGCTCAGCGCCGATCCCGAAGCCTCGGACGTCGAGGAAGACGGCGCTTACATCAGCGTGAGTATCGTCATCATCACGTCCAGGTGTATCACAGCCGGAGCGACAGAACATGTTCACGATCCTGGCCACCATACTGCACGTGGGCAACATCGAGCTCAGCGCCGACCCCGACGCCGCGCTCGTCGAGGAAGACGCTTACATCAGCGTGAGTATCACCATCATCACGTCCAGGTGTATCACAGGAGTGGCAGAACATGTTCACGATCCATGTCCACCATACTACACCTTGGCAACATCGAGCTCAGCGCCGACCCCGAAGCCGCGGTCGTCGAGGAAGACGGCGCTTACATCAGCGTGAGTATCATCATCATCACGTCCAGGTGTATCACAGACGGAGTGACAGAACATGTTCACTATCATGACCACCATTCTGCACCTGGGCAACATTGAGCTCAGCGCCGATCCTGAAGCCTCGGACGTCGAGGAAGACGGCGCTTACATCAGTGTGAGTATCGTCATCACGTCCAGGTGTATCACAGACGGAGTGACAGAACATGTTCACGATCCTGGCCACCATCCTGCACCTCGGCAACATCGAGCTCAGCGCCGACCCCGACGCCGCGCTCGTCGAGGAAGACGGCGCTTACATCAGCGTGAGTATCGTCATCATCATTTCCAGGTGTATCACAGACGGAGTGACAGAACATGTTCACGATCCTGGTCACCACACTGCACCTTGGCAACCTCGAGCTCAGAACCGACCCTGAAGCCGCGCTCGTCGAGGTAGACGGCGCTTACATCAGCGTGAGTATCATCATCACTTCCAGGTGTATCACAGCCGGAGCGACAGAACATGTTCACGATCCTGGCCACCATCCTGCACCTCGGCAACATCGAGCTCAGCGCCGATCCCGAAGCCGCGCTAGTCGAGGTAGACGGCGCTTACATCAGCGTGAGTATCATCATCACTTCCAGGTGTATCACAGCCGGAGCGACAGAACATGTTCACGATCCTGGCCACCATCCTGCACCTCGGCAACATCGAGCTCAGCGCCGATCCCGAAGCCGCGCTAGTCGAGGAAGACGGCGCTTACATCAGCGTGAGTATCATCATCATCACGTCCAGGTGTATCACAGCCGGAGCGACAGAACATGTTCACGATCCTGGCCACCATCCTGCACCTGGGCAACATCGAGCTCAGCGCCGACCCCGAAGCCTCGGACGTCGAGGAAGACGGCGCTTACATCAGCGTGAGTATCATCATCACGTCCAAGTGTATCACAGCCGGAGCGACTGAACATGTTCACTATCATGACCACCATTCTACACCTGGGCAACATCGAGCTCAGAACCGACCCTGAAGCCGCGCTCGTCGTGGAAGACGGCGCTTACATCAGCGTGAGTATCATCATCATCACGTCCAGGTGTATCACAGACGGAGTGACAGAACATGTTCACGATCCTGGCTACCATACTGCATCTTGGCAACATCGAGCTCAGCGCCGACCCTGAAGCCGCGCTCGTCGAGGAAGACGGCGCTTACATCAGCGTGAGTATCATCATCATCACGTCCAGGTGTATCACAGACGGAGTGACAGAACATGTTCACGATCCTGGCCACCATCCTGCACCTCGGCAACATCGAGCTCAGCGCCGACCCCCACGCCGCGCTCGTCAAGGAAGACGCTTACATCAGCGTGAGTATCATCATCATCACGTCCAGGTGTATCACAGATGGAGCGACAGAACATGTTTACTATCATGACCACTATTGTACACCTGGGCAACATCGAGCTCAGCGCCGACCTCGACGCCGCGCTCGTCGAGGAAGACGCTTACATCAGCGTGAGTATCATCATCATCACTTCCAGGTGTATCACAGCCGGAGCCTCAGAACATGTTCACGATCATGACCACCATCCTGCACCTCGGCAACATCGAGCTCAGCGCCGACCCCGAGGCCGCGGTCGTCGAGGAAGACGGCGCTTACATCAGCGTGAGTATCACCATCACGTCCAGGTGTATCACAGACGGAGCGACAGAACATGTTCACGATCCTGGCCACCATACTACACCTGGGCAACATTTAGCTCAGCGCCGACCCCGACGCCGCGCTCGTCGAGGAAGACGGCGCTGACATCAGCGTGAGTATAATCATCATCACTTCCAGGTGTATCACAGCCGGAGCGACAGAACATGTTCACTATCATGACCACCATTCTACACCTCGGCAACATCGAGCTCAGCGCCGACCCCCACGCCGCGCTCGTCAAGGAAGACGCTTACATCAGCGTGAGTATCATCATCATCACGTCCAGGTGTATCACAGATGGAGCGACAGAACATGTTCACATGGCAATCCATGTTAGTCCTCAGGGTTGGCTACATATTTGGAGGCTTGAGATTCCAAATATCTATGGACCTCGAAGCACATTTACCATCACTGCCCTGCTAAAAAAAATGGCGATATCTTCTGAGAAAACTCATGTTGCATATGGGATTTCATTACTAACGGAATGAGGTTGAATCTCCTTTGGCTATTGAATTTGAGGTACCGCCTTTGGATTATGACGGCTGATCAGGTGGTGAATGTGTGCTGATTTGCCTTCTTCATACTATGAAAAAGCCAAAGAGACCACTTTTTTTTTCTGACACATTACAATTGGAAGCCAATCTAAACTATACCCCCTTTGTTTAGGTACTGCATTAACTGTAAACTATCAAGACTCTTTTTTAATTTCAACGCAAACGTCTGTTATGAAATTCAAACTATATTAAAGCGAAAAAAATCTTCGGTCTTAGGCAGAATTCGAACCTACATGTCCTCTGGCAATCCGGGCCAATGCAGGCGCATTACCAATTATGCCACCAAGCCTACTTAAGATCCACGAAATTAGTGATCGCTTGCTTTTTCATACTCGGAGGGTATGCTGACGCCATCTATCGTTTATCGTTTTTTCGCTTTAATATAGTATCAAGACTCTTTTAAACAGCCAATCAAAACCGTGTGTTCTGCTTCTATTGGCAGGCAAATCACGTGGGCTTTTGCTCTAAATTTCCCCTTCTATAGCTTTCTATTCCTCCAGCCGGACGACAAGCACCTCCACATCGTGTGCTCGCTCCTCGGCGTGTCCAAGCCGGAGCTGTCCCGCTGGCTCACGCACCGGCGCATCGCGTCCGCGCACGAGGTCATCGTGTCGCGCATGGACGCGCACCGGGCCGCGTTCGCGCGCGACGCGCTCGCCAAGCGGCTGTACGGCGAGCTGTTCGCGTGGCTGGTCAAGTGCGTCAACAGGGCGCTGGAGACAGCGCAGCATAGGAGTCATTTCATCGGTGAGTTTTACTTCTTTGACAGCTCTGCTTTCCTAGTACTTTGTGTCATAAATAGAGACCCGTGGCTGGTGAAATGCGTCAATGCGTTTGGAGACAGCGCAGCATAGGTCATTTCATCGGTGAATATCACTTTGAGAGCTCTGCTTTCCTAGTAGTTTGTGTCATAAATAGAGACCCGTGGCTGGTGAAATGCGTCAATGCGTTTGGAGACGGCGCAGCACAGGAGGTGATTTCATCGGTGAGTATCACTGACAGCTCTGCTTCCCTAGTACATTTTGTCATCATAATGTCTCGTGGCTGGTCAAATGCGCCAATATTATAGGTCGCTGGAAACGGCGCAGCATAGGAATCATTTCATCGGTGAGTATCACGTCGACAGCTCTGCTTCCCTAGTACATTGTGATATCTTAGGTAACCTATCATTTTATCGAATTTCACTTCATCGATTGTACCATTTCATCGAATTTCATTTTGTCGAACGGTAGTTTCGGCTAAAACCAAGATGTTTTCAGGATATCTAAAACATTAAATACGTAGGTTAGGTTTGGTTAGAATTGACAAAATTAAAAAAAAAAAACGCATGCGGTGAGAAATGCCTTTCGATGAAATGAAAATTCTGCGTAATGATACGTTCGTTGAAAAGTGTTTCGATAGATAATAGGTACCCGATATCTTATCATTAATTCTTTTTGACAACCCTTTTGGTATTGAACCCTAAAAGTGTAAAGCGATCTCAAAGCTCCAAAAAACGTCCATTATGTTATTAAAACCTTCTCCTATAACTTTAATTTTCCAGGTGTACTGGACATCTACGGGTTTGAGACATTCGAGATCAACTCGTTCGAGCAGTTCTGCATCAACTACGCCAACGAGAAGCTGCAGCAGCAGTTCAACTCGCACGTGTTCAAGCTGGAGCAGGACGAGTATATCAAGGTGAGAGAGAGATAGAGAGAGAGAGAGAGAGAGAGAGAGAGGGGGGGGGGGGAGAGGGGGAGAGAGAGAGGGAGAGGGGGGGAGGGGGAGGGAGAGCGATCAACTCATTCGGGCAGTTAAAAAATATATTATATAAACCAAACTTTCAAGTCCAAAAAATATAAAAATATAAAAAAATACCGGTCGCTGCCATTGGAACGAAGAACTTCCCGTCCTGTTTTTTCAACAGTACATTTCCGAGCGGAGAAATCTTAAAATGTTACCTTCTTCCCCAGGAAGAAATATCCTGGAAAATGATCGACTTTTACGACAACCAGCCCTGCATAGACCTGATCGAGGACCGGCTGGGGGTCCTGGCGCTGCTCGACGAGCAGTGCCGGGTCCCCCAGGGCTCCGACCAGGGCTTCGTGACCAAGCTGCATGAGTCCTGCCACAAGTACCCGCACTTTGTGAAGCCGAGGTTTGGGAATGCGGGTAGGTTGAAGTTTTGTGGTCGATTGTGACTAACTAGATTTTAATCTTTATTTGTATGTTTTTCCAACTGCGCGCGCTGAAAATGCGGTAATGCCTATGTGATTTGAAGATTTTAATCATTGCAGCGTAAAATTAGTCAGCACAAGAAAAAAAAATACATTTGATATATTCCCATGTTTAATCGACTAATTTGTTTTAAAATCATATTAAATTAAAATTATTTGCCATTTGGTTTTGGCTTTGTGGAACGAGTACAAGTGTTTTAGTGATCTATACTGAGGATGGCATTTTTCTACGTGAAAATGTCAATTTCTACAGTAATATTCCCGAAATTGTACAAGATTCCGACTTGTTTCCGAGTCGATACTCATTATCGATATAGGCCACATCACTATTTAATTTCGTCTAACCCTGTTAACCCTTTATTTGTCACTTGTCAACCAATTTAGAAGAAATAGATAATGGCATTTCAATCTCTCTGGTTCCAGCATTCATAATAAAGCACTTCGCCGATGACGTGGAATACCAGTGCGGTGGTTTCCTCGAAAAGAACAGAGACACCGTCTCGGAAGAACAACTGGAATGCATCAAGACTGCCACGAGTTGCAGGCTCATTCACACCATACTGGAGACGGAGAGGACGGCGGACCACACCGCCACGCTGCCGCCGCCGTCGCGGCGCCGCACCACGCCCGCCGTGCCGGTCGCTAGCCTGACGGTGAGTAGACCAGTAGACCTGTTAACCATGAGACCAAGTAGACCATTTCAAAAACCGAGCAGACCATGTAGTCCATTTTGAAGACTAAGTAGACCATTTTGAAAACCAAGTAGACCGTTTCAAAGACCAAGTAAACCATTTAAAATACCGAGTAGACCATTTCAAAGACCAATTATTTGATTTCGAAGACAAAGTAAACAATTTAGAAGACCAAGTAGTTAATTTCAAAGACCAAGTAGACCAGTTCGAAGAGCAAGTAGACCAAGTCGAAGACGAAGTATTCCAATTTGAAGACCAAGTAGACCATGCTTTAGTCTGAGCAGTTAGACGGTAAATAGACTATAAGACCGTTTGGAAAACCAAATAGATATGTAGAAGGTAAAGACGGTTAAAATAAGGATTAACTTTTTAATTATTATTGTTCTAGCAACCGCCTCGCCGCGCGTCCGGCCAGAAGCAAACCGTCGGCGCGCAGTTCCGAGCGTCGCTGTCGGCGCTGATGGCCACGCTGTCGGCCACCACGCCGCACTACGTGCGCTGCATCAAGCCCAACGAGACCAAGCAGCCCTTCCAGTTCCACCCGGCCAACACCGTCAACCAGCTGAGGTGGGTCGCCATGTTCTAGCAACCGACCGCCAGGAGCAGTTCCGAGCGTCGCTGTCGGCGCTGATGGCCACGCTGTCGGCCATCACGCCGCACTACGTGCGCTGCATCAAGCCCAACGAGACCAAGCAGCCCTTCCAGTTCCACCCGGCCAACACCGTCAACCAGCTGAGGTGGGTCGCCATGTTCTAGCAACCGACCGCCAGGAGCAGTTCCGAGCGTCGCTGTCGGCGCTGATGGCCACGCTGTCGGCCACCACGCCGCACTACGTGCGCTGCATCAAGCCCAACGAGACCAAGCAGCCCTTCCAGTTCCACCCGGCCAACACCGTCAACCAGCTGAGGTGGGTCGCCATGTTCTAGCAACCGACCGCCAGGAGCAGTTCCGAGCGTCGCTGTCGGCGCTGATGGCCACGCTGTCGGCCACCACGCCGCACTACGTGCGCTGCATCAAGCCCAACGAGACCAAGCAGCCCTTCCAGTTCCACCCGGCCAACACCGTCAACCAGCTGAGGTGGGTCGCCATGTTCTAGCAACCGACCGCCAGGAGCAGTTCCGAGCGTCGCTGTCGGCGCTGATGGCCACGCTGTCGGCCACCACGCCGCACTACGTGCGCTGCATCAAGCCCAACGAGACCAAGCAGCCCTTCCAGTTCCACCCGGCCAACACCGTCAACCAGCTGAGGTGGGTCGCCATGTTCTAGCAACCGACCGCCAGGAGCAGTTCCGAGCGTCGCTGTCGGCGCTGATGGCCACGCTGTCGGCCACCACGCCGCACTACGTGCGCTGCATCAAGCCCAACGAGACCAAGCAGCCCTTCCAGTTCCACCCGGCCAACACCGTCAACCAGCTGAGGTGGGTCGCCATGTTCTAGCAACCGACCGCCAGGAGCAGTTCCGAGCGTCGCTGTCGGCGCTGATGGCCACGCTGTCGGCCATCACGCCGCACTACGTGCGCTGCATCAAGCCCAACGAGACCAAGCAGCCCTTCCAGTTCCACCCGGCCAACACCGTCAACCAGCTGAGGTGGGTCGCCATGTTCTAGCAACCGACCGCCAGGAGCAGTTCCGAGCGTCGCTGTCGGCGCTGATGGCCACGCTGTCGGCCACCACGCCGCACTACGTGCGCTGCATCAAGCCCAACGAGACCAAGCAGCCCTTCCAGTTCCACCCGGCCAACACCGTCAACCAGCTGAGGTGGGTCGCCATGTTCTAGCAACCGACCGCCAGGAGCAGTTCCGAGCGTCGCTGTCGGCGCTGATGGCCACGCTGTCGGCCACCACGCCGCACTACGTGCGCTGCATCAAGCCCAACGAGACCAAGCAGCCCTTCCAGTTCCACCCGGCCAACACCGTCAACCAGCTGAGGTGGGTCGCCATGTTCTAGCAACCGACCGCCAGGAGCAGTTCCGAGCGTCGCTGTCGGCGCTGATGGCCACGCTGTCGGCCACCACGCCGCACTACGTGCGCTGCATCAAGCCCAACGAGACCAAGCAGCCCTTCCAGTTCCACCCGGCCAACACCGTCAACCAGCTGAGGTGGGTCGCCATGTTCTAGCAACCGACCGCCAGGAGCAGTTCCGAGCGTCGCTGTCGGCGCTGATGGCCACGCTGTCGGCCACCACGCCGCACTACGTGCGCTGCATCAAGCCCAACGAGACCAAGCAGCCCTTCCAGTTCCACCCGGCCAACACCGTCAACCAGCTGAGGTGGGTCGCCATGTTCTAGCAACCGACCGCCAGGAGCAGTTCCGAGCGTCGCTGTCGGCGCTGATGGCCACGCTGTCGGCCACCACGCCGCACTACGTGCGCTGCATCAAGCCCAACGAGACCAAGCAGCCCTTCCAGTTCCACCCGGCCAACACCGTCAACCAGCTGAGGTGGGTCGCCATGTTCTAGCAACCGACCGCCAGGAGCAGTTCCGAGCGTCGCTGTCGGCGCTGATGGCCACGCTGTCGGCCACCACGCCGCACTACGTGCGCTGCATCAAGCCCAACGAGACCAAGCAGCCCTTCCAGTTCCACCCGGCCAACACCGTCAACCAGCTGAGGTGGGTCGCCATGTTCTAGCAACCGACCGCCAGGAGCAGTTCCGAGCGTCGCTGTCGGCGCTGATGGCCACGCTGTCGGCCACCACGCCGCACTACGTGCGCTGCATCAAGCCCAACGAGACCAAGCAGCCCTTCCAGTTCCACCCGGCCAACACCGTCAACCAGCTGAGGTGGGTCGCCATGTTCTAGCAACCGACCGCCAGGAGCAGTTCCGAGCGTCGCTGTCGGCGCTGATGGCCACGCTGTCGGCCACCACGCCGCACTACGTGCGCTGCATCAAGCCCAACGAGACCAAGCAGCCCTTCCAGTTCCACCCGGCCAACACCGTCAACCAGCTGAGGTGGGTCGCCATGTTCTAGCAACCGACCGCCAGGAGCAGTTCCGAGCGTCGCTGTCGGCGCTGATGGCCACGCTGTCGGCCACCACGCCGCACTACGTGCGCTGCATCAAGCCCAACGAGACCAAGCAGCCCTTCCAGTTCCACCCGGCCAACACCGTCAACCAGCTGAGGTGGGTCGCCATGTTCTAGCAACCGACCGCCAGGAGCAGTTCCGAGCGTCGCTGTCGGCGCTGATGGCCACGCTGTCGGCTGGACAATTTGTTCAACGAGTTATTATTATTAAGACATATGGACTTCAAAACTGATTATATATCGACAAGCATGCCAACGACAATAACAATGATAACGTTCTAAGGCGGAGACGAGCGGAGCTGAGTGGAGCAGAGCTGTGAAAAGAGCTAAGTGATTCCACTGAAGCGGAGACGAGCGGAGCTGAGTGGAGTGATTACAATGTAGTAATGCAGTTACGTCTCCTCTCCGCTCCGCTCGTCTCCGATTAACTGTTTCCACTGAAGTGGAGCGGGGACGAGATGTGGATTTCAACTAATATGATTGGTCGATTCCTACAAGTCTCCTCTCCGCTCCGCTCATCTCCGCTTGACTGTTTTAATTGAAGCGGAGTGGAGACGAGATGTGGATTTCAACTATTATGATTGGTCAATCCCTACACGTCTCCTCTCCGCTCCACTCGTCTCCGCCTCAGTGGAGCCGCACCCTAAGTATGCCTAACATTTTTATAAATTACTGGACAAAGTTACATAGAGTTCCCAAGACGTTAAAAGCTACCTAAAACAAGGTCTATGTATACATATATTTTAAAATTTCAATATACTTTGTTCCAGAGCGTGCGGTGTCTTGGAGACCATCAGGATATCCGCCGCGGGCTTCCCGTCGAGGTGGCTCTACGCTGACTTCTTCAACAGGTATGTATTTCTCTCAAAAATGTCCGGGTAATTTGACATTACTATCTACATATTGAGACGCGAAGTAGTCTACTGACAGTTCTCAAATTAAAAAAAAAACATTGCGGGTTCGCTACACAAGCCCGCAATGTTGCATACATATTTAATAACTGTCTAGTTTGTAACTTTTTAAAAAGTGCAAAGGGCCATAATAGAATGAGGGCACAAATCTTATACATCCATATTTTATTCGAAACATAACTTTTTTATCTGTGTCTGGAATAGCTTGTGTTGTTTTTAAAAAGCTTGCGTTTCTCCTTGTCATAAACAAAAAGGCGGTAAAGAGTGATGGTTTTTTTCACGTGAAGTTTCTGTTTGTATGCAATTCAAAAAATAAGTTCAGGCGATGAAGATTTTACTCCAACACATTATTTTCTTGCGATTTTTGAGACAAGCACTATATTTGCCTTGGCAGGAAACGAAATACTCGGCCCGCAATTGCCTACTTCCCTGCCTAGGCAATAATGTCCATTAAATCTAGCACTCCCAAAACACCTGACTTCTGACTGTTGTCCCAAGATACCGGCTGCTCTGCCTGCCCAAGGAGCTGGACCGCTCCGACATCAAGGGCACCTGCAAACGGATCCTGGCGCGGCACCTCAAGGATCCGGACAAGTACCAGTTCGGCGCCACCAAGATATTCTTCAGGGCTGGCCAGGTGGGTTATCAGGGTTTTGTAACATTGTGGTCACAGAACAGAAATAACAGTAGAAGTGTCAAGTGGGCGTGTTACGTGTGGCATAGTTATGCGGAGTTCCGCGCAACCTACCATACTTTTGCCACGATCGCTTATTTCGATATTTCGATATTTCTAAAATAGGAATTAAATCCAAAAGCATGCCTTATTGTGCTATTTTGGAATGTAAAAACGATAGCCGCACCAAAAACATTTTCCATGGTGGCGTGTTGTTTTTATGATAGTTTGAGTATTGGCGACAACAGGTCTGATACTAAGCGAAGCTCATGCCACTTCCACTGTTTTTTCTATTCCGTGATTGTGGTATAAAATAAATCTTTTTGATGGGACTTCGTTATCTGTTTGTAGTTTTTTTTATTATCCTTTATTGACCGCAGTCTCACCTGACGTTAAGTGACGACGAGGTCGTAATTGTATTTATTTTTACTTTACATTAAAGAGACTTGTCAAGATCGTAGTAGGTGGAAAGAAGTGGTCTCTGCCTACCCCTCTGGGAAACAGGCGTGATTTAATGTATGTAGGTATGTATGTATTAAATACTTTATTGTACAAACAAAATTAAATGAGATATCAATTTTAAATAGACAGAAATATAGCAGGAATGTGCAAATGCGAAGTTATCCCTTTAAGAGATCTCTTCTAGTAACCTTTGAGCGATTGAGAAATAATGAATGACAATAGCCAAAGAGTACGACTATTAAAATAGGATATAAAACACAAAAAAAATTGGGAAGACAACTGTTTTTCTCGACAACTAAAGAGGCTGGATATAAAAATTGACATAGTTCTATCTTGAGGAAAAAAGAAAAATGTTTTGTATAGTTTTGGAAATAAGGTTCAAAATGAGGGTTGAAAAATAAGACAAATTACTTAGCGTGGTGTTCCAATTGCACTGTGTTAAAATACATATTTTGATCCAATTATAAAATAAAGTATATTATTTAAAAAGACAAGAAACCCGACTGATTTTTTTACTGCAGCCTGTTTTTTTTAAATTTTGCTACACTTTTTATTTTACACTTTTTCTGTTTTAATTAATCTCAACATTTACGTACTTTTTGATTTTCCTGTCAAAATGGTAGGTAGGTAGCATCAAAGTGTTATAATTTACATTTACGAGTAGGATGGGCTATTCATTAGCTTTCATTTGAGACCTTTGTTGTTATTTCTTTCATCTTCCTCCATTTTTTTTGGTGACGCCATATTAAAATTTTATATGTCCAATGTCACTTCGACAATACGAATCGAATGACACCTCACATGTTCACATCCCTCCCTCGGACAGTCGGGTAGAAACTTTAACATGCTCATTTTTCCCCCAGGTGGCGTATTTAGAAAAAATCCGCGCAGATATGCAACGTTTATACTGCGTGCGCGTCCAGAGCTGCGTGCGTCGCTTCGTGGCGCGACGGAAGTATCTACGACGCATGCGCCAGCTGATCGGGCTGCAGGCACACTGCCGCGGATACTTAGCTAGACGGTGAGTACTTTAAAAATAATTTCTGCCAAAAATAGTAGATCGTTCAACAAGGGACTAAAACAAGCCAAAATGACACGGGATGTTTAGCCACGCGAGCTGAGCGAGGGTGGCTATAGTTAGAGTGTCATTATGGTTGTTTAGTCTTGCGTTAAACACTCTACTTTTCACTATGAATGCGAGGAAAAAAACGAGGTTGGTTAGGGGTTTCTAAAGTAAATAACAAAAACACAGACTAATAAGGAGTTTTAGTTTCGATATGCAGAGAGAGATACATTTAAGAGCATGAGAAGTGAAATATCATTTTTCGGACAAGATTTTGCTGTCGACTGTCCCGTTTTTTGTAAAGTCACTCCTTATCAAGATCAAACTAGTCAGTCCCAACACGGTGGGTCTACGTCAAGTATAGCGGAGATCCTGTCGCCACCTTCCGACTCCATCAGATCACCCCTTAGATTATAATATATTATTGCATTTTGTGGTCCAAATTTTAGCCTATTCCATTAACGGTAACTGGTTTAAAATTGATTTGTAAATATAAAACATTTTCAGAAAAAGTCGGTCCCACATTAGGTTTCGCTTTTCCTGTGGTGATCAATTTTTAAGCAGTACCAAAGTATTAAAGTGACTGTAAATATTTTAGGATTTATTTCCGTACCATCGTGTTGAACCCTATAGGTTAGGTTTGGTTAGTTTTTATAAGAATCTTAAAATATATATTAGGTTTCGCCAGTAGTAAAAAAAATTGTTAAATGTTTTAAACCATAGTCTATTTTTCTATTGATTTTTTTCTTTTGTATTTTATTTAATTCTTTATTTTAAGTGGTTCCTGTGTTTAATATAAATCAACTCACTGGGTCCTGAGACACAGGCCCAGCCTAGTTTGGGGACCACAAGATATTGTACCTTTTTTGTAAACGGTGTATTTTTTTCTTAATAAATTTATTCTTATTCTTATTTACAGTTACAGAAATAAAAGTGGGTGGGTTGGTTGTTTATATAATTCCGTGTCTGACGCTTTGACATCAAGCTGGTAGTCAGATATGTCCTTTAAATAAAAAAATAAAAAAATAATGAGACGGTTGGGAAACGATACATTTTGCCAAACATATTTTTGCCAAAAGACAGAGAATTGTTATTACCCGTCTATTGTTACATAATATTTTCCCACAGCAAAGCGCAAGAAGTCCGCCGTCTCCGCGCCGCCATCAAGATCCAGCGGACCGTCCGCGGCTGGCTGGCGCGCCGCAAGTTCCTCGCGCTGCGCCGCCTCGCGGTCGGGCTGCAGGCGCATGCGCGCGGCCTGCTCGCGCGCCGCCTCTACCGCGACCGGCGCCGCGTGCGCGCGGTGAGTGCCGTACCCATAGGCCGTTTGTCCACCGCACGCCGTCAACCACACGAGAACGATAACCAGATCAACATGTCGTGACGGCGATCGTCCACCGCGACGATGTCTGTGGTTTAGTCAATTTGTTGTAGCCGTCAAAAACCGGCGCGGTGCGACGTCACGATGCCGTGTGTGACAAGTTCAAACGTGTTTTGCATTGCCGGCACATCGGCCCGTCACAATATCGGATCGAATTCTAGCGGTAGCGACGATCTACTTGAAAAATCGTCGGCCGGGATGACGGCGCTCGGGTATAGGGCGTGCGGTGGACAGTCGGCCATAGTAAATGTATGTGCCGCTACTTCGGCGCCGTCATCTCGTTAACGATCTCGAGCGGCGGCGGCGTCGGCGGCGGTGGATAAACAGCCTTACACTTAAGCATGTGCTAGACAGTCGTCAACAGGCCTTTCTGCAGAGGTGACCTTGTCGGAGGCTCGGTCGGCGTGCCGGCTACACGGCACGCAACAAACTCCCTATTCAGTGTGATTTGAGCTTGCGAACATCGCGGACCGAAACCAAAGATAGCTATTCCTCGACATGTTTTTTTTTATATAGTTTTAAAATCAGGTGTATCCCAATTTACAACCAATTTTAATGATTCTTTTTTATATGAGTAGGATACATCTGTCCCATTTAAATTTCGTCAAGATTTGGAGTCGGTTCATTAATTTCTAAACATAACAAACATCACAAACATCAACAATTATGTGTATATTTACTTGTGATTGCAGGCGATGTTGATCCAGCGCTACGCCCGCGGCTACCTGGCCAGGAAACGCGTCAAGAAGATGAAGAGGCAGCTCGTCATCGCGCAGGCCGCGGTGAGTATTATCCAAGCGAGACAAATCGGGTGATTGGGCGGTTTAACTCAGTTCTTCATTGTCGTGTGGGTTTTACAAGATCTTTTTAATATAATACGTAAAAGTTATTTTACTTATCCTAACCTAAATCTAACCATGTGCTAATTTAGTCATTTTAAACTTAAAAACTGTTGTAGAGCGTAAAAGCACTTTGATACAAGGAAGTCTGCAATTTATTACATATTTTTTTTCAATATGTCTTCAGGTAAATTATTATATATTTGTATTGCCGTATGATGTAGGCCAGAGTTACTATACGTACGTTGGCGGAAGAGCTCACTAAGGGGTGGGGTACTTATAAAATAAAATTTTGGTGAGGTTAGGTTATAGCGCAATTCGGACCGGTATTTAGGGGTCAAATGAAGGTCTTTTCCTAATTTTATTACAGTTAATTCATTGTCACATATTTTTTTAATGTGACCACAATGAAGCCTATTCCTCGAAATGGTTTTGAAATTTACATACATTTTTAAAAATGGCTGTATCCCTATTTACCATCTCCCAAACCGCCTCGTTGTTTTTTTTTCGTAGAATGTTCCTAAAGGGGGATAAATCGGGTGATCGAGCGGGCTAAGAGATGGGTCCGTGACAGATTCAGTTTCCCGAATTGTCATATTTAGTTCTAAGATAATGATCGTTTTTTTAAATATGTGACGTGTGAAATTCTGTAATTAACGTAATGTAACTATATCGCAAGCCTTACATCTTAGCAGGAATTAGTGATCATGATAATGCTACGAAGGGGGGTGGAACGACCATGGATCATTCTAGTCGCTACCACCCTCCGCAGTGCAGGATCAAACAGACGAACAACTATATCGCATGCCTTCATCTCAGCAGGAATTAGTGATCATGATGATGCATTGGGGAGTGGACATGGCTATGGAATATTCTAGTCGTTTCCACTCCCCGATATATGATCAAGCATCTGAGGCAGCGCAGGACCAAACAGACGAAGAACTATATCGCATGGCCTACATCTCAGCAGGAATTAGTGATCATGATGATGCACTGGGGAGCGGAAATGGCTATGGAATATTCTAGTCGTTTCCACTCCCCGATATATGATCAAGCATCTGAGGCAGCGCAGGATCAAACAGACGAAGAACTATATCGCATGGCCTACATCTCAGCAGGAATTAGTGATCATGATGATGCATTGGGGAGTGGACATGGCTATGGAATATTCTAGTCGTTTCCACTCCCCGATATATGATCAAGCATCTGAGGCAGCGCAGGATCAAACAGACGAAGAACTATATCGCATGCCCTACATCTCAGCAGGAATTAGTGATCATGATGATGCATTGGGGAGTGGACATGGCTATGGAATATTCTAGTCGTTTCCACTCCCCGATATATGATCAAGCATCTGAGGCAGCGCAGGATCGAACCATACGAAGAACTATATCGCAAGCTCTACATATCAGCAGGAATTAGTGATCATGATGATGCATTGGGGAGTGGACATGGCTATGGAATATTCTAGTACGATGACGACGACGACGACGACGACGACGACGACGATGACGACGGCATCATCGTCGTCATTATCGGCAGAGGCAGGGATGTTATTGTACATCCGTAACATTCTTACGATTGGGGAATTACAACCCAGCCTTGTTTTCCGGAAACGTTCCTTGAACAACTTGTAGACGTGTATGTATGTATTTGGAATAGTAAAACTCACCCTACTTAGCATCTCAGAACTATCAATTCCCCTACAGTTGTCGATTTTATGAAGGAATAGAAGGTCTAATACCTTTCTTCTGCAACTAAGTGAGGTGAGGTGAAAGAATTTAAGGCGCTCATTGTACGATTTAGGTGATTTTGTTTAGCTTCAGACAGATAGAAAACGTCTTTGGATTCTTTCAATTCGGTTTTTGTGAACTTCAAATAGAAGAGACCTTTTGTGTTAGCCCTTTGTTTAGAGCTCACCGCAAAGGACCGTTGCGTCCAGGAGTTTCAAGATGCTTTGGGCAGTGGGTTGTATCTCTTATGCATCGCATGCTATCCCTGTTACCTTCACTGTTATCTTTATTTACTTGTATATTTGTGTCTTTTGGTTGGTGAATAAATGTATTTCTTCTTCTTCTCCTAAGATAGATACTTCTGTTGCGCATTATTGGTCTGCATGACCAGAGGAATGTGCATTAAAAAAAAAAAGATAAAAAGACATATATTTAGTAAGTAGGCCGCACGGGCACTTTTACACGTCAGGAGTCTACCAGCGCTTCCCAAGAGGAGACCACTGCCGAGAAGAAACGCCGCAAGATACTCAGCAGTCAGTCATTTTTTAACCATATTTCTTATTACAATGATACAACTTAGTCTAGTATTATATAAAGCTATAAATATTAATTTAAATATAATATCAAATATCATGCGTAGTTCAGCAGGAAAACATGGCAAAATTATTAGGAGAGATATAGACGGAGAAAAAGGCAAAAAACAAAAAAATAACAAGACGACCACATAAAAGTTTCGACGTGTCCCCTAGACAAGATAAAGGTTTTATTGCTGTCTCCTCTGTCTCGTGACAGAACCTGCGTGTCGCGTCTTGTTTCATTCACATTAGAAACAGATGTCTGTTCAGTTTGCAGTGGCCAGTTAGGATCTTAGTCACTGCCCAAGTCTTTTCTCTTTTGAGTTGTAAAATCTCTTTGCAGAGCTTGCTTTTGAACCCTATTTGTGGCGTTATCTATGAAAAGGGACCTTATTGTCGATGGCGCTTCCGCCATTATTAACGATGCTCCGATATAAATACAACGTCGCGTGACGCAGTGCGGCGTAAGCGCCATCGACAATAAGGTCCCTTTTGATAGATAACGCCACGTTTTAAATGAAATGAAGCTCCCAGTATCGTTTTTAAGTTTGTACTTTTTTGCAAATATTATTTTGCAGACTAGAATAAAGTCCGTTAAGGGGCTTCTAAACGGGCCATATTTTCACTGCAATATGTTGCCGGCAACTATTGGTGTCTTTCTCTAACGTACGAGTAAGAGAGGGACACCAATAGTAGCCGGCCACATATTGCAGTGAAAATATGGCCCGTTTAGAAGCCCCTTTACACAAAGCGTACTTGACTATAAATGATCGTTTGGTTATGACTGTTATGAGTACCATTGCACTATGGAATATAGCTTGAACCCGAATTTCTTTATTTCAGGATGTTTTTATAGCATTTTTTCTATTTTTTAAGAGGCATTCTCAATTTTCACTCTTAAATGTAAATTATTTAATAGCACGTCTTTACAAACGACACTGTTCGACGAAATTAACAAACATGGTTTCATATTGAATGAGTTTCCTAATAAAAATAACGTTATAATTAATAAATATAATCATAAGTCAATCTATGATATACATACATACCTTCACGCCTTCATTCCCAGAGTGGGGTAGGCAGAGCTACAGAATTACCAACAACTCTAAAAAAATGTTGATAATTCTGTAACCACATTTTGCACAATTAGGCTAAGATGTTTATCAATGCATTTGTGTAATATATCTAAATCTATCTACAGTGTAATCTATGATATCTTCATACTTTATGTGCAGACACATATATTGCCGTGATATATCTATAATGCCGTTATCCGACATCAGTTTCATTTTTTACTTCTGATGCTACATAAATGAGAATAAAAATCTCTTTCGATCTGTATTAGCGAATTAAAAAACAAGTATTTGACAGATAACGGCATTATAGATATATCACGGCAGTATAGCCAATAGATTTACAAAGCTTGCTTTACAATAAACAGTCACTACATATTTTAACTCTATTCTTGTGTAATTTGTTTATATATCATATTTAAGGGTTTTACCAGACCAATAGATCGATCGTCGATCCACGGCATCGATCGATGGTAGAATTGATTAGTCCACGTCGATCGATAGTTCCTACCAAACCAATCGATCGATCGTCGATCGATGGCAGAATGGATTAGTTACTTTAACAATAATGCTATCAGACCAGTCGATCATCGTCGACCGGCAATCGATCGATTGGTTAGTCGAACGATATCCGTCGATCGATAGTTCCTACCAGACCAATCGATCGACTTCGACCGACGTCAATCGATGCCGTCGATCGGCGATCGATCGATTGGTCTGGTAACACCCTAACAAATCTTTCATTATTTTTCATTAAAAAAATCTGATGTCGATGGTGTTATAGTGACTAATTTTCATGGTATTTCTAAATGTAATTACAGCATTTGTATTTTATTTAAGACTAGCTTCTGCCCGCGACTTCGTCTGCGCGGACTTCAGAATTTGATGTTACCAGGATGATTAATATAAGTTTAGCCTAACCATAAAGCTTATAATTGCGCTGTATAGGGAAAATCGCTCAACCACCCCGGGCAGCGACTTTCACCACACCAGAGCAACAATTCGATACCCAGCTAGCGCCATCTAGTTCGTATCCATATACTAAAAGTGTGTTTCTTTAGTAACTTCCGTGTACGCACACATCAGTGGATACAACTGAAAGGATTACAGGATGACGAACGTAAACAGAAATAAACACACACTACTCACATATGGCTACCTGAGATTTCATCTTTTTAATTTTTATACTCGTCCATGTAAACTTTGTGAGCAAATTCACATCTTTTAACGATTAATTTGATTTCCCGTAGGAATGAGATGTTTTATTGGATAAAAACTATCCTAAGTCCTATTCCAGAACCTAACCTATATGTGTGCCAAGTTTAATCTGGATACGTTCAGTGGTTGAAGCGTGATTAACAAACTTCCAAACTTTCTCATCCTTACTAATAATTATAAGCGCGAAATTCATAGTAAGTATGTGTACATTATGCACTCTTGCAACAGCTGGACCGAATTGGATGAAATTTGGAATGGAGTTGGCTTATACAATGGATTAAAACATAAAATCCTTTTTATCCCGGAAAATTTAAAAGTTCCCGAGGGAATAACGATAATCGAAATCAACGCAGACGAAGTCGTGGCTCTGGCCAGTCTATAATATTATGGTAAGATCCGTCAAACCCAATTAAGTGTTCTAAAGACAACTCAACGGAACTCCTATTTTCTACTTTGAAAGACAAAAGAAAGCTCAAATCTACCTATCTTATCTATCTTCTATCTATCTATATATATAAAAGGCAAACCTGACTGACTTATATATCAACGCACAGCCGAAACTACTGTACCTAGAAACTTGAAATTTGGTACAGGGGTTCCTTTCATGATGTAAGTGAGCACTAAGAAAGTATTTCCCGAAAATCGACCTCCAACGGGAAGAAATGGGGGGAGTAGCGGGAAACTAATTCTACGCATACGAAGTCGCGGGCGTCCTCTAGTAACATATAAATATGTCGGTACGGTGTATTTCTAAAGGAGGGGGCTACGGCCTCGAGCCCCTCCTGTGTAAACCTTTGCCTTGACTTTACCTAATATTCACAATGCCTAATGTAATATCTAATCGTTTAGACTCGAATACTTAACTCAAATTAACGCTGATTTCCGCACGCAAAACGATACGAACGAAAAATCATGAGAGCTCCTATTATCTTCTCTAGAGGAAACATGAAAACTAAAAAACTTACCTATCTATCTTATTAAGGATGTCGGTAAGGTCCTTTCTTTAAGGCGGGGGCTGCGCCTCTGAGCCCCCTATTTATCACTTTGCCCCCGCACCCCCCGGCTCGTTTCCTTAAAACTTGATTTTACAACGTGTAATTGTTTAAACCTATAACTAAAACTAACGCTAATTTCCGCACGCAAAACTACCCTCATATTTTTCATAGTAGCACAGTAGTTAATCAACCGCCAAAAATTATGTGACTACCCGTAAAAAAATCAAATGATCATATTAACCGCCCTAATATTTAAATAACAACTGTACAGTACGACCAGTTTCTTAATAGCACTCGGCAATCATCGTTTTTCTATAAAAAAAATGTGACAAACATATTGTCAGATGCGAGTGCAAGTGTGATAGCCATAACCGGCCCAGAGCTACTAAGAAGAAGGAGTACTGTAAAAATGGTAATATTGATAAGCCTTGACGAAGTCCGGACAATTTTCAATTCAATTTTTCGTTTGTAGCTCCATCGATACTATCGATGATTCCACTAATGTCAGGAGACGAAGTCTTGAAAATGGCGGAAAGAATTATAAAATCCGGATATGTCAACGTCAATCTGACATCGCTCATTTTGACATAGACTAACAAAACAGAATGTACAACATGGGTTGCACTGGGTGGCAGAAGCCATAGGAGAAAATAAGTTAATCAATTGTACATTTTTGACAAATAATTACTAATAGAGAATAAGATTTAATGTTACTAATAATCTATGGAACTCTATGATCCTGAAATAAATGCATTGCATGTTTGCGCTATTAGAGTTAGTTTATTCAGTAGGTACTGTTTTTTTAGTACTAACGAATTTTTTTTTTATTTCATTTTTGATATACAACGTATGTTTATAACCAAAAAAATGTAGGTATATGTGACATATATGTTTTAGATAAACATGAACATGACGAAATTGTACGGTTTCTCTTTTCGCTATAATGCTGCGGAACCCAAAGAAGAGAATAATTAATGATCGAAATTGTTAAACCCATGCTAAGTTAATAAAAAAACCACCTTCAAAAACGCAAAAAATAACTTCTTTTAAAATGGTAGGTACATATAGGTCAGTCAAACTGAAGTCTGCTTTTGGTTAAAAATATTGTGAGTCACTGACCTATAAGTTACCTACCATTTTAAAAGAAGATATTTTATGCGTTTTTGAAAGTGGTTTTATGTTTTTTAAAACGTCTATTTTATTTTATACTTTTTAGTGATCATAGTAAGCTGTCATGTAATCCCACTTTTTAGTTGATATGAAACTTTAAGACATTTCAAGTTCACCGCAAGTAAAGCCACGGGAAAGTCATAGTCATATTTCAACAATTAAATGTTCTACGTTATAGTCGCTCAACTATCTTAATCGAGATATCTTAACTGTCGCCACCCTTGAAATGGGTACCATTGATGAGTTCCGTTGACCATCTGTGGTCTTCATCATCAGTTTCAGTTCACCAAATGATATTATCTGAATGCAAATGCTGGACTTGTTAGTAAAAATACCACCTATAATATTTGAGGAGTTCCCTCAATTCCTCATGGATCCCCTCATCAGATTACAATTTGGTGACAATGAGACCACTTCGGAAGTATATTCTATAAACAAAAAAGAATTTTTGAAATCGGACCATTGAATTGACGGAGAAATCGTTGAACATACATAAAAAAAATTACATACAGTGGAACGTATAATCTCCTTTTTTTCCGGCGGTTAAAAATAGGAGTTTGGTTGTCCAAATATTGTCTTAAATATGTATTCGAACTTGATCTTTCGTTATTACGCATTAAAACAATGTTTTCAAGCATCAACGCGACAATGTAAATTTCAATCACAACTTCGCTTCTATAACGTTTATCTATGATCGCGTGTTTTTCTGTCTTGATCTCTCCAGTTATGGGAGGGATATGGTTGTCCTTTTCTTTGATGCACGTCATCATGGCGTCTCATTTGTTACAACAACGTATTGGAATAATTTATTTTGTCTTTTTATAACATTTTATATATTGAATTATAAAAAATCCTTGAATTTAGTTTCTATGTAATAAACGGAGAATAAAATGTTGATATTTGTAATCACGTAAAGTGATCGACGGCCCTCGAATAGGGTTTTAAAGAAATACATGTAATTGGCCTAATTTGATAATTTCCTAGTTGTTTTAACTTTAATCGAGAAATCCTGAAACAGGTATTGTTTAATTTGTTACGAAGAGTAATTATACAAAGTTTCAAGTAACCAGCTCAATCCGGTAACTTTTTTCCATACTAACTTTAACCCCTCTTTTCCCCCACTTTGATTGTCATATCTTAATTTTTTATTATATATAAACCTGGTCACCGGTTACTGAAATGTTTTAGTGAAAACCGCATTAAAATTGGTTCAGTGGTTTTCAATTGATGCGAGGAGAAACAAAATTAAGCAGACAAACAGACAAACAGACAAACAGACAAACAGACAAACAGACAAACAGACAAACAGACACCAACTCTAAAAATTGTAGAAACGTGTTCTGCTGCTCATTCTGAGGTCCCCTATAGTATTTTTGAGTAAATATCTCGAATGTACAGATTTTTTCCCTTCTACAACTTTATTATATGTATAGATATATAATTTGATGTCTTTTCTGAGCTTTAGAACTTCATCGTACTGGAATATGTATTTTCATTTATCTGCACACTCTACCATTGATAATGTAATTTCATGTATTCATTCAAAAACGACATATGTACTCAATCCTAGGGTTACCTTTGTATGGGCAAAACATGTTTGCAAAACGCTTTTTTTCTTCTGTAACCGTAAATATTTCAGTTTTTTTTATAAAAGCTAACCTAACCTAACCTAAAGGGTTCTACACGATTGTACTGCAATAAATCCTGAAATATTTACAGTTGCCTACAGAAAAAAGTTGGGTTGGCAAATGAAACGGTCGGGAAACGATACATTTTGCCAAATATATTTCGGCCAAAAGGCAGGATACCTCAACACAATTCTAATCGCGGTTTGATAATTTAAAAAAATCCCCCCTCAGGTCCGCCGCTTCCTCGCCCGCCGCCAGTACAAGCGCTTGCGCATCGAGGCGCGCAGCCTGGACCACGTGAAGACCCTGAACAAGGGTCTTGAGAACAAGATCATCAGCCTGCAGCAGAAGCTCGGCGCGGCGCAGGAGAGAGCGCGCGCCGTCGAACCGCTCACTCAACAAGCGGCTCAACTCAAGTATGGATACACCCCGTTGCTAAAACAACGGGCACATATTATTTTGTCAAGTAGTTGAAATACGAATCTATATATATAAAAGGCTAAACTGACTGACTGACATATCAACGCACAGCCGAAACTACTGTACCTAGAAACTTGAAATTTGGTATAGGGGTTCCTTTCATGATGTAAGTGAGCACTAAGAAAGGATTTTCCGAAAATCGACCCCCAACGGGAAGAAATGGGGGGAGTAGCGGGAAACTAATTCTACGCGTACGAAGTCGCGGGCGTCCTCTAGTAATTAATATACTGGGTGTCCCAGAAACTGACGTTGACGAAGGCTGAGGCTGATAGAGCAGCTAAAAAGCTATCGATTTAATCCCTATGTATGTTTAGCGATTTTTACTAGTTTCGAAGATATTGATCATTTTAATCTGAATTTTTGTAATTTTTCCTTATGTTCATGACACGAAAAATCATTAATTTCATGTTTTATTTCATAAGTTTTTCAGTGGTATCTTACATAATTAGAATCATTACTAGGTGTCCTAGTGTTTGCTTTTCACTTTATATGGAAAAAACAACTTTATATGATTACTTGATTTAAAAAAAACGGGCAAATAGGTTAAAGAACTCGCAGATTCGTAATTATTCTAATTATGCAAGATACCACTGAAAAAGCACAGCCGAAACTACTGTAACTAGAATCTTAAAATTTGGTATAGTACAGGGGTTCCTTTCATGATGTAAGTGAGCACTAAGAAAGGATTTTCCGAAAATCGAACCCCAACGGGAAGAAATGGGGGGAGTAGCGGGAAACTAATTCTACGCGTACGAAGTCGCGGGCGTCCTGTAGTCTATTATAATCCTGTACGATAAGAAATATAAGCCTGCCACCATTTTGAAACAAGAACAACATGTAAAAAAATATTTCTTTCACAGAGCCAAGCTTGACGTCCTACGTCTGGTAGAAATCGAAGCCAAGACCCTTCAAGTGTCCATCGTCGACAAGGACAGCATCATAGCATCCTTACGGGAAGAACTGGCGAGCGAGCGGGACAGCAACAAGAAGCTCGTCGAGGAGAAGAAAGAGATTGAGAAGAAGTACGTGATAGAGAGAGGGGAGTGGGAGGGAGAGAGCGAGAAGCTAGCGAATGAGTTGAAGAGCAGTAAGGAGCAATATGACTTGGCTATTGAAGGTTAGTTTTAGGATTATTTAATTTATTTATTGTCACAATATGTATACAAAAAAATTAGGAGAGTACCATGCGTCAAAATGGGGAGTGATTTTTTGTTAAATAGGTTTTTTGTATGTACTATCACGAACGTTCATTTGTGACCCATTTCAAGAAAAATATGCTTGAAGTCGTCAATGTCATTAGAGATATCAAGTCATTTGTAACTTTTAGGAAACACAACCTTATTGTTGTAGAATGTCAGATTGACTTTGGACCTAAGGTGGGTACCAAATTAAAGTTCGCGACTGTACTTCATTCTCTCTTCATTCTTGAGATATGGCAAGCGAGAGTGAGCGGAGATGTCGGTAGGGGACGTCCTAGACGGACGTACGGTGATCAGATTTGCGATGTACTGAATAAGGTCCAAATCAAAAGCACCCGGAACCGACGTACGTGCTTGAAGAGATTGATGAATGTAGATGAAGCGAAAGTTGTATGTTTAGACCGGTGCACCTGGCGCTCCATAGTCTCTGCCTACCCCATTGGGAGACAGGCGTGAAGGTATGTATGTAGTAAAACCAACTTTGACGATGTCTCACACAAATTGACCTAGTTTCAAACTAAGCTCTAGGCTTGTACTATGGGTACTAGACAACGATAAACATGCTTACATAGAGAAATACATACTTAAATACGTAGAAAACACCAAAAATTCGTAAACAAATAGTCGCGCTTATCACAGAAATAATTTCCCATGCCAGGAATAGAACCAGAGACCGATAGCTTCACTAGCAACCAGGCTAAACGCGTCCCAATAGTAATCGTAATTGCCCCTTTTCTTGGCAAAGGGGTTTATAAACGTTATCAGACGCTGATATTGTTAATCCTTACGTTAGCAAAGTAGATAAAGTACAATTGGAAATGGATAAAGCGACGTGTCGTGACTTGGCAGATAATAAGTCAATACTGACACATGTGTAGGACTTTGTGCAGGGGTGTGATTCTCTCAACAACGACGAACGGACGGACGAACGAGTGAATGTCCAAGCGGCGAGTTTAAGTAGTCCCGTCCTAGCGAACAAAACATACTTTAACGCGTGCATTCTCAATTAGGCAGCCTAATACGTTCGAGAAGCCATGCTGCCAAATTGAATACACGCACTAAAATGTGTTTTGTTGGCTCAGACGGGACTACTAAACTCGCCGTTGAGCTTTCGCTCGTTCGTTCGATCGACTGCCGTTTTTAAGAGAATATCATCCCAGGGTCCGTCCGGATCGCTACCACCATCTTATCCTGTAACCTACCACCAAGCAGCATTCGCATTGTTGTTCCGGTGTGGGGATAACACAACCGATGACATTACTAGCGTAGAGGCATTCCATCTTAGTCCTCAGGGTTGGCGACGCATTTGCAGGTCAAGGTGTTCCCTTTAAATATCCATGGGTCTCCGGTCCCGCTTACCATCAGGGGCACGTTTTATAAAGCTACAAGTAACAATTTTACAGGTCTAAACTGGCAACACTGCTCAAATGGCTGGTCGTCATTGGTCGAGGTTGTGTCAAATGGAAACTTGTAACCTGTAAATTGTAATTTGTAGCTTTATAAATCAGGGCCCGGGTGGTCTGTGAGCTCGTGTTCTTTCCATAAAAAACCTGGCCATAATTAAAGTAAAACTTGACCACTTCGCTATCTTCATCGTTTGTGAGATAACGTAATGAAATTGATAACGTCACGTCACTGATAATAGACTTAATGTTTTGTTTGGCGCTTCGATATACTGACCAATGTATTCAATCTAAATAAAATAGCAATTGAAATAAAAAGCGATGTAGTGGACAAAATTTAGTGCTAAATGAATCTTATTTAGAACTGAGAGATAAAGTGTTTGTGGTTTTGTAAAATTATTAATTTCTGATTAATTTAACCTAACTTTCTAAGTTGATTTGGCTGGGGCACTTTGTGCCCACAAAAATAATTTTGCTTTTAGAAAATTTGCTAATTTAAACTAGATATAAAGTGTGTGTTTATGTTTAATTTGGTAAATAAACCTCTCGGTAGAATGATCCATCTTTGCCGCGTGTCATTAAAATATAGTAGACCTTCATAACAATATGTGATCTTTAAGTGTTTTTATGTTTTTTATTACAATAACGATGAATGACGTAAAATTAAGAAGCTACCATAAAAGTCCACGCATTGTTTCGTTTTTAATGGCATGGTCCAAATACAAGAACAGTTTAGTGTAAAAATGGGTGTGCCCACTGAATCGATTCCCGAAGAGCCGAGTGAGGCTTGCTTGGACTATCAATCAATGAGTCCACCGTTGGAGAGTGGGCCGCGTAACTTGTGGTCCAAGGAGTTTGAGAGTAGGGCTCAGTTCTGGAAGGGTGAGTCATATCACGGAATAAAAAAAACAGTGGAAGTGGCATGAGGTTCGCTTAGTATCAGACCTGTGGTCGCCAATACTCAAAATATCATAAAAACAACACGCCACCATGTTAAATGTTTTTGGTGCGGCTATCGTTTTTACAATTCTGGATTTATTTCCTATTTTAGAAATATAGAAATATCGAAATAAGCGATCGCGGCAAAAGTATTGTAGGTTGCGCGGAACTCCGCATAACCATGCCGCACGTTTCATGCCCACTTGACACTTCTACTTTTTTTTCTGTTCTGTGGTCCATCTATTTTGTAGGTATAATAAATTCATAGTATTACTATGTAGTATGTTGGCCGGTAATAAGTCAGAAAAGATAGTCCTGGCGAAAGCACACCAATTTCTAATACCCTGTTAATATTTTAGATTTGTTTAATTATTATACGAAATGTTTTTCTTGGTATTGTGTCCTATAAGTCCTATAACAGTAGGGATTCGTTGTTCTGTAATATGACATACTCACAAATACACCTGTTAATTAAAAAAAAACCAGTGACTTCTGTTCCAATTTGTTGTACCCCTATTTGCAATCGAAGTATTGTATCAAATACATATTTTTTTTTTTTTACTTTGTCGCTTTTACGGACAAAAAGACAATGTAAAATAAGGGACAAGCTTGGCTGCGTCTATATCGTGCGTCAAAGCATCCGTCACTCTCGTACTTATATTACGTGTCAGAAGGTGACGGATGCCTTATCCAAACTTTGTCACGCGACAAACGCAGATTAGGGCCCCTGAAGATACAAACGAGTGCATGTTGTAAATATTTGACGTATTAAATTGTCCGTTAAATTAAAATGCAGGAAATGTTTTTCATTTGCGAAGTAATATTTGATGAAAGGCTTGTCTGTAATTCAATAATCTACACTTCTACACTAATCTACACTAATATTATAAAGAGGAAAGATTTGTTTGTTTGTTTGTTTGTTTGAATTGAATAGGCTCTGAAACTACTGGACCGATTTGAAAAATTCTTTCACTATTAGAATTCTACATTGTCCTTGATGAACATAGGCTATGTTTTATTTTTCTGCGCGGATGGAGTCGCGGGCAGCAGCTAGTAATATAATAAATAAATATGTCGCCCGGGGCCGCTAACTTCGTAGGCAGGGTCACTACCGACTAGGCTAACGCGTCACATATGCTTTAGTTTTGTATAATAAAACGTACATATTTTTCTACAGAGCGAGACAAACAACACGAGCAAGAGAAGAACGCCCTCAGCGCCGAGCTTGAAGCCGAGCGACAGAGCCGGCAGAAGCTTCTGTCTACGCAGTACGAGCTTCAGGAAAGATTGGACTCCTTGCAAAGGTATTGCTTTAATCTCTTCTGTTTTGAAAGTTTTTCCATGTCTTAGTTGAGGGATGAAAATGGCATTTCCATCCTTAGGGAAAAAGGTGTTTTTGATAGCAGTTATTTGTGCAACAGTAGAGCATTGGTTTTTGATGTGAGTGTTGATTTTGAATTCCGAGTAAGCGAAGCATTGTATAAATGGACCACGAGCGCAGCGAGGGAATCAAACATAAGATATACAAATAACTTTGGTCTCGAACTGCACATACAACTTTTCACCTCAGCAGCGAAAATATAATACCTAAAGATAAAAAATACAACATGGTAAAAATTAAAACCACTCAGACACCCACCGTTTATATTGACCCAGACCTGTTAATTTTTTTGAATTAAAAAGTTACTTTTCTCAAAAATGTTCGGAAATGTTGACATTACTCTCTACATATTGAGACGCGAAGTACATAGTTTACTGACAGTTCTCAAATTTAAAAAAATAATTGCGTGCTCGCTACACAAGCCCGCAATGTTGCATACAAATTCCATTACTATCTAGGTTGTAACTTTTTAAAAAGTGAAAATGGCCATAATAAAACGAGGGCACAAGTCTTATACATAGGCAATAACGTACTATTATCTCACGCTCGTAGCAAAATCGAACTTTGATTACTGCCTTTTAGAGGTGCTGAGGTGAAAAATAATTGGTTTAACACTTTTGACTCGTTACTCGATCATGGAGGAGTATAGCCAATTTGACTTCACACTACAGCGCAACGCTTCTAATTTTACTGTACTATTTGTGTTTTGTCCAATAAATGTAACGAGTTTGAAATATGATGGAATGAAATTGAACACTTTCATCCCTTGGTTAACAATATATATTTATTTTAGTGACGAGGTCTTATCTCTTCTCGACGCGGATAGAGTTACGGAGGAAAAATCTTATTACAATACGTGAGTTCTTACCCCCCCAGCCTCGGATCGTCCTAAACATAGTTTAAAAAAACGGTCAAGTGCGAGTCGGACTCGCGCACCGAGGGTTCCGTATTTAAGATAATTATGATTGAAAGACGCAAAACTAACGTAGATTTTAAGCATGTTAAGTAGAATTAGGTTCGAGAAAATTCACGTTTTGTTTTGAACTTTATAGTCTATTCAAGTTTCTTAATTTTTTTTCCAAAATTGTAAAATTTGTCAATTTCACGTAAAATATAAATAAGATTTTTTTCAGATTTTTTGGTACATAAACTTCGGAAAAGGGGGGAGGGAACTGTAATTTTTGTACTTTTTTGCTTATAAATAAAAACTACTTCACGGAAAATTATAAAAAAATACTTTTGATACATGCAAATTGAGCCCTTTCATATGACACCCCTTTTGCTATATTCACTCATTTTTCGACCCCCCATTTAGACCCATCTATAATAATATTATAAAGAGGAAAGATTTGATTGTTTGTTTGTTTGTTTGAATTAAATAGGCTCTGAAACTACTGGACCGATTTGAAAAATTCTTTCACCATTAGAATTCTACATTATCCTTGATGAACATAGGCTATGTTTTGTTTTTCTGCGCGGACGAAGTCGCGGGCAACAGCTAGTTTTCAATATAGAACCATACGTGTTCCCGGGCCTCAACAATACTGAACTGTTTGTCCCGCAGGGCGCCCGCGCCGAAGGAGCACCGGCGCTCCCTCTCGGACGCCAGCAACAACTCTCAACAAGAGACGACCGTCGAAGATGTAAGTGAATTAATTTACAGCCGGCGACGCATTTGAGCGTTTTTCTGATTTTCATCCAGAGCTTAGAACGCTTTGTGCGTTTGTAGGGTAGGCCAAACCAGGCAAACTAAGACTTCGTTGTACGTCCGTCCGTCCAAAGCTGATTATTTTTTTACCAAATACATGTTATTAGTCGCAAAATGGGCGACGTAGAAGGGGCAGGCCTAGTCGGAGATGACGGGACGACTTGGACGCATTCCTCAGCTACTGGCTGGAAGAGGCACCTAATAGGGACTCTTGGAGATCAAGGGGAGAGGCCTTTGCCCAACAGTGGGGCACTCATATTGTGCTATTTTGGAGTGTAAAAACGATAGCCGCACCAAAAACATTTTCCATGGTGGTGTGTTGTTATTATGATAGTTTGAGTATTGGCGACAACAGAGGGGCTAGACAAGATGCATTACGCTAACCAGCGTTTCTAGTCGTTACGTTTTTAAACCAATCGCATCACTTGTAGATGACTAGTCTAGCCCCTCAGGTCGGATACTAAGCGACGCTCATGCCACTTCCACTGTTTTTTCTATTCCGTTGGGTAATGTTTCCATTTTGTGACTAAAAAGTCCGGACTCTTATCGAAATATCAGGCTTTTTGTCAATAATTTTCAAATTCCTAAATGGCAATCCTACCTGTGTGCCGTGCCTATCTTGCCATAAAAAAATCTTAGTTGATCCTGACTTGAGTGTGACGTTTATGTTCGTTGCAGGACTACGGCTACGGCTCGGTACGCTCGGTGGAGACGACCCGGCCGGCGCTCGAGGCGGTCAACTGGTCCGCCGGCTCACACAACGGACCCATGCCGGTAACTAAAGGCGGAAACATACTATTGAAACGCCACGCCACCCGACGAAACGCGACGGGTGTTGAGTCAAATCAAATTGTAGTATTTTCTATGACCAGAAACACACTATGAACACCCGACGCGACGAAATGCGCTCACACACCACCCGATCCGTACGTGCTAGATCGGCGTGTTGGTATTGGTGGGGGTAAACACGCCACCCGACGCAGCACACGCAGTGTGTTTCTAGTCAACACCCGACGCCACGCGTCAGTCGTTCGAGAACTTTCGCAGTACGCGCACACATGCATGGGTACCATTTGAATTTTGCGAAATGAGTGAAGAAAATTTAATTGAGTTGGTTTTTTTTCGTCGTTTAATTATCATAATTTGCATCAAGTCTTCATCTGACTCGCTATTTATTAAATCCATGGAACACGACCATACACTTCCACTGCTGTCAGCTAACTGTATTCAGAAATTGCTAGCGTGTCGTGGCATCGCGTGTTGGCTATGTGCACGGTGCCCGTCGGGTGTCGACACGTGGCGTCGCGTCGCGTTTCAATAGTATGTTTCCGCCTTAAGGGTGGTATTCCACCTATCCAATTCTTTGTCCAATTTCTATATCCAATATTTGATCAAATTTCTTTGAGGCCCATTCCACTTATCCAATATCTTGGTCCAAGTTTTTATACTATTTGCGTAGCCATTTTGAATTAAATGTCATTCGTAACATTTGATCAAATGTATTCGTTTCTAGAAAATTAGATGAAGTCATCCAATTTCTTTGATCAAATGCACATTGGACAAAGAATTGGATAGGTTGAATCCAAGTTTTTATACTATTTGCGTAGCCATTTTGAATTAAATGTCATTCGTAACATTTGATCAAATGTAGGCGTTTCTATAAAATTTGATGAAGTCATCCAATTTCTTTGATCAAATGCACATTGGACAAAGAATTGGATAGGTGGAATACCACCCTAACCACTGAGCCATTAGACACAAAGTCAGTAATCATAGATATTCCCTTAAAAATTTAAAGTTGATATTCACAAACGTCACTATGAGGTCTCACAGTACTCAAGAACGCACAGGGTGGTTCAAATCGTCTCATAAACAAAAGGTCGGTCAAAAAACACCAATCACAAAGCTGTATTGATACTCAGACGCGGCCTGAACGCGTTGATTATGCCTTAGCTTTAGGCCATCGGTGTCATCTCCTTCGGCCGCGTATGCAACCGGAGTTTGGTAACAAGTATCCTAAGAAGAAAAAATGATCCTCATAGGACACCGGTATCCAAGTAATAGGATTTTTTCCTTTCATGTAACTGAGTTTCAGACCAGGAAACTTCTGATGAATTACGAAAAAGTACTTTCTATTCCTCGTATGAAACTAACTGCTTGAGAAAGGTGTTATCAAACCTCACGTGTTCCACTAGGATTCCCTGTTTCAATTCCCCAGGGGATCGAAAAGCACTTGCTATTCCATTACGATCCCCCAGGGGATTCTTATGCAATCATTATTCCCTTAAAATCCCCTATAATAGAATACGTAGGTAGGTTTAGGTTATGTTAGTTTTGCAACAGGCCCGGAGGGCCAAACCACCTGGAAATAGGAGCTCCGCGGTAGCGGAGCTCCGTCGACACCGTCTGATTTCAAATCAATAAGTTTTGTTCCTAGTATACATGGTTTCGAAAGAGTATGATTTATTCCTTACTGGATACTAGTTACGAACAATATAATAGGTATCAAAAAAGGGAAAAATCCTATTACTTGGATACTGGTGTCCTATGAGGATCATTTTTTCTTTTTAGGATACTGGTTACCAAACTCCGGTTACATACGCGGCTGAAGGGGCGTCATCCGCATTGAATGGGTTCATGTGGTCCATTCAACCTTTTCTATCTGTTACCAGAGCGCGGACGCGGGGCTGGTTCTCCGCATGCAGAACCGTCTGTCGGTGCTGCAGGGCGAGCTGTCGCGCACCGCCAAGCGCGCCCAGGACCTGGAGGAGAGGCTCATGAGTAAGTACTGACGGGACCAGTGGTGGTCACGTGGATGGAAGACCAGGTCAAACATCGTGGGGATCTTTGGGGAAGGCCTATCGATGATGAAGAAGTACCCTACCTACAGATGGTACCTATGGATGGTAGATGACCTATTAAGATGCAGAATTAAATAATCCCAACTACATAGTCTTTCTTAATGTATTTAGCATTGGCCATCAGTAGTCGCTTTCGGTTGATGTGATGATGATGATATGGGGTTGAAGAGTAGATTCCAGGAGCTCATATAAAAAGGAACTGACTGACTAGATCACAGCTGAAACTGCTGGACCTGGGCTGGTCATATTTTTTGTTTTGCTTGGCCAGCGTAGGGGCGGAGTGTTACGTAAGAGTGTTCAAGAATATGTTACTCATGATGGGCCATCGTGTAGCGAGGCCTTTAAACTCGCTCATTTAAACTCTACATAACTTATACTGGTTCCTAACCTAGCCGCATCGTCTTTGTCCTTCAGGCCGTCTGTCGTCGCCGCCTACCAACCCCAACCTGGACCGGTTCAAGGTCGAGGAGCTGGAGATAGAGAACAAGAAGCTGCGCGAACACCTGGAGAGGCTCCGGGCGGCTGGAGACTCCACGCTGCTCACCAAACAAGTCATAGGTCAGTTAACCATGCGGGAGACAGTCCAGACCTGGACAGGTTCAAGGTCGAGGTGCTAGAGATGGAGAACAAGTTGCGGGAACACCTGAGAGGCTTCGGGCGGCTGGAGACTCCACGCTGCTCACCAAACAAGTCATAGGTCAGTCAACCAAGCGGGAGACAGACCCGACCTGGACCGGTTCAAGGTCGAGGTGCTAGAGATGGATAATAAGTTGCGGGAACACCTGGAGAGGCTCCGGGCAGCTGGAGACGCCACGCTGCTCACCAAATAAGTCATAGGTCAGTTAACCGAGTGGAAGACAGTCCAGACCTGGACCAGTTCAAAGTCGAGGAGCTGGCGATAGAGAACAAAAAGCTGCGCGAACACCTGGAGGGCTGTGCTGATAGTTCCAACTATTGTATATTATTGAATTTCAGTACTTCTTTACTGGACAGTTATTGATTCCAAATTTAAAATCCCTCGATGGACACCTTCGTATTTGTCCGACAACTTCAACCTACTCGCTTTTCATTACTGGTGTAGATCATATTGCATTTTTGAGAAAAGTGTAGTAAACACACTGTATAATGTGCAGGTCAAATCGACGTGATGCAGAAGGAATTGGACCGGCGGCGGGACGAGTGCATTCAGCTGAAGAGCGTGCTCACCAACCACGTACGTATACTCATTGTTATCTACCCACGGTGCTCCAAGGTTTATCAAACCAAATAAAATAGAAACACTTACATAAATAAAGGAAATAATTCAAATAATATTACATCAAAATTACAGTTAAATTTTAATATGACATCTACGTCCAAAAAAATCATTTTTGATTAAAATCTGATCCATTTCTATTAAGTATTGATGCTTAACTTTGTTCTTGCTAGAAATGTCCCAAATAGAAAACAAATATTTTTATACATTTCGTTGAAAAAACTTTTTTTAACGCCAATTAGTTGTACTATGCTTAAGGAGTAGAAAAGCATTAGAAATATGAAAAATAGAACCAATTCAAACCAATGGGACGGGCCAAATTTTACCGTCTCAGCGTTTTTAGCTCGCCACATATTTAATCAAACAAAATAAGACGATAAGTGCAGGTCGAACGGGACCATGTAGTTTCCCATATGTTCTTGGATATTAGACTGTGCTATGTTTAGAGAGAATATTTCTCAGGTACCCTAGGGCTGCACTAAAAAAAGGTTTTCAAAAACAACCGCCAACGGAAAGAAAAGGTGGAATAACAAGAAATGAATTCTACGTGTACAATACAAAGTCGCGGACGTCATCTAGTACTATTACAAAATGGTGAATTCAAATTAAAATCACGCCGTAGTTTCTAAAATTAGCGCAAACATACTTACAGACAGACAATAGAAGGATTTAAATTTATAATATGTTGTAATACTATTGTTGACCTTCTTTTAATGAAATCAAACAGATAAAAAATAACATTGGGATCTCGTTACTCCGCTAGTAAACAATTGATGTTGACTTATGTCTAGATTGTGTCTAGATTATTTACTCTGTGAATGAGTGATTTAATTACTTACGTTTCTGGGGAAAAAAAGTTTGACATGATTACATTGCTGCTCATTGCATGATTGCATTGATTATTTTAATTAGGTTACATGATGGGTAAAAACCGCAAAAAATTAGTTGTTTAGTTTAGGAGAACTAAACGAACTAACAAACAGACTTTTTCCAAGAGTTTGTGACGTATAAAAAAAACATTTTGAATTATGTACAGTATAAGGGAAACTGAAAGACGTACCTGGGCGTTTTCCAAAAAAGTATACATGAACTTTTTTCCAGAATTCCAGAAATTACTAGCATAGAGGCATTCCTTCTTAGTCCTCAGGGTTGGCAACGCATTAGAAGTCTTAGGATTGCAGTCTTGAGATTGTAGTCTTCAGAATTGTTCAAGTGGCATGTGTGATCGATTGCCTTTGAAATGCCAAAAAAAAATTCAAGGCTAAATTTATTCTTTAAATTATTCTTAAGGTTGTGTCATATAAACTGACATCTGTCATTTAAGCGTTAAACCAGATATAACGCAACATTCATACGATAAGGCATGACACGTAATAAAAAACAAATAAGATATTTTTAGTGTACACAATTTTTTTCACTAGCCGGACGTGTGACGTTTCTGTTGTTTTAATAAATGTGTTTTCAAAATGGAAGTTAAAGATGAGATATGTACGAGGAAAGTTTTAAAAGTGCCGCCGAAGGAGTTTATGATATCTAAGATTTTTCTTATGGATTTACCGATAACTAGGAGTAATTTAGTGCAAGGTTTGAAAAAGGTATGTCACGGGAAATGTTTTTATGTTTTTAACCGATCGACGCGAAATGAAGTTAGTACAAAAACAAGGAGACGGAAACAGGAACTTTTAATCTCGTGTAATGAGTCGTTTTCAAAAAAGTACATAGTTAAGGTCTTTAATTAAAACAAAACTTAATTGATTCCTTTGTGTAACGAAAGTTATTTAATAAGTTTGTATGACTAACTTTCGTTACACAAAGGATGCGATCGTGATTTTGTTTTCATTAAGCCTTTAATTATATACAATATTTTTGAAAACGACTCTAATATGTTCCTGAGGGAATAGCGAAAACCAGTAATGGGCGGTTTTCAAAAAAAGTGTTCATAGTTAAGGACTAAACTTAAGAAACGGTAACTTTAGTCAGCTGAGTCACGAAAATAGGCTACTTGCCTCATATTAAATTTGGCTTAATAAATTAATATTTTCTTTAGTATTAGACTTAAGAAACCAATATTTATCGATTTCAGATATTAAAAGTGTAAGATGGCTACATATTTTTTATTTAAAATTGTTCATTTTTATTTTTTATTTTGAACTCTGAAAACGCTGTCGGGCATGTTGTGACGTCATAGGACCTTAAGCAAACTTCATGTCGGTTCTTATACGAGTGAAATTCGCAATGGTATATTCTACAAGTATTCTGAGGCTCTACTTTGAAATCCATAATTCGAACTTCGTCTATTGCTATCCCTTTTGCTCTCGACGCGTTACGAATTCCCGAGAAAGTGACGGGGCGATCCGAAGTTCGAATTACTGGTTTCAAAGTAGAGCCCCTGTGCTGTGACATGACATTGTCATTTATATGACTCATGGACTTTTGAGGTTGTGTTATGATCGTTTATCTATATGTCAAATGCTCTCGTCAACTGTCAAACAAATGTTTGTTTTCGGCCCGTATGACGTCACAGCACAGATAATCTATAGACTAATATGGCTGTAAGCGTTTTCGCCCGTTAACGAAAACTAAACTTTTAAAATAAAGTTCTGCGGTTTTATAGGTCCTAAAAAATGTGGGTTTTTTTTTTCATCTAATCGGACAATAATTAATAACTTGAGACCTACTTTACAACAGAGGCAACTAGCCTATTAACTATACCGTTAGGGTGTTACCAGACCAATCGATCGATCGCCGATCGACGGCATCGATTGACGTCCATCGAAGCCGATCGATTGGCCTGGTAGGAACTATCGATCGACGGATATCGTTCGACTAACCAAACGATCGATTGCCGGTCGACGTTGATCGACTGGTCTGATAGCTTTAATTGATGAAGGAACTATCGACGTTGACTAATCCATTCTGCCATCGATCGACGATCGATCGATTGGTTTGGTAGGAACTATCGATCGACGTCGACTAATCAATTCTACCATCGATCGACGATCGTTTGATTGGTCTGGTAACACCCTTATAAAACAAATGGTGGTATCTCAGACAAAACTCCTGTAGAAAGTGCGACCATATTACTAACGGGTGAGGATTGATTCTGCTTCGTTTATTGTATTTGAGGTACGGCCTATTGGCTTACGAGGGCAGTATAAAATGAAAAATTAATTTTCGTGACTCACATGACTAAAATTACGGTTAACTATGTAGACTTTTATAAAAACCGCCCTTATGTGATGCTTGTACAGTAACCAGCAATAATATACAGGGTGCCTCTGATCATGGGGCTTTAAATGCAAGGATCGATTATACTCGCAAAACTGAGCATCTTTTGTTCTGCAACTTTTTAAAAACAAGACGTTTTAATTTTTTTTGTTTTTCATACAAACTAAATGTAATTTTCAATGTACGCGATCCAATTCTCCATTTTCCTTTAGCCCCCGCACTAAGAAAATGTCGCCCCCGTACCATGAGATGGTGATTATATGGCCATGATTTAATACACTGATTTTACAATTAGACTTTAACATCAATTAGTTATCTAAACTTAAGTTATTTTTTAATGTTGCAGAACAAAAGTAGATCAGTTTAGAGAGTAGAATCGATCGTTGCATTTAAAGCCCCAAGGTCAGAGGCACCCTGTATTATTTAACATTGGGCTCAAAAATTTTATAATATTACTAGAGGCATAAAGCATGTCATATTGAGGCACTTGCGCAGGTTATATGCATCAAACAACGGTATAAACATGCACCAATAGATACAATCAATCGTTAGTACAACCTCGGCCACTTTGATGTTTATCTTCACGGCATGTATTTATAATTAAATAAAAGAGAGTTTTTTTTTATAACAGAAGCCAAGCCAATGGTACCAAAACATGGTGAAGAACGTCGTAAGTGAAAATATGTGTAAAAATACACGCGCTTTTCACTCCATTACTGTACAATTATTTTGATTATGCATGTTTTTTTTGGTTTAGAATCTTTTTAATTTAAACGTGATCATGAAATTTAAAATTATTATAAATGTAAAATAGCATTATTTTATTTTTTAAATAATTATTTAATGAATTGTGTCGTTTTTCAGTATTTACATCTAATAAATCTGATTCTATTTTATATTATAAGTTTATTACGTTATTATTTGTATGTTGTACTAATTTCTTATTTTTTCCATCCACGCCTTCTGTTGCGACCATCGCATGGTATTTTTTTACAATATTTTTTAACATTAATTATTAATTAAATATCTTTTTTTATTATTATTTGGCAAATATTTTGAATAAAAAGATTTATGTAAGACTTGTTATTTAGTATTCAAGGGCTGTATTATTAATAACCAAAACTTAAGCGAGATACTCGTTTTTAAAAACTTTGGAGATCATTCATTAATGACTACGAGCATAAACTCTCATGCCATAAATATGCTTCGCATACATTAATTATGCATGAAATCCGTTGGCCGAATAATCCTTATGCATAACATTGATGATCCGAATCCGATATTTTTTGCACTGCATAGTATTCTATACTTTCTGCAATGACATTCGTCAAAGAATTATTAAGCTAACCGCCCGTTTCACAATCGACAAGTAAAGCATATTTGGCAGATAAATTAAGCCCTTTCTCTTTCCTGCACTTAAAAATAGACAAGGAGAGGGCCAACTTTAAATGGCAGATAAGTTTACTATGCGATTGCGAATCAGGCCCCTAGTTTGTTTCGGACAATCCAAATTATGCCAAACAGACGGAACCACTATGACTTGACCTATACTTTGACGTATCTTAAGACGTCCATCTCAGCCAAGACCAGTTAAATACGGCCCTAAGTTCTAAGCAAGTCTTACATAGCCGGCTTTCCTTCCATAGTAAAGTGACCATTGTGTTGATAGACGGTGAACCTAAAGTCGCTGACGTCGTCGAGCTACGGTTCAGACGTGGACATCGTCAACGAGGATGGCGAGTTGGCTACAGCATACGAGACACAGAAGGGGATCAATAGGTACAGTAATACACAAATGATATGGCTTACCGATGTACCTGCGCAGATGACGAATTTTCGAAGCGCGGGAACCAATCAGCATGATCCACGCGTTGCGCGTCTGTATTCTGTGCTATTATTGGTTACTAGTGACGCCATGTTGACGCGCGCCCGCGTGTCATTCAGCCGTGAGTGAGATGGAAAAAATAGATGCAATTTAATTTGCACCTTATAACTATTTACGTACAAGTCTGATCGTGGGTTTTAATCGTGCTTTCGGAAATGATCGGATCGTTGTTCGTGTCTGCGCGAACGAAGATTAACGACACGCCATATAAATTGTGTTCTACTGTAGTAACATAATTTATCTACATCCTTGTCATAACTTCCCTATAATATGTTCAAAAACGATAAGCAAATAGCCTATATTAAGAAACCAGTATCTGTAGCTGTACTTTAATGTTTAAATTAAAGTATTGCATCTCATTAAGGTATCGGTTATTGATGTGGTTTCATACACATACAAGTAATTATCTATATATACTAGCTGTCCGCGCCCGGCGTCGCCCGGGTGTAATTTTTTTTTCATACAAACCCTATGAAAAATATTTTACGACCTATTCTCAGACCTACTGAATATACACACAAAATTTCATAACAATCGGTCGAGCCGTTTCGGAGGAGTTTGGTTACAAACACTGTGACACGAGAATTTTATATATTAGATAAAAAGCAAATCTGACTGACTTATATATTGCAACGCACAGCCGAAACTACTGTACCTAGAAACTTGAAATTTGGTACAGGGGTTCCTTTCATGATGTAAGTGAGCACTAAGAAAGGATTTTCCGAAAATCGACACCCAATGGGAAGAAATGGGGGGAGTAGCGGGAAACTCATTCTACGCGTATGAAGTCGCGGTCGTTCTCTAGTACCTTATAAATTGTGTATTCATTTGTACAACAAACCATCCTTTATTTTAAACACAATACTATTTTTTATTAGAAAAGTCAATAACAGTTATGAGGGCGCCACTGGACGGTCGGCGTCCTCTTAAAGCAATCATTCGACAATTTCTAACGTACCGTTGTGTTCCAGACAACTGCAAGAAGAACTCATCAACGAAAAGAAATTCTACTCCGAACACATTTCCAAGACGAAGATCGAGATCGATCGGCTGAGAGATGAAAACGAGAAGTACCAGAAGTAAGTTCAATTATTACTCTAAGGCGAAGCAAAATGGAAATACTTAGCAGTCAATATATGTTTAACGTTGTGAACGCCACAAGAGACTTTATTCATAGCAGACATGATTAGAGTGTGAGTAACATTTTGCATTCGACGTTCAAAAAGTTTGTGTGATTGGGTTAGTTGCCATTAATTTCAAACCCCGCAACTACTTGACTGGTGTGTTGGCAGGATCTTGAGCGGTGAGCTGAGCTCAGAGCCCAAGAACAAGCACCAGGAGTTCGCCCAGAACGAGATCATACGGCTCGCCGCCGAGAACTTGGCGTTACAGGTATGCTATAAAGAAAGAAAAAGGATTTATTCAGTTATACACATACAGCACATAATACAGCTATACGAAAGATTAGTACTGGTTTGGAATTGAAGATTTATTATTATTATGTAATGAACAAAAACAAACTTAAGTGTGGCGAGTTTTTGTTTTCGAGACATTATTCCACGATTTCTGTCTAACACAATAGCTGTGTAATCTGCATATCAAAATACAAGGCATTTATCTACGCTCATTTTATTGTCATTAATATGAATTAAGAACAGAGTCGGCCCCAGCACGCTTCCTTGTGAGACACCGAAGAAAATGTAACAGCCCTGATGATGTTTTCCCGTTTTTGTACCAAAATGGGAAGAGAGACAGTGTCAAATGCCTTCTTAAGGTCCAAGAAGCCTGTCATGCACTTGCCACCTATTTTAACTTGCTAGAGAAATATTGTTTAGCCGCCCTTGTTTTTTTTTTTTAATCTCGTTTATTACTAGCTTCTGCCCACGACTTCATCGGCGTAGAATTACTAATTTGCTTCAACTCCCGTTTCGTTGACCATGACAATGGAACAGGATCAAGCTTGCATTCGAAACTGACAATTAAGTTTTTGTCCCTCGTGTGTCATAGAAAAACGTAGATAGGTTGCCGATAGCTACTCGTATTAAGAAAATTGTAGTACTGTAATATTAGTAGGGTAGTATAAAACGATTGCTGGTTGTTATAGGAGCGTGTCGACAAGCTGTCTGAAAGCTGCCGTCGATACAAGAACCAGATCCGGCAGCTGGTGCAGAAGCTGGAGGAAGCTGGCGTTGCCGACGTCAGCGACATACTCTCCGGGAACGGTCAGTGGTTACAGTGTTATGGCTTGGAGAAGGCTGATGAGTTTAGAGGACGCATGGTAAGTAGGTTCATAAAACCGTGGAGAAATATTACCAGCGTTAGGAGTTTTCATAGCACGGTAGGACGAAAGTGACCTATGAAAAAAAAACTATTTGCTTGCTTTGTTCGCCAAAAAAACAATCATACAGGGTGGCCAACTTGGAGGTATACAACTTTGTTTTGGCGGTAAATATGACAGTTGTTGCATGAAAATTACTTTGTGTAGATACGGCAAATTTGTTATGGATCGTTTTACGACGGAACAACGTGTTTTAATTATTAAAACGTTTTACTCAACCCAAGAAACATTAAAAAGAACGTTTCTCGGTCGATTAATTTCGAGAAACGGTGACATTGATTGGCCCCCAAGGTCGCCTGATTTAACAGCTCCTGACTTTTTTCTGTGTGGCTATCTAAAGGGACGTGTCTATGCTAACAGGCCAATGAACCTTCAGCAATTAAATCAAAATATTCGAGACACAGTCACTGAGATAACGCAGGAAATGTGTGAAAATGTGATGAAAAACGCAATGAAAAGGGTTCACATCCGCCATGCTGCTAGAGGTGGACATTTGTCTGACATTATTTTCCATGTTTAACTGCCGGCCCTTAATACTATCTTTAACAAGGAATAGTTAATATTTTTTCAATTTCATAGAATAAAATTACTAAACTTAAGTGTATACCTGTTATTTGGGCACCCTGTATTTAAGTACCTAACTTCATAATGAGCTAGACTTGTACCTTAATACATAATATGTAGTTCAGAACTTGATGACAAAATATTGTACCAAAAATTACTAAACCTAATATTAAAAAATTGTCTCATTCAGACGGCGTGGTGCCTCAGAACGCGTCGCTAGCGGCGGAGATCGCGCCGGTCACGCGCAGGAAAGAGAGGGAGTACCTAGGCATGTTCGAGTACAAGGTGCAAGACGAGGGCACCATCATTAAAAAACTTATACTGGGTACGTACCAATACTTATTATTTTAATTCTAAAAACATTCTCTTATAGTTTCACATTTAACAATAAAAACAAAACATAAATAATGTTTTCGTATTATTGAATGCGCTTACTCATTAAGTTAACACATTTTAATTCACTTACTTACTTACTTATTACTCATTACATGACTTACTTTCCAACTCGTTAACTCACTTATTCATTATTCCATAGACTGGCATATTAATTTACTTATTTACTAATTCTCTAATACAAATGTATTTTCGGTAACTCGCCATTTCCTCGCTTATTTACTTGTTAACTCATTGATTAATTCACTAACTCTCTCACTTAATTCTTAACCAATTTCTATGTCATTTAAGTTTTCTCACTTACCTACACATTCTTTTTACCAATCCCTCGCTAACTAATACATTTTGCACTATTTAATTCTTAGCTTTCTCACTCAGTTGTTTTTATATTTATTTATTAATTAATTTACTTATTAATAAAATTACTATGATAAATGAACTTACTCACTACACACCAACGTTCACATACCACTCACTAACTCATTAATAGACTTACTCACGCATAAACCCACACATTACTCAATACTACACTGATTTACTAATTTGCTCACTAACTAATTTACTCACTTACTCACTAACGCATTAACTTACTTACTTACCCATTAACACTACGCTCACGTACACACAAATATGCTAACTTACAACTTTCTTCCCAGACCTCAAACCCCGAACAGCCATGTCGCTCCTCCCCGGCCTGCCGGCCTACATCCTGTTCATGATGCTGCGCCACATGGACCACGTGGACGACGAGCCCAAGATGCACCAGCTGATGAAGGCCTTCAGGGTCGGCGTCAAGAAGGTGCTCAAGAAGAGGGGCGAGAGCGTGGAGTACAACGCGCTCTGGCTTGCCAACATGCTCCGGTGAGTTGATGCTGCGACACGTGGAGCGGATGAGTCCAAGATGCACCAGCTGATGAAGCCGTTCAGGGTCGGCGTCAAGGTGCTGAAGAAGAGGGGCGAGAGCGTGGAGTACAACGCGCTCTGGCTGGCCAACATGCTTCGGTGAGTTGATGCTGCAACTCATGGAGTGGATCAGTCTAAGATGCTCCAGCTGATGAAGGCGTTCAGGGTCGGCGTCAAGTTGCTGAAGAAGAGGGGCGAGAGCGTGGAGTACAACGCGCTCTGGCTTGCCAACATGCTTCGGTAAGTTGATGCTGCGACTCATGGAGTGGATCAGTCCAAGATGCACCAGCTGATGAAGCCGTTCAGGGTCGGCGTCAAGGTGCTGAAGAAGAGGGGCGAGAGCGTGGAGTACAACGCGCTCTGGCTTGCCAACATGCTTCGGTGAGTTGATGCTGCGACATGTGGAGTGGAGCAGTCCCTGATGCACCAGCTGATGAAGCCATTCAGGGTCGGCGTCAAGGTGCTCAAGAAGCGGGGCGAGAGCGTGGAGTACAACGCGCTCTGGCTTGCCAACATGCTTCGGTGAGTTGATGCTGCGACATGTGGAGTGGAGCAGTCCCTGATGCACCAGCTGATGAAGCCATTCAGGGTCGGCGTCAAGGTGCTCAAGAAGCGGGGCGAGAGCGTGGAGTACAACGCGCTCGGGCTTGCCAACATGCTTCGGTGAGTTGATGCTGCGACATGTGGAGCGGATCAGTCCAAGATGCACCAGCTGATGAAGGCCTTCAGGGTCGGCGTCAAGGTGCTGAAGAAGAGGGGCGAGAGCGTGGAGTACAACGCGCTCTGGCTTGCCAACATGCTTCGGTGAGTTGATGCTGCGACATGTGGAGTGGAGCAGTCCCTGATGCACCAGCTGATGAAGCCATTCAGGGTCGGCGTCAAGGTGCTCAAGAAGCGGGGCGAGAGCGTGGAGTACAACGCGCTCTGGCTTGCCAACATGCTTCGGTGAGTTGATGCTGCGACATGTGGAGTGGAGCAGTCCCTGATGCACCAGCTGATGAAGCCATTCAGGGTCGGCGTCAAGGTGCTCAAGAAGCGGGGCGAGAGCGTGGAGTACAACGCGCTCGGGCTTGCCAACATGCTTCGGTGAGTTGATGCTGCGACATGTGGAGCGGATCAGTCCAAGATGCACCAGCTGATGAAGGCCTTCAGGGTCGGCGTCAAGGTGCTGAAGAAGAGGGGCGAGAGCGTGGAGTACAACGCGCTCTGGCTTGCCAACATGCTTCGGTGAGTTGATGCTGCGACACGTGGAGTGGATCAGTCCAAGATGCACCAGCTGATGAAGGCCTTCAGGGTCGGCGTCAAGGTGCTGAAGAAGAGGGGCGAGAGCGTGGAGTACAACGCGCTCTGGCTTGCCAACATGCTTCGGTGAGTTGATGCTGCGACATGTGGAGTGGATCAGTCCAAGATGCACCAGCTGATGTAGGCCTTCAGGGTCGGCGTCAAGGTGCTGAAGAAGAGGGGCGAGAGCGTGGAGTACAACGCGCTCTGGCTTGCCAACATGCTTCGGTGAGTTGATGCTGCGACACGTGGAGTAGATCAGTCCAAGATGCACCAGCTGATGAAGGCGTTCAGGGTCGGCGTCAAGGTGCTCAAGAAGAGGGGTGAGAGCGTGGAGTACAACGCACTCTGGCTGGCCAACATGCTTCGGTGAGTTGATGCTGCGACATGAGGAGTGGATCTCTCCCTGATGCACCAGCTGATGAAGGCGTTCAGGGTCGGCGTCAAGGTACTGAAGAAGAGGAGCTAGAGCGTGGAGTACAATACGCTCTGGCGTGCCAACATGCTTCGGTGAGTTGATGCTGCGACACGTGGAGTAGATCAGTCCAAGATGCACCAGCTGATGAAGGCCTTCAGGGTCGGCGTCAAGGTGCTGAAGAAGAGCGTGGAGTACGTGCTCTGGCTGATCAGATCGCTATCCACCATCTTTCCATCGCCTCCATCTTTCCCGCTAGGCAACATTGTGTTGAGATAAGACCACCCTTGAAAATATTAGCATAGAGGCATTCCATCTTATTTCTCAGAGTTGACAACGTATGCAGTATTAGGATTGTAGTTCAGAATGCTAATGTCTATGGGTCTCGGATCCCACTTGGCTTGTAGATTATTCTATCAAAATATTTTCTTCTCTGACGCAAATTTTCTATTCGCATTTTTCCCAATCTTATTTTTTTCCAGTCGCATCTTTTCCAGCCCGGTTTTTGTCCCAGTCGCAAATTTTCCTAATTATAACTAGGTCGAAATAGATAGGTAGGTTTAGGTCGTTAGTTTTTGCCCGAAGGGCGAAAGTGCACAGAAATAGGAGCTCCTCGAAAGCTGAGCTCCTTCGGATTTATTCTATTGATTTCTGGAATGGGAAACAACGCGACGGAAAAAAATGCGAATGGAAATTCTGCCACTAAGTAATATTGTTTTAATTGCTCTAACAAACCCTATAAGATTGTTCACTGACATATTATTTATCTGGCAGCCTCCTAAACAACCTGCGGCAGTACAGCGGCGACGCGATCTACCAGAAGGAGAACACGCCGCGCCAGAACCAGCAGTGCCTGCGCATCTTCGATCTGTCCGAGTACCGCCAGCTACTGAGCGACACCGCCGTCTGGATCTACCAGGGTTAGTGTTAAATATCAGATTATCATGACAGACGGACAGATGGACGGATGGACGGACTGACGGATGGACAGTTGGGCAGATGGACGGACAGACGGACAGATGGACGTACAGAGGAGTGGACTGACGGATGGGCAAAGAGACGGGTGGACAGACGGACTGACAGACGGACAGACGGACGGACGGGCAAAGAGACAGGCGGACTGACAGACGGACGGATGTACAATTGGATGGACGGGTGGACGGATAATCTGACGGACGGGCAGACAGACGGATGGATGGGCAGATGAACGGACAGACGGACGGACGGACTGACAGGCGGACGGACGGACAGGCGGACGGACGGACGGACGGAAGGGTGGACAGACGGACGGACAAAGAGACAGGCGGACTGACAGACGGACGGATGGACTTTTGGATGGACTGGCGGACGGAAGGATGGTCAGATGGACGGGTATACGGACAGAGGGACGGACAGATGGATGGACGGACGGACGGACACAGAGACGGACGGGCAGACTGACTGAAAGACGGACGGATGGACGCTTTGATAAAGGAGCCCTAGAAAGGTTAAAAAAAATGAAGCAATATAAATGTGGTAAACTTTCCTGGTTTATAATCTCTCATTCCAAAATACTTTGGTGCAGGCGTGATCACACTCCTCGAGCGGCAGATGGAGCGGCTGATCGTGGGCGCCATCCTGGAGTACGAGGAGATCAGCGGGCTGTCCGGCCCGGGCGGCGGCCGCGCGCCGCCCTCCCCGCCCGGCGCCGGCCCGCAGCGGCTCAAGCTGCAGCTCGGCGCCGCGCGCGACACGCTGCGCGCCGCACACGTGCACCACGCGCTCACCGTCAGCATATTCAAGCAGGTCAGACCAATAGTATGCTTCTCAGCGTACGCTCCGTCCCCTGCTCAACATTTCTATAGCATCACCATCGCCACCATGGTTATTGAGATCCAGATCGCGGAACGCTTTAACCTACTCTAGTAAACATTTTATTACACAATCTCTAAACTATACAAACGAATTGCTAGACAAATCCACATCCACAAACACTTCATTATACATTTACTTTTGGACTAGTGTTACTGAACGTTCCTTTTTTGTTCCAGCTGTTCTACTACATCTGCGCGTACAGCTTGAACCAACTCCTGCTGCGCAAGGACCTCTGCTGCTGGGCCAAGGGGCTGCAGATCCGGTACAACATCTCGCACCTCGAGACCTGGATCAAGGAGCAGCTCGCGGAGTACGGCCAGGGCAGCGTGAGTAACAACTGTTCAACTACATCTGGCTTACAGCCTGAACCAGCTGTTACAACTTAAGGACGTGCTGGACCTAGGTGCTGCAGATCCGGTATTGCATATTGCACCTTGAGACCTGGAACAAGGGCAAGACCAAGAGTAAGGCCAGGGCAGCGGGAGTAACAGCTGTTCTACTACATCTGGGGTTCAATCTGAACCACCTGCTGCTCTAGGACTTGCTGGGCCTAGGGGCTGCAGATCCGGTAAAGCATTTTGCACCTTAAGAACTAGATCAAGGGCAGGACCAGGAGTAAGGTTAGGGCAGCGTGAGTAACAGCTGTTCCAATACATCTGGAAGCTGGTAACAGGATCTCCACTTTACTAAAAAGGAAAACCTACCGAGTTTGAACTCGTTAAATTAATCTTCATCAGCAGGTGATGACTGCGCCAATAAGTCAACAAACATAGTTGTCGTCACTTTATTTTGACTCGTCTTCCTATTCAAAGCCTTCATCACTTCAGCCCACGCTCTTGTTGGCGAAGTTTCATTTCTTGCTAATTTTTTTTTGGGTTCTTGAAATCTACATACTATATTTATTGTTTTTCTATTGCGTAAAGTAAGTTTACTTCGTTTTGGTCACCTTGTCTCTTTAACCTTCAACATTATCTTCAATGCATAAAAAAGTGTCGTATCGGTGTTCTATTTTGAATTAACCTCTAAAGCAAAAAGAGGGGTGTTATCGGTAATCGAACTCGGACCAGTTAGCTTCATAGGCAGGGCCATTCATTACCAAGACCAACTAGGCTAACTGTGTCAATTTTCCTTTATATTCATTCATTGCTTTACATGAGTGAGTTTTTGATCTAATTACATATATCTGCAAGCCAAAATCTATCTTAAAGCACTGGTCCCACTAAGGGCGAGGAAGCGATTAGCTATCGACTATTTTCTCGCCAAGAAACGAACAAAACATATAGATCCCGTGTCAATGTCCCGAGACTGATGTTGATCGCTGGCTTTTCACACTGCCGGCGAGAACTCTTTCCACTAGTTTGTCGAAACAAAAAATATAAATAAATAAATATCAGGGGACAATGTCACACCAATTGACCTAGTCCCAAACTAAGCTCTAGGCTTGAACTATGGGTACTAGACAACGATAAACATACTTATATAGATAAATATATACTTAAATACATAGAAAACATCCATGACTCAGAAACAAATATTCGCGCTCATCACACAAATATCTGCCCTTACCGGGATTTGAACCCAGGACCGCTAGCTTCTTAGGCAGGGTCACTACCAACTAGGCCAGCGCGTCGTCAATAAGAGACATTAATAGTTGATCGCTTTCTGTACTCGCTTCCCGCTCATCGTCGGCGGTGGGACCTGTGCCTAAAATTAAATACGATGTCATACATTGTATCAGCTACTGACCTTAATCACTCTCTGTTTCCTATATTTCAAAAGCCTGTCCTAGTAATTGAACAGCTCCATTTTCCCCACAGGTGGAAGAGATCCTAAGCGTGCTGAAGCCCATCACTCAAGCAGTTCAGCTGCTGCAGGCTAGGAAGTCCATGGCGGACGTTCAGAGCACTGTGGACATGTGCTCCAACCTCACTGCTATGCAAGTGTGCAAGGTAAGACGGCCGGGGCAGTCATAGCCCGCAGGGTTGGCAACGCATCTCGTATTTTTCAATTTTGAATGTCATACTTTTCTGAATTTCTTAAAACGAGTTTTGTTTTAAAACAATTCTGTAAAAATAACTGTTTAAAAATAACTCTATGACATGTGATAATTTAATTCATGTTCTTAAGTTGCATTCGACCAAACTGGAATAAGGTCCTATACCTAGATTAAATGCCAAATTTGTATAGAGAAATCTCGGAGTAAGTCTAATTCCAAATTGGTGAAATGCGGCCTTAGAGATGTAGGTATTTTGTTTAGTTTTTGTCCCGCAGAGAAACTTGTTTAATTTGAATATAAAACAATTGTAATGATGGTGGTTCAACAAAAGGTGCGAATCGAAACTAAAAACAACAACTCGAAAAAAAAAACAATTAACCGACTCGTTTTCAAACCAGGGACCGGAACCTCCTACCCTTTAAAGGGTTTTCGTTAGGGTATATAATTGACTGGTTTTTACAAACCCTAACGATGCGATAAGCATATCTTCGACTTACGCCAATGAAAAGCTATCCCTTACGATACAATTAATTCGACTAAGCGCTTACCAATTCCTTAAAACCCTCGTTAGGCTTTCCCTATGAAGTGTTTATTGAACCGCTTCAAGCTATTTTAATCTCTGCGCGCAGTCCATACAAAATATTTTTGCATTGGCTTGAAACCAACCAATCACACGAATCTGCGAAACAGAGTCAACGGAGAGGGAGAATGGATAGGGTAACACTAACGTAATGCTAAGTGCTTAAATCGAAACCCTTACGAAACTGGTAACCTCAATGGTTGTAGTTAACTAGCTCAAAGCAGTTTCCATATCATTAGGGTAAGCCCATCGATAGGGTAAGCCTATCGATAGGGAGAACATATGATGGTAGTACTCGATCGATAGACATAATCAAATAAGGGGTTTTCCGGTCCCTGTTTCAAACTCATTTCTGCCAAACTATAAATATGTCCTGTTCCAGATCCTCAACATGTACACTCCAGCTGAGGAGTACGAGGTCAAGGTGACGCGCGAGTTCATCCACGAGATCCAGAAGAAGATGCAGGAGAAGGCTGGACCTCGAGCTGACAAGGAAGCGGTGAGTACCAGATCTTCATGGGGTGGTGGTAGGACTGCTCTGGTATGACAAATAGAGGTGTCTCAGACAAAACTCCTGTAGCAAGTACAAACTCATCACCAACGGGATTTAACTAACCTCATCTAATATTTTAAAGAGGTACAGTACGATTATTTCAACTTTGTCACTCGGAACAGGCCGGTTTTAATCGTAAAGGTTCGTGTTTTCACATAGAGTATATAAAATCCTAGAATTTAGTGACATAAAATATTCAACCTATTTAGTAGGTATAGTTATTTAATTAATAATAAAACCTCAACCTAAGTATAAAAACTTTATTAATATTCTACATATTCAAATAGACTATAAGCAACTTTTTATGACATATGTGACATATGCGACATATGCTTTCAAAATCAAAGGAATTTGCTTAGAATTAAATAATCTGTAATTGAGTAATTTTTGTTTTTAGTAATGCGATGTAATAATTAAATCAATAGCCACATAATTATCATAATTTATTATTCATAGGTCTACTGTAAAACAAAAAAAAAGTGGCAGGTGATCTACATTACCGTTTTAGACTGTTAAATGTACACTATGATCATTTGTGTCTCGTGTCATTTGCATTTCCGATCTCTCCCGATGAATGTCGAGAATTGCCGAGTCAAAATCTAATTAATCGTACTGTAAAATCGTTTATGTTATATGTATGTTGGAGGTAATTTCTGGTACTACAGAACTTTTAGAAGTATAAGCCTGAAAGAGGTTTCTAAAAGCAATAGCTATTTTATTTGTAATTTTACCCAGGTTATAACACGACAACTACTATAATGGGTAATAAATAACCTATTTATTGTCAGCCAAAACATCTGTGATAATAAAACTTGTTCATTCATATTGTTCACGTGTAGTTTTTATAAGTGCGTGATTAAGTGACGGTAATAAATTACTGGTGCGTCCATTTCATATATTAACATTTTGCGTAATTTCATTTAACTTCTTAGGTGTACAATAAAATGTATTTTATAAAGGTTTAGCATTTTACGTATATTATTTATTTATATATCGATTATTTAGTAAACCAACAAACTTTCGGCGTAGAGTAGAAAAGATGAACTTTTAAAACAAGTATATATACAGGGTGTTGGGCAGAAAGTTCGACAAACTTCAGGGACTAACTCTGTAGGTCATACTCATCAACTTTTATTATGGGACCAACATCCAAATCGCGAAAAAAAAAACAGCTGTTCCATACAAACTTTGAGAGCCGAAATGTATGGAACAGGTATTTTTTTTTCGCAAGTATGACCTACAGAGTTAGTCCCTGAAGTTTGTCCAACCTTCTGCCTAACACCCTGTATAATAGGTTTGTCCTAGTATTCCATTATAGTACTAGGCAGATTAGAAGTCAAACCTGACACCTGTCATCCCAACAATTTCTAACCTATTCCTGGTTTTAAGGTTACAATTTGTAACGAAGTGTATCTGCCTATGCGTTACACCTCGTTCAATTAAAGGCATTCTGGCATTCTTCTATCTGGCTATTCTAAATTCTAAATTTGAGTTCATTTAAATTCTACGTTCGCCTGCGCACCACGACGAGTTCAGTCGCTCACGAACTCCCAAGCTATTAACAAGTTCTCAATCATAATGTTGTTGTTGACATTAATTATTGATAGTCATAATTTTTTATATCGCTGAAACTATAAACTTTTCACAATTTCTGAAATATCTAACGTGTAGACAAGGCTACGTTAGGTTAGGTTTGATTTATAAAAATCCTGAAATAGTAGTAGTATCTTAAAAAAAATACGTTATGACTTGCGATGATTATAACCTAAAACACATGACTAAAAATAATTATGGCAGACAATATAGTTCCGTTTTTTTTTTCTAACCACTCCCTGTTCCCGATCCTGTCCGTTCATACCGTGACATTGGCGCCCAACGTGGGGCCAATGGCACTGAAACGACGGGTGTCGGGATTGTCTTCTCATCTGCCTACTTAGTACTCTAGAATCCTAGGACAAGCCTATTTAAACCTTATTTTCCCGCAGCAAAACCTCCTGATGGACTCCAAGATGATATACTCCGTGCAGTTCCCCTTCGACCCCTCCCCCATCCGGCTGGAGGACATAGAGCTCCCGGAAGTTCTGGGCCTGGAGGGACTGCTCACCAAGATATAAGACAACACTCAAGCCTATGGGGTATTATATTTTATTTAACATTTTAATTCTGTTGTGTTACCAACCATCGGTAACTATTGTGCAATAGGGTATATGCATGGAATTTTTAAATCGCATTTCTCGACATATTATGAAAATGGAGTAAAAGAGAGCACCAAAAGTGAAATTAAAATTAGACTGAGATTAGATCGAGAGATCCGATACGCCGAGCGACGTCATGGAACACGTCGGCCATATAGACTCCATGTTAAATTCTGTTTTGCAGAAAGAGACAAACCATTATATCAAGAGTTCAACGACAAATAATCCGTCGACATATTTTATCCATTGGCTTAACATGGCCCATAGGTTACAAAAAAACTCATCTGCCGCAAATCGCTCAAAAGTTATCGATGTATGGTAATTACTCAAATATTAATAATTATATTATTTATATTTCAGATTAAGCTGTCTAAAAGAAGCAACCGATATTTTAATAAATTATTTTGAGTAGCTTATTAGTGATACTAGTATTTTTTAAATTACATTGCTGGTTAATTTGCTTATATTTGGTTTACTGCTATGTTTAGGACAATTTTATAAAACTACTAGAGGACGCCCGCGACTTCGTACGCGTAGAATTAGTTTCCCGCTACTCCCCCCATTTCTTCCCGTTGGGGGTCGATTTTCGGAAAATCCTTAGTGCTCACTTACATTATGAAAGGAACCCGTGTACCAAATTTCAAGTTTCTATGTACAGTAGTTTCGGCTGTGCGTTGATATATAAGTCAGTCAGGTTTGCCTTTTATATATATAGATAAGTTAGCATCTATGTATACCTAATTTGATAGCCAACCTTCATAAGACGTACCAGAAGAAGGTATCTATGAACTCATCATTTACCAAAAGAGCTATGCTTTGTTTTCTGATAGCATTTTCACCAGACGCGACATGACTGTCAGGTGAAAAAGCTATAAGTCTTATTTGGCTAAAATACGTAAGCCTAGCTACCTAGGTCTTGCTCTTCCTCTTTTTAGGGTTCCGTCCTCAAAAGGAAAGTAATACCGTCTTATACTACAAATATAGGAAAAAATCTGAAAACCCAGCATTTTTAATTAAATCACAAAAGAAACAGGGTCATTATGCAAGGAACGGCGGCGGTGCAAATTTTGAATTGAGTTAACCGTGTCATGTGCGGAACCCTCGGTGGGCGAGTCCGACTCGCCTTGCCCGGTTTTTCTTCGACTTTATTATCATCAATATAAACCCAGTAGACCATGACCGATGGCATATACTGCAGTGTCTTAAGTCCAAAGTCTTCGAACAGTTTGTGTTGCCAGTGATGACTTATGGTACTTAAACGTGGACGCTAACAATGGCCTTTTAAAAAAAGTTCAATGGAAAGGGATTTCTCTATGTGATCGAATCAAAAATGAGACCCGCAGAGGCACTAAGGGCACCGACATAGCCTAAGAAAGTCTTTTCAGGCAAATTTTGTGCAGGTTTTTCTTTTTTTGTAGCGATACAGTAACATGCGATAAAAATTGAAATTAACATATTAAAATAAAAAAAATATCCCCTTACTAATAAACGTTGAGTAACGGTGGCATAGCTATACAATTTTATTATTATTTATTTATTTAATGGCGGCTACATAATAACGTAATTTTGCCAATGTCAAGTATATATAAGCAACGTTGTACGGTGAATCCTGTCTTGTCGTCGAAGTCTTCCGGTCATAGTCGATGACCCTTGAAGATGGCGAGCATCCACTTCAATGGCTTGGTGTGATCTTGACCGCTTACTCATTTGGAAACCATCTTTTCACTGTTATTTTATTCAATGCAAGTTCTTCATCAATGTTACAAGTTGTCCCACAAAACTGCTCTGGATTTGCGAACCAAAATCAACGATAAAATAATTTACAAAAAATTAAATAATTGGGCAGATGTTTTCAAAATGACAGCCAGCCATAGACCCTCACTATACAATGTTTTTTTTCTTATCTGTCATTGTGTCATTTGGATTTGACAGATAAGGACAAAACACCACCGTTACTCAACGTTTATTAGTAAAGGGGTAGACGCACTAATAAAACAGATATTAAAAAGATCCGTGAAGGTAATACTTGCTAAAAGGTAGTATGGAAAGACAACCCTACCCATCGCCTCCACAAAAACACTTTTACTTTTAACTTTATAAAATTGTCCTAAAAATATTCCTGTCAAAATGGTATTTTTTAAAGAATTTTAGTCTGTATACCTTTTTATTTATATTTTTTTAAACGATCGCAGCTATTCATGATACTAATTTATAATAACAGGGTTCAATCTCCGGTAAGAATCTGTTTATTATTATTATTAATGTCGCGCCGTAAAAGACCCATTTTGTCAGCTGTCACTGAGTACAATGCGATAGTTCTTAGAAGGTGCTTTGGGTTTGTACTTTGTCTCTTACTCGCCCTCATACGCTCTTATTAAGAGCGAGTGAGAGAGAAGTACAAACCCGAAGCATCGAGACTATAACATTTATGTTTATGGCATGTTTGAGGTTATGGGTGAAGATCAAAAAGTTGCACCAGGGGCCGGTTTTATAAAGCTACAAACATTGATTTAATATATACAAGATACACAATCCGCTACAAAAATATTGTTATAAACTGTCCCAAATGACATTGACAGCTGTATTCAGATACATGCTAACATCGCTATTTTTTACCTTAAACATTCATGCAAAAAAGAACTCAATATACTCGTCAAGTATAGACGTCAAGTGTCAAATCTGCAAACTAACGTTTCAAAGTATTTGCAACTTTTTAGTGAAACGGCCATTATCACAATATTTACGACAAAAGTGAACATCGGACGAATGGAGTCGCAATTCTTTTTATATTGTATTAATTATAACGAAATGACAAATTAAAAAAAACGCTTATGAGATGTTTTATAAATGTTATTGTATTACACAACTTAAGCTATATATACAACAATAATAATAAATAAATAAAGGGAAAACAAGCTATAAAAACCCGTCCCGTCGATTGTTGTTATTTCAATTTTAACAGTTTAGGTATCCTTTGTCACCCGGAATGGTGACAGGCTTCTAGCGACACACATCTAAATCGGCTCAGGCGTTAAGAAATTATGGTGGAATAAAGAATCGTACATACATACATACATACATGAACCCTGAAAATATTACACTCCTTTACTCCAAACAAAACAAGATCTTATTCTAACTAACAAAACGTAAAGTAAAACCTAATTTCCTTGAAATAAGTTTAATTTATTATATAGGTAATTGTCTTTTAGACCTACATTTACTTTGGATGCTTTCTTTTTTGCAATGTAATGTAAACGGACGGTTAAATATCGATCGGTTATAGATTTAATTAACAGAATTCTATGAGAATTATTGTGGCCTTCTTCGGTAGTCGCATTAAAAATATCTACTTGCATAAAAGTTTTTAGAACATATGACCCAATTTTAGTATGGTTCTGTGTTTCTTCCGTTCGTTTGTTATTTCGTATGAAAGCTTCTGTTTTCTTTGCTTGGCTCACTTTAACTGACAGATACTTTTATTTCATGATTGTAAAGTCAAGCTTTAATAGTAGTTTGTATTTTTTGAGATTAATATAAAAACTATTGTGTGACATTTACTTACATTCAAGACAGGTATTGCAGATTTAGTCAGTCTACTAAAGCCTTTCTCTGTGGTATATACGTCTGTGGTATGAAAATGGGTCAAACACACAACAGACGACTTATTTGGCTTGAACAGTTGATCACGCCTATCTCGTGCTAATATTGCGACCCATTTTGCACGTCGTAGAGGATTTCGTGGAAAGCTTTAATTTAAAAATATAAGAAATATTATTACCTCTATAAACACTTTTTTGGTCATAAGTCAAAACAAACAAACTCGATTAATTAAATTTTTAATAGTAATAGCTACTCCATATATTTTTGTTTCGTGATAAGTCATCATTTGTACGTACAATATAAATTACAAAAAATCATGAAAGCATTATAAGTTTAACAAGAATCTGTTTATAAATAAATAGAACTTACGTAAAATAAGACATTCCATCTTTTTTTTTCGTTTTCTTGTTATTATTTTTGCAGTTTTTCACTGCACATTTTGTCATGATTGACAACTGCCACTGTCTGTGGTCGAAACAAGACTAAAAGCAAAACTACTGCCCAAGTCGATTAGGCAGTAGTTTTGACTTGCCATTTTTTCCTGCTGATTGTGTATCTAGTATATATTAAATCAATGGCTACAAATTACAATTTTCAGTTTACAAGTTTCCATTTGACACAACGTCGACCAATGACGACCAGCCATTTGAGCAGTGTTGCCAGTTTAGACCTGTAAAATTGTTACTTGTAGCTTTATAAAACGTGCCCCAGTTAGAACCATACCTACAAACAAAGATAGCGAAAAATTTATGTTGTCCGACGAAAAGTTTTCTTATAGCCACTGTACCCTTTTTGGACATTTAAGGTTGACATGAGCATCAAAAATACTGTAAAATTAAAAATAATATTCATAAATAGTTAAGACTGAAGATTAAATAAATATAAAAATGTTTGTAATTTTTTTTTGTAATTGTTCTATGAAAAACTTTATTAAGACAAACAAAAAACAGAAAAATAATAAAAACATAGCTAAAAATAAATACTATAATATTCTAAGTAACTATAATATTCCCCTAAGCCACTGCCTCCGGGAATGGTGCCCATAATGCTGGCTGCATTTCATGTTTGTAATTAAATAATGCTTTAGATATTACTTAAAACTTAGAGTGGCCAAAAACGGTGTAAAGATGGCCAAAACCGGTACTTTTACCCTATTTGGCTAATTTCGTAAACTGAACTGCAAAGCTAGGTCATAATACCGCCCCTGTTCTCAATTGCGTGAGTTAGCATGCCCAAATTTTTGGTCCTCACCTTTAAGCGCGAATTAGACTGGCAATATAATATAACAAATGCAGATGTTGATTGCTATCTCACTTTAACTAGCAAGAAGCACAATTTTGCCGTCTTTTTCTATCTTAAAAGTAGAATAAGACAGTGGTAAACTTCTGCAATATTTATTGCTAGTGTAGACCTCGCTTTATAATTTGTACTGCTTTGACAGCTGTCAAATCAGGCCTCATCGAACGGCGCGACTATAATTAGTATCGTTTCGTATACTTTAAGTTGCTTAGACATTCTCTATATTTCACAAACGTGACAGTTTTAGATGACAGGTAATGGTCACAGCTAGCACCGCTTCACCTCAAATAGAAACATTGAAAATGGGGCTTTGGTTTTTGTTAATACGATACATTTTTCAAGTTAAAGTAAAAATAACTGTTGGGACGCGCCTCGCGTCATCTACTGAAAAATGTATCGTATTAACAAAGACCAAAGCCCAATTTTGATCTGATCTGGTTCCAGGGCATTGTAGTGTGCGGTGACCTTTACTGTGTCGTCGATAGAATACTCCTAAACATGCTGTAAGAGCAGGAACACCTAACTAACAAATTAAATAAGGTGCAAAATAAACCTTAGCTAGTAAATTAGTAAGGTTCAATTTGCAACTTGATGCATTTGTTAAGGGGCTTCTAAACGGGCCATATTTTCACTGCAATATGTGGCCGGCAACTATTGGTGTCTTTCTCTAACATACGAGTAAGAGAAGGACACCAATAGTTGCCGGCCACATATTGCAGTGAAAATATTGTCCGCTTAGAAGCCCCTTTAGTTATGCGATATTGCCAACACCAACGATAATCGTGTTCCTATATTTCTTTAATTACTTAATTAATGTAAAATCATAAAAATTGAAAAACATTTACATTTTGTACAACTTAAATCAATATTGGCAACATAACATTTATTGATTCATTTTGTTTACTTATATTTTTGTATAAATTTGGTTCCTAGTATAAATTATATTAATGCCATATAATTTGAAATTATTTTTTGGTGCCATCATTTTTTTTACAAAATATATAAAACAGAAAAATAAACATGATACGAGCTTTTATAAACTGTATTTGCCATGCTGCATTTATAAAACGTAGCGTTCAAAACTAGACCAAATAGGAATCTAATACAGTATGGCATGACATTTTTTTATTAAAAAGGTAAGCAGTACTTATTAAATATATAAATTAGGGTTAGACAGATTTCTTAAAGACTTAGCTTAGCATTTTCAAGCAGTTTGAATGACTTCAGTTGAGCAGACCTTTTAAAAATGCAAGTACTTTGTTTCACATAATTACTATTCACATAATTTCACCGACATGTGTTGCTGCGCCCTTACACATGTATACCTATTCCTGTTTATTCCATCTTGGATTGTAATGTGATATGCAATAAACTATTGAATTTGAATTTGAATTTGACATAGTAGCTTTGGCATAAGTAAAAAAAAAGATTGTTTAGAGAGAATAGCTGTTAATATTTAATTAATGTGCACTATTTGTCGACTGAAGTCAGACTTATGCCGATACCTAACTTTATCAACGAATTAATTTAAATCCTGTTTTATATTTTGTAATTGTTTATAACTTTTGTACGTTGTTATAATTAGTTCAAATTTGTTATATTTATTTAGATCATTCCAATATTATTTTATTACTAGATTATATTAAGATAATGTGTGTAAATCATAAATAACATTGATTCAAATGAATAATTTGTTTCACATAATAATGTTTCGTATAATAATCGACCATATTTAATTTAGATGGTATGCCTTTTCAAGTTGAATTTAGGCGAGAGAAGTGTTAAGTGTAGGTTTGCTTGTAGTATGAAATAATTATAAATTATAAAAATCATTACTAACACAAAGATGAGATGTGTTCGTTGCGTTTTTATGAAAAACACCTATTTATAACTAACTTATTATATATTCATTATTATTATGTTTATTTCAATAGGAACTTCCACGTTAAATGGGTAATTTAAATACACAAGACAATAAACATTTGGTTTTCATAAAAACGAGCGCGGTAAAATTTATTGAATAGTTCTAAATATGTTACCAATAAGCTAGGTGCTTACACACGGAAACACGTTATTATATAAATTTATTATATTATATATGAACTAAAATGATGTACTTATTATTAAAAAATAGTGAAATTATGACCAGTATTCTTTCGGTACTTATTATAAGTGAAAATGTATTTGATTATTTATTATGTATAGTTAAATTATTGTAACGAAATTATTCGAACATTCCAATGTTAAAGTGTGAGCAAATATATTATTATTTAATTTAGATGATATTAATGTTACGGCAAAGCCATACTTAAAAAAGAAACCTTTAAATTATTTATATCAAATGTTGACATCCATATGGCAGTTATGTTAAAATTAGTACTTACGTTTATTCTCTTGTATTTAAGGTACTGAGAAATTTAAAGATTGATTTCTTTTTCGCCATATTCTTGTTTCGTCACATTCCTATTTCGACATACTCGTTTGGACGCATTCCGTTTTGGCCATATTCATGTTTGGACACATTTTGTTTTTCCCAGAAATGTTTGTTTTGTTAAATATAACTACGACACGTTTAGCCTAATTCGTAATGACCTTGCCTACGAAGCTAGCGGTCCCGGGATCGATTCCCATATGGCATGGACAAATAATTGTGTGTGCGCGAGAATTTGTTCCTGAGTCTTGGATGTTTTCTATATGTATATTTAAATACATATATCTCTATATTAGTATGTTTGTCGTTGTCTTGTACCCATATTACAAGCCTAGAGCTTAGTTTGGGACTAGGTCAATTGGTGTGACATTATCCCCTGATATTTATCTCTCATTGTTAGGAAATCGATATACATGTATAAAAGCGTAGTTAGGAGCTACGATCATTTGTGTAAAATTCCGCTGATATTTATTTCCACGAAAACGGAATGTGACCAAAGAATAAAATGCCAAAACGGAATGCGTCCAAACAATGTGTCCAATCTAAAATATGTCGAAAATGGAATCAATCGATCTTGACAAATGTATCACGCGTTTTGTTGCCGCAACTAATGCGAAAAAAAGTACTTAATAAAATAATAAATAAATGCTTTAGTGTACTAAACGTATTAAAAACCCTTAGATATGTGTATCGATTTAATGTATGTTGGTATTATGAAAAATTCTATATGAGTAGGTGCTCAATTTACTTCGTTGAATAAATCTTCAAATTTTAATATTTTGTGTAATCTAATTATAATGAAATTATATGTATTTGTTAACGTATGATCGTTAAACACGGCATTTTTGCTGGGTACACTTTTTTACTTATTTTGGAAAATTAGTAAAAAAATCAGCGGGAAAATAATTTGTTCGGCATTACCCCAATTTCTGCAGTCGCTTAATGTGGTATCGCCATTTAAAATAAATAGTAGTTCCATCACCACGTAAAAGTTATTTTTCAAAGCTGTGTACAATTCAAGATCTCACCTCCGGCATCCCAATCAAAAAGGGATGGCTACATGTACCTACTTAAGCGAACGTGAGATGGAAAAGCTCGCGGTCGTACAAATCAATTGCTGCATAATAAACAACCACAACATTGATATATTTTTAACGTTTACCTAACGCATAGTTATTCCGAATTATAACTGGCCTAAACTGGTTTTCAGCCGAGTCAACCTTTCAAGTTTTTCAAAAGACCCGCGGTTAGGTGTGTGTTGTATTGTCATAACAACATTGAGTTTAAAAAAATATATACGATCGAATTGAGAAACCTACTTTTTGACTACCTACTGAATATACACACAAAATTTCATAAGAATCGGTCAAGCCGTTTCGGAGGAGTTTTGTTACAAACACTGTGACACGAGAATTTTATATATTAGATATTAGATTAATGTATTCAGTTATCTCCGTGATAGTAAACATTGCAACATCGGCGAAATATCGGGAACTTTCCAAAATATTCTAACCGCGGTAAGAAGTTTTATTAACTTTAGTAATATTCAATATTAATAAAATATGTATTGAAACGTGAACACTATCCTACAGGAGAATTTGTTTATTATAGTGCCCGCCTGACATAATGGCGATCGCTATGCAACTGTGTCGCTTTAGCATAAATCTAGTAGATTCTGGAGTATTAAGAATGTATTTATTTTTGCGATATTATTTATTGTTCCCAAAATAGAAATTCAAAAAGCAAAGTTGTCACTAAATGATGCAAAGCATCAATAATCATTGTTTAAAACGACATTAAGATCATTTTATTTCAACTAGACACGATCTCAAGCGTTCCTATGTTTTTTTTTACTAATTGAACTAAAGCAATACTTTCATATCTTATATTATATTGTATTTAATAAATTAACACTAATTAATATTATTACGGCCATTAAATGTGACCGATACTTCATTTTTTTTTAACAAGAATTATGTTTTATTACATTCAATGTTTAAATTGTTAATTATTTTGTTGATATCATATTGCCTTCTATGGATATTTATAATAAAGAGTTAAAAAAAGTTGGTGTTCATAAAAATGTACTTAAAATGACCTGTTTTATGGCTTTTGACTGCATTATGATCTTTATATTAAACAACTGTGTTTTTTGTACAACTTTTGTAAAATCATAAATCATAATGTTCAAATTACATAATCTAATAAATTGTTTCTTTTTTGTTGTACATTTACTAGGTTTTAATTTAAACATTGATCTTGTATTGTATGGAAACTTATCTTTAAAACTCCCATTAAACTATATATTTATACGCAATAAATTAAGGGTCGTTTAGATACTCTTATGAAATGCCCACATTAAACTTATCACTGCATTCTAGCGATGACATACGATGCGGTCAAACGCTGTAAACAAAATGGTGGTTCAAATCTACCGTCGTCCAATTCCTATATATTCTTAAAAGGTCAATGATTTCCTACCATCACGTGACCTGCATGTTTGTATGTTTGTAATTTATAAAACAACTAGCGACCCGCCCTCGCTTCGCTTCAGTTTATGTGAGTTATCACCCGTACATAATCCAGAATTAATTATACATCACTCTATCTATTGATAAAAGCCGCATTGAAATCCGTTGCGTGGTTTGAAAGATCTAAGCGTACAACCACGGAATAGAAAAAGCAGTGAAAGTGGCATGAGCTTCGCTTAGTATCAGACCTGTTGTCGCCAATACTCAAACTATCATAAAACAACAAGCAAATGTTTTTGGTGCGGCTATCGTTTTTACATTCCAAAATAGCACAATAAGGCATGCTTTTGGATTTATTTCCTATTTTAGTAATATCGAAATATCGAAATAAGCGATCGCGGCAAAAGTTTGGTAGGTTGCGCGGAACTCCGCATAACTATGCCACACGTTACACGCCCACTTGACACTTCTACTGTTTTTTCTCTTCTGTGGTACATATAGATGGACAGACGGCGGAAAGCGACTTTGTTTTATACTATGTTAAGATTCAGATTTGCGTCAGTAAATTACAGTGTCGTATGGCGTCGCCCTGATGTCGCGAAATTCCAACCAGAGTGGTGATTGGTGATAGCTTGATATTTGCGTATACTTATTGTTCACAGTATAATTTGTTTTTGGGAAAGTTTGATATTCGTTAATAGATAAATATATGTCAATTTATTTAACATATTATATAATAAATGTTTGTTGGTGTGTGATTTACATTCCAGAGTAGGTTATTCCTTAAATGTACCTATTTATAGTTAAAATATATTTCGTTGTAAAGTGCAGATTAAATAAATAATGTTAGAAAAGTGTTGTTTTTATTTGCTATTAGTTATTACATACAGGACTCGCAGCTTCTTAATAACTGTCGGCTGGTTATTGCTGTTACACTTTGTATTCCCTGATAGTATATAAGGGCCTACGCTAGCTGACGCGGATTATCCGTAACGGACGCCCGTCTAATAAGAAATGGTATGAACACCGCTAACTGGCGCGGGCGCGTGCGACGGACTTCAATCCGCGCGGCGGGCGGCGGGCGTCCGCTCCGTGCGCACGCGGCGGGCACACGCTCGCGGACTTGTTATTATACTGGTAGCGCTAAGTTAGGCGTGCGCCCGTCGCGGACGCCCGGCGCGGACTCGCTGGCCCGCGGCGGGTGTCCGGAGCGGGACCCGCGAGCGTGCGCACGCGGCGGGCGTCCGCGTCAACTAGCGTAGGCCCTAAATGTCACTTGTGTTTGATAGAAAAACGAAAATTGCTTATAGTTATGGAACCCTAGCTAAGATAAATTACGCTAACGAGCGTTTCTACTCGTTTCGTTTTTTAAACCAATCGCGTCGCTGGTAGATCACGTGATACGAAAGGTCACGTGATCTACCAGTGACGCGATTGGTTTAAAAACGAAACGAATAGAAGCTCTCGTTAGCGTAATGCATCTTGCTGTACCTTCACGCCTGTCTCCTAATCGGGTAGGCAGAGACTATGGAACGGCAGAGGCTCTACTTTAAAATCCGTAATTCGAACTTCGTCTTTTGCTATCCCTTTTGCTCTCGACGCGGCACTAATTCGCAAGAAAGTGACGGGGCGATCCGAAGTTCGAATTACTGATTTCAAAGTAGAGCCCCAGGTGCACTGGTCCAAACGCACCTCTTTCGCTTCCTCGACATGCATCAACCTCTTCATGTCTACGTCGGTTTCGTTTACTTAAGGCGCAAAAGTGTAAACATATCTTTGAACTCGACTGTACACCCGTCCCGTAGTTACAGTTTGGTCGTTCTAAGAAGGCCGATTTGACAGCTGTCAACGCAATACAAAACATAACCTCAAACACATTTTGTACTGCGTTGACAGCTGTCAAATCGGCCTTGTAAGAACGACCAAACTGTAGTGAACCCGAATAAAATTGAATCAATGACTGTTTTCAGTCTTGTACGATCGATAACCATCTCTCTGAAATCGAAGAATATGTTTTGACGTGGGTGGTGCGTTTACATTATTATGGTTAGGCCGTATTTGATTACAGCGGTAGTAAATAACGAATCCGGTTAATGTGTCACGTGCCAAATATGTTTATTTATTTATTTATTTAATCTTTATTGTACAAAAATACAAATTAGAGTACAAAAGGTGAACTTAATGCATGGCAATGGCATGCATGTTGGCTATGGTACGGAAATTACAACTCAATCGATAATAAACAAAGTGTCTTTTAATCTTGAACTTATATGGCCGACAGTGGCTTCAGTAGCACGACTTTCTGTGGCGTTTCTGACCTAATGTAAACGCGCCATTAACTTTTGTAGAAGCTTGTCTAGGCCCGCAGGTCAGTAAAGGAAAGAAAAAGACGGCGGTTTCCTTCGCCTTTGCGCTCCAAATTAAAAAAAAAACAACGGAACCCTAAAAAGACAGAATTGCTTGTGCAATTACGAGTTTTATTCAATGTTCGGGTTGGCTGACCGCGAACGAGTTTAGGATCGTAATTACGTGTCCGGGCACCCTAATTACGAGATGTTGCTTGTTCTCAAAAGTGACACAAAAACTGCCAAACGAGCTCAAAATGTTTCGTTAACGATACGATGTAGTTGTAAATGGGCGCAAATGAATTGGGATACACCATATTTTGAAATTCTTTCGCTTCTGCCGAAGGAGGTTTTTTTTTACTGTATGTAGATATGTAAGGTCGCCATCAATAGAACTTGCGAACTATGTAAACAAATTAGTACTGTTTGACACATAACCTCAAATGTTCACCAAGCGTGTTTTTATTAAAAACTAGAGGACGCCCGCGACTTCGTACGCGTAGAATTAGTCTCCCGCTACTCCCCCCATTTTTTCCCGTTGGGGGTCGATTTTCGGAAAATCCTTTCTTAGTGCTCACTAACATCATGAAAGGAACCCCTGTACCAAATTTCAAGTTTCTAGGTACAGTAGTTTCGGCTGTGCGTTGATACATCAGTCAGTCAGTTTAGCCTTTTATATAATAAATATATAGATAACGTATAATGAATAGTTATTTCATCTTAAACTTAATATAAAAATAATGGACTACTTACTGAATAAACATCTTTTATCTTTTATCTTTTTGTAGTTCTATGTATCGCTGATTTCGACAAAGGAGTTATTTAGCGTCGCGCTTCTTTTTGGTCTGCCTTTATTTTATGGGCTTTTGCCCAGCAGTGGGCCACTAAATTTAAATGGTGGTAGGACCTTGTGCAGTGTCTAAATCGCTACCACCATCTTATCCTTCAACCAAGCAGCAGTGTTCGCATTTTTGTGCTCCAGTGTGGGGACAAGACAGTCGCTGAAACTACTAGCATAGAAGCTTTCCATCTTAAGGTGCGACCCGACCGCTGCGTAAAATACGGTGTCGTTGCGTTTTACTGAACTAAGTGTACCCTAATATGTGCCTTAAACCATTTTATAAACACCTAGACAAAGGGTTCCCGAGTTTTCACATCGATCGACAAGACAATGGTGTTTATAGCGTGATATGAAACTGTTGTGTTACCAGGTTCAGTAGAACAGCTGTTTATATTTCATTGTTAGCACTAGCAGCTGCCAAGCAACACATTGTATCTATACTTAGACCGTATTTATTGAACCTTGTAAGTATATATTTTATTGAAAGTTATAGTTATGAATAAATGGTACATATTTCTTACGAAATTTGCGAATTATTGCAGCCAACCGAGAAATGGCCGAGTTCAAAACAATACCACGTCAAAGCAACATGGTTTTACCGTGTTGTATCGCATTGTTGTGTTCCGGTGCGGCAGAAAGACAACCGGTGAAATAGATAGAGCATAAACAGAAGCACATGGGGTTAGCTCCACGCGCTTCCGTCAAATACCAAAGTACACTTACGATCAGGTGGCCTGTGTCCCTGTATCTTGAGATGAAAATCTAAAGACTAATGCGTTGCTAACCCTGAGGACTTAGGCTTTCCATCTAAGTCCTCAGGGTTAGCAACGCATTAGTCTTTAGATTTTCATCTCAAGATACAGGGACACAGGCCACCTGATCGTAAGTGTACTTTGGTATTTGACGGAAGCGCGTGGAGCTAACCCCATGTGCTTCTGTTTAGTCCATTAGAGAAAATACTCTTTTACCGAACAATCGTCTTACCGCACGGAATAGAAAAAACAGTGGAAGTGGCATGAGCTTCGCTTAGTATCAGACCTGTTGTCGCCAATACTCAATGAAAACTATCATAAAAACAACACGCCACCAAGGAAAATGTTTTTGGTGCGGCTATCGTTTTTACACACCAAAAAAGCACAATAAGGCAAGCTTCTGGATTTATTTCCTATTTTAGAATGATCGAAATATCGAAATAAGCGATCGCGGCAAAAGTATGGTAGGTTATGCGGAACTCCGCATAACCGTGCCACACGTTACACGCCCACGTGACACTTCTACTGCTTTTTCTGTTCTGTTTTAGACAGTTCCGACGTTATCATATGTGGCTGCTTAACTCGTAAATCGTGAGCCACGCGATGACGTAAGAATATGGATTTTCCAACTAAGTTCGTATTTCTGTTTTTCCTCTTAGTTAAACGAATGATTGTAAATCAGTTAATAAGGATAATCTTAGTCTTATCATGTATATCATAAGAATTAATGTTTTAATAAGTCGTCTTTTTTATCAGACGAAAATTAAACGTGTGCCTGTCTATTCACTAGGTATCTGTTAATTTAAATAATTAATTAATTAATATATGTAGAGTCCGTGAAGCATCCTCCCTTCCCGGCCGAGGATTAAACAATATAAAGCGCATTGAATATGAATTAAAACCGGCTATACACTACTATACAGTATTCTGGCTCGGACTACATGCGTCCGGAATGCATCGGACCCGCTAAAAACTGGCCCCGGACTCTATCGGTTGCATAAACAATCCTGGGGCCCTAATACGGCTGCGTTTATTGCGTGATAAAGTTTGGATAAAGCATCCGTCACCTTCTGACACGTACGAGAGTGACGGATGCTTTATCCACATTTGACGAGCGATATAGATAGACGCAGCCATACTAGGCTCGCTGTATGAGTTTCATGAAGTCGAGCACATGATACGGAAAAAAACTCCGTTCCGTGGGCTTCCGCTGAAAATCCGTTGCCAACCCTGAGGACTAAGATGGAATGCCTCTACGCTAGTAATGTCCCCGGTTGTGTTATCCCACACCGGAACACAATGCGAATGCTGCTTGGTGGTAGGTTAAGGGATAAGATGGTGGTAGCGATCACGACGGACCCTGCACAAGGTCCTACCATCACTAACCAAGTACCTACAGTCGATTTCATAAATACTTTTACGTCACACCTGGCTATAATGTGAGTTTTATCGCACGCTGCGTGCACGGTAAAACTCGCATTGTGGCCAGGTGCAGACGTAAAACTGTGTACTCATCACGGGCAGTAAAAAAGAGAGCCCTCTACATTGATTTAATATATACAAGATACACAATCCGCTACAAAAATGTTGTTATAAACTGTCCCAAATGACATTGACAGCTGTATTCAGATACATGCTAACATCGCTATTTTTTACCTTAAACATTCATGCAAAAAAGAACTCAATATACTCGTCAAGTATAGACGTCAAGTGTCAAATCTGCAAACTAACGTTTCAAAGTATTTGCAACTTTTTAGTGAAACGGCCATTATCACAATATTTACGAGAAAAGTGAACATCGGACGAATGGAGTCGCAATTCTCATTTTTATATTGTATTAATTATAACGAAACGACAAATTAAAAAAAACGCTTATGAGATGTTTTATAAATGTTATTATATTACACAACTTAAGCTATATATACAACAATAATAATAAATAAATAAAGGGAAAACAAGCTATAAAAACCCGTCCCGTCGATTGTTGTTATTTCAATTTTAACAGTTTAGGTATCCTTTGTCACCCGGAATGGTGACAGGCTTCTAGCGACACACATCTAAATCGGCTCAGGCGTTAAGAAATTATGGTGGAATAAAGAATCGTACATACATACATACATGAACCCTGAAAATATTACACTCCTTTACTCCAAACAAAACAAGATCTTATCCTAACTAACAAAACGTAAAGTAAAACCTAATTTCCTTGAAATAAGTTTAATTTATTATATAATTGTCTTTTAGACCTACATTTACTTTGGATGCTTTCTTTTTTTGCAATGTAATGTAAACGGACGGTTAAATATCGATCGGTTATAGATTTAATTAACAGAATTCTATGAGAATTATTGTGGCCTTCTTCGGTAGTCGCATTAAAAATATCTACTTGCATAAAAGTTTTTAGAACATTTGACCCAATTTTAGTATGTTTCTGTGTTTCTTCCGTTCGTTTGTTATTTCGTGTGAAAGCTTCTGTTTTCTTGCACACGGCAAATACATCTTGAGATGCGTAAAAAAGCCCACCTAAGTTTTTGATATCAATTAATTTATGAAAATCGTGCCTTTCCTTAGCTAAAATAGAATTTGTGCATAATTATGTTGCACCGAATTGATTTTATTAATTTCCTAACTACGTATCCGGCAATATATCCTATGACTTGTTTGATGTAATCACAACAGTTTCCAGACTCATCAAGATCTGAAGACAAAATGTCACAGTTGGCTTGAATATTTGTTTCTATTGCTGATTCTTCCTGTGATTGGTTATTGTTTTCTCTTTCGGTATCCTCGCGGTACCCAACAGACGTAATGTTCAAATGGGACATCGGGTACTGACCACTTAAAATCGGAATATTTTCCAAAGGAATGGCGTTACCAGAAAATTTAGTTCCAAGTTCTAAATGCATTAAAAGCTTTTTGTAGGCCGCCTTGACTTGCTGCACGGTGTTGGGGTTGTTTTTGTATCCCCCCTGACTACGTATGTTGCCAAAAAACAATTCTATATGATCTTGGCTTAACTTATAAGACAAGAGAAAAGACATGCTTTGCGATTCGACGACAAGAGATCTGTACAAATATTCTAATATTGCGACCCATTTTGCACGTCGTAGAGGATTTCGTCGAAAGCTTTAATTTAAAAATATAAGAAATATTATTACCTCTATAAACACTTTTTTGGTCATAAGTCAAAACAAACAAACTCGATTAATTAAATTTTTAAAAGTAATAGCTACTCCATATATTTTTGTTTCGTGATAAGTCATAATTTGTACGTACAATATAAATTACAAAAAATCATGAAAACATTATAAGTTTAACAAGAATTTGTTTATAAATAAATAGAACATACGTAAAATAAGACATTCCATCCTTTTTTTTCGTTTTCTTGTTATTATTTTTGCAGTTTTTCACTGCACATTTCGTCATGATTGACAACTGCCACTGTCTGTGGTCGAAACAAGACTAAAAGCAAAACTACTGCCCACGTCGATTAGGCAGTAGTTTTGACTTGCCATTTTTTCCTGCTGATTGTGTATCTAGTATATATTAAATCAATGGCCCTCTATCGCATATTTACAACCCTCGCCTACGGCTCGGGTCTCAAATACCTGCGATTTCGGGCTTTCTTTCTTTTACAGCCCTTGTTAAGTAATGTACTACCTTGTCACTTTAAACGCTGTGACAATTCATATATGGCAGTTTAAACATGTCATTAAATAGGTATTAAAGCATTTATTAAAGTGTACAGTCAAATAATTTGATTTCTAGGCCACTATGGACTATGTTAAAGAGACGTCAACCAAAACGTAAGAGACTTCCTATTTGGTTTACAATGTCACGTTGACAAAGTTCATAGTGGCCTAGAAATCAATTGGTTGACTGTACCTACACATATTTATAAACTCCACTGTACCTCATACCTACTATTTATAACAGGTTTTACCTAACTTTGCAGCCGAACGCAAGGTGTTCATGCCCCGACTCTCAGGTAACTTATTGTTTACTTTGCACACAAACAATACCTACCTAACTTCTTAAGTCTAACACTTATCAAGGAAGACTTCAGTTGCGCGCGAAACTTAGCCACGCGCAGTTGCTTCCGCCGAAACAGCGTTTAAAAATAATAATGGTTTAAATTCTGAATCCTTAGCCGTGACATTTAAAAAATGCGTTTTGTTTATGGTATGAGCGTTTCAGTGTAAGTGGTGTTAAACGGCTTTATATCCGAGATCAAATTTGCAAGTGTGTGTTGTTTGTTAAATTTTGCAAAGGGCATACTTGAATCAATTATTAAATAATTTGGTAAGTATTTTTAATAGTTTATTTTGCTATTTAACGTACAGTCGAGTTCAAATATATATGTATACATATACAGCTATCATGTTAAATATCAACATATACATCTTACCATATTGCCAGGTGCGCCTCATTGTTTATTATTTTTCAAGTTATGCGAATATTTACGAAGTTAACCTCGACCTTAAATTGGGAAAAATGAAAGACGACGGCCTCTATTAACGCTAGAGATTCTGGGTTCGAATCCCGGTAAAAGCAAATATTTGTGCCACAAACGTGAGTATTCGATATTCTCAATTAGGCATCCTTATACGTTCGAGAAGCCATGCTGCCAAATTGAATACACGCGCTGAAACGTGTTTTGTTCGCTTTGACGGGACTACTTAAACTCGCCGCTTGGACATTCGCTCCTGCGTTCGCTCACCTTTGCTTTTGAAATAATCACTACCCTGGTTACCTACACGGAACAAGGGGACTTATCAAAAAAGGAGCCCTTTCCTTATTTCGGGGAAATTCAGTGAATGTCCTGAGTTTTTGGCGATTGTCTGTCAGTATGTACTCTTGCTATGGTTAACATATAGCTCACTAGCTTCTGCCCGCGACTCCGTCCGCGTAGAAGTCGTATATCGCTGCTCCCTCGGACTCTGTCTAATTTTCCGGGATAAAAAGTAGCCTATGTCCTTCCCCGGGACTCAAGCTATCTCCATACCAAATTTCATCTAAATCGGTTCAGCGGTTTAAGCGTGAAGAGGTAACAGACAGACAGACAGACATACATACATACATACATTAAATCACGCCTGTTTCCCAGAGGGGTAGCCAGAGACCACTTCTTTCCACCTGCTACGATCTTGACAAATCTCTTTCGCTTCTTCCACACTCATACATCGAGTCATGCACGCACGTCGGTTTCGGGTACAGACAGACACACTTTCACATTTATAATGTTAGTATGGATTGGTGGTAGGACCTTGTGCAGGGTCCACCATCGCTACCACCATCTTACCCCTTAACCTGTGCCAAGCAGCAGTGTTCACATGGGTTCGCGAAATTACTGGCATAGAAGCTTTCTTATTCTTCTTTTTCTCATCTTAGTCCTCAGGGTTGGCACCGCATTTGCGGTCTTAGGACAGCAGTCTTGAGATTGCAGTCTTGAGAATACAAATGTGTATGGGTCGATAGATATTTAGATATCCCACTAATCCTACTAATACCTATTATCAATGCGACGGTTTGTGTTTTAGTTACTCCATCACGCTGCAACGGCTGGACGGATTTGGATGAAATTTGGAATTGAGATAGCTTATACCCCGGATAAACACATAAGCTAGTGTTCATCCCGGAAAATGAAAAAGTTCTCGAGGGAATAACCGACGAAGTCGCGTGCAGAAGATAGTGGGTCATAGATCCCACTTACATTCAGGGCCCGTGTGCCCGTTTGCTTTCACCTTGTCATAAAAAAAACCATTTAAATAATCTTTTAAATGTTAATCCTTAGTCCTACTTTTACATTCGCATTTAACCTCCTTAGAAACGGCCTTCAATGCACTGCATACAAATTACATTTTACCTACATATTAATTTAGACATTATACCGTAGCATTTAGAGTTGAAATTGTCTAATAACGTAGAAATGCTATGTGGTTATGCAATTTTATATATCGTTGATGGTAGAAAATGAGGAAAGAGATTAAATAACTTAATGGAACGAAATTGCGATGCAAAAAAACCCCGTATTTATTAAATATAGGTACTTATAAAATACCCATACACTATTATCAATAATTTATTGATTATCTAACAGGTAAATCTAACAACAATAATACAGAGGCCCTTGCCAAGATGCACTACGCTAACTCGCGTTTCTAATCGTTTCGTTTTTAAATCAATCACTGGTAGATAACGTGATACGACGAGTCACGTCATCTACCAGTGACGCGATTGGTTTTAGAGCGAAACGAATAGAAGCTCTCGTTAGCGTAATGCATCTTGCTGTACCTTCACGCCTGTCTCCTAATCGGTTAGGGCGCATAACGTCCCACTCGCAAAACGTCCCTCCAGCAAAATAACGTCCCATTCGCAAAACGTCTTCTCTGCAAATGGTCCCTTATGTAAAATACCCCATTCGCAAAACGTCCCTTTCTTAAAAGATCCCACCGCTTTCGCAAAACGTCCCTATTGCATAACGCCCCTATCGCAAAACGTCCCGTTTGCGAAATGACAAATGTCGACAAACGTCCCGTCTGGAAAAAGCTTGTTTAAGTAGAGACTAGGAGTCTTCTCATGGGAAGGAACGTTTCGCGAACGGGTCTTTTTGCGAAAGGGACGTTTTGCGAACGGGTCATTTTGCGAAAGGGACGTTTCGCGAACAGGACTTTATTTATGTGAAGGGACGTTTTGCGAACGGGACCTTTTGCAGAAGGGTCAGTAAGGGACATTTAAGAAAGGGACATTTCGCGAAAGGGACAAAGGGACATTCTGCGAGTGGGACGTTATGCGCCCTAACCTCCTAATCGGATAGGCAGAGACTATGGTACGCCCGGTGCACTGGTCCAAACGCACCTCTTTCGCTTCCTCGACATGCATCAACCTCTTCATGTCTACGTCGGTTTCGTTTATTTAAGGCGCAAAAGTGTAATAGAAACAGTAGCCACGGGGCTTGTGCGAAGCGTATTTCAATGCATTGTGTGGCTGTCGTTCTAATTTATATGTGTAACAACGAATCGGCGACGACGCAACGCACCGGCAACGCCCGTGTGGCATCTCTCTTAATTGTCTCTGATAAAATGTCACAGTACGGCGCGGCGGTGAGGAGTGTATATCATAGTTTCGACTACGTACTCTCGGAATATCATGCTATCGAATATTCGTTGGCTCGACTGTTATTGTAATGAATATTCGCTAGATCGAAATACTTGTGGCCGGAACATGTACAATCGACAAAACGTAATCTAGAATTATATTGTATTGGTTATTAAACCTCAATTTCGATTTGACGATTTATCGTTTCTACGCTTTTCGTACCCAGCGAATATTCGATCCAGTAACCGTCGAGCCAACGAACATTCGATAGCATGATATTCCGAGACTACGGAGTCGAAACTATGATATACATTCGGCGGTGAATCGTAAATGTTTCCTTTGTATTTCTCAATACACAGTATAGATAGGTACCTACCTAATTAATAAGTTTCTGCATGTAAGGCCTCTAATCCCATCTCATAGCTGGATTTGGTAGCTGGCTTCCAAATGGGAGAATCCCAATTCAAAGCTGGCAACAAACCTGGGCCTCTATTCCTGGCGGTAAAAACCATAACCTCAGAGGGCTTATTGCCTAGCGCACTCGGAATCACGATCGTTTTCATTTTGAAAATAGAAGACTTGTCTGCATACAAAATGAAAAAACAATTGCTCCACTTTGAAGCCGGTTGCAATTGCGAGTGCGTTAGACAATAAGCCCTCTGTTACGGTATTGTTTTGACGTCAGCCGCCATTATACTGTCAAGTAAATAAGAGCTATCAAAACGTTGACAATACGATAACAGGTCAAAGACGATATGGTTTTTAGCGCCTAGAATACCGGCCCAGGGCCCTTTTTTGTAATTCATAACAATCATTACTTGACGACGTGTTGGCCTAGATGATAGTGACCCTGCGTGCCTATGAAGCTAGCGGATGCTAGCGGTCCCAGGTTCGATTCCCGGTAAGGGCAAATATTTGTGTGATGAGCGCGAGCATTTGTTTCTGAGTCTTGGATTTTTTCTATGCCATTAAAGTATTTATTTCTCTATAATAAGGTATTTCTATCGTTGTCTAGTACCCATATTACAAGCCTTTCTAAGTAGAGCTTAAATAGTTAGGTAGGTCAATAGGTCTATTCCGACTAGTTACATTATTAGTTCCATTGATGAAACTACCTAGTTGGTTTTTTTTCCCATTAGTTACATTCAACGAAGAGGGTTTTCTTAATGGAACTGCCTGGACTTTTTTTTTCCAAGTAGCTAAAAAATATTAATGTATAACTAGGTACTTGAAAAAAAAGTCTAACTAGTTCCATCATTGGAACTAATAATGGAACTAGTCGGAATAGACCGGTCAGTAAGGACCGGTACAGACTGACAGCATTTGAACGGCAACCCAGCTGCAAAATGGCAGTTCGAGTGCTGCAGTTGACGTACCTACCTACGTTTCATTGCAGTTACGTCAACTGCATCAGAACTGGACGCGAACTGCCATTTTGCAGTCCGTCTGTACCGTAGTGTTAGACTGTATCCTGATATTTATCCATAACACGGGGTCAGTATTTTTTTATTATATTTCAAAGGAATGCGGTAATAACTAATATCCTGCCAATATCAGCTAATTATTAATAACGGCAATGAATATTTAATGTAATCTTTAATGAATCACGTGAACGTTATCAGATATTAATAAGCACTCAAATCATAAAATAATCGCTGAATAAACCATTTTCTAGCGATTGCTAAAACTAAGACAGTCAAAGACTTAAATTAGGTCTAAAGTCTGACATTCTACAACAATAAGGTTGAGTTTCCTATAAGTTACAAATGACTTGGCATCTCTAATGACATTGACGACTTCAAGCATATTTTTTTTGTAACTAAAGCTTTAAGTGTTGTGAACCGTTTAAAGAAGGAATTGAGAGAATTAAGTTGCTGCTGTCACTTTCTTTGCTATAGCAATAGAATAAGGGCCTGTTTCACAATCGTCAAGTAACGCGTATCTGACACATAAATTTAGCCCTTTCCTTTTCTTACACTTGAACATAGGCAAGGAGAGAGCTAACTTTAACTGACACATAAACTTGTCGATTGTGAAACAGGCCCTAAGACAAGCACCACTAAACAAGCGTTAAATTTAACTGACGTCTCTGAGTGCGGCATTAAGTATGAAAAGATAAAGAAGGTGCAACGGGCCCGTCGATTAATATAATAACTCTTTGACGCAGAGAATAACACCTTTGAGCGTAACATATCTTTATATCTTAACTAGAGATACTTGTACTATCACATTCCAATGTTACCACCCAGGGTTATCGAGTAAGTAATAAAAGAATTAACTAAACAAAACGCCCTTATCAAGATGTATTAAATACGTCACGATGCTTCAAGTATGACAATGCGCAACGACAATGCGCAACTATAAGATAGGTAAGGTTAGCCTATTACTGGGTCTCTATTCCCAGCGGTAAAAACCATATCATGTTTGACCTGCCGCCATTACTGTCAAGTAAATAAGAGCTATCAAAACGTTGACCAATATGATAACAGATCAAAGACGATAATGGTTTTTAAACGGGGTTTTTACCGCCTCGAATACCGGGCCACACCAGCCTCCGGTAACTGGCCACTTTGCAATAATATGTGTAAAGCAAGGGATATATGCTGATATTTTTGCGATTAAACTAGAATACCTAGATCCTGAATTATTACCCGGAGTACTGTCCAAGTATCTTCACTAACAGCGTCAGTAAATAAATTTGATGGCTAGTAACTAAATGACACTTTCATAGGGCCCTTTGTTTGATCAGTAGTTAACTAATTGTTAAAGTTTGAAAAAGGAATCGTAAAATTTGACACATTTCCTTGAGATAACCATTAGTTACGATTTTTAACGATTAGGGTTTGAGGGGTTTGATCAGTAGTTTTTTAATGTGGAGGTTCTGCGGCGAGCAAAGCAGAAACGAGAACTTTTGGCTGTCATTAATAGGCGAAAAACTGCATACCTCGGTCACGTGCTTAGGCATGATAGATATGACCTTTTGCAACTTATAATGACGGGCAAGGTTGCCGGTAAACGGCGAGTTGGTCGGAGAAAGAAGTTCGTGGCTCCGCAACATCGAGAGTGGACTGGAATAGCGAGCGCATCTGAATTGTTTCGACTAGCTAAGGACAGACAACAATTCCAGAAGTTAGTAGCCAACCTTCACTAGTTGGAGAGGCACTTGAAGAAGAAGAAGTAGTTTTTTAAACTAATTGTTAAAAATCATAACTAATGATTAAAACTCAAAGAAATGTGTCAAATTTTCCGTTTTTTTTCGAATTTTAACAGACATTTTAAAACAACAGAGCCTTATTAGTTAGTTCAACTTCTCATCAAACAACAGGCCCTTAAGTGGCCATTTACGATTATGACGATTTACCTACTAGCCTTGGTCCTTAGTGATGGATTAAGACGATGCGTGATGCGTTTCGTACCAGAGGGGCTATTGTCTAACGCACTCGCAATCGCAACCGGCTTCAAAGTGGAGCAATTGTTTTTATTTTGTATGCAGACAAGCATTCGAATTCCAAGGGAACAACGATAATCGAACTCTACGCGAAGAAGGGAGTAAAAAATTTATTGCTCATTTTTTCTTGGTTATTTTCTTACTGTACCGTAAAACTACTTTGCTCCCCCATGAGTAACTCTATGCTCCATAGTAACTATTTCGTTTGTTACTTATAAGTTAAGGTTGATGATAAATTTTCTAAAAACAATGTATACATCCAGCCACGCAGTGAATGAAAGCAATAGAATGATTTACAATACAGATTACCTCAATATAACTATGGAGCATAATTACCCGTGGGGGAGCAAAGCAGGCACATTTTACGGTACATTGTAAATTCCCTTCACTAGTTTAGGCAAATTAAGATATGTAGCGTATACGTTTATTAGTTTATCTTATCAGAGTGTAATTACAGCTAGTTCAAGTCGCGCCGCCGCCTGCGCAGGTAGCTCGGCTTAAAGTCAAGTCCTACTCGAGAGCAAACGATACGGGTCACTGTTCGTATAATTCTACGTGTAACTTGACCAGTTTATATTGCCCTTGACTTTTAGTGTAGTGATAAAAACAGGTAGGTTACTACATAATTTCGAAGGTTAATCGAAATCCTGATTTTTCAGAATTCAATGGTTTGATATTGCTTATAGTTTGAACCTAATCTATATATACACCGTGCCCGGGACGTACCCGAAGGATTTTAACCATTGATTCTAGACCCTATTTGGAGTATATAAGTAGGTAATGTGGTATAACATGTAGTCCAATATCGCATAAAATCCGAGATTTTTATTTTTTTAAAAACAATTCCATAGTTAATTTAATTTGAACTCTGTCACCTTAACTTAAAGCATTATTTACTACGGGGTACGTCCCGGGCACGGTGTATAAAAGGCTAACCTGACTTACTGACTTATATATCAACGCACAGCCGAAACTACTGTACCTAGAAACTTGAAATTTGGTACAGGGGTTCCTTTCATGATGTAAGTGAGCACTAAGAAAGGATTTTCCGAAAATCGACCCCCAACGGGAAGAAATGGGGGGAGTAGGGGGAAACTAATTCTACGCTTACGAAGTCGCGGGCGTCTTTTAGTCTTAGATATACCTAGCAATTAACATGTCTGCCAGCTACGAGTAAGTTTTTGTTTGAAAATACTACAAGTACAGTCAAGGTCACCAATATGTATACACAATAAAGTCTCAAAAATATGTACGCAGACCTTATTAGTATGGCTATAAGGTCTATGCGTACATATTTTTGCAACTTTGTGCGGTTTTTTTTCAACCCTGATTGTACAATCGGTGCTGGCAGACAACATGTTAAATTATGTGCTTATCTATGTAAATTAAAAATGAAATGGGATTAGTTGGTGGAATGAAGCATCGCTTGAAATATCATAAAAAAATTACAGTACTTTGGATAAAAACAATTGAAAATTTTGAAGGTGATCCTAATCCAAACCAAATGCTTAAAATTTTACTTTTGTGAGGAGTCAGCCATCATCAGTAAGCGTCCTTTTTTTTTATTTAATAGACAGATATTAGGAAGTGCAACACTGGCTTTATTTTTATCGGTAAAAAACCGGTAAGTTATGCCAAACCGATTTTGGTTAATCCAGAAATCCAGAAGGCATTGAAATAAAAGTCTTTTAGTTCACTTTATAATTGAATCTTATCTAAATATAATAAGGTTTTTACCCTTATCTTCTTAAGGTTTTATTTATTAATCTATAAAACCTAATAATTTCCCGAAACGTGACACAACAATGATTTAATTACAGTAAACAAGCATATATATTACTTTTAATATTAATGAAACAGTAATTATATCAAAACATTAATTTGACATTAAAGTGTTTATTTAGGGACAAAAAATATTCAAGTTAATACAATATTAATAATGAAATACAAAACTAAAATTAAAATTATAAACAATGATTTTATGTGCAATTTATCTTTTGGGTAGGTTTTGCAGTAGTGATAAAAAAACGTCATTTCAGTGTAGTCATTATAGTGGAATTTTAATCCACCGAAATTACTGTAGCGTTTTATTTTGCATTGATAAATATAATTACCAGTGTCAAATCTTTTTAATTAAATGTAATAAGCTGCTGATGATAGATATGTTTCGACCAGACAAGCACCATTTCGGACTTTGAAGATAAATTGGTCTAATTTTTTTAACTAATTTTATCAGAATGCACACAAATTAGAAGCGTAGTGGCCTAGTGGCTTACGGTGTCGAATCGTGATCGTAAGGTACCGAGTTCGAACCCAAGTGGTCGCCATGTACTTACCAATAACTTTGTTTTAACTTAAGTAAAGCAAGAGGGGAAGTTACAAAAAATATCCGATAGAGTCAAAGTGTATCCGAAAGGGCCTATTTGTATAAAAGTTAATAACTTCTCACTATTTCTCTAACTATTTAAGTACTTAAGCTGTTATTCCGACGTCCCATTTTTTCTTCTGGCTTTATATCAGTGCATAAGTTAATTCTAAATTAAAGCAACGTTGCAACAACCATTTTTGCTGAGTTGCTCAGAAAACCTGCTGTGACATAAAGACAGACAGACAGACGGACGACAACGAAGTCTCACCATAAGGGTTCCTTTTTTACCATTTTGGTACGGTCCCTAAAAAAACTGGCACATACAAAAATGTTCAAATGGAAATTTCCAAATAAATACAACAATATCAATATGTGCATTCGATTTTTTCAAACCTGGCTTATCACGTGTTAAAATGTGTTTTTAAAAACAAAGAGATTCACTGTAGGTAACGTGTGTTCGGCTTTGTGTTAAACTCGTGACTAATTCTGCAAATTCACCGTGACAATGACGGCAGAAGGCTGCAATTATACTGTTATTTTACAAAACGGCATTATAGCGATTAAATGAGGCACACGTAGAAAATAAAACCTGGTTAAGTGCGAGTCGGACTCTCGCACCGAGCGTTCCGAACCATCGCACACGTATATATTCCAATTTGAATAAGATTTCGAATTGAATCAGCGCGAGCCCAGCTCACACTTGACATTTTTTTAGTACTTATTTGTTGGTTTTTTTATCATACCAAATTTGACGCTTGTATGTTTTACCGTTTTTACGATACCTACAACAAAAATAAAAATACGTTGAAAAAAAAAACTCGTGTGGCCCTTTTATTATTTCACTATTTTCACTTTCTTCATATTTTTTCATTTGTTGATTAGTTAATCCGCCATAAGTAATAAGTAATAACACATATTCTGAACAAAAAATCAACTCGCTATATAGCGCTAATGATACAGCTGTTTTGTTACGACGGACGGATGGCCGGCGGAGGCACATTAATAGGGTCCCGTTGGGCCCTTCGAGTACGCGCTGGGAAGTTGGGAAGCGCTGGTAGACTCTTGACGTGTAAAAGTGCCCGTGCGGCCTACTTACTCAATAAATGTCTTTTATCTTATCTTTTACGGAACTATAAAACATGAGTACCTACCCACATGGTACCCATATATTACTGAAAATTTTATGTTTCGATTTGTACTGATTTTAAATATGTTATACTAAAATGCGTTATAAAGGTCGATAGTAACAATCGGGGAAGCAATTAGTTTTTACGGGGTAGATTAGACCAGAATTCTCAATTTTAAAACGTTTATTTTTAATGCCGTGTGGTGCCGGGTTTAAAATGTTGCCACTCCATGTCTTCCCGTGGATGTCGTAAGAGACGACTAAGGGACTAAAGGCTGTGTAGTGCTGTTAGGCGATGGGTTTGCAACCCAGAGGGGCTAGACAAGGTGCATTACGCTAACCAGCGTTTCTATTCGTTTCGTTTGTAAACCAATCGCGTCACTGGTAGATCACGTGACTTTTCGTATCACGTCATCTACAAGTGACGCGATTGGTTTAAAAACGTAACGAATAGAAACGCTAGCTAGCGTAATGCACCTTGTCTAGCCCCTCAGGTGTCCTGTATTTAGAGGTCCAAGTTGCTATTTCAAACCGGCTATCAACGAGTCTTAAAAATTAAACATTAACACTCTTACTAATAAACGTTGCGTAACGGTGGTATAGCTACACAATGTTTTGTCCTTATCTGTCAAATTCAAATGTCACAATGACAGATAAGGACGAAACATTGTATAGCTATATCACCGTTAGTCAACGTTTATTAGTAAAAGGGTAAGTTGCGATTATCTCCAAAACAGTTTTAGGTACCGTATGGCTGTTAAGATAAGGAAAAGCTCGTTCTATATACAGCAAAAGTTGCCCAGATGACATGTTTGTCGCTCAGAGGGGCTAGACAAGGTGCATTACGCTAGCTAGCGTTTCTATTCGCTTCGTTTTTAAACCAATCACGTCACTGGTAGATCACGTGACTTTTCGTATCACGTCATCTACAAGTGATGCGATTGGTTTAAAAACGTAACGAATAGAAACGCTGGTTAGCGTAACGCATCTTGTCTAGCCCCTCTGATCTCCCTTTCTATCTAGTCAGTAACGATAGAGACGCACTGAGCGACAAGCGAGAAAATACAACTTGTGCTACCCGTGCAGGTAGAGTATAGTCTCTAAATACAGTGGCCTGTTTTATAAAGCTACAAATTACAATTTACAGGTTACAAGTTTCCATTTGACACAACTTCAACCAATGACGACTAGCCATTTGAGCAGTGTTGCCAGTTTAGACCTGTGAAATTGTAACTTGTAGCTTTATAAAACGTGCCCCTGGACGCTACAGGTGTACATCAATAATTAACAAAAAGATACGTCGTTGTAACTGATAAATTTGAATTATACAAAATGTAGCAAAAGAGGTCATCGCCTCTGATAAAAAATAATATCGTTAGTTTTTTAATGATTGATTAGATACCAATTATCTATGTAGATCGCGTAGGCATGGCTGTTGCTAGTTTACATATTTTTTACTCAATTATGACGAGTCAGAACCGTTAAGAATACCTACTTGACACTGTCATATGACATTGATCACAAGACTAATTAATTAGTAATTACGTAAGTATAGATATGTTAATCATGGCTCGCAGGACAACTTGGGTAGCTTAATAATTCGTTGGTGGATTAAATAGCAAGTTCCAAAAGGGAATCATTTAACTGCACAGACTCTTAATTAACTTTTAAAGTCAAAAATTAACTTTCGAAAGTTCTTAACAGCATTTCACATAATTTCAAGATGGCCACGTCAAAAACACTGCCTACGAAATTGTCAAAGTTTAAATTACTAAAGAAAATAATTCGTAGTAGTTTTCAAGTGGAGCTGTTATTGTTAGCTTTTAAACGAAAGCGGAAACTACGGCTGTTTCCATTAAACATCTTACTTTGTACTGTATAATACCAGCCAAGAACGAAAGCTTTCTTTAATACTAAAGAGTTCTTTCGTTTCTTACCGTGGAAGTTGATTTTCGATAAACCCTCATTTCGTGCACCTCTACGGTGTTTAAAAAATAATTCCTCCTTTATAGTCCTATTTGTACCTAAGTCCCTATAGATAGGTTTAGGCTGTGGGTTATCTGTCAATCAGTCATGGAAGGGCTTTACTCGACTATCTTCTTCTTTCTATGCTTCTCCAACTAATAGAGGTTGGCAGTCAGCTTTGCATACTGCTCCCGGTCTTTCGCGTCACTGATAATTTCGGTCTATTCCCGAATGTTACGCAGTTTAGTGGTGGTGGTGGGTCCTGTGCAGGGTACATCCCGATCGCTACTACCATCACCATTAACCTACCACCGCAAGCAGCATTCGCATTGTTGTTCCGGTGTGGGGATAACACAACCGGTGACATTACTAGCGTAGAGGCATTCCATCTTAGTCCTCAGGGTTGGCAACCCATTGGAAGTCTTAGCATTGCAGTCTTGAGATTGTAGTCTTGAGAATTCAAATGTCTATGGGTCTCAGAGCTTACTTACCATCAGTGACTTGACTTCACCTTGACATTTTAAAAAAACCACGACTTCTTCCTATAGCCAACAGCTCTTTTCCCAGCCACTTCCTCTGTATTATGTAAATATTGTAAGTAGCTTTATTTGAGTTATCAAATCGATTTATTTCTTTTCAGATAAGATGTTGCTGCCTAAAGACCTTGGACATCTCTTGCAGAAGTACTGTCACTCATAAAGGAACGTTCAGTTTTGGTGAAATAGTGTAAATAAGTGTTAAGTGAGGTTCAAAGATGGAGGGAGCTGGGGAGCTCAGGAAGAGGGAGTCGGTAAGCTTCTCTAATCATTTTTACATTACATAGTATAAAACAAAGTCTCCGCATCTGTCTGTCTTTCTGTCTGTTTTACATCCGTCAACTCCTAAACTCTGAAACGGTAAACCTTTGGCCTGGTTCCCACTATGCCGTCCGGCAACTTTGCCGGATGCCGCCGGTAAGGCTAGTGGTAAAGAGCGTCGGTGGCCTAGTGGCTTAGGGGGTCGACTCGTGATCGTAAGGTACCTACCGAGTTCGAACCCCCGCGGTCACCATGTACCAATGAGTTTTTCTATCTTAAGTGCATTATCCGATGCTCTTACGGTGAAGGAAAAACATCGTGAGGAAACCTGCGCATTCGTACAGCTGAGTGTGTAAGAGGGGTAATTGCACAGAAGACCCTAAAGGATCAAAGTGTATCCGAAAGGGCCATCTGTAAGATAAGATAAGATAAGGCTAGTGGCTTATGAAGCTGTTCACACGGCATAATTCATATAAAAAAGAAATTCGCGAACTTCTTTGCAGGTATAGAATTAGCCTTACCGGCACCCGGCAAAATTGCCGGTCCGGCATAGTGGGAATCAGGCCTTTCAGGTAATTTTTACATGCCATCGTATAGAGCCCAATAGGTTAAGTTAGGCCTAACCTATTGGGTAGTTGCCGGTCCGGCATAGTGAGAACCCAGGCCTTAGTGTTATAACAATTCTGCTTAATTCACAGTTTCAGAAAAAAAATCTTTATGGCAAATGAGTATGGCAAGTGATACAATTACTTATGGCAATTGAAATTCAGGCAAACGATTGAAAACCTTGTTAGTCATTAATATTTTAGTTGGAAGATTACATCAGCATCGAGCCATCTAGAATACAAATTAATTGCCTAGATCAACTGGTTTTGCCTCTTCGTATGTCTACGAAGGTAACTTATTCAGGGGCCGTACCTAATTGACAAGATTTCATATTTTCAAGAATTTAATTTTATTCGTTCTATAGATCCTGTTTGGAAGGAGGAAGACACTAATGGTTTTAATTTTTCCCTAGGATGAATAATTATTTTATTATTCATTTATTAAGATGTACTTATTCTAAAAGGGCGTAACTTCATTACTACGACACAATGGACATATTACGTTAGGCCAGTCTGTATTAAAAAAAAGTTCTTCTTTTTTTTAATAATGGCGGTCCACCGATAATTATTTAAGTATCTATCTGTCTGTCAATAGTGTCAATGTCAAATTTAGAATTATGACAGCTTTTTTTCTCGTGAAAAAGGCAATGGTATTATATCTATTCGGGCGTAGTATTGGTAAAATTAGAAATATTTTTTAAATTTCTTATAAATTTTTAAATAAAGAAAAATAAATAGAAATAAATATTTTGCCGTGTACAGGAGGCAAAATCCTTTCGATTCCTATAGTAATTTGCAGGTGTCACCAAAATGAAATGTTGTCAATTATGGCTGCGTTTATCGCGTGACAAAGTTTGGATAAGGCATCCGTCACCTTCTGACACGTAAATAAGTACGAGAGTGACGGATGCTTTATCCACATTTGACGCGCGGTATAGACGCAGCCATACTACGCCCGTTGATATATTATAGGTAATCACTGAAATATGCAGTAAAATCACACTTTAGTGCCAATTGCTAACGAAATGTTTTACCGTGCACTCGGTACTCGAATTAACTAAACGACAAACTTTATCGTTAAATCAGTATTCGCTTAAAGGCAGCTACTTCTGTGCCCTGGCGTTAAACAAACAATGCTCAACGGTGACCGCTTACGATCAGTAGGCCGTGCCAACAAGATGCATTACGCTAACTAGCGTTTCTATTCGTTTCGTTTTTAAACCAATCGCGTCACTGGTAGATGACGTGATACGAAACGTAACGTGATCTACCAGTGACGCGATTGGTTTAAAAACGAAACGAATAGAAACGCTAGTTAGCGTAATGCATCTTGTCTAGCGCCTCAGAGGGGCTAGATCTATCTTTAAAGGCATAAGACATAGTTTCGTTCGGTCATTAGTTTATTTAATAGTCTATGTTTGAAAACACTGGAAGTTTGAAGAATATTTTATCAACAATATTTTTAGTTTTATATTCCAATCATATCATAACAAACATTAGGTAAACATTAGGTAATAGAATAATGCCACCTGCACCAAAATTATTAATCTTGCTTTGGTCTAGAGTCTAGAGTCTAGACCAGGGGTTCCCAAAGTGCTCCAGATGGACCCCCAGGGGTCCACAGGAGACTCGACGGGGGGTCTACGTAATCTTTACATTTTTGCCGAGTTTTGGGAATATGGTAGAAATGTGGTTAAGGGGGTCTACCAGAACTAGTTAACTTTTGAAAGTGGTCTATGAGAAAAAAAGTTTGGGAACCCCTGGTTTTGAGTCTAGACCCTTTAAGTCGCAAAGTTAAACAAATAACTGAGAGATTATAGTTAAATGTTGAAGAGATGACTTGATGAGTATTTGTTTCTGAGTCTTGGATGTTTTCTATGTATTTAAGTATTTATTTCTCTATATAAGTACCTATTTATATTATATCGTGGTCTAGTACCTACAGTCGAGGACTTTAATTGTTATGCCACTATGGAACCCTGACGCATAACGATATCTAATCATTAATTTTGGCGTAATTTCTTTCATGTGGTTTGACGTTGTCATTAGGACCTATTTACATCCTATCTATATCTTATTATATATATAAAAGCCAAACCTGACTGACTTATATATCAACGCACAGCCGAAACTACTGTACCTAGAAACTTGAAATTTGGTACAGGGGTTCCTTTCATGATGTAAGTGAGCACTAAAAAAGGATTTTCCGAAAATCGACCCCCAACGGGAAGAAATGGAGGAAGTAGCGGGAAATTAATTCTACGCGTACGAAGTCGCGGGCGTCCTCTAGTACTACATATAATTATAAATTCGAAAGATTATGACTGCGCGAGTTCGTTACTTCTTTGCTAAAAAGGATGGACGAATTTGGTTACATACAATTAGGAAAAGAGTTTGCTTATACACTGGATTAACACATTGACTACCTTGAATCCCGAAATAAATCAGTGTTATCGTGGGGTGGCAAAATTACTAATTCTACGCGGACCAAGTCGCGGGCAGAAGCTAGTATTAGAATGAATGCCAAGTTCTACAGTCACAGACGTAACTGTGGTTCCAGTAGGCTTGTGAACAATCGTCGAATACTGGCAAATTAGACTTCCTATTTGGTAAATATAGTAACGCGGGAGCTTGGGGCAGAAAAGAGTAATCAATTAATCATTCTACCTAGTTATGGCTTTTGACGTAGAGACCTCGTCGTGATGTTCTCATAGTCTTTATTATTAGTTTAAGGTTTATTGACCTTACATTTGTAATAATTTTATTTTTGCTAGTGTTAAGAATTTATTGTTTATTAGGTACTTTATTTTATTACCTTATTATTACTTAATGTAACTTACTTTTAAGTATTATTATGTTATTAGATTGAAAAAATTACCTTCTGCTGGAGTTTCTTGCGGCGCTTCTTCTCGGCAATGATGGTCTTGTCCGAAGCGCTGGTAGATTCACTCAATGTTACCGACGTGTAAAAGAGCCCTCATGTGGCCTATTTACTGAATAAATATTTTGATTTTTTTAATTGAGCTAAAGTCCTATGAACCTCCAGAAAATACTTAGATGAGGAATATATCCATCGCTCGCGATCCAAACGTGCTGAAATCAATCAACTACAAAATGGTATTTAGAATAATATCTGAGTCGCCTACTACTGCTTGATATCTCTTATGTAGGTACTTTTTCACACTAAGCTAACTCCCTATGTCCGTTGATTTTTTCTAAAAACTGCCATTCGTCCACTTTATTCATCATCATCATCATCATCATCATCATCATCATCATCATCATCATCATCGTCATCATCATCATCATCGTCATCATCTTGTCCTTATCCCAATAATCCGCGGTCGGCGCAGCGTCTTTTTCGTCCAAACAGTCCTATCAGCCGTCATCTCAGTATTTCACTCTCTTGGTTTAACATCGCTCTTTTTTTTAAAATAATAATACTTTATTCATACAAACACAGAAAAATAATAAAAACATAACTAAAACTAAATACTAAAATAAATTAACTTATTCTAAGTAACTAAAATAATATGTACAAATGTCCCCAAGGCCACTGGGAATGGTGCCCATAATGCTGGCTGCGTTTCCTCGTTGCATAGCTATTGCTAGCCGTTGGCCGAGGAAAGATCCAGCCCTATCAGTACCCTATATCAGTCACCTGAGGCACGGATAGTAAAAACTAAAAAAAAATAAGCTTTCGTGCCTGCGGGCCCCACGGTCCAAGTGTTTCTACTGCAAAAGCCGCAAATATGCAACTATCAGCTATATTTGTATACTTATTTGCAAAGTTTTGCTGATTGCCTTCAGAACCATTGCACCGAGGTGGGACGGTGCCCGAGTATCCACTCAGGTGGCATCCCCTACTAAAGGCCGTCCCATTTCCCACGGCACGAGAGTCATTCCAACGGGTCTCTTGCCATCGTCACGTGCCAGCCCATTAGATGTGGCAGGCTGCACGTTGACGCTGACAAGGGCCCGCCGGATGATGTCGTTAAGGCAGGCGTGGCGGGACAGGCGACCAGCGCTTTTTATGCAAGATAGACCGTGGTGACCCTGTCGGTCAACTTGAGCTCCGCAGTGGCAGTGGTGCGCTTCGACAATGTTTGTGCCAAGTCGAAGGCCTACCGCCAACCTGAAACTATTGTTGTCCAAAAGGTTGCCGTAGTTTACAGATGGATAAGCCTGCAGCCAGTAACCCGATTCCTTCTCCGACACTGCTAGCATGGGAGCCTTCTCACAGTTTGTCGAACAATTGTCAACATATTCCTTCTACAATAGCCCTCCACATTAATACTTAAAACTATTCACTTAACAGCATATAATAAATCATACGCATAATTAGTCATTACATCATTAGCTCCTGGACTAAAGTTAGTTTACAAATAAAAATCGAGTCAAACATCAACTCCCGCGCAGTTGTCGGCAGTAGATCGACTCAAAACACCAGTAAAACGACTTCGTTTTATGATTGACACGTTTAAAAAAAAAGAAATATCTCCAGATTCATTTTCATTCAAATTCAACTCTTGATTAGTGCAAATAAAGTTAGAAATTGAACGAAATTTCGCGTTGATTTATTTCCTTTTGCTTAGAGGTTGTTAAAAGAATAATCCTTTTGCGGTAAGAACGGCGTATCACGAAATGGAGTACACAAATTGTAATCTTAATATAACTGTACTTTAAGTGTAAAGTGTTAAATTTTGAGGTAAATTGTAAGTTATATAACCTTAGTTGCAATCGAAAAAGTGATTACATTGTGATTTTCTTAGTGCAGTGTGAGAAGGAAAAGCGAGTAAGCTGGTTTCTGACTTTTCGACGGTACCTTAGTCGTGATTATCTTTTTTTTAATATCTAAATCTTAGATAATAAAATACACAATCAAGATTTCAATTTCTTGGTGTTTTTGTGTTTGTAACGTTTTTTTTTAAATTAATACCTTAATTTGCAGTAGTTTTGTGTCAATTATTTTTGTTGTATTAATAGTGATTTTATCAAGTGCTGGATAATAATTTAACTTAAAACTGACGAGATTGTATATAAAGGTAATATAAAGTCAAGTTTTACTTTTGGTCTTTTTAATAATTGTAATAAAACTCACTAAACTGTTAATTATATTACTGACGGACAGACGACATTCGCGCAAATACTTACGTAAAATTTATTTCTTATCTTACTAATACACCGTGCCCGGGACGTACCCGAAGGATTTTAACAGCGTGTCCCTGAGTTAATTTGGAGTTAAAAATTTCGTATATTCGGTCGGTATAGGATTCGGTCTAGTTTTCGATCTATGAAATGATATCTATAAATGATATGATTTCTATGAAATGAAAATTCTGCGAAGTGATACGATCTATGAAATGCGTGTCTATAAAACAAGGGTAAACCAAGACTTGCTTAGAACTTAGGGCCGTATTTAACTAGTCTTGGCTAAGATGGACGTCTCAAGATACGCTCTAATATACGCTTTAATATAGTTAAGAATTTCGTAAACAGACGTTTCTGTTAAATTTAAAAATCTTTAGAATGATGTAGCCCATTGTACTCATGCTAATTTCAATGTAACTTGAAACATGAGTGTCGTTTGTTAATAAACAACGATAGATGGCGTCACCATACCCTCCGAGTATGAAAAGCAAGCGATTACTAATTTCGTGGATCTTAAGTAGGGTCTTGGTGGCATAATTGGTAATGCGCCTGCATCGGCCCGGAGAGCCAGAGCAGAGGGGCTAGACAAGGTGCATTACTTGTAGATGACGTGATACGAAAAGTCACGTGATCTACCAGTGACGCGATTGGTTTAAAAACGAAACGAATAGAAACGCTAGTTAGCGTAGTGCACCTTGGCAGGGCCCTCAGAGCTGATGTAGGTTCGAATCCTGCCGACCGACGAATTTTTTTCGCTTTAATATATTCTCAAGATACGTCAAAGTACCACCTCCTACCGCTACTAATTACAAATAATTACAGCACATCATCACAAAATAGATAGGTACAGAAGTCAATCATATGTATGTACTTCACTTTTCATACCTACGCTCGGCTGTCGCTCTATGGTTGTCAACTATGGATTATGCACAAAAAACTATCGTGGTAGTGGCACTCGTAGGTATCTAGTTTTTTGATTTATTGTATGTTGAGAATTAAACGGGAAGAATGTAAATATAATTATGTTATTACAAATTTGACTATACATAGCAAATACCTAATAACTTCTAAACGGATTGCCCTAGTTACACAATTTCTATTGCCGTCCGTTTTAGAGCTAAACCTGTCAAATGACACAATATCTACTCAAACAAAAAAACATGTTTTCAACTTACGTAAGGTGGCGTGAATTTACCTTACAAAAATTTAGTTAGTTCGTTTATACTGATTCAAAATAGGAAACTATCGATCTTACACCGTTTTATATTGAATTTAAATAACCGTCCACTGAACAGTTTTTTTTTGTTGCTTCATTATTGCACATAAAAGTTCACAGACGCGTGTCTCAAGCGGATGGCACTCGCGCTCGCACTGGTCCCAACCGGTCCGAGATATCGTGTCCGTGAGCAGTGTCTATGTGTGCGTTGCTCGAGCGCACTTTGTATGTAGATTGACTTCTGTACCTATCTATTTTGTGACATCAGGATGGTTTTTTAATTGCGTTTTCATTTCAGCGGGCTAATGGGACTGAAATCGAAATGGAGGACGTGCAGAAGAAGCTCAACGGGAATGGGGAGGTTCGTATTCTTTAATTATACTCAAGGAAATTGGTCGCTTAGCGGTTTGACGTTATACGTAAATTAAGGTACTGACAGACGTGCTCATTACTAGCACGAAAGCATGCTTTTATTGAGCAAGTGCTCATTAGTAGCACGTGTGTCGCACCATTGGTAGTAATGAGCATGCTAATTTTGAGCGTGCTCAAAAATCAAACGACATTTGATTTTCGAGCATGCTACCTGAAGCGCGGGTGGAAGGGGGCGTGCTTCGAGCACGTCTGAACGTCCGTACGTTTGCTTTGAGCATGCTTCTTTATGAGTATGCTTAAAACAAGCATGCTTATTGCTGGCAAATGTGAACAGTTGCAGAGCATGCTAATTTTAAGCAAGCTTATGAGTATGCTGTTTTTTAAGCACGTCTGTCAGTACCTTTAGGCGTAGGTACCTATATTATTTCATCGAAACGTCTTTCAACGAACTTATAATTAATTCATTACGCAGAATTTAATTTCATCGAAAGTTAAAAGTTATTTTTTTGTGGTCACAAATCTAACTTAACCTAAAATACGTAATGAATGTTTAATATATATTGAAAACATCTAGGTTTCAGCAGAAAATAGCGATCGAGAAAATGATACAATCTATGAAGTGAAATGCGATAAAATTATGGGTTACCCTTTTATTTCTAGTTTAATTTGGTGCTATTTTTAGGGTTCCCTACCAAAATGGTAATAAAAAGGAACCCTTATGGTGAGACTTCGTAGTCTGTCTGTCTGTATGTCACAGCAGGTTTTCTCAGCAACTATAAATGCTATCAACTTGAAATTTAGCATAGTTGTACAACATGCTTGCCCGCATCTGTTTGTAGTAAATAAATATGAAATTAATTTAATAAATAATTAAAAAGGGGTCTAGAATGGAGGGTTGAAAAATGAAAGTGGTTTGATTATAGCAAATGGGGTGTCATGTAAAAGAACTTAATCTGCATATTTGAAAACTATTTTTTTTTAATTTTCTTTGATGTACTTTTTGATTTAAAGCTTGGCTACAAAAAATGACCGTACCTACCCACACCTTATCTCCGAAGTTTATTAATCAAAAAAATTGAAAATATCCTGACATATTGATAATTATTTGTATATTATAGGAAAAATTAAGTACTTAAGTAGTCTTCATTATTTACAGTTTTTGAGAAATTACAAAAAAATTAGAAAATCTGTATTAAAATTTAGGGTAGTCAAAATAGACTTCGTTGCATACAAAATAAAGTTCGTAACAAAATGAGTATTTTCTTTTGCGGTTACCAAGCATATTATCTTAAATACGGAACCCTAGGTGCGCGAGTCCAAATCGCACTTGACCGGTTTTTTTTAAATGTTTACAGGTTTTAATAGAAAGTGAAAAGTATAAGTGTTTTACATCCCAGGTAATATTCGAAGACCTAGACTACGAGCCTTCTGGCTGGCTGGAAACCACCCTGACTAGGGTGGGGAGCTCCACCGAGGACTTCTTCAAGAAGAACCAGTCCTCCCTCGGGACCATCATGGCCTTCATCATCAACGGGGTGGTCATCGGGTACTTTCTAGGCTGCCTGTACTATTATTTAGAGTATAGTAAGTATTGATTAACTTTTACTAAAAATAAAAGTAAATAAATATCAGAGGACATCTCACACACATTGACCTAGTTCCAAATTAAGCTCTAGGCTTGTACAGTCAAAGATTTTAATTGTTATGCCACTATGGAACCCTGTCGCATAACGTTAATCATTTAATTTTGGCGTAATTTCTTTCCTTTATTCCCACTAGTTCAGTTGACTGAACTAGTGGGATTCTTTTTCTCGTTTGTTCAGTTGACTGAACCTGGCCAAAATGTGTATGATAAAAGAGAGGTTGGTTTAGGTTATGTTAGATGTTCAGCAGGCCCGAAGGGCCAAAAACGCTCAGAAATAGGAGCTCCGCTTATGCGACATTCAATCCCTACAAAAAAGCGACGTCAGTGCGACAAGATAACGGGGTCTAGTCATAATATTATTGCAAGGGAAAATCGGACTTGTTGTATCTTGACGTACAAAAAAACTTAAGCTGTAGGGTGGTAGACCACATTTTTGGCCAACTGTACCGTTAACCTGCCACCAAGCACCAGTATCTTTTCACATTTTTATTTTCTGTAAAAGATTCGATATATCATTCAATCAAATATATACGTCATTCAATCAATTTATTTTTATCAACACACTTTCTCGAAAAATAGCCCTCATTGCAGCGTTCTTAAAGTCATAATGCAGTATGAATGCAATACAATCTAGACTATTATGACCAATTAAGGACACTTGTATCACAAACATTATACAAATGTTCTAAATTAAACTATTTTTCAGCTTCGGACCCACTGTACCTCTGCTCCGGTTTTGGAAGTCTGATCGCCGTGCTGGGCATAATCTACTTCTTCGTCGTCTACTTTCTGGTGGTGAAGAGGTACTTCGGCTCCTGGCTGTCTAAGAACGTATGGAGTAAGATAGGAGCCGCTGGAGACTTTCTCTGGAAGTTCGCGTGAGTTTTGTTCATTTTTGCGGTTAACAAACAATAAAATTGGAATGAGTACGAAAGAGAAAAACATATTTACATTTTCAAATTAACTGGGGCATCTCTTTCCAGCAGCTCAATAGAAAATCTTTCGGCCCGGTTAGCATGCTTAAAGGCCGAGACTAAAATTGTCAAAAGGATCCCAAAGGGAGCTCGTGCATCAGTAGCAAGAAGCCTGGCAGAATGTATAGCCAGGGTTGTAACTAACAATGACTTCTCTGCTTGGGAATGCTTATTGACCTTTATTTATAAAAATTTACACATTCCTCGCGAAAAAACTAACCTTACCCTCACAAACATAATAAAACAGAATGTCCTTCACCCCTCTTTCCAGATATGCCCAACAGACACAATTTCACCCTGCATTCATCGTAATACAAACAAAATTAGGCAAATTGAGGGCAAGATTTCGGAAGGAAATGTGAAAGGTGCTGCCAATCTCCTTTTTTCTAGTGATACCCTGGCTACCCATTCTCCTTCAGTGCTCGCCGCTCTCAGAGAGAAACACCCTGCTTCCTCTGCGTCTGTGCTGCTCCCCGTCGCTTCTTCCGCCTCACAGCCATCACTCCAGGTTTCTGACGTTGCCACCCTACAAGCGGTCCGCTCTTTCCCCAATGGCTCTGCTGGAGGGTTAGATGGTATAACCCCTCAGCATCTAAAAGATCTTACCAGTCCCCTACTGGGTGACGTTGGGGAGAATCTACTTAAAGAGCTGACCGCTTTGATGAATTTAATGTTATCGGGGAATATCTGCAATGATATAGCCCCCGTTTTGTATGGGGCTAACCTAATTGCCCTTAAGAAGAAGGATGGAGGTATTCGGCCAATTGCTGTGGGGAGCACGCTACGTCGTTTAGTTTCAAAATTATGCTGTCGCGAGTTTCATACCCGCCTTACGGATCTTTTCAAACCTAAGCAAATTGGTTTCGGTGTCAGAGGCGGGTGTGAAGCTGCAGTTCACGCAACACGTACTTTTTTGGAAACCCAAAATTACGAAGTATTGTTAAAAATTGACGTAAAAAATGCGTTTAACTCTGTTAATAGGAGTACCATTTTAAGTGAAATTGAGAAAGAACTACCTGAAATATCCGCTTACTTGTGGCAATGCTATGCCTTTCCTTCTAAATTAATGTACGGTAATACCGAAATATTATCGTGCGTTGGTTGCCAACAAGGAGACCCGCTCGGACCTGTCATTTTTAGCCTCGCCATCAACACTATCATCTCACAACTTACGTCTGATCTAAATATTTGGTATTTAGATGACGGCACCTTAGGGGGAGCAGCTTCTTCAGTATTAGAGGACCTGAAAACCATAACTGCCCGCTTCTCAGAGATAGGTCTCACGCTCAACCCTAACAAGTGTGAGATTTTCACCTCAGACTGCATTTCTGATAATTGTCGGGCTAACATTATCAGCAATTTCAATGAAATCATGCCTAATATTACCGTTTTGACCCGTGAATCCCTCACACTTCTAGGTGCCCCAATCTTTGAGGATGCTGTTTTTCCTACGTTAAATTCTAAAATTGTTAATTTTCACAACTCGTCTGATTTATTGTTTCAAATTAACCCTCACATAGCCATCTACATATTACGACTTTGTCTATTTTCGCCTAAACTATTGTACCTACTACGCTGTAGCCCTGTTTTTAAATTTCACCAATTGTCATCGAACATAGATAATGTCCTGAGAGAAACAATATGCAAAATCCTAAATATTTCCCCTTCCTCTTCCGGTTGGACCCAAGCAACTCTACCCATTAAATATGGCGGCCTTGGCATCCGCACCACTAGTGACCTAGCTCTCCCTGCTTTTCTGTCATCCGTCCACAGCACCATCACCCTCATCGGCGGTATTCTCAACGTGACCAACGCCACCGATGTCATGGTGTCATGCTTGGCGGATGCGGAGGCAGCATGGAGTGCTAAAAACCCCAACAACTCTCCTACGGAGAAAGGAAGACAAGCCGCCTGGGACAATATCGTAGTAAAATCCTCAGCTAACAGACTTTTATTAAATTGCCAGAACTCCACCGAGCGGGCCCGACTGTTGGCTGTATCTGAGCCTGAATCAGGACATTGGCTCCACGCACTCCCCTCCCGTAACCTCGGAACCCTCTTGGACCCTGGCTCGCTGCGAGTCGCAGTATGTTTGCGTCTCGGCTTAAAGGCTTGCGAACCTCATACCTGCTGCCGGTGCAGTAATTCGGTCGACGCCTTAGGCCGGCACGGACTTTACTGTCAACAGAGTGCTGGCCGTCTTTTTAGACATGCGTCATTGAACGACCTAATTCGCCGGGCTCTTGGGACTGTTTCCATACCAGCGACCCTAGAGCCCTCAGGCATGTCCGCCTCGGACGGAAAGAGACCTGACGGATGCACATTAGTGCCTTGGCGGTTAGGCAAGCCCTTGGTGTGGGACGTTACCTGCACCGATACGCTGGCACCGTCCTGCGTCCAGGGCTCTGCACGAAAGCCAGGGACTGCCGCTGACCACGCTCAGACTGTAAAGTGCCGCAAATACGCATTCTTAACAAAAGATTACGTATTTGCGGCAGTTGCATTAGAAACCTTAGGGCCGTGGTCGTCCGACACCAAAAAATTCATACACGAAGTTTCGGATAAACTGGTTGGCGTCTCTGGCGATCCCAGGGCCGGGTCTTTTTTCGCCCAACGGCTTAGCCTGGCCGTGCAGCGGGGTAATGCTGCAAGCATTTTAGGGACGCTGCCCCGAGCGGGAGATATGCAGGGTTTTGATAATATGTTTTAGTTAAGTATCAGTTTTTTATTTTTATTTTTTATTTCTTTCAATGTTTTTATAAATAGATAATAATATTTGTCAAATAAAATTTACATCCAAATTAACTGGGTACAAGTGGAAAAGAAACATCAAATATAACAAACCACTACCAGTGGGCATTGTTCCCAAAATGCTGGCACCATTGCCACGTTGAATGGCAATCAAAAACTTTGTGCCAAGTACAGGCCAGCATTTTGGGCACGAGTTGCGTCGACCAGGCGCTTTGGAAGATCTTTAAAAATACGGTAAGCTCGTGGTCCCCATGGTCCAAAAGTTTCGACCCCCAAAGGAGAGCTGCATCTTTTTTTTGTGTGGCATAAATGTTTTTCTATTTCTATTTCTATTCTATTCAATTTCATTATTGGTGCCTTCAGCTAAAAGTGTCCAACGTTGGTGCCGTCACGCTAATCATGTCCCCGTCATTGCACAGGTGGTTCCGCTGGTGCGCCTCCCTGGCGCTGCTGGCCGGGATCCTGGTCTTCCTGGTGCTGGACACGCAGGATGCGCCGGAGCGGCTTATCTCGTTGCTGGGCATCGTCATCCTCATGCTGCTGGGTGAGAAGACTGAATTAAATATTCATCTTCATTTGGAGCAGGTGCTTTGTCCTGAACTCCTAGTTGTAGAGTGATTGAACACTCTCATTTGAATGATAGCCAAATTAGACCAGCTTGGCTAACTGGTTTTCTTCAAGGACGCTTGAAAGACTACCAATCGCGTCACTGGTAGATGACGTGATATGAAGTGTCACGTGATCTACCAGTGACACGATTGGTTTAAACACGAAACGAATAGAATCGCTAGTAGCCTAATGCATCGGCATAGGCCTCTGCTGTTGTTAAGAACTATTAAATAGATGAAAATGCCGATATAATGGCAGCCTTTATTTTTAGAGCTGATATCTCTTAAATGGCTTAACCGATTTTCATGAAACCTAGCAAAGAACTATTCCGAATAAACTAGGAATCTTTAAAACACATCCATATCGGTCCATCTGTTTGGATGATTCGATGCCACAGCGATACGATGCAACAACTGCAAAAACTTGTTGTTAATTCGGTAACCACATTTTGGACGTTTAGGCTGACCATAAGATGTTTACTAGTGACAGGTTGCAAGCCCATCGCCTAACAGTACTACAAGCCTTTACTCCCTTAGTCGCCTCTTACGACATCCACGGGAAGACATAGACCCGCCATACACGGACTGCTTTAAGCAGTCGGGAACCGACTGCACTTCGTTGCTATTAGTCGATTTGCAGTTTCAATGCTCTAGAAAGTGCAAACCGACCAATAGCAACGAAGTGCAGTCGGTTCCCGACTGCTTAAAGCAGTCCGTGTAGGGCGGGTCATAGAGTGGCACTATTCTAACCCGGGAAGCTCACGCAAAAGTAAGTTGCATCACAAGGTATGAAAGTAACAATGATATCCGCGTGTGCGCAGGGTTCGTGTTCTCGGCGCACCCGGGGCGCATCTCCTGGCGGCCGGTGATGATGGGGCTGCTGCTGCAGTTCGTCTTCGCGCTGCTCTTCATCCGGTGGGACCCTGGCCGCATCGCGCTGCAGTGCTTCTCTGATAAGGTCAGTCTTATACAGTGGCAAAAAATGGGAGCGGGTAGGTCACTGGGAGAACTGGGACTGACTGGTGGAGCAGAATGCTATCGTCTTCGAACTGGATACAGAAATGTTGGCCAACAAAGGGCATGTTGGACGGACGATATTACCAAGGCCGCAAGGACGAGGCGGATGACAATGCTGTCGAGGGATATGGTGCGTTTTGAAGGAGACCTTGCCTCAGCAGTGGGTGGGTAGAGGTTGATAAAAGAAGAACGAAGAAGAACTTACAGGCAACGACAGTTTTTACCTAGTTGGTAGAGTCTCGATTTAAGTTTAGCCAAATGTTCAAAACCTTCAAATATGGCACATTTAAAAAACTTTAAAACATCTCTTTCTCTCTCATAGCTTCTAATGCGGTGAAATGACAATGAAATAGTGTCTTAAAAACACAGAGTCAAATCGTTACCTACCACGGCCGCACTCAACGTCAGAGGCCCTGGCCAAGATGCATTAGGCTAACTACTTAGCGTTTCTATTCATTTCGTTTTTAAACCAATCGCGTCACTGGTAGATAACGTGATACGAAAAGTCACGTGATCTATCAGTGACGCGATTGGTTTAAAAACAAAACGAATAGAAACGCTAGTTAGCGTAATGCATCTTGGCTGAGATGCCCATCACAAAATACGTTAAAGTAAACGTCAAGCTATAGAAAACTGTCGTTTTTGACGCATCTTGATGAGCATTACAGTTGAGATCAAAGGCCCTACTTGTCACTTGTCATTCGAGATTAAATCGAGAGAAAGGGATGGAGTTAACGTAACTTCGAACTTTCAAAGTAGGGCCTCAGTTAATTAATACGACCTAAGAGTCGTAAGATGGCTTCTTTCTTTCTTCTTTCACAAGTTACCCACTTTACCTTGGTTACCAAATAGAAAGACTTTCTTAAGTGCTCTTGATGCAATGTACCTATCTCTACAATTTGACGAGTTTCTCCACGCTCTCTGTTTCATTGGTCATCTTTACTTGAATGAAAAATTACCGTACTTAATACCGTCTCTTTCTCGCAGGTTGCGGTATTCCTGTCATACGGGGTAGATGGCGCTGCTTTTGCGTTCGGAGATCTACTCGTCAGGAGCGAAAACGTATTCGCTTTCAGTGTAAGTATTTAGTAGTTAAACTACCGACTGTAGAACGTGTGCCTTTCTTAAGCCTGACATTGGTGAAATCATAGTGGCAGCACAAATGACATATGCCACAAAACAAAGATACCACATAAAAACTTGGCCAAAAATAACATAACTACAATTTAAATTAGGTATACACTCGTATGTTATGCGGTATACCTGAATAGAATTTGTGTATGTTGTATTTCGTCTTAGCACTTAAGGAGTTTCTGTTACCTACTGCCGCTCGGGCCCTAGGGTTACATCGATACGCATCGCTCGATAGTTAATACGCACACAGCTATAAGATTTGACAATTCAAATGTCTTTGGTCACAGATCCCGTTTACCATCAGCTTTAGTTTGGAACTAGATCAACTTGTGTAAAATCGTTCCTGAGCTCTCTGAAATCTACTTCTTTGTATCCTCTTCACAGACGCTGCCAGTGATCTTCTTCTTCAGCATGCTGGTGGAGGTGCTGTTCTTCTGGGGCGCGCTGCAGTGGTTCTGCAACAAGCTGGGGCAGCTGCTGCGGGCTGCCACCGGCACCACCGTCTGCGAGAGCGTCATCGCCGTGGGCAACGTGTTCCTGGGGATGGTTAGCATTTGATAAGTCTTTTTTGACGTGATAACGTCTTATAAATCGATGAACGCCGGCTGCACGCACGAAAAAGCGTGACTCATTGTCACGTTCCGCCTGATGACGCCTTATAAACCGATGAACGCCGGCTGCTCGCACGAAAAAGCGTGACTCATTGTCACGTACCGCCTGATTACGCTTTATAAATCGATGAACGCCGGCTGCACGCACGAAAAACAACGACGACCTTACAGACAACAATATTTTTTTTCAGTGGGATGAAGAGGATGGCAGGTGGCTGTCGGGTGGTAACAAATCTAAAAACCGGGCAAGAGCATGTCGCACCATGCTCTGTGTAGAGTTCCGAAGCCGTTACTACAAACTTAAAAAAAAACTCAAAAAACATCACCTTCAAAAAAATGCATGCTTTATTAGGCGATGGGCTAGAAATCTGTCACTATAGGCTGGTAAACATCTTAGCCTTATTGTGCAAAATGTGGTTACTGAATTATCAACAAGTTTTTGAATTGTAGGTTATTCTGTAGCTCTGCCTACCCCACTCTGGGAACGAAGGCGTGAGTTTGTGTGTGTGTGTGTGTCTAAGAAAAAACAGGGATTCACAATTCATTAGACGTTTTTCTGTTTTAAATAAGTAGTAATACTTATTTAAATTACCTTTTGACACTCGCGACGTGAAACGGATGTTTTAAGTTAACACCATCGTGGAAAAAGGAATTAATTATTGAGTAGTAAGGTATCCAAGGATGCCTCACTGATTAAGATCGAGGCCTCCGTTCAGTCTTCCCTTCTTTTTCAGCGGCCGGTTAAAATTAGGAACGACCGGCTGAAATAAAGCGGACTTTACTTTTAAATATCAATCTATCATCCAGTACGACGGCACCAATGATGGACACTTTAAGCTGACAGGCACCAGTAATGGACACTTTAAATTCAAATTTCATACGGCCCTAATTTGATTGTTGCAAAATAAATGAATAAGGCTGCGGGTCCACTGAGGCGGAGATGAGCGGAGTGGAGCGGAGCTGTGCCAATATTAACCAATAGAATCTAAAGTTCTAAACAAACGTGCGGAAGGGCCGCTCGACGTGACCGCATGCGCCTTATATTGGTTAATATTGGCACAGTTCCGCTCCGCTCTGCTCCGCTCCGCTAGTCTCCGCCTTAGTGGAGCTGCACCCTAACCCTAATCTTCCGTAAAATAAGAATCAAGTGTCCATTATTGGTGCCTTGTCTATTACAGAGGGCCTTGCCAAGATGCACTACGCTAACAAGCGTTTCTATTCGTTTCGTGTCTAACCCAATCGCGTCACTGGTAGATGACGTGATACGAAAAGTCACGTGATCTACCAGTGACACGATTGGTTAAAAACGAAACGAATAGAAACGCTAGTTAGCGTAGTGCATCTTGGCAGGGCCCTCTGGTTCCATCACATATGACCTAAGAATGTATGACGTGTTCCAGACAGAGTCGGTGCTGATGATCAAGCCGTACATCGCGGTGCTGACCCCCTCGGAGATCCACGTCGTGATGGCCTCGGGCTTCGCCACCGTCTCCGGCAAGTAAATACCTCGATTGTACTACAAAGTCAAGTCTAACTAAAACATGCCTTGAAAAATTAACTTACCCGACTACTAGTACATACATAAATATATAGAAAACTCTCTGGAATAACTACTCCCGCTACTCACACAAATATCTGCCCCTACCGGGATTTGAACCCGGGACCGCTAGCTTCGGCAGGGTCTCCACGACAGCGGATTTTGTGTTACTCCATCCGCTTCCAATTGCGTGATGAGATAAAAATATGTACAAATAAATACAGCACATACAAGGTTAACCTTTAAAAAAAATACGGAACTCATACAATGTAACCTCGCGAACGATTTGACCTTTTTTTTGCACGAAAGTAACAGTGCATTCAATTAGGTTTTGCAGACCTTGTTCTAGCAATGATCTTTCAAGATAATACCATTTGTATTACATTTAAACATATTAAAGATTAAATTATAGATAACGATGAGAAAGCCATCTAGATAAAGAAAAGAGGTCAGTGTTTTATTGCAGTTTTTTTATTACTCTGTCTGTAATCCTTATCGATACAGCCATTCGATTTAAATTGTATCATAATACAAATCATTAAATGCCAACATATTTAAAAATATCAAGGGATAATCTCACAGAAATTGACCTTGTCCCAAACTAAGCTCTAGGCTTGTACTATGGGTACTAGACAACGATAAACATACTAATACAGGGAAATACATGCTTAAATAAAAAAATCTCGAACACAAATATTTGCCCAATTCGGGAATCAAACCTAAGACCCTTAGCTTCGTAGACACTAACCAGAAAAACTGTTTCCTCACTGTAAGCAGCAAAACGTGCCATTTTGAGGTGCTGAGGTGAAAAGCATATAACAATAATAACATACCTATTTAATACTAGTTTCTGCCCGCGACTTCGTCCGCGTAGATTTCGACTATCGCTATTCTCTCGGGAACGTTTAAGTTTTCCGTGATGGAAAGTAGCCTATGTGTTAATCCAGGGTATAAGCTCCATTCCAAATTACATCCAAATACGTCCAGACGATGCAGCGTGAAGAAGTAACAAACTAACACGTCCATAAGAACATACATTTTAAGTAGGTAACGATAGCTTTAAGTGCTATGAACCGTTTAAAGAAGGAATTAAGTTTATTGTAATTAATCCAATCAATCAATCCAATAAATTTATTGAAATTAATTTTTGAAGGGTCCAGCAGCAATGTATAACATTAAGTCTAAGTTAATTGCAAGTTAATTGAGAGGTAATTGAGCTATTTTAAATACATTGCGTGGCGAATTACCTAGTTAGTATGAAAAAAAAATACAACTTATGTTAATAATACACATGTTTTTATGTTAATTAGGATGCATATTAACTGTTGTAATAGTAGATTGTTCAACAAGGGACTAAAACAAGCCATAATGACACGAGATGTTTAGCCACGCGAGCGAGCCAGCGAGCGAGAGTGGCTATAGTTCGAGTGTTATTATGGTTGTTTAGTCTCGCGTTAAACACTCTACTTTTCACTTTGAATGCGAGGAAAAAAAACAACGTTCAGTGCCGGATTAGCCACGTACCTAGCAAGAGTAGCAAATGCTACGGGCCCCGCGCATCCACGTCTAAACTCTAAAATGCTAGTACTTAGGTACATCAGTATGCGTATGCGTGTACTCATATTATTATGCATCAGGGTTGACGATAAGATGAATAATCCAGTCGATATTCTCCACCAGAATAACCTAAAACAAACACCCACGCAAAATAGTTGCATATCTAAGTCGCTCAGTTGCGGAAAAAAGCCCGCCACAACCTGTAACCTAAAACAAACCCAGGGGTCTCTTTATAGAATTTGCTACAGACCCCGTGCTTGCTCAATCCAGCACTGACGAAGTTCTATACACATTTATAAAATTGATTATAAGAAAGTTTCTTCCAAATTTGTTCCGCGGTTTTTTTCTTTTCTTTTGTATTTTTTTTGTGAAGTGCCGCTTTAAATGCTTAAATATTTAGCCAACAGGTTCAAACTTGAAAACTATTTTAAAAATAATTGGATCAAGCATAATAAAATGAATTCATCCTTAATATAATTAAATATATTCATATTTGCAATCATTAATCGTGATTCACGAAATTAAATCATTTTTATTTTATATTTTTTCACAGTTGTCATTTTGAGGTTATTTCCACGCGCTAAAAATTGTCTACACCACAGAATAAAAACTAGAGGCATAGAAACCGTACTAAATAGACAGAAAATACATTATGGTTGACTTCTTTTTACTTATGGTTTTCATAGTGAGTTGGAAAGAGATCGTCACAAGGCGTGATTTGGACCTTTAAGCACCAGTGTGGAAGAAAGTAACGCCAAAGAAGACCGGTCGTTGATTTGACGTTTCTTCACCTTCTGATCATGACAGATTAAAGAAGAAAAGACACCTAGGTTTTGTTTCTTTTCCTCTTATCAAAATGTAATCTATAAAGTAGAGACAAGTAGCTAGTGCAACGTTCATCTTATTGCACGGCTTTAGTCTTTATTCTGTGGTCTAAACAAAAAGACTGAAAATAGCAATAAATCCTCCATTCACAAACACCGTGATTGGATGTTTAGGGGATTCCAAAGTAAATTAAAACAATTTTACTTTAATCCCTAGAGATTAAAAAGGAACTTTAGTCCCGATGTGCAGAGACTAAAGTAACATTTTAAGAGCATGAGAAGTGAAAAAATATTTGTTCGTATGGATGTACATATACTTTCGCATTTATAATATTAGTGTGATATCTTTAATTTAATTTAAAACCGTGTGGTGCCGGGTTTTAGAATGTTGCCACTCCATGTCTTCCCGTGGATGTCGTAAGAGACGACTAAGGGACTAAAGGCTGTGTACTGCTGTTATGCGATGGGTTTGCAACCTGTCACTAATAAACTGGATAACATCTTAGCCTGGTTGTGCAAAATGTGGTCACAGAATTATCAACAAGTTTTTGGAGTTGTTGGTGAGTCTGTGGCTCTGCCTACCCCACTCTGGGAATGAAGGCGTGACTTTATGTATGTATGTATAGTACAAATCCTTTTTCGAGAGCGAATCCACTTAGCTTTGTACCTGACAGACAATACCCATTATCTGCATTGTTCAGTGTGGCCAAACTGCCACTTGAAAATGAAAAGCATCATAAGTGCAAACAACTTTTACACTAAAGTATTCTTTAAGTCAAATGCAGTAAGGTTTATTGTTAAACATAGACGCAAAGATGTTGGTCACTTTGTATTTAAAAGAACAGTGAAGTTCGCATCGATGCTAAGAACGACGACCACAATTTGATACTTGAACAATGTACATGCTATGCGGAAACAAGTAACAATTTAACAATATACTTTATGAACTTGGGTTGTAGGTGCAATAGTGCAAATATTTAGTTGCATATAATAAGTCAACTTTCACTTGAAGATGACTCATCATTATGGATTGTAGAGGGGTTGTTTACGCATTTCTTATCAGTTTAGCGAAAAAGTCAGATAGTCACTTTTGTGGTGCTATTTGCAACGGTTGTGTTTTATCTCTAATATAAGCAGTTATTTAATTTGACGACTCGGCTCTCACTTCATGGACTCCGCCTGCTACCGATTGGATTTTTGTGGTTTAGTTCTATTACTTTTCAATTGTTATTACTTGTTTATTTTTTTATACCAAATTAGTACGCAACTATTAGTATATACAAGTACATCGTTCAAGGATCAAATTGTGTTCGTCGTTCTAAGCATCAATGCGTACTTCACTGTTCTTTTAAATACAAAGTGACCAACATCTTTGCGTCTTTGTTTAACAATAAACCTTACTGCATTTGACTTAAAGTATACTTTAGTGTAAAAGTTGTTTGCACTTATGATGCTTTTCATTTTCAAGTGGCAGTTTGGCCACACTGAACAATGCAGATAATGGGTATTGTCTGTCAGGTACAAAGCTAAGTGGATTCGCTCTCGAAAAAGGATTTGTACTTATATGTAACTATATCTGGTCACAGGAACCATCTTGGCCACGTATATTGGCTTCGGTGCTGAACCAGCCCACTTGGTGACGGCGAGTGTGATGTCGGCGCCCGCCGCCATCTGCTACGCCAAGCTGCTGATGCCGGAGACCAGGCGGTCGCTCACCACCGTCGATAACATCCAGCCGATCATCAGGTCAGGATCCTTGTTAGGGTTCCGTAGTCAACAAGGTACCATTAACACACACGCACACACACATAGACACGTGAGTCAGGACATATTTTATTAATGGTAAGTATTATTTATGTTGATTTTTTGAAGAGCGAGGCGTCCCAGCTCAGACTTTGTATGACTAAAGCGAGGCCTCAGCAACTGTAAATGTATGTTCTTCCTTACTAAGAAATACAATATCTCGCCTGTCGTTCTTCTAAACAGTTATCCTAGAGGGAGTTATTTAAGTTAGTTGCAATAACCAGATAGTTGCAATTACAAGACTTCACCTTAATACTTTTTTTTAATTATAGTTTCGCCATATCCGTCTCTCCGTCTGCCGCGGTTTAGCTCAGAAGCATAGTTATGCATTTAAATTACCTACGTCGTCAAAGCTGAAAAATAAAATGTTGAAAAAAAGTGAAGCAATTTTTAGGGTTCCGTACCCATAGGGTAAAAACGGGACTCTATTACTAAGACTCCGCAGTCCGCCTGTCTGTCACCAGCAGCAAAATTAGCTATACATTGACGGCCGCAATGTATGGTTAATAGTCGTCACAAAACTGACAAAGTTTTTTTTTTTTTTTTTAATCTCATTTATTTTATAAGCCATACATCTTATGATTAAGCCGGCTTAAAAGTAATTACAATGCTACTTAAACTTTAGGTGTTACTTTAAACATTGATAACGATTGATAATTAAGGAGTGTTTTTATAATACTCAGATCTTAGGTTCAATGACTGTATAATGAAACTTAAAAATGTACCACTGTGTTCGGTAGTGAACCCTGAGCTCAAGATTTGATGGACAAAGAAGAGGAGATCCCCCACAAAGCAACCAGTTTCTTTTAAGAGATCCAACCTAGATTGTTCGTTGATTTTACACTCTAGAACTAAGTGGAGGAGGTCCTCTTCTTTGTCACATTGCGTACAGTTTGGATCGTCTCTTTTTTTCATAATGTAGTTAAATTTGTTAAGTGGGATGTGATAAGTTCGGGTTCGGAAGCAAATAACTAATTCTTTTCTGTTGAGGTTTCGTGAGGCAAACCAAGGTACGCGTGGTGGTTCGTCTACAATGGTTCGGTACCAAATGCCCTTGGTTTGAGAGCACTCATTGAAATGGGATTTAAATTTAATGTGATTGTCGGTTTTCACTTTTGGAAGATGATCAGTATAGTGCGGTACCGTGTCGAGAGGTATGCCGTTCTGTAAAGCCTCGGATGCGAGTGAGTCCGCCACCTCGTTACCCCGGACGCCCACATGTGAGGGGATCCATTGTAGACGAACTTCAACCCCGTTACGTATCAATCTATGGATACATTTAATAATGAGGTAAGCTTCGTATCTACCTACACTGGCGCCCTTAGCACTTCCCAACAAATGTTGTAGACTGCTCTTAGAGTCTGTAAAGATTACAATTTTATGGTATGGTGTCGATTCTAAGTAATTCACTGCTTCATTAATTGCTGTCAATTCGACTCCCATTATTGGTATACATGGATTTTCAATACAAAATTTAGCTCCAAAATCCGCAGCTTCATCGTAAAACGCGCAACTAGAACCGTGTCTTGTTTTGGATCCGTCAGTGTAAATGTGAATATGATCTAAGAACTGCACTTGTATCATATCTTCGCAACGTTGTTGTAGATCGTGAATGGGTAGTTTAGCTTTAGGTTCATTAATAGTGTTCACTTTATGCACTATGATTTTATCCCAGGGGAGTGTTTTAATCTCAGAGGAAAGTAAAAATAGGGGCAAAATCTCAAATTGTGACATAGGTAGATTGGAATACTTTCTGAAACTCTCAAGCAAAAGTGGAAGTTGGTTATTGCGCCAATATCTAGCGCCCGAATTTAACGTGTTGTCTAATGCTTCTATTTGTTTTCTCAGATAATCGGATGTTCTAGAAGAAAGTTTCAGGAAATATTTGTCGCTTAAATAGATTCTTCTTAAATTTAAGGGTTGAATACAAAGCTCGCTTTCCATAGTAAAAATTGGGGTGTCGCGAATAAAGCTTCCACAAAGGCGAAGACATTGGTTTTGAATTACGTCCAACCTCTGGAGGAGGCTAGAACTGGCGTTGCCGAAAATGATACACCCGTAATCAATTCGAGATCGCACCAATGTTATATAAAGTCTTCTTAAGTGAATTGGATGGACACCCCACTTTGAACTTCTTATGGAACTAAGGATATTAACGTATGAAATACATTTTTGAGCAGTTTCTAAAACATGTCGAGTCCAATTCAGGCGGCTGTCCACCCATACACCCAGAAACCTTGTACAATTTATAACCTCGATTTCAATGTTATTTATTCGTATATCAATACCAGGCACTTTGTATTTTCTAGTGAAAATGCAGAGTTTAGTCTTTGAGAGAGAAATTTCTAATCCAATTTCCTCTAACATTGATACAAAGATGTTAAGATTTGATTGAATGACATTAACACAAAAATCAATACTTTGGTTAATACAATACAAAGCGAAGTCGTCGGCATATTGAGAGACCTTAACTGTCTTAACGAGTGTGTTGCATAACTTAATTGTAACTATATTAAATAGAATAGGTGACATTGGGTCACCTTGAGCTAAACCATGTCTGCATATTCTTGTTATTTCCCTACCATCCCGTAACTTATATATCAAAAATCTCTCTTTTAGAAATTCCCTTATATATCGACATAGGAGCGGATCCACGCCAAATTCAACTAAAGTGGATATAAGAGGTTCAATTGCCACATTATTATAAGCGTTACTTATATCTCCGTAAGCGCATAGAACGTATTCTTTGTTCATAAATGCAGTTTCTGTGTCTACAATAAACCTACCAAGATTGTCCTGACATGAAAGTCCACGACGGAAACCTAAAGTACAATCATTAAATAATTTGTTGCTTTCAAAATGAAATTCAAGGCGACGAGTTATCATTAAATTAAAAATCTTGCAAAGGCAGTTAATAAGTGAGATAGGACGATACTTAAGAGTGTCAGTATTTCTTTTTGGTATTGCAATAAGTTTGATTCTACGCCACTGCTCTGGTATCTCACCTTTTTTATAAATTAGGTTAAATATATGAAGGAGGTATTCTTTTGCATTATCCGGTAAATGGTTAATCATAGAATAAGTAATAGTATCTAAACCAGCCGAAGTATCTACTCTTTTAAGAATCAGATTTAGTTCTGAAAATGTAAAAAATTGGGGGTTGGAAACACTAGTATTAAAATCTAGGGGCGGTAAGGAAACACTATCAGGAGTGAGTTCTGTTACAAAGGAAACTGCGCTACTTTCTGGTAAATAGTCTTTAGGACTACGATAACCTTTAAGCCATCTAAGTTTCCTCCAAACCTCACTGCTGGGCGTGTTGCAGTCTATGCTGTCACAAAACTGTTGCCAGGAATTCCTTTTTGCAAGTTTTATTAATTTTCGAGCAATAACTACTTTTTCTCTGTAAATTAAGTAATTTTCAACCGTGCGTAATTTCCTAAAGTGCTTAAGAGCTAATCTTCGTTCCGCTACTGCCTTCGATAGATCAGGGTTCCACCAAGGTTTTGGCTTGAATTTGTTAGGGTTAATACTGATTTTAATATAAGGAATGTTTTTGTTAGCACTTTCCTCAATTACCTCTATAAGTTTATCGTAGTTACTTTGCACATTATCTCCGAAATCTAATCCCTCACATGCAGATTTTATGTGTTGTGTATATTCTACCCAGTTGGCCTTTTTGATGTTTCTTTTCAATTCGGGGCTAATTTGAGTACTGTCTAACGTTTTAATAGAAATAATAAGGTGGTCACTGCCAAAAGATTCGTTAGTGACGTTCCAATCAAAGTAGAGTGAGAGATCAGCACTACAAAATGAAATGTCAGGTGATGTGCACACTATACTGTCATTTAACTTAGCGCAACGGGTAAAGTCTCGATTGTTAAGAAAAACGTAATTATGTTGTAAGCTAGTATCTGATAAAATTCTACCCCGTGTGTCAGTTGTGTATGACCACGCCGTGTGATGAGCATTAAAATCGCCGACTATTAGAGTTTTCTCAGAAAAGTGGCTGAAAAGCTCCTGGTAGTCTCCAGCGCTTACGGTGACATTTGATGGAGAATAGACACCTATAATATGTTGAAGTTTATTGCTATTATGGACTTCAAGGCACAAAAGGTCAATATTATCATGATTTCTTGGAAGAATTTTGAGATTACAGCTTATAGATTGATGGACCAGGATCGCTAAACCTCCATATCCATCTGATCGATCCTTTCTGAAGACAGAGAAACCTGTAAAATTAATTTGGTTTTCACATTTTAACCATGTTTCGGAAAGAAAGCATATGTGTATTTTTTCATTATGAAGATATGAATCCAGATCACTTAATTTTGGTATTAGGCTTTGACAGTTCCATTGAATAATATTAAGCTTGAAACTTTTAGACAAATCCATTGAATAAAAATAAATAAATAAGTTTATATATATATAAGTATAAATATATATTGTATACCTACCTAAAAGCGACCTACCTATTTGTTTTAGGATCTTACTTACCAGATAAGCGCTTTAGTTTAATTACAATACGTGAGATTCTGCTCTTAACACTACGACATGAGATGTTAGGTATCAAGTCCGTAAACATTTCAATCAGGGCATCAATTTCTTCTGTGTAACTGAAAGTGATTTCCGTTATATCCTTAACTCCATATGTGCGTCTGAGATATTCTTTAACTTGGTTTCCAGACAGTGGATACGTTTTACAGGGATCGGTTATAAAGTTTTCCAGGAAGTCCCAATTAGTTGAATCCAGATCACCATGCGGCGTTCTCTTGGGTTTCTTTCCACTCTTGGATTTGTAAACCTCGTCTGAGCTGGACGAGGAGTTATCAAAGTCTTCATCACTGTTTTCGTTGCTAGGTATACAGTCTTCTTTTGTCGTTTCAGACTCCATGAAATCAGCAGTAGTAGAAGATTCAGTGGGTGGATGTGGACGCTTGAATATTTGTGTCACCGTAGACTCCTGTGTTTTTTGGGTCAAAACGTTCATGTCGTTGGTGTTAACTGGGCACTTAGATGCTACGTGACCGTCTTTTTTGCATATGAAACAAGTCATTGTATCCGATGAGAAATAAATCCAGTAATTCGTGTCTTCAAAATCCATAGATATTTTTTCTGGAAGTCGGGTGAAATCCTCAGGGGTAACGTAAACTTGTCTTCGGAAACTTAGAATGTGATTGTAGCCCGTTTCATTGAGACCGGCACGCAGGAAAGATATGGGTGACAGTGGCGTGATATGCATTTCTATCAGTTTCTTTTCTATTTCGGTGTGCGGTATAATGGGGCACACGTTAGATATAATGATACGTTTGTTTCTGCTGATCAGCGGTCGGATGGGTAATTTTTGATTTTGAATTGTTACATACTTTTTATTGTCAATGATTTCATCAACGATTAACTTCGAGGAAACGTAAATGCAAATTCTATTGTTTGATATTCTTGACAAAAAGCGGATTTGAGATGGGTCGATTATTCTTCCTAAAGCTTGAGCATAATCTTTGATTTGTACGTTTTCTAAAGCATCGATGACGATTGCTTGGTCCTTTTTAGGGAACATGGTGGTTTGTGTCACAGTAGCATAACTAGGGTTATTGTCTAACGTTTGGGAGTTCATTTTGTTCCTGTAGTCAGAAACGATTGCAAAGTTGCGATATAGCCACTTATTGGAGAATCAGAAAGTCCGATTCCATCATTAAGCACTTTTCACAAAGAGGGTAGAAATCAAACTCGTGAAAATGTAGTTCACTAGCGCGCGCAAGTAACGACCGGTCTCGGTGACAGCTCAACGCGGTATGAACTGACAAAGTTAAAGTTCCTCAATTTCAGTCCTTAATTGGGTACACTTTTTAGTGAAAACGCCCAGTAACTTATTATATAGGGGAGGGGGGCCCAAAGTGAGCACCTTTAGAAGCACCGACAAAAAAGTATGAAGAAAATATCGATAACCCTTAACTTTGAATGCTATTTAAAGCTGAATTTATCGTAGTTTAATTATACGTACTTCAATAATCTGCAAAGTTTAGGGAAACTAATAAAAATAACGAATTACCAAAACTTTACTTTTGCTCGCTTTGCCCGAGGCGGAGCCTAAAGCGGGCACAGCTTTTGGGCAAAGTGAGCACAAAGGGGGCAAAGTGAGCACACTTTATTCATGCAATAACCATACAATATCTATTTGGAGATAAGGACAGAAACTACGCCAATCACATAAATAAAACTCCAATTAATTGAGATAGGCTTTAATCAAAGTCAAAACATAACAAATTTAATAAAAAAATGGTACTTCTTACCAAACACACAACATAAGTACTTTAAAAAACTCCAACAAATTGAGATCAGAATCTAAAACTATTTTTCATAATTAAAAATTGGTACTTTTTACCAAACATAAATATAGGTACTTTAAATTAACTTAACTTTTGGCTAAACACAGCCTCCATAAAAAATCTTCTTTTTCTTTAGCGAGCACATGCTCACTTTGCCCTGCCCGCTTTGCCTTTTCGACCAAACCAACATTGTACTCAAACCTAACCTTCAATTATTTCACGCATATGAATGAACTTTTTACCTAAACAAAGCTAAATAACAGTCAATCCATATTACAATTAAAGTTTTTCAACAACGTCCTCACAAATCTACAAAACACTCGATACATACCTTGTATTTTTCATATCCGAACTGTTCAAAACATAATTTTCGTCACAACACACGCATGGTCACTCACAGCGGCGATGGGCGACAGCAGCAGGCGGAGGGATGCGGGGGGGATATCTCCACGCAGTCCCGCCGCCATTGCTGTTATATTTTGAAGGTTAGCACCAGTGCTCGCTTTGAGCACTGTGCTCGCTTTGGGCCCCCCTCCCCTAGTTGGTTCCAGTTTAAATGACGAAAATGCACTTAAAATCAACCATTACCAAAATCTATTGTTCAATTGTTATCAGGGTTGTAAAACAATTACGCAGGTATGTCGGTACGGCAAAAGTATACTGTGAACAAACAATCTTGATAGTTTTTTATTGCATGTTAGCCATAAGAATGTGTGTTGATTTATTATGTATCAATAATGACAATTCAAAATTATATTCAATGTTACATAATGTTACATAGTATATTTTTGCATTACAACATAGACGGCTTAAAAAACTTTTATTTCAATGATCAAGAAGGGTTGAGCTACTCCAAGGCACGTGCCACACTTCGCTCGTCCCTTTGTTATCGTTTCCTTTCATATTTAGCAACAAAAGAAGTTGTAAAATCCCGCGTTATGTGCATTTTCGTCATTTAAACTGGAACCAACTGGTTAAATTTCCCAGTGAGGACCGGTCAGTTCTCTCCGCGGCCACCCGCGGCGCGACCAACGGCATCGCCCTGGTCCTCAACATCATCGCCAACATAGTGGCGTTCGTGGCGTTCATTGCGTTCGTCAACGGGGTCCTGGGCTACTGCGGCGGACTCCTGGGCTACCCTGGGCTCAACCTGGAGTGGGTGCTGGGCAAGGTCTTCGTGCCGCTGTGCTGGCTCATGGGTGAGTCATTCTGGAAAGTAGGTTGACTGTATGCATTCTCAACAGATCCATACTGCCCTCCTAAGCCAATCGGCAGTATCTCAGATAAATCTCCGGTAGCAAAATCAACCTCATTATTCTCATTAATAACCAGAGATCAGAGGGGCTAGACAAGATGCATTACGCTTACCAGCGTTTCTATTCGTTTCGTTTGTAAACCAATCCCGTTACTGGTAGATCACGTGACTTTTCGTATCACGTCATCTACAAGTAACGCGATTGGTTTAAAAACGTAACGAATAGAAACGTTAGCTAGCGTAATGCACCTTGTCTAGCCCCTCAGAACATTTGGCGTCATTATTAGCAATAATGTGGACATGACTTCAAATATTTTAATTGTAATAATTAAATTAAATCAATTGATTTCTTACCTGAACTTTTGATCCTTTGCAGGATAGTAATAAATAAATAACACAAAGACGCGAGGAGTGGCCATTGATTCTAACACCATTAACATCCGTGGATTGTGAAAGGAGTTTTTCACCTCATAAGTTTATTTTAGCCTTGAAAAGTAATAAACTAACCACGGAAAAATTATAAAAAATATTACATATATTTGCTTTATAAATGTACACAATAACAAGTCTTTGTATTATTTATTTATTATTGTCTTGCAAAGGAACAAAATTATCTGTGTTAATAACAAAATAGAATTAAAACTGCTGTGGTTATTGAATTTGTAATTCTATTTACTGGCTTAGGGAGGGTATAATAGTTCCTCAAGGTTACTACTGCGTACTCAAGACGAAAATACAATGAGATACCTACGCTCAGAACTATAATTATTAAATCCCTGCTGTACTTGGGTTTCTGAAATTCTTCTTCTGTATACTATACTATATTTATCGCCCTCGCCGGAAACTACAATCTACAATAAGCTTGATTCTTCTTTTGAAGCATCAAAATCATCAGAAAAGGTGGAGTGAAAAACCTTATTTCTCCGTTGCAGGAGTGCCGTGGAAGGAGTGCGAGCTGGTCGGGTCCCTGGTGGGACTCAAGACGGTGGTCAACGAGTTCGTAGCCTACCAGCGGATGGGCGAGATGAAGAGAGAAGGCCTGCTGTCTGTGAGTACCGCCTAGATATGTTCCTCTGTTCCATCTATCCCTACCGTCTTATCCCCCCTGATAGAGATATGTAGGAGGCATGTGGGGCGCCATAGCTAATGTCCTTATATGTCATTATGAATTCGACAGAAACGGACAGTGAATACTTTAGCTAAAATAGGTTTATTGTACGTTTATGATTAAGGGGGCAAAGGGTAGCGTTGAAAAATTCCGGAAAAAAAACCCGTTTTATTCCAAACAACTCGTTTTTTTTAAGACATTTTCTGTTGTTATTTTAATCTATATTCGGTCTTATTTGCACCTGTAAAAGGGCAACATCAACGAAATGAAGGCAGAAGCAATTGAAATAGGTGGCGAGAGTGACAGTGATTGACTATGAATAAATTGTCATTATTTAGGCGACGATATTAAATAAATTAATATCGTCGCCTTCCACATTAACTCCTACCCTGTTCTGGTTGCAGGCTCGCGCGGAGCTGGTGGCGACGTACGCGCTCTGCGGGTTCACCAACCCGGCCTCCGCGGGCATCATGATCGGAGCCCTGTCGGCCATGGCGCCGGGGCAGCGGGAGACGCTCTCTAGCGTAAGTATCATTATAACCGGGAGACACCGTCGGTCAATCCACCCTGTGGCTTCCTGACAATGCGCTTTCATTAGAAGTGGATCCAGGATTTAGGCTTGAGTGCTTGTTGTGTTTGTTGAGCGAGAGTGGAGATGTCGGAAGGGGATGCCCTAGACGCTCTTACAGTGGTCAGATTTAAGATGTACTGAATAAGGGCCGACGTAAATGCATACGTGTACGTGCAGGTTGATGAATGCAGAGGAAGCGAAAGTTTTATGTTTAGACCGGTGCACCTGAGGCCCTTGCCAAGACGCATTACGCTAACTAGCGTTTCTATTCATTTCGTTTTGAAACCAATTGCGTCGTGGTAGATCACGTGATTTTTCGTATCACGTCATATACCAGTGACGCGATTGGTTTAACAACGAAACGAATAGAAACGCTAGTTAGCGTAGTGCATCTTGGCAAGGGCCTCTGGTTCCATAGTCTCTGCCTATCCTATTGGCAGACAGGCGTGAGGGTGTATGATGATGATGATGATGATGATGAAGCTGTCACATTATGAGTAGGTACCTATCCAGCCGCTATTCATTTCGTGTTACCAGGTAGTGATATTTTGATTTTGCCGCCTTTTTTGTGTCACTACTCGCTAAGATATGATGAACCTCATCAACCTTCTGCAGGATATCGTTCTGCTGGCTCTTGTACTATCAGACCATTGGAACCTTGACCCACTATAGAACTGTGTCACAGAGACGTTATGATTCAAGTTATAAGAAGTGTCAAACAAATTGTTTTATAATGTCACTGTGACACCGTTCTATGGTGGGTCAGGGTTCCATTGGGCTGATAGTACTATTTATTCTGCCCCACAGGTGGCAGTGCGCGCGTTCTTCGCGGGTTGCGCCATTTGTTTCATGACAGCGTGCTTCGCAAGTAAGTGGTTTTTTTTAGGTTTACCCTTGTTGTGCAGAATTTTCATTTCATAGAAAACTATTCTCTGCTGAACCCGTGTTGATTTCAGTTTATCTTGTGATGGTTACACGGTACAAGTCTAACCTAACCTAACCTACGTGAATCATATTTAAGATAACCTGAAATCACCACAGGTTCAACAGAGAATAGACTTCTGTGAAATGAAACTTCTGCAAAGTGATACGTTGTATGAAATTAGTGTCTAGTCTCTATAAAACAAGGGGCACCGGGTTTTTTTTAAATAAAAGTCTAAAGTTTAATATTTTTAGTACCTACTACTAGGTACTAGGTAAATAAAAAGTCAATCCAGTTCTGACATATTACATAACCATGAAGTTTGTAAATATTGATAATGTTGACAGCAGTAAAACAACGCTGTTATTATAGTGATTAAACCAGTAATAGACAAGGACACACACACACACACACACACACACACACTCACACACACACACACACACACACACACACACACACACACACACACACACACACACACACACACACACACACACACACACACACGTACAAACTTGATACAGAAGATGAGATGAGTTGAGGCTGATGATGATGATGATGGTGGTGGTGGTGATGATGATGATGATGATGGTGGTGGTGGTGGTGGTGATGATGATGATGGTGATGATGATGATGATGATGATGATGATGATGATTTATTTTGCAACAATCAATAAAATGTACGACCGACCTACTTAGCTTCTGCCCGCAACTTCGTAGATTTCGATTATCGTTATTCCCTCAAGAACTTTTAAATGTACCACTTTTAAATGTACCGAGATGAAAAGTAGTAGTATGTGTTAATCCAGGGTATAAACTATCTCCATTCCAAATTCCATTAAATTCCGTCCAGCCGTTGCAGCGTGAAAGAGTGACAAACATCCATACATACAAACTTTCGCGTTTATAATATCAGGAAGGATATTTTTCGAATTAAGAGTTAAGTGTCCATTAAGTTATTTCTATCTTTGCCCACTTCAGTTGGCAATTCTACTTTCAATTTTGATTTGTTTTCTTGCAGGTCTGTTAATGCCGGAAGGGTCGTTCGGCGCATCCTGATGCAGGCCAGGCTCGAAGCTGTGTGATCCTTACTTTCTAAGTTATTTACTACGCATTTTTTATTGTAAATAAAATTAACTTATTGTTTTTATGTTTTGTTTTATTTCAACTTGAACCATTCCTATGTCCTTTGCCTCGTTGGTAGTGAACTAGCGACTCTGCCTACGAAACTAGCGGTCACGGATTTGATTTTATTTGTGTGATGATTGTTTCTGAGGCCCTTGCCAAGATGCTTGCACTACGCTAACTAGCGTTTCTATTCGTTTCGTGTTTAAACCAATCGCGTGACTGATAGATGACGTGATACGAAAAGTCACGTGATCTACCAGTGACGCGATTGGTTTAAACACGAAACGAATAGAAACGATTCTTGTTTTATCGGATAAGTTCGTTTTTATCTTGCTTTCTCAATTAGCTTTAGTAGGTACCCTTCAATAAGCCAACTGAGAAAGCATGATATATACGAACTTATCCGACAAAAAACGATGGGAAAGGATTGTTCACTACAACTGTACCTATATTAAACTAGCCGAGCTCTATCTTCTCTATTATTAGAAAAGTCATTGATTCACGGCGGCCAAGGGGTACCTCGGTACCTTGCGATCACGAGCCGATACCTCACACCACTAGGCTATCGACACTCTCGTGTTTCAACCTCGACAGAACCTCCCTGAAAATATAACCGATGTCAACAGCAACCTTCTTAAATAAAAAGAAATAAAAAATTCCAAATTCAACAATCAATCACCAAGGAGAATTGTCACAACAACATGTATTCCGCACGAGCAAGGAAATTTTATACAAAAAACAAAAATTATATACAGCCTACGACTGCGGGATACTTGTGAATTATGATAAGTCCAAATTATTTGTACGCAAGTGTACTGTTTTATTCGATTTGTAAAATTGTTAGTTGTATTAATTATTTGTTAAGCTGTCCAATGTATACCAAAAGTAAACCCATTCTCACAAGCATACCGGAATATAACGAGAGCGAGCTTGACGCGACTACCACGAAATGGGTGCCAAAGAAAAAACACGAAGTTCTAAAAGCAAAATACAAATGTCTGAAAAAACTTTTTCAAATATACGACGCAAGCGTCATCGGGATCCTCCCTGAAACCTGCGGAAATGGCGACGGCTACTCAGTCGAGACACGAAACGAAGAAGACACAAAGAAGACCAGGAGAAAAAAAAGATCGCACCGAACACGCACGGACGCGTGTGCTGGCACCACTGACTCGTACAGTGACCTGACCGACCAGGACGGCCAAGGTGCCGCTACGGCCCTGATCAGAGACCTGAAGATCGACTGCTCCGACACCTACACAGCTACCGAACAGATTGAATCCTTAACGGGTAAATCGAAAACTAGTTCGTCAAGGTCAACCTTAAGTGAACGTGAGTGCGGCATAACACAAACAAGCGAGCTTCCTTACCAGCACCATATGCTTCCGTATCTGATGCCGAGCGAGAAGAAGAAGCCGACTCGGTTCCAGATCTTTGTGCAGCGGCTGCTGGGGATAAGGCGGGAGCGCACGAAGGTGGTGATGAACGGGCACGTGCTGGCGCTGAGCGACAACAACATCAACCAGCGGTACGTTGAGAAGAGGCGCCGCCGAGGGCTCAGGTACAGGCATGGGTACAGTTTCTCATCCTTATAATTTTTTCATTATTCGCATGATCTGTGTAAAGGCCAAAAAGTTGGACATAGCTGTACTCGATCACTTAATTAAATCAATCGATCTTTTTTCGCCTTCATTGTTCGTATAGTTAACTACGCTTAACCACTTATGTTCCAACTTTTTTGTCTTCTCTATTATCTACCATCATGTCATGTCCAAACATGACCAAGGTAGATATTGTTTGTATGTCACTTGGTAGTTTCCAAATACTTTCTCTTAATTTTGACATACCAAATGAAAGAGATCCAACGAGAATATTTGACAAATAACAGACGTGTGTGGCGCCACCATTATAGTACCTAATTTATTGTAAAAACGTGTCGTTTCCCAACTATTTTATTTGTCAAATTTTCATAAGTTACATGGTAAAGCTGTCAAATAGGTCTAATATTGACTTAAGCTGACATATAGTGACGCGATTTTTTTCGCAGAGTAGGTAGGTACATCTGCGCATATACTTAAAGGTTAAACAGTTTAAGAAATGAACGTATTTCAAAAATGGCAATTTGCAAATGGTATATTTGGAAAACGAAGTTTTGGGACTAAACATAGGTATCCAACAAGAGCCACTTATGGCCGAACCCTATATTCAAACCGCGGATAGATAGGCTTACTTCGGATTAAAATTTGACACATTTTGTATGGACAAATGTCAAATATTCAAACCGCGGATAGATAAGGCTTACCCTTATCTATCCGCGGTTTGATATAGGGTTTGGCCGTTAATGGGTCATACGCAGAATTAGGTTAGCGTCTTTCCTGTGGACAACCAAAGTTAACGTTTTCAAGGCCTAATTTTCTAGCTTAACCCATATCCGCATAAACGGCATTTGCTACGTACAAAATGTGTCAAATTTTAACGAGGCGTAAGGAAAACGATTCGTTTCTTGAATGTAGGAACCGGGCATAAGTAAGTAGGTAGATTTCGTTGTCAGAGCACACTTTGAAAACAACAACACACAGGAGTCTGTTTGTAAATTCATTTAGTCCATTGCAAAAATCTTACATGAATTCGGAACTCCGAAAGAAATATCCCTGTTAAATTTTCAAAACAGGAAATTCTCAATTCGTCTGTTTTTTCTGTGTGTGTATGTTAATTTTATCTTAGTTAGTCTTATCTTATGTTTATTTTTCCACCCATGGAAATTCAACAGAACTCCTTAATAATTTGAAGTTGGTTTATTGTTTTTTTAACCATTTTATTTGTAACCAAAGGTTCCGACGACTGCGGCGCCCTAAGAAGATCCAGTCGGACGGCGCGCTGCGGGACTCTGCGCCCGCGCTGCTCGGCTACGCGCAGGCGGTGCAGCGCACCTGCCTGCTCGACACCACGCCGCGGCAGTGCCCCATTGCTGGTTGCCGCACGATCTTTTACGGTATTTATTTACTTTACTTATTTATTTGGAAAACAAACAGTCATTTGCATATATCTTATTAGTTTACAAGGGTTATGTTTAAAGCGTTTACTGCAGGCGACGCATAAGTATAAGCGTCGACTGACTTTCACCCAGTGCCTTAGACGCATATGTGCGTTCTAACAGTGGGCAAGCTCCGTATTAAACAAAACATTTGGCGCCTGACAAAAGTTCAAAAAAGTTATGAAATTTATCGTAATAAGTAATACAAAAATAAACTCACTTTTCAATGTCTCACTTCGCCTTACCTTAAGGATCCTTGTAAAGTCGCCGTCAATAGAATTTGCGAACTATGTAAACAAAACCAAACGAACCAATTCACCATGATTACTCGATAATCACGTAGGTACTTTTAAAGATCAAGTGAGGTCTTTGCAACGATTTATACACTAAATCATTATTTTCATATTAAGTTTAAGATGAGATAACTATTAATTATACGTTATTTTTAATAAAAACACGCTTGGTGAATATTTGAGGTTATGTGTCAAACAGTACTAATTTGTTTACATCGTTCGCAAGTTCTATTGACGGCGAGTCTATCTCCTGATATGTCAAGCAATCCTGAAGGTTCTTTCCCCCTTCCGCAGGAATCATCAACTACAACGACCACCTGAACCTGTGCCATTTCGAAGAGCGCCGCTATCGCTGCCACTACTGCCACGAGGGCTTCGAGGGCGAAGGGGACAAACTGAGGCACGAGGATGAACACATCGGTTGGTGCACGCCTTTATACTTTACTAGTTTCTGACGGCGACTTCGTCCGCGTAGATTTTGATTATCGTAATTCCTTTGAGAACTTTTTTCCGAGATGCAAAGTAGCCTATGTGTTAATTCAGGGTATAAGCTATCTCCATTTTAAATTTTATCCAAATCCGTCCAGCCGTTGCAGCGTGGAGTATCATCTAACTAACACACACACAAACTTTCGCATTTATAATATTAGTAGTATGACATATGGGCGGATGACGATTTATATATTTATAGTTATTCATGTAACTGGTTCACAATGATGCTTTTTGTGCCGAGGTTAGGTTAGGTTAGGTTAGGTTAGGTTAGGTTAGCTGCGAGCGCTCTTATTACAGGCAGGAGTACCTTAAGAACTAATTATGTACCGTTGCATACATAACTTTTTCTACAAGCTTAAAATAGCTGTGAAAAATAAGTCGTGAATATTCTCTTATGCTGGTTCCCCAGGTTTCGGCCGCTACACCCCCTACCCGGCGGCGCCCTCCTACATCTCGCCCCCCATCACCGCTCCCTCCTCGGCCCGCTCCAAGGGCGGCGTCACCAGCGACACTCAGACTGACCCGGAGCTGACCAAGAACGTGCAGGACGAAAAGCTGAAGAAGCTCGTCTCCTTCTTTGATAAGATAACAGACTCGGATGTACTCTCGGATTATAAGAAAGATAGGTACTTAGTGAATTTCTATTAAGACTTGTCCTCAGCGCGCCGCGGATACTATACGGAGTTTTAATATTTTAACACGTTCACAGTCCCCATACATAATATACCAGTGTAGGTACTCCTAGAGTCCCCATACAAATGTTTAAACATTCCTCTCAGGAGGTAATTTGCCGTGCTCCATATATGGGGCACTGGACTTGTGGAGCTAGTTTGCCGTGCTCCATATATGGGGTACTGGACTTGTGGAGCTAGTTTGCCGTGCTCCATATATGGGGTACTGGACTTGTGGAGCTAGTTTGCCGTGCTCCATACATGGGGCGCTGGACTTGTGGAGCTAGTTTGCCGCGCTCCATACATGGGGCACTGGACTGTGAACGTGTTAATCAAAGTATGTAGCACCGGCGGCTCCGGCACGTAATGATGACCACCTTCCTAAAATGACCACTTCCTAAAATGTCTATTTCCCACAATGACTATATCCTATAATGACCACGTTTTAAAATGACCACATTTCACATCCACATCGTATTATGACAACTCTCTAAGGCTGCGGCTCCACTGAGGCGGAGACGAGCGGAGCTGAGTGGAGCAGAGCTGTGAAAAGAGCTAAGTGATTCCACTGAGGCGGAGACCAGCGGAGCTGAGTGGAGTGATTACAATGTAGTAATGCAGTCTCGTCTCCTCTCCGCTCCGCTCGTTTCCGCTTGACAGTCTCCACTGAAGCGGAGCAGGGACGAGATGTGGATTTCAACTAATATGATTGGTTGATTCCTACACGTCTCCTCTCCGCTCCGCTCATCTCCGCTTGACTGTTTCCATTGAAGCGGAGTGGAGACGAGATGTGGATTTTGACTAATATGATTGGTCAATCCCTACACGTCTCCTCTCCGCTCTGCTCGTCTCCGCTCTGCTCGTCTCCGCCTAAACGGAGCCGCACCCTAAATGACCAATATTGAAGAAGACTACTAAGCCGCCACTCCTTGACTCTTAACAAAAACGGGATAGAAGCTTTCCGTCTACATCTCGATATGACTAGGTAGCTAATACGACCACATTGCTTTGTGACTACATCTCGGTCTGACTACATCGCTTTGTGCCTAGATCGCAATACGACTAGATCGCTTTGCGACTACATCTCAATAAGTCTGAGTCGCTAAATGACCACATTGTTTTTTCATGTTATGTCTGTGTTAGCAATGTCGACGGAGCCCCGCATGGCGGGGCTCCTATTCCTGGGCAATTTGCCCTTCGGGCATTTGAAGTTACCTAACGAACCTAACCTACCTAGTAACGCAAGAGAAGTGGTAATTTTACAACTGGGACTTCTTGAGATGTAGTCGCAAAGCGATCTGGTTGTATTGCGATCTAGGCACAAAGCGATGTAGTCAGATCGAGATGTACTCGCAAAGCGATCTGGGCCTCTATTCCGGGCGGTAAAAACGATATCGTATTTGACCTGTTACGGTATTGTTTTGACGTCAGCCGCCATTACTGTCAAGGAAATAAGAGCTATCAAAACGTTGACAATACGATAACAGATTAAAGACGATATAGTTTTTAGCGCCGGGAATAGAGGCCCTGGTCGTATTTGCTACCTAGTCCTAACGAGATGTGGACCTAAAGCTTCTATACCACAAAAACTACGCCTCGACCGTGCCGCGGCGCCGGTGCCTCTACTTGGCAAGCTAACTGGAACGAAGCATATAACCGCCACTCCTTGACTCTTAACCAAGACTACTTTGCAGTAAGCTACTTTCCTAACATGCTGTTGTCTGTGCAGGCATTCGGAATCGAACCTGCGTTCGTCCGACGGTTCGGAGAACAGCAAGAGCGAGACGGTGTATTTTGGGGGCGGGTCGAAGCGCATGTCGAGCTGCGTGGACTTGTGCTCGAGGAAATCTTCCATGTCCCGCAATAAGGTGCGCTTTCAATGCGGAGGGATCAAGTGCAGCTTCTGCGGAGAGAAGTTTGATTACAGGTTTGCTTTTAAAGGTCTATTGCGGTGTCCCTCATTTCAGACGTTATTGTCGATGGCGCTTACTCCGCACTGCGTCACGCGACGTTGTATTTATATCGGATCATCGTTAATAATGGCGGAAGCGCCATCGACAATAAGGTCCCTTTTCATAGATAACGCCACATTTAGGGCAGTTAGCGAGCTCATTCGACGCGCGGCTAGCGTAGAGAGCGGTTACCTGTAGGTATCCATCGTTTCAACTAGAGCGGCCGCAATCTTGACTCAACGAAAAATGAGCTCAAATAAAGAAAATAAAGTGATGGACAAGTTTATAGTATAACTTGACCCAGGTCTCCTCTTCTTTTCTGCTTTAACAGGAATAGGTGCGACTGCTTAAGCCCCACTAATGGCTGCTTTTAGTGGTTAATATAGGTGCCATGATACGTCCAACTGTCTCCGCGTTCACGTTGAGACTGTAAGGGGCCGATTTTTAGTGCAATGTAATATCGACGCCCTTGCAAGGGGCCACGCCCCACCATAAGGGCGCGGCTCCATTTAGGCGGAAACGAGCAGAGCGGAGAGGAGACGTGTAGGGATTGACCAATCATATTAGTTGAAATCCATATTTCGTCTCCACTCCGCTTCAATGGAAAGTCAAGCGTAGATGAGCGGAGCTGTAATCACTCCACTCAGCTCCGCTCGTCTCCGCCTCAGTGGAATCACTTAGCTCTTTTCACAGCTCTGCTCCACTCAGCTCCGCTCGTCTCCGCCTCAGTGGAGCCGCAGCCTTAATACCGGGCCCTAAATAACGTGTAGGTGTAATAGGGGTTTTATCAGTAGCTAGAAATACAAACGCAGTTCATTGCTCAACATTGAAAAAATGGAATGGTACAGATATTCTTTATCCCTGGACGTTGTTGATGGATGTAGGTGCAAGATATAGATCTAAATATACCACATTAGATAAACTGACAGTCTTCATTTTTACATGGCTTACATGAGTATAACGTTGTTAACCCTTTATAAGGCCCCAGTTATACAATAATGCTACGTAAAATTCAAATACAGTTTCATGATTGACACTTCCTAGGGAATCGTTTAAAAGCAAGTCATTTTTCGTGCAAAAACAACAGAATATGTATCATATTCTGTAGTAAACAAGGTTTAAATTATAAATAAGTATATGTGGTCGCTAAATCGCCTCTACCTTATAAAGGGTTAATACTGGCCGACGAAATCTTAGTCAATACTGCAAAACCGCGTAACCAACAAATTTACCACAGAGCAAAATAAACCTTAGTCTTAGAAAAAAGGTGCATTTTGCTCCTCATTAAAAATGTTACTTATGCGGTTTTGCACTATCACCGACGAATAGCCATTTCAATCAACTAAAATGTAGCTTTATGATCTGCGCAGACGCCAGCTAAGCCTCCACGTGGACCTCGAGCACCGCGTGCACGACAAGTTCTCCAAGTTCCACAGCTGTGCCGGCATCATGAGCCCGAGCCCGCGGCCGCGCCTCATCGCCGGCGCCGGCAACCTCGTGGTCACCAGCCTCGACGACTCCGTGCGCGACCAGGAGTCGTTCTCCACCGTCCAGTCCGTGGAGAGCTCGAAGAAGTCCTCGGTGATGAGCATGGTGGAAAGACTGAGGAGCGGCATAACCAGTTACAAATGGGAGCCCGGGACTAAGATAATTCGTGTGTAGTGTTGTTTGTGAACGTTTTTTTAGGAAAAATAAAATTGGAAAATTGATTGGCGGTGTTGTTTTTTAGGGTCGTGGCCCGTCGACCCACTATTTCTACCCACTGCTCTTTTCGACGGAGCCCTGCCTCGCGGGTTCCTATTTCTGTGCGATTTGCCCTTCGGGCATCTAAAGATACCTAACGAACCTATCCTACCTACTTTTGCGGAATAAAAATGATTACTGACGAATTTCTGAAGTAGTGGGTCGACGGGTCATATGTTTTTGATTTGTACCGTCAATGGTACTAGTGATACTACTATGTGTCCTTAGTACCATTAAGAGATACTAGTCTTTTTTCCAGCCGCAAATTTCGAAATAGGTAGGTAGGTTTAGTTTATGTTAGTTTGACAGCAGGCCCGAACGGCCAAACACCCAGAAGCAGGAGCTCCGCTAGCGGAGCTCCGTCGAATCTGTGAAAATGTCGTGTATCTCTTTTAATGGTACTAATGACACAGTAGTAGTATCACTAGTACCATTGATGGTACAAATCAATGGTATACTATAGACACCAGGGGCTTTTTTACCCTTGACGCGAAAGAATGGGTGTTACTATGAGTTCCAGTGTATTCCCCGTGGCACAACTAAACGGCACAACGGGTCAATATTAGTATCATAAATAGGAGGTAGATTTAGGAGGGGCTGACTCGTGGTCACACCAGGTTGTCACACCACTGCTATTCGCTTTCATCGGAAATTCGTCAGAAGTCATTTTTATTCCGCAAAAGTAGGTAGGTTAGGTTCGTTAGGTATCTTTAGATGCCCGAAGGGCAAATCGCCCAGGAATAGGAGCCCTGCCACAGGCAGGGCTCCGTCGAATAGCAGTGGTGTGACAACCTGGTGTGACCACGAGTCAGCCCCTGATTTAGGTTATGTTAGATCTTCAGCAGGCCCGAAGGGCAAAGAGCACCAAAAAATAGGAGCTCCGCTACTGCGAATCGACACATCGCTTTCGGTTCGAAAAAATTGGTACGGTAGTGCCACGCAGTAGTGCCTAGGGTAAAAAAGGGTTGAAACCAAATCTAAAATGGGTAGTGTCGTTTCAAAATAAAACAAAGATATACAAACCACACATATTTATTGTAGTTTCAATAAGTTTCTACAAATCTCACTTGTCGCGCGAGACCGCCAACGCAACGAACGCTGCGCGCAAATAAACAACCATGGAAGCCTATACATCGCTCACTAGTGGGGTTACGTTAAAACTATGGTTCTGTGACGACGTGGCAGAGCTTTTAGATGTGACTAGAGATATGTCAAGATTATTCCACTCTGTAAAACCATATAGAATAGATTTTGACAGGTTATTGTATTGTTTCACTCAGCGTCATTACGAGCTATGACATTTAAACATATTTATATGAATGAAACCTTTTTTGCCCGTGGTCTCACTACGTAGTCCTACTGACTGACCAATGATTTCTATTTGAATATCAAATTACGCTGGCGCGGAGCTCCTATTTCTGGATGGTTTGGCCCTTAGGGCCTGCCTGCTGGAAAACTAACATAACCTCATACTTATGACCCTACCTCATATTTATGAAACCAATTTTGGTCAGGACTACGCAGTAGGACCATGGGCAAACCACCGAATGAAATACGCACGCTGGAATTTTGGAACGGGAAAAATCATGAATTTCAAAAGATTGTCTTTTCTTAACTTATCTTCACAAAAATATGGTTTTGACGAGTAGAACAGAGCTCCTGAAATGGCAAAACTACCGAAATCTTAATATTCACATATCCCTACCGCCACTTTAGTCCTGTTAGGGACTTGCATTTTTCTTTTTCTCCTGTCGGTAGGGACAAATAGAAATTATACGTTATATCGTTATTTTAAATCTTTCTCTGTAGCTAAACCCGCGTAAAATTTATTATACGTGTTACAAAAATTCCCAAATAAAAACAGTCGTAGAATTGACATTTAAAAAAAAATGTAGTTTTATAAAACGTTGTAAAATTAGTTCCCAAAAAATATTAGTTTCCAAAGGAGTAAAAAGGAGACTTTTTAATTCACGAATCTCGTCAATAACTGGCCACTTCGCAATAATATGTGTAAAGTGCGTCCTGTAGTTAAATTTGGTGTTTTGTAATTAAAATATATCAATTTCTTAAGAGAAAATAAATAAAGAAAAAACAATATAGAGTAGAGATTTTATGTAGTTAATGTATTTAAAGATATTAAATACATTAACTACATAAAACCTCGATTGAACACAAGTCTATAAACTCTAAAGGATTATGGTAAAGACTAATTGCCGTACTCAGAGACGTCAATTAAATTTAACGCTTATTTAGTGACGTGTTGTCTTATTCTATTGCTATAGCAAAGAAAGTGACAGCAGCTACTTTAATCACGAATTAAATTTAATTGACGTCTCTGAGTGCGGCAGTTAGAGAAAGTCTGTATGTCAGCTACGTCTGTCTACCACATCGTCAGTGTAACAATCACATCGGGAAAAACACCAGCAACTTTAAAAACAGCCTATTAAAGATCCATTTTATTTTAGTAAAACACAACATACATGCGACTACATAGTTATAAATGCAACTGCACAAAAGGTCATCGTATTGCATTTTAAAGTGACCATTGCACAAAGATGTCATGACCCGTCGACCCACTACTTCTACCCACTGCCCTATTCACTTTCGTCAGAAATCTATTTATTCCACATAAGTAGGTAGGTTAGGTTCGTTAGGCATATTTAAATGCCCGAAGGGCCAACCGCCCAGAAATAGGAGCCCTGCCGCGAGGCAAGTAGTGGGTCAACGTGTCACGACCCGCACAAAGTGATCTTCAATTCACATGATTTCTTAATATGGACATTTCTTTTGAATAATACACATTTAGCAAATATATTTTTCCTCAGAATTATGCCTTATAAGAGTTTTTCAAAAGTAATATCGTACAGGAAGACAATATAGCCTCCCACAAGTGGATAGACCATTGCCCTATTTACCAAATATCAGATAATTCTGTATAAATTGCAGCGTTGACAAGAGCCTACATTTTTCAGCTTTATATAAGCTACGCAATGAACACTTGTTACCTGCTTGTGAAGAACGCTATCTTTGTAGCGAAGAGACCTATTCTCAGGAATACAATTTCTACAACAATAACATAACGGTGCCCCTTGTTTTATAGGTCACTCATTTCATAGATCGTACAGTCAACAGCATAAATAAGTGATCATTTATGTACCTTGTCACTTTAACGTAGTGTTTGAAATGTTATACAAAATTGTAAAACGATTGAAAGCGACAAGGTACATAAATGATCACTTATTTATGCTGTTGACTGCACCACTTCGCAGAATTTTCATTTCATAGAAAACTATTTTCTGCCGAACCCGTGTTGATTTCAGATTATCTTAAATATGATTCATGTAGGTTAGATTAAGTTACTGCCGTACTCAGAGACGTCAATTAAATTTAATGCTTCATTAAAGTAGCTGCTGTCACTTTCTTTGCTACAGCAATAGAATAAGACAACACGTCACTAAGCAATCATTAAATTTAATTGACGTCTCTGAGTACCGCAGTTAGACTTGTAAACCATCACAAGATAAACTGAAATCAACACGGGTTCAGCAGAAAATAGTTTTCTATGAAATGAAAATTCTGTGAAGTAAAAATAAATAAATAAATATCAAGGGACGAGCTCACACAAATTGACCTAGTCCCAAACTAAGCTCTAGGCTTGTACTATGGGTACTAGACAACGATATAAATACTTATATAGAGAAATAAATACATAGAAAACAACCAAGACTCAGAAACAAATACTCGTGCTCATCATACAAATATGCTCTTACCGGGATTTAAACCCAGGACCGCTAGCTTCGTAGGCAGAGTCACTACCAACTAGGCTAGCGCGTCGTCAAAAAGTCATACGTTCTATGAAATTAGTGACTATAAAACAAGGGTAAACCAAGCAACCAAGGGTGATTCTTCCCATGCGGACCCATCAGTTAAAATCATAGACTTAATATATTACTTCGTATGGACTGGCCCCTGGTACAAAAAAACGGGCGATTAAATTGGTGCTAAATCTAAGAATCTAGCACCAAATCGTGACAGTGACGTTTCAACCTCGCACCAAGTCGTACGTACTAGTAAAATCAAAAATGCCATGTTGCGTTATAAGCAAGTGCAATAATTATACCCCAAAGGTATCGAAAACCAAGGATGGAGTTTCTTTTTTCCGGTAAGCATATTAAGTACTCGAGTTAAACCATTTTTTCAAGCATTCTTAATTTTATTGTAAATACAGCTGGTGTTTGGTTACCCGGCCACGTTACGGTAGTTCTATGTAGTTTGACGTAGTTTATAAGCAATCTGATAGATGTCGCTACTGTTTCTTGGCCAAACATGTGACATTTTTGTTCGGAAGACCCTATCTAGTTGTTTAAATCAATGGTTAAAATACAATGAACTTTTGTGCAGTTTCATTTCCAACATCACATCACACAGGGTACATACATATCAACTATAAAAATACAACATATTTAAAGTAACAACAGAACTGTTTGCCAATTTTTAAACCTTGTCAGAAATTTCAAGGTTCGTACAAAACATAATGTGAACCAACTCACTTGGCCAAATATTTCAATACCCTCTTATCAAATAGCACCATTCCTCGATATTACGATTAAACTTAACGCGTGCGCCATTTATTTTAACAGTAGCTTTGCTTCGGTTTAATTGAGTTTTCTGTAATAATACCCATGCATAATCCAGAATGTATTACACAAAACCTTCCCCTTGAATCACTGTATCTATTGATTACAGCCGCATTAAAATCCGTTGCGTAGTTTAAAAGATCTAAGCATATACAGAGGGACAGACGGCGGGAAGCGACATTGTTTTATACTATGTATATTCCAAAAATGAATGGATCTTTTTTAAGTTTCGGTACCTAAAGGGTACTAAACGGGACCATATTACTAAGCCTACGCTGTCCGTCCGTCAATCCTTTTAAATAGCTGTATCATTTGAACTGCAATAGATAGTCAGTTAAATTTTTTGTTTCTGTTATAACAACCGTCAAATTGGATGTGAATATATTGCAAACCAAAAAAAAAACAGTCGGACGGCACGGAACCCTCGTTGCGAGAGCCCAACCCGCACTTAACCAATTTTTTTATTTGATACCTGATTCCTCTATGTTTGTAGCCTTGCTCCTACATAAATCAGAATCATGTTGTCACAACTCTTATTGCCAAGTAAATACCTGTTAAAATAAATGGCGCACACGCACCTATCCACTGGCAGGCGGCTCATATTTCCGAGACCAGCTCGTCAACGGAAGCCCTACAACAGTTGCGTTGATATCCACAACTCCTCACAAAATACACTCGGAACAAGATACTAGGGAATGCAACTTAACCGGTTATTAACCGTTTTTGTATGAAAATAACCGGTTAAAACCGGCTATAACCGGTTATTTGCATTCCCTACAAGATACCCTGTTATAGGTAAATAAAACTTAAGTAGGGTGATGGAACTAGTAATGGACACTTGATTCTTACACCCCTTTCACAAACAATACTTAAGGGATCCTTCACTGAGTAAACGTACTGCGTTCAATACAGCTTTGTGATTGGTCCTTTTTGACCGACCTTTTGTTTATGAGACGATTCGAACCACCCTGTGCGTTCGTGAGCACTCTGAGACCTCATAGTGACGTTTGTGAATACTGGTATTATTTTACAGAAGATAAGGGTTTTGCAACAATCGATTTAGGACCGTATGAAATTTGAATTCAAGGTCTTCTGCCCACTATACCGTATCATACCATGGCCGTACTATGACCGTAATAGGAAGGTGTCAGACAAAAAAATATTATTTGTATTGAAAAGTGTGAGACTATGCCCACTAGACCGTTCCGTCACCGACCAACATTTCAATACTAATTACCTTCCGGGCCTGATACGTTTATTACGGTCATGGTTAGCGTTGAAAATGTCGGAAAAAATCAAATGATTTTTTCGGGAATTTATGAATTTTTAGTTTTTTTAGTTTTTTTCGGGTTTTTTAGGAAAAATAACAAATGAATAATGTCAATTTATTCATAGTCAATCTCTGTCAATCTCGCTACCTATTTCAATTGCTTCTGCCTTTATGTCGTCCATGTCGCCTTTTTGTAGGTGCAAATAAGACCGAATATAGATTAAAATAACAGCAGAAAATTTCTTTGGTTTTTTTCTATAAAAATCCGAAAAACGAGTTGTTTGGAATAAAACAGGATTTTTTCCGGACTTTTTCAACGCTAGTCATGGTATGGTACGGTGCAGTAGGCAGAGACCTTAAGAGTGATGTGTCCATTATAATATTGGTGCCTGTCAGCTAAGTGTCCACCATTGGTGCCGTCACCCTAGCCCCTCTTGCATGTAGTACAAAACTAATATGGAATTTACGACAAATCTCAAAGAATGTCGAAAAGTCTATACAGATGTGTTACAACTACATGGAAGAGGGGGTTTTATTAAAGTTTTTTTACCTATAAATATAAAATCGCGACCGGAATTTTCAAACATACATTTTAACTAGTTCTGTAGGTTTTCCTTAAATCTCCAAAAAATCAGACTTGATTTGGAAGAGAAACGTTATCGCCCAGAGCTAAATATGAATGATTTTTTTTGACAGCTCCGCCTTTTTCGCCTCGCAATCCTTTTAAGATTTCTACAGTATTGACAAAAAAAAAACAGGAAATATGTCAAAAATTCCGGCCGTAATAATATAACATGTCTAACTGCCGCACTAAGAGACGTCAATTAAATTTAATGCTTGTTTAGTGACAAGTTGTCTTATTCTATTGCTATAGCAAAGAACACAGCAGCAACTTTAATCAAGCATTAAATTTAATTGACGTCTCTGAGTGCGGCAGTAACACTTCACCGTCCCACGATACAACCAACTAGCCGCCTGCCGTACCCTCAACCCTTCCAACCATCATAAATACCTTTCACAATTTTAAATCTCTCCCAAAATAACATCTTTTCGCTACAAGAGTAATCAATTGAAAATAAAATAGCTCTTATTATATTGGGGGCATTCTACGAATACATTTTGAAGAGTAGATTATATTTAGCTTGAAATATGCTTGAAGTCGAACTTTTAGGAAACTCAACCTTATTGTTGTAGAATTTCAGATTGGCTTTGGACCTAAGGTGGGTACCAAATTTAAGTCTAACTGTACGCGTAGAATTTGTTTCCCGCTACTCCCTCTATTTCAACCCTTTAGGGGATGAATTTACAAAAACCCATTAGTACAGTCACCATTCTTCTTTTTCATGCCTGAAAATAGAAATGAAAATCCAAAACCATTTAAAAAATTCGTAGATATCTTGAGATTATCTTACTTATCTTACGTTAAGTCTTAACCAGGTCTCACTTTTTACTGTAAATTTACCCGCTATTTTTGTTCTTTTTCTATATAAAACAAGAATTTGCTGCTCAAATTACCACTGCGTTACCAGTCTCCACGTCCCCTTGCAAATAACTACCACTGCGTTACTATAATAGCCTTTTTTACCCGGCCCCACACAATTTGGTATAAAACATAAATCAGGTACGTAGATCAGAATCTGAAAATTGTGTGCATTTCTAATGTAAACTAATTTTGTTGAAAATTATTACTTTAAACAAACTTTCACGTTAAGGGACGTTTTCTTAGGCATGAAAAAGAAGAATGGCCCATCCAACATTGGGCGCAAAAATATCTGACTCGCTCTTATACCTCTAGTAATAAAGACGTTTCAGATATATTTGCGCCCAATATTGGATGATATATTATTGCTGGTGACTGTACACCTGTACCACATGTCATGAAGTAGTCTACATCTGTTCCAAGTATTTAACTGTGGAATAAATTATCTAAACCCTGTTCAGACTTACTTGTCTTAAATAGTAAACAACTTTCTAACCTCGAAATGCAACGTTTTTGTATGAAACAGCTATTTTAAATCAAATAAAGCAATCACGGCCAATACATCGGCCAAGTGATGTCCAAAATGTTTACTCAGTTTACTTTATTTACGATAAAACAGCTGTTTTAGCCAAAAAAAGCTTCATTTTGAGGTTAGAAAGTTGTTTACCAAGACAAGTAAGTCTGAACAGGGTGATCCTAGTTACTAAAACTACAAATCTACTCTTCAATGTGTAAGAATCAAACCAAATGACCCACCATACTGCCGCACTCAGAGACGTCAATTAAATTTAACGCTTGTTTAATGACGTGTTGACTTATTCTATTGCTATAGCAAAGAAAGTGACAGCAGCTACTTTAAATCAAGCATTAAATTTTATTGACGTCTCTGAGTGCGGCAGTTAGACTATGAAAACCGAGCATTATTAAAAAAGAACTACCCCCTCTTTCATAGAGGTCGTCCTAGCCATGCGATGGATTCGACCAGGAAACTATAAGATTGTTTCTTTCTTTTTAATCATATACCATCGTCTAGGTTTACCTTAAAAAAATACTTTACGCTTATATAATATACCGGTATATAGAGGAAACTGTCCCACTGTTTGCACCCTAGTTATTGGCATTATGAACTTTGTTTCAAAGTAATAAGGGCGATAATTCAACAATGACTAAATGCCAATAATTGGTACAGTCGAAGGTAAAAATAATCCGCACAAAGGTACAAAAATATGTACAGTAATATTATCCAACATTAGGCGCAAAAATATCTGACACGTCTTTATTACTAGAGGTATAAGAACGTGTCAGATATTTTTGCGGCTAATGTTGGATAATATATTATTGCAGATGACTGTACACAGACCTAATTGCTATAGTAATAAGGTCTATGTACATATTTTTGAGCCTTTGTGTACATATTGGTGCCTTTACTGTACTTAGGGTGTTAATAATAGGATGTTTTTCCTTATAAACGTACAGGAGGAGCATAACATTAAACACTACAAGACATCATGTTTACAAATAAAACTGGGACACATAACATAGCCCAGTCTATTTAATTTGGTGTAGGATAAATCGTCTATTATTGGGTCATACACCGACTTAGGTTAGCGTCGAATGCAATTTAACCAGTAATAAGACATAACCGACGTTAACGTTTTTAACTCCTAATTTTCTCGCTGAGGCTAGTCCTATAAGGGTCTCCCCAGACCTATCGACGCGACGGGAAACCCTAAGATAAAAACATAACTTGTATGCCCACCTTTAACTACCAAAGGAAAAATAAATTTTGTTTTTTCGTGTGTGTTTCACCCTACTGGCCACGTTGCAATATTTATAAAGCAAGAGATATGCTGATATATCTGCGAATAAAGAATATCTAGATCTAAATATTACCCGGAGTACCTACAGTCAGTGTCTTTAATAACGAGTCAGTATATAAAATTGGTGTAGTAAATAAATGACGCTTTCTTATGTGGCTAGTTATAGGTCATTTACCCTATAACATTTAAAAATATTTTGTTTTACCTATCATTCATCTATATATATAAAAGGCTAAACTGACTGACTGATGTATCAACGCACAGCCGAAACTACTGTACCTAGAAACTTGAAATTTGGTACAGGGGTTCCTTTCATGATGTAAATGAGCACTAAGAAAGGATTTTCCGAAAATCGACCCCCAACGGGAAAAAATGGGGGGAGTAGCGGGAAACTAATTCCACGCGTACGAAGTCGCGGGCGTCCTCTAATTTAAATATATTTTTCAAGATACATGCTTTCGATTTTTTTCCATAAGTTGTTCCTTCTCCTGACTATAATCTAGTCATCATGTATTTGAGTTTCCAATGTTATGCCGCTCCCGTACTAAATTTAGCTTTAAATCTCAACCTCGTGCATTACTTTGAACTTACGTATATTGCTGTAGTGTTTCCTTATTATAAAAGCGAGAAGAAATTGCCGCCTTGGATATCGATCAATGGCGGCACATCTCCATTCCTATAGCCGCCATTTTGAAAACACTGATATTGACAACACGCAATGTAGGTTTAACATAGAGCCATCAGCAGACATGGGATTATTTGGGGCAAATTTTCTTGACAGGTAGGGACTTTCTATATCGATAAACTGAACCATCGATAGTAGTTCTATACAGAGTGCCTCCGACCTTGGGGCTTTAAATGCAACGATCGATTCTACTCGTTAAACTGAACTACTTTTGTTCTGCAACATTAAAAAATAACTTAAGTTTAGCTAACTAATTGATGTTAAAGTCTAATTGTAAAATCAGTGTATTCAATCATTGCCATATAATCACTATCTCATGGTACGGGGGCGTCATTTCCTTGGTACGTGGGCTAAAGGAAAATGGAGAATTGGATCGCGTACATTGAAAATTACATTTTTGTACTCGTCGATTATAATCTGTGTATTAAGATTTCACAGAGAAAACTACAACGTCACTCTTTTCATCGTTGCATAGTCTATGTTACTTCCGAAACAACCGAAATAACTATTTCGATACGCTCTAGACAACCGAAAAATTTTTGAAAATAGAACTTCGTATTTCAATAATATGTGTCCTTGTTTAAGGAGACTCGATCCGATACAAAATTGCCAGTCTATGGCGTTTCGGAACGTAACAGCGTCGCGTCATCTGTCAAAACTCTACTTAAACTTGCTGCTGTATACAGGGCATAAAAAAAATAAAAAATCTACGCTTTGTGATTGGCTTGTATTTAGCCTAGTACTGCAACATTACGGACGCCGGTGGTGTGATAGTACTTACGATATTTAGTTTTCTTATATACTCGTATAAATGAGTTAAATTATTAATTTTAATGAACTCGTACAAAAAGTATTGTTCACAATAGTGTCATAATCAAGCTTTTTAATCTCGTACCTTACTTAGGCCACTCAGCAAGCTTCGTGGCCTAAACCCGGTACTCGACTAAAAAGCTCTCGATTATAACACGATTGTGAAAAATACTATTAACTTGTATGAAAAAATTAAAATGTAAGTTGGACATATTCTTAACAACTTACAGAACAAAAGAAGTTCAGGTTCAGGAGTAAAAACGATCCATGCATTTAAAGCCCCAAGGTCGGAGGCACCCTATATACTAGTGATCACTCAAAGGTTTGCTTGTAAAAATATGTTTTTATTAAAAGTATAAAAATTTAATTAAATAATAACTAACTCTCTTCTTCTTGTTTCAAAACGATTTTAAAATTTTACTCGATGTCGTTTTCGTTTTGTCAATATCAGTATTTCTAACGCACGACCACCTTATTGCCTCATACCTTAAACGCAACGTTAAACTCGTATGTTAAACTTAAAAATATTTACAATTTATCATTATTTTTCACTTTCGATTACATTAACATGATTATAAATTGAAAAACCCGCTTCACCAAAAATTTTCGTCAAGACCTCACATGTTTTTAACATGGATTTGAATATGACTTACAATCCCGCGAGTCTGTTTAAAAGGTAATTTTTTTTTTATTTTAAGTGTTCAAATATTGGAGATAGAAATTGGACAGATGAAATACCACCCTTAGCTACTCCATATTAATGAGGCTATAACCCCCTTACTAATAAACGTTGAGTAACGGTGGTATAGCTATACAATGTTTTGTCCTTATCTGTCATTGTGACATTTGAATTTGACAGATAAGGACAAAACATTGTATAGCTATACCACCGTTACTCAACGTTTATTAGTAAGGGGGTTAAAGTTTATAGAGCGGTGAAACAGGTTTTTTCTAAGTGATGCTTAAACTTAATAATAAAATAACGTCAATGTTAAAAACTCAAAGATCATGTAGAAATTAAATGCGATCACAATGGCAACACACTATCTTTAAACTAATCCCCTCTGTTGGCGTAGGGGGGGTAAAAAAAGTAACATGGATCCAAAACTAAAACCAATTGCAAAGAAAACTGACATTTATGGTTATTTCGAGTTGTTTAAATATAGTGTAAGGAAGTGAGATAATATTTATGCTACAAAATCAAATTATAATTATTCATACACAATTATTATTTTTCTTCGTAAATGATACCACATTTTGATCTGATTTTCTTACAGTATATTTAACTAATTTGTTAGGTAATTCTCATATCAAGCATTTTTCCATAGTAGCGAATTTTCATATAGCGTTTTTTAATGTTCGCGTTTATTATAATCGCTGAAATTAACAGCACATTATTCTATAACACGAATTTTTTCCTAATTTAATTTCACAAAGTCGAGGGAGCCCCGCGCGGAGCTCCTATTTCTGGGTTGTTTGGCCCCTGGGCCTGATATAAAACTAACCGACCTACGTATTGCGTATTGGGAAAATTTGCCATGGGAAAAAATGCTAGTTATGAAAATAATCTAACAAACCATTTAACTACTTGAAAAAAAGTGCCGCGTTTTCTTTGCAAGGTGTATAACATATTTCTGTAGTTAAATCTTTGCCGTACGATAGCCATATTGAATGACTAAATAAAAACTAAGTTAGCCGAAAATTAAAATACACGACTTTAAATATAAAATGTACAAATAACTTTATCAATGTTCGTAAGACTAGAAAAAGTATACACTGTTTGGTACAGTGGGGAGCAAAAAAAACTGCATTAAATTTACACACCTATAGATTGTATTGATTGTTATTTTTTTTTTAAATAAAAAAACTATTTTTGATTTATTTCTTGCCCCCCAGTGTATTTTTATTAAATGTGGTGTAAAAAATATACAATCTAACTTCAAGACCGCTATTACAAATCATTTATTAACTTCATACATATTTTTTATTGCGAAATCGTAAACTATGGCAATAAAAAATACATCATTGATGTTTTTTTTTTCAATTTCAAGTATTTCATACAAAAAGCCATACATTTTTAATTCAATATTTGTCAAAAATGTAAGACGGTGTAACAGCGGTATTATTATTACAAATTTAACCCTATTATACATTATTACGTGTTTTTTTTTTAAATAAAATATCACTAATCTGTGCAAAATCACATTATATGATAGAAATGGACTTCATTATGTATACCTAATAACAAAATCTGTTACATATGGGTTTAAGGCGAATATTTTTAAATAGGGATGTATTATTAAGGGCCGGTTTCACAATCGTCAAGTAAAGCATATCTGACACATAAATTTAGCCCTTTCCTTTTCTTACACTTGAATATAGACAAGGAGAGAGCAAACTTTAACTGGCACATAAATTTACTTGTCGATTGTGAAACAGGCCCTAAGTGTAGATGTAGATCGTAGGGCTCCACTGTCCGGAGGACTAACCTTTGAACCGAAATAGGTAAACACTTGGATTTTTTATAATATTTATTACTATGACCGCTATAACAATTAAATTAATTTAAACGTTACAAGAAACGTGTTAAGGCGTTTTTTGCCCAATCTTAATGTTGTACGGTGACACGGAACCCTTTGTGTGCGAGCCCAACTCGCACTTGAACAGTTTTTATTTTTGCAACTCATCTGCCTCTGTAATATGTGAATTATTCAGTTTTATTTCCCGTTTCAGCTAAATCTAGAGATACGAGGAGAAATATGCAAGTTATTGCCCGGAAATGGGACACTAAATAAGATATTTAAATATAATTAGACCTTGTTATAATTGCATCCCTATTTAAAACATTATGTACTAAACGACCACCAATCGGGGTCCCCTAGTTATACCGACGCTAACTTCATCGAATGTATCCCTTCGTCGAATTTCACTTCACCGGAAGCTATTTTCAGGTTATTTTAAATAATAATTACGTAAGTTAAGTTAGACTTGTATCACAAAATGTAAACCCCTGCGCTTAGAAGTCTGTCGATAAAATGAAAATTCTACGAAGTGATACTGTGAAATTAATGTCGACAAAAAAAAGGTCAATTAAAAATACTACACTATATAGCAATGAAAACGGGTCACTTTCTATGGTTATTCAATACAAAGTGACCCGTTCTCATTGCTCTTGACTACAGGCCGATTCACAATAGTTGGCACGAATGGATTGAACGAAAGTAATGTCACCTACCATTGTGTGAGTGCCGTCCTTTGAAACGATGTTCGAATTTCAAACCGAAAACCTGTTATTATTTTACACACTTGTATACTTTAGTTCACTCATTCAATCCATTCGTGCCAACTCTCGTGAATCGACCTGTACATATATATAAATTAGTCGACAGTGGTCTTGCACAGATCGTGTATAATTATTAATTACAGTTACTAAGACTCGTGCAGAGGTATTCAATTTGTTTTGAGCTACGCTTACGTTAATCTTGGCGTGATTGCTTATGGTACTGGAGCCCTGGAAAGATATTTTTAATGTGAGTAAAGTGGAACTAGATTAATAGTACCCCGCTGTCAATAAAAATATTTAGAAACTTCATGGTTGTGCAATGTGCCAGGATTGACCGCCTGCCTAGTACTAAAGTTTTAATGTATTTGACGTATGTAAGCAAATAATATTTTTCCTACTCCTGTACTTTTGTCATTTATATAGTCACAAACACTAATATAAGAATATACATAATATGTCCGCAGAATTTTCTGTAGAAAAGTCTATCTTGTCTATAATATTCCCCTTAACAGCTCTGGTGTCGTAAAGTCGCCAAAACGATACGCCTAGCAGCCAAAGCTTACTAAACCTAGGTTATTTGACCAATTAAAATACTTCACCAAATTAAATCCACCAATCAATACACATCGAAACGTTAGGTTCTTTTTTGGTACGTACACTCTTTTACTAATTTAACTCTGTAAAAAAAACTTTGTATTTGGTATCAACCAACCAGAATACAGCTAAATTAAAATCGACCAATCAGGTGCGACCAAAACATTAGGTGTTTTTAGTGCCTAATGGTGGACTAATATAGGCTGATGATCAGAGGCCGGAATTTTCGTAGCACTTTCGAGCTGTCATAGGGGTTTGTCGTTTATCGACTATATTATAGATACATTATAGAACACAACGTATTAAAGAACATTGAAAGTAGAGGTAAACAACAGGCGGTCTTATTACTAAAGAGCGATCTCTTTCAAATAACTTTTGAAAATATGAAATAGAGATTGTAAATGAAAACAATCGATAGCAATCCTTGTTACAATTTCTTTCGAAAAATGTTTAAAAGATATACGAAATCCACTAATTATTAATAAGAAACAATAAAATAATATTATTTTAATACCTATTTAAAATTTCCAATAAATTGGTATCTAAAGGTTATCTCGAAGAGACCGCCGCGATAAGACTGCCTATTGTTTACTTCTACTCGTAGTCATATTTTAAAAATGGTATTTTGTATTTTTATCGATATACATAATGTATATCGGAAGTCGATAGACGAGAAGTCCCTATGACAGCTCAAAGGTGCTACGAGAATTCCGACCTCTGCTGATGATGATGATGATGATGATGATGATGATGATGATGATGATGATGATGATGATGATGATGATGATGATGATGATGATGATGATGATGATGATGATGATGATGATGATGATGATATTAATCCTTGCCTGCGACTAACCCCATGACTAGCAGGTGTCTGTTGTGAGTATGCTGTGTTGGTGAGCCGCATACCTGCTCCCTAGGACATGGAGGAGCAGGGCAGGCGCGGCGAGCCCATCTGCGTGAGCACGCGGTCGAGCCACTGCAGCGGCCCGTTCAGGTGCAGCTCGATCCAGCACGGCGTCGACGTCACCGTCTGCCGCCTGCAACAGGAACAACAGTTTAGACATACATACATACATTAAATCACGCCTGTTTCCCAGAGGGGTAGGCAGAGACCACTTTAGACAAGTCTTCGTTAGTAAAATAACCCCCAAGGCAAACCCCCCTCCACTATCCCCCCTTCCCGAGTACCTGTACTCGACGCCCCAGCCCTTGACGAAGCTCATGTGGATGGTGCACACGCGCGTCAGCTGGAGCCCCCGCTCCAAAGAACAATTATCCCTCTGTGTACCTGGGGCTCTACTTTGAAATCAGTAATTCGAACTCCGGATCGCCCCATCACTTTCTTGCGAATTAGTGACGCGTCGAGAGCAAAAGGGATAGCAATAGACGAAGTTCGAATTACGGATTTCAAAGTAGAGCCTCTGTAGTCGGCGCTCCAGCCCTTGACGAAGCTCATGCAGATGGTGCACACGCGCGTCAGCTGGAACCCTCCTCTAAAGAAATCCCCCCCCATTATCCCTCTGTGTACCTGTACTCGGCGCCCCAGCCCTTGACGAAGCTCATGCGGATAGTGCACATGCGCGTCAGCTGGAACACCGCCTCGAAGCCCTGCGACACCGACGCCGAGAGCAGCGCCGCGAACTCCTGGTTGTTGAAGATCTTCAGGTTGCAACCTGGAAGGGAATGATAATATGTTAGTCTCTGATATATCTGAATATTAATACCTTTACCCATAAGTTCTCAACATCTAGTAGCAAAGGGGGAAAGCAGGACCCTCACAGTCCGGGATTGCTCTTGATCGTAGTCGAGACCGAAGAGTCAGGACAAAGTGGACGATTGAGCGAGCTAACCCAGAAGGGGAGTCTAACCATCATCATCAGACCGCTTCCGTCCCTCAGATCTCTGCCCCCCCCCCCCTCTCTCTCTCTCTCTCTCTCTCTCTCTCTCTCTCTCTCTCTCTCTCTGGTCTTGAGTTTTTCAACCATTTTTCGTATTCGCTCCACCTAGCTGAAGGGCGTCCTACACTACATTTTCCAAGCCGTGGTCTCCACTCCAGGACGCTCAGGTTCACTTCGTCCGTATTCCCATTCCGTCCACATTCTCATCTCGGCCACATACCAATCCCAAATTGTCTACTTCCTATCTCGTCCATATTCCCAACTCGTCCTCATTCCTCGTCCTCGTCTGCAACCTAATTTAGCACTGTAGGGCTGTTCGATATCAATTCGATCACTCGGTTGTTCACTAGTTGTTGGGAATGTGAACAAGATAAGAACGTGGACGAGATGGGAATGTGGACTAGACGGTAATGCGGACGAGATGGGATGTGAACGAAATGTAAATGTGGACGAGATCGGTATGTGGACGAGATGGGAATGTGGACGAGATGGGAATATGGACGAGATGGGAATGTGGACGAGATGGGAATGTGGACGAGATAGGAATGTGGACGAGACAAAATGAACCAGAGCCCTCCAACCCTTAAAGATAAGATAAAGACAAGTGTACCGGGTGGTATCTTGCAGACGGTTGCGGGGTGCCAGCCGTAGCGCTGGTTGCAGTTCGGGCTCTGCACGAAGATCGACGAGTCGCTCAGGCACTCCGCGAACACCTCGCCTGGGGGGGAGGGGGGTTCATCGTATAAAAGTCTCATTTTTCATTTGTGATATTTTTTATTTATTCTTCATTGTACAAAAAAGCACAAATGGCGAACTTAATGCCTAATGGCATACATTGGCATTACTTTTCTATTACGTACCCTAACTACCACGATAATTTTTTGGTCCTTGATAATAATGGGCCACCCATAACCATGGTAGGCCCATAATTATCAATAACCATGAAAAACCTCTTGTTGAGTCACTTTGTAACTATTTTTTTGCATTTACTTTCCATTCTGTTATGTATGCGGTGTTCAATATTGTATGCAATTGTTTGGCAACCAAAACATTTTATTTCCCAAAACTTACGTTGTTTACGCAGATAGTACATTTTTTCCTATCTGTGATTGTCGATTGACATAAGTAAAAAAGTTTGAGATAGTTTTCTAAGGTCAATTTCGCGTGGCGGCATGGGTTCTAGTACAGTAGCTGCCCTTACTTATCCATATCGACTTCCAACAGGAAACTTAAATCGTATGTTATGCTGTACAACATACAGTGGCGGTCACATAATTAGAGACACTTGTTTTTTTCCCATACAATTGCCTACAAATATTACTTTTCAATTTTGACAACCAGCAAAAAGTTCTTAATAAATTTTATCTTTAGTTACACTTATTGTTTACTAATAAACTAAAGTTTAAATGAATGTACAAATTATCTCTGTTGGAAACGAATCTTTCATTTTATAAGGGTTTGAAAAAATAAATATTTGGCGTTCATTCAAAGTTGTAAAACTTTGTACGGACCCGTCAGCACTAAGTTTTTAAATCCTTATAAAATGTAAGGTCCATTTTTAACAGCAGTTCACTGTACATCAGTTTAAACCTTAGTTGGTCGAGAATTTTTTGATTGGTGGTCAAAATTGAAAAGTCATATTTGTAGGCAGTTGTAGTTATTTGAAAAAAACAAGTGTCTTTAATTATGTGACCACCACTGTATATCGTCCCGTCTTCAACTTAAAGAAAGTAACATTCACGTGACTATCATCGGCAAAAAAAATCTTAAGGTTTTGCGCACACCGAGTTAATAACACTAATTTTCGTAATACTTAATAATGAAAAAAAAAACCATATTCAGAGACCATAAACGATCCCTTCATACAGGGTGTTCGGCAGAAGGTTCGACAAACTTCAGGGACTAACTCTGTAGGTCATACTCATCAACTTTTATTATGGGACCAACATCCAAATCGCGAAAAAAAAACACCTGTTCCATACAAACTTTGAGAGCTAAACACCCGAAATGTATGGAACAGCTGTTTTTTTCTTCGCGATTTGGATGTTGTTCCCATAATAAAAGTTGATGAGTATGACCTACAGAGTTACTCCCTGAAGTTTGTCGAACCTTCTGCCGATCACCCTGTATATTATAGCTCCTAGTTATTGGCGGTAAATAGTTATTTATGTAACTGGTACATAATGAAGCCTCTTAAGGTACGAGAGCCGAGGTTAGAGCGCGAGCTTGCGAGCGCTCTAATTACAGGCACGAGTACCTTAAGAGCTAATTATGAACCGTTGCATACATAACTTTTTCTACAAGCTTAAAATGATAATGATAAAAATAAACAATCGCTAACTTTTCTCCTATACTTTACTCGATTTTTCTGCTAACAAATTACTTGTCATCAAAGACATTTTCACTATTCCGATGCCCGATAATAGTTTGTGAATTTTATTGATAAATGTAAACAAATTTCATGCGAATTTTAATAGATACTAAAAACAGTTCTATCAAATTATCATAAACAAGTTGGAATGCCAAACGAAACGCCATTTTGTTGATATCCATATTGAACGTAACCATGGTAACCAAATAACAAATCGATGGATATTTAACCATCAATTTTTAGTAATTGAATAAAAATGTTATTTTAAACACATAATTACTCATAAAATTAATTTTGTTTTTAATATACGTAATTGTTATTAGTGTTAAATGTTTTTAACGGTTTATTATACAAATTATTAGGATGTCAAGTGTTAAATAAACGCCAAGACTGATATCCGGAATGACCGTTACCATGGTAATAACAATGCTATAATAAATTATAGAACTGTTATTACCATGGCAACGCTCATTATAGAATTATTTTTACGCTTCGGTTACGCTATAGGTGGTATTCTGACACCATTAACGATATCAATATTAGCGGTTTATAGTACGCGAGTAGAAAAAAGATATTATCTTTGACATGTATCGTATTATAGACGTTGCGATAGCTCTTTCACTTGACACTAATGGCGTCCAAGTTAATAACATGTTAAAAACAATATGACTTTACCGAGTGGAGTAGATACCCAGCGGGCTTAGTACAGTTGGGCAATTCCATGGCACAGAGTAACGTAAGTAACCAATTTCTAGCATTCTGCTTGTTGTTTTAGTTATATTTCAAAATGGAAGAATTCATTTATGTCTATGTACTTGATTAAATTTATATCTAGAAAAAAATAAGCATTAAAAGTAAAAAAAAAACACGCATTGAAATGGTAACTCGTTACATTATCGTGGAATTACCCAGTTGCGTTTATCGTGTGACAAAATGTGGATAAAGCATCCGTCACTCTCGTACTTATACAAGGTGTTACAAAAATACCCGTAAAGCTGAAAGGGGGTTAAATGGTGCCTTATAACAAGTCCATTTACAATATTTGAGAACCGTACTATCACCGTATGACTTAGCGGCAAAAAAAAAAAACATTATTGTTTTCATTGATGTGCCAACTCTATTTCAGTAAAATTAAAGAGTAAACTACGCAGAATGTTTATGTAGGTACATTTTTACCTAATTCGTGAAACGATCAAGAGACATACTAACAAAATGTACAGAATTCGATTAGATAGATATTACAAGTCGAGTTTTGGAGTCGTAATATTCTGAGTTAGAAAACATCGTCATTTTGGAAAAAACACGAAACAATTGTAGAGTATCGATAAGAAGATTTGAAATTGACAACATAACATTTTTTCCGTCTTGACGTTTTTTGAAGCCAGTACTTAAGCATAACATCATAGTATTGAACCTTTGTGGATGAAAACCAGAAAAACCATTAAAGTTGACAATTATTAAATTGGTAGGTTGGCCTCTCTGTTAAATAATCTATGCTAACTCCGGTTCCCTCACATGACAGCTTACTAGGGTTGACAATATTTTTGGCTTTAATAATTTATTATATTTTTTACGGGGTATTTTGTAACACGTTGTATACGTGTCAGAAAGTGACGGATGTTTTATTCACATTTTGTCACACGATAAACGCAGCCATGTTAGGCCCCCAAGATGTTATTGTAACAAAAATAAAAAGTGTCCGTCTGTCTACCTACTCACCGCCTATGTAATAGAGCCTCACGCCCTTCCCGATGTGCCGCCGCGTCTGCTCCACCACCTCGTTGCGGTTCACGTTCGACAGCAGGCCCAGGCAAAACCTGGGGGCGAAATATAGCGTTATAGGATTTAAGAGTTGATAGCGTTTTCCATGAACTCTCAATAGCGATGCTTCTGAAAACGGTGTTGGAGCAGTTCTGGGCCTTAATTTTACTTTGGTGCCTAAATAGGAAATCAACTTTACGAATTTGCAGATTATAGATATAATTATCCAGCATTCTCGTGTTGATTCCCGACCAGATCTCCCTTTCATTTTAAATTTGACCACTATTTTTGTTGTTTGTACATAAAAATGCGAATTTGTTGCACAAATTACCACTGCGTTACCAGTGCCCCACATCTTACAACAATGGCCACTGCGTTACCACAAAAGCAGATTCTAAATATGCCCAGTTTTACATAATATGATCCAAAACATAATTTGAGTATGTCAATCAGAATCTTAAAATTTGTGTTTTTAAAAGATTATCCAGTTTTGTTTCAAAATTATGCTTTTTAATAAACGTTCACGTTAAGGGACGAAATACAATTTTGGCCCTTTTGACACGTCGTGACACATTATGGAGAAGGAAAACGAGCATACCGAGACCACCTGATGGTAAACATTTTCATGACTACAATCTAAAGACTGCAATCCTAAGACCGCAAATGCGTTGCCAACCCTAAGGAAGAAGAACGGCAGTCTTATCCTAACACCGGAACACAACAATGGAAATGTTGTTAAACTTGGCCATATTTCCTTGAGATTGGTAAACGTGAAAACGCGATTAGAGCCAAAATCCTCAATAGTTTTATTTTTCAAACATGACACCTTTTTCGATTATTTTTAGTTGAATCTTCGAAACCCTACGATCTTTAACAATGATTTTAGATACAATAGTTCAGTACTTATAACTTCTTAATCCTGGTATTATACCTTTTTACCCTAAACCGTTTTAAAGTAAACAGCAATTATTTGAATTTGACCCTGCAATCAAGGCGCGCGCAAACTATCTCCATTTCACGTTCTTTGCGCAGAAGCACAAAATGCCATTCCTTTTTATTCTAGTGTGGGCGTGGGGTGCGCCAAAGTTCATATAAAATTGCAACTCCGATTATTGGAACTCCGAAAATTTTTCTCATAACATTTTACATCATAACGATCACTCCTTATAATGTTCAAAAAAAAATTTTATACTAATGATCGGAACTCATAATTATCTGAACTTATAACGCCAATATTCATGGAACCGTACACTTTCCAGAATTTCTTAAATATCTTACGTGTAGATAAAATTAGATTAGGTTAGGTTAGATTTATAACAATCCTCAAAAAGTAACAGTTTCTTAAAAAAATTCATTATGAGTTGCGAGAAGTATTAGAAAAAAATTTCGAAGAAATGAAGTATGAGGAATTTTTTTCGAAGAAATGATGAGTATAGACACAAATCGTTATATGTATAAAAAATCTAAAGACCAATTTTATATGAGCCAATATGGACCCGTGGGCGTGGCACCATATGTGGCTTCTTAAGACAGTCTTGAGCTAGCAATTATTTTGCTCGATGCCATGGTAAATATTAAATAACGACTGACCTCTCGCTGTTGCTGGGGTCAGTGAACCCGTCGACGGTGATGGAGGGCTGCGAGGCGTGGAAGGTCTCCCCGACGCGCGTGTTGAGCTCGTAGTAGCTGATGCTGCACCAGAACGCCGGCTCGTGGTACAGCACCGGCGCGGCTTCCGGCCCGCCCGGAGGGGGGGTGAGCCGCGTCAAGTCTACGACACAACCCAAATAAGTACACAATATCTTATCTTATCTTACAGATGTTCTCTTTCGGATACACTTCGACCCTTTAGGATCTTTTGTGCAATTATCCACTCATACACCCAGCTGTTCGAATGTGCAGGTTTCCTCACGATGTTTTTCGATGGGTAATGCTTGCGGTTAAAATAAGCTGGGTCCACATTTGTATCATTTTGCCGATCACGATCACGCATATCGTATCGAGCTCGCGTATCCTAAGTATGGACACTCACTTTGTGCACACCGTATCACTACCATCGTCGCGTGAAAAAATGCGTCCATACTAACCGTAGCATAACAGCGTATCGTATCATAACGCCGTATCATTAAGTGTGGACGCTATCCGTATCCCCTTTGATGATCGGGGCAAAACCGCCTCGAGAGCGATCACGGCGTATCGCGTATCAAATCATAACATCGTATCGTGATACAGTATCATAACACGTCCATACTTACTGATCTTGATACGCGTATCCGATCGCGAGTGTGCGGGGTATAAACGCGTGTCAACATCGATCCCGAGCGATCAGATACGGCGCGCCGCATGATCGCGCTGTTTGTGCGTCCACACTAGCGATCTTGATACGCGTCGGTGCAACGCGATGGGGATACGATACGACTAAATGATACAAATGTGGACCCAGCTTAAGTTAGAAAAACTCATTGGTACATGGTGACCGCGGGGGTTCGGACTAGGGCTCGCGGTCGTGACCGTGTTTCGTGGACCCGTAGCCGTGCGCCGTTTTATGGCCCGTTCGGCATGTGAAATTTGGCTACGTGTAATTAAGTCACGTGTACCCGTGTAGATCCGTGTACACGGGTTCACGTACCTTAAGTACACGCTGATCCGGTCCGCCAGCGACGTTGAGCGAAGATAAGATCTGCATCCTATCTGCTCTTGTCGAAATATCTAAGGGTGTTACCAGACCAATCGATCGATCGTCGATCGACAGCATCGATCGATGGTAGAATTGATTAGTCGACGTGGATCGATAGTTCCTACCAGACCAATCGATCGATCGTCGATCGATGGCAGAATGGATTAGTCGATCGATAGTTCCTTCATCAATTAAAGCTATCAGACCAGTCGATCAACGTCGACCGGCAATCGATCGATTGGTCAGTCGAACGATATCCGTCGATCGATAGTTCCTACCAGACCAATCGCTAGACTTCGATCGACGTCAATCGATGCCGTCGATCGGCGATCGATCGATTGGTCTGGTAACACCTAAAGGCGACGAATAAAAAGTAATAATTTGTAATTCATTAATAGTTCTTATTTGTTTTAATTTTAACTCGGCGGCGGCCCGGGTGTATCGTTCCATTTCTGACTACAGCTCTGGTTACTAAGTTAAAACTACAATAACAATAAGGTCCAAATTGTCAACAAACTCACTCATGTTGTCGTTATGGTCCATGGGATCGCCGTCCTCGCTCATGTAACCTGGCGGCGGCGTCTCCACGGCAGCCGCGCTCCTGAAACATTAATATTTAAATAGAAAATCAGCATTGGTTACAATCAATTAACAAACGCAAAAAAAAGAGGCAAAAACAGGGTGTTCGGCAGAATGTTGGACAAACTTCAGGGACTAAGTCTGTAGGTCATACTCATCAACTTTTATTATGGGACCAACAGCCAAATGGCGAAAAAAAAAAACAGCTGTTCCATACAAACTTTGAGAGCTAAACAGCCGAAATGTTGTTCAGCTGGTCCCATTATAAAAGTTGATGAGTATGACCTACAGAGTTAGTCCCTGAAGTTTGTCCAACCTTTTGCCGAACACCGTGTATAATGCTTTTCTGAAATAATGCGAGGAAATCTTTCTTCGCTACTAGTATTAAGATGGTTTCACGTACAATCAAACCCTCAAGTTGTGTATATGGGGTTTTTTTATGGTCCATTTCATTTTATATGTAATAGAGAGCATGTTTGAATAAAATATGGCAGTGGAAAGGAATGGGTTTTTATATGTACCTATATTTTCTCAAAAATGTCCGGAAAAGTTGACATTACTATCTACATATTGAGATACGAAGTACATAGATTACTGACACTTCTTAAATTAAAAAAAATAACGCGTAAGCCCGCAATGTTGCATACAAATTTCATTACTGTCTAGTTTGTAACTTTTTAAAAAGTGAAAAGGGCCATAATAAAATGAGGGCACAAGTCTTATACGTCCATATTTTATTCGAAACAACTTTTTTATCTGTCTCTGGAATAGCTTGTTTTTTTTGAAAAAAACTTACGTATCTCCTTTTCATAAACAAAAAGGCGGTAAAGAGTGACGGTTTTTTCACATGAAGTTTCTGTTTGTATGCAATTAAAAAAATGAGTTCATGCGATGAAGATTTTACGTCAACACATTTTTGCCTCGGCAGGAACTGCAATTGCGGGCTTCGTATTTTTAAACGGAATCGCAAGCTCGACCATTTAAACCGATACTCGGCCCGCATTTGCCTACTTCCCTGCCTATGCAATAATGTACTATTTACGGGTTATTCCTATCTTCCAACATATCCAACCCAGATATATGGTATACTAGAGGACGCCCGCGACTTCGTACGCGTATAATTAGTTTCCAGCTACTCCCCCCATTTCTTCCCGTTGGGGGTCGATTTTCGGAAAATCCTTTCTTAGTGCTCACTTACATCATGAAAGGAACCCCTGTACCAAATTTCAAGTTTCTAGGTACAGTAGTTTCGGCTGTGCGTTGATATATAAGTCTGTCAGGTTTGCCTTTTTTTTATATAGATAGATGGCAAAATTTCCATATACCTGGGTTGGATAGGTTGGAAGATGGGAATAATCCATATTTCCTAGGAAGAAATTGAAGGTGTTTCCGGACAGGATAAATGATAAATGATAAGTATGATGGTGTACTGAAGAGCGTCGGTGGCCTAGTGGCTTAAGGGGTCGACTCGTGATCGTAAGGTACCGAGTTCGAACCCCCGCGGTCACCATGTACCAATGAGTTTTTCTAACTTAAGTGCATTACCCGACGCTCTTACGGTGAAGGAAAAACATCGTGAGGAAACCTGCACATTCGAACAACTGAGTGTGTAAGAGGGTAATTGCACAAAAGATCCTAAAGGGTCGAAGTGTATCCGAAAGGGCCCATCTGTAAGATAAGATAAGATAAGTATGATGGAGTACTGACACGTGCACGGTGGTGTTCCCGGGCACCTGCTGCGCCAGCGTGGCCTCGAGGTACATCGCGCTGTGCGCCAGCGGCCCGCCCACGCCCACCACGCCCGCTTGCATCTCACTGCGGGGGGAGACAAACGTATAAACAAACAAAGATGACATAAGGTGGAACGCTCGACGCGGTACTAATACTCGTCGCCGTACTTTGACTTGGGATAAATAAAATAAGATTAACATTACTTTTGTCACCACCTCATTTTAGCGATGGGAAATGTTTGTGGCTTTGATATTTCACACGCCAATTTTTAAATAAAGAAAAGGATTGCCAGCAAAAGTACCTGACATTTACTCATGCAATCCGATTGACTAGTTATTTTTTTCATTTTGATAAATTTATATATGGTCACCATATAAAACAAATTCCAAATAACAAAAGTAAAGGTCATATTTCCCAAATCACATGTGAATGTTTTGTGTAGATGTATAATTGAACATAATATCACGACGCAAATAAATATTTTCTGTTAACATGTCGAGTACTAGTACTTCCACCTTACAAAAACATGAAAAGTAAAAAAATTACCAGACAGACAAAACAGTACATGCATTATGTTAAAAGGGCCCGTGTCAGCAATGCATCTCACTGTGGGGAGACAATATTATACAGCGGGTAACATTTAAATCGGTCAGTATGGAAAAATCTGAAACTATGAGACATGCGAAGATTTGTTCGTAGTAAAAGAAGTCATCGATTTTAGTAACAAGGAAAACTGCTGTCATACATTAAAAAAAACTTGTACTCAGCTCAGGAATCGACATTTTGAAAAAGAAAACTACATAACTTCTATTTGTGTGATTCCACGGGTGTTTCAACCGCTGTCAGTACCTAGTATTAGTATATTAAAGAAATCTGCCATATGGTCAAAACTTGATCAATTGTGGCAAGAAATACGGTTACAGTACATCTCAGTATGAAAGTCTGCTGCTTGGTGTAGGTCATTATTTCAATATTTATGTCTAGGAACTGACGACGGTTGAAACGCCCGTGGAATCACCCATTTAGATATCGATTGTGTAGATCCTAAGCAGTAAATGTTACTATGAAACATGTCTTAAATTAATAAAATGTATTGTAAGCTTCACAATCAATATCGAAATAGAAATAGTGTTAGTTTTATTTTTCAAAACGTCTAGGTTCGAAAGTTTTTTTTTAATGAATGAGCAGTTTTCCTTATTACTAAAATCGATGACATGGTTCCTAAGAACAGATCTACCTGTAACTTACAGTTTCAGACTTTCCCATACTGACCGATTAAATTTTACACCCTGTATACTAAATATACATGATGTACAACGGGCATCTCACTAAAGATCAGTTTATCAAGGGCTGTAGGCGAAGGCTACACATACAATAAATACTGTGATCCATCAATATGATAAATACTGATGGATTTCATTCTATTCACGCAATACAGAGGCAAGGCTACACGTTCAATATTTATCACGTCAGTACTGTAACGTGTTTCGTTGAGTTCGGACGTTGTATTGGATATGGAGGCAAAAACTATACTGTCATATCACAATATTTACTGATCGTGTAGTCTAGCGTATTGAAGGATTTCAATATTTATCACAAACTGCCACCCAGAATCAAGAAATCTAGATTTCCGTGATAAATATTGTCATCCATCAATATAGACTAGACGAAAAATATATATCACAATATGAGATAAATATTGATGGATAACAATATTTATTGTACGTCTAGCCTTCGCCGTATGGTACCAGAACTGAGCGAGGTGAGGAAAATGAAGCATTTCTTTTGGAGGATTCCTCTCACACTCGTAAAGCTCTGGTGAATATTCACAAAATAGGACTCACGGCTCGGTGGGCTCTCGCAAGTAGTGCGAGTAGGGCGGCGGCGGTAGCGCGCGCGCCTCTCCCTCGCACCTCGGCACTAAGATCGGTGGTAGCGCTGTGAACAACCACATTATCTTCCTAAGTCCTTCGATCTTCTCATAGAACAAAATGTCGATTAAGTCCTGGGTATAGCGAAATGAAATATGTGATTATTAGACCCTTAGAAGATATCGATCTTGTCGCATTGACGTCGCTCTGTTGTAGGGATTGAATGTTTATTTTATCAACCCTCTCTATATCGATGTTTGTAGTTTATATTATAATGCAACAATGATTTTGATTTATTGCCTTTTAAATCTCTGCTAAATCTCAATATGGCGTAGGTATTAAAACTTCCTGATTAAAAATTAGGAGATAACCTCATTATTCTAACAAGCGAAATAATTTACCTATTATTTATTTATTATTGATCCCATTCCTTTTTATTACATTTTAGTAGTAATTGTCTTTGACTCATTGTCAGTGACATGACATATACCTCTAAGTACAATACGACCGACAATATAGACGATAAAAAAAACATTCAATCCCTATAAAAAAGTGACATCAGTGCCACAAGATAACGGGGTCCAGTGATTATGATAGAATATGCTTTTAAGGGAATAAAAGAAATATCGCCAGCCCTGGGCCGAGATTCTAGGCGGCAAAAATCATACCGCCTTTGAATTGTTATCGTATTGTCGACATTTTGATAGCTCTTATTTACTTGACAGTAATAGCGGTTTATAAAATATATTGCACTGCATGTCAAAATATATGAAATGTATTAATACTGGTCATTGGAATAAAGGCTAATTGAAATTGAAATTGAAATTGAATAGCGGCCGAGTTAAAAACAATACAAAGACGATATGGTTTTTACCAATAATAGAGGCTCCGATCTGCTTACCAGGTGAATCGATTTTATGGTAGTGATAAGGGTTGATGCACACTTCGTCCTTCTTCAACTGGTATGCAAACTCGCAGTGGTCCACAGGCTTTAGTTCATGTTGGCTCTGAAATCAATGTCATTGTGCGTTATTTATGAGCTGGTTTTTTTATGACAAAGAGGAGGCAAGCATGCACACGGGTTGAGAGGAAATTGGTTAGTTTTTTTTTTTATACATACATAATACATATACATAAACTCACGCCTTCATTCCCAGAGTGGGGTAGGCAGAGCCACAAACTCACCAACAACTCCAAAAACTTGTTGATAATTCTGTGACCACATTTTGCACAACCAGGCTAAGATGTTATCCAGTGTATTAGTGACAGGTTGCAAACCCATCGCCTAACAGCACGACACAGCCTTTAGTCCCTTAGTCGTCTCTTACGACATCCACGGGAAGACATGGAGTGGCAACATTCTAAACCCGGCACCACACGGGCTTTTTTTTTATAATGCCAATTAATCCGGTTTTTTGTAAGGATCAAATTTATATAGGTATAGGACCAACTGCAAAAGTTAAACAAAGCGTCAAAGAGTCAAAGTCCAACATTCATACTAAGCATTGAAAACACCTTGTACAAATTGATACTTAACTATGATATCACAATTAAGTAAATACCGTAAATAATACCTATGGTAAAAACAAGTCATTTGTAATTCGGGTGCGGCTCCACTGAGGCGGAGACGAGCAGAGCGGAGCGGAGCTGTGCCAATATTAACCAATAGAAGGCGCATGCGGTCACGTCGAGCGGCCCTTCCCCACGTTAGTTTTGATTCTATTGGTTAATATTGGCACAGCTCCGCTCCACTCCACTCATCTCCACCTCAGTGGAACCGCATCCTAATGGTCATGTCAGCTTTAAGTACATAGTTGCTATACAATTTATTTGGGCATTCATGGGCTATTAAGGCACGGTTCTGAAGGCACCATTTAATTTCTATTTGATCAAGAAAGGTACCTAAATGGTAAATAAGCAATGTTTTTGAAAATTTTAATGTCACGTCAATAAGTAATTTTGTTTGTTTTAACTTTCTTGTTGCAACACTCACTTGAAGCTGCGGCCACCGCCACAGCCGGCAATAGACAACATGCGGCAACCCCTTGCGGTTCTGGCCGTTTATTATATTGTCATTGGGCTTAACTCTGTAACAAACCAACAAAACGTTAAAGATGGATATTATTTTTAATGCACGATGACACACTAATAAACCATGTGTATTTAGGTAGTTGGGTGGATTTCAAAAATATTGTACATACATAGTTAAGGACTTAATTGACACAACGTAACTTTCTTCCATTGTGTTACGAAAATTAGTCATACGATCTAATGGCTAATTTTCTCCACACGAAGGAAAAAAATAACGTCTTATTAATTGAGTCCTTAACTATGTACAATATTTTTGAGACCCACCCAGTTAACTAAAGGTCTCTGCCCACTATAACATACCATACCATGACCGTACTATGAAAGTATCAGGCCCGGAAGTTAATTAGTATTAAAATGTTGGTCGGTACTCGGTGACGGAACGGCCTAGTGGGCATAGTCTCATACTTTTAAATACAAAGATTTTTTTTTGTTCGTGCTTTCTTTCGTACATTCCTATTACCGTATGGGTCATGGTGTGATAAGGTGTAATGGGTAGAGACCTAATACGTAAAAAAAACTATGTGACACAGTTCATCAATAGAAACAGAATACTGCGGCCGTAAAACCAAGGAAAGGGCCTCTCAAAGGGGTTCTTTAACCTCGTAAGGCCCAACGTCCTAAATTTAGGACATTTGTCAGAGTGAGTTTTACTTTAGTTTTACCGGCACAAGATTCTTTTTTCGAACTAACGAAATTTGACATGGGCCTTACTTAAATTTAAAATGCTTATACCATTACGCTGCAGTTAGCCTTTGGTATAACAGCAGACTGATACATCAAATCTGGACAAAACAGTTTTGATTGAACTATTTAAGATCCATGTGATTTGCTTAGTTAACATTTAGTTAATTGCCTAAAGAATAGAGTATAAAAATTAATAAAAAAATATCAGGGGACAAATTGACCTAGTCCCAAAATAATACTATGGGTACTAGACAACGATATAAATACTTAAATACGTAGAAAGCAGAGACTCAGAAACCGATACTCATGCTCAACACAAAAACATTTGCCAATATTGGGAATCAAACCCAGGACTGCTGGCTTCATAGGCAGGGTCACTACGAACTAGGCTAGAAATAGACTATTAGACAACATTGAAAATATACTACAAATTGTGGTCATCATAATTGACAATAGCGTAAAACAACATATTTCACTTTATTTTAAAATAAATGATAAAGATTTTTTTGGAAATCACACAAAAAAATTTGTCTTCAAATGATTTTTTATTGTTTACTCGCGTGTGACGTCACACTTGTCATATGGCCAGCGCCATGATAGAAACAGCGTTTTTAGCGCAGTTTTGAAATTTTTAAACTTTAACATAGATTTTTATTGATAATACAGTAGAATCTCACAGAAATATCAATGTAGTGTGCTTCTTATGTAATAAAGGATCATTTAAAAAGATTGTCGTAAATTAGTCAAATAGCCTAATTGTCTAACTTATTATTACATTTTATTTATGCAATATTGCAATGTATTAAATGGAAGGGTGTGTCTGCACCATGTAAGATATTAATTAAATTATAAGGTAGGAATACTTCGTTGCAATCCCTTTGGATTTCTATTCTATACATGAAATTATATTTAAAAAAAAATAACATTTTTATATCTATCACTAGCCAGCGTTTTAGCGTTTAACCCCTCGTATGCAGGAGGTCAAAAAAGTACCAAGTTCTAGCCTCTTCGGATTACGATATAGTCCATAAAATTAGGCTTAAAAAAATACAAAAAGATATTCAAATTTTGAGCACGGATCCATGCCCTAAGCATATGAGGGGTTAAGTTAATAACAAGAACCTATAGTCTGATGATAACTTTCCTATTTTATAATTAAAATGTGTGTTTGTTTGTCCTTTCTTTAAATCTCTAATTTAATATATTTTTCACCCTAATAATATTTTTAGAAACAATTTACCAACCCAGTATTCAAAAACCTGAGATAAACCACAAGCATACTGTAACATTTGTCTCAGTTCATTCATCCCCTACTTTGACCTTTGCCCTTAGTTCTGTGACCCCTTGCATGACCTAGAGGGCACCGACTTCCAGACTTAACCCAAGTACTATAGTTTTAGCTAAAAAGCACTTCTAGGTAGTAAAAATGTTATTGAATAGTGCAAATTAAGTTTTTTATTATTAATAAGTCGTAATTAACACTAGTATCTATTTAAATGATGTTAAAACGGATAGTCTAGAATAATACTGCTAAAATGATACCTCTTTGCATTCAATACAGTTTAATAAAGTTGTTTTTAACTAATTTTGAGGATCTCTATATGTTTGAGTAAGGTTAGGGAAGAGGAAACTTTTCATAGAAAACAATTTACGGCAAACATACCCGCGGAATATTATTCAATTAAACTTTAAACCATAACAACTACCTAGTTCAAATGGTATTTTTATGAAAAATTTGACCAAAACATCTTAAGAATTGTAATGCTCTAATAGGAATTAAATTAAAGCACTACAGTAAGAGTCCTATTAGACTCCAATTGGGATTAAATACACTATAATCACAATTAACTACGTTAGACACTTATCGACTAATAGAAAACACTCAAATTATAACAAAAACGAAGATAAACTTCGATCAAGATCACCCGAAATTGTCTTGAAATCCTTCCTGTTGACACACTCAAGGACAATCATATGAATCACCGGTTTTCGCACAAAGATAATAACGCACTTAGCATCATTAAATCCTTTGTTTTATTACTTTATAATGTCAATAAAATAATCGCGAGGTCACATTATACGTCCGCCATATTGCCAAGGGTTGCGTTTTCGCTCGATTTGTTATGACGGCGATTTGACCTTTTTGGATTTTGCGTCCTGTCTGTGGTTATGTAACCAAGATGCGGTGGTCGTTAGCAAGGTAGAGGTCAATGCGCTTTGCCTATTTTACAATTCGGCCGGGTTGGCGGGTTGCATGACAACCCAACCGAGGCGAAATGTACCGGCGTTCCTTTACACGCTTTGTTTGTTTAATTTAAAAGTGTGACACTAAGTAAGTACTGTGTGTAAGTGTAAGTACTGTGTAATACTAAGTTGAACCAAACCTAAGTATTTATACACAAAATAACAATTTTATACTTTAAAATGTCTTATTATCGTTGGTTTGCAGCATGCTTTCAAGTTTCAACTTAAAACACTCAAAACTTGGTCATTGGTCAAATCTCAGTGCTTGAAATGGATTGTTTAGTCAAGGTATTAGCGACCGGAAACGTCATAATACGATTGTTATCACGAAAAAAAACAAATCAATAGTACTCTAACCTGGCAATTGTAACACATTTAGTGTGACAATTTTGACTGGAAATTGCCTTTTCCAACTCCTCTAGGGCTCCACTTTTCTTTAATTTCTTCACCAAACTTTTAACTGCCTTTTCAGACCACTTGTCCTCTGCGACGGAAGACCCTTCGGGGCCCTTTTTCCACCCTAAAAGTCGTTTCACTACTGGCGGCGTTAAAGGAAACATGCCGCGACACTTTATTTCTCAAGTCATTAAACTAAGTTTCTTGTAAAAACAACGGCTCACGTTTTCGCACACAAATAATTCAATCAGTATTTAGATAAGCCACAACCACTGACGGCCATGTTGAGAATTGAATGAATGAAAAAATGACAGTCCAGTAGTCAATCAACAGGATAAGGCCATCCCTTTCGCACATTAAAGACTATTTTGGGAAATGTATTGAATCTTACCAATAACGTTCTGATTGATTATGGAAAAACATGTCTCACTTGAAAAATCGGAAATATTACTTGTTTCAATAGTAATAACTAGTTAAATGTGAAATCCAAGCCTTTATTCAGACTAATCAGTAAATGTGTTTACACCTTAGATCTCTTTCTAACTTGTTTATTTTTAATATAGTGCCATAGACAAACCAGCCAGTCTGCGACTTATATAAATAACTTATTAGAGATCCTTAACGAGTAATTAAAACACAATAAAAAAAGAGAATGACGGAGAGACTTCACAAATACTATTTTCTTGGATATGTCAGTCATGTTTAGCTGGTAGTTGTGTTCCTTTATTTTGTGTAATATTTTAACTGTAATAAGATTGGAAAAGTTGTTAAAATATACAAAACTTCAAACCTTTTTTAGAGGATTTCTGTGAAATTACGTGAAATGAGACGGTGAAATAATGATAATTTAATTAAAGTGACGCGTTTGCATCCTGTGGATACGAAACCTATCACTAAAACAGGGGAAATTTAAATTAGTATGCAATCATTTATTTATATCGCGGGCTTCGTCTCGTTTGTATACCCAGCAAAGGCACTGTCGTTAATATCTCTCCGATGTTGCAATCAATCGTCTATCATAGATGTTGTACGCCAAAGATAAATACCTATCACTACATTGAAAAAAATAATCGTGGACACATAGAAAGTAGTTTTTTTTCTACTATTGAAATTATTATTTATTTTGGTTACCGATTTCTCATTGTTCAGGTAATTGAATCTTAAGTAAGCACATCTAAAATTTAAGAATTCAGGCTCAGTTCATTTGTATTTCAGTTTTCAGTAATAATGTACCTACGTTTCTCGTACAGTCAAAAGCATAAATAAGTGATCATTTATGTACATTGCCACTTTAACGTCGTGTTTGAAATGTTATACAAAATTGTGAAACGATTAAAAGCGACAAGGTACATAAATGATCACTTATTTATGCTGTTGACTGTACCTATATATATAATTGAGATTACATTTTGTTTTTAGAATTTGAAATTGAAATTGGGGTAATCCTAAATATATTATATTGGAGTTACAATTGGATTTAACTTTTTTCTGCAAGGAGCTCGTTAATCGTCTGTCGTATTAGATCTCACAATTTAGCTTGTTATCGGTTATTGGTGATAAAGGGACATATACATACCTTGACTCTTCTTTATATTTTCTCATTTTCTCATTTTTAATACATATATCAAATAATGATTCAAGTAACAGTCATGTAATTTAACGTTAAATAAATAAACGTTTTTCTACGTTATTCCAAGAATAAGAATAATAACTAATAAGAATAAGAAGGATTTGTAAGAATTATATTTTTCTTTCTTTCTCTTGTAATTAATTTAAGACTAAATTCAATCCATTATTTCATTTACTTATGCATAATATATCGTACTCTGTAATTTGCATACGGAACCCTTTTAAACTGTTGACATTTTTGGACTCATATTGTTTATGGCACGCTTAAACACGCACGACATTTTGAAATCGTTCTTTCAAAAGTTTTCAATTGTTTTTCTGCAAAAATGTGCCAGTTGCTGAAGAAAATCGTCGTTTTCCCATCGAAATAGAAAATACGGTATGTTATTTCACATTTTCTGTGTAAATAAGATAACTGCGGTGGTTGTTACGGTTCCTAAATGGCAAAATTGCGCACCAATCCACCAGATGTTACTGGCAGTTAGATATTTACTCGTAATCAACTGGCCAGTCATTTTTATAAATATTCCTGTTTGTGTTTGATTTGTGCTTGGCTTGGCTGGAAATTATATTACATAAAGTTTACGACATATATAACAGTTTTGGTTTTAAATCTACTTTGCGCTTACAACTTATTTCCTACATTTTGTGCTTTTCTGGATACAATCTTCAGATAATAAGTGTAACTTCGCTGGTTTCATGGCGTGCGACCATTTTATTTCATTCCTTCCTCGTGTGAAATTCCTGTGTGTAAAAATAATCATGATATTTAGTTTGTATTGTTTGGGCATCTTACAGATTGTCTGCAGGTTTGTGATATTTTTTAATTTAATTTCGAACCAAGAGTTATTATTATTAGTGAATTCGTATACCTAAGCACAATTTCTAGAATTATGTTATAATCAGCTTATTAGTAATTCATACTAAGGCTGGATTTACACTTGTAAGTTATTACTGTAAGTTTAGAAACAAAGTTATATGCAAGACAGAGATGCAGATATTTGCCACTCACTCTTACCCATAGTTGCATCTCAGAACTTACAGTAATAACTTACAAGTGTAAATCCGGCCTCAAGCAATATGCATGTCTAGAATTAAGCAAGGTTTAGACTGGAAATAAAAATTGCAGAAGTAGATTGTTGTCTTATTTTAATTGTTAAAACTCATATTAGTAAAGGTTTATCTATGTTAAATAAAACATGTTCTATGGCATACAAATGTGTTATAATTTTCCACTTTTCAACTTTACAACAACATTGATACATTCAACATAACCAAGCCTTCGCCAACAGGACCACCATTCATCATTCATTCATCACTTCACTTTGGCTCTTTTAATAGTTGCTACAAGCTTTTATTCCCGTTATATTTTCGCTAACTCCTTTTTCAATCATCGTAGAGCAAGAAGCACAAAAAATTTTGCTGTGTTTTTCTAACTTAAAATTTAGAGTAGTAGCTTAGGCGGTCGACTCATGGTCGTAAGGTACCGAGTTCGAACCCGCGAGGGTGACTGCGAGTGCGAAGTCACCATGTACCTTTCTCTCACTTGCTGTTATGCATTATTATAAGCTATACTAACCAAATTTAACAAGTTCTGAAAGAAATCATGCTCATAGATGTTGGTCTCAAAAGCATATCATTTTCTTTTTTTTAGTTATTATTTACTAATAAAAAATAATAATAATTATCAGTGTTTGCTAGGACCGCTTTGGACTAGTGGGCGGAATGACGTCATTTTGTGTGTGACCGCGTTACATGGCACTGCAGCTGGACGTAGAAACGACCACGTGGCGTTTACGCTGTAAATAATAAACAAAAAAAAGTATGCTTTTGAAACAAACTTTTATAATCTATAAGCATGATTTTTTCAGAACCCCTTTTAAAAAATGTTTATGTAGTTAATAAGGATGGTTATAGTATTTTTTTTATTTTTTCAGTGAAAATGATGGAGTCCCAGCCCCCGCTGATGGTGTGCATGGAGAACGCGGCCGGGGAGGAGGTCTCGCTCAGCGTGGAGCCCCACGACGACTTCCAGGCGTTCCTGGTCAAAGCCAAGTTAGTGGAGAGTTAGAAGTTCATTCATCATCATTGCATTCATTGCGTATCAGAGATGGGCATTAATCGATTGATTTTTTAATCAACCAATTAATCGATTAAACAATCAATCGTCCAAAATTAATCACGATTAATTTAATCGCGACTAAATTAATCGACGGAGTTTTCGATTAACGATTAATCAATCGTCATTTTAATCGACAAAATTTCACGATTAAATCTGGATTAAAAATTGGAATTCACACGTTATAAAAATTCAATATGTCTATAAACTAAACACTATGCCTATATCCTATTCCTTAAGCTGTAGCAATCTGTCAACGGAACTCGAAACATAGACATACAAAAGAAACTTACTTATTCATAATATTAATCGACAGAAAATTAATCTAATTAATGAATCGATTAAAAAATTAGTCGCTGAGAATTAGTCGACGATTAAATTAATCGGGACTAAATCAATCGAAACGTTCGACTAAGATTGATCAATCGACATTTTTAATCGTTAATCGAGATTAAATAGGTTAATCTTAATCGTTAATCGTTAGTCGGTTAATTTTTGCCCATCACTGTTGCGTATGGCACTTGTCCTGCAAGGATCAAAGGTCGACGTCCAGCAGGTGTTTTAGCCAATTGGCTGCGGCAGGCGAAAATTGCAGCCACCGGGAAAACAGCGAAGTGGGCAATAATTTAGCACGTGGGAGAGGGTCTGGTCAGGTGCTCCGCAGTTGCATTGTGGTAACTCCCTCAATCCCCACTTGTGTAGGTGATGGTTGGTTTGGTTGGTTGGAGCGAAAAAAAAACAACTGTTCCATACAAACTTTGAGAGCTAAACAGCCGAAATGTATGGAACAGCTGTTTTTTTTTTCGCGATTTGGATGTTGGTCCCATAATAAAAGTTGATGAGTATGACCTACAGAGTTAGTACCTGAAGTTTGTCCAACCTTCTGGTTAACACCCTGTATATTATTATTACATATACGGAGTAAACTAGCTTAAAAAGTAGGTCTACTTTTGCTGTTCAGTGTTTTGTTTTTTCCGGCGGCCACGTAAAATTATTTTATGGCTTGACCTTTGGGAATTATTAAATTTTCCGGGTTCATGCATCAATCAAGTATAAGGACTATCTGTGTGCCAAATTTCATCCAAATCCGTTTAGCGGTTTAGTCGTTATCGAAACTATATCCAATCTAATCAAATATTACTCCCAACGTAAACTGCTAAATCAGCTTTATATATTCCCATTTTAATAAAGCGCTTAAAAAGCACAACTTGAACTCTCACACACTAAAATAAAACAGTTTTTTTTTGTCAAAAACCATATTGTTTTTAAAAGTAACTATTTGCGAGCCTTAACCTTGCACCTCACACAAGGAAACCTTTTTTTTTAAAGAAAATTAGTGACTGACATAAAAAAATACTAATGCCCTATTCTTGCCGCTTCCAGCGCGTTACTTGGCTACGAAGTAGACCTCAATTCAGTGACAAGAAACCAACCAGTCGCTTTGACGGACAACGTATACCAATTCCTAATGAACGCAGAAAACAATATGTTAGAGTACCCACAGCTTGGTACCCAAAGCTTTGACCAAATGTTGGAACCAACCGACGTTACCGACGACTTAGTCTATGTTTTAGACGACGGAACTCAAATTAAGGCTTCTCAAATACACTTTGATAACGAGGACCCTCCTGTTGACTTTATAGCTGAGAAAATACCGTTTGTCAAATACGTTGATGATGGTAACGATGATATAGAAGAACCTACAGATTTTAACATGAGAATGATTAACATAGTCGAAAGTCCAGTTGCAAGATGGTCCAGCAATTCTAGTCCCAAGAAAGGATTCGTCAACAGTCTCCCTTTTAAACTAGTATCAAATAATACATCTGTATTTGAAGCGCAGTTTAGTAAATATTTAGAAGCTAACAATGACAAAACTTTCACGGCTTTAAATCCAGTGACGGCGAGAAATAAATCTCCTAGAAGCTTGATTAGGGATAACTATACAAATTACGATGATGTTTATAATAGAAGTGATAACTACACTCTGACTCGAGATGAAGTGCTGAATCTTTTTAAAGATCCACCAGTAGCTTTGCCTTACGAGAGTTCCCAAGGTTTCAGTGAAAAGCGTAGGCATGTACGCAAGACGGATCCGTCTCGACCAGGTCACAAAGGATGGAATTATAAATCTATGCCATATGTAGATGTAGATGGGACTCTAATTGGTCAAAATGAGAGTCAGAATTGCTTTATTTGCGAGAAATTCGTTGAGAACAACATCGAAAAGCTTTATTTGTTTGATAACGAAGATCAAAGACTACACAGATCGTCGCCTCCCAAAAAACTTTCAACACAACTCAAAATAATTTGTGAACAATGCTTGAATGTAAATTTTAAACCATCTAGAATGAAAAGTCCTAACAAAAATCTAAATTCAGACGAATATCTAGTCATCAGAAACAATCAACAATATATATTCCAAAAGACGAATCCGATTGATTTTAAAAATACTAGAGGACTTGTTAATGCTGAAGCTTCAGCTATTATTGATAAAATTGAATCTGAAATGCTAAAAGGGGATCAAGTTAAACAGTCTGATTTTGTTAAAGTTGAAATTGGTTCGGATGGTGAAATAAAAGAGAAAAATGTAATGAAAGATGACAAAGATGGGAGTTCGAGCGACGTCGAAATCATAGAGGGGCCGGAAATAGATGATGTTATAGACAATTTGGATGAAGCGGATGAGGAAGTCAAAGAGTTTCTGGGGATGTATCAACGTGATAATAATGATGTTGGTGAATTAAAATGCAGGTTGGTGATATAAATATGAATATTACGTTAAAATTTATCGAGTATTCCAAAGCTTACTGCTGTTCGACTTAGAAAAAGAGAATTATGAAGTCTATAAGTCCATAAGTCCTTTTGCATTACTTTCTGTACCATAGCATGGTGATTCTTTGTTTAGAATCACTGCCACAAAGTTTGACGATGAAAGGTCTTATACATACACGTAATATAATGTGTTTTAGGTTTTGTGAGATCGTGTTCGCTGATTTACCAGAGCTGATGGAGCATGGGGACGTACATAAGCATGTACTGGAGGACGGTGAAGTGTTTCCATGCCCTTTATGTAATTATGGTAAGTTGCTTTTATACTGACGAGAAGATGCGAAGCAGACTGTGTACATGTGTTCAATTTTTTTAAATCTTGATGGCAAATGGTCAGTCAGGATACGTGCCAGTAAGTGAGGTCTGGGGCCCATAGAAGAGTTCTGTTGGTACCCACTAACCATCAACTGTTAATAGGTCATTTTATCTCTTACTTGACTCGCGAACCTTTAAATAAGTCCCCTGCCTCACCGGGGTGCCATGGCGACGTCGCCGGGCACCGTAGCCAAAAAAATCATATTGAAAAGTAGACGGCCTCACTCACTTGGCGACGGTTTGGCTACGTTAATTTATACAGGATACATGGCCAACGACGTCGCCATGGCGTCCCGGTGAGCCCTGCCTCACCGGGACGCCATCGACTAAGACTTTTAGAATTTTACCAAGTGATTTTATTGTTTAAATCAAGTATATTTTTAGGTTTCAAAAAAATTAGAATTATGTGTTTTTTTACAGGCTATGCTAATTTTAAGTGGCTAAGGGGCCACATTAAAGCAGCTCATGACCATTCGACGAAACTTAAAGTCGATGGCAGCAATAACGATGAAAATAAAGGTAATGGACTTGTAGATACACGAATTGTGCCCGAAAACTGAATAAGATGTATTAGACTGTATAAAGCAGCTAATGGCCATAAAAAAAAAATATCTTGATTAAGAGGCGTCTCAAGACAAGTTAGAATCGTCAGTTATTTATATGGTGACATTTACTTTGACGCGACAAGTTGTTGCAATCTCTCTCTCTTATATCTACTGTGACAGAAGGCCTGCATACATGCCAGATTTTACCATATTATGGTAGGCGGTAACGTGGGACGCTGAACGGCTTATTTTGGCCGATGATAACTAAATTTGTTGATTACGGTGACGATTATCATGATCGATAGACCCCCATCTTTACTTTCTGTTCCGTTTGAGATTAATACGCACGCGATGATATTCCTGAAACGACTTGAATTCAGATAAAATCTGAGGACAAAATAGTATCGAGTGAATAGGTACGATCGGATAGTCTGAACCGACAAAATCTAATGTGTATTCTTATACCTTAAGATACATTTTCACCTCTATTCCCACTAGTTCAGTTGTCCAGTTCAGTTGACTGGACTAGTGCGATTCTTTTTCTCGTTTGTTCAGTTGTAAATTCTTAGTTACGATTGATTATTTTACGATTGTTTACGATAATTTTAGCCCTTCGGGCCTGCTGAACATCTAACATAACCTAAACCTACCTCTCTTTTATGATACACATTTTGGCCAGGTTCAGTCTACTGAACATTCTGAACAAACTAGAAAAAGAATCCCACTAGTCCAGTCAACTGAACTGGACAACTGAACTAGTGGCAATAAACTTATTTTGATGGTTTCGGAAAGTGCGGGTGACGTCTTCTTCATACAATTGCACTTGCCTCAATTCTTTGATGTATTCTAACATTATCATCAGTAGTATATTATTGGGAGTTTCAAAACACATTTTACATGTTTTGTGTTTTGAAACTCCCAAGGCGTTTTTTGATGAAACGCTCATTTCGAGTTGATCGTTTTTTTAAACGCTAAAATAGGTGTTTTGAAACTCCCAATCGGTTTTGAGGTGTTTTGAAACTCCCAAGGCGTTTTTTGACGAAACGCTCATTTCCATTCAGACGTTTTTTTAAACGCTCATTATTTAAGAAGTTCATACGGTTTCAAAAACACATTCTTGTTCTGAAACTCCATATTCACATATAACTACTTAATATCTTGAAGGTGTAGGCGCATTGGGTACAAAGCATTCAAGCTTACAACACGTAGTACTTGATATAACGTTTATTTTTAGAAAATATGAAGTTTGTGAGACAACCTCAAAACTTACAATTGGAAGTCGTTTGTCCAGTTCGCAACGATTGCAATTCACGTCATGGAGAACTTTTACCGAACACAATTCGAAGTATAATTTGTGGTCCTTCTAACTGTGGAAAAACCAATTTAATTGTTGGTCTTTTACTGCATGAACGGGGGCTACGTTTTGAAAACCTTTATGTTTACTCAAAAACTCTTTTCCAACCCATGTATCGATTTTTGGAAACAGTATTAGCGTTAGTTCCCACAGTTAAATTTCAAAAATATCAACAAAATGAAGAAATACTCAGTCCACATGAAGCTAAGATTAACTCAATTATTATATTTGATGATGTTGCATGTGAAAATCAAAACAACATAAGGGATTACTTTGCAATGGGACGTCATAAAAATATTGATAGCTTCTACCTTAATCAAACTTATAGTAAAATTCCTAAACAATTAATAAGAGACAATGCTAACTTAATAATTCTATTTAAACAGGATGATATGAATTTACGTCATGTTTATGATGAACACGTTGGAAGCGATATGTCTTGGTCACAGTTTCGAGAAATGTGTGCTAAAGTATGGAAACTACCATATAATTACTTGGTTATAAATAAAGATTGTAGGCGTAATTCAGGATGTTATAGAATGGGCTTTGACACATTTATCATTATGGATTAACTATAATACGTAATGCAATGTTACGAAACATTTATTGCTTCATAGGAAACCATCATGATCAGACATGAACCTTGAAATGAATGACGAGAAAACTTTGAAAGAAAAAGTAATCAAATCTGTCGAAGCCGTTAAAAAGAAGGTTAGACTGATTCGTAATATGAAAACTGATAATGATATGATGTTGGAATCAGTATTGAAACCAATAACAGATCCGCTTAATGAAATAGCAAAAAATGACGACAGTAATTACATAAACACTTACGATACGAACGTAGATAATAATGTTCCACAATGGAGAAAGTTGGCAAAAAGATTTAAATTTAGTCCTAGTGAAGAGAAGAAGCAAACTATTAATGATCTTACTGTTGTGAGGAACTCTTCTCAATCTAGTCTTTATAATGAAGATGATGGGAATGAGACATCAAACGACGATGAAAGTGATGTAAGTGATGGTGTGGATAGTGAAAATATGATTGATCAGGATTCAGCAAATGATATTTCATTTAAGACATCTGATTCTTATGCATCTCCTCGCGAAGATCCTGCATTTCAAAAGCAATATACCACGAACATAAACATTCCATTTGGTATACGAACGGAACGGGACAAGCTAATGCTAGGAACTTATCCAGTATACACCAGTAACAATAAAATCAAAGTAAATGGTCGTACTTACAATTTAACACCAGGTTTAAACGAATTGCTATATAAGAAAATACCGGATTTAGATATTGTAACTGAGGACGATAAACGTAATTACAAAATCTTATTATTAGAGACTAATGCACATAGAAGAGATTTTAATGCTAATAAACCAATAAAAAGCAACAAAGGTATAAAATATTTACATGTAATAAGACCGCTTTTTAAATTAGCTAAAGAACGAACAGTAAGTGGTGATGGATTACCAACAATGAAAAGAGTTAAAAATAAAGTGTCTTATGTATATTGGGATGACCCAAACGAATTAGTAGATAGATTAAAATTACTTATAGCTTCCCGTGAAGCTGGTAATACAGGATTAGATAATGAAATCATATCCATTATTGAAGAATTGCAAGAAGCGGGATTAGTTAACAATGCTAATATATAAATCAGTTACTGTACTATTATCGTTAGTCGAGGCAGAACTTTTGACGTACAAATATATCATAAAATGAATATAGATAAATTTGGTCATCATCTTCATAAACGCCTGCGTGTATCTGAAGTTTCTGAACTTAAAAATAATGCTTTACTCAGATCAGATGATGGGCATTTCGATTTACAGTCATTGAGATTAAAGGGGCTTGCGCATCCATTGTCGCCTAATGATGCCGTTAATAAGCAGTATGTTGATCAGCTCGTTCAGAACCTTTATGAGAAGAAGTATCTAGATTCTTTGTTTGACACTATAAATTCACAAATTCATCAGCTTGCAAATCAGTTGAAATTGAACTTTTATACAAAAAAGGAAACAGACGACATTTTCACCAAATTAAACGATGGCAAAGCAGCAAGTCGTGAACGAGATACACAGATCAGCTCGAAAAAACTTTAAGCGACGAGCAGTTTTATTAAAAGGAATTGATGATTTGTGGCAAGCGGATTTGATTGACTTACAAAATTTGCATAAGATAAATAGAGGATATAAATACATTTTGGTTGTAATTGACGCCTTTTCAAAGTACGCGTGGTGTATTCCAACAAAATCTAAAACGAAAACAGAAATTAAAAATGCTTTCGAACAAATTATTAAAGCATCTAAACGAGTACCGATAAACTTACAGACAGACTTAGGGAAAGAGTTTTATAATAATGAATTCGATTGCTATGTAAAAAAATTAAAAATAAATCATTATTCTACGTATTCAATTAAAAAAGCATCTATTGTTGAAAGGTTAATAAAAACGCTCAAAACTAAACTTTACAAACATTTTAGTTTAATAGGAAATTATAAATGGGTTGGAAAACCTTTAAATGATATAGTTAAATCCTACAATCAAACTATGCATCGTACAACAAAATTTCAACCAATTGATGTAAATTTTGATAATGAGTCGCAAGTAAAGAAAAACATCCAAAACGTGCAATCCAATCTAGGTAATCAATCAAATAAATTTAACATAGGAGATTGCGTACGCATAAGCAAGTATAAAAGCGCCTTTCACAAAGGTTATACACCGAATTGGTCAACTGAAATATTTACTATTAAACATGTAAATCGCACTCGCCCAGTTACTTACCTTATTGAAGATCAACGAAAAAATACAATACTTGGGTCATTTTACGAACAAGAACTTCAGAAAACGAAATATCCTGATGTTTACCTCATAGAAAAGGTGATCAAAAAGAAGGGGGAAAAATTGTATGTAAAGTGGTTAGGGCTTAATGATAGCGAAAATAGCTGGATTGGTAGAAATGCCATTGTATGAGCATATTTATTAACTTTATTGTATTAAAAATCGTCATTAATATTTTGGATATGAAAGGGAGAGGACTTTTAAACAGTGCTATTAATCACTTACCAATTGAACTACACTTACCCGGCTACAATTATTGTGGACCAGGCACAAAGTTGCATAAACGTTTGCTAAGAGGTGATAAGGGAATTAATGAGCTAGACAACGCATGTATGCAACACGACATAGCCTATGATAAATATTCTAACCTGGCAGATCGTCAACATGCAGATTTAGAACTTTATAAAATGGCTAAACAAAGACTGAAAGCGAATGATGCTGGTAAAGGGGAAAAACTTGCTTCATGGCTAGTTAGCAAACTAATGAAATCTAAAATAAAAATCGGCGCGGGGATAAAAACATTTAAACAGTTTGTATCTAAGATACGTGCTGAATTAAAGAAAAACAAATCTAAAAATAAAGGCACTGCAATTAATCAAGCTTTTGCAGCTGCAATTAAAGTATTCCGTAATAACAATACGAGTAAATTACGAGTTCCTCGTTTAATACCGATCCCAAAAACTGGAGGTATTTTACCACTGATACCTATTTTTGCTGGACTTTCTGCATTAGGATCTTTGGCAGGAGGAGCTGCTGGGATTGCTAAAGCTGTTGGAGATTACAAAGCTGCGAAGAAAAACTTAGCCGAATCAGAACGCCATAACAAAATGATGGAATCTATAGCATTAGGAAAAGGTTTACATATAAAACCGTATAAGAACGGTAAAGGATTGTGTTTAAAAAGTTCAAAAAACTAAATAAAAGGTTACCTAGACGAGCTCTTACAAATATTGATATTTTAAAGTATTCAAAAGATATACCTTATTTTCGCGGTGTTTATATGAGAGATAGTTTGCCAAAACGACCAAAAAGAGTAGAATGTGCAATCATAAATTTAGATAGTTCTGAAAACCGCGGGACTCACTGGGTAGCCTATGTCAAGGACAACAATTACTGTGAATATTTTAATAGTTTTGGTGATCTGAAACCACCGTTAGAATTAATAAATTATTTAAAGAATCATGTTATTTCATACAATTACCTCACTTATCAAAAGTTTAACACTGTAAATTGCGGACATTTATGTTTGAAATATTTAAAACAGTTTTGGAGTAAACGTTTAAATATCTCTGTACAATAAAAACCATATCATTTTCATGATGTCTTTCACTTTGTCTATAACCGGAACCTCTTCTGCCTTGATCACTAATTATTCACCAGCTTTTCAACTCGATGGTGAATATGAATGTGGGTTGCTGTACATGTCAACTTTTAACTCGATACCGAATATAGATTACAGAAATAATACATTTTATTATGGTAAAAATGAAGAAGTAGAAATTCCAGAGGGGTCATATGAACTTCAAGACCTTGATGATTACCTTAAACGACACCTGCAAGGATGTACATTTTCACTGACATGTAACAATAACACATTGAAGACGTCTATATTGTGTTCTAAAAACATCTACTTCAATAAAGAAAATTCGATTGGAAAGTTGTTAGGTTTTGGAGAAGAAACTATTCAAGCTAATATATTAACAGATTCCCCTTTTCCTGTTTCCATTCTATCAACAACTATAGTGCGGGTTGAATGTGACATAGTGAGTGGATCATTTGTTAACGGTAAACCGAGCCATATAATTCACGAGTTTGTACCTAATGTTCCACCTGGTTATCGAATTATAGAAATACCTAAAAACGTAATCTACTTTCCTGTTACACAAAACAGCTTAAGCTCTCTCAAAATAAGAATATTGGATGTAAACGATAATTTAGTTAATTTGCGAGGTGAAGAGATTCAAATTTATTTACATCTTCGAAAAAAATGATAAATTTCAATAAAAGTGTAGTCTCGCGCGACAAACGTACTAGTACTCATTGTACTATCAAGAAAAGAAGACCTAAAGAACCAATTACAAAGCTAACAGAAGAAAATAAACAATTTTTAAAAAACATTGGATTGTTAAAATGAGTATATTAAATTTAACAGATTCTTTAAGCTTTGATAACACGATTGAAAGTTTTGAATATCATTCATATAAACCATACATAACAAGTTTTAATTTGAACGATGAAATTCGTATACCTATTAACCAACAAGATCTTTACGTATTGCCATCGGCGAGTACTCTCTATGTAGAAGGCGATGTTGCAGTATTCAATAGAGAGACAAAGACGCCGGTGAACAGTGTACAATTTACGAATAACCCTATACTTCACTTGTTTCAAGATATTCGATATGAACTGAACGGGATCGAAATAGATAAAATTAAAAACGCTGGAGTTACAACAACGATGAAATCTCTTGTATCCATGAATGAAATCGAATCGTCTATGTCACAGTTATGGGGATGGAATGTTAATGGTACTAAAATTACACATGGATCATTTTCTGTATCTATTCCTTTAGATAAGATTCTTGGTTTCGCAGAGGATTATAAGAAAATAATTATTAACTGTAGGCATGAACTTATTCTTCTACGATCCAATAGTAATATAAATAGTGTTAAATTGAACACCAATGAATACATAGATAACATTACTATATCTAAAATAGTATGGCGTATGCCACATATTAAAGTTTCTGATAGGGAAAGATTAAATTTACTCAAATGCTTAGAAAAAGATCGCGCTATTCAAATGGCATTTAGGAACTGGGATCTTTATGAGTATCCACTTTTACCTAAAACATCAAAACATTCTTGGTCAATCAAAACTTCATCTCAAATTGAAAAACCGCGATTCGTTATAATTGGATTGAAAACGGATAGAAAGAATATGGCTAACAAAGATATAACACGGTTTGATCACTGTCATTTGAGAGACGTCAAAGTTTTTTTAAATTCAAACTATTTTCCGTATGAAAGTTTAAATGTTAGTTTTGCAGCTGAAAAGTATGCTTTATTATACGAACAGTACGCTAAATTCCAGCAGTCTTATTATAACCGTGGTCAAACACCATTGTTGAGTCCGCAAGAATTTAAAGAGAAAGCTGCTCTGTTTGTAATCGATTGTTCCCGTCAAAACGAAACCTTAAAAACAGGCGCCATAGACGTACGAGTAGAATTAGAGTGTGAACAGGATATACCTGATAATACTGCAGCGTACTGTTTAATTCTGAATGATAGTATTGTAGAATACAAACCGTTAAGCAACATTACACGAAAAATATCATGAATTCAGATTGTTTGTTCGTGGATCTTCAGGGATTTAAATCGTATAAGAATGAATTTATTATTAAGGAATTTGCATACAGTACAAATGAATACACACAGGTATTTTCAATAAAACCTCCATATAAGTTTTCGACGTTAATGGAAAGCGAAAAAAGACAAGTAAGATGGATAGAGAAAAACCTAGGTATTTCATGGCATGAGGGCTTTGTTGATTATAGAGAATTTAAAAGAATGATACGCTGTTTTTTGGAAAACAAGAAAATATATGTAAAAGGGTTAGAAAAAGTTAAATGGATTAAAGATTTGTGTAGTAACTGTACCGTAATTGACTTGGGTTGTAACGGTTTGCCTAAATTTGAATCTATGTATCAAAAATATTGTAAGGACCAGAGTAGTTATAGTTGTTCAACGCATAAAAAATCTTGTGCGTTAAAAAATGTTTTATGTATTAAAAAATGGTATTCTGAAAATAATTTATCATTGTATTCTCATTTGTAATAAAGTACAATAAATATTATAACTGTAAAGCATATTTTTATTTCATAATTATTTCCCTTTATATACCTACCTACATATGATAAGATAGAGTGTCCGATCCGAAAACTACAAATTTAAGTGCCTGTAAAAGTTTAAAATAACAATGATAATGACAACTATTTGTTATTTCATGGGCACTTAAATTTTAAAGTTCGAATTGGACCCAATGGGGTTACAAAAGGTTTAGAAGTAAAATAAAACCAGATTCATAGGAAATAACATTTATTTATTAATTACCACACCTTTGTTTATAACATAGCATCTTAAATCTAATTTTAACTTTAATATTAAAACAAAGATTGATGACCCCAAGACAACGTCGAGACTTGATTATCTAGTATAACGCGTTTGTCATCATTTGACGACAGTGCTACTTTATTCAAGGACTGAGTAAAAATAACATGTTTTAAAGATTTAAATACAATATTGCGTTTTCTTATCCGCTCCTTATTTAATAGTACTTTTTTATATTCCTCAAAATCCACACCGCGCAATACATGTCTCTTTGTGCCTTTAGCCTTTTTCAGTTGTTTGTTTTCTGTTTTTATACAATATAATTTAGACCTAAGGCCAACGAACTCGTTTATTATTTCTCCACCAAGTTCATCTTTAAATAAACCGGGTACTTTTTTATGTTTAAGAGTTATACCGTATGCGTTACTGACAGAATAATTACTTGTATCAAAATAATGTTGAAAATTTCGTTTTATATCTACATACAAATCTTCTGTATTTATGGAATACAAAAAAGAATCTGTATCGGTATAACATAAACTTAAATTAGATCCATAAAAAGGTTTCATGACAGAATAGTGAAAATCGTACATATGAGTTTTCGATATTTCCAAAACAGTAAATCCAATGTAAATTGGCCTGTCAAGAGTTACCGATTCCGGTTTCATTTGTATGGCGACAAAATTTTCACTAAAAACGGTAGAACTATGAAAATTAGGTCTACCTGTTAGATGCTCTGCTGTGTATTTCTTTTTTGTTTTATTTCTATTATCACTCCACGCATTAACTAACAGAACATTTAACCTTTTTTCAGCGTCTTCCAACGTTTTTCCAAATATAGCATTGTTTGCAAGTTTGCACGAATTTTGCTCAAACACGGATTTAGCTTTTTGTCTTAACTTTGTATTTAAGTCTATGTATTGTTTTAAAAATGGACCTTGTTTAAATTTGATTACTCTATGTACGTTTTTCAATACCAAGCCATGCTTTATACATGTTTTTAAATGCACATAATGGATGACATACTCGTATTTATCATATAAATTTGGGATAAGTTTAGGTTGCTTTGAACCAGGCGGTGTGAATTTTTGAGGACAGAATGGAATGTCATTATGCAAGTCATGCAAATGTTCTGGATATTCTAAATCCACTTCCAAAATATAACCATAATCCGAATCATCAGGTGTTTGTAGGATATCGAGTACATTAATTTTATCCCGTGGTAATAATTTGAAATCATCATAAGGTAAATTGCCACACATTGCATAACCGTATAGATTATTACAGTCTATGTAGAATAAGAAACTGCTTGGATTACTGGAATCAAAGTTTGGCATGTATTTATTATTTGCCTTTGCATATCGAGTAGAACATAAACATACACCCCCACGAATACCTTTTTGAATCATTCTAATTATTTCAAGGTCATCAATGAGTTGCAACTTCACACCAGTTATAAGTAACATGGCATCAAAACTTAAACTTGGGGCAGTTAGATAAAAAGCAGGGTCTAATCTATAATTGACTTTACAAGTTTGACGAAACTTTTCAAATATGTCAGTTAGTAATAATACATCTGATTTAAGGTAAAGATCGGTGTATTCTCCTAAAGTATTAATATTGAATGATTTCCATACAAGCTCGGCATGTTCATAATCATATTTGGATATAATCTCATTTGTTAATGAGTTGTAAAAATAATGTGGCTGAGGTAAACATTGCTCTTCATAGCGACTCCAACTAGACATATACTCGTATGGATAGACGCCCTTTCGTTTCAATAAATCGAAATGCTCTTTTAAAGGAAAAAAATGTGAGAGATGAATAAAGTCTTCTTCATTTAAGGTGCTAACAAGTTCTTCCAAACTTGCTCCTAAAAATTTGAATGAATCTACAAAACGAACGGGCATATATTCATTTCGACTTGTAATGAAAAATTTCGTAAATGATATGTAATTTTCTTTGTTTTTTGCAATAACTTTGACTTGACCAGGAAGTTCACCCAATTGACGTATAAACAAATGACTGTCGTACCCTGATAAGTTGTGAAAAAATACTGGCACAAATGTTGGTAGGCGGTACCGAATATTACAATAAGAATGGGCTGCCCCTCTATAGCGTCCTGTCAAATGGCAATGATCTCTCACGGAATCGCCGAGTAATAACTTGCGACAAAGAAAACAATATTGAGAGTTCAAAAAATCATTTTCTTCTGTCTCTGTAATAGTTATTGGCTTCGGGTCAGAATATATTTTATTTATTCTATGTACATCTTTTTGCAGATATTCGAGAAATTTTTCTACGCAGTCTTTTCCACGATAAGACACAAATTTGTTTAGGGAGCTGTCGTATGAACTAACAATGTAGTACGCAAATGCAGCTGGTATGTGTTCCTGCAATGTTGTAGTACATTTCGAACTAAGTTTTTCATCCGTATTTGGTTGCAATAAGGATTCAAAGTCTGCATAAATTATAAAAGGCATATTTTGCATCCGCTCAAAATTTTTAAATTCAATATGCGCACCCCGATTAGGTAAAATTGTCTTTACGCCCCCGCATACGTGAGCATTAAATTTGTCTTGACTATTAAAAAATATCATACATTCATCGCAAAAAAATATTTTCCCGTTATGTTTTGTAAATTGAAGTTTAAGCAGGCGACTTAAATCTTTTATAAGACAGTAATGTGTTTGACGACCGTTTTCTAACATTAAAAGGTTAATATGATGTTGCTTCCGACATGTGGTTTTGTAAAGTGGACCTACGATTTCAGATTTATTTTTGAGTGCGTACACATTAATACTAATACGTTGATTGTTTTTTTCGAATATTTTTATGTCAGATAATCCCACAGGAAAAGTCATGTCCTTGCTATTAAGAACACCTTCATAATGGGGATATGAAGATACCCTATGCACATTATTTTTAGCTGGAAATAAAGCAGCCATCACACACCACAAAAAGCAAAAAACATCTTTATTTTGTATATTGATGCACGCCCGTTTTAGTTTTATATTTTTAGGCAAATCAATGAATCCTGATGCTCTCAGTGGGTTATATTTACTGATGTTTACCTCTAGGTATAAATTGCGCATAAAAGCCCAACCACTATCTCTGTCTTGAAACTCATCAATTTTTCCACAAATACATTGTAAAAGATTTAAAAATATTTCATTAAAATCATAGTTCTGATGTATAACTATATTTTTCGTTGCAAAAGATTTTACGTCGCAAGTATCGTTTTTAAGTAAAGAAAATTCAGCAAATAATTCAAAATTGACTTTGATAGTATTAAACACTGATTGTCTTGCTTCCAAAATTTTACGAACACTGTCGCGAAGGCTACGTATAAACTCGGCTGGTGCACAAACCTGGTCTGGCCCGCCTTCACGCCCCCGCACACGGTAAGATGCTATCCTACTTCTAAAAGCTGAAGCTATTTTTTCAACGCCTTCACCGTTATCAATAGAAATATTATTTTTATGCACAATACTTCGTAAATGGGCAGAAAAAGCTCGACTAGGAACAGATGTTTCGCAAACAGAACAAAATATTGATTTACAACTCATATTTGTTTTTTTAAGAATAGTAGATGAAAAGTGCTAGAAATTAAGATAAACAAAAGTATCGCGAGAATTATTATTTTTAGTAACAATATAACGCTCGGTGAAATTTTAAATTAACTACAGCTTTCTCCTATAGATCTTTTGTCACAATAGTTTTAAGTCAGCCACATTATTTAATTTCAACTGAACAAAACATAGAATTACAACATTTTTTTTTTTTTTTTTTTTAAGAATACTATTTTAAAAGTGTTGGCAAATATTACAAACAGAGGTAACTAATACTAGAATTATTATTTTAAATCGTGATAGAACGTTCCATCTTCAGCGAAATAGTCCTTGTACATAATTTTAGCACTTTATTAATATCTGACACCTCTGACGAATTAACATCTAACTGTATTTTTAAAGTAACTAGAGATCTCTCTCATCAATCTTTTGGCGAAATGCTTTTTATGTAAGCCGCATTATTTAATTTCAACTCAACAAGACATAGAATTACAACTAACTTTTAAGAATAGTAGATTAAAAGTACTGGCAAATGTTACAAACATAGGTAAGTAATACTAGAAATATTATTTTAAATCGCGATAGAACGTTCCATCTTCAGCGAAATAGTCCTTACATAATTTAAGCACTTTATTAATATCTGACACCTCTGACGAATTAACATCTAACTGTATTTTTAAATTAACTAGAGCTTTCTCCCATCGATCTTTTGGCGAAATGCTTTTTATGTCAGCCACATTGTATAACTTTAACTCAAGAAAAAGGTCGCCTGATAATTGTGCAGTTCGACGCACCCTGCCCCCGGGAACTTGCCTTATCAATACTGACGGCAGCAGCAGTGGTTCGGGTTTGCGAGCACGCCAGTCACCATCTTCACTGTCGGAGTCGATTATCCAGCCGCCTGCAGGACCGTTGAGCTGCTCTAGCAGACTTGTCTGCGCCAACTTTTTTGAGCTGTAAATCGATCAAAAATAAATAAATAATAATAAACGGAACAAACATGTGCAGAGCTAAGTACCTATTTCAATTTATTTTTAAAATTACCATTTACTGAAATAAATACATATTTTACTTACCGTGGAGTCGGTGCTTCGTCTTCAGATTCAGTCGGCGGGAATTTCGTTTTTGACAGCTTCGACTTCTTTGACCTATAAAACAGAAGTTCCGTAATATAATAAAGCACTTTAAAATGTATTCAGGTAATACTTGTTTAAAATTGAATTACCGAGGTATTGAGACTTCGTCTCCTGATTCGGGCAGCGGGGTTTTCTTTTTTACCACCTTCGGCTTCGTAGACCTTTAAAACACAAAACATAATAATTACACCGCGACAATGCACTCCTAACACACAGCACCTTAGATATTAATTAATTACCTTGAAATTGGAGCAGGATCTTGAAGCTCCGAATATGGACGAGTCTTCTTGGAGACTTTCACTTCAGAGTATTCCGTATCAGACCTGTAAAAAAAAGAACATGGAATATTGTATACGATTTATTTAATTAATAATCAATAAAACCATATCAGAACACATAAATATTAAAAACTTACGAACATTATTTTAATGCAGTTGTAGCTTGCGACTGATTGACACTGGCTTTCTTGTAGAAATAAATGTAATTAAGCGTTACAACGTAAAAAGTTTCCGCTCAGCACTTTACAACACTCACAGAAGTTCTCAACATTTAGATATTTATAACATTCTATTTGTAATAACAGTACTACGGAATGCGAACAAAACAAAGTTTTTATAAAGGTTTAATACCTCAGACGTCGATTTGCAAAGTAAGCATTTGTGTTACAAACAAAAGTATCATGTTAAATATGTCGTAATCGGTGCATCAATGAAAGGAACCGGCGTTTAACAAAGAAGCCGACTTCATTTAGGTTCAATTTACACTGAATGCGATGATTGATTTATTTTATAGGACTTGTCAACAATACTTGAATAAACCTGTACTGGAGTTAAGTTCGTGTTTAGCATATTATATTTTGTAGGGCTCAATAATACATGTTTAAACCTGTATTAGAGCTGTGCACGTGTTTAGCAAAGGAAAAATATAAATACATACGTTTAATATCGCAGTTCTTCTTTAGACGCCAATTCAGAAAGTCGCAGTTTTATTTCGTATCCCGTACCTACAATAATACTGACTGAACTTCTTGAATTAAACGGTGAGTGCCTAACTTATTTACTAATATACTGATACCGTTTTTTTTTTTTTTTTTTCCTAGTAGATATAAATCTAATTATATTCTCTTATTGTGCAGAGTATGATGACTTCTCAACACATTGACTCCGTGAAAGATACCAACGAACAGTTCCCGTCTTTTTCGTCTCAAACCCTTGCGGCATTCGACGAACCATTTGGCTACTCCCAAGATATGGATGCTTATTTGCAATACCAGAATAGATGTATAAATCAAATTCAAAATCCATCTTTAGAAAATTCACCGAAAAAACCCAAGATAAAGAAGAGAGCAGTGCAAATAAAAACTGATATTGGATTAAACTCGCATGTAATTAAAAAAGCGAAAAAAGGGAAGCGATTAATTAAGATCAGTATTGCAAACCTTGAATCGCAGCAGGACGCTGATGACCTCATGGCGGTGCAATTTGTCATCGAAGATAACTACGATGAATTGTTAAGTGCTACGGAATCATTAGTTGACCGAATCGTGAGAAGACTCAGTAACGTTAGCTATTAGATTTTACAGTATACGTTATTTTACATGATTGTATTTTTTAATAAAATTTTGTGTTTTTGCAACTTTGTTTCTCAATAATTATTCAATTCCCTACCCATGTTAAATCCAATAGTGTTACTATGCAAAACAAGTTTAGAAACTAAAGTAAATTCCTCTGAAGTTTAGTGCCGCTGTTGGATTTACGTGCGCTTTATATTTTATTAATCGCTTGATCGTATATCTTTAACATAATGTAACCCTTACAGTAGTAGTCATGATTCCTGCTTAATAGCCGTGTCTAATTCTGATGGGACAGCAAATTGTACATATGCACATATATTAATAAGGTAGCATGTGAAGTTAAACTTTAACGAATTGCGGACTTTATTTGTGCTAGTGAAAATACAAATCAGACCGGCGTATTTATTGACTTGCAACTAGTTTATATTTATAATTTCTTGCAACGCGTTACGAGCACGTCACAGAAACCATCCAATCACAGGCTCAGGTCTACATCGCGCTAACGAAGTTTTTAAGATTTGTTCATATATATACAACATAAAATATGTAACCGGCGTGCTCCCACCTTCCGTGACCGACCGGCGGAATGGTAGGGTTCACCAGCAACCTGTGGCTCGGCCTGATCACCCTTGTTACTAACCGCTGAAATCAACTCAAAATGTATAGGGAGATTCTATGCCTATGCGGTGGTGGGCATGGATGATCCACACCTCGGTGAGAGGACTAAAATCACCAACACGTAAAATGCGGTCATAAGACCACTGGGAACTTAACGCATCCCAGGTGACCCGTTCTTGATGTGGGGCTTGATCAACCTCGCAGCAAGTTGTGAAAACACCATAGCAAACCAAGTCCGTCGAACGGTGTGGTGCGCTATGTGACTCGCTTTAGCAAACCAAGTCCGTATGTAGCGGTGTGGGGCGCTTATGCGACGATAGCGTGTCTGGTGACGACCTGTGACGCGTTGTGTACATGAAATGAAAAACATCTTTTGTTCTGTTGCTTGTGCACCTGACAAATTAAAAACCAAATATTAACTGACAATTGTCGGGTGTACAAGCAACAGTTTTGCTCAAATGAACTGTGAAATAATCAAGTAACAAAATCTACATGCGAAGAATATAACTCGAGTACGTTGCGATAAGTTAAAATAAATTAATGGTGAGTTGGCCGACATAACCCTGTTGGAGTTCGAACCCACATCGGTGGAGTTCGACAGGGCGTATACGGAAGCGCAGTTGGAAGATAGAGTACTAAACACAATAATTCTAATATAGTAAGTATTACAAACAGGAATGTACAAAGATATAAATTACAACCATAAAACCGATTGGGAGTTTCAGAACACCATACAACCGATTGAGAGTTTTAAAACACCTCAAAACCGATTGGGAGTTTCAAAACACCTCAAAACCGATTGGGAGTTTCAAAACACCTCAAAACCGATTGGGAGTTTCAAAACACCTATTTTAGCGTTTAAAAAAACGATCAACTCGAAATGAGCGTTTCGTCAAAAAACGCCTTGGGAGTTTCAAAACACCTCAAAACCGATTGGGAGTTTCAAAACACCTATTTTAGCGTTTAAAAAAACGATCAACTCGAAATGAGCGTTTCATCAAAAAACGCCTTGGGAGTTTCAAAACACCTCAAAACCGATTGGGAGTTTCAAAACACCTATTTTAGCGTTTAAAAAAAACGATCAACTCGAAATGAGCGTTTCATCAAAAAACGCCTTGGGAGTTTCAAAACACAAAACATGTAAAATGTGTTTTGAAACTCCCAATAATATACTACTATCATCAACATTTGTATTTTTATTGTAGCAGTTATGACAGGACCCTGGATCTTGAGCAATGACTTTCGTTATGGTTGAGTCTTCCCTTTTATCACAGGCTTTAGCTGTGAGAATGTTACCTATTGCTATGATATTTTTCTTAGTGGCTTGATTGTCTGATTTGATTTTAGACAAGGAAGGAGGGTCTCCTGCCGTGTCTCCTGTAGCCACAAGGACAAGAAGCAACAAGAAGAGCGACAAGGACCCAAATGGTAACTTACAAACTAAGTTAACATTTATTCCTAAGGGCCATAAATGCTGCCACGCTTGCGGAAAAACCAAAACAGGTAGCTTAGTTCAGTTTTGCCCTAAGAACATGATACAGAAAAAGTTGGCGCGCGCCTCATCGCAACGTCGTCGTTCAAATTAAATGATGGCTGTTTACAATAAAAACACATTATATTTTGAAGAATCTCACCAGAATTGAGATGTTATTCAACCTCTACTATTGAATTAACAATCATCGTTAAATTAGGGTTTCAAAGATTTAACCAAAAATTAAGTTGTCCATGCCATATTGTGTTTATTACGCTATCAGTCACAAAAGATCAATCTTTGCTTATCTTACAGATCCCAATGATTCAACGACGGAGGAAAAACCCGAGAAAGAAACGGAAGCAACTAATGTAAGTTACTTTTCAACTAAGGTTTATCATCATTATCATCATCACCACCGTCATCGTGATAGTCATCGTCATCGTCATCGTCAAAATCATCATTATCATTATCATCAGCACATATATAGACACTAAATACTGGTGCTTTGACTGGAGTAGAAAAAATAATATTTCTTGTAAAAACCATTCCCTGGGGGAACCCCTTTCTGCCAACCAATGTATCCTTGCCAGGGTGAAAGCACAATGGTGATCAAGACTGAGGTGAAGCAGGAAGCCCTGGACACCAGCGATGAGGAAGCCATCTGGATAGTTCACACCGCTGATGCAGATGCGGCTAGCCAACTACACACTTTGTTACAGGTTAGTACCATCACAGCTTAAACGAAATTACAGTGCGAAAGCATTTAGAAGATGCTTAGGGTTTATACTTGTCTCTCACTCGCTCTCATACGCTCTTATTAGGCCCCGTTCCCACTATGCCGGATCGGCGAATTTGCCGGATGCCGGTAAGGCTAGTGGCTTATGACGCTGTTCACACAGCATAATGTGAACAGCTTCATATAAATTGTACAGCCACTACCCTTACCGGATCCGGCATAGTGGGAACCAGGCCTTAAGAGCGAGTGAGAGAGAAGTACAAACCCGAAGCATCTTCTAAGTGCTCACAGACTGTACTGCCGTCCCTTTGTCAAAGGTTTTTACCGCCTAGAATCTTGGCCCAGGGACTCAATTCTCGTGACTTCGAGATGATTTTTCATGCGAGATATGTCGAAAAAATTTATGCAGGTTGACAGTTAATCTCGCATGAAAAATTATCTCGAAGTCACGAGAATTGGGTCCCAGGTCTTTCCCCAAGAGTCGCATCTTTTTTGTCCTATAGTTCTTATTATATTCTTGCATTCAAAATCGTGAAGCAGTTCATAAAATACACTTCCTTGCCGAATTTTAGCTATATCTCTCAGATAGTTTTTGGGTAAAATGGCTGTTGGATTCAGACAGACAGACGGATATGGAATAATAATAATAATAATAATAATTATTATTATTATTAAATACGCCATCATCGTAGAAACATAGCAAAAACAAAATCCTTACAACTGTGTCATATCCGTAATAATAATAATAATAATAATTATTATTATTATTAAATATTCTACCCGCCAGAATGGCGTATGTTAATTCGCGAAAACGGAATAATGATGAAATTCTTTCATTAAGTATACCTATGTCTATGGGCACAAGCATGCAAGCGAAATTGTTTTTTCTCAAAAACGTCCGGAAATGTTGACATTACTATCTACATATTGAGACGCGAAGTACATAGTTTATTGACAGATCTCAAATAAAAAAAAAAACATTGCGGGCTTGTGTAGCGAGCATATTGCATACAAATTCCATTAGTATCTAGCTTGTAACTTTTTAAAAACTGAAAAGGGCCTTAATAAAATGAGGGCACAAGTCTTATACATCCATATTTTATTCGAAACATAACTTTTTTATCTGTGTCTGGAATAGTTTGTGTTTTTTTTTTAATAAAGCTTGCGTACCTTGTCATAAACAAAAAGGCGGTAAAGAGCGGCTTTTCCACGTGAAGTTTCTGTTTGTATGCAATTAAAAAAATTAGTTCAAGCGATGAAGATTTTACTCCAACACATATTTTTTTGCGATTTTTGAGAAAAGCACTATATTTGCCTTGGCAGGAAGAGCAATCGCAAGCTCGTCCGTTTAAACCAATGCTCGGTCCGCAATTGCCTACTTCGCTGCCTAGGCAATAATGTACTATCATTACGTGGTTTTGAAATGCCTACCTTTTGAATTCTAGGCCAGTGAGAAAACCGAAGAACTTCTGTTTAAGAAGCCTCAGAAATGTGTCAATTGCAGGTAGAATTAATACTATTAGGTAGTGTAGAGTATTGTGACAAATGTTATTTTAATTGTATTCCAATAGTAAAATTTACGCACCTGTCTTTTTACAAACGCACAGTAGGTAATATGTAATATCGTGCTCCGTTCTCCATTCGTTAACCCTCAACAGATGACACTATCAAAAGCTTAGCAGCGAACAACTTCTCTATAGTTGGGTGACAGATGGCGGGGACGAAGCACTAGGTATACATAAACTTATAGCCACAGAACAGAAAAAACAGTAGAAGTGTCAATGTGGCATAGTTATGCGGAGCTCCGCATAACCTACCATACAGTTGCCGCGATCGCTTATTTCAATATTACGATATTTCGATATTTCTAAAATAGGAAATAAATCCAGAAGCATGCCTTATTGTGCTATTTTGGAGTGTAAAAATGATAGCCGCACCATAAACATTTTCCATGGTGGCGTGTTGTTTTTATGATAGTCCGAGTATTGGCGACAACAGGTCTGATACTAAGCGAAGCTCATGCCACTTCCACTGTTTTTTCTATTCCGTGCGTTTAGCGGACAAGGGACGCAAGGGCCACGTTCCTACTGGAAGTAGCCTCATCTCCCTTAATATCTCTCACTTCAGCCTCGTGGAAAGTTCAATAGAGAACTTGTTCGGCTATAATATTACTATACCCCGTAATCGGAGGTGCAATTTGGTAGCTCGACGGTTCTAGGGATGGGTAAAAATATTTTAAAATAACAAATTAATGTCGATAATTTTTCTGTACCGCAATGAGAGTCTAATATTTTAATTAAACGTGTTTATTTTGTAAAACAGGACTAATTACAAAATTAATATGAATTTTCATTTTTAAGTTTTATAAATAAAAATAACTGTAATATTAACTTTTTAGAAATATATGTCTACGAGACATATATTTCAAATAAAAAAACCGGCCAAGTGCGAGTCGGGCTCGCACACGAAGCGTTCCGTACCATTATCTATACTTACAACATTAGCAAAAAAACGGAAAAAACACGTTTGTTGTATTTGAGCCCCCCTAAATATTTATTTTATTCTGTTTTTAGTATTTGTTGTTATAGCGGCAACAGAAACACATCTTCTGTGAAAATTTCAACTGTCTAGCTATGACGGTTCGGGAGATACAGCCTGGTGACAGACAGACAGACGGACAGCGGAATCTTAGTAATAGGGTCCCGTTTTTACCCTTTGGGTACGGAACCCTAAAAATGAATGGAACTAAGATAGTTAATATTACGGTAATTTTTATTTATAAATATATTACTAAAATTTGTTCTGAGTTAAAGGGCGTTAGACTTCGTCTTGTGTTGCTGAAAATCCATTTTAAGAAGGAAAATGACTTTTTTACTTCGACAGAAGTAACGGACATAAATGGATCACAAAAACAATCTGTTCAGTTTTAGTTTAAAAAATAGTAAATAAAACTAATTGTAAAAAAAGTAACCTATCGATATCGACATCATAAATAATTTTACCCCTCCCTAGAACCGTCAAGCTACCAAATTGCACCTCCGATAACGGGGTCTAAATATAGGCTATTTGACAACATTGAAAATATGCATCAAATTGTCGTCATCCTATTAGATAATAGCGTAAAACAACATATTTTACTTTATTTTAAACTAAATTAAGCATATTTTTTTGGAAATAACACGAAAAAAATTGTAATATATTTTGAAATTTTATCTGTGGCAGAAACGCTATGCGATTGCTTTGTAGCTGTGGTTACTCGCAGGTGACGTCACACGCAAGTAACCACAGATCATAAGGGCATATCTCTTCAAATGATTTTTCATTGTTTACTTGCATATAACGTCACACTTGTCACATGGCTAGCGCCACGATAGAAACAGCGCTTTTGGCGCGGTTTCGGAAATTTAAACTTTTAAATGGATTTTTATTGATATTATAGTAGAATCTCACGGAAATATCAATGTAGTGTGCTTCTTATGTAATAAAGAATCATTTAATAAGGTTTTCTAAAATTAGTCAAATAGCCTATTACTAGTTCTACTGTCAAGACTTCTAGTAATATATGTATGTAAGTCGACGTATGTAGTTATTTTTACATGCTTTACCCTTCGAACAGTCAAATCATGGTGGATGTATCAACGCACAAGTGTCGCAAGCGCGGCCGGAAGCGGAAATCTGTAACCAAGGACACAGTTATATGCGTGCCTACACAGGAAGACTTTATAAAGGTAATGTAATCAGATAACAATCTAAATATTGCTTAAAACTTGCTTACTAATAATCAGGGTTCGGAGTTTTCGTAGCACGGTTAGACGAACGAGAGCTGTGGAGTCGACATCAACATTAAAATTTAACTCTTACTCATACTCATACTCATTTGTTTATTTAATTCCAAAATGCTTTTATATTCGCCCTGAGCCCCTGGGTAAAGCTGCTAAGCTAAGTAATGAAAGATTACAATTTTAAAGAATGATTTGAATGATTTGATTCCTGCTACTCCCCCCATTTCTTGCCGTTGGGGGTCGATTTTCGGAAAATCCTTTCTTAGTGCTCACTTACATCATGAAAGGAACCCCTGTACCAAATTTCAAGTTTCTAGGTACAGTAGTTTCGGCTGTGCGTTGATATATAAGTCAGTCAGGTTTGCCTTTTATATATAAAGGTTAATCTCACAATGTTATGAATATTAAAAGTGAAAGTCATTATCCATATTTGTAATAAAATTAAATATTGCAATTAAATAAAAGAATGAGTATGAGTAAGAGTTGAATTTTAATGTTCATGTCCACTCCACAGCTCATTCGTCTTACCGTGCTTTGAAAACTCCGAACCCTGCTTATAATATAGGACTCTATAATTAAAAAAGTGTAAATAAATCATTATATAATGTCATTAATATTTCCAGAGAGCCCAAGGCAGACCCAGACAAGTTACGGATGATTCAGGCGACAACGATCTACTTGTAGTGGTATATATTCATTTACACCCGTTTTCACAAACGTCAGAGGTCTCACAGTGCTCACGAACGCACAGGTTGGTTTAAAGGGCAATTCACAGAGCGGGCGGGAGCGGGTCGTGCGCCGGGCGGGTCGGTAGTTCGGCGGGTGTTTTAACATGGAGTTATATGGAAGCATTCACACACGCGGCGGTACGGGGCGGGCGCGGGTCGGGGCCGCCGCACCCGCCGCCCGCCACTACCAGCGCGCGGGCCCGCCGCGGTTCGGCGCTATGTGACTGCGACGACCCGCGCGGGTCCCGCAATGAAAACGACATGCTCCGAGCCCGACCCGCTCCCGCCCGCTATGTGAATTGCGCTTAAATCGTCTCATAAACAAAAGGTCGGTCAAAAAGGACCAATCACAAAGCTGTATTGAACGCAGTGCGTTTACTCAGTGAAGGATCCCTTAAGTATTGTTTGTGAATACGGGTGCTAGAATTGTATAAAGGTAAATTGTGTAATTTGCTGTAAAAAACAAATTAATATTGGTTACGATAGTAAGACACAATCAAAACGTAGGAATTGTTATTTTCAGAGGTCTCGCAGGAAGAAGACCACAGAGCTCACCTCTGATCCCCAAATCGTTACTTGCCATAACTGCAATGAATCTTTCACGTCGAAAGTTCGCCTTAAATTTCATATGTGAGTAACCTATAAATTACAGGGTGTTCGGCAGAAGGTTGGACAAACTTCAGGGACTAACTCTGTAGGTCATACTCATCAACTTTTATTATGGGACCAACATCCAAATCGCGAAAAAAAAAACAGCTGTGCCATACAAACTTTGAGAGCTAAACAGCCGAAATGTATGGAACAGCTGTTTTTTTTTTCCCCATTTGGATGTTGGTCCCGTAGTAAAAGTTGATGAGTATGACCTACAGAGTTAGTCCCTGAAGTTAGTCGGACCTTCTGCCGAACACCCTGTATATATCGCTTAACAATAACAATGTACTACCTATGCTTTGTCTTTTGCTACTGTTTTTTCAGAATTCATACTACAGCAAGGTTTGCCAAATTCTTTAGGGCAGCCTTTTAATAAACATGTTTATTAAAACGATTGAGCAGCTAATAGTTTTTTCTATAAATGATGACGCGCCCCACCACTAAAATTGACGTTACACGCTTGCATTGCATATTGCATATAGTCGTTAGCGATCTCACCCTGTCCAAGAACCTTCTTTTACTGTCACCATAGTAACCCTTGAATGTCCAAATTGATTTTATCCTAGGCAATTCCATGACGCAACTTCCATGTTAACTCCCGGCGGGCAGTACGCGTGCCGGCAGTGCGCCGGCACCGTGTTCGCGACCGAGACGCAGCTGTTCGACCATGTACACTTCCAGCATCACAAGCAGCGGCGCTGGCAGTGTCCAGTGCAAGACTGTGGGAAGACGTTCTTCCTCAGGTAAGTGTTACGTAAGCACGGGAACATGGTGATGGTCAGTATGGCCGTGTCGGATACACACGGCCAATACGGCCAGGCCATACTGACAAAACGTGTCCCTCGGTCAAGTGAGACTGTGTAAGACCATCTTTATGTAATTATTTAAAGGTAGCCAGGGCGATAGGAAAACTTATGTCGTCTGGTATAGGGTACAGTAGAATAGCGTTGAAAATTCGGGAAAAACCTTTTTTTCTTGAGTTTTTGAAATTTTCGTTTTTTTGCCGTTTGTTTCGGGTGTTTTAGGAAAATAACAAATGAATAATGACAATTTATTCATAGTCAATCACTGTCACTCTCGCCGCCTGTTTCAATTGCTTCTGCCTTCATGTCGTCGATGTCGCCCTTTTGTAGGTGCAAATAAGACCGAATATAGATTAAAATAACAGCAGAAAAATTCTTTGGTTTTTTTCTATAAAAATCCGAAAAAAAGAGTTGTTTGGAATAAAACGGGATTTTTTCCGGACTTTTTCAACGCTACAGTAGAACACAATATATATGGCGTGTCGTGAATCTTCGTTCGCGCAGACACGAACAACGATTCCGATGATTTCCGAAAGCACGTTTTTTTTTGGAACGTTATAAGGTGCAAATTAAATTGCATCAGTTTTTTCCACCTCACTCACGGCTGACTGAATGACACGCGAGCGTACGTCAACATGGCGTCACTAACAACCAATAAATAGCACAGAATATAGACTTGAAACGCTCCATATCATGCAGATTGGTTCCCGCGCTTCGAAAATCGTCATAAGCACAGGTATATCGGTAAGACATATCAGTTGTGTTTTACTGTATAGTCCTGCGCCTCTATTCAACACGGTAAAAGCGATATCGTAGTTGACCTGGGGCTCTACTTTGAAATCAGTAATTCGAACTTCGGATCGCCCCGTTACTTTCTTGCGAATTAGTGACGCGTCGAGAGCAAAAGGCATAGCAATAGACGAAGTTCGAATTACGGATTTCAAAGTAGAGCCTCTGTTATGGCATTGTTATGAGTTATGACGTCAGACGCCATTACTGTCAAGTAAATAAGAGCTATCAAAACGGTGACAATACGATAACAGATCAAAAACGATATTGTTTTTAACGTGCTGAATAGAGGCCCTGTGCAAGTTGCCTGTAACCCCAGATTGTACGAAGTAATTCTAATTAACAGCTTGACCTGCCGGTCAATCACGGCCATGCTGACAAGATCTCCCTCGGGAGATGAACGTCTGTAAGGGTGTTACCAGACCAATCGATCAATCGTCGATCGACGGCATCGATCAACGTCGATCGAAGTGGATCGACTGGTCTGGGGCCTGTTTTATAAAGCTACAAATTACAATTTACAGGTTACAAGTTTCCATCTGACACAACCTCGACCAATGACGACCAGCCATTTGAGCAGTGTTGCCAGTTCAGACCTGTAAAATTGTAACTTGTAGCTTTATAAAACGTGCCCCTGGTAGCTTTAATTGATCGACAGATACCGTTCGACTAACCAATCGATCGAGGATCGATCGATTGATTGGTCTGGTAGAAACTATCGATCGACGTCGAAAATTCCATTCTACCATCGATCGATGCCGTCGATCGACGATCGATCGATTGGTCTGGTAACACCCTCACACAACAATAATGTCTGCTGTTAGGGCAACGCTGACGAAACACAGTCGCACGCACACAGACACGCGGCGCTATGTGTGTGGAACCTGTGGGAAGAGGTTTCTGGACAAACAGACATTGGATGAGCATGGCGTCACACATCTACAGGTTTGTATTAATCTTGCGTAATAGTCTGATATTCAACTGTTTATTGAATACTAACGATCCGCCCTTGATTCGCTTCGGATATGAGTTTTCTGTAACACTCGTACATAATCCAAAATTTATTATACATAAAAACCTTCCTCTTGAATCACTCTATCTATAAAAAACCGCATCAAAATCCGTTGCGTAGTTTTAAAGATCTAAGCATTCATAGGGACAGACAGACAGCGGGAAGCGACTTTGTTTTGTACTATGTAGTGATAGTGATTCATTATAAATATTGTGTTCTTTACATTTAAAGAAATTGATCATTTACTTTTTAACACAGTTATATTAGATTTATTTAATTTATTTATCTATACATTTACACGAAATAAATTAATTATTCTTAGTTCTAGAACAACTTTACATGCACAATATTTAACAAAATAAATTAAATCAAATCTGTTTAAAAAATTATTAATAAACAATAAATTATTAACTTAGTTCTTTACATTAACCGAAATATATTACGAAGGTGAAAGATTTTTACAAAAATCGGTGTGGTATTATTGTCAGAATTACTTTTCTATAACTAATTTGATTGATATTTTTTAAGTTCCAGTACATCCTTATGGTAAAACTTTGATTTCAGGGCCTCTTGAAGTTCTAACACCCGTATTCACAAACAATACTTAAGGGATCCTTCACTGAGTAAACGCACTGCGTTCAATACAACTTTGTGATTGATCCTTTTTGACCGACCTTTTGTTAATGAGAGTATTTTAACCACCCTGTGCGTTCGTGACCACTGTGAGACCTCATAGTGACGTTTGTGAATACGGGTGTTACATTACCGTATTTCTCAAAAATATTTGTGCTATATCGCTTCTCTCTAGATCAAACCGTTCCAATGCCACATCTGCCTGAAGCAGCTGACGCGTCGCTCGCGCCTGCGCATGCACCTACGTGCACATGAAGAAGCGTTGTGCCTGGCGCTCGTGCTAGTGTGCGCTGCGTGTCGACGCGCCTTCTGCGACGTGGCGGCCGCGCAGGTTGGTCATAGCAATTTACAGGGACTGCTTGAAACACCGACGAAGCAATGACAACAGCTATCGCTTGGCTTGACTTGGCTGTACCACTGGAATTGCTGTCGATTATGGACGATGGTGACTTCTTACCATCAGGGGCCCTTTTCACGAAGCTACAAATTATAAGCGGAAGTCAGCTGGAAAGAGAGTTCCACTTGTAATTTGTAACTTGTAGCTTGTGGCGGCCGCGCAGGTTGGTCATAGCAATTTACAGGGACTGCTTGAAACACCGACGAAGCAATGACAACAGCAATCGCTTGGCTTGACTTGGCTGTACCACTGGAATTGCTGTCGATTATGGACGATGGTGACTTCTTACCATCAGGGGCCCTTTTCACGAAGCTACAAATTACAAGCGGAAGTCAGCTGGAAAGAGAGTTCCACTTGTAATTTGTAACTTGTAGCTTGTGGCGGCCGCGCAGGTTGGTCATAGCAATTTTCAGGGACTGCTTGAAACACCGACGAAGCAATGACAACAGCAATCGCTTGGCTTGACTTGGCTGTACCCCTGGAATTGCTATCGATTATAGACGATGGTGACTTCTTACCATCAGGGGCTCTTTTCACGAAGCTACAAATTACAAGCGGAAGTCAGCTGGAAAGAGAGTTCCACTTGTAATTTGTAACTTGTAGCTTCGTGAAACAGGCCACAGGTGGCTCTGCTTGTTTGCGTTTTACGGCTATAAAAAACAGTGTCTTGCGCAGCCTGTAAAGGTCGTAGAGACACAATCTTGATTGCGATCCGTCAAGAAGATTGAGTGTTTACCACTTAACAATTCTCAATTAAAAAAATGTAGCTGCTTATGCATTTATTTTCCAAGGATATTTCTTACGCAGGAACACGCAATAAAATCTACGGAGTGTATAGAAGCTTTTGCGAAAGAATTGAAGGAAGATGCGGAGGAGCCGACCGCTGTACTGTCGCCCACTAGTGGGCTAGTGCGTCCCACGCAGCGGAAACCAGGTTAGTTCTAGTTATTTAACAGTTAGGTGGAGCCAGATCATCAGCTTGTGTTATTTCATTTTGTAACTGTTACGATTCTTGTTGGAATTGGCTGAGTATTTCTAGGGTGTTTATCTAAACCATGCCTATAGCAATTTTTCCCATATCAGGGTAGGACTGTACTTAAAAGTAGCTATTGGATCTTAAGAAATGAGGCCTGAGACTGCAATCAATCTACCATTTTCTGTCAGTTGGCACAGTACAGTTCTACCCGACTAAGAAGAGTGTATCTATTCCTTATTATTTTACACAGGCTTTGGAATATTTGTTGGAACGGTGCAAAACATTGATTTTTTCTATCCTTAGGCGGGATTTTATTTATAAACTACAAATGATTCAGTTTTTTACATTCAATGTAAAACCCCACCACAAACCCCCTTACCGTCTCAAAATAAATCTCACTTACCCCTTACTGCTTACTTGTGTACACTTTAAGGTCAGGTGGGGTAAGAACGTCAACGGGGGTAAGTGGGACAAACCATATATTTTTTAGGAGATATTGTTGGTTTCACAGACTTGCCCCGTAGACGCACTCGCCCCACCTGGCTATAAATAAATTGCCGCGGCTGCAACAGTTTCCAGATCCATCTTCATCAAAGCGCCAACGGGTTATGATCAACGCCAATGTGTAAACGGCGACCTTTCGGGGAGCCAAATGTTGGCCTAGCATACTGGCCCAACGAATTGGCCCAATCCTTTAAGTTGCGACCACACCGGTGCTTAAAATATGGTGACGGTACGGAATCGCAGTGACGCGTCGCATTAGCACCGTTTTTGACGCAAGCTCCACACACCAATGCTTAAAATACTGTGACGGTACGGAATCGCAGTGACGCGTCGTATTAGCACCGTTTTTGACGCACGCTCCCCACACCGTTAAAAAACGGTGTCGTTGCTTAAACAAAAGACGGGGTCATAGTAACAACATGGCGCCGTTTTTGACGTACCGTAATATACGCACCGTTAAGCATCGGTGTGGGGAGCGTGCGTCAAAAACGGTGCTGATACGACGCGTCACTGCGATTCCGTACCGTCACAGTATTTTAAGCACCGGTGTGGGCGTAACTTTATTTGATCGCTAGCGAGTACGGTAATTTGTAACTCATGGGTACCCTCAGCCTAGTGGCTTACGAGGGTGATCTCTAGACCCCGTTATCTTGTCGCACTGACGTCACTTTTTTATAGGGATTGAATGTTTATTTTATCGACTAGTTAAATGTCGATGGTATTGTACTTAGACGTATATGTCATGTCACGCTATTAAAAATATGATAGAAAATAATGGGATCAATAATAAATAAATAATAGGTAAATAGTTGCAAATAGATAAATTATTTATATAAGTTTATTGCATCTTGTTAGAATAATCAGGTAATGTTCTTATTTTTAACTAAGAAGTTTTAATACCTACGCCATATTGAGATTTAGCAGATATTTAAAAGGCAAAAAATCTGTCGCATTGTTGCATTATAATATAAACTACAAACATCGATATAGAGAGGGTCGATAAAATAAACATTCAATCCCTACAACAGAGCGACGTCAATGCGACAAGATAACCGGGTCTAGTGATCTCTTGTATTTGTTTAGAATCATCCCGGCTGTCGGCGCCGATCCCGCGCGAGGCGACGTGCGCGGGCGCCAGCGCGCTGCTGGCGCCGCTGCCGGGCTCGCTGCGCGCCGCCATCCGCGCCGTGCGCATCGAGAAGGCCTTCCGCTGCGAGTACTGCGAGGAGTGAGTACAGTACATCCGCAGGAGAGCAGGATCCCTTTTGCGTCGCTCGGATCGCTACCACCATATAAAGATCCAGTGGTCCAGTAATGTACGCAGATTTAAAGCTAGGGCGATTGTCCCCTGATATTTATTTTACCGAACCGCGGCGTTTCGGGGTAGTTTCAAGTTTGCGGCGTCCAAGTGCTGGAATGTTCTCCCCCCTCCCATCCAAGGAGCGCCTAGCAAGTACACCTTTAAGCGTAAGCTTAAAGGTTATTTGTTGCCGCTCCAAAAATCCCAATTTCCCAACCAGCACTTTATAGAGTTTAGTTTTCTTTTGTTTTAGTTAATCGTGCCAAATTGTCGATGCTCTATACTGGCTAAGTACCTACGTACTCGTATTTCTACTTTAAATACGTTTATGTAAGGTTTGGCTTGTAGTTTTTGTATTTATTTCGCCACTAACTATAAGTATTTGTTCAATAATACCTAAACATTTATTTATTTTTAAATTACACTTTATTCGTTTAGCGTACCGTCCGTCTGTCACACTCGGAGCTGGCTGAAAATCAGCGCTGCAGGTGTTTAACACCTCAGCATTATGCTGAGCCAGTGTCCGATTCACTGCCGCGGAGACACACCCGCTACTTGTTTATTACTGTTTTCTGTTTTCACTATTTTTCTGTGTGTCTTGTGTGTGTAGTGAATAAATGTATGTTTCTTTTCTTTCTTTCCTTTCTTTTACCATGTTATCCATTAACCTTTTGAAATGTGTCACTCAAACGCCAATCATGTTTGCTATGCTACGCACATTACAACTTAATTTATACGACACAAGATCTTTTAATCTTGAACTTGTGACGGCTGTAGCCGTCGTGGCGTCAGTGGCATGACTTTCCGTTGAATGCCAGAGCCAATCTCTCTTGTCAAGCAAAACGAACCTGCATAAAACTTAAAACTTCTTTACAGCGTGTTCTACCTAGAAGAGGCCCTGAACGACCACCGTGTAATTCACAAAGGAATCAAAAACCCGTTCACTTGCCACATTTGCAAAGTCAGCTTCGCGACGTACTCCAGGTATTAAAATCCATTTGTTTTAAGACTTAAGAGGCCGTTCGATTTTGCCGGTTTTGCTTATTTTTGTGATTTTACAGTTAAAATACTGCTTTTCTATAAGTTTTAATGCTCAACATTAAATATCATTTTAGTTATGATCGAATAAATGAGCTACGAATAAATGAGCCACTTTTTTATTTTTGTCAAGTATTATAATGCGAGATTTAGGTTGTTTTAAAACATTATTTATTGCCAATTCTTTTGAATTTTTTGGATATTTTTTTTAGGTATTGCACTGATTTTGAACTGAAATTTATATCTGTTGTTTTAATTTTATGAACGAGAGTTCTGAGTAGCCGAAATCAAAAATAATTTTTGCCCGTTTTCTATAAAAAAATTACCAAGTTTATTATTATTTTTTACTAGAAAAATTTATATGAAAGTGGTAAAAAGTAATTAATACATTTTTTAGACGACTTTCACAGCAATGCATTGTAAATTTTTCATACCTTAAAGACGTCAAAACGATTCATGAATATGTGACATTCTAAACCTCTTCCAGCAAAATTCACGTAACAGTCGCCGGTGTCAGGTCGATTAATCAAAACAAAATAATAGAAACAAAAAAGTAGCTCAGACATTCGTTATAATAAGAAGTTATCTTTCGTGTTGTGCATTAAAACTTGTAGAAATACAGTATTTCAACTGTAAAATCACGTAAATCAGCGAAATCGGCAAAATTTCGTGACGGCCTCTTAATGCTTAAGAGGTTGGTTGATGTGGCTGAGACCTTGATTTTTTTGTTTTTCCCAGATGCACGACCCACAAGACTACGCATGGCTTCTACAAACGCTCGCTGGCCGACGCCAAGAAACAAGACAAGCCGAGCCAGGAGGAGGCCGGGCCCTCCGCCAACGGCATCCTCGGCTACGGGGGGTTCCCAGTCGTGAAGCATTTCCTCTGCGAGGTATGTAGACAGATGCCAGTTGAAGACTAAGGCGGGACAAGCCGAGCCAGGAGGCCGGGCCCTCTGCCAACGGCATCCTCGGCTACGGGGGGTTCCCAGTCGTGAAGCATTTCCTCTGCGAGGTATGTAGACAGATGCCAGTTCACAACTAAGGCGGGACAAGCCGAGCCAGGAGGCCGGGCCCTCTGCCAACGGCATCCTCGGCTACGGGGGGTTCCCAGTGGTGAAGCATTTCCTCTGCGAGGTATGTAGACAGATGCCAGTTCACGACTAAGGCGGGACAAGCCGAGCCAGGAGGCCGGGCCGCCTGCCAACGGCATCCTCGGCTACGGGGGGTTCCCAGTCGTGAAGCACTTCCTCTGCGAGGTATGTAGACAGATGCCAGATCACGACTAAGGCGGGACAAGCCGAGCCAGGAGGCCGGGCCCTCTGCCAACGGCATCCTCGGCTACGGGGGGTTCCCGGTCGTGCAGCACTTCCTCTGCGAGGTATGTAGACAGATGCCAGTTCACAACTAAGGCGGGACAAGCCGAGCCAGGAGGCCGGGCCCTCTGCCAACGGCATCCTCGGCTACGGGGGGTTCCCAGTCGTGAAGCACTTCCTCTGCGAGGTATGTAGACAGATGCCAGATCACAACTAAGGCGGGACAAGCCGAGCCAGGAGGCCGGGCCCCTGCCAACGGCATCCTCGGCTACACGGGGGGTTCGCAGTCGTGAAGCACTTCCTCTGCGAGGTATGTAGACAGATGCCAGATCACGACTAAGGCGGGACAAGCCGAGCCAGGAGGCCGGGCCCTCTGCCAACGGCATCCTCGGCTACGGGGGGTTCCCGGTCGTGCAGCACTTCCTCTGCGAGGTATGTAGACAGATGCCAGTTCACAACTAAGGCGGGACAAGCCGAGCCAGGAGGCCGGGCCCTCTGCCAACGGCATCCTCGGCTACGGGGGGTTCCCAGTCGTGAAGCACTTCCTCTGCGAGGTATGTAGACAGATGCCAGATCACAACTAAGGCGGGACAAGCCGAGCCAGGAGGCCGGGCCCCTACCAACGGCATCCTCGGCTACGGGGGGTTCCCAGTCGTGAAGCACTTCCTCTGCGAGGTATGTAGACAGATGCCAGTTCACAACTAAGGCGGGACAAGCCGAGCCAGGAGGCCGGGCCCCTACCAACGGCATCCTCGGCTACGGGGGGTTCCCAGTCGTGAAGCACTTCCTCTGCGAGGTATGTAGACAGATGCCAGTTCACAACTAAGGCGGGACAAGCAGAGCCAGGAGGCCGGGCCCTCTGCCAACGGCATCCTCGGCTACGGGGGGTTCCTGGTCGTGAAGCACTTCCTCTGCGAGGTATGTAGACAGATGCCAGTTTACGACTAAGGCGGGACAAGCCGAGCCAGGAGGCCGGGCCCTCTGCCAACGGCATCCTCGGCTACGGGGGGTTCCCAGTCGTGAAGCACTTCCTCTGCGAGGTATGTAGACAGATGCCAGATCACAACTAAGGCGGGACAAGCCGAGCCAGGAGGCCGGGCCCCTGCCAACGGCATCCTCGGCTACGGGGGGTTCCCGGTCGTGCAGCACTTCCTCTGCGAGGTATGTAGACAGATGCCAGATCACAACTAAGGCGGGACAAGCCGAGCCAGGAGGCCGGGCCCTCTGCCAACGGCATCCTCGGCTACGGGGGGTTCCCGGTCGTGAAGCACTTCCTCTGCGAGGTATGTAGAAAGATGCCAGATAACAACTAAGGCGGGACAAGCCGAGCCAGGAGGCCGGGCCCTCTGCCAAAGGCATCCTCGGCTACGGGGGGTACCCGGTCGTGAAGCACTTTCTCTTCGAGGTATGTGGAAAGATGCCAGATAACGACTAAGGTGGGAAAAGCAGAGCCAAGTACCGCGAAGCGAGGTATCGCACGTGACTGTATTCACACCATTGCAGTACATGGAAAAGTGTGCGTGCATCGATTGCTGGCCACCAATCCAAATGGCTCGCGTGTGGTGTATGCGTACGTAACGTGCGCGCCATCATCATCATGTCAGCCGAAAGACGTCCACTGCTGGACATAGACCTTCCCCAAGGCTCTCCACTCAGACCGGTCTTGTGCTTTTCGCATCCACCGCGTTCCCGCAATTTTTACAAGGTCGTCACTCCATCTTGTTGGAGGCCTACCTACAGCTCGTCTCCCGATCCGCGGACGCCACTCAAGAACCTTCTGACCCCATCGGCCACCAGACCTGCGAGCAATGGGCCCCGCCCACGCCACCAACGTGCCACGCCAACGTGCGCGGGCTGCAGTGGAGTTCTAACTTTACTGCCTTGTCATTAATTCAAATTAAACATAAAACGGCGACACAATATTGCCAATGACAATTATAATTAAAGGGCTGTAAGCATGCTCAACTTTTTCTTTGAGTACTATACTACTGATGGTTCCGGTTTCCCTGCAGGACTGCGGGCGATCCTATTTGCACTGGACGTATCTACAAGTACACAGGCGAATGAAGCATGCTAACGAAAACTTTCTGTACAAGTGCAATTATTGCGATCTTACCTTTCCGAACAGGTAAGTTTTGAGAGTTTTTCAAAAAGATGGTAGGGGAGGCCGGGGTAAAGTCGTATAGCTAAGAATTTGAAGTTTTAGATTAATAATTTCCGAACAAAACCGAAAAAAAAAATTTTAGTTTGTCAGTTTTGTAAGGAACGTTAACAAATAAACAGATATGTAAAAAACTCAATATTTAACAAAAATGTATAACAAAACTGAAACGTGTACTTATTCCGGTTTTGCCCCGACGCGAGGTATGTCCAAAACGGGTCCATATTGGCTCATATAAAAAATTGTAGTCCGAATGTATGTTATTCATAACCTCGTGGCGCCCCCGCGCCTTTTGACAACCCAAAATAAACATGGCGACTCCAGCCCAGAACTATTTTCAACTAACTTTCAATTACTGCCCATACGCCTTTCAAAAGGTCATATTATTAAACTCTGTATAGATTTTTGAAATTTCGCAGTATAAAGAAATAATTTTATTTCAATTCAAAGCGGTATCTCTAACACATAAAAATTTCAAATCAAAATCGTGGGCGGATATGACTATAACATTTATGTCCTATAAGAAGGACGGTCGGGTCATAGTAAAAGAGGAGGCAAAAACTCTGTGGGCGCTACGAGGTTAATCATCGTAAGTCATAGTGTTTTTTACTGAAACGGTTTTTATTTCAGGGTTTTTACAAAACAAACCTAACCTAACCTCATTTACCAGCTAGATATTTCAAAAATTCTGTAATAAAAACCATCAGTAAAAACACTTTATAACTTGCGATGATTATAACAAACAATGCATTCAGACTACAAATTTTTATATGAAACAAAGCGCTCCCATAGATAGTACCATATCATAGCACGGCTAGCACAAGTTGCCCGCGACTTGTATATCGCTCGGATCTCCCTTTCTATCTAGTCAGTAACGATAGAGACGCACTGAGCGACAAGCGAGAAAATACAACTAGTGCTACCTGTGCTGCGATGTTGCAGCAGAGAAAGGCAATGTTTAGTCATAGTCATTTAGTCATTTATTTATTCAGTAACAATATACATTGCATTTGAAATAAAATTAATATATCATTACAAAAAAGAAAAAATAAAAATAATCAATATTTTATAAATTGTTTGGTCATTGAGTGGCACATAATTAATTTTGGTGTCTTTTGGTTGTATCTTAGGCAGTCGTGTTCGCATTGTTATGTTCCGGTGTGGGGTTAACTTTGAGATTGCAAACTTGTCTTTAATTTCAGCTGGTGCGTGGCATATCACAGAAAAAAAATCCACGGCAAAACCGGACTGGACGAAGGGAACGGTACCACGAAAATCGTTAAAGACAATTACAAGTGAGTGATGTAACGGTCTTTTACAGATATTGGTGTGTATAGATGAATTACCGAGAGCGTGGAATTGCATATGTAGTGGTTGGGCCGTTCGCGTAAAAAGGAAAACCATTTAAGTTTTCTTCTTAATTTAATGAGGTTACCCTAAACAAGTGGAATAAGTATGTCCTTTTTTGCTTTTAGTCGCTATCGCTAAGGTGAATTTAAATTTTTCATTAGTCTCTCTAGAACTCGATCAAAATATTTATGACAGTTAAAATTATTTGTTTAATTTGACTCTCAATCGGACTAAAATTACTGTTACTTTCTGCCATAATTTTTGCAAACTGTCGCACGCGCCCAGACAAAATAATTTTGAATAAGAATAAGAATAAGAATAAGAATGTTTATTTGCAGGAATGTAGTGAAATGATACAGGTGGAAAACATTAGATGTGCGTACATTCTACTTAAAAAAGCATGCAAAATTTGTATCTTATAGCTAAATACGTTTGAAAAGTAGATTATTTTAAATTAGATTATCGAAACTTACTTATTTAGACATTATATAAAATTATTCAATATTAGAGTTCAGATAGTCATTAACACTATAATAACATTTTTCTAAAAGGAATTTGCGTATTTTGGTTTTAAATTCAGGCATGTCAGATAGTTTTATACAATTTGGTAAGTTATTAAATAATTTAATAGTCATATACAGAACATTTTTCCGAGCACAAGAGGTCCTAAAATGACAAGGATAAGTTAAAATTAGATCATTTGCTCTACGAGACCTCGAATTTGATGCCCTAACCTTAAAAAAGCTCATATTGTTTTTAACAAATAGACAAATCTCATAGATGTATAACGAAGGTAACGTCATTATTCCTAACTTTCGAAAGAGCGGTTGGCAGGAGTCCGTTTGCTGAGCTCCGCAGACGGCCCTGACGCATTTCTTTTGCAGTCGAAATACGTTTAGGATATTACTGCAATTACCCCACAGTATTAAACCATATCGCATAGTCGACATTACATGCCCATTAAAAGCCAGAAGAGCAGATTTTTGAGACGATAATTGCGAAAGTCGCCGTAGGGCAAATACAAATCTGCTTAATTTAGCTATTAAAAACTCAGTATGCTCTTTCCAACTTGTGTGACTGTCAAGAATTAAACCTAAGAAGCGAATTGTTGTAACCCGATCAATTGTATTACCGTCATATTTTAAATCTATATTTATAGGGTTTCCTTGCTGTGCATGGAACTCCATGAATTTTGTTTTTGAGAGGTTGACTTTCAAGTTATTATTTTTTAACCATAAATTGACTTCACCAAATACTGTATTAGCTGTACTTTCATAATTTTGTAAGTCACTCCCTTTTACGATTATAGAACAGTCATCTGCGAAAAGGGTTACTTTGGCTTTACAAATAGAGGGTAAGTCGTTAATATAAACGAGGAATAGCAATGGCCCTAGTACGCTCCCCTGGGGGACACCGAAAGCGGAGATTCGATAATCTGACCTATAATTTATCAAAGATTTTGTTTTTGCATCATATTTAGAGATCTCTGTACATTGAATTCGTTGGCTCAAATATGTTTTTAACCAATCATAACAGTTACCTCTGATTCCATAACGATATAATTTTCCTAGTAGAATGCTGTGTGATACACGGTCAAAAGCCTTTGACATGTCCATAAAAATGGCTAGGACTGGAATTTTATTATCTCTACAGTTTAGAATATCCTTTATTAGATCAAATATAGCTAACGCGGTAGATTTATTTTTCCGAAATCCAAATTGATTTTCTACTAGAAGTTTATGTTTTTCTAAAAAATCGATCAGTCTTTTGTAAATAATTTTCTCATAAACTTTGGATATCCCCGAAATAAGAGCTATAGGTCTATAGTTGAGAGGATCAGTCTGTTCTCCTTTTTTAAATACAGGTTTAGTTACAGTAATTTTTAATTTTTCAGGGAACACACCGTCACTCATTGATAGGTTGATGAGATGGCTAAGAGGAAAAGAAAGTATTTTAGCATTTTCTTTTAAGATCACTATAGGCAGTTCATCGTATCCAGTGGCTCGAGAGTTTCTTAATCCCATGATAACTCTAAAGACTTCATCTGGATAAGTTGGATGTAGGTATATCGTTGCATTAAGATTTTCTTTCTCATGTTGAAATGCGGTATTTGTGTTAAAGTTACGATCATCGATAGTAGTAAATTGGTCATTTAGTTTATTTGCTATTTCGTTGGTGTCAGTGCATACCTGACCGTTAAAAATCATTTTGTCTGTGAACTGTTTGGGTTGACGATTGCAAAGATGGCTGTTTATTATTGTCCAAGTTGCTTTTACGACATTGTCAGCTTTGTTTATGAAATTGTGATTTTGCAGTCTATGGGATCTTCTAATGCATTTTTTTAGTAATACCGAGTATTTTTTATATTTTTCTATATTAATTATGTTAGATGAATGTAAGTATTTATAGAATAATTTTCTTTTATTGATTGTAGCTCTTTTAATTCCTTTTGTTATCCATTTTGGTTTGAATATTGTTTTAATCTTCACCTTGGTTAGAGGAAAGCATAGTTTAAAGAATAGAGTTATAAGATCGTGAAAGTCATTGAACGCAGCATTTGAACTGGTACAGGATAAAATATCCGAGAATGATAGGTTATTGATAGCGTCTTTAAATTTGTCACGATTTTCAAGTGATAAATCTCTTTTCCATTCATACCAGTGATTCACACTCTCAAGAGGCTTAATTGGCACTGAGATTGTTTGAGCAGTGTGGTCAGAGAGATTAAGATCGTGAACTTTACATTCACACTTTGTATTAAAATTTGTGGCAATGTTGTCTATACACGTTTTAGAGCGGGCAGTTATTCGTGTAGGTAATTCAATTTGTAATTTGAAGTTATAATTCATTAGAATTCTTTCAAATTCATTATTAACAGCATTGGCTTTTAATCGATCTATATTTAGATCACCACAGAGTATTATTCGCTTAGATTGTTTTTGACGATAAGTAAGAGAATGCAATAATTTATGCAGTTTTTCAAAAAATAGGTTTAAATCGGAACCAGGTATTCTGTATAAGCAAACTGTTGTTATGTTTAGGAAAGGGATTGTAACACCACAACACTCGAATATTTTTTCAGCACATAAGTCTTTTATCCACTGCAGATTGTTAAATTCCATATCGTCACGTAATAAGATACAAGTACCACCCCTATCAGATTTTTTCCGGCAATAGCTTGCGGCCATTTTGTAACCTTTTACTATCATATTAGATTCGTTATCAGCTTTTATGAAATGTTCAGATAAACAAATTGCACTAATGCGGTAACCATTGTTACAGAAGTTCTGAATCGCTAACTCAATATGATCTAGTTTACCTAGTGCCCCTGCAATATTCTGGTGCATGATGTTAAAGCTATGTTTACTTCCGAAAGGAATTAGAGTTGCTGGGAAACTGCTTTGATTCATCCAGGGTCGGCGAACCACGAGTAAATTGAAGGGGCGGAATCGAAACACCTGAATTATTTTGATTTATATTTCTGCTTCTACCATTGGACAAAGTCCTCTCATTAAGTATTTTAAAATAATATGGAATAGTTCCAACTTTGTGCTGTAAATTTACATCTGACGTTTTGTTATTCACGTATAAGCTTTTGTCACATAAGGCATCAATTTCGATGTTCAATCGAGAACACAGGGTCATATTTTTCTTAGAGTGTATAAATGTACAATTTTTGAATTGCTTGCTCAGCAATTTTAGTTTGGTATTAAGCATTGTTGTGTTTAGATGACGATTATTTGTGGCCCCGAGAACAAATGTTTTCAAGTGACTATGTTTGTTTAAAGAAATGGATAGTTCAGTATACAATTTATAGGGGTCAGTGTCATTTGTACCAACAGAAAGTACCAATATATCATTAACATTCAAAGATTGAGAATTACAGTACTCCAATATTGGTGTACATTTAGCATAGGGCATGACATATCCAGTAGTAGAGTAATTATTCTTCTTAGTGTATCCTCTAATTTTATTTATTCTTGCAGCAAGGCCTTTAACCCGTTAATTGCGAGTCGAGAGAAAATTGCGAGTATCCAATAAAATAGTTTTTAAAGTTGTAGGTAATTAATTATATAGCTCTGCCTACCCCACTCTGGGATTACAGGCGTGAAGGTATGTATGTACAATAAAATAAGACGTATATTTTAGTGCATTAAAAAAGTATTTAGAATTTAACACTGACATTATTTTTGTACTTACTTATTTAATATTATAACAAAACTCTTTTTATGCTGATGGTATAAGAAGTAGAGGAAATTTAAATATAGAATGCCTGTAAAGTAATGTTACGACTACATATGCAATTTCACGCTCTCGGTAATTCATCTATAGCATAGAAATCTAGAACTTCATTTGATATTTATAGACATTACAGACATGTGATTATTCAAAACGCCATTAGTTGTTTTGATGACTGACTTTGGTTTCGATTTTTTTACGTTTCCAATTTATTGATAATGTTTAGAATCTGAATATTTAATTTAGGATTCCTTGCCGCGATTGCGAAGAGGTGCTGCCAAACAAAACTGCTCTTTACAAACATAGGAAGAAGGAGCACAGTGACTTGTCGCTGCAAATTAATAGCACGCAAGGTAAGCAATGTTGTACTATATGTTATACTCCATATTTAGTTAACAAACCTGTAGATCCATACTTCCAAAGCCATATATGTAACGTATTGCATTCACTGCCTTTTTGGCCAAGCTACAAGCACATATAGTCAATCAATTTGAATCATATAGTCCTGTATGTAGGGCGTTGCTTGTGTGCGCAATTTTGACTTGTTTATACTTCTCGTAGACACTTTTGTGGTAAAGTCAACTGTTGAGGAATTGACAACATTTCATTTTGGTGACACCTGCAAATTACTATAGGAATCGAAAGGATTTTGCCTCCTGAACACGGCAAAATATTTATTTCAATTTATAAGAAAGGTAAAAAATATATCGAATTTTACCAATACTACGCCCGAATAGATATAATACCATTGCCTTTTTCACGAGAAAAAAGCTGTCATAATTCTAAATTTGACATTGACACTATTGACAGACAGATAGATGCTTAAATAATTATCGGTGGACCGCCATTATTAAAAAAAAGAACTTTTTTTTAATACCGACTGGCCTAACGTAATATGTCCATTGTGTCGTAGAAATGAAGTTACGCCTTTTTAGAATAAGTACATCTTAACCCTTCGTATGTCTTAGCGCTGATCAGCGCTACCCCTGTTGTATGCCGAGGCACTGATCAGTGCAAGGTCACATGATCAACACTTTATCCGATTTTGAACTTAAAAATAATTCCAATAGAGTCTAAAATGTTTCAATTTCTCCAAGCCCAATGAACAAATAAACCATAGACATTCATCATTCGTTGAATGAAACGTTTATAAGGTATGAAACAGTTCTAAATTTGAATTTGACATTTGACGCGCCATTTTGCGACAGACGACAGGTGCAAGTTTGCGACCCCGTCTGACACACGAAGGGTTAATAAATGAATAATAATAATTCATCCTAGGGAAAAATTAAAACTATTAGTGTCTTCCTCCTTCCAAACAGTATCTATAGAACGAATAAAATTAAAGTCTTGAAAATATGAAATCTTGTCAATTATTTAAAAATTTACCGATTTTGGCACCTTCAATTCAAGATAGCGGCTCACGCCTCTCCCCCCCCATGGTTTTTGTTAGGACCCCATTACTTAACAATATAAATAAAAAAAATATGCTCCACATTATATAAAACAGAAACCCTTACAGACTGGACTAATACCACCCATACTAAAACTATGAAACGGGACTTAATCGCGTAATAAATTAAACATTTAACTCGACGTTTCGACTGTGTTACAACAGCCGTGGTCGCGAGAGGTCGTGATTACGCAATTAAGTCCCGTTTCATAGTTTTAGTACTTATGTGTGAAAATCGTGTTAGTTTAAAGCAAAGTAATACCACCCACTATGCTACTATATGGAACTATGTGAAAGTGAGGGGTAGGGGTCTACTCGCATACATATTTTTACGCATAATAATCATTACGCATAAAAATCAATTGTCATAAAACGGTTTTTACAATAGAAAGGGTTTTATTTTAATTATTATTAAAAACTAACCTTACCTAACCTAACCTAATCTACACAATATACGTTTATTAAATTTTGCAATGTCAGTCTAACAGGGTGTTATGACAATTGATTTTTATGCGTAATGATTATTATGCGTAAAAAAAAAATATGCGAGTAGATAGTCCCCCGAAAGTGAGGCAATGATTCAAATCGTAAGATACTTCTTAAGAATTGAATTATAACGGCACTTTGACATAGTTACATTATGGCCTATGAATCAAATTGGTCGAGTGTATTGTTTTCTTCCGTCATTCCTTATGTTATAAATAGTTATCGGGTAGGTCAAAAATAATTCGTTTAGATCTACCCTCGGCCCTCTAAATGTTTGGTGTGGGAGAGAAGGCCTAGTTCCTTCTCGCTCTCGTGCTGACGTAAATATGGACGCACTCGGTGAGCGCAGCTCAGTTGCGCTCCGCGGCCGTCGAATGAGGATGTTCCATTAGTTGTTTTCTGCCAAAATATTTCATATAGGCTAGTCTAGTAGATTAACTTTATGACAGAAAAATCCCTATATTCCGTTAAAAATCTAAAAGTATGCGGAATGAACTCTTACTGTATGGCTATTCGGATTTTTAACCATTTACCAGATTCATTTAAAGACATGATTCTAAATTCTTTCAAAAGTAGGCTATTTCATTTACTTTTAAGAAATGTTACAACTCGGTGAATGATTACCTCAGTAATAAGGATCTGCTATAATTACACGTAGTGCTTTGTATCTTTAATTTAAAAATATATTTATTTCTGTGATACTTTATTAGGTATATAATCTTATTTAATTGTAAATTAATTGATATTATTTCTTGACATATTAATTAAGCCGCATTAGTATTTTTATGACTTGATATTTACACGCCGTCTATTGTCAGAATATGTTGGAACTCCTTATATCATGTACCATCATGTTATGTACCCATGTTCTTGTGAATAAATAATTTACTTTACTTACTTTACTTTAAATTTCGTAATCTTGCTTGAAAATTTCCAAGGTGAAATTGCTCTGTATTTTCATTTCACTTTTCTATTAATTTTTTTTTTTGTTGATCAAATTAATAATGTCTATGTCAAGTTACTAATTAAGAACTAAGCCTTCATGAATTACCACAATTAAAACCCCCTAATGAGGTTGCAGCCGAGGTGATATTAGTAGTAGGAAAGGTGATCCTGTTCTGACTAGGGCTATGGATACACGCCGACTCGTAGCTACGTGTTCTTAACCCCGGCGGTACTAAGATCACGAATTTCACGAACACGGCCGGTACGTAGCCCGTACCTGCGTTCGCGTCCGGATTCACGTGACACGCCAAGATACGTAGCCCGTACCGTAGCCGAATTTCACGTGTCGAACGGGCCATAAAACCGTAACCGTAACCGGAAACGGGCGCACGGCTTCGGGTACACGAAACACGGTCACGACCGCGAGCTCTAGTTCTGACGTCAGAGTGGCTCGATCACGATCCTATTAATTTCTTCCTCTTTAGCAGGGTAGTACAAAAAATATGGGATTGCTCAATTTTTTAATGTCTTTCCAGAGGATTGTAAACCGACCACGCGTAACTAGCGTGTAGCTATCAATTATTTTCCATACAAATTTTGCTCCGGGATAACGTTTCCCTCCCCCTAATCTTTTCTTTCTTTTCTTTTCCAAGTTTTTTTTTTTACTGAAACGTGCAGACTTAGTTTTTCATAATAACTACAACATGTTCAAAAATTGTTGAAAGCAGACTTAAATCAAGTCCGATTTCAAAAAATGTTATCGGATTTTGTATGGAAATTTTCAACCTCAATCCTATTAATCCAGCTATCCTGAGTCCTAACGCTCACATAATAAGACAAGGACGCGTCATTCTGGTGACCAGAATCTGGTCTCCATCTCCAGTTTACTCTAAAACTAGGGTTAGGACTTTTGGTGGCATACCGTGGTTCTATGGATTCTAGAACCACGGAGTCGCTATTTCCTAATTATTTATGTTAATACACATACCACATTGATTTTGGCCTTCAGTATTGTCATATAAAAATAAACTAAATACATTTTGAGTTGTTTGTAATTCTGTAGCTCTGCCTACCCCACTCTGGGAATGGGGCCTTAGGGTATGTATGTATTTACATTTTTAGTTCTGTGTATCCATACCTACTAATATTTGTTTGTTTGTTAACCCTTAAATGCATGATGATGTATATTTACATCATATATTTTAAAGTTCAATTTCAAACATACATTTTAAGTAAATTTCAAACTTAGAATTTATGCAGTAAGGTTTGTAGTTTTGTCAAATTCAAATTTGGAAATGGACTATAAAGACGCGTTTCACTTTCGAAATGCTATGCATTTAAGGGTTAAGCTTTCACAGCGGAGATATCCTCTTTACCAAAATTTATTTTAACTGGTTTAGCGATTTAACGAATCAATGTATTTTGAAATATGACAGTATTCAAGGTCAAAAAGAAAGTGGTATGTGTTATAATAATTACGAAATAGCGACTCCATGGATTCTCGAACCACGATATGCCACTAAGTGCAGTGTTCACCAACAATTAAGCGGACGGTTAGCGGTTTGACGGTTGTCAAATGTGACTAACAGCTGATTAAGACTGAACCGTCTGTTAAATTGGTTAGTGAACTCGGCCCCTTACTTATAAACGTGAAATAACCAATTATTGACGAAAATAATGATAGCTACAACTTTGATGTTTTAAGTTACCAGATACTTTTGATGTCAAAATCAGCGGGCCCGGGGGTAGTATCTATTCCATTTAAAAGAACAAGAAATTAGTGACGGGGCAGTGGTCCAACTGCTTTGTCCAACTGACCAAAATTAGTATCATAAATATGAGGTAGGTTTAGGTTATGTTAGTTCTTCAGCTGGCCCGGAGGGCCAAACCATCCAGAAGTAGGAGCTCCGTCGAGCTTGTTAATTTGATATAAAAATGGAAATTATTTGTCAGTTGGACAAAGCAGTTGGAGACTGCCCCGAAAGGAAGAAATTTACAAAGTTTATCTTGAATAATATGCGAAGACAATAATGACGGCGGTGAAAACGCCGAATAATCACCCAATTTGGTAAAAGTTTTAACCCTATGTATAACTTTCGTATCGTCCTACGGCCGGTAGTGCCCACGTGCCACGTGTGCAACAAGCAGTACGCGTCCCGCGCCGGGCTGGACGCGCACACGCGCACGCACACGTCGCGCGCCGCGTGCGCGCAGTGCGGCGACAGCTTCACGCACACGCGCGCGCTGCACCAGCACCTCAAGTGAGTTCACTTCATCATTTATTTGATGAACGTGTCATCTAGGGCAGTCCCGCTACATGAGATACAACCACAGAACAGAAAAAACAGTAGAAGTGTCAAGTGGGCGTGTAACGTGTGGCATAGTTATGCGGAGTTCCGCGCAACCATACTTTTGCATCGATCGCTTATTTCAATATTTCGATTTTTCTAAAATAGGAAATAAATCCAGAAGCATGCATTTTGGAATGTAAAAACGATAACCGCACCAAAAACATTTTCCATGGTGGCGTGTTGTTTTTATGATAGTTTGAGTATTGGCAACAACAGGTCTGATACTATATGAAGCTCATGTCACTTCCACTGTTTTTTCTATTCCGTGGATAAAACAGGCAGCGATGCACAGCACATCCTCTGCGGATCACTAACAAGAGTTAAGTTCAACTCTTCAATGTCCAAAGCATCTGTAAATTCCTAAACGTAACACTACCTTACGGTGAGCTGATCTCTAACGGCCGAACCCTATATTCAAATCGCGGATAGGCTTAGGTCCTAGGTCCTGGGTTCAAATCCCAGCGAATATTTGTTCCCGAGTCATGGATGTTTTCTATTTATTTAAGTATATATTCTCTATGTAAGTATTTATATCGGTGTCTAGTACTCATAGTGCAAGCCTAGAGCTTAGTTTGGGACTAGGCCAATTGGTGTGACATTGTCCCCCTCATATTTATTTTTACGTAACACCTGGCCATAATGTGAGTTTTATCGCACGCGGCGCGCACGGTAAAACTCGCATTGTGGCCAGGTGAAGACGTAAAATTGTGTACTCATCACGGGCAGTAAAAAAGAAAGCCCTCTGTCGCACATTTACAACCCTCGCCTACGGCTTGGGTCTCAAATACCTGCGATTTCGGGCTTTCTTTCTTTTACAGCCCTTGTTAAGTAATGTACTATTGTTGTACCCTTCTTTTAGAGACATCCACGGCCACGAGCTGGACTTCCACTGCAACGTGTGCGAGAAGCGGTTCAAGTCGCGCACGGAGCTGTCCGCGCACATCCGCACGCACTCGGCGCAGCGGCCGCACGCGTGCGCCGTGTGCGGGCACGCCTTCCGCACGCTGTCCATGCTCAACGAGCACACGCGCATCCACACCGGCGAGCGGCCCTTCCCGTGCGACGTGTGCGGCGTGGCTTTCCGCAGGTAGGGGGGGGACTGGTGCCCACAGGTAGTGTCGCCAGTTGGATATCAGTTTTGTTACTATATTTAGGAGACAAACAGCCACGTAATAAGATAAAAACTTAAAATTACCTATACAGGGTGATCGGCAGAAGGTTCGACAAACTTCAGGGACTAACTCTGTAGGTCATACTCATCAACTTTTACTATGGGACCAACATACAAATCGCGAAAAAAATTTCTATACAAACTTTGAGAGCTAAACAGCCGAACAGCTGTTTTTTTTTCGCGATTTGGATGTTGGTCCCATAATAAAAGTTGATGAGTATGACCTACAGAGTTAGTCCCTGAAGTTTGTCCAACCTTCTGCCGAACACCCTGTATATGCATTAAATTTTCAGTATTCACACACAGTATTATTATTTTGTGTTTTGCACCAAATAAACGATTTTCTTGTCCAAAAAATAATAAAAGAACTACAAAATCATAGCAAATATACAATTCGTTGGACTAGTATGATAGATATTTATGAGTTTTATAGTAAATGCATAATTAAACAGAAAATTATTTATATAAAAAAGGGTAGATTGTCAGAGGAAGTGTCGCCAGTTATGTATTTGGGCGTTTTCCAAAAAAAGCGCACGTAGTTAAAGACTTCAATTAACAAACGGTAACTTTTTCCATTACGTCACATTAATTAACTATATTTCTCATTAAAAAAATAATGCCATCTCAGACAAAACTCCTGTAGCAAATACAACCATTTTACTAACGAGTGAGGATTGCAACTGCTTCGGTTATTGAATATGAGATACGGCCTATTGGCGTATGAGGGCAGTACATAAATATTTAACTAATTATCGTTACGTAATGGAAAAAGTTACCGTTTGTTAATGAAAGTCCTTAACTACGTGCGCTTTTTTTGGAAAACGGCCATTTATGAAATTTAAAACAGCATCAGGCGACTAGTTTGATAGAAAGTAATGCGAGATATTTATAAAAGGGCGCCTTGTGCTAGTGGACTAGTGCCCAAAGATAGTGTTAATAGATCCAGAGATATGTCGGAATATCGATTCGGAATTCCAAAGGCAGCTAATCCATACAAATCAATGTCCCTACCACACACATACGGTAGTTTCCCGTTCGATTTTTTTCCTATTCGAAATTCCCTATTATGTGGCCGCCCTAAGCTACCTTCGGAATTCCGAATCGATATTCCGAAAATGCATGTGGCCGCTGTAAGTGTTGCCCTAAGAAAGCCTGTTGGTTGCAGGTCGACGGCGATGCGCAACCACCGGCTGATCCACACGGGCGTGCGCGCGTGGCCGTGCGCGCGCTGCCCCAAGCGCTTCCGCATCCGCTCCGACCTCAACACGCACCGCCGGCTCAAGCACCCGGCGCACCTCGCCGTCATCGAGGTACGGGACTTACGAACCATAGAGGGAACTTATTTACATTACACCACACTTGCTCGGAAAGGGTGTTATAACACAGGGCATTTATAGCCGATTTAGATTTCAATATTTCAATATTTTAATTTCAAATATAGTTCAATATTTCAATTTCAATTTCATTTCAATATTTCAATATTTAAATATTAGCTCCCGCAGGGGCACGTTTTATAAACCTACAAGTTACAATTTTACAGGTCTAAACTGGCAACACTGCTCAAATGGCTGGTCGCGATTGGTCGAGGTTGTGTCAAATGGAAAGTTGTAACCTGTAAATTGTAATTTGTAGCTTTATAAAACAGGCCCCAGGAGTTGTGGATTTTTATAACTCCCTGGGGAGTTATGAGTTTAGTTTTAAAATATAGAATCCACTCGTACATCATTTCAGATTAAGGAGGTGAAAAATCAGCCAAGGTTTATTTCCTTTTAAAACAAAGAAATTTTACTGTATAATTAAATTGAACTTATACGGTAAAATTATCCGCATTTTATTTATTTTACCATTATTTCAAAGACATTGCAATTATTTTATAAAATTTCATTTTCAAAATCGGTACAATCTGGCCGTATGGCCTATCAAGTTTAAAAACTAGAGCCGTTCTAATATTCTAATAGACTCTCGTTAGCAATTCCCTTCTTACCGCCCTTGATGCACAATGTACTATTACATGGCTGACTACATAAATCACTCCGTTGTCCTGATGCAGGTGGAGGGGCTGAGCCCCGGGCCCGAGGCGGTGCTGGCCGCGCTGGCGGCGGGCTCCATCCCGCACGAGCACGTGCTCGAGATCACCAAGATGTCCTTCACCAAGGTACAGCAGCAGCAGGAGTAGACAGTACAGACCAGGGGACAGAGTCCTATTGTCCTGGTGCTGTGCTGGGGACTCCATCCCGCACGAGCACGTGCTGGAGATCACCAAGATGTCCTTCACCAAGGTACAGCAGCAGCAGCAGGAGTAGACAGGACAGACCAAGGGACAGAGTCCTTTGTCCTGGTGCGGTGCTGGGGGCTCCATCCCGCACGAGCTCGTGCTCGAGATCACCAAGAGGTCCTTCACCAAGGTACAGCAGCAGCAGCAGGAGTAGACAGTACAGACCAAGGGACAGAGTCCCATTGTCCTGGTGCGGTGCTGGGGGCTCCATCCCGCACGAGCACGTGCTCGAGATCACCAAGAGGTCCTTCACCAAGGTACAGCAGCAGCAGCAGGAGTAGACAGTACAGACCAAGGGACAGAGTCCCATTGTCCTGGTGCGGTGCTGGGGGCTCCATCCCGCACGAGCACGTGCTCGAGATCACCAAGAGGTCCTTCACCAAGGTACAGCAGCAGCAGCAGGAGTAGACAGTACAGACCAAGGGACAGAGTCCCATTGTCCTGGTGCGGTGCTGGGGGCTCCATCCCGCACGAGCACGTGCTCGAGATCACCAAGAGGTCCTTCACCAACAGTAATGACCAACACACGAAAAAATAATACAACGAGGAAAACAGAAGCATTTATACAGAAATACATATAAATAAAGAAGACAACATTTACTTTTACTCCGCGTATATGTTCTTCAAAGTCGACTCTATCCAATACCAAATATCCTTTGGAAGGAGAAACTTGCAAAAATATGTATGTATGGTACATGTATGGTATTTGATTGAATGACCGCCTGCCCTCCTATCAGTGCGATGAAGACAAATTGAGCTTATAGTATGACTATCACACCAATATAGGAAGAGGACAATAGATCTCTCTCCAGGGATAAGGTTGAAATTTGTATAAAATATGTTTTTTTGAGGATTTGTAATGTTTGATTTGATATGTTAGGGCCGTTTCTCCAATCCCCAAATAAAAGTATTACATATTTAAAAAGTAGATTTTTCTGTTGACGGAGATTTAAAAGAAAACTTAATAACACGAATTTCTTCATCTGTGAATACAAAGAAACAAAAATAAAAATAAATAAAAGCTTGTAAAATATGTCCGCAGGGGACGTCAAGCATCGTGCCGGACTGCTCGCGCGCGCTCACCATGCTCTCTGGGGTCCAGAGAACCCAGGTGTCCTGGGGACCCACGCTGCCAATCCACACCGGTACTATAATGACTACTCTTATAGCATCACGGACTTTAGTTGTGTCTTAGAACCTTCTCGTGAAGTAACTACGACAAGCAAAACACTTGTTTTTTTTCATTGCATTTTGTTTAAGTCAAAAAAACACGCTTATATTTTTTTAATGAACTGTATTTTCGTAAATGTTACTAAAGTTTGTTATGCAACTGTCACGTAATGAACATTATTAGGATACGAGTGACGAAATTACCATTATTTTTATATACTCACAAAATGCAGTGAAAATTATGTTATTTACTATACTTGCAGCAACGGTAGATTCTAATATCGAATCTACTTTTATTTGCATTTGTAGCAAAAATAACTTTTGACCGACTTATAAAAAAGGAGGTTCGTATTTGTTATATATATTCGCCGATTGTAGACAATATTTAAGGTTTCCTTTCGTTAGTTTCGTAATTTGAAGTCGGTGAATTGTTTTTAAAACTATTTTTTGTCATAGATTACCTCCAAGAAGGTTCTATGGTGGCCGAACATTTGAAGTCCGTGACCGTACATCTCTGTGAGTATTATTATAATGGAAAGTCGAGGATAGATGTCATATATAGTCAAAAGTCACTGTTTCTGTTTGTTTCTTTGTGAGATTAGTCATTTTAAACTACACAATAGATTTGTATGATAACAACCATGTTATGCAACTGTCACATAATTACGGCTATTGTGATAAAAGTGGCGAAATTAGAATGGAGACTACAAACAAATTGGTTAACTCAAACTTTTCTCGTATGTATTGCTTTTTCTCTGATATAAATGCAGTTTGATATTTTTGATGCAATATGATTTAATAATATAATGTTATAGCACCGTGGCACGTGGGAGCCGAGGGCCTGCAGCAGGCCGCGCGGCGCGGGCGCGGCATCGCCAAGCAGCCGCGCCGTCCCGCCATCCTGCAGCGAGCCGGCAGCGTGGGACAGGTAGCGTGATGTGATGTGATGTGATGTGGTGTGATGTGATGTGATGTGATGTAATGCGATGTGATGTGATAGCACCGGCACGTGGGCGCGGCATCGCCAAGCAGCCGCATGCCTCTGCCGTCCTGCAGCGAGCCGGGAGCGCGGGACAGGTAGCGTGATGTGATGTGATGCGATGCGATGTGATGTAATTTGATATGATGTGATAGCGCCGACACGTGGGGGCAGATAGGGTTGAACGTTGCCACACGTCAGGATTGGTTCTGACATGTTAGGATTGCGACTCGACTCGGCAATTGTCAGGATTTTTCAAATAAGTAATCTACAAAAAAATATAAAACAAATTCGCATTTTTATGATTCCTTTATCCAAAAAAGAAGATAAATGAAGCCACTAATCAACAAAATAAACAAAATGATCATAAAGACATACTTAACGGAGATATCAATTTATGAATTAAGAGTACATTATTGGTACAGTCACAACACGGGATTGTTGAGCCACTTGCCACTGTTCGTATTTTGGCCGTGTAATACAAATTTGATTTAGTCTGGTATACTCGTGTATCCAGTATGTATTACTCGGATAAATTACGAAGAGTAGCAAGTGGCTTAACATTCCCGTGTGGTGACTGTACCTGTTAGCTAAAAGTGACTAAAGCTGATATGATGCCATTACTTTAATCAAGGAAAACTAAAAAAGAAATATACATTTTTTGTAAGACGGCTCTTAAATGTTGTCCTCAATGTTTTTTTTTCCAGGAGCCGCCAGAGTTGAACGTGCAGATGCTTTTGCGGGACAACTCGCTGGACGCCCGCCAGGTGGCACTGCCGCTGGACGCATCTCTTCTAATAGAATAAACGTTTACATAATATTTACTTGCTTATCATTTTTTAACCTTTTCATCACTCATGATATAGGTAATAAAGATCTATACAGGTTGGAAAGTTGAGATGGGGCAGTAAGGCCAGCTACTAGGTCCCTTGCTGCTACGCGAAAATGCTCTTAGGAGACCTTTACTAACTTTTTAAATGATAACAATCGACATAAATAGATTTTAGATAAAATGTTAGTCAGCGAGAAAATCGACAGATTTGAACTTTTTTTTTAATGCCAATCGGTCCCATTCCTGTCGAGGACTAAAATACTCTTTGAGACCAACTAAGGTTAGTACTAGAACATCACAAATCAAAGAAAACTGAAATGTCAATCGACATTTAGTTTCAGTCATCACTTAGAAATTAAATTATTTAAAAAACAAAAACCCGACTGCAATTAAGACTACGCCTTTTCCTTTTCCTTTAAGTTAATAACTCAAAGGTCAATTGTTATTAAACTATGTGATATGCCCTATAAGTTGTGTTTTCATTTGTAGTACAAAAATGCACCGTCCGATTACAAGGAAATTCTTTAGTTAATTAGAAAACACAATAATAGTGATGAGGGCGCCACTGGACGGTCGACGTTTGCTCGGCGCAGTCTTAAAGAATAAGTGAAAAGCGAAAAACACCTATAATTTATAGAAAATTGTAAGAGCAAAGTAATTATTGATAATTATAACAATTTAAATTGAACTTGAATAATGGAAAAGGGTTTGTAGGCAAGCAATGAATTACAAATCATAATTGATAAAATTTAACATTTGGACTAGCTTGTCCCCGCCTGGAACACCATTTCCAATATTGAGAAAAAAACCCAGTGTTCCGCAATGTGAACAAAGGGGTGTGGACAACTGGGAATAAGCCGAACGATACCTTTCAATTATCGTCCGTGAGTTATAGATAGAGGGGCTTACCCCAGGTAATCGTTTCCGTTTACTTTCAAATCTTATCAAAATCCAGTTTTTATTAGACTATACCTATCACACTTTTATGTACAACGTTGTCTAGGAATGTGATTAAGTTTATCTAGGAGTGGCTCATAATTCTCGAAATTCAAATTTTATTGGTTGCAGAATTTCTATTTCCATTTTTTCCCAATCTTAATTTTTCACTGTCGTGTTTTTTCACTGGCTCGTTTTTATTTGACGTTTTTCCATTCCAGAAATTAATTTGATAGTGTCGACGGATTTTCGTTGTCGCGGAGCTCCTATTTCTGTGTGGTTTGGCCCTTCGGGCCTGCTGCAAAACTAACATAACCTAAACCTACCTTCCTTTTTCGACCTAATTATAAGTGGAAAAATTGCAATTGGGAGAAAATCGGATTGGAAAATACGCGATTATGAAAAAATGGGAATGGAAATTCTACAACCAATAAAATTAGATTTTCGGAAATTATGGGCAACGCTCATCTAGTAAATCCTAACTTGCTTTAGTGTTATAGCTACCGATACAATCGTTTTTAAACTTGGGTTGATTCAGAATTAATAGAAAATATTAACTCAACGCGCAGAGAAGAAGAATAATAGAAAAAAATATAAAGGAAACAGAAGAATTTACTTTACTTTGTAGATGACAATATATTTGTCCCTCGAAGGTCGCTATAGAATTAAAAAAAAAAGCACCTAAAACGTTACTCGACATGTGGGTAGGTTGAGAAATGTGCACTTATTCTACCCTCAACTCTACGTTAAAACGCGTCGTCTATAAACACATACAGTAACTACCTACCTATCTATACAAAAAACACGCCGACAAAAACGCAAAATTAACTTCTCTCAAAATAAAATAGGTAAGCTTTTGGTTAAAAATATTGTGAGTCGCCTACTTGAGTTGGAGTGACCCTATTATCAACTATTTTAAAAGAAGTTATTTTTTGCGTTTTTAAAGGCGGTTTTTTGTTTTTTGAAACATTTATTTTATTTTATATTTTTTAGTGATGCAGTCCCTTAGTTGATATGAAACTTTAAGACATTTCAAACTCGCCGCAAGCAACGCCGCGGGAAATTCATAGCATATTTATACAATTAAATGTTCTTCGTTATAGTCGCTCAACTATCTTTATCGTGATATATCTTATCGCCACATTTGATACCGTTGAGGAGTTCCGGTGGCCATCTGTGGTCTTCATCATCAATTCCACTTCACCAAATGATACTTTCTAAATGCAAATGCTGGACTTGTTACTAAAAATACTAAAATCGCTATATGTATATGCCTATAATATTTGGGAAGTTCCCTCAATTCCTCACGGATCCCCTCATCAGATTCAGATTTGGTGACAATGGGACCACCTCGGAAAACATCTATGAATCTAAAAAATATTTTTTTAAATCTGTCCATAGGGTGACGGAACCAGTAATGGACAAGGACCAATGACGGACACTTGATTCTTATTTAACACAAGATAAGGGTTATTCATTTGCTTTGCGACACTCAATTTAGGGCCGTATGAAATATGAATTAGGAGTGAAGTGTCCATTACTGGTGCCTGTCAGCTAAAAGTGTCCATCATTGGTGCCGTCACCCTAATTGACAGAGAAATCGGTAAACATACATTAAAAAAAACATACAATGGGACATAGAACCTCCTCCTTTTTTGAAGTCGGTTAAAAGTATTCGTCATTCGTGTTCCTTAGAAACTTAGAACTAATGAGCTAATAAGTTAATAGTTTACATTAACTAATGAGTTAATAGTTTATAGTTACTGCCGCACTCAGAGACGTCAATTCGATTTAATGCTTGATTAGTAGCTGCTGTCACTTTCCTTGCTATAGCAATAGAATAAGACAACACGTCACTAAACAAGCGTTTAATTTAATTGATGTCTCTGAGTGCGGCAGTTAATTAGTTATTTATGACACAGATTAAACATTGTACTTACTTGTATACAAACAGGCGCACAAATTATTCTTAATCATATTTATAAGATTATCATTCACATTATCTCGTGATAAAGAAACAATTTGTAGATATCATTTAGTACAGTGATTTGTGAGCCCGCTGGCTGACCTTGTTAGTGTTTTTAATAATAAATAACATATAACAAGTAAGTATTTTAAAAGAGTGTAGGTAAGTTCCGAAAAATGGACCCTGACTCACTATTGAACTGTATCACAGTGACTATAAAATCAAATCGTAAGAATTGTCAAACGAAATGTCATTGTGATACAGTTCTATGGCATTTCCCGTTACTACACAGAATATCACATTCGCAAAACATCATACTAGCAAAACATCATATACGCCATCATACTAGCAAACACGATATTAGCAAAAAATGATATTTACAAAATAGTCAGGTTCGGTTATAGAATCGTAGGTACTTGGTAGGTTTAAGTTATGTTAGCCCGGAGGGCCAAACCACCCAGAAATAGGAGCTCCGCTAAGGCGGAGCTCCGTCCTCACTGTCCAATTCATGTCTTACTAATAATTATGCTTTACTAATATTACGATTTGCGAATATCATGTTTTGCGAAAATGATATCCAACGACGGTCGCCGATCGTACATTTAAGCGCTATTTTTATTAATGTTTAATATTTCCTAACGACATTGACGCATTTGACCATGGTAAGTATTGTTTGGCAAGGTGTATTTAACCCTTTCAAACCGAACTTAGCATTAAGTTAAGACTTATATTGAATCTTCCTAATTAACAGATAATAGGACTCGTATTGTTTTGTTTATAAAGTTCAAATCAATTTGTTTTATGTTAAAATTTATTTATGAGTCACGTAAAAAAAGTTAATGACATTTAACCCATACAATCGTATCTTCGTACTGAATGTTGTGAGGTTTAGAAAAAAACAAGTTGCAGCGATTGAGTAAGTATTAATATAAATAATAATAATAATAATAAAGCCATTTATTTCCATATTCCTTATTAAGTACATTTCAAATATTAGTGAATTGTAAGTAGGTTTCCTTAAATTATTGTTAGTATTAGGTATTTTATTGTTAGTCTTTTTTTATTGAAATATGGACCCCTCTTTGGGTAAAGGCCTCCTCCAACTTCTTCCAAGACTCCCTGTCCTTGCCAGAGTCAATCCAGTTATTTCCTGTCACCTGTATGATGTCATCAGCCCACCGTCTTATTGGTCTACCCACATTTCTTTTTCCTTTTGGTCCCTTCCATCGTGTGGATTCTATGGTCCATCTTTTATCTGAGTAGCGTGAAACGTGACCAGCCCACTTCCATTTTAGTGTAAGTGCATGTGTAAGAGCATCAGTCAATTGAGATGAGGAAATTGAGGAAAGTAGCAAATTACGAGTACCTAAAGAAGCGAATTGGGAAAGTGTCGAATGAACTAAAGTATCCAATTATGGAAAGTGTCGACTCGTAACTGGACTCGGACCGGAGGGCTTATTGATAACGCAGTCGCAATCACGATCGTTTTCATTTTGAAAATCGAAGGCTTGTCTGCATACAAAATGAAAACAAATGCTCCACTTTGAAGCCGGTTGCGATTGCGAGTGCGTTAGACAATAAGCCCTCGGGATGGATTAATGAATGTCACGCAAACTGGCCTAGTCTCTAACTTAACTTCACGCTTGTATTATGGGCACAGATATAATATAAATACACAAATGCATCTACTTCGCGTGTCCGAATCCGGACTTAAACGCCGACCAAGCGTCGGGGTTGGCCGTCGCTACTGACGTTCCGCGCGCCTGTTATTGCAGCCGATCGGCCGTGAAAATTAAGAAAACGCCTCTTTGCATGATAATAAACTGCAATAGCCCAAAAAAGCGACGACATTGAATCGATTTTGCGCGAAACGGAAAATTCTCTGCTCTTGGTGTGGTTGGTAGGAAAAGTTGACACGGTTGGTTTTCATACAGATTGAGGTGTTTACGTTATCTATGTGTATTTATATCTGTGTATATGTGTATTGCTTGTATTAGACAATGATAAACATACTTACAAATTGCCTTGATGGAAATCTAAGTGTAGGTACAGTCACCAGCAATAATATATTATACAACTTCGGCCGCAAAAATATCTGACACGTCTTTATTACTAGAGGTAAAAGAGCGTGTCAGACATTTTTGCGCCCAATGTTGAATATCATAATATATTATTGTTGGTGACTGTACTACTAGTTTCGTAAGCAGCGCCTCTATTCAACACGGTAAAAACAATATCGTTTTTGTCCTGTTATCGTGTCAACGTTTTGATAGCTCTTATTTTCTTGACTGTAATGGCGGCTGACGTCATAACAAAACCTTAACAGGTAAACTACGATATCGTTTATACCATCTAGAATAGAGGCGCAGAGCAGAACACCCACAGAACAGAAAAAAACAGTAGAACTGTCAAGTGGGCGTGTAACGTGTGGCATAAGTTATGCGGAGTTCCGCATAACATACCATACTCTTGTCGCGATCGGTTATTTCGATTTTTCGATATTTCGATATTTCTAAAATAGGAAATAAATCCAGAAGCATGCCTTATTGTGTTATTTTGGAGTGTAAAAACGATAGCACCACCAAAAACATTTTTCATGGTGGCGTGTTGTTACAACAGAGGGCTTATTGTCTAAAGCACTCGCAATCACGATCGTTTTCATTTGGAAAATCGAATGCTTCTCTGCATACAAATTGAAAACAATTTCTACACTTTGAAGCCCGGTGCGATTGCGAGTGCGTTAGACAATAAGCCCTCTGGTCTCATACTAAGCGAAGCTCATGCCACTTCCACTGTTTTTTCTATTCCGTGTATCTACCAACTAGTCTATCCGCGTCGGTCTTCAGGGTATGAATGTGTTGTACCCAGGATGCGTCTGCTGCCCTGCATGAGGGGCCAGGATGAAGACGAGGATCACTCCAAGCACATCGACCGGGAGATCAAACAGTGGATCAAGAACTATAATGATGTAAGTAAGTACTATCAGCCCAATGGAACCTTGACCCACAATAGAACTGCGTCAGTGACGTTAAGATTCAAGTCGTAAGAAGTGTCAAACAAATTGTTTTATAATGTCACTGTGACACCGTTCTATGGTGGGTCAGGGTTCCATTGGGCTGATAGTACCTAGTAGACCCTAAACTTTATTTTGACATTTTTAGGGTTCCATACCCGAAGGGTAAAAACTGGACCCTATTACTAAGACTCCACTGTCCGTCTGTCGGTCTGTCACCAGGGTGTATCTCATGAACCGTGATAGCTATACAGTTGAAATTTTCACAGAAGATGTAATTCTGTTGCCGCTATAACGACAATTACTAAAAATAGAATAAAATAATTATTTATACACAAAAAACGTAATTCTCCCCCTGTTTTTACTCGATAATGGTACGGAACCCTTCGTGCGCGAGTCCGACTCGCACTTGGCTTTTTTTGCAGGCTTTACTTCTATGTTGATGAATAATATGAATGTTAAAGTAAAATTGTCTGTTTGTTACGCTTTCACGAGTGTTCGCTGAACCAATTTCAATGAAATTTGGTATGGAGATAGATTAAGTCCCGGAAAAGGACATGAGATACTTTTGATCCCGGAAAATTGAACAGTTTTCTAGGGAATAGCGATGACCGACTCCACGCAGGCGGTGTCGCAGGCAAAAGCTAGGTTATTATAAATTCATTGTGTGCTTTTTATATAAATTATAAACAAAAACTATATTATACGACGGTACCAAACTCAAAAGACCTACAATTTCCTAAATTTGATTTGCTATTAAGGAGTTCCTAATGGCCACCATTCTTTTTTAATTGGGGGTTACTTTTAGTAAAATTAATGTAAACCTAAGTAGCGGGAGCGGCGCCTGATAAATCTCCAAAATTGTAAACACCATTCAAATTGTGAGGGTAGTTCGCAACAAACATATGGTGAAATACCCTCTTCTTAATGTTTTTTACTATGCATGCCCCCACTGCTTAGCTTCATCGTTTATTGGTGATTAAGAGCAAGACTGTGTGATTTCAGGCCATCAAACTACTGCTTTTGGGCACTGGAGAGAGCGGGAAAACAACAATCATAAAGCAAATGAAGATCTTGCACATACAAGGTTTCAGTCAAAGGTATGTGTGTGTGTGTGTGAAGGCAAAAGTGTGTGTGTCCGTGTGTGGCGTTGTAGCTCCCAAACAAATAGGCGGATTTGGACGATGTTTTTATTAAAAGGGGGTTTACATGAAACGTTTTTTTCAACGTATTTTTTTTGTTGTATCGTAAAAACAGTAAAACATGCGAGCGTCAAATTTGGTTAGGTATGATTATAGTAAAAACCCTGAAGAAAAACAACACCAAAAATGGTCAAGTGTGAGTAGAGCTCTCGCTGATTTGATTCGGCATCGAATTCAATTGTGAATATAATAATGCCTACTGTGGCGGTACGGAACCCTCGGTGCGCGAGTCCGACTCGCACTTGACCGGTTTTTTATTTATTTAATCTATAGGTACTAATATTATAAAGAGGTAAAGTTTGTGACGTTGTAAGGGGTAATGTCTGGATCTAAGTACTGAAGCGATTTTGAAAATTCTTTTACCAATAGAAAGCCGTGTTATTTGTAAGTGTAAGCCTATATACTAACCCAACGCAGTGGGCACAGGGACAGCTAGTAGTTATATAAAGTAGTAATAGTAGTAGTGTAGTTATAGTTAGTAAATAGTTTTTTATCGCAGCGAGCGCATAGAGAAGATCCAGCATATCCGGCACAACGTGCACGAGGCCATCTACGACATCGTGCGCAACATGCCGCGGCTCGCGATCGCGCTCCGCAGCGACAAGAATGCGCGCGCGCAGGACTACGTTCTGCGCGCGGGGCCCGGCGGCCCGCCGGAGTATAACGAGGTAAGACAGGATGGACCGTTATTAAGGTTACCTATCCCCTTACTTAACTTACATAAAAAAACATGTTTAATCAAGAATGCTTTGTCACTTTCTGTCCAATTCAAAAGTCACAGTGAAAGTCAAAGCAAGTTTTAAGCAGTTAGCTATTCTATATATACATATATATAATAGAAGAAACTGACTGGTTGATCGATCAGCGCTCAGCCGAAGCCACTGGACCTTGGGACTTGTTTGGAAATTCATCGCCTAAAAAACAAAATAAAAAACATTGGTAAAGCAGCGGGAAATTAATTCTACGCGTAGATACGAAGTCGCGGGCGTCCTCTAGTTTTTAACCGACTTAAAAAAAAGGACGAGGTTCTATGTTCCACTGGTTTTTTTTTTGCATATTATGAAGGTGATACGTCGGATGCATTGATCGGAGTTTGCTGGTTACCTACTCTATAACGGAACGAAAAATCGACTGTGTTAAGTAATTCCTGATTAGAGAATGCCATCAGTAGGCATTCAATTTGCCATTAGTACTTATTTTTGGTTCTATTGAATTACTTTTTCATGATGAACTAAGGTCCTAAATATATATTTTTTTCTAACCTTAGTTTATCATGAAAAAGTAGAATAATAGTAGTCGAGTCGAGTAGTTATTGTGAATATTAGTGTGGTTTAAGTCCGTCTAGCTATGCCCGCGACTTCGGCCGCGTGGAATTCGCAAATCGCAATCGCTAAACCGATTTTGATGAAGTTTAGTACCAATGGACATAACTTAAAACATTATCTTTAACTTCAAACATGTATAAAACCTTTAAGCGGAAAGAAAATCGCGCAATACTGCAATAGTCTCGTTTCTATGACGCTATCGTATTACTAACGTAGTGAACTAACGCTATTCTATTGCTATTGTCTCGAGCTCTATAAGAAAGCCGACAGGAAGGTCTATCTTTAGAGCTCGATAGATTAGCCGCTAGTTTCAAGTGTTATCGGAAACAATGACGCAGATACTTCAATTTATTTATGACTAGAGGACGCCCGCGACTTCGTACGTGTAGAATTAGTTTCCCGCTACTCCCCCCATTTCTTCCCGTTGGGGGTCGATTTTCGGAAAATCCTTTCTTAGTGCTCACTTACATCATGAAAGGAACCCCTGAACCAAATTTCAAGTTTCTAGGTACAGTAGTTTCGGCTGTGCGTTGATACATCAGTCAGTCAGTTTAGCCTTTCATAAATTAAGCGTTTTCCTGCGACGTCAGATACTTAAAGTCCTTAGGTATAGTGCGATAGCCTTTAGAAGGTGCTTCGGATTTGTACTTGTCTCTCACTCGCTCGCATACGCTCCCATTAAGAGCGAGTGAGAGAGGAGTACAAACCCGAAGCAGCTTCTGAGTGCTCACAGACTGTACTAGTATTATAATTGCGATATTCTGCTCGTTTGCTTGTCCTTTCTAGGGTTCCGAAGTCAATCTACCCTCTTAGCAGTGGCGTAGCGTGGGGGGGGCTGGGGGGGCCATGGCCCCGGGCGGCAGAAAAAAGGGGGCGGCATACGGAAAATATTATATTATTATTTTATCGGGGAATATACATTTAAAAAAACCCGACGAATTGAGAACCTCCTGGTTTTTTTTGAAGTCGGTTAAAAATAGGGGGCGGCGAATTTCTGGTCGGCCCCGGGCGCCGAAAACCCACGCTACGCCTTTGCCTCTTAGTTTCGCTATGTCCGACTGTCTGTCTGTACTTATGTCACACTCACTTTGTCTTACAAACAATTGAAGTTACAAAACTGAAATTTTGTACACATATAGATATTTATACCGCGCACTAAGACCAAGGATGAAATTAGTAAAAAAAAACGTTTAGGATAACTCCCGTTATACATCTAAAACAACTTAGCGTTATGCTTTTTGACTACTCTAAAAGTAAAGTAGGCCTTTTATCTATTTAATAATTAAATATAGTTTACGCAAACATGAAAGCGTGTAAGAGAGAAGTACAGTCAAGTTCATAGATATATGTACACTTTAGTACCTTGTCACTTTATTCGCTGTGATAATTCATGTATGGCAGTTTAAATATGACATTAAATAGACAAGGTACTAAAGTGTACACATATTTATGAACACGACTGTACAATACTCTGTCGGACTATAGTTTGTATGCGCAGGAGTACTTTGACTGCGTGCGGGCACTGTGGCGCGACGCTGGCGTGAGGGAGTGCTTCAAGCGATCCAACGAGTACCAGCTGATCGATAGTGCCGAGTAGTAAGTAGACACTACTCTAACACCCGTATTCACAAACAATACTTAAGGAGTCCTTCAATGAGTAAACGCACTGCGTTCAATACAGTTTTGTGATTGCTCATTTTTGACCGACCTTTTGTTTATGAGACGATTTCAACCACCCTGTGCGTTCGTGAGCACTGTGAGACCTCATAGTGACGTTTGTGAATACGGGTGTAATAGTAGTTTATGTGACTGATGCATAATGAGAGGTGTTAATACACGAGTGAGGTTCATGATAGGATCACACGAGTGTTTTAATGCCTAAATTTGTGTACAGTCGCATAAATAACTTTGTCTACATGCATTTTTTTTCTACAATATATGAGCACTCTGATCTGTGGTTGTGGTTGGTTGTATGTATCTTAATGTACCTGTATCTTAATGTTCACATTAAAGTATCGGTCACTGAGACCAACAAGAAACAAACACTCGCGCTCATCACGCAAATATCTGCCCTTACTGGGATTCGCACCCGGGACCGCTAGCTTCGTAGACTTTATCGTTAATTATAGGTACAGGAAAATAACAGTGAACTATGATAAGTGGGGTATCATTGAATATATATTTAAAAATCATGTTTAGGTTTTTTTCATCATTTTTCATTTTGAATGATCATTTAGGATTTATAATTATTACTCATTATTAATGGTAAGTATTTTCAGTTTCCTGGATCGGATAGACCTGCTAGAGAAGCCGGACTACATGCCGACGGACGCCGACATCTTGCGGTGCCGACAGAAGACCTCCGGGATACAGAAAATTGAGTTCAAAGTTAAGGTAAACCTTTTTTAGGGTTCCGTACGTAGGAATGAATACACGGAACGCTTATAGGATCACTCGTGCGTCTGTTCACATATCCACGTATGTGTTTGACTCGAGTACCTATATATCAATCATCATCATCATCATATCAGCCTGTTGCAGTCCACTGCTGGACATAGGCCTCCCCCAAGGAGCGCCACAGCGCGCGACCTCCCGCCCTTTGCATCCAGTCACTGCCAGCTGCCTTCTTCAGGTCATCGGTCCATCTAGCCGGGCGGCGTCCTACACTACGTTTGCCTAAGCGTGGTCTCCATTCGAGAACCTTGCTGCTCCACCTCTCGTCGGTTCTGCGACAGACATGGCCAACCATACCAAATATATATAAAATAGTAATAATAATAATATATAGAAAAAGAAAACAAAAGAAAAGCCTGACTGCGCGGAGGGCGACCTTCAATTGCTGCAGCAACCAGCAGCAACCAGCAGAAAATGCAGCAGTGGTTTTTCTTAGGGTGCTACCAGACCAATCGATCGATCGTCGATCGACGGCATTGATCGATGGTAGAATGGATTAGTCGACGTCGATCGATAGTTCCTACCAGACCAATCGATCGATTTCGATCGACGTCGATCGATGCCGTCGATCGACGATCGATCGATAGGTCTGGTAACACCCTTACACAGAAATTGATGAACTTTCAGATGAGCTTTGATTTTTGAGGAGATCGATCATACTAGATACTTAATTACGAGGCGTCGCTTATCATGCTGCTGCTGCCACTGTTTAGCCCAATTAGGGGGGCTTGCAGCACTGCATTGTCCTATAGTCCCCTCCTTTGTTCCGAGTAAACGAAACTTTGGAGTCTTATCATACTAGACATCGGACATATAATTTAAAAAAAATAGCTCTTACTCGGACTATAGTCTGTACTTCTAGGTATTTAAAAAAATGTAAACAAAAAACCCACGTGATATAGTTCGTCAGCCAATAGAAGTAGAGCACTGATACGACAAAGTTCGGTTAAACGGTTTTGATTGGCTGTTCAACGATGCCACGTGGTTTGGATTGTTTACATTTTTTAAATATCTATATGTACAGACTATAGGACTCGTTACTTGTCTTGATGGCAGATGATGCAAAAAGCTAGTCCCGAAAGGGATATTTTCAAAAGTTTTTCTTCTAAAGGTACCAAAATCAATGCACGGCGGTATCCAGGACTTTTGGATGTTCGACGTCGGCGGGCAGAGGGGGGAGAGGAAGAAGTGGATCCAGGTAACACTAAATTCTGTGTCTGTATGGAAGAGATCACTATTTAGCGATAAGACTTATTTTCTTCTATATATCCGTTTGTATGTATGTATGTATGTATGTATGTATGTATGTATGTATGTATGTATGTATGTATGTATGTATGTATGTATGTATGTATGTATGTATGTATGTATGTAAACTCTTTATTGCATACAAACAATTACAAAACATTTTTGCATCAAATTTCATTCATCTCATTTATTTAATTTCATTTTGTATGTGGTGGTCAGTAAAGTGTTTTGTATTGTATTGTAATACCGATGGTTTATTGGGTCGACTCGTATGGTACCGAGTTCGAACCCCCGCGGTGGCCATGTATGTTTTGCCTTGTAAGCTGGACATTTTAGTGCTCTGTCACTTTGACGTTCTGTTTGAACTGCTGCACTTATCTTAAAGACGTTAAAGCGACAAGATACAAAAGTATTCAGCTACTTATGAAATAAAGCCGACGGTACCAATGAGATTTTCTAACTAAAGTTAATTACCCGATGCTCTTACGGTGAAGGAAAAACGTCAACAACAAAAACAACAACAAACAACTGAGCGTCTGGACAGAGCGTGTGTTCTGAACTTTAGAACAACTGAGTTAAGGAGGGTATTTGCACAAACGATGAATATGACCAGTGGGGAATCATTGAATGGGATCTCCTTGAAATATCGACAAACGAAACATCTAATTATTCATTTCATCGAAAGCTAATTTCTACTGAAACCTTATTGTTTTTAGGTTATCTTAAGCATGGGTTACGTAGGTTAGGTTAGGTTAGACCTGTGACCAAAAAATTATAACTCCTGCACGTGGATATGTCTGTTCGATGAAATGAAAATTCGATGAAATGAATATTCGGTGAAATGATTTTCGACATTTCAAGGGTAAACCATCATTGAATACGTATTTAAAAATCGTCTTTAGGCTTTTTCCATAATTTTTCATATTGATTGATCATTAAAGATATAAAATTGGTTAGCAGAAGTTTTTTAAAGCTTGCTTTTTGTTACACTTGTTTTATGATGTTGATCCAGGTGTTCGAGGGCATCCACGCCATCTGGTTCCTGGTGGCGACCAGCGACTTCGACCAGACCCTGCGGGAGGACTCCACCACCAACAGGCTCAAGGAGGCCCTGACGCTCTTCGAAGACGTTTGGCAAAGCAGGTGCGTCCAGAGGCTCCACTTTGAAATCCGTAATTCGAACTTCGTCTATTGCTATCCCTTTTGTTCTCGACGCGTCACTAATTCGCAAGAAAGTGACGGGGCGATCCGAAGTTCGAATTACGGATTTCAAAGTAGTGCCTCAGTGTCTTTTGCAATGGGTTGATAGTAAAATGACGAGGTCGCAAAATTACTTTTTAAATTTGATGTCTCTTAATGTCCCCGCATCGCGGAGCTCCTATTCCTTGGTGGTTTGCCCTTCGGGCATTTGAAGTTACTTTACGAACGTAACCTACCTAGTATCACGAAGTGGTAATTTTATAATGTACACTAAAAGCGTTCGTCGAATATTGTGACTTTCCTTTTGAGTCCATCCTTGTTATACTAATAGCACCCGTCTTTTCACGCGTCATTGTTGTCACCAGATTCCTGATGGAAGCTGGTCTGATCGTGTTCCTGAACAAGCAGGACCTGCTCCGTCGGAAGGTGGAGCGAGGGCCCGGCATCGCCCCCTACTTCCCCAAGTACCGCCGCTACCAGTACCCAGGGGACGAGTATGATCGGACCAAGATGTTCATACGGCAGATGTTCGTGGTATGTACGGTCACGAAAGTATATTTATCTACATCCATATCATAATTTCAATATAATATGTTCAGAAGCGATAAGCAAATGCCCTACATTATGTTACCTGTATCTGTGGTTGCACTGTAATGTTAACATTAAAGTATAACATGTCAATAAAGTATCGGTTATCGCTGTATATGAATCTTAATGTTCACTTTACAGTATAAGTGACCTGCACATTAATGTGAACATTAAGATGCAGGTACATTAAGATGCAGGGTAACGACGGATACAGGTTTCTCACATATTGTAGAAAACTTATGATATGTATGTAGATAAAGTTGTGTATGCGACTGTACGCATAATTAGGCATTAAAACACTCGTGTGATCTTATTATGAAACTCGTCTTACGGCTCGTTTCATAAAACCACACTCGTGTATAATGCCTCTCATTATGCACCAGTCACATAAATAACTATTAGGACCCACTTCTTTAAAAAAAAAGTCCCAGGACGCCCGACAGAACTGATAACTTAAACTAATCACTTTCAAAAACGGTGATAGTTTTAGGTTATATGCTCACTGTCAACAGTATTTATGCTTAGAAACGCACGGTGACGTCAGCAGGTAAGATCAAATACCGTTTACCATTTTCGTCCTTACCTTGTAACTTTAGATTTGTCTAGCGGCTGAGAGGTAAGTCTATGACGCTAAGGTGCCGTGGTTCAAAACCGATTCCTGCATCTTTTTGTAGTTTAAAAATTAGTACTACCGCTGCCCTATGCGTGAGATAAAGGGAAGCCAGACAGTCTGTCATTAATCAAGAAGCTTCATTATGTACCAGTTACATTATTAACTTTTTCTCAAATATGCAATGAAATGTTGGCGTTATTTTAGTTATTTTAGGCTTCAAAGTATCACGTTTCGGGCGGAACAACTCGAGAGAACTGAAAAGGAATTTCATACAAATTTGAAGGCCTAGGCCGGGAAGTTTTTTTTTAAATTATAATGTAATATTGTACGATGACGACGACGACGACGACGACGACGACGACGACGACGACGACGACGACGACGACGACGATGTAGCCCCTTAAGAGGACATGCAGTGAAGATCCTACAAGACAATACATTGGTGTATCGCAGGACGTGACGCAGCAGCGGCGCGGCGCGGCGGCGGGCGCGGACCGGTTCGTGGTGGGCTCGGCGCTGCGCGCGCGCGAGTGCTACTTCCACCTCACCACGGCCACCGACACCGACAACGTGCGCGCCGTGTTCCGCGACACGCACCAGATCATACTCACGCACGTGCTCAGCAACATCGGCGTCTACTGAACTATTAAATGACTTAGTTTAAATTTGGTGTTTATTTTTATAATTATAATTAGTACATCGAAAATGGTATCCGAAAGTTTTGTTTTTTTTTAACATTGCGACTTTGTTTTTAAAATGTGCATTTAAAAAACTTTGTCTCATTCTGCGCACGCAGTGGACGCGCAGCTCGAGTGGCGTAACCAGTGATGTACCCGGGAATATTAATAATAATAATAATAAATTTTATTTCAGGCAACGAGGCCCATATTTACAAATACCTTATAGACTAACATACATATCAATATAAAACTTAAAACTAACACCGAGGTGACAGAACAGTGTGGTCCTGTTCTGCCAAAATTGGCATCTTGGTCGCTACCGGTAGGTTGCCCCGAAACCGCCGGAACACGACACCTTTCGGCCAAAAGTCAGGACACTCGACGGTCCCCAGCATAAACCACACACACACAGCGCACAGCGTGGGAATATTATCGTAAATGCCGGCAATATTGCTCGTAGCGGGAATCGTTACAAAGGCCTTGGCAATATTGCCGTTGGTAGTAAGCGTAACTATACCAACTGAGGCCCGTGGCAAATTCGTCGGACAGGGCCCTTCCTTTCACTTTTGTTAAATGAGAAATAATTATTGGGTTCCTTCGGTTGCCACGGCCTTTCGGACCAAGGGCTCGTGGCATTTTACCCGCTCTGCCAACCTATAGTTACGCCACTGGCGCAGCTTAAAGAACGTATGACACTACGATTGATTGATACGATTGACTCTGTCAGTGGAAGCAACAATATTCGGCGCTAAAAAGGGCCTTTAATGTCAACATATAATTTAGAATAACAATTTTTTATTAATAAATCCATAAAATCACTAGTAGCTCTGACTGCTGGTGCTGTTCTTATAATTCATCAGCGCTTTCTCTCCTTCCAGTATAGCGTGCTTGCCCAGCTCCCCAGGGATCAGCAACTTGGTGGCAGTTCTGATCTCGTTCTCAGCCAGGGTTGTCTTCTTCCCGTGGGCTATCAGCCTCCCGGCTTCGCAAGCGATCTGCTCCAGGATGTCGTTCACAAAGTTATTCATAATCAGGATACTCTTCCTAGAAATCCCCACGTTGATATCTGTGCAGGTTTTCAAAAGTTTGAACAAGTAAATGGAGAAGCTCTCGTAGTTTTTCTTGGCTTTCTTCTTCCCCATCACGCCTTTCGGCTGGATGACGGGCTTCTCCATCGATTTAAGGGCCTTCTTGGGAACTTTGACGGGAGGCATCTTGATATTTTTCACTTGTTAAATTTTTGCATGATTTTGGCCCTTATATAGAAATTTGAGCCCTCTAAAAATAGTGGGGATTTCATTATTTTACCCAACCATATCCACAAAATAAATTTTCTAAGTTTAGACGGTACTCATAAAAATGGCCATTAAAAACTACCCTCACTAACAAAATCTCCAACAGTTCGCTAGCATATAAAACCAGACACACAGCGTTGTTGCTCAGTTTATTCTTAACCGCTGTCACGCAACGTTTAAAATAAATAATCAAAGATGACTGGCCGTGGCAAAGGAGGCAAGGGTCTGGGGAAAGGGGGCGCGAAACGGCATCGGAAGGTTCTTCGGGACAACATCCAGGGTATCACAAAGCCCGCGATTCGTCGGCTCGCGCGCCGTGGCGGCGTCAAGAGGATATCTGGACTAATTTATGAAGAAACTCGAGGAGTCTTGAAGGTGTTTCTAGAAAATGTCATCAGAGATGCCGTCACTTACACGGAACATGCGAAGAGGAAGACCGTGACGGCCATGGACGTTGTATACGCGTTGAAACGGCAGGGCAGGACGCTGTATGGATTCGGCGGTTAAGAGGATATGGAATTGAGTTAATATAGGTACTATTTATTGATTATTCGGAGATTCAGGCAAGTTGTGACAAGGTCCTTTTCAGGACCGCATATTTTTCTGTTTGCTGATAGACGTCAATCTAAACCAATCAATCTTAAGAGGGAAACCTTCACACACGCTCAGTATTTCATAAAGGAATTCAGTCCTACAGTTTGGTCAAAACTGGTTGACGTCAAAATGATGGATGGTTCGAACCTTCGAACCGTTACAACTCGTTCCCACTATGTCGTGTGTCGGTCAGATTTTTAATCTGTCGTTCCAGTGGCAGAACGTTTTATATGAAGCTATTCACACTCTTCCGACAACGACTTTGTGTCGGATCCAACCAAAAATATAGTGTTTTGTCAGCCCTCCCGTCAGGAAAAAAATCGTGTCGGAAAGTGGGAACAGAGGCGCCGACACCCGATTAAAATCGATCTCCGACACACGACATAGTGGGAACGAGCTCTTACACCATCAATCAAAGACTGGTATCAAACTGATAAAACTTACGCCAATCACCGTTTAGTAGAGGGAGGTTACTGGAGCTGACCATTTACTCGTCTGCAGGGACACTGAATATAGGTATTCAGATATAATTAATTACACTAGGTACTACTTATTATGTGAAAGTTTATGTGCGTGTGCGAGTTGGTATGTCTTTTACTCCATCACACCGAAACTGTCGGACCTTGTGGCCTATTCAAAAACAACCTGAAGCCTAGGTTTTAATGGTAGATTGTTCAACAAGGGACTAAAGTAAGCCATTATGACACGAGATGTTTATTCACCCGAGCAAAGCGAGCCATTGCTGCTCGATGGACCCTTTAAAAATAAATATCACTAAATTTATTGGAGCTTTTAACTTAATTCCTTTTTTAAACGGTAGCTAGGTACACAACACTTAAAGCTATCGTTACTTAAAATTTATGTTCTTATGGATGTCACACACAGGATATGCGAATATTTGCGATTTTGTGCGAGTATAAATGGAGATAGGTACCCTGAATTAAAACATAAAACGAAAAAAAACACAGTTCACCGAGGGTGGTCAACGTGACTTATGACTTATGGTATAAGATACAAATTTTACGCGGACAAAGACACGGCGCAAATTATATTTCGTCAACCATACACTAAAAACTTACCTAACTTTTATTTAAGTAAGTAAATATAACTTTTAAAATAGTTGTGATACTTATTACTAGAAATGTAATAACATAAAAAGAGGGTAGATTCTACCCCAGCAAATCACATCTACCCGAAATTCAAACATATCCCCCACCGCGCCATAAGTGGGGATGCTACGAACGCTATAAAAACCAACATTGCACACCGCACTCCACAAAGAAAAACAGTAACATTTACACGATATATTTAGTTTAAATTCAATTAAGTTAAGAACAAAATGGCGCGCACCAAACAAACGGCTCGCAAATCGACCGGCGGCAAAGCACCCAGGAAACAACTAGCCACGAAAGCGGCAAGAAAAAGCGCTCCAGCTACTGGAGGAGTGAAAAAGCCTCACAGATACAGACCTGGAACAGTGGCTCTACGTGAAATCCGCCGGTACCAGAAAAGTACCGAATTACTAGTTCGAAAGCTGCCTTTCCAACGATTGGTCAGGGAAATCGCGCAAGACTTCAAGACAGATCTGCGCTTTCAGAGCTCTGCTGTAGCGGCGTTACAGGAAGCCAGTGAAGCGTACTTGGTCGCTCTCTTTGAGGATACGAACCTGTGTGCGATACATGCGAAGCGAGTGACGATTATGCCGAAGGACATACAGTTGGCGAGGCGGGTGAGAGGCGAGCGCGCGTAGTTATGTGATAAGTTAGGTTAAGAAGTGAATCTATGACAAAGCCCTTTTCAGGGCTGCATTCTTTTGTTTCTGGCGTCAATCAATCTTTATCCAAGTTTGGCTAACGTGCCCGGCGTTGCCTGGGTGTTATTTTTCATAAATAACTAACCCGTATTCACAAACAATACTTAAGGGATTCACTGAGTAAACGCACTGCGTTTAATACAGCTTTGTGATTGGTCTTTTTTGACCGACCTTTTGTTTATGAGGAGATTTGAACCACCCTGTGCGTTCGTGAGCACTGTGAGACCTCATAGTGACGTTTGTGAATACGGGTGTAAGTATCTTACGTCCTGACCATTACGAAAAATCGGTCAAGTGCGAGTCGGACTCGCGCACCGAGGGTTCCGTATTTAAGATGTTTTTGCTAAGCAACTGCAAAAAAAATACTCGGTTTGATATGACCTTTATTTTCTATGCAATAAGGTCTATTATGACTAGCCTAAATTTTAATACGCATTTTCCAAGTTTTTTGGTGTTTCTCAAAAATTGTACATACTTAATTAACACTTTATTTTATTTTCCCCATAAAATATAATTAATTATCTAATATGTCAGGATTTTTTCAGATTTTTTGATTCATAATCTTCGGAGATAAGAGGGGGGAACGGTCATTTTTTGTGCATTTTTGGTTATAAATCAAAAAGTGCATCGGAGCATGTGCATGTGTACTTAAAAAAAACCATGAACTACTTTTGACATTATGTCTAAGTTCGTAAAGAAACTAGGTGTAAACCAAACGTCACGTAAGCGACAGCAAATCAACCTAGTCTGAAACAGGTGATATTTTGGAAAATGTTAGCGAAACACGAGACAAAGACAAGTTTTTCATGGAATGCTCCATCACAGAAAAAAAAATAGTTTTGAAATGTGCAGAGACCTTTCATATGACACCCCATTTTTGCTATAATCAAACCACTTTCATTTTTCAACCAGTTCTTACTAGAGTAGTAGTAATAGTTGAGGTGGGTGCGAGCATTTCAGAAAGTGCCATTACTTGATTTTGTTAAAATTTCACAATCATATAATACACTAAGGAACTATGTCCCTACTTTCTACATAATATGCCTCTGCAACAAAATGTGGGTAGTTGCTCGCAGCGCTCTGAGTACCCACCCACATTTTTTGTTTTGCTAGTAGGTAGGTAACTTAGCAACAAAAAAAAATGCGGGGCAAGTTCTTGTTACCAAATTACAAGAAATTTATCCTGACGCCAATGAAGCTTCACTTGCGCACAAAAGTGCTAAAGCTACGCCAACCTTATGAAATTTTGAAAAGCAAGGTGCTATAGTGTGCTTTGTGCAGTCGTACAATGCGTGTTTTCTCTCCGCGACACACTGCTGTTGGCAACCGTGTAGACGGAAACGCGACGGCGTTAGCAACCGAGCCCCCTACCAAGGTCACCTTGGTGGAGAGCTTGGTTACTCACCGTATAGCAGCCGCTTTTAAGGCCGCCATAGACGGAATGATCCGTCATTACGATCGATCTGAAACGATATCGTGACGATTCATATTTCTATTGAAATTTAGATGCGATATTGCCACACAACAGGTACAATCCATCGCTCGATTTCAGTCTGAACCGACGGATCGTTCCGTATATGGGGCCCTATTAACCTAGTTAGATTTTTACGATTTTAAATATGTTGTAGATATCATGAAAAACTATGTTTGTACTTACGTTTTCCTTTTGAAGAAAATATTTCTTAGAATGAAATAAATTTAAAAACAGAAACGTACAGACCTAGTTCTTTATAATAACTACAACATATTCAAACATCGTGGAAATCGGACTTGATTTATGGGGTGAGAAACGTTATCGCCCGGAGCTAAATTTGTATGGATTTTTTTTGCCAGCGACGCCATTTTAGCGGCGCTTCACAATAATCTTAAGAAAATAATCAAGATTTGACCTAACCTAACATACTTAAGGTCAACCGGGGCAATTGCGTTTATGGGGTAAATGCATCTTTCAAAGATTAACTTTATGATAGGGCAGCACCGCTTAAAACATTTCGTATTTCGTTTTAATCTTTGAAAGATGCATTTACCCCATAAACGCAATTGCCCCGGTTGACCTTACACGCAAATATTGCAAGTTTATAAAAAGCTTGTAAAATCGTTACCAAGGCAAGTATTCGTCATTAACAGAGAAATGTCGTTAGTAGTCTCGTTTAATTGGGAAAGCTTTTCAAAAATACCAAGGAACGGATAAGCAAAAAATAAATATTACATAGCGAGTCAACAGGCGTTCTTATCTCATCCAGACAACCTTACAAAGAGATGGTTAAAAATACACAATAGAAATAGGGAACCTAAAATACAAATAAATATCATTTATATACCTAAATGGGTAATGATAATAAAAATATAATAATTGTATGATTGAATTGATTGACAGTCTTAAGGAAAACGAAGATATTCAGTCCTGAAAAGGACTTAGTCGATTTTCTTTTATATCACATCTTCAATATTTTCTTATAACCAAAATTTTCATGCAAAATCACATTTCTTCAATTAATCTTCTTATAAATAAACTTCACTTGTTTCGTGCCCAGCAATTAATCTTCAACATATTGCTGATTCATCGCGTCTCCATACTGAGGTTCCCTCTTCCACCTTCAGCATTATTAAGTTCCAAAAGAAACTGGTCAATTCCTCCAGTCGCTTCATCTTTGCGAAGAAGCAACAACCGTCAGCTCAATCTTCTTGCGACTGTGCCGTCTTCACGGTCTTCTTGGGCAGCAGCTCTTGGCGAATAGAAGGCAGCACGCCACCTTCAGATATAACGACACCAGATAGAAGCTTCTTCAGTTCATCATCGTTCTTTACTGCTAGAAGAATATGCCGCGGCGCAACTCTGCTTCTGTTATTGTCCTGGGCTGCACTAGCTGCCAGCTCCAGGATCTCAGCTGATAGGTACTCGGCAACTCCTGCTAGGTAAACAGCAGCACCAACGCCGACCTTCCGAGCGTAGTTTCCACTCTTCAGCATCCGATGAATCCGGCCGACGGGGAAGGTCACACCGGCGCGCGAGGAACGCGTCTTGTTCTTCTTTTTAGCTTTTTTGATGTCCATCTTGGTGTGAGCGGACCGGTTGAAGCGGTGTAATAAGGGGTCTAGAGGGTGGCAATTAGTGGGGTTAGCGGCCAGTGAAGTACGACTCACCAATCAGGAGTTTGCTTGGCACGCTGGGTGGGTAGATGTGTATCATTTACTACGCAACTACCCTCACGTCTTTACAATAATTATGAGACGATTAAAAAAAACATTTTGTAGACAAGGAGCGATACAGAAGGAAGTGTTTTTTTTTTACTGCCTTGACTTGTATAAAGTAAATGAATAATATAGGTATCCGGGGCTTGGAAATCTGGTTAATTTTTTTAACCAGCTAGTCAGCAACGTCATACATTTTTAAATAGAGCATTTTCATTTCGATTCCGCTTGAACAGAATTTATATTATTTCGGTTCCGATCAAAGAGCAAAATAAAACTTTTCTTGCTCGAAATAACGGTTAATTTCTCACCGACATCGTTTTCTCGTCTTTCCTATCCTATAAGCTATCTCTTTAGTTGCATAATATTTTCACTTGCTCAGCTTGAAGTCAAGCCGGCCTTATCTTTTAGTCGCGACGCCATCCAACTGCAGAAAGACTCAAGAACCAAAAATACCAGGTTAATCCCAGCGATCACGCTCGCGAGTCGATTCCGCTCCGAGCGAGTGTTTACGAGAAACCTGGTCAAGAACCATAATTAACTGGTATTTTTCGAACCGCTCCCAAGCCCTGAATATATCTAGTGACAATCTTGTACTTCAGTTCACCTAGTTGGCACTAAAGCTCTTTAAGATATACTTATTTTTAAATACTTAAACGCGCGTTTATGCTCATCTTACAAAATACAAATATAAGGCGAAAATTTAAATAGGTACAGCTTCAATTTTCCTTTTTTTACCTCAGCACTCTTTCGAACCCGGGTACTTCTAGCTCTGTAAGCAGGGTTACTACCGACGAACCTGATAAGTAAGTAAGATTTAGTTACTGTACTTACATTTTCTGGCAGTTATCAGCTATTTTCGTGACTAATCTAACTATACGGAGTACCTACAGGGCGATGTGCTTCCGTCTCTGTCATCACCATCCTTTAGACACCATAATATTGCATTGTCATAGGGTTTCCATAGGTACCTTTTTCAAATTTCAGCCCATTCCGCATCGCAGACCAAACGAAAAAAATTAAAAGCTTATAAAAATTAACCTACGATCGCGTTCCAATTTTAAAAACTTTTATCTATCTATATATATAAAAGGCAAAACTGACTGACTGACATATCAACGCACAGCTCAAACTACTGTACCTAGAAACTTGAAATTTGGTACAGGGGTTCCTTTCATGATGTAAGTGAGCACTAAGAAAGAATTTTTAGAAATTCAACCCCTAAGGGGGTGAAATAGGGGGGAGTAGCGGGAAACTAATTCTACGCGTACGAAGTCGTGGGCGTCCTCTAGTCGTTAATGTAAATGTAATTTTTGCTCACGGTATAGTACAATACAATCGGTGCTTACACCCCGCTTATAGCTTTTTAGCGAGTCTACAAATGTGAGTATATTGGGGGTAGATGTAAGTGAACATTTCTAAGCCTACCGTCATTTCAGAGTTCGTTAAAAGCATTGAACTGTACTTGTCACGTACTTGTCCTATGTATAAGGCAAAGCCGGATTTACATTGGGTCCACAAAAGTACGGTGGCAGGTACGTAAAGTAAGCAGGTCAGTAGAAGTACGTATTGACGAGTTGGTTTTGACGTTTGAGGCGAGAGCTATTGTAACGACGCAATGTAGATTTACTGACCTGCTTTTGCTGACCCAATGTAAATCAGTATTAAGGCTCTATTCTACCCGTTAAAACCTAATTGCTTTTCCACCAATTCCTCATGACTGCGACTTTCTTACGGCGCTTCTTCTCAGCAGTGGTACCTCTTGGGAAGCGCTGGTAGATTTTAGACGTGTAATTGGCCGTACGCGTACGGCCTTCTTACTGAATAAACATCATTTATCTTTTCTATTAGCTTGTTGTCTAGGATCATTCATCATTTCAGCCCAGATCCACCCAATGCAGGGTAAATACCTCCTCATTTTCACGCCACTTTGCCCGGTCTCGTGCCAACGCCACCCATCTTTTCCTAACTGTCTGCCAAATGTCATCAGACCAACGATATAATATGCCCTAATCTCGGCCACCACTCTGTAACCGCCCTCAACCACCTACCATCGGTTAGTAGTACTACTTCAGTTGCTTTATCTACACTCATATCATAAGTCCTCTATAATGCGTTCAGAATCCGTAGACAATGACCAGCATTACAAGATACAATATGTTTTCTTATCTGTAGCTGTAATGAAAAGTTAAAATTACGATACAACTTTTGATAAAGTAATGTTGTTCAAATTTGGAACATCTTCCAAAACCAATACTATGAAGAATGTCAGTAGGTACGCCAAATCGCTTGAAACTTTGTAAGAGTAAAGCTTATAAATAAACAAACATACTACTTTTTGTTTCATTCAAATAGACCCAGTAGTTTTGATTCTACGAACGTATGAAATTACGGTCAAAAATATTAAAGGGTGCGGGCGCCATCTTACTGGAGTGACGTCATGGTTTCGTTGCGGTACGGCCCCTTATATGATTGAGTAAGTTTACAGGGCTATATTTTTTTAACCGTTATAAGTAACCAGTTGAAATTTTCACAGATTACGTGTTATTATAAACTCTATTGTTTAAAATTACAAAATGAACAATAAATCAAATCCCAAGAGGGGTCCCCATACAAGAAACATGACAAATAACCAGTTTTTTTAGCATTTTTATACGGATTATATTTTTATAATGGCTTATTATTTTGATGCTATTTTAAGCTTAAATTGCAGTCGAACTTTCATACTTTACGACTAAATAACAATCTCAAGTAAAACTGCTAAAAATATTTGACCAAACTGATTTTATCAACACGATGTTTTAAGCGGTCACTCATCCTGTTTTAGAATACGCTTGTAAGTAGGTAGTTGCTTAACTTTGGAAGCCGAAGTACGGGTTGTATTTGTATTAGCTTTTTATTTCGGTGTCACACAATAATCTAAACTCCATACTTACGACCAAACAGTAATCTGTAGTGAAACAACAAACAACAAAATCTTACACGAAGTTTAAGCGGTGTTTACTTAACTTTGGTGATATTCTTTACAAATGTCGTGTCTAATGTAGAATTCATATTGCTAGGTACCGTATAAAATAATGAACTATAAAACATGAGTTTATGATTGACCTAGGTAGTAGTTCTGATATTTTGTGTACTTATTCATTTCATCGATTTCAAATTTCGCGGGCGGGCGCTGCCAAGTGGCTCACTCGCCATACGTTAGGTACCTAGACCGCCTCTCTCTCTCTCTCTCTCGCTAGTTGTTGGTATTAGCGGCCGCTGTAGCAAGTAGGTAGTTTTTGAACTGTTTTTGAGCATTATTTATTACTGTTTTTTCTTGTATGCAAGATAGCTTAGATAGCGTGCGTGCGTGTGTGTGTGTGTGTGTGTGTGTGTGTGTGTGTGTGTGTGTGCGTGCGTGCGTGCGTGCGTGCGTGCGTGGGTGCGTGCGTGCGTGCGTGCGTGGGTGCGTGCGTGCGTGCGTGCGTGCGTGCGTGTGTGTGTGTGTGTGTGTGACGTGTGTCCGTCTATCCGCAGCCTAGCTCAGAGACTCTTAGTACTAGAAACGTGTAATTTGGCATGAATATACATATTAGTCACGCCAACATAGTTAAATAAAATTAAAATCATGAAAAAAATTTTTTTTACGTAACGTGGGGGAGTTTTTTTTCTCGTCTACCCCATAGTGTGGGGTGTCGTTGTATAGGTCTTTCCAAAATATTGCGGGTTTGTGAAAACAATATTTCAATTAAGGTATCCGTTTATGAAAAGCTTTAAAGCGCAAATTTTTGTTAGAGTCAAGTGTCGTCGTCCCCTCCCCACTACAGCCAAAACTACAAATAAAAAATTTGAAAAATATCTTCAAAGGAAAACTATCACGACTAAGTAGACTTCATTGGCTCTTGAGTTAAACGGTTTGAATGTTTATACCTGGCGAAAACTTATTTGCGGTGTTGGTAAACTGACCGCGACCTATATCGATGTATGGGGATAACAGTTTTCCAACGGCAAAGTTAAGTTTGTCGCGAGGTCTAATTTGTTTGTAGTAACGGCTTCGGAACCCTACACTGAGCATGGTTCGACAGGCTGTTGCCCGGTTTTTTGCATTAATGTTTTGGTATTTTTATGTAGAATACGGTGAACCCTAAATTAAAAGTGCTTGATTATTATTCTATTTTTATTTAACCAACTTATTCGACAAACATTACAAACAGAAAAGCCGGTCAGCAACGGACAGTTAGTTTAGTTAAACAGGTTAAACTGTATGTAAAACAAAACAATAGATAACCATAACTATCATAGTCACATCAAAACGAATTCGTAAAAAATTACGACTTCCAAAGTTAAGCAACTACGAGCGTAGTCTAAAACAGGATGGGTGACCGCTTAAAACATCGTGTTGATAAAATCAGCTTTGTCACCTATTTGTAGCAGTTTTTCTTGAGATTTCTATTTAGTCGTAAAGTATGAAAATTAGACTAGAACTTAAGCTTAAAATCGCATCAAAATAAGAAGCCGTTATTGAAATACAATCCATATAAAAAAGCAAAACAAAATGGTTTTTTTCATGGTTTTTGTACGGGGACCCCTCTTGGGATTTGATTTATTGTTTATTTTAAAAATTTAATCGATAGAATCTATAATAACACGTATTCTGTGAAAATTTCAACTGTCTATTTATTACGGTTAAAAAGATAGAAGCCCTGTAAACTCACTCATTCATATAAGGGCGCGTACCGCAGCCAAACGATGACGTCATCATCCGTGAGCGCTAGCCGCCGGGATTCGAGCGCCGCATACGAAGTTTAAAATTCAATATCTCGGAAACTATTAGACGTATCGAAATGATTTTTTTACAGCATTTTTTTGTTTTTAATGAAGAATACGATAAGCCAAAAATCTAAACTGGTTGACATTCTCTAATCTAGTATCAATTAAACGTCGACACTGTATATATTAAGTAAAGTGTCGTACGCCATTTTGATTTCGAATGACATTAGAATAGGGACTTTATTAGTTTATCTATGATTTAAAAAAAAACATTCATATTCGTGACACAGGTTAATAGCTTTGCCGCCATTTTGTTTGTTTTGCCGCCTACTGAACGCATCTTAGAGTACTTATAATATGATGTGTAGATAAAGTAATGTATGCAACTGTACATAATTAGGCCTTAAAACACTCGTGTGATCTTATTATGAAACTCGCCTTCAGCTCGTTTCATAAAACCACAGTCGTATTTTAAGGACCCTCTTTATGTATCAGTTACATAAAATACTATTATCCTTTTGCCGACATCCGCAACTTTAGTCCTGCGCCTACTCTTAATATTCGGTACGTGATCCAGAAGATGAACATGGACCGCTCTATAGCTCTTTGTGCAACTTTATTTTGGTGCATACTTGCCCACGGAATAGAAAAAACAGTGGAAGTGGCATGAGCTTCGCTTAGTATCAGACCTGTTGTCGCCAATACTCAAACTATCATAAAAACAACACGCCACCATGGAAAATGTTGGTGCGGCTATCGTTTTTACTTTGCTTCTGGATTTGTTTCCTATTTTAGAAATATTTTTTGCACAACTTTCACGCACAAGCAATGGCGGCAAAACTAAGCTGGGTTGCGCGGAACTCCGCATAACCATGCCACACGTGACACGCCCACTTCACATTTCTACTGTTTTTCTGTTCTGTGATACTTGCCTCTGTGAGCGTCCATGTTTCCGATCCGTACGTGAGGACGGGGAGGACACATTGGTCAAAAACTTTGGTATGTAAGGGATAATACAAATAAAATACAAGTGGCTGTTTAAAAAAATATAATATTACAAAGGCACTGTAACTTGGACGATATGTTAATACTGCCCGAAGCGCTGTGATGTCGCCAGCTCGACGCAGCGGCAATTACATATAGCACTTAGTATATTTAATTATGTTTGTATGGAAACTTAAAATAAAGACAATTTCTAGTGACATTTACTAATTGTAGACTACAATACCGGCAGATTAAATTATTCATTAAGTTAAGATTTCTTTTTTCATGAACTGATTTCAAATTTTCAAATGTATGAAAGTAAAGTTTATAATATAGTCTATACAAAGTGTCATATGTTATTGCCACGAGTTTGATTAAAAAGAGAATAAATAAAATATTAACTTAAACTAACTGTGCTATAACAGTGATCTAAGTAGGTATTCCCTAAAATAAAACCTATTGGCATAAACGATATCCTTTAAATTATGTGACTAACACATTGGTCCAAAAATACATAGTAAAATAAATACTAACTTGGCTTAGTAAACTTGCTTATGGAAAATCTAAAAAAACACTTTCCAACGAAAACCTAGTCAGACAACAAACATATCGGAATGTGATATATTAAAAAGCAAAACGTTTAAAATTAGTGGATAAAATGCATCTGCTATATTTTAAATTTCTTTTAATATGACAACAACTTTTATTATGCTAATCAAAAACTAAATTTAAATCATTTGTTCAACATACAAACCAAAAATATAAATATTATCATAGATATACAATTGCTTTTTCTGTTACTGATTACAATGCTATCTTTAAAGCAACACTACTAATCATTTAAATAAATTATATTAAAACAGTTATTTAATGAAAAACAGATGTTATAGTCCAACAAGTTGGCGAGCGACGTCCCCGCGGTACTAATTTGTATCACAGAAAGATCGCACAGCAACATGTCTATATTGAGTAGCATAACAGAAAATTACTAAAATGTTAAAAAGTTGCGTCAATATTAACTGATACAACATTAAATTATATTTTTCACAACTTCTTGGCATTACATTCAAATATAAAAATACTATGGTTATTCACCATAAATATATCTAAACATAGGGGTGTAGTGGGGTACCTATAGGATTATAGCCAGTCGACCCATACAAGGGTGGCAAGTCCTAAAGACTAGTTATCCCACAACCTCACCGGTGGCTCCAAGTAGTTGGTATGCACCCAACGGCCACACCCCGGTAAACCACGTCGACTCGTGGGCTAAACCCGGTGAGGGGACGTGAAGGCTTCGGCTGACATGTTTCGGTTACCTCCCGAATTGTGCATAAAGTCTGGCTCGGCAGTGAAGGCAGGCCACGCTGATAAGCAACGGACCCTGGCGGATCTGGCGAGCTAGCAAGACAATGTTGATGGTCAAGAGCGGCAGTCGAGGTCGGAAGTGACTGTCGGTCAGATACTGCAGCCGAACCCCCCGCCGATCGTAGCGGTTTCCGTTCCATTGGATTACGGGGGACTAGGCCGAGAGAGGGTATTTGCGTTTGCGCGTCCGCTTATACACTTAAAAATATTCCTGCGCAGATGACTGTTTTTCGTACAATGGACTCTGAATAACGAAAAGTCCCGTAGCGATGGGTCGAGGTAGAGAGGTCCGGTTTGGTGCAGACTGGGCTTTGTCTGAGGCCTGCATGCGGGCGACTTCGGGGGTGTTCCTAGAACACCGTGGTCGCTTTCTCTCTGATCTGGGGGGACAGGGAGGATTCGGCAGCACCTGGAGTGACAGAGCAGCCCTATTTAGGGAAGCACTGCTCTCCTCGCTCAGCCGGGGAGGGGGCTAGAAAAGGTGCCCTAAACATTGCTCACCCCACCTTTAAGGACGGTAGCAACCGCGGCTGCCTCCGCATCAACAAATTCGCGGTCGACGTTACAAGAAAAATTATACCACATCATATAAAACCTCTGATTTGACGTTTGGCGCGTGGAACGTGCGTACACTCCTTGATCGCGCTAACAATGCCTGTCCAGAGCGGAAAACTGCCATCGTTGCCCGGGAACTTCATCGCTACGATATAGATGTGGCTGCTCTCAGCGAAACACATTTAGCTGATGAAGGGGAGCTGGTAGAAGACGGTGGTGGGTACACTTTCTTTTGGAAAGGACTCGCTGCCTCCGAACCGCGGCGATCAGGTGTTGGATTTGCGATCAAGAATAAGCTTGTTAAACAGCTCCAAGAGTGTCCAGTTCACATCTCGGATCGCATTACCACATTGCGCCTACACTTAGATGACAGCAATTACCTTAATGTCATCAGTGTCTATGCCCCAACGCTAGACAAGTCTGATGACATTAAAGACCAATTCTATGAGGACCTCTCAAAACAAATCGAAAGCGTAAGGCCTAGAGAACGGATTCTTCTGTTGGGCGACTTCAATGCCAGGGTTGGACGTGACTGCGATGCTTGGCCCGGAGTCCTGGGTAGGCACGGAGTCGGGAGCATGAACAGCAACGGACAGTTGCTGCTCAGCTTGTGTGCACAGTACCATCTCGCAATTACAAGCACCATGTTTAGGCTTCCAGCCAAATATAAAAATACGTGGATGCACCCTCGATCTAAGCACTGGCATATGATTGACTACGCGATCGTTCGACAACAAGACATTTCCCAAGTCCTAATCACCCGCGTTATGCGTGGTGCGCACTGTTGGACAGATCATAGGCTTGTTGTCACAAAGCTGCGTCTCCGCCTCCGACGTCCTTGCAGATCCAAGACGCAAAAGCCGCCGTGTTTAAACGTGGATCGGCTTAATGATATCGGGACCAGGAAAATATATACCGAAGCCTTGACTGCTATGTTGCAGAACAGGAACGCTGGGGATGTTGATGCTGATTGGGGGACTCTATCTTCTCATATTTTGGACACCGCCACAGTTACTCTGGGTCTAAAAGTCCGTAAGCACGAAGACTGGTTTGATGAGAATGATGGAGCTCTTAAAGAAGCAATCGATAAACACCGGCGTCTTCTTCGGCAACATAGACAGCTAAATCAACGAGATGTTGCGGAGATCAAGCAGAGTGACCTGGAGCTGCGTAGACTAACTCGGGAAATGAAAGACAAGTGGTGGCAAGATAGAGCTCGACACATGCAGTGGCTAGCAGACACCAACCAGCTCGGGGAGTTTTACAGTGAGGTTCGAAAGCTAGTAGGGCTAAATTTCCATGCTAAAGTGCCACTTAAGCCTGCTAATGGAGAGGGCCTTCTTAAAAGCAAGGAAGAAGTCCTAAGCCGATGGGCGGAACACTTCAACACTCTGCTGAATGTGGACAGGTCAGCTGATCTGGAACACGTGCGTTCGATTCCTCAACTCCCTACTACTGTCGAGCTGGATGAGCCTTTGTCACGTGATGAGGTCGTTGTTGCCATCAAGCAACAACAGAACAAACGGGCGGTGGGCGTCGACTCTATACCTGGTGAGCTGCTTAAATACGGCGGCGAGGAATTGCATTCAGCTATATGGGAGCTCTTTGATCTTATGTGGAAAAATGAACAAGTGCCATCCACATTTAAAGTGTCGCGCATAAGGGCCCTGTATAAGAATAAAGGCGATCGTTCTGATTGTAATTCTTACCGCGGTATTTCGCTGCTATCAGTTCCCGGGAAAGTCTTCGCCCGAGTGTTATTAAACCGCCTAATTAAAATGTCGGAAAAGTTGTTGCCTGAAACTCAGTTTGGCTTCCGACCTGATCGAGGCACCTGTGAGGCTATCTTCTCGCTACGTCAACTACAAGAGAAGAGCAGAGAGCAAGGTCGACACATGTATCTCTGTTTTATCGACCTTGAAAAAGCCTTTGACAGCGTGCCTAGAGAAGCTCTCTGGGTAGTGCTAGGGAAGATAGGATGCACAGAGAAGTTTGTAAGACTTCTTAGACTCCTGCATGACGACATGGAATGCTGTGTCGCTGTCGATGGCGAACAATCGGAGTTTTTCCCCGTTACCTGTGGGGTAAAGCAAGGGTGCGTTCTAGCGCCCACATTGTTCGCATTGTATTTTGCAGTCGTAGTCCAAGAGGTTTTACAAACTAACTCTCAAGGTGTCCGAATCCGTTTCCGCACAGATGGCAACATTTTCAACCTCGCGAGGCTCAAAGCCCTCACAAAAGTCTCTTGTGTTGAAATTACCGAGATCTTGTATGCAGATGACCTATGCTTCGTATCAGAATCCCCAGAAGGTCTGCAACAGCTCATGTCTAATTTCGACGAGTCTTGCCAAAAATTCGGCCTTAAAATCAGTGTCAAAAAGACGGAGGTCATGTCTTTGGACATCGACGGTCACGAGGCACTGACCATTAGACTCGGCGAAGACGAACTGAAGCAGGTCGACAAGTTCAGATATCTGGGGAGCACGTTGACATCTAAGTGCGACCTTGATGCAGAGATCAACAGCAGGATCGGTGCTGCTGCTGCAGCGTTCGGTAAGCTGGATACCAAGGTCTTCTGTTCACACGACTTGAAACTTGCTACTAAGATCTCGGTGTATATGGCAGTCGTGCTGCCCAACATCTTATATTCAGCCGAAACCTGGACCTTGTACCGCCGACACATCCGCATGCTAGACCGATTCCACCTCAAATGTCTACGCAAGATACTAAGGATCCGATGGTCTGATCGTGTGCGGAACACTGAAGTGCTGCGCAGAGCCAATGTTGGTGGCATTGAGGCGTACATTATGCGGCGTCAACTTCGGTGGTGTGGTCACGTGTCCAGGATGCCGGAGCAGAGAGTGGCGAAGCGCATCTTCTATTCGGAACTTAAGGAGGGCAAGCGAAAGCATGGCGGACAACTCCTTAGGTATAAAGATGTGCTTAAACGGCATATGAAAAGATGCGACATCGAGCCGTCTCGCTGGGAAAAGCTGGCTGCCAAACGACCTGAGTGGCGGACTCTGGTGCAAACCAAAGTCCACGACTTTGAAAAGCAACGGCGCTCTGAGCTTGACGCCAAGCGCGACGAACTAAAAGCCCGTCCACCTGTGGCATTTTCCTTCAATATTGTCGACGGTGAGCTCACATGCCCGCAATGCACAAGAACTTTCACAAAGAAAATTGGCTACATAAGCCACATGCGAGCTCACCAGCGACAGCAGGGTCTACTTTAAAACGGTCGCCGTGACCGAGATCGGTCGGACCAATCATCATCATCTAAACATATATTTACAGACATGTTTAGGTAGGTAAAGTCGACAAAATATCTGAGCAGATAACATTAAAATTAAAATTCCAATACCTCTTTAACCCTTTGAACGCCAAGAACCACTAAAGTGGTCGTGTACTGCCGTGCCAACAACGCCCTCGACCATTTTAGTGGTCACAGATACAGTGCAAAATAAACCCGAGTATTTGTGACGTAAGGTTGGCGTGTGAGGACGACGTTTGTATCAAGTCAAAGGCGTTCAAAGGGTTAAAACATTGTCTAAGAAGCGATCGATTTGCATTCATATCTGATTTCTACATCATTTTTATGTGGATACACACTATAGTAAAAGAAAAATAAGAAGACAATTCTGACACATGTCATTGAGTTTCAATTTATAACCTATTCTTGGCCGCACTCGCGAACCCTAGGTAGACCAGTGCCGACTTTAATGACTCGTATTATCGATATTGATATTCGTTAATGACAGAATATTAATATGGACGGTAGCAAAGACTACAGCAAATGATATTGAATGACAATGTTAAAAGAGGTTCAGATATCCACTCTAATGCTTTGCCATCTGTTAAACAATAAGAATACTTAGTCAGCGTTCAAAAATATATAAAAATAAGTGTATATTGGAATGACAATTTTAAAGCCAGTCACAAGAATTTTAAATATAAGTTTCGAGACGTAGGTATTAGGCGTTTGGTTTATGCAAAATCGCTTTGAAATTAAAGGAGCAGTTTATAGCTCTAGGCAAGTTACATTTATTATTTGGGCGGAAGAAAATGTGAACGGAATCTTAATTATTCAATCCACGAAGGCGCGCCCACGGGCGGATCTTCGTGGATTAAAACACTACATGGTCTATAATCGTGAGATCTAGTCCATTATTGATAAGATAACTCAACAAATATGATGCCTTAAAAAATATGTGTTGTTCAAAATTTACGGTATACTCATATCGATAAAAAATCGACTTGCTCACCTCTATTATCTGTCAAAAGTATCAATAATCATGATCAGGCCCTAGAATTATAATCTTGACACTTTAATTTCGCAAATTTTGACATTATCTCTATCTTCTACATTAACGTCAAACAAACAACAATGTTATTTTATATACATACGAATAAAATCATGACATTTGTTCTTTATATTACATAGCTAGAAAAATATGTATACTACATTAGTATTTATAAAATATTGCTATAACTTATGTCGTCAATGACAAATTGATTTACTCAAGTTGCATGTATATTGTTAAATACATTTTTTTACATGACAAAGTAGTTTTTTTAACGGTTATATCACATACTTTACTGCCCATTTAGTTACATTTGCTGTTTAAATTTTTTATGCATATGCATTATACGATCTAGATCTACTTACAGCATTTTCTAAATCAATCTTTAAAAAAAAGTAGTTAGGTAATTTACAGCAGCATTCATTATTTATTTAAGCTTTTTAAAAGTCTTAAATTTAACTTATAAGCGCTTAAAAATGCTGTTTTATAATAATTGAAGCGCATGAGCAGTCAAGTATATGATATGCTGAAAAATATAACAATCCGATTGCGAACAAAATTCTAGTATTTTAACTTTTATGGTGCCTGATTCATAGAAGGCGTGTAAGGATCTTCCCAGCTTCCCACATCTATAGATGCGGAAAATCCATTATGTCCATTCCATAAAAGCGATTCCATCCAAGCCAACGACGTCTTTTTCGCTCTTATGGCGTGGAAATAAAGGTTCATACACCGTGCCCGGGACGTACCCGAAGGATTTTAACCATTGATTCTAGACCCTATTTGGAGCATTATTTACTAAGAAATTGATTAAATTAATTATGTTGTACGTTGATGATATTGCTACGTACAACATGAATCTTTCTTAGTAAATAATGCTTTAGGTTAAGGTGACAGAGTTCAAATTAAATCAATTATGGAATTGTTTTTTAAATAATAAAATTCTCGGAAATTATGCGTTATTGGACTATATGTTATACCACATTATATACTCCAAATAGGGTCTAGAATCGATGGTTAAAAGATGGTTTAAAGTGGTCCCGGGCACGGTGTATAACCGGTTTAAGTTGATTCCGCATCGATATATAAAGGAAGAGCCTAAAGAAGGTAACCCTAACCAGCACAGCTGAGTGGATTACCTTTCCTACCACGTTTCAGTTTCTAGCTTTGCCTAGAAATCAAAATCGGATTGTATATAACATATGGATTATTTCGCTCGCTGCTCTCGGTGCTGTTTAAATCACAGGTGGCTTCTCTCAAAGTCACTGATGTTAAGAGAAAGAGAAATGACACGGAATATCTTTAATTCGTGAGAATCCAGTGTACAGTTAACGACAGTCATGACTATCTTGGATTGAGGTCTACATATCGCACTCCAACTACATAACTCATAACAGTATAAACTTTATAAAAACTTGCTAGTTTAGTTTCAACCTAATGGAAGTTGTATTAAAACCGATCGATATTTTTGTTGTTGTTTGTAAGGACAAGTTTGTATTGAATAAGAACAGGCGATGTCGGGTATGAACAACTAGTATATGACATTCAGGAGTAGAAGTCTTCTCTAAACCCAATCTTTAGTCATGACTACTCTCTGTGTCAATTGAAATAGGCAAAGATGTAGGTAAACAAATTAGTACCGATTGACACAACATCAAACTTTCATTGAGCATACTTTTATTTTAATACACATAATTATAACAAATTAATATGAAAGCATAAATTAATAAAAACTCAATCGATCTTCAAATGTACGTGATTAGTGTGTTTACTGATTACGGAGTAAAAAAGGTAAATTGGCTTTGTATACATCTTTGCGCATTTCTACTTTATTTCTGAGGGCCCTGCCAAGATGCATTGCGCTAACTAACGTTTCTATTCGTTTCATTTTTAAACCAATCGCGTCACTGATAGATCACGTGACTTTTCGTATCACGTCATATACCAGTGACGCGATTGGTTTAAAAACGAATCGAATAGAAACGCTAGTTAGCGCAATGCATCTTGGCAGGGCCCTCTGTGTTTCTGTGTCGGCTTGGACGGTTGGTTGGTCAACTGTATGTTCGATGATTGGTTTAATTAAATCTGTCTTTATATCCTTGTAATTTTGTATTGTTGTGAATAAATCTCTCTTTATCTTTATCTTATCTTTACATTGTCCACCCCGAGCGCAGCGAGCATGCTACAATTCTACAGACATACATTAGTTAGGCAGTGTTGGCGGGCGAGAGCTCCACGTAGTTGGCGGGCAGCATGCCGGTGCGGCCGGTGCGGAGGACCTGGCCCGTCATCCAGCCCTCGTCGATGGAGCTCACGTTGGAGATCAGGTCACCCTCGCGGAAGGACACCTCGTCGCTGTCGTTCGCTTCGTAGTCGTACATGGCGACATATACTTTCTGGAATTTGAAGGAGGAAGTGTTGAAAGTTAGGGTTGGGAAAAAAGTAGTTAATATTAGATCGACCGCCGATGGTACTAGGTAGTTTCTTTATAAACATTTAGGGCGGCAAAATCGAAAGAAAAATAAAGACAGCAAGACGTAGACTATAGTAGTTAGTAGTAGTTTGAGTAAGAAAAAGAATACGATCAAATAAAAACCCCTGACGATTTGGTAATGTCGTCAACATATTACAACTATTTTTTATACCAACTTGATAAACACATTATTTATTTACCTATAAGTTTTTATCTAATCTGCTTTTAAACTGTACCTTCGCTAAAATGTCTGTTGTATTCTGCTCTGCTTGATGTTGTTTGTTATTTGTGTTTGTTTTGTATTGTTTAAATGGATTCACTGAAAATCAGCGTCAAGGCACTTCATGCCTTGGCACATGCTGAGTGGACTCCTTTTTGAGACCACCCTCAAAACTGTACTATTTACCTACTTTTTACTAGTTTTAAGCAAGTTGTAATGTTGTTTGTGGTTTCAAATAAATAAATCATTCATTCATTCATTCATTCAACATACGTTGACGTAATTCAAATCATTTCACCAATAAGGATCGTCATAAATAATAAGAAAAATGTCAATAAGCATTACATGGCAACAATGTTCACGTAACAGCTATATGATTAATTCTATGTACATTTCTACTGAGTACAGAGGAAGATTTTCCAGTCGACGTCTAAATGTTTTTCGTCAGAAGGTTCAGATTTCAAATCCAGTCCGCAAGTGTCATGCGACGGGGAACTATTCTTAGGTGTCCAGTAAATCGAAGTTATAAATAACAAAGAACCATGGTAACAATACAGATGTTTGTTTGTAACATTTGACTGGTTTGATTTCCAATTATGACGGGCCAAATTTCTTTGATCTCTTTATGTAGAATTTGTTTCTCGCATCCAGTACAGTCAGGGCCAAATTATCCACAAGGCAAGTCTATATGATGTTTATTTGTAAGTATAGTTTATGAATATTTAGCTGTAGAAATATTAATTTATTAACTTTTTGTGCACTTTCTTGTTATTTTGCCTGTGCTCGTACAGTTTCTTAAGTCAGGTTAACTGGAAGAGATCCCTTAAAGGGATAAGTTCGCTATTGTACATGTTAATCTTAACCCTTAATAACATAAAAATGGAAAAAGTCGTGAATTCGAACCCTATTTGATTATGAATTAGCACAAAAAAAATTGATACAATTTTTTTACAAAAAGCAAAGGGTTAAGTTTATGTGCGAATTTATTTTTGCAATAAAGAGTTTACATACATACATACATAAAAGGTAGTGTAGAGAACACCAAAAATAAAATGTTTTAGGAAGTTAGAAAAAGATAAAGGCGCCCCAAGAATTATTGCCTAGGGTTAACTCAGCCTTGAGCAGAGCTGACAGAAAGCCTTACTGGCTATTGGTCTCACCTGCGCCGCATCAGCATGCTTGGGAATGACAACGTGCATGTAATTCTGGTCGGGGCTCGCGTACGCAGCCCGCTCAGCAGTCAGCGGGTCCAGGTCGGCCACGCGACCAATCTGCCGCGCCCCCTGCGCCACGTGCCCGGACCCTAAACGAGAGGTCCGTTAATACTGGTGCCATGGGAGGGACACTAGACAAGAGGCTAACTTTTCCGTTTAGAAAACTGACAAAATGTATGTAATTGACGTAGGGGCTCGACGCGACCGTCTGACAGCTTACGTCGATCCTATACATTTTTCAATAGTCCGTAGTAGTAGTTTTTTAGTGGTCACTAAAAACTGTAATGCTGATTTCTGTCTATTCATAACTAAAATCATTAGGCATCAAACATTACTTCAGGGGCTATATTCTACTAGGTAAAACCATATTGCTTTCGACATGTTATCGTATTGTCAACGCTATGATAGCTCTTATTGATTTGACCACAGAACAGAAAAAACAGTAGAAGTGTCAAGTGGGCGTGTAACGTGTGGCACGGTTATGCGGAGTTCCGCAAAACCTACCATACCATACTTTTGCCGCGATCGCTTATTTCGATATTTCAATATTTCTAAAATAGGAAATAAATCCAGAAGCATGCCTTATTGTGCTATTTTGGAATGTAAAAACGATAGCGGCACCAAAAACATTTTCCATGGCGGCGTGTTGTTTTTATGATAGTTTCGAGTATTGGCGACAACAGGTCTGATACTAAGCGCAGCTCATGCCACTTCCACTGTTTTTTCTATTCCGTGGATTTGACAGTAATGACGGCAGAGTTAAAAACAATACCACAACAGGTCAACGAGTAGATAGAGCCCCAATAAAAGCTCCAAAGATTTGCCCATAAAAAACAAAGTCTGTCATTGACTGTCAAAATTTAAGGTCACCTTTCAAGTTTTTCATATATGGTATTACTGTAGTTTTGGCCAACCTGAATTTTCAGCCCCTTTTTCACAAAACTGAAGTGACTGGAGAATGGTCATAACAACAATTCTGTTTTGTCAAGTAAACCCCAAAAAAGATGACCTTAATTTTCGTCAGTTTGAGTGCCAGAGTTTTGTTTTTATGTAAAAAAACTTTTGTGCTTTGGATATTTACCAAATATTTAAATCTTTTAAGACGTTTTGGAAAAAAGAGATCAACCCCACTTAGCATATTAATATTAGGTACAAAACTTTAACCCTTTGAACGCCAAGAACTACTAAAGTGGTCGTGTACTGTCGTACCTACCACGCCATCGACCTATATAGTGGTCACAGATACAGTGCAAAATTGACCCGAGTATTTGTGACGTAAGGTTGACATTCGCTGTGGTTTTCAGCTGTCATTGGCGTGTGAGGACGACGTTTGTATCAAGTCTAAGGCGTTCAAAAGGTAGGTTACTTACGACCCTAATTTAATGCTGGTAGCTGGTAACCAATGATTCGACATTTGGAAAGAAGGATTATTATAAGAAGAAAAACGTAAGGAAATATAAATAATAAAAACCCCCAAGTTTGCACGTCTAGCGGCAGAACATGGAAAGATCCATTATTTATTATGTACACCAACTGTATAACCACCTGTGTTCAGCAAATAAATATTTTTGACTTTTGACTTTTGACTTTGAAACCTATCATAACATTCATTTGAATATTAATCAGATTTATTAAGGAGAAACATGTCGAGCGTTTTTCGACAATTTTTACGTGAGTAACCCGTTGTGATCTCCTTAATATGTCTGAGTCTCACGGAAGTTTTATTAATCAGATTTCTTGAATGTTTATGGGTATATTAAATATTTAACACAATGATTCCATCCCCAACATAAAGCAACAATCAACACATATAACAAACCTCTTTTCCCGTCGCTGGTGCTATTATAAATTAAGGTAGCGGAAGCTCGCTGAGTATTCGGCGCCGCCCTGGGACCATCGCTCAATGGATCATAATCCTGAATCCTGCCAATCTTCTGCTGGCTCCCGACTCCGTAGTTAGCAGCAGGCTGTTGGTACTGGCCGTACGCAAACTGGTTCTGCTGGTACTCATCATACTTAGGGTACTCTTCGTACTTCGGTCTGTGCTCGTATTGCACCGGCGTCTGCCTTTGATTCTGCTGGTAGTGATTCTGGTTTTGATATGATTGGTTCTGTTGAGGCGGATTTTGGTAAGGTTGGTGCTGATTCTGGTTTTGGTAGGTTTGGTTCTGCGTTTGGTAGGTCTGATTCTGCGTTTGGTACGTCTGTGTCTGGGGTTGGTAGGTCTGGTGCTGGTTTTGGTTCTGGTAGGCTGGCGGGGGCTGGTAGATCTGGGTTTTCGGCGGCGGCGGCACGGGGAGCATTTCGTGCGCGTAGTTTTCGAGTTGTTGGTGGTAATTGTCGGTGGGCACGTCTACATTCGAAGCAGTGGATTAGACACATGTGACACGAATGCACCGTCTTCAAGAGTTGTTATTATTTTATAGAATTTAACTAGTAGCGATGATTAGCAATAAAAATTGCAGAAGTTTGTTAACTCTTGCTCTAGAGCAAGAAGCACAATTTTGCTGCCTTTTTCTAACTTCACAGTTAGACTAAGACAGCAGTAAACTTCTGCGCTTTTTATTGCTATTCTACGCCACTCTAAAGAATTTTAAAAAGCCATCTTTTCCATGACTTTATTAACAAAAAAAACTTGCGCTAATTTCAATGAGTGCTCAAACAAGCAAGCTTTCTCTCATTGACTCTATTCCAATTGGTTTTGCCTATCTTACTTTTATATTATAATCATATTGTTGACGTTATACTATCTTTTATTCACTTGACAGCAAGAGCTACATAACGTTAACAATATTATTACAATATACAAGCAAGGTAGGCTAAAGATTGGATCAGAGCCCTGGTTAATAAAGTCGAAATGTGGCAGAGTTTTGTGGCATCAATCTGTGTCTATTTTCACAACTGACCACAACTTTGGCTAAAAAAATTAAACACGAATCTTCACTAAATGCTTTGATTAAGATAAGCTCCCTTAAATCTCTTTTTACCTCTTGAAGACGGTTCAGTATAAGAAGGTACGATGCGTCAAAAAAGTATCTTATAACTCCGAAATGAATTTTCTACTATTCGCTAGATCGCGATAAGTTTGTGAGATGTTCAGAGAGCCCTGCCAAAATGCATTACGCTAACTAACGTTTCTATTCGTTTCGTGTTTAAACCAATCGCGTCACTGGTAGATGACGTGATACGAAAAGTCACGTGATCTACCAGTGACGCGATTGGTTTAAACACGAAACGAATAGAAACGCTAGTTAGCGTAGTGCATCTTCTCAGGCCCCTCAGAGCACGTCCACAGAGCTTGCTCACGAAATAGACGAATTTACGCGTAATGTTATCTTTACTATTGACGCAACGAACCTTTAGAATGAAACATACAACACATAACCATAGGCAAACAACATATAGTAACGCATTGTGCGACAAACAATGAATTCGGTGTTCTTGATATTTGACGAAAATGAGATCATGGCGGGATCATTTGTTTAGAGAATGGCATAAGCTGTTTACATAAGAAAGATTGAGACTAATGTATATTCTACATGTTTACTTGATAGCGCGAAACTAAAGGGTATTGAGCTATCATACTTGTACTCGTATATTAAATTTTGTCACGTGTTTTTTTTTTGAAGACTAGGATAACCGATATCTATTAAAAAACTGTGTATAGCTTGGCAAAAAAAAGTTTGGATAAAATGACTGCGCTTTTTTGGAATTAAATTGGCGCCATCATCCAATTTTATATTGTCGTGTGGGATTAGAGTACGGTCTCTCTATATCTATCGACGCAGAATCGGCCTTACCGATCAGAAAAACATTTATGTGCAATTGTACGCAATAGGAGAATAAAGAATCGTTCGGATTGGCTCGGTGCGGCTCAGCTAGCCGAACGACGACTTTGACGATGAAATGCGCATCTCACATGATCTCACCGAAATCTTTCATTTGTAAACATACAGCCAAATGATTTTGTAAGTATAATATTGATGAGCTTTAGATTTGGACATTCAGAGATATAGCGATTCTATTTTACGAATACGAGGAGCTGAAACAGTCGCTAAATTGGTTGACCTATAAAACTGAATTAATCTAATGAACTAAATAGGGCCTGTTCATTACAGGACTGACTTGTTAAGTGTGACCACAGAACATGTAATAGTTGCTGTGGTCGTATTAAACGCTGCCAATATCAGAAAAGGACGGACATATAAGACTCCTATAGCTCTTTCCCTTTCAGTAACTGGGCTTGCTAAGTTTTTTGAGGTTGTAAGACGGCCTCAGATGTATAAATTACTGGTACGACAAGTCAAGCCGTTCTTTAGAAGTAAAGTACATATGAAAGTTAATAATATACGAACCCCAGTGAGGGGAAATATTTTAAGTGATTACCGCGAGTATTTATTTAAGACTCTTGGATGTTTTCTATGTATTTAAGTATGTATTTCTGTATACAAGTAAGTAAGTATAAAACCGGGGAATATTGCACAGCGTCGGAATATTGCCGTAAATGTTGCCAGCAATATTGCTCGTAGCGGGGAATCGTTACAAAGGACTTGGTAATATTGGCGGAAACTTGCCTATGTTTTCAGCAATATTGCCGTTGGCAGTATTCCAGGAATTTGGAAAATTGGAAAAGGCACATCACTACGCTAGACTTACCTACTTACGTACCTACGATAAATAATTTGAATTTGAAGCTGCAATCATAAGACCGCAAATGCGTTGCCAACCCTGAGGACTAAGATGGAATGCCTCTATGCTAGTAATTTCACCGGTTGTCTTATCCCCACACCGGAACAACAATGCAAAAGACGCTACTTCAAATGTTTCGTTTTAGCTATCTTGCCTTCAATCATCAATCAATCATAAACTCACGCCTTCATTCCCAGAGTGGGGTAGGCAGAGCCACAGACTCACCAACAACTCCAAAAACTTGTTGATAATTCTGTGACCACATTTTGCACAACCAGGCTAAGATGTTATCCAAAAATTGCTCGAGTTAACAACAAATACCACGATATCTCTGACTGCCCAAACCACACCATTCCACCACACCATCACCTCCCACCACACAGCACTCACCAACTAGTTCCCCATTCTCGTTGATCTGCCGCTGCTTCTCCATCTGGGCCTTCTTCTCGAGTTCCCCGTGGTACGCCACGTTGCTGATGATCTTCGTGTTCGCCTTGATCCTGAGGGTTTCAGGGTCGTCTGCCACCTGGAAGGTCGAAAGAGATACATTATACTGACGAAGCGTTAAGAAAATATAACTCTTTATTTGAAACATAATTAGGATACAAAACTAAAATTACAATTATAAACTTAATTATATTTTAAAACTAAATAGCTATATCTAAAAAAGGGCCCTGCGGCATCGTCCCGAAGATGCTGGCAGCATTTCCTCGCTGGATAATTAAACTTATGCGTTGAGCGAGGAAACTGCCCGCTCTTCGGTCATCAGTGACGTCAAGCGTTTAGTTTATAGTAAGCCAGATGAGAAGTACGAGGTGGACCGAAGATCTGATAAAGGTCGCGGGAAACCGCTGGATGACAGCAGCAGAGGACCGGTCGTTGTGTAAAACCTTGGGGAAGGCCTTTGTCCAGCAGTGGACGTTATGCAGCTGATAATGATGATGATGATGATGAGAAGGAAATCCTAACACACACCATGAAGTTTCTAAATGATCGTAATTTCTTTGCAAAAACCTCTTATCTCATCTTTCGTGACATACGATTTTAAACTTAAACGCGAAGAGAATTACGTTCAAACATAATACACGTCTATAAATATCAGATACGAGCTTTTTCTAAAGTAGTAACGATATTTATAACTAACTCGCTTTGCTTCGGTTTATGTGAATTTCTGTAACCTTTACCTTTATAAACCAAAATTTATTTTACATAAAAACCTACGGTGAAAAATTATCTAACTAATGAAGACCGCATTAAAATACGTTGCGTGGTTTAGGAATTAGCGAATATACATACAGACAGACAGACAGGCGCGGAAAGCGAGTTGGTATTATAATAGGTATGTAAAGATGCTGCTTTGGCTAAGCAAGGCAGTATAGTTGGCTAATAAAAATGTCGAGCATGTTTAAACCTATTACTAAATGGTAATTCTCATTCTATATGTAAACACACAACAACATACAAGAAAATATCCCATGAAAATGTATTTCGAGGTTCATTTTAACAAATTACTAAAGTGTTCAGAATGTTCTTTGGGATACTGTCCCGCTCGCTTCGCTCTGTCGTCGCACGCTAAACGCACCTGTGTGAACTTGCCCTTGCTCTTCTCGAAGTCGGCGTGGTAGTTGACGTTGCTCTGCAGCTTGGTGTTTTCCGCTATCCGCTTCAGCTCGGGCGTTTCCGCCATCGTCGTATGCTTCGCCTTTGGCACGTGCCTGAAAGATAGTACGTTACAAAGTTAAAATAATTGGTAATAGGGAATATGTATGTTTTTTTACAGCTTCAATAAACGCTGATTCATGTCACAAACAGGTGAGAAAAAACATTTTTTGAATAGCTATACAAATAACCAAGATATAAGTCAATAAAGATTTGTTCCTGTCTCTTTCTAGCAAAACAGAATTTTACGTGGAGCTTATATGGCCGAACTTCACAATGACGTCACCGGTGCACTTCGCATCTCTCTGTCTAATTAGCAGTTTAAATTGTATCATTCGTATTTCTTGACCGATTTAAATATTAATTTCATTTTTGGTGATGTCTTTTACGGTATTTTTATGTTTTGTTGACAAATGCGATTTAAAAAATCCATGCATTTTCCCTATTAGTACAATCGAGGCGAGATTTTGTAAGAGTGAATTTCTGTAGAGCTATTATTTTTATGTTTTGGAGTCTTAACACATTACATTGATTTCAAATGCTGTGAAAGGACAAGCAATGCCGCATTAAATGTTTGAAACATGAGCATCTTGTTTTCTAAAGAGTTATTCAAATCGAAATCGTACTTATTTACATAATTGCGAAGATAAACTGATTCTATTGTAATATTTCAAGCTTACCGCAAGCAACGCCACGTGAAAGTCATAGCATAACATACTAATAACTCAAAAGTATGTTAGTTAAATATGACAAGATAATCGTTACGTTAAATTAAGTGTATATTTACGTGTCAAACACAAAGACTTCCTTTTTTAACCGACTTCAAAAAAGAAGTAGGTTCTCAACTTGTCTGTTTTTTGTGAATATATCTCTACTGTGGCCTTATAATTTTTTTTACAAGATCTGTCCATGGGATCCACGGAAAGTCAACGGAACTCCTTAATAATTTCGAGTCAGTTCATTGTTTTTTGTACATTGAACGAAAATCGTTTACAATTACAATTTAATACGATTGAATCATTTTTTTTATAAAGGGATACCTACCGATACTAGAAATTTTTATTCCCGGTTACTTTTGTTCGCACCTAGTAGGGAATTTTTATTCCCAGTTGTCCGTAGTGTGAACAAAGGGGCGCGGACAACTGGGAATAGCCAGAATATATATGTAGTAGGTACCTACGTCATAGTATTTCCTCATGGTGTAATCGGACATTATTTGCACTCCTAATTAATTTAAATTTCCGGTATTCCCTCATGCAAAAAACCAAACCGCATGTCCTATTATTTCATGAGTACAGTCACAGCAAGGGAATGTTGAGCCACTTGCTACTTCATAATTTGCCGAGTAATACACAGATATCTGGCATTTTTTTTTGCTAAAGGTCAGGTTAATTTGATGTTCTTTATTTTTTAATCCATCAAAATATCATAATGGAAGTTGCTAGAAAAAAGTTGTTAGGTAATAAGTGGATTTTATAAAATGTTATACAAATAACACTTATAGCATTTTTTATCATTTTTTACATAATTTAAACAAGGTGTTTTTTTACTGTTAAATATAAGTATAAATATAAGTGGATTAATGGAAATGGGAAAATAGTGAATGGAATGGGAATATAGTTATGAACTTTCCAATCTAATTTTTGACATAATAAAATTTCTGATATATTTTTGGTGTGTCCATAGAAAGAAATCGTAACTTACACATACATACATAAACTCACGCCTTCATTCCCAGAGTGGGGTAGGCAGAGCCACAGACTCACCAACAACTCCAAAAACTTGTTGATAATTCTGTGACCACATTTTGCACAACCAGGCTAAGATGTTATCCAGTGTATCGTAACTTTACTGAGATAATACTGGATACACTAGTTAAACTATTCTCAAAGTGTGCTCCGCGGAGTCCGAGGGCTCCGCAAGGTCTCTGCAAGGGCTCCATCGAAAATAAATCGTAATGTAATTCAAAGGAACATTTTTTTTACTTTCACAAAGAAAACAGGTTTTGCCTAATTTGGGGCGCCGTAAAAAATGAAGTTGTTAAAAAGGTTCCGTCGCTAAAATAGTTTGAGAACCGCTGCACTATTATAACCAACCAAACCCGATTTGCATTACACGGCCAAAATACGAACAGCGGCAAGTGGCTCCATGTTGTGACTGTACCTAGGCCTTAGTCAACTGTTGTTTTGTTTACCTCATTATTTATTCAGTAAGTCCCGAACGTCACGTCATCTTGCAATATATAGTATACGTCATAGGTAAATTGATGACGCGTTTAGTCTAGGTAGTATTGCTTACGAAGCTAGTGTTCCCGGGTTCGATTTCCGGTATGGGTAATTATTTCTGTAATGAGCGCGAATATCCATACCAAATTCATCGAAATCAGTTCAGCGGTTTTTCCGCGAAAGCGTAAGTAACATTCATTTATTTTAGCATTTACAACAATAACATGGCATACCTATAGTCTGTGTCAATTGTAAGTGGCAAAGATGTAAACAAATTAGTACTGTATAACCTCAAATATTCATCGAGCGTGTTTTTGTTCTCTGGTATCTTAAACTTAATATGTAGATAAGTTAAGGCTCCGGCAAACCAAACGCTTGCCGGAGCCTTAACGTTAAGGTGTATTTCGCCAATGTCAAGTTATTTATAGACACTCCCATGGACTTATTAGAGAAATAAGTCCATGGATATCACACGCGCGAGGACAATTGTTCGGTAAAAGGGTATTATCTCTAATGGATACTAAACAGAAGCACATGGGGTTAGCTCCATGCGCTTCTGTCAAGTCCGTGCAGTAATAATGGTAAATTGGTCCGTTTGGTTTTGTTTACATCTTTGTCAATTTCAATCACAGAACAGAAAAAACAGTAGAAGTGTCAAGTGGGCGTGTAACGTGGCATAGTTATGCGGAGTTCCGCATAACCTACCATACTTTAGCCGCGATCGCTTATTTCGATATTTCGATATTTCGATATATCGATATTTCTAAAATTGGAAATAAATCCAGAAGCATGCCTTATTGTGCTATTTTGGAGTGTAAAAACGATAGCCGCACCAAAAACATTTTCCATGGTGGCGTGTTGTTTTTATGATAGTTTGAGTGTTGGCGACAACAGGTCTGATACTAAGCGAAGCTCATGCCACTTCCACTGTTTTTTCTATTCCGTGATTTCAATAGACACTGACTATAAATAGTATAGATAGAATATGTATAGTATGGAGGAATGAGTATATTTTTCATGACACTGCCTGCTCACACGTCAACTATGTGGTCATGCGACCGATTTAACGGTGAAGCGTCGTGACGAATCGGCCGTTACCGGCTTTTTGTCGGATGACGTTTCTTTTGACAGTTTTCGATGCTAGTAAAAGTGTGGAAAATCGTTCAACTTTCATTTCTTGGTCACGTATTTGTGATTAATTCTGCCAAATGTAACTACAATTTAACGGTAGGACGTGGTAGGTATATAATATACCCTTGAATTCTTGGGTACACTGGTAAACATCTTAGCCTATTTGTGCAAGTTAGCCAGTTTTTGGAGTTTATTTATTGAGGATTTCCAACAGATAATACATCCGACTTATGCTTATATCTAGTTTAACATCTAAATCGATGCTTGTCCAATTATAGGAAAGCACATCTTACGCCAGTAAATATAAAATTTTAACTACGGCATGCATTAAACACTTGCTCACAAATTAACATTAAATATTTAATTTTAATTTTAAAATTATACAATTTTAGAAAAATAATGAAATAAGTACATCACAACATATATCATACACTGTTGTAATTAAGCTATGAATAAAGTGCGAAAACAGTGAGATTACAGTTACAAGGTTTTAAAAGGCTTTATCTATCTACCTCGCAAAATCCAGGGAGCCAAAATAATAATATATTATTATTTTTAGCAGGTGGAAAGAAGCGGTCTCTGCCTACCCCTCTGAGAAACAGGCGTGATTTAATGTACGCACCTTCAGAAAAATACTGACCTAATTCAGAAATTTTCAATTTCGATTTAGGTCTATAGAATAATAAATTTATGACTTGAAGTTTGAAAGCTTACATTTTGAATTAGGTCACTACTGTCCTGAAGGTGCGGTACATATATTATTATTTTTATTTAGACGACTTGTTAGCCTAATTGGTAGTGACCCTGCCGACGAAGCTAGCGGTCCCGGGTTCGATTCCCGGTATGGATAAATGTTTCGTGTGATGAGCGCGAGTATTTGTTTCTGAGTCTTGGATGTTTTCTATGTATTTAAGTATTTATTTCGCTATACAAGTATTTATATCGTTGTCTAGTACCCATAGTACAAGCCTAGAGCTTAGTTTCAGACTAGGTCAATTGGTCCCGCATTATTTATTTTTAATTTATTTAATCTGCAGATGCCTTTTGACGTGGAGAGCATACGATAGTGACGACACAAAGCCGACGCGCAACAATGCAAGTAAAACGAAAGTGACCGCCATTATGTTATTGCGCAACCTGCGCGGCCCTAATGCGCAGGACTTCCCGACCCGGATATCGTGCGTCCATCACTATGATAATATAGTGGACACGTAAGGCAAGACATTATGACATAATACGAGCGAATATGGGGAAGTATTGTATGTAATTCGCCTAAATAGAGGAAAACAAGCTAAGTTATTAGTGAGTTATTTATTCTTGTATATACGCGTTGAAATGTATTAATGTGTTTGTGCAATGTAATGTGTGTTGTATGAATGTTGATGGCTATATGAGTAGGGAAAGACCAAAGAAACGATGGATGGACTGTGTTAAAGTTGATATGGCTAGAAAGGGAGTGACTACCGAGATGACTAATAGAGAAGTATGGAAGAAAAAGACATGTTGCGCCGACCCCACATAAGTTGGGATAAGGGCAGGAGCAAGAAGACGAGACGCCTTGAAATGTATTGTATCTTCATGTTTCCTATGCTATGCAAATTAAAACTTAATTTATACTAAACAGTCTCTTTTAATCTTGAACTTGTGACGGCTGTAGCCGGCGTCGTGGCGTCATTAACACGACTCAGTTGACGACCAGAGCCGTCTGTGGCGTTCAAAAGGTTAAGAACAGAGCAAGTATAGAACCTAAAGTGCTAAAAAAGATCTGAATATGTCTTGTTAAAGGGGCGTGGTAAGATATTTTAAGTACATGTATGCTCTAACAACACAACACTACACATCACTAGCACTACATGTCGTCTCTTTTCCTTTATTTTTGTTACATTTTTTTTGTCCGTGCGTTATTGTTGTGAATAAATGATTTACTTACTTACTTAATATACTTGAGTAAGTATATTAGAGGATGCTTTATGACGTCTGTATCTACCCCCTATTTTCCTGAGCTACACCATTAAGCTATTGCGCAACCACAGCGCCTTTAATGCGCAGGACTTCCCAACCCGGATATCGTGTGCCCATCACTATGATAATATGTATAGTGGATACGTTAAGGCGTCAGACATTGTGATGCAAGTCGTAATGGAGCTACATATTCGGCGAATACAAGCGATTATGAGGATGCATTATGCTCATGTAACTCTTAGTGTTAGTATAGTGTCAAGTTGCACGGTTATCATGTATGTACCTATTGAGTAGTGGGGCGCGCCGTTGAAGATTCAAAACAGTTTTCATATACATAGATATCAGGAGACAATTTCACATAAATTTATCTCATCCCTACCTAACTACGTGTACATGTGACAGGTGTCAATTTGGTGTCCATAGCAATCATAGCGTAGCTTATGTGAAGCCCAATGATATCGGAGCATTAGCTTTTGTGAAGCCCAATGATAGTGCTAGTAAACAAAGCATATTATACAATAAAAGAACATACAGAAGAAGCATTGCGATAATTAATAATGGTTATAATATAATAATTAATTTATGCCTCCTCTCTCCTAGTGTTGCTGTGCCCTCCAGGGTTCATTTTGTTATTACTTATTTGTTAGAATAATCTGTATTATGAAAAAGCAATAAAGATTTGAATTTGAATTTGAAAATTTGAAAAAATGTGGACTAAAAGAAGATGTAGTGACTAAGATTGAAAAGGGCATGCTTCGATGGTTTGGTCATTTGGAAAGGATGGATGAAAGAAGATTGACGAAAGAGATATACAGAGCGAAAGTGAGTGGAAGGGTCGGAAGGGTCGGAAGGGGCCGCCCTAGGCGTACTTTTTCGAATCAAATCGGAGTAATACTGGAAAAGGGCCGCATCTTAAGTACCCGAAACCGACGTGCGTGCGTGACTCGACGTATGAATGTGGAAGAAGCGAAAGAGATTTGTCAAGATTGTAGCAGGTGGAAAGAAGTGGTCTCTGCACACCCCTCTGGGAAACAGACGTGATTTAATGTATGTACCTATGTATGTAAAACTTGTAGAAGTTGCAATGGATACCGAACTATCTACTAACTATTGTAGGGAAACAAAATCAGACCTGACCTTTCAGACAAAAGAAGCAAGTAGTGAATCAATGACCCATAAACTATTTGCCTTACATGAACATGTGGCTTCATTATAACTTTCTGTTTGCTTCTGATTCATGAGTTGTAGCCGTGAACAACTTGTGAGTAACAAACAAATATGTCAGAGGAAAACTATGTCGTAGGTAAAGTAGGGTTTAAATTTGACGATGCGTCTATAATACGTAATGTTACGTATACCATATCCTTGCTAATGTTATAAGTGTGTTTGTTGGTTCTTTCTTCTTAAAATTGAAGTGACAACTACTGAAATAGATTACATCCCGAAGAGAACCTTCATCGCTGAAAATAAAACAGCTCCTGTCCGAAATTGCATTTGGGCTCTAGTCGGTGTGGTGACAAATAACAAACCCTATTGTGTATTGCATTAAAATAAAGGGCAGACCAAATTCCAAATAGTATATTACTTAACAAGGGCTGTAAAAGAAAGAAAGCCCGAAATCGCAGGTATTTGAGACCCGAGCCGTAGGCGAGGGTTGTAAATATGCGATAGAGGGCTTTCTTTTTTACTGCCCGTGATGAGTACACAATTTTACGTCTTCACCTGGCCACAATGCGAGTTTTACCGTGCGCGCAGCGTGCGATAAAACTCACATTATGGCCAGGTGTGACGTAAAATATACAACACTAGCTGTTGTTCGTAAGTCCGTCTAGGTGGAAGTAGTATATCGCTATTCTCTCTTGCAAGGGGGGTGTATAATTTTGAATCATTAACTTCGATCAGTCTTCGTCAGGTGTAAATTAAGTGAAACACAAGTTAAACGCGACGTTTACCTTAATGGTTCAACTCGTTAGTTTAATAAAAACGTAATTTGAAAACATAATACAAAGTAAATGGTAATTTACCTCATTATGTGTTATTAGTATCAGCTGTGTCATGGTATAAGTATAAAAGTAGGTCATCTCCGGCCACCACCGCTGCACACATAGCCGCGCGATATGTATGTATGTATGTATGTATGTAAACTCTTTATTGCACATAAACAATTACAAAACATTTTTGCATCACTATAGATAATGTACATTGGCGAACTTATCCCATATGGGATCTCTTCCAGTTAACCTTGGAGTAGAATAAGCAAGGACAATGCAAGTGGATACGCAAATTTACAAAATAACAACAACAACAACAACAACAACAACAACAACAAAAAAGTTACATACATCCGAAATCAGACATATTAAAAAGTAATAATATCTGCTACCTACCTATTCCTGCTATATACCTTTGTTTGAAGACGATCTACTGTTTATTTATACTGTGCAAGTGAACTGCCGGCAGAGAACAGAAAAAGCAATAGAAGTGTCTAGTGGGTGTGTAACGTGTGGCATGGTTATGAGGAGTTCCGCGCAACCTAAAGTTGTTTTTATGATAGTTTGAGTATTGGCAACAGGTCTGATACTAAGCGAAGCTGATGCCACTTCCACTGCTTTTTCTATTCCGTGACTGCCGGTGCCGCACCATACCGTGTGTTAGCTAAAATGGTGACAGTATACTCACGCCTCGCAATAGGGCAGTTTCCCGTAGCCTTTGTACGTCCGCATGTTGAGCGTCATGCCGCACTCCTGGCACTTGAAGCATCCTTTGTGCCACACCTGAAAAAAACAGTACTTCATCAGTTGAGGCTGAAGATGTCTGTAAAGTTATTTACGATTGATAGTAATCTGTAATTCTCTACATAGTATAAAACTAAGTCCCTCAGTATGTACGCTTAGATCTTTCAAACTACGCAACGGATTTTAATGCGATCGATTCGATCTGAAAACTTACGACCCAAAAATAAACTTGCAACTCCCAATTCAACGCTACAAATGATACATTCGAGCCCATTTGGTATGTCAATAAAAATATATAATAAAATCCCCAAAATTATCAAAGACATTGTTGATTATAGACTATTTAAAAAAACAATAAAAACATACCTAATAAGGAAAGCTTATTACTCATTGGAGGAGTTTTTCAATGATATGAGTGAGGAGTGGACATAATTAAATATTGTGAACAATGCTGTTATTTATCATTGTCTTTATCTTTATCCGAAGTGAATGTATGTAAATATAATACTTGCTACCTACCTAAATGAATTGTAACTATCATAATTTAAGTAGTACTAATTAAATTGCTGTGCCCTTACAGGGTTCATGTTGAACTGTATTTATTAGTTTAAGAGCTTTATACTTACATGTGTGCAATAAATATATAAATAAATAAACAAATGCGGTTTTCATCAAATAGATAAAGTTATCCTGTGGATGTCGTAAGGCGACTAAAGAATAGGGTTGCCAACCGTACTATAATATATAGTATTGTACTATATTTTGACTCTGTGTACTATATACTGTTGAAGAAATATATAGTACGCAAAAATACTATGTTTCGGTCGGTCCTTAAACATATGCGGTTTGGGTTGGAGAAATAGGCTTTTTTCAGCTCAGATAATTGCCCCAATAGCAGGCAGAATGTTAGTAAGTAGTAAATATTGTGCATTAGATTTAATGAACAAATTTACACACTTTTTAAAAGTTTTTCTTCAAAGTACTATATTTTCTTTCTGTGTACTATATTTTTTATACCTTGGGCTGGAAAATACTTTATTTGCCCAAGAAAAAGTTGGCAACCCTACTAAGGGAATATAGGCTTGTGGAACTGTTAGGCGATGGGCTTGCTACCTGTCACTAATACGCTAGTAAACATCTTAGCCTATTTGTGCAAAATGTGGTTACAGAATTATCAACAAGTTTTTAAAGTTGTCTTGACTGATGAATCCATTTCAGGTGGCTAAAAGACTGCAATTTCTTTGAAAGTAGTAGGGGTAAAAAAAAACACAAACAATGCTGGGGGCGATCACTAGTATATGGGAAAGGCAATGATAATTAAGTTTATCGATATGGACGATCATTTAATTTTGCCCCGTAAATTCCGACATCTGCTTATTACGAACAGATAGACAGTCAGTGTTTTAATCTTAGATATTTGCAGCATTTTCTGTGCTATACTAGATGACAAACCGCATGCCTAAGCGATTAGAGCATGCTGGATGCTCGCATTGTCACTATGTCATATGAGTATGACGCGAACTGTTTAGCATACGCTTAAATACTTATTTCTGTAAAGGTTATTAACCGACTACAAAAGAGCATGTCAGAACATGCTCAGTATAGAGTTCCGACGTTGTTAATACAAACACTCTTTTCTATTCTATTCTATCTTGAAAAACAACAACAAGTAGGTATTAACGAATTTTTTATTTAATAGTACTTAATAGTCGTGATAGATATTCTTTTAAATTCGTTATAAATTATGTGCTTTACGGTTAGTCTTGAAACTAACAAAAACAAAACGGAATCTCGCAGTTGGATATTGTTAGCAAGTTCCGGATATTTCACTGTCGAAACATCAGGACCTCGAAGGTTATTTTCAACCTGTTTCGTTTTCATTAGTGTCAAATTATTTTGTGAAGTTTCCTGTCTCAGTTTAGAAACACCAACGCTGTTAACTGATTGACCAATATATAAACGCGTCGTTATTGTGTTCATATGTATGTGATTGACGACGTAGTTAGCCTAGTTGGTAGTGACCCTGCCTACGAAGCTAGCGGTCCTGGGTTTGATTCCCGGTCAGAGCAAATATTTGTGTGATGAGCTGATGAGCGAGAATATTTGTTACTAAATTTTCAGCGTTTTCAATGTATGTATTTATTACCTTATACTAGGTGTAACATGAGGAAAACGAATAATTTTAACAGCGCATTCCTGAGGTCGTAAGAAGCAAAAAATTTTATATGAACCCAGGTCAATATTTTATTTTTTTATCCAGTATGGAGTTGTACTTGAGATTTAATTACATATAACATTTTTGGTCCTTACGGCCTCATGCATACGCTGTTAAAATTATCCGCTTTCCTCGTGCTACACCCAGCATGTATAAGTAGGTTTGTCGTTGTCTAGTACCGATAGTTCAAGATTAGAGCTAGGTTCATTGTGTGATATTGATGCAAATATTTAGGTACCTACTGGAAAAGTTTTATTTTTAAATCGGCAAGTATTCGTCAAGATCGTAGCAGGTGGAAAGAAGTGGTCTCTGCCTACCCCTCTGGGAAACAGGCGTGATTTAATGTATGTATGTATGTATCGGCAAGTAACACAAATATGTCACCACAATCTACTTAATAACTTAAAAGCCACAAAATTAGCCATCGCTTCATTAAACAAAACATCGAGGGCAACTTCCTCTACATTCCAAGTAGTAGGTATTTCAACACACCTACGGTATTCCTTACTACGTGTAGGGAATGAATCACGGGCTAATAATACATGTTACATCGCGAAAAGCGTTACCATACACTTGCATCACTATAACATCATCAATGTATCATTAATGACTACATTTTAAATCACCCTAGGTCAGTCATTAGAGAGGTGCCACACGAGCGTTGCCGGTGCGTTGCGTCGTCGCCGCTGCGTTGCTCTACGTATAAAGGCTCTGGCACACCAAACGCGTGGCAGCAGCAGCGCGTAGCGTCGCGTGGCGTCAGGGAGTTGTAAAACAACAAAACAAATGGAACCCCGGCACACCGAGACGCGCGACTCGCGCGCTGCACACGCGCCGCACACGCGCGTCTCGGTGTGCCGAAGCCTTAAATTAGAGCGACATGCCACACGGTGCGTTGAAAAACGTGCGTCGCTCTGTTGCGACGACCCAACGCACCGACAACGCTCATCATATATACTGTGGTGGCTACATAATTAGGAACGCTTGCGTTTTTCCCATACAATCCCTACAAATATGACTTTTCAATTTTGACAACTAATCAAAAAGTTCTTCACCAATTTTATTTTTATTTACACTCATCGTTAACTAATACCGTGGCCACCATTGTACACTCAAAAAAATGAGAGCCAACAAAGAGAGATTTTCTCTTAGTTGCCAAAAAATGAATGCAATAGTTAAGACATTAGTTATATTATATCAACCAAAGCTGATAGGTAGTTACAACAGCAATATCTTTAGTGATTCAAATTAGTGGCTCGTATAGAATCAAGACGCTTACGAGTATGCACAACAATCACAATCTTGTTAGAATCGATCAATAATTTTTTTTCAGTGTGTATAGTAAGGGCTCCCTCACATTTAGCGTTTTTCGAACGTCGACGTCTCATTAACGCCCGCGCAGCGTCGATGCAACGTTCTTGCAGTGCCGACGCGACGCAGTGGCGTTTTTCGAACGTCAACGTCACAATAACGCCCGCGCAGCGTCGACGTCGCGTTCTCGCAGCGCAATGGCGTTTTGGCGCTGCGAGAACGCGACGTCGACGCTGCGCGGGCGTTATTGCGTTCGAAAAACGCCACTGCGTTGCGTCGGCGCTGCGAGAACGTTGCGTCGACGCTGCGCGGGCGTTAATGAGACGTCGACGTTCGAAAAACGCTAAATGTGAGGGAGCCCTAAGATGGCGATTTTAGTGTTTAACGACGCTCCGATGACCTTGCCCTCTATTCTACTGGGTAAAACCATATTGCTTCTGACGTGTTATGGCATTGATTTTAACTAGGCCGCCATTCTGCCATCCTACCAAAGACGATTTTAAATTTAATGTGGTTACCAATAGAGTATAGAATGGTTCAACTACTACATTGAATTGGCCGATCTTTCGTAGGACGGTAGCATTTTTTTTTGACGGGTTGTTCCGTATATGGAGCCCTTTTAAGGTTATAATCGAGCTATCGTTACGTTGACAATACCATACAATTTTAGGTGGGTTATTATGATATGGCTATGCAGTTCATTTTACGGCGAGCGTAAAGGACAGAACTATAGCAGTTATATAGCTCCGTCCTTTTCTCTCAGCGTAAACTGAACTGCAAAGCTATGTCATAATAACCCCACTGGTAACAGAAGATCCTAAAAGGCCGGAAACGAACTAGTTTTCTATTTATAGATCTGGTAGAGTATTTGTGACAAAGTAGCGATGCCCTGGCGACCTTATCCAGTCGCGCAGCTTATCTGGCCGTTAGTTAAAACTGCGGGTTATCGTCTAATAGCGGCCAAGATTAACAAGGCTGATAATGAATAACTGTTACAGAGCCGATTGCACGGGGGCTGGTTAACATTGAAATGATTGCTAGAAATATTTTTTTCCGTGCGTAGTTAATGATTTGATAGTTATAAATGTTATAATTGGGTGAATCAACTTTTAAGGTACTCCCCATTTTTCACAAATTATATGTTTTTTAGAATAACTATATGTTTTCCACCGACGTGGCTCACACGCTTATTAAATCAGACAAATAGGCTAACATTTGAAGTGATTTGATTTAAAACGGTATAGTTTTAAACAATAATATAGTTGGTAACGCAGCGGACAATGTTATCCCTAGGTTTTGTATGGAAAATGTGGATTTTTCCCCAAGATACCAGGTTTTATCGAAGTTTTTTTTTTTTAGGTATTTAACGTGTAAGGTCTGTAAATTTGGCGGTCTGATTTTAATATCATACATTATTATTAATCATATGTGACCAGGAAAGTTTCTATACCGCAAAAGAAAAGGAGTACCTTAAAAGTTGATTCACCCAATTGCCTTTGGTAAACTTAAGAGTGTAGACAAAGATGAATAGAAAAACATACATACCTAAGACAGGAGACAATTATATATGAATTAACTTGGTCCCAAATTAACCCCTAGGCTTGTAGGTACTAATGGGTACCAGGCAATGATGTACTTACTTATACAGCTAAATAAACACTTAGATATGTAGAAAATATCAACTCATTGTTATATTTCATAAGCCGCGCCTGAAACAGGAGTGTAAGGGCCCAATAAAATTAAATAGGTAATCCTTTTCTCGAATATTATAAATGCAAAAGTGTGTTTGTTTGTTTCTGAACTTCAAGGTTCAACGTCTCAACAGATCGACATGAAATTGGGTACAAAGATATTCAATATCTTGGAGACGAACAAATTACTTTTTATCTCAGAAAATTGAACAAGAGAACAAACGACTTCTACACAGACGAAGTCGCGAGCTAAAATAACTTTAATACAAAATTCAAAGTATTGGACAGGATCCTGAAAATTGAGGGAAGGCCTTGATTGACACATTCATTTAACGGACGATTAATAAGGTCTTATTAAACTATAGTTACTTTGTGCCACCGGGCCCGCGACCTTACGCCACCATCTGCTCGCCGACCAGTTATGGGTCTGTTCTATTATCTAAATGCAGCACAGTTTATTAGCTCAGCTTTTTAGCAGTTTAGTTAGGCCTTATCTTCTAAGGAATCGCAATAGGGAATATGCATGTTTTTTTTTACAGCTTCAATAAACGCTGATTCATGTAACAAACAGGTGAGAAAAAGCATTTTTTGAATAGCTATAAAAATAACCAAGATATTTAAGCCAACAAAGATTTGTTCATATCTCTTTCTAGCAAAACAAAATTTTACGTGGAGTTTATTGGCCGAACTGCACAATGACGTCACCGGTGCACTTCGGATCTCTCTGTCTAATTAGCAGTTTAAAATGCTTATATCATCCGTATTTCTTGACCGATTTTTAATTTCACTTTTGGTGATGTCTTTTACGGTATTTTTATGTTTTGTTGACAAATGCGATTTAAAAGGTCCATACATATTCCCTATTGGACGTAGCTTTTGCCTACGATTCCGTTCGCGCAGTCTTTAGTAACTCGTAAAATATCAGAAGTTACGGGACTACAAGAAGCCTCCAACAAGCCTATACGGAAACCGCCTTTATATTTAGGGTTCCGTACCTAAAGGATAAAAACGGGACCCTATTACTAAGACTCCGCTGTCCGTCTGTGTGTCACCAGGCTGTATCTCATGAACCGTGATAGCGATTAGCTAGACAGTTGAAATTTTCACAGATGATGTGTTTCTGTTGCCGCTATAACAACAAATACTAAAAACATAATAAAATAAATATTTAAGGGGGGGCTCCAATACAACAAACGTGTTTTTTTTTCGTTTTTTGCAAATTTTGTATAGATAATACGTACGGAACCCTTCGTGCGCGAGTCCGACTCGCACTTGGCCGATTTTTTTAACTATATACACTCTATGCAAACTTCATTTTTGTAGCTATTCCGGTTCGTGGGATGCAGCCCGTTGAAAGACAGATGAATGGACGGTGGAAGCTAAAGCCCGATTTACATTAGTCAAGGACAGTGGACAGTGACAGTGGACATGAAAGTAGTGTAAACCGATCGGACAGTAGCGAGTCAAGTGGCCTTGCCAGTAGATCTAAATAGAATCGCTTTCTTATTTTTGCCTCCACTGTCCTTGGCACTGTACTTGCTACTTTCCTTGACCAATGTAAATCGGGCTTTACTAATAGTGTCCCGTTAGCACCCATTGGATACGGAACTCTAAAAACTAAGGAACACCCTTCGCATTGATAATATTGGTAAGGATTCCTGACGAATCCGAATCCTAGCTATATAATGTTTTGTCCTTATCTGTCATTGTGACATTTGAATTTGACAGATAAGAACAAAACATTGTATAGCTATACCAACGCTACTCAACGTTTATTAGTAAGGGGGAAATAAATCTGTGGCTGTTGGGACAATAGTACTTTAATGTAAACCTTCGATTAAACCCCAGTAAAGCCAGTGCCACCGGGCGACCTCCGCCATCTGCTAAACCGGGCCAGCGTGCAGTTATGGCACTTATAGCTGTTACAGAATGCAAGTCGTTCTGTAATGTAATAATGGTAATAATACAGTTACCGGTAATGCGGTCTAATCTATGAGACGCCTTGGTTGGTCTTGTATTCCAATCGACAACCGGAACTATTTTTTAAATCGTGCTTATAGAGGTTTGCCTCCAAAGTATACTGTTTTTTAGGGTTCCGTACCTCAAAAGGAAAAAGACTGCACTGTCCGTCCGTCTGTCCGTCCCCGTCATGAACCATGATAGCTAGACAGTTGAAATTTTCACAGATGATATACCTATTTCTGCTGCCGCTATAATAAATACTAAAAACAAAAACAGAATAAAATAAATATTTAAGTTGGGCTCCCATACAAGAAACGTGGTTTTTTTTTGCCGTTTTTTGCTCGATATTAATAACGGCAACTGGTATAGTGTCTAATTTTGTATAGATAATGGTACGGAACCCTTCGTGCGCGAGTCCGACTCGCACTTGGGCGAAAAATATTTATTTACTGGTATATTATCAGATTTATCAGTTTGCTACGCCCAGTTTGTACCTACTAGTGGTCGGAACGGAATGACCACTTGACTGATGACATTTATAACCGCGTTATGTAGCACTACCTGTGACGTAGAAATGACCACGTGGCGTTTAAGCTCTTTTAAGTAATTTAGTCCTCAGGGTTGGCAACGCATTTGCATTCATAGAGGTTACACGCTCAGTAGGTATTTCATCCATTAGATCAGTCCATCAGCTTCGTCAGAATGACGGAGATGATCGTCTAACACACGGATTGAGGACTGATGCTTGAGAATGCCAATGTCTATGGGTCTCATCTCAGAGCTAGGGAATGCAAATAACCGGTTATAACTGGTTTTAACCGGTTATTTTCATACAAAAACGGTTAATAACCGGTTAAATTGCATTCCCTACTCAGAGCCCACTTACCACCTTATCATTATCAATGCCATAAAAAAATGTGTCATTCTGACATACTTACATGTATAGGTAGTGGTCCAAAAATCAATTTCGCCGACTGTAACCCCTTACTAATAAACGTTGAGTAACGGTGGTATAGCTATACAATGGACCCGATTATTCAGTGGCCCCTAAACTTCCTAATTTTATTTAGGTGTCGCTAAAACACTTGGCTATTCTATCAGCAGCTGTCTTAATCAAGTGACAGCGCTAATTTAAATCAGACGCTTCTTATTTTAGGTGATCTATACTATAATCAGCTTGACATTCTGGAATAGCACTTGTTAAATTTGCGTCTAAACTAGGGAATGCAAATAACCGGTTAAAACCAGTATTAATCGGTTATTTTCATACAAAAACGGTTAATAACCGGTTAAATTGCATTCCCTAGTCTAAACTATGTCTAAAAATTAGACAATTTAGTTTTAGGCTATTTATGCGATGTGCACTTAGAATCGGGTTCATTGTTTTGTACTTATCTGTCAAATTCAAATGTCACAATGACAGATAAGGACAAAACATTGTATAGTTATACCACCGTTACTCAACATTTATTAGTAAATTAAGGGGGTAAGGGCCCGTTTCACAATCGACGAGTAAATAAATTTATCTGCCATTTAAAGTTGGCTCTCTCCTTGTCTATTTACAAGTGTAAGAAAGAGAAAGGGTTAAATTTATCTGTCAAATATGTTTTACTTGTCGATTGTGAAACAGGCGGTAAGTATGTACGGGGCGCACTAACATGTGAACTAATATCTTAGCACAAAATTTATTTAGCACTAAGGCCCTTTCTGGGCACCTGTCACTTTCTTATTCGCTACTTTATTGCTACTACACGATCTCTACCATCTGCTAAACCGGGCCGCAGTGCTGTTATGGCACTTGCAAGTAATTTAGTAGTCTAATGAATGTAATGACACAGTTTTCGCTAACGCACTTTATCTACTAAAACCACGGAATAGAAAAAACAGTGGAAGTGGCATGAGCTTCGCTTAGTATCAGACCAGTGGCCTGTTTTATAAAGCTACAAGTTACAATTTACAGCATTCGTTCATTTGGGTACATTTAGAAAGAGTTACGACTTTTAAAAATAATATTTTACAGCCATTTTTGATCTAAGTTAAATGGCAACAAAATACAATTTACATGAAACTTGGTAAAGAATTTTCCAAGTTATTTTCTGGTTTAATTATTTTCGTCACGTGTGATGACCACCTATTATCGATTTGTTATTGGTAATAGGCAAAACAACGTATTGTTTTGCCTACTTTTAGTCTTAAATAATAAACTATTGTAAAAATGACGTCTATATTATTAATTAACAAACAACTATGGCTCGAAGAGCTAAGAAGTTATATTTGTAAACAGTTATATGAACAAAAGGCGGGTGATTATTTTTGCCGGTACGTGTATCTATTTCCCTGTACAAATGTTATATCACGAGCCTAAAGCTTAGTTAAGGAAAATATACGCATGATTCAAGGACAAATTACTCTAAAAGTTATTGTCAATTGTAGCCGTGAACGTGTTAACAAATTGAACATGTGCTTTCTTAGAAGCATGACGGATCAGGATTAAAATAGGTCAGTGCTGTAGTAGGAAGCTTCACTTCCCGTTTATTATGTACGAGTAGATGATCTCATACAATAGCTTGAGCGGTTAACAAACTGTACAGTCTGTGAGCATTTATGCGCTTCGGGTTTGTACTTGTCTCTAATACGCTCTTAATAAGAGCGTGCCTCTTTTGTTCATGTTATCGTGTTAAATGAAAACCCAAAATATTAGGTCCTTACCTATGAAATTGGCGTTTTATATGGAGAATTTTATGAAAACAGTGGTCTTCATACATTTAATTTTGCGGATTATTTAGTAACGTCAAATGCAAACCAAACAATTCTGTCACGAATATTGGACACTTCTAAGCTATATTATACATATCTTAATTACTTAAAAATAGTTAGCTTCATAAAACTCTGCGTAATTGAAATACTTGAACTCACAGTACATGAAAAGAGTTGAGTTCACACTTTAATTTTAAACACTAAGAAATTCAACTATATTTGTATCTAAAACCTTAGTAACATACTGTATTAATGAAATTTTAAAATAATTTGGTAGTTAAAATTGGAATGAATAAATTCCGTATGAAATAAAAAACGTAAATAAAACGCCAATTTCATAGTTAATTTTACCCAATATTAAGTAAAATTAATTATTAGACATTTTCCACTGAAATCACTGTGTAATACCTATAACAATTCGTAATCATCAAGTTATTACCCAAAAGCCACATTTGGCAACTAATTCAATAGGTGTCGTGTGAATTGTTAACAATGTCCGAATTGCACGCGCATGCGCCCGGCCTTGGCGTTTTGAAATTAATTACAGCAGCTCATTAAGCAACGGTTAGCTAATGGGCTGTTTAGACGATAATTAACTGGTGTTTAAAATGTTCCACTGCACTCAAATGCTGTCCAGTCAAGGACTTTAATTGTTATGCCACTATGGAACCCTGTCATAATGATAGCGTCAAACTACATGAAAGCAATTGGGTTAGACCAAAAAAAATAACTCAGGGTTTTTACATTCTAATTCGAAAGAATGGGTAATTTTAAGAGAACAATTTCATTAATTTTGTATTTGACCCAATAGTTTTGTTTTAATATCTTTATTTATTTATCGGACATTTTATGGGTGACATGATTATTGATTATCAGAGGTCGGAATTTTCGTAGCACTTTCGAGCTGTCATAGGGACTTCTCTTTTATCGACTTCCGATATACATATTTTATCGATACATTATAGAACACAACATATTAAAGAAGATTGAATGTAAAGGTAAACAACAGGCGGTCTTATCGCTAAATCTCTTTCAAATAACTTTTGAAAATGTGAAATAGATATTTGTAATGAAAACAATCGATAGCAATTCTTGTTTGCAATTTCTTTCGAAAAATGTTTCCACAAATTATTTATAAGAAACAATAAAATATTATTATTTTAATACGTCTATTTAAAATTTCCAAAAAGTTGGTATCCAAAGGTTATGTCGAAGAGACCGCCGCCGCGATAAGACTGCTTCTAATCGTAGTCATATTTCAAAAATTGTATTCTGTATTATCGATATACATATGTATATCGGAAGTCGATAGACGAGAAGTCCCTATGACAGCTCAAAAGTGCTACGAGAATTCCGGCCTCAGTTGATTATTTTAAATTTGATTTACTGTCATTAGGTTCAAATGGAAAATCGTCCACTTGAAATTATACGTCAATTCAGAAAAATGACCATTTGAAATACAACAAAAAGGAAAATTGTCCATCTTGAAAAACGTCTTAAATGGAATCATGTCCCATGGTAAAATTGTCCAATATGACATTTGACGAAAAAAATATGTCTATTTGTATTTACGTACACTCAGAAATATGACCAATTGTAAATACGTCCTACCTGAAATTTGTACAATTTATATTATATTATATGGTCTTAATTCATATTACACTACATTCACTTGTGCGTATTTCATTTTGGTCATAATTTATAATGGACAAAATTCCATTGGGACTTAATTAATTTACAACGAATATAAATTTGGTTGTAAATACTTTTGAGCACAATTACATTTTGACTAAATTCACTTTGGACACTATTACTTTTGACCCATTTTCAGAATGGTTATTTCACGTGGACGATTTTCCATTTGTACCTAATGACAGTAAATCTTAAATTTGGGTTGTCATTTTCTAATAAATTACAACAATTAAATGATATCTCATGATAAATGAACAGCCAGCGATCAACTATTAATACATGTGTCTCTTTCATTGATACGGGATCTATATCTTTTGTTCGTTTCTTGAGCGAGAAAATAGTCTGCCTTATTTTATGGTGGTAGGACCTTGTGCAGGGTCCGTCCGGATCGCTACCACCATCTTATCCGTTATCCCACCGCCAAGCAGCAGTGTTCGCATTGTTGTGTTCTTGCTTGTTTTTGTGCTTTTAGCACACTGTACTGTAATGAATGAAACTTCAAACTTGTAATGAATGATTCATTCCACGCATAAGTCAGAAACAAAGTATTTTCGATCCTTTTTTTTATTAAAAAGTATAAAGTACAATGAAGCAAAATAACGTAGGATACGTATAAGTCATAAATTTAAGTAAGTTATTGTATGATTTTCTTTACTCCCTTTAAACAATAATCGGACCTTTTAAACCCAATGACCTTTCGACCTTAAACCGAGTCGAGTTCTAGTCGAAGCCATCTCGGAAGCGAACGCGGTGAAGCGTTCCAAGTCATTGTGCCACCAGGCGGCCGGAACGTAGGGTGGCCATGACCAATCTTGAGACTAATATCTAATTACTAGAGGACGCCCGCGACTTCGTACGCGTAGAATTAGTTTCCCGCTACTCCCCCCATTTCCTCCCGTTGGGGATCGATTTTCGGAAAATCCTTTCTTAGTGCTCACTTACATCATGAAAGGAACCCCTGTACCAAATTTCAAGTTTCTAGGTACAGTAGTTTCGGCTGTGCGTTGATATATAAGCCAGTCGGGTTTGCCTTTTATATATTGGGATAGCAACTTTAAGATTGCCAATGTCACTGTGCCTCAGAGCTCACTTTACCATCAGCTGGCATGTATGTTTGCCTTCACACTAGGCCAAAAAGACTATCCGCACCCTATCAGAACGCATGGTGTTACCAGCACTTGACCGCGCCCACGTCCTATTGATATAATAATTCAATTTGGACCAGCGTCGTCAATGGAAACTGGAACACAGACAGACGTCAGTCATTCTTACATGGCCGAGTTCGTCAATGAAATCTACGATAACCAACCAGACATTGTAGGCCCTCCAGTGAGCGCTGAGACCACGCTGAGACCCTACATTTGGAAATCAAGGTTGGAAGTTACGTTAGCTTCATGCCTGTTACTCGTCATTCGAGATTAAATCGAGAGAAAGGGAGCTAAGGTAACTTTGAATTTAGACGATCAAAAAGAATTTAGATTATCGAAGTAGGGCTTCAGAAGTAGGGGAGGCGGGTAGGGGAGGCGGTAAGGCCTAAAAATAGCGCTGCTGAAGCTGTTTAAGGGGCGCTGCCTGTTTTGATTAAGTATAATGAAAATTATCTATCTACATCTCTAATATATAAAATTCTCGTGTTTGTAACAAAACTCCTCTGAAACGGCTTGACCGATTCTTATGAAATTTTGTGTGTATATTCAGTAGGTCTGAGAATAGGTCGTAAAGTACATTTCATAAGGTTTGTATGAAAAAAAAAAACCATCCCAGCAGCGCCGGGCGTGGACAGCTAGTATATATATATAAAAGGCAAACCTGACTGACTTATATATCAACGCACAGCCGAAACTACTGTACCTAGAAACTTGAAATTTGGAACAGGGGTTCCTTTCATGATGTAAGTGAGCACTAAGAAAGGATTTTCCGAAAATCGACCCCCAACGGGAAGAAATGGGGGGAGTAGCGGGAAACTAATTCTACGCGTACGAAGTAGCGGGCGTCCTCTAGTAGAATATAAAATAGAGTAGATTACGAACAGCAGTCTATTGTATTATTTGACTCCTATTCATATAAAGAGATCCTCATCCAAATAATTTTGGGGACTTATGATGACGAACTATAAATAGAAAAGTATAGTTAGTCTCCGACCCATTAGGAGTTTCTAAGGCATCGTACCTACTAAACAGATGAGTTATAAAAAATAATGATCGGGATGGGTCTTAGCACAGATATAAATACACATAGATAACTTAAACACCTCAATCTGTATGAAAACCAACCGTGTCACTTTTTGCTACCAACTGGGACACACCAAGAGAAGAGAATTTTCCGTTTAAGTCGTGATTTTGTCGTGGGCTATTGCAGATAATTATTACGCAACTAGGAATTTTCTTAATTTTCACGGCTGATAGGCTGCAACAACGCGCGCGGAACGTCAGTAGCGACGGCCAACCCCGACGCTTGGTCGGGGTTCGGACACGCGAAGTAGATGCATTTGCATTATCTATGTGTTATATCATATCTGTGTATATGTGTATCTGTATGTGTCTGTGGAATCGTACCTGGCACCTAAACGGATGGACCGATTTGAACGCGGTTTTTAAAAAAAAAGCTACTTTGATCGGGATGGTCCTTAGCTAGGTTTTATGAAAATAAGTTGAGCCGTTTATAGAGATCAGATGGCAAATGGGATCAATTATATCTTTAATAGCTAGGTATATTAATTATCATTATAGTGTCAAGTTTCCTACATAATTAGCAATTTCAAGTGAAAAATATTCAATATCTTTAAAAAAGACATTCCGTATGTCTAATTATTCGTATAGCGTGTTAAATAGCGATTAAAAACGTAGCGTGACTCAAGTTATTAATATTTTTTGTACTTACCGGAAAAATGTAGCATAATACCTACTTAGTTACTAAAAATATTCTTATGGAGTTATGACACTAATTGAAGTACCTAATTGAGGTATCACTACGTATTATATAACAAAGTCCCCTGCTGCGTCTGTCTATATTTCCGCGATGATCTCAAAACCAGAGGGCTTATTGTATAACGCACTCGCAATCACGATCGTTTTCATTTTAAAAATCGAAGGCTTGTCTGCATACAAAATGAAAACAATTGCTCCACTTTGAAGCCGGCTGCGATTGCGAGTGCGTTAGACAATAAGCCCTCTGGGCTCGGAAAACTGGTTATTTTTAAACCAGCTCGTCAGAAACGCCATACATTACAAATACAGCATTTTCTTTTTGATTCCGCTCGTACAGAATCGATATTATTTCGGTTTTTATCAAAGAGCAAAATAAAACTGTTCCTGCTCGAAATAACGGTTAATTACGCTCGTTAATGAGTTGACACCACGGAATAGAAGAAACAGTGGAAGTGGCATGAGCTTCGCTTAGTATCAGACCTGTTGTCGCCAATACATTGACATTTAGGAAATTGTATTTGACATTAAGTATTTTTCTATTGATGTAATGTAATGTAATAGTTTTAGTTAATTTTATGAACATTTGTACGCCAACAGGCAAAACACAGAGATCTGTATTCCTAGATTTAAGACCTAATTTAATACCTGTGATTTACAAATAAATATATTCTATTCTATTCTATTCTATTCTATTCTACTCAAACTATCATAAAAACAGCACGCCACCATGGAAAATGTTTTTGGTGCGGCTATCGTTGTTACACTCCAAAATAGCACAATAAGGCATGCTTCTGAATTTATTTCCTATTTAAGAAATATCGATAAGCGATCGCGGCAAAAGTATGGTAGGTTATGCGGAACTCCGCATAACTTTGCCACACGACACACCTTACAAGCCCACTTGGCACTTCTACTGTTTTTGCTGTTCTGTGGTTGACACCGCCCATCACTACCTCCCTTTTCAAGTCTTTCCTACCATAGCTAGCTCTTTAGTTGCATTTGGACTTGCTCAGCTTGAAGTCAAGCAGGACCTATCATTTTAAAACACCATTGTTGTGAAGGAAGAATCAAAAGCGAAAATACCAGGTTAGGTAGTTTAAATTTACGACCAATTAAAAAAAATACAAGGTCGACGGGGCTCCGCGAATTCGCGGAGCTATTCTGTGTAGATGAGGCGCTACGCTACGCGTCTTGTCATAATTCTTACCTAACCTACCCTAGCAACAGTCTGATGTGGTTACAGTTCTAACCTAACCTTGAATTTGTAAAGTATGGAATAAATGAGTACATGCAAAATAAATGTAAATTTCAAAATAAGTATATTTTTTGGCAATAGATTATTAAACTGCAGTAAAATGTTTGCTAGACTACTATATGCGAGAAAGAACGTGATAGGTAAGTATGAGATATTTTGCCAAATGGTAATTTGACCAAATAAAAATGTGCTTAAGATTGATTTGCCAAATAAAAAAGTACTGCAGTTGGGAAATTATAGGTTTAGGATGGGCAAAACATTGACGCCAATGTTAATGAATGGCGCGCCATGACGAATCGCGTCGTCATGAATTGAAACCACCAAAATACTTATCCGAATCTAAGATTACGTCATGCATTTTACCGCTGTGTGTATAGAAGGCCAATTTAGAGCACACGTTCAATTGGTTCCGTGGTGTAGTGGTTATCACATCTGCTTTACACGCAGAAGGCCGCCAGTTCGATCCTGGCCGGAATCATTTCTTTTTGTATTTTATTTTTTCGAACGATTTTTTTCATCGTATGGTTCTTCTGATATGATAGAAAATAATTTGAACCGTATTCTTGAACTTTTCTATTGTTCGTCCTCACCATGATCTTCTTGCTCTTATCATTCGAGCGTTTATCACATAAATTCGGAATTCCAAAACGGAAAAAAAATCGAACGGGCGTGTGTGGTACGGTCATAGATTTTGTATGGATTAGGTGCATTCGGAATTCCGAAACGGAATTCCGTATGTATGTGGCCGCCGTAATTGTACAATTGAGTTTCCGTAACCATTTCCATCAGGTGCCCCGCTAAATCATTTGCCGCTGGCATAAAAACCGGTCAAATGCGAGTCAGACTCGCACACGAAGGGTTCCGTACCATTCTTGTATGTATAACAAATGTCCTCCTACGGCCCACCATACAATGAAATTTGTCAATGTAATATATAAATCTATTACCTACGAATTAAATACAGTCACTTTTCTAACTAGGTAGATCATTTCATTAGTCATAAAAACAAAAGAAATTCCACTTCTGCATTCTTTGCACTAGATCTTAATTTGAATGGCCGTATTTTGTACTATTATTAGTACCTACAAGGAACCTCAGGAGGTTATGAATAAAATAAAATGTTAAAGGCGACCCCAAAATGTTAAATGTCCATACTAATTTAGATCCGGACGATAACATTTCTCACCCCATAAATCAAATTCGATTTCTACGATTTTAGAATAGGTTGTAGTTATTATGAAAAGCGGTTTGTGCGTTTGCGTTTTTGTGTTTTTAAATTTGTTTCTCTTCAAGAAATATTTTCTTGTAAATGAAAACGTACCTACATTAGTTTTTCATAATATCTACACCATAGGTATTCAAAGTTTGTAATTTAATCGGGGTAAGTTTAAGGAGAGAACATTTTCAGCTTCGTTAACGAGTAACGAGCAATGTAACTTCCCATAGTTCTCTATAGCATAATTACGTGTAAAAAAGGTGTTAAACCGTTCGCGAGTTTCTTTGCCGCAAATCGTCTCAGTCATTAGCGGCAATCGTGAAAGTGATAGCTTTTTATCTCACCCATTTAGTTTACGGATGACTAGGCGAAGATTGGAGATAACAAGCAGTTCGAAAGGCTGCGCTGATTTTAACGGCATTATGAGAGGTAGGACAGTTTGGGTTATTTAAAGGTTGCGGTCTTCAACGATACGAGGAAAGCACGCGACGCAATTATGAATTAGAGCGAGTGGGACGTACTTAGGTACCTACCACAGAACAGAAAAAACAGTAGAAGTGTCAAGTGGGCGTGTAACGTGTGGCACGGTTATGCGGAGTTCCGCATATCCTACCATACTTTTGCCGCGATCGCTTATTTCGATATTTCTAAAATAGGAAATAAATCCAGAAGCATGCCTTAATGTGCTATTTTGGAATGTAAAAAAGATAGCCGCACCAAAAACTTTTTCCATGGTGGCGTGTTGTTTTTATGATAGTTTGAGTATTGGCGACAACAGCTCTGATAGCCTACTAAGCGAAGCTCATGCCACTTCCACTGTTTTTTCTATTCCGTGGTACCTACCAAGAGACCATCTAATTTAAAATTTGACACTAATTAAGGGTTCGGAATTATCAAGATAAATACACTTCTTTATAATTATCGGATGATTATCACCAGTGTAAGAAATTCATTTATTATATTGTTTCATAACAAATTCTAACAAAACATAAATAAAAACAAATTGCGCACAGACTGACGAAACAGACGCAATTGCACACGCAATTGCACACACAAATTGAAATACACGTTCGAATACTTCGAATACCTACAGGGGCACGTTTTATAAAGCTACAAGCTACAAATTTTACAGGTCTACACTGTCAACACTGCTCAAATGGCTGGTCGTCATTGGTCGAGGTTGTGTCAAATGGAAACTTGTAGCCTGTAAATTGTAATTTGTACCTTTATAAAACAGGGCCCAGTTCTCTTTTACAAGCGCAATGTTTTGATATTATCAATTGATAATTATCCATCATTTATTATCACGATAAAATTATCATGATAATTATAACGATATTGATCATTGATAAATATCCTTTCAAACCCTGCTCCTTCTCTAATCGAAATCATTCCCGGGTTTGTGATGATTTTTCGGAATACGTTTCTTTGCTTTTGAGTCGATTAATTGGATTTTTTTTTAAGTGATTCTTTATGTAATCACAAGAAATCCCGTATTGTTAAATGATTGATGGAGAAATCAATTTGGATTTATTTATTGCCTATTAAGTATCAGCAAATTTTACAGCCAAGATTTGTTATTTTCTACACCAGCAACATTGAAGGATGAAATGTAAGTGATGGTTGGCCAGAAGTTATAAGTTGGATGGGTTCCTCGTTTGTCAGAGCTTTTTTGGAACTGCGAGCTGCGAGCTTAACTATTGATAAAACTGATTTATTGATTGATACTGAACCACACTGAGTTAATAATAGTTATCAAACATTATCAACTATTTTATATTGTACGCTTACATCACGGCTTCAAAGCAAAATGTCACTGGGCAGGCTTCTTAAGTAATACCCTGCTATATGCAATGTTACATCACTACTTCCTTACTTGTAAAGTGTAACAGCGCCATATACTGTGTAACAGCTCTTTAAAGAACCTTCCTGTTTTTCACACTCTTAAGCTGGTTTTCCACCAGCATTTTAATTTGTAGGTATGTAACTTGTAAAATCAAATTTCAAAAGACGACTTCATGCATATTTTTCTTGAAATGGGTCACAAATTAACGTTCGTGATAGTACAGTCACCTAATTTGAATGGAACTATGTGACATATTGGTTCAATAATCAGTCCAATTAAATCAATCCTCTAGAATGTGTGACATATTACTAGTTGTTGAAACTCCCTCCTCGTAAGTCGTTTATTGCTATTCCCTCGGAAACTGTCCATTGTCGTGGTTAAATAGTAGCATTATGTGCTATTCCAGACTATAATCTATCACTATGCTAAATTTCATCCAGATCCGTTCAGCCAATTTTGCATGATTGAATAACAAACATCCTTAACACAACAAGAAAGATTTTGAGTCTTTGCAGTTGGTTATTAAAAAAAAACAATACTATAGGACTTTCTGGCATGGCCAAAAACACACCAATCGCTACAATCACTTTATCTCTCCCTTTATCATGTAAGAAAACTAGACTTAAATTAAGATGAGGATCTTTGTGTAATATCACTGAATAGTTTCCCTTAAAACCCAGTTTTTCTTTGCTTTTTTTATTATAAAATCACATTTCATAGTTACTCAGGTAATAAGTTTATGAGTTTTTTTTAACTTAAGCAAAGTTGAAAAAAATGTATTGTTTGTTTATGTATTTCAGATGGGTTTTAGAGATGTGAATGATTTGCATAAAAAGGAATATACTAATTTTCATTTTGCCTAACACAATTTGCATAATTTCAATCTCTTTAATAAACCAATGATTCAATAATTATTATTATAGGTACATAACATTGAAATTCATAGTTTCTTAAATCATAAAGTTCATTGGTTGAAAATAAGACATTTCTAATATCTTTGATTACTACTGTGGTCACAGTTCTAACCTAACCTAAGGTCGCGGTCAATAGAACTTGCGAACTATGTAAACAAATTAGTACTGTTTGACACATAACCTCAAATATTCATTAAGCGTGTTTTTATTAAAAATAACGTATAATTAATAGTTATTTCATCTTAAACTTAACATGAAAATAATGATATAGTACATAAATAGTTGCAAAGACCTCACTTGATCTTTAAAAGTATGTGATTATCGAGTAATCATGGTGAATTGGTTCTTTTGTTTTTGTTTACATAGTTCGCAAGTTCTATTGACGGCGACCTTATAGTGCCCGGCCATCCTGACAGCTGTCACCACAGTACAATTTATAACCTATTCTTGAGTTTGAGGTTATAATTTGTACAGGAATGACAGGTGTCAAGATTTAGTTCTTATCGGCTGGGCACTATAGTAAATTGACTTAACATACATAGTAACAACAACAAAATGATTGGTATGATAAATGAGTGTTTAAATGTTTTTATGTTCTATCCTTTTCTTTTTAGTTTTATCGATTAAAATATTTGATATATGTGTTGCAGTGTGCTTTTGTCAAATAAATGTTGTCAGTTTGAGTGTGGTGTTATTTAATCATATGCCTGATAAAAATATACAATTTGTTTTTCGAACTTAGTTAAAAGAAATTATGCTAAATGTTTTTATGCAAATTAAACAGCACCAGTAGAATGGTTTCTAAAGGTTTCTGTGCGCTTTGAATAGCACCAGCACTAAAACATATTGATAATTAACTTAACACATTAGTTTATCCTAATTTCACACTTATGGACTTACAGTAACAGGTTAACCCTTAATAAGGCCCCGTTAAAGTAAAAATACTAGACCAAAATCAAATACAGTCATCTAATAACAAGTCTCTAAAGAATAATAATAGATGATGTTATATTTCAGGAAAATAAAATTAAATAGTGTCATAAAATGTAGGTAGCGAAGTTCAAGTTTAGCTTATTGTAATGTGGTCAATATAGAGCCTCTGCCTTAATAAGGATTAATGGAAAAACCAAATAATTTAAAGTCCATAGTCCGAAAACACCTGTTTTCTGGTGAATAAAGCAACTAGAGACCACAATATGCACACTATTTGCCTGATTTTACATCATGGTTGGTTTTTTTTATGGCAAAATTGTAATTTTAGGCGAAAAGAGAGCATTTTGAGGATAAAAGTGTTTTACGAAATAAGACAAGTCAGATGGTATGGAGTATAAAGTTTATAGGGATTAAATAAATAAATATCAGAGGACAATATCACACCAATTGACCCAGTCCCAAACTAAGCTCTATACTTGTACTATGGGTCCCAGACAACGATATAAAAACTTATATAGATAAATAAATACTTAAATACATAGAAAACATCCAAGACTCGGGAACAAATATTCGCGCTCATCACACAAATATCTGCCTTAACCGGGAATTGAACCCAGGACCGCTAGCTTCGTAGGCAGGGTCACTACCAACTAGGCCAGCCAGTCGTCTAAATTTATTTGTTTATTTATTTGATCATTATGTCTAGTAAAGCGTTATCCAGCCCACTTTTCCTCCAGGATACCCACTTTAGCTCCAAGGCAGCATTCCGTTCTAAGCCACTAAAGTTAGCATTTAATAATTTTGGTTAAAAAAAAACAGGTTGTGATGGGAGAAAACTCAGATTTTTTTAAACCAAAACCAATCTCATTTTATCAATGTTCTGGAAATATTGTGAATAAGTAGGTGTTCAAATTAACATATATTTTGTAATTATAGCAGGTGCCCTTCAAAGTAAAATGTACCTACATATGTACCTCCTTATCTACCTGTAATGTAATGCTAATACCAAAGTACATAATTACATTTTTATCAATGTTTTGTCAGTAACACTGATAAGGTCTGATAACAATATCAAAATAGTATGTACTGGGTGCACGATGTACTACATGACATACGGCAAGGTATTATTTATTTACTTGAAATAACAATTAAGCTGTTATTTGAAAATTCGCCATTTTGAAAATCCCTCCTGTATTTTTTTTTTTTTTATAATTCGTCCGTTTGGACAGGCTGAGATCAAAGACCATATCGCCTCGTCATAAGTTGAAATCATTTCATATATTTTTTGCTATTTTGAACGTCTAAAGTATTCTTTCAATGTTGTCTCATCCGATAAAACTTCTTCAGTGTTAATTTTTTCCCATTAAATGTCGTCAAATCCGATAAAACTTCTGTAGTTGTAATCCATTCCAGTAAATGTATAGTCCGAAAAGAATTCGTCATATCCGAGTAACAATATTCGTCGTATTCATATCATTTTGTCATATCTGAGTAATAGAATAGTATAATTTTCTGAAAATAATAATTATTTTGCCACGCACGTCTTCTGTAACGTGCGCAAAATATCCTGAAAATGACACCTGTCAGTTGTATTGTTTACAACTTTCTTCTAACCTAACTTAAATTATACTGACTGAAACGAATAAAAATAAAATATAAACACAAAGAATCAATATTTACACCTATTTACAAGCATGAGAAAAATTAAATTTCTTTTATCGTTGACTTAATGAAGTTGTATAGTGGCACATAAGTAGAATGATCTTTCAACAATTCTTGAACAGATCGCGGGACCAGATGTGATTCTCCGTAGATACGGATTAATTCGTCCACCAGCACAAGGCGCTGAATGCCAAAGGACGAGCAATGAAATAGTATGTGATCTATTGTTTGATCCTCATTTGATTGACACAGGTCACAAAGAGGATCATTAACAATTTTCATACGATACAAGTGATGGTTTAGACGACAATGACCGAACCTTAGCCGACATATTATGTTATAAAAGCTTCTCTTATGATAGATATTTCCTTTACGTAACCAAGATACAGATTGTAAGTTTATATCCAAGGCAGCATACCAAGAACCCTTGTTTTCTTTTTGCACAACATAATCCCAATATTTTCCCCAATTATCGTACATTCTTTGCTTCAATATTGCGATAACATCAGTATATGGGAGTGGGAGATTAAAACTAACATCAATAGATTGAGGAGAATCTGAAATAGAACGAGCCAAGAAATCCACATTTTCATTACCAGAGACCCCTATGTGAGATGGAGTCCACATGAAATCAACAACAGTTTGATGTTTTAAATAGAGATCGGACCAAAGATCTTTAATCAAAAAAATTATGTAATTAGTATTAGAATTGATTTTGTTATTTTGGATAGCCTTTAATACACTCATACTATCACTGACAATTACCCACTTATGTGACCCATTGTTTTGCCTCAATATGTGCTTTAACGCACAAAGGATAGCAACTGCCTCTGCGGTGAAAATACTAGCCTGTCTGTCTATTTTAAAACCAAGACCCATTTTGATTTCAGGATCATATATTGCAGAAGATACACTAGTCTCATTCTTTGAACCCCCCTGTATTCATAAAGGCTATAAAAAAAGGCAAGCCAGGCCAAGGTTCATGCACATTCAGCCACTTTGAATCGAGAGATCGCAACACATTTGAATACAATCGATCAAGTATGTGACACAAGGTCAGACTTCTACCTAAGAGGACTCTAATTAGGTGAAAAGGTCAACACATACACATACGGCGTTATGCCGAGAACAACAATGATATCAGCGACAATTTAATAATTTAATGAGTCACCGGCTTCATGAATTGGAGCACCAAAGCGGCCGATTCTTCAACAATAAAAACTAACAAAAAAAGTTTCGTCATTTTTTCACGTAAAGTTATGATAGAAAGTTTTAGAAAGTAAAAATAGTGTTTGATAGATGTAAACAAGGCGTGACGGCGCAATAATTGATACAGTGCTAATTTTCATATGGAATGCAGAGAAAATTACCTTGTCCAAACATTTCAATTCCTCTGTCGGGTAAACGGTTTTCTCACACCTCGCGCAAGTTTTATTCATTTTGAATGTATTTTGAACACAGGCACAACACTCTGTTAAGTTCGCACTGGTATTTAACAGAACAACACTAGTTTCACACGCTTAACAAAGTTTTGAATTAACTTTGTATCAGAAAACACTCATGAGCACGAATTATCGTAGCATCCCCGAGCGCGCATGACAAAAAATGATAAATGGCGGCGAAGAGTGTTGCCGACCTTAAAAAAAACCTACCAATTTGGAAGAGTACATGAAATATTTTTTCTACCATTTAAATAAAACTAATACTTTAATAAATAGTTTATTCAAAATTTAGCATACAAAAACAAATAAAATTATATATTAGGAATTATTACGGGCATACACATTTCTCTTTTTGCAATACGGCTAAGGCTTCATTAAATAATTGCTTTGAAGTTTGTATCATATCCGTCAAGTGAATGCAATCGTACTGCTTTTCTTCCTCGATCATTCTCAGTTTGTCTTCCATAATTTTTAATTTTTCTTCAGCGAGTTCTAGCTTGAATTTTAATTCTTCTTTATCGATATTCTCGTACATGTCAGCTTGTGATTCTGAGCTACTCTCACTTACTTTTTCCGTGTCAGCCGTAATTGAAGACTGTTTTTTGGCTAGAATATTATTCGCGTCGCCTATCGCCGGTATTTCCATTCTGACTGAAATCCTTGACACACGGGAACCTCTCTTTGAATCTTTAAAGGTTTTCAATTCATTTTCTAATACGACAACTTTTTTCTCTAACCTGCGTTTTTTTTCTTTCAGTTTCCTATGAACTGTTTCAAGTTCCTCCCAATTGTGTCTCTCCGCAGTAAGTCTATCATTAAGAGTTGCAATCAACTCTGTCAGCTTTTGGATTTCTTGGTCAGTGGCCGTTTTCATTGGAGTGAAGAACACGCTTTGGAGCGAACACTCTTCGTAACGCAATAGTTGAGCTCTCAGTTCTTCAATTTTTGCAGCTTTTTCTGTCGATTGTTTTCTTAGTGCATCTATTTTGGCGTCAGTGTTCTGGCCGGTTTTTTTGTATTCTTCTATTTCTGCGTTCATCTTGTTCATTTTTGCCGTGTTCTCTTTTAAAATTTCTTGGTAGTATAGCTCAAGAGTCTTGATTTGGTTCTAAAAATGAAGTCAAATATCAATAACTTTTAATGGAAATTAGGAAAGAACATCGAATTGATATAGTACTGACGCCCGTGGAAATTTAATTGACGAAAAATATACCCGAATTAGTTTTACGCTGCAATCTGAGGCCCAAAGAAGAATCGAAGTTCAAAGTTACGTTAGCCCCAACCCTGTCACTCGTCATTCGAGAGCAAATCAAGGGAAAGGGATGGAGCTAACGTAATTTCGAACTTCGATTTTCAAATAAGGTCTCAGACGGCTACAAGTTACAAATTACAAGCGGAAGTCTCTTTCTAACTCCATTTGCTAGAAAGATAGTTCCGCTTGTAATTTGTAATTTGTAACTTGTAGCTTCGTGAAACGGGCCACAGCTAGTGATATTTTAAATTGCCGCCATTTTTTTGTGTCACCTCTCACTGGTCCGACTCTAACCTTACAGCTCTGCTAATGCTTTCTATTCTATTAAAACCTCACCCTTTGTTCATTGATAAGCAGATCGTCATGGCTGCTCTTTTCCACAAAGGTCTGCATCTTCTGCCTGATCAACGTGGCGTCGCACTCGAGGTTGCGGATCCTGCACCGACCCGCCTCCATCCTTTTCTTCAAGTCCTGGTTCTCTTCTTTCAGACTGTTTAGGTCTTTCATAGCTTTTTCAATATCCTTTTTTCTTTTCATCTCTATCTCTCTTATAACCTGCAAGTAAACATTCATTTTTAGGGTTCCGTACCAAAATGGTACAAAAGGAACCCTTATGGTGAGACTTCGTTGTCTGTCTGTCTGTCTGTATGTCACAGCAGGTTTTCTCAGCAACTACTAATGCTATCAACTTGAAATTTGGCATTGTTGTAAATCTTGCTTGCCCGCATCTATTTGCAGTAAAAAAAAAATGAAATTAATTTTATTAATAATTGAAAAGGGGTCTAGAATGGGGGGTTCAAAAATGAAAGTGGTTCGATTATAGCAAATGGAGTGTCATATGAAAGGTCTTAATCTGCACATTTCAAAACTATTTTTTTGAAAAATTTCCTTGATGTACTTTTTGATTTATAGCCAAAAATTTACAAAAAATGACCGTTCCCCACCCTTATCTCCGAAGTTTATTAATCAAAAATTCTGAAAATATCTTGACGTATAGATAATTACTTATATTTTCTGGGAAAAATAAAATAAAGTGTTCATTATTTACAGTTTTTGAGAAATAACAATAAAACTAAGAAAATCTGTATTAAAATTTAGGCTAGTCAAAATCGACCTTATTGCCTGGAAAATAAAGCTTATAACAAAATGAGTATTTTCTTTTGCGGTTACCAAGCATATTATCTTCAATACGGAACCCTCGGTGCGCGAGTCCGACTCGCACTTGACCGGTTTTTTTATCTCCCGACGCAAAACGAGGGGTGTTAAGTTTGACCGCTGTATCTGTGTATGGCACCGTAGCTCTTAAGCGGTTGAACCGATTCGGATGTGGTTTTTTAAATTACAAGCAGGTTTTCTAACGCTAGCTAGATTTTACGAAAATCGGTTGGGCCATTGAAGAGATATCGGCTGTGAAAGAAGGGGTCAACATCTAATAGTTATTGAGCTAGCTCATAATTACAGTACCAATATTTTATACGAAAGTGAGGAATTAACCTGGGCCTGATCCTTCTTCTTAGGATCAGTCACATCCTTATGCTTTCCATTTTGCTTCTCCTCCAGTTCAGAGACCCTCCCTTGCAGAAGCAGAATCTGTTGCGCCCTACCCTTCCACCCAGCCATGTCGTTTTGCAACTCTTTTATGCTGGTGAATTTATCTCCCAACTCCTAGGAACCGACATGACAAAAAACAATCAACTGCGGCTTATCCGTTTAGTTTCAATATATTTTTATCATGGATTTGGTATGGTCTATCGGTTTATGAAACGATTTCTTAAATTAGGTAAACGTTAGTAGCCTCTGACATGAGAAAGAAAGTTTGAATGACCAGAGGCCCGTTTCACGAAGCTACAAGTTACAAATTACAAGCGGAAGTCTCTTTCTAACTCCTTTTGCTAGAAAGAGAGTTCCGCTTGTAATTTGTAACTTGTAGCTTTGTGAAACGGGCCACAGTAGCCTGTTTTATAAAACTACAAATTACAATTTACAGGTTACAAGTTTCCATTTCACACAACCTCGACCAACGACGACCAGAAGCCCGTTTCACGAAGCTACAAGTTACAAATTACAAGCGGAAGTCTGTTTCTTACTCCTTTTGCTAGAAAGAGAGTTCCGCTTGTAATTTGTAACTTGTTGCTTTGTGAAACGGGCCTCAGCCATTTGAGCAGTGTTGCCAGTTTAGACCTGTAAAATTGTTACTTGTAGCTTTATAAAACCACCCACCGCCCAGAGGGCTTATTGCCTAACGCACTCGCAATAGCATCGTTCTCATTTTGACAGCCGAAGGCGAGGTCGATTACGATTGCGAGTGCGTTAGTTAATAGGCCAGCTGTTCTCCATAGAACACAATATCCTAACATTATATGATAATTACCTGCTGCAGAATCTTAGTGGCCATCAATATATCATTTTTTAACTCTAGATTTCTGTTTTTACTGTCGTATAATTTTTTGTTGACGACAGCTAGTTTGTTATTCAGGTCCTTAAGTTCGTCGGGACTGACGTCTACGGGTTCTTCTTTGCACAGGCAAGCGTCTAATTTCTCATGTTCTTTGTGAAGTAATTCCTGTTGCATTATTTTTCGTTCTAAAGCAGCGTTCTTGGTCTTATATCTGTAAAAGGTAATCAATTAAAAGTAGAACAGTGGACTAGGTTATTTCAACATTAATGCACAATAATTACTATGGATATTTAAACTGCATCAACCTACGAACAACTTTCATTAGTTATCATTAGTGTACTTCTATTACTACTTCTTCTTTCAATGGTTGGCTGGAAGAAATCCCTTAAAGGAATAAGTTCGCCTTTGTACTTATTTGTTTTAGAGTGCCTGTGGTTTGTATTTCTTATTTATTCTTGCACATTTACGAGTAAGTATACATACATACATACAAACTTTCAAAATGCAGTTTACGAGTCCGTCAGTGTAAGTACCTACACAAAATCAGAGTTACAAAGGTGTGTTCTATTAGCACCAAGATCTGCTCCTGCTTTTGAGTAGAAAAGACACCCACGGGTGTCACCTATCTATCTTCTATATATATAAAAGGCTAAACTGACTGACTGACATATCAACGCACAGCCGAAACTACTGTACCTAGAAACTTGAAATTTGGTACAGGGGTGCCTTTCATGATGTAAGTGAGCACTAAGAAAGCATTTTCCGAAAATCGACCCCCAACGGGAAGAAATGGGGGGAGTAGCGGGAAACTAATTCTACGCGTACGAAGTCGCGGGCGTCCTCTAGTATTATCATATAACATCTAATTGGAAGATCGTACAGCATGTTCAGACAAAAAAAAATACCCTTCCAATTCTGCGACGAGATGGCGGTTCTGTTTGCACAAGTCTGCTATCTTTGCGCTGATAATCCCCGCTGACTTCGAAGATATGGCGGGCCCGGAACCGGATATGATGTCCCTGATGCGCTGGTTCAGATCCATAACACATTTATTCAGTTCCCCAATCTCCGAATCCTTTGTAAATACCAGTTTCCGAAGCTCGTTATTTTCGCACGTCATTACCTGAAGTAAATTTATTGAGTTAAAAAACCGGACAAGTGCGAGTCGGACTCGCGCACCGAGGGTTCCGTATTTAAGATATTTTGCTTAGTAAATGCAAAAGAAAATACTCATTTTGTTATGAACTTTATTTTCTATGCAATAAGGTCCATTATGACTAGCTTAAATTTTTATACACATTTTCTAAGTTTTTTCGTTATTTCTCAAAAACTGTAAATAATAAACACTTCATTTTATTTTTCCCATAAAATATAAGTAATTTTCTATATGTCACATCTATGTATGTGTATTTTTTTACATTTTTTGATTCATAAACTTCGGAGATAAGGTTGCAATTAGACTAAAAGTAGCGATCTGTGGCCCGTTTCACGAAGCTACAAGTTACAAATTACAAGCAGAGCTCTCTTTCTAGTAAAAGGAGTTAGAAAGAGAGTTCCGCTTTTAAATTATAACTTGTAGCTTCGTGAAACGGGCCTCTGGTTTGGCTAGTTTAAGGGTGCGTTTCCACCAGAGATGCGCATATATTGTGTTTTCATACATTTGACACCTGGCGACACTTCGCTCCGATTGTCAAATGTATGAACACACATTAATGCGCATCTCTGGTAGAAACGCTCCTTAATCTCCCATAATTTTCTGGATACACTCTAAAATATCAAAAATACGAGGCGGCCTCTTCTTATCTTTCGGCTTCTTTAAGAATCTAAAGAAAGAGACCCGTCTAATACAAAACGCAACCTTGAACTTGAGTTCTATATACTGTTAAGGGAGAACCGTTTGGTAAAAGGTATATAATATAAGATTATATGGTGAGTAGGTACCTATCTCACAAGAGTGAGGCCGAGATTTGAGACAAATCGATTTTACCCAAGCCCAACGGCATTTCAAAAGTGTTTGAGTATTGGGTAAAGGAGGTAAAATAGGTACAGTAAAATCAGAGTATTCGTATACTGAGTGCCGGTTAGCATTGCAATAGAGGACATTGACACCCCTCTACCAAGAAAACGCCGTTAGTAATAACTACACCACCCATGTTCCCGAAACATCCCGAAATTAGTATTTTTTACTTTCGCTATTGTATTTTGGTACCGGTAATACGTTCATCTAGTCAAACCACTTAGCGCTGCAGGGATCGTAAACCTTGACGCTTACAATATCCTTTTTTAAAATTAAAATTACTCCAGTAATGACAAAGGCTGGGTTTTATAGAGGTTAATTATTAAATTTGGCTTTCACACAAAAATAATTTATATTTGTACCTACGCTTTAGGTTTTTAGATTAGCGACTGTTGTCGTTTATTATTTAAGGGATGACGCTATCCATATTAATTTTGTGTGAAAGTGAAAGCTCGGTTATAATTTATAAGCTCGTGCAGGTGCAAATGAGATAGCACGATAAAAAGGTTTTATTGCCCTAGTCGCCAGGTGATATTACGAAAGTTATAGTACATTACTTAACAAGGGCTGGTTCCATACTTCGCTATCAGTAACAAACGTAACGTAACACAACAAATAACGTAAACAAAACAAATAACGATCACACAACAAGCAACAAATTAACAAACAAAACAAACAACAAAAATCCGCAGTAGTATTCCGAAACTCGACTGAACGCAAGCGAACCCGAAAATGGAATGGCAGTTCTGGCAAAATGGTGGACCGAGGGTGCCGCTCCCCTGACTCAACGCGTCACAGTCGTGTCAAAAAAGATAAGGCCGTGGTATCGACGGCCGCGGGTAGCTGAGCGGCTAGCGGTGTCTGCCGGCGGCAAAAGTGTTCACGTGATCGGTCTTAATTATTTGAAATGACTTCGTCTACATGTAGAAATAAACAAAGTTAAACGCATTTAAGATTTTATTTTTTTGGCAGTAAAAACTGCATTTTATTAGTAAATGAACTATTGTTATGCATATTTGTAACTAAAACAAGATACACAAAATAATTCATACTAAAACACATTAAATAAATACACTGTGAATTATATAAAGCATATTGGGCATCTTTAACTACTTAGCACTTTTTTTAATTACGACACTTGCACGCACCTAGTGAGCCCGTGGCTCCATCCTACCCTGTACTATGATACTCAAGCGATGACATTTTTGCGACAGTTTTGTATGGATAATTGATTTGTCGCTAGGAAATTACGATATCGGGATAAAAGTCAAGTCGATGTCCTCTATTGCAATGCTAACCGGCACTCAGTATAGTACTCGGCTGTCTATCACTTTCACACTCTTTCTGGCATAGTAAATAAAGAGTGTGACAGTGATAGACTATTTATATTGTGGTTTTACTGTATATCATATAGTTCGAAAGTAATAATGACGTTGACAGGAAACTCCTTCTGATTCCCTGATTATTAGAATCTCCATCAAGTACCTTTAGTTGTTCAATCAAATGAGCATTCAACTCTGGCGGGAATATAGCATCTTCCGGCTCTGGTTTGTCCAAAGCAGCCAACATTTTGAGCTTCATCTCATCCGTCTCATCTATGTTTTGAGCCACATCTGCTATTTTTTCTTCTTTCAGATTACCTTTGGACATTTTGATCTTAGATATATTTTTCCCTTTGCTCATTTTTAAAACTTGTTTGCTACGTTAAATAAATCCTCTCAACATTGAAAAAGTCAAATGTTATTTGACATTCTATTTTTAAATAGTTTATGAACCAATGCATTCAGCCGATTTAATCGATTCCTTTTAAACCACATATTTCTGAACGCAATCGATTAAAGACGTGCTGCAGAGCAAGGGCTACCAACGTAGCCGAAATAGCTGTCAGGCAGCTGTCAGTCAGCTGCTTACGATAATAAATTTGTGATTGCAATTTTTATTATATTTCATAAGTTTGTTCAATCCTAAACCTTTCAATTATATCCTACATGGATGGTCGCTTTTATAGCCTCGTATTCTTAGTGTTTCCCGGCCTGTAAGCATTGACGGTAAGTAGTAAATTGGATAAATCAATACGCCCTTACAGGCACTTGTGCGTATTTCAGGATCTAATGTCTTATCGTATTGTTATACTAACAAGACGTTTTCAAGGTAGATTATGATGTTTTCTTCCTTATGAAGCAATAAATTACAGGCGTCAAACACTTCGCTTGCAAATTTGCATGTATAGCTATAATTTATGTTATGTACTTAAATTGTTGGTAAAACTTCAAATTGAAAATATTTGTCGTAAAAATATCTTAAATATATTAATTAATATCGAGGATGTCTCTAAAATCAATGCTCTTTTAGTGGCATTTTTTTCAGATCATTGCAATTAAGGGGTCCCTTAGAAAGTGCAGTAAAAATAATAAAATACTACATATTTTTAATTGTTTTCTGAACAAGTATGTGACATGGCATGCTCGAATCAAACCTTTGCCTATGCACTGTATGGACAATTAAAAAAACATTATTAGAATAGAATAGAAGAGAAAACATTTATTTCGCTTAATTGTAAATTATTACAGTGTGTGAAAAGTAGTGCTGCGAAAATGGTATCCACACACTGACACTGGTTATTGACACTGATATTAACATTGACCTAACCAATTCGGGCTGTATTCCCCAAAACTTAAGTTCCACTTATGTCAAGCCTGTACTTCTCTTTTATCACAGATAGAGCTTGTGAAGTTTTGTATTTAGTTTTTCTGAATATCGCACTAGTTTGGCAGTCTAAATTGATAGATAAATGCTTTGTTAGATTCATACGTATCAGAGAGGAATTACGATTATAAATAAACCTAAACCTCTTTTTTCAGTGACATAATGCCAGGCACAAACCTCATAGTGCCGGTGGTCCTTTGGGGCCGCTATGCACCAACCCACTGCGTCTCAGCAGTGTACCTGTCCAGGGACCAGAAAACACTGGTCACTGGGTGCTACGATGGACAGATTTGCATCTGGGCCGTAGATCCGGAAACTCTCAAGATGACCCCTCGGTGCTTGCTGGTTGGGCACACTGCTCCGGTCACTTGCTTGTCAAGAGCTTCCATAATTCAGGTGAATCTTTTATTAATGTTACATACCCCGGTGATTCCTTATGATGCTGAGGCATCCTTAAGGCTATAACTTATTATTTATGTTAAAACCGACAGGTAACAATCTAACGATAACTCAAGAATTCAAAGAAAAACAGACTGGCAACTACTTGACCCGTCCTTATATTTTAAACACTTGAGCTTTAATCAATGATCAGGTAGTATTTAATAACTAGAAAATAACCATTTTTTAAGTGTTTATGAAAGTAACCAATTTTTTGAGTCATTCTATGTTTTTTAACAAACAAATTAATAAAGTTCTAAAACCTGTGTTACATTGACTTTCCCATACATTTAATACACAGAATTACTCAGCTAAATTTAACAACAAGAATTTTGGCATGGTACGTTGCCGGCCAAATCCTGATAGCATCTCTAACATCTGACTTGTTTCTCTCACAGGACAACAACTTCATAGTAAGCTCTTCGGAAGCCGGAGAGATGTGCACTTGGGATCTGGTAGACGGAAAGTGCAGAGAGAGCGTCAAATTGTCGCAAATACATACCAACATACAGGTAAGTCCGAATTTTTGTTTCTCAACTATTTAATTAGCCTATTCATAACTTAGTAATGCATTTTCTCTAAAATCGTTTAACTTTTTGGGATTGTTTTTAAATAAATCTAACCTTAATTGGTTCTATTTAGGTAGAATAGAGGCTGTGATGACTCGTTAGTCCGAATTTTCGTTTTTCCTAATGTCATTTCGGCCTGGATTATAATACAAGTCTAACATAACCTATCTGCAGGTATATTTGTGAAACTTAAAAAGTTGTCTGGGATAGAAGCTCTCCGTCTACATCTCGATATGATTAAGTAGCTTATATGGCCAGATCGCTTTGTGAATCTCGATCTGACTACATCGTTTTGTGCCTAGTTCTCAATACGATAGATAGCTTGATGACTACATCTCAAAAACTGCAAGTTGCTAAATGACACATTATTTTTTTCATCTTATGTCTGTCTTAGCAATGTCGACGGAGCCTCGCATGGCGGAGCTCCTATTCCTGGTAAATTTGTCCTTCGGGCATTTGAACATACCTAACGAATCTAAACTACCTAGTAATGCAAACGAAGTAGACATTTTGCAGCTCGGACTTTTTGAGATGTAGTAGCAAAGCGATCTGTTCATATTGCGACCTAGGCACAAAGCGATGTAGTTAGATCGAGATGTAGCAATTCCCCCTATTTCACCATCTTGACAATGATAGGTGACAGGTGACAATTCGTTATACATACATTGCGAAGTTAACAAGCTTTCACATCAGTGGAACTCATATAAGCTGCGCCATGTATACTGAAATGTCACCTGTCATCTGTCATTGTCAGGATGGTGATAGGGGCTGGTCGTATTTGCTACCTAGTTCTAACGAGATGTGGACCTAAGGCTTCTATACCCTCAATACGGGGAATGTACTCTTCCAGGCTTACCACATGTGCAACAGTGAGGACCTGCGTCTGTTTTGCAACGGGTACTACGCCGAGATCCTCGTGATGGACCCGTTCTCCCTGGAGATCCTGTTCTGCCTCAGCTCCAAGATGAACCCGGACTGGATATCAGCCCTACATGTAAGTTAAAGTAAATCTAGAAGAAGATGGGATTCATGCTGGTTGTGTCGTCACTGGGCCACCTACAGCTCAATCAAGGGAAACAGGGCGAACCGGAAGTCCGATCGAACAGCTCAGAGGGCCTACTTTGAAAATCGAAGTTCGAAGTTACGTTAGCTCCATCTCTTTCTCTCGATTTAGTCTCGATTAACGAGTGACAGGGATGGAGCTAACGTAACTTCGAACTTCGATTTTCAAAGTAGGGCCTCTGGTTGCACTATATAAGCCTCAGCCGGGAAGGGCGGTTGCTGGACTCGTATATAGCTAACTCTACTCGTCCCGCAACAGCCATTTTCCCGGTCTCTGCAGTAATGTACTAATATGTATTCTTATGAAACTTCCTAGATTTTGAAATTTTTCATACCGTACAGGCCAGATATGACATCTCAACATTCTTAACTCAAGAGACCGGTGATTTCAATTTTGAGGCTATATTATACTATTCTATAATAACTTTAAAACCCGGGTTTTGATCTTGAAATCAATAATTTGAAGGTTGGTTTTGTTCTAAAGCGTCTAAAATAAGTATGGCATTGATGCAACAAAATTCACATCTGTACCAGAATTACCAGAGTCTATACTTCCGTGGGCATGATCCTTTATTATTTTTATCTACATCCATATAATAACTTTAGACACATAACATATAATAATAGTTTATGTGACTGGTGCATAATGAGAGGCATTAAAACACTCAAGTGATCTTATTATGAAACTCTCCTTTCGGCTCGTTTCATAAAACCACACTCGTGTATTAATGCCTCTCATTATGCACCAGTCACATAAACTATTATTATAATGTCCAAATGTATTATAAGTCGGAGGAATCTTCCAATTCTTGACACTAAAGGTTTCCAGTGTAAAGGAATGCAATGAAAAGTGCCTGATTCTATTTTTATAGGTCCTACGTCCATCGTCGAGGAAGGATGACGTTGTGCTGGCCATATCCATTACAGGGACAGTCAAAGTAAGCTATTTTAATGACGTTGGTCTTCGTGACAAAAATAGTACATTACTTAACAAGGGCTGTAAAAGAAAGAAAGCCCGAATTCGCAGGTATTTGAGACCCGAGCCGTAGGCAAGGGTTGTAAATATGCGATAGAGGGCTTTCTTTTTTACTGCCCGTGGTGAGTACACAATTTTACGTCTTCACCTGGCCACAATGCGAGTTTTATCGTGCGCGCAGCGTGCGATAAAACTCACATTATGGCCAGGTGTTACGTAAACAAATCTTATCCAGTGGCGGCTTCAGAATTTCATTTGAGGGGTAAAGGGGGAATAACATACAGATTACGTTATTTCCGGTTTCAAGATGAGGGGGGGTATGTCTGCCGGCCCCCTCCCACCCCGGAGCCGCCGCAGACTAGCTAAATTAAAAAAAAAGGTTTATTTCCCCGTTGTTTCCCAATATTTTTATTGGTCATAATTACTTTGTTGACATATTTATTGGTAGTCATAACATAATTTTTACATCGCTTTAACCGTAAACTTTTCAGTTATTCTTAAATATCTTACGTAGACGTGTAGATTTTAGTTACATTGTTTGATTTATAAATATCCTGAAAAACTAAAAGTTTCTTCAAAAATGAGTTTATGTCTTGCGATAATTATGACTTAAAACAGATTATGACTAAATAAACTATAGCAGACGATGTAGACCCGTGTGAGCGTCTTCCCCTAGCAATTGGCTTACCACATTGTTTTCAGGTATGGTCCCTCCTTGGGCACGAGAACAAGCAGTCCGAGCCGATATACGAGAACGAGTCGAAACAGATCCGCTGCCTCAACGCCCTCTCGCTCAACTGCTGCGCGTACAACCAAAGGACGGTGCTCATCGTGTGCGCTAAGTACTGCCAGATTTACGACGCTGGTAAGTATACATACATATACGTATAGTCAGTGTCAATTGAAATTGGCAAAAATGTAAACACATTACACGGACCTATTTACCATTATTACTCGAGTAGAGGACGCCCGCGACTTCGTACGCGTAGAATTAGTTTCCCCCTACTCCGCCCATTTCTTCCCGTTGGGGGTCGATTTTCGGAAAATCCTTTCTAGTGCTCACTTACATCATGAAAGGAACCCCTGTACCAAATTTCAAGTTTCTAGCTACAGTAGTTTCGGCTGTGCGTTGATATATAAGTCAGTCAGGTTTGCCTTTTATATATTACTCGATGATCATTAGCTTTTAAAGATCAAGTGAGGTCTTAGCAATTATTTATTTACATGATCTTTATTTTCATATTAAGTTTATGATGAAATAACTATTAATTATACGTTATTTCAAATAAAAACCACTTTATTAATTTTTGCGGTTATGCGTCAAACAGTACTAATTTGTTTACATCTTTGGCAATTTCAATTGACACAGGCTATACATAAACTCACGCCTTCATTCCCAGAGTAGGTAGAGCTATAGAATTACCAACAACTCTAAAAACTTGTTAATTCTGTAACCACATTTTGCACAATCAGGCTAATATGTTTACTAGTGTATTAGTGACAGTACAGTAAGTCGACACACGTAAAAAGATCCTCGAGCGACCTACCAGCACCCTGCGCAGTGAGCGAATTACGGACCAAATTGGTGGGCGCGACGGGGGGAGCGTAAACCGCTCCGCTTTGCTACCACGCTATTGGTTCCCAGTAATACATTCTTATCTATGATTGGTTTACATATCAATTAAGCCGTTGGTTCATCCGTGTATACGACTTTATTCATCCGTGTATACGACTTTATTCATCCGTGTATACGACTTTATTCATCCGTGTATACGACTTTATTCATCCGTGTATACGACTTTATTCATCCGTGTATACGACTTTATTCATCCGTGTATACGACTTTATTCATCCGTGTATACGACTTTATTCATCCGTGTATACGACTTTATTTAGCGTACGTACGACTTAATTCAACCGTGCATACGACTTAATTCAGCCGTGTATACGACTTCATACAGCTGTAGGACGACTTTGATCTTTCAGGTGATTTCTCAGTCCTGTGCTCAGTGCAAGCCCCGACTGGGGAGCGCTGGATGTCTGGGGACTTCCTAGCCCCCGACAGGGTGCTGGTGTGGTCCACCGAAGGCAAGGGATATCTCTACAAGCTGCCGGCCAAGTATGTACAGCATTTTGTGTGTATTTTTGAACTAGTAGGGGATTTGGTACGTGAGAATTTTGGAAAATTCCATGGCTTCTGAAGTAATTTTTGAGACGGGTTAGAGAGGACCCAAGGGTTTCTTGTAGTTTTGAATGTGCCCTGTCTAGCTTTCTGACTAATGTATAATCGGCAGAATGGAATCGTGACCCACCATCGAACTGTGTCACTGTGAAATTATCAAAACAATTTGATGAACACTTCTTAAGTTTTTATTATGGCAAATAGAAGGCACACGAACACTCAGACCTGATGGTAAGCGGGATCTGAGACCCATAGACATTTGAATTCTCAAGACTACAATCTCAAGACTGCAATCCAGAGACTTCAAATGCGTTGCCAACCCTGAGGACTAAGATGGAATGCCTCTATGCTAGTAATGTCACCGGTTGTGTTATCCCCACACCGGAACAACAATGTGAATGCTGCTTGGCGGTGGGTTAATGTATAAGATGGTGGTAGCGATCCGGACGGACCCTGCACAAGTTCCTACCACTACTGAAATATAAATTCACTGTGACATAGTTTTTGATGGGTTTTAGGGTGTAATTTTTTTCCGAATTTACTTTACAAATTTCATAATTAGGGTTAGGACTTTTGGTGGCAAACCGTGGTTTTAGGATACATGGAGTCGCTGTTTCCTGATTATTATAATACATACCACCTTAATAAAGTGCTCTCTGCCTACCCCTCTGGGAAACAGGCGTGATTTAATGTATGTATGTATTTATACCACCTTGATTTTGTCCTTCAGTATACTCATAATAATATTTCAAAATGCATTCATCCGTTAAATCGCTAAACCAGTTTAAATGATTTTTGGTCAAGATGATATCTCCGCTGTGATAACGTTACAGACAAACAAATATTAGTAGGTGTGGATAAACTGAACTAAAAATGTATTTAATTTATTTAGAAATATGACAAAACTAAAGGCCAAAATCAAAGTGATATGTGTAATAATAATTAGGAAAAGCGACTCCATGGATTCTAGAACCATGTTTTGCCACCAAAATCCTAACCCTATTCATAATAATCAAGTAATATGGTGCTTTAATATGAATTAAATAGTGTTGCAATTAAAACGAAACTATCTATAGTCATCGTTACATACTGAAAATCATGTCAGAGGCCGTCGAATTTTCAATTATTTTCCCTTACTTAGCTATAATATAAACAAAAAACCACGTGGTGTAGTTCGTCAGTCAATAGAAACAGAACACTGATACGTCAAAGCTCGATAAATCGGTTTTGATTGGCTGGTTGACAGAGTCACGTGGGTTGGTTTGTTTACATTTAGTCAGCTCCCTAAATAAATAGAGTATAATGTATTGAATAACTCGTATATTAAAGTGTGTGATTTTTAAATGAAATTGGCATTATGGTTGTGGAGGCGTTTTATTATTGGTTTTGTTGTTTCTCATTTGATCATTTAGGTTAAAAGGAAAATCGTCCACTTGAAATGACCATTCTGAATTTGGATCAAAAGTAATGGTATTATAAAAATTAAGCTCGAATTGAATTTTGTCCATTATAAATTAGGAGCGAATTTAAATACGCACAAAGTGAATGTAATCATGTGGTCTATTATGAATTAATTAATTCAGATTAATATCCAAATATATGCAGCTTCAAAATGGTTTTTTTACGATTGGTCATATTTCTATGGACATAATGTTTGTTTTGACCTAAGTATAACTTATTGGGCAATTTTACCTTGGGGCTTTAGACATTATTTAGGTTGGACAAATTTTCTTGTCGATGTATTTCAAATTGTCATTCTTCTGATTTGACGTATAATTTCAAGTCGTCGATTTTTCTTTTAACCCAAATGACAGTTAATTATTTGTTGTTTTATCTTCAGTGTTTTGTTTTCTAATAATTAATAATAATGTATGGTGGCAAATATTAACAACGGGAATGATTTAGTTTGTCTGAAATTATTGTATTTTAAGCATTTTTAAATGCATCCAAAGGCGATTATTTCGATTTAAATAAAAAATGCCTGAGGATTAAAAAAGATTTAATCGCTCATCTGCTCATGAAAATTTCTAAATTATTCTGTAAATTTATTTCCTAAATTTTTTTCAATGTTTTAGTAAAATGATTAAATTTGACAGTTATTTCAGACATTGGCTGGTCTCTTACTTGTACTTTTCTAAAAAATATTTTTTTATACTTCGTTTACGTTCGTTCATTTTCTTTAACTAAATGTAAACAGTCTTCGTCCTCCAAAAAAGCAAGAGTTAGCCAAGAGCAAACTCATTATCAATAAAAAAAACAAAGCTACGTTTTGACAGAATCATGTCGCTCAGTTTTATTTTATTTGAGAGACTAAAAAAGAACCTAAATATTGTTCTTTTTCCGCCTAAATTTCAAACTTTAGTTATTTTTAACTTTTTTTTAATTACAAAAGCGTGTTTTTATACTTTTGATAATTATTTTCCTCCACAACAAAATTGTTAAAAAATATAATTTCACGATCAATTGGCATGAACTCATTAAATTAACAAAAAACCATTCTAGATCTCATCAGAGCACAATGCCCTGTGTTATGTTATTTAAATTTATTTCGGTAAATGACACATGTGTATAGGTTATGTATAGTAATATTTTAACAAAAGCCGGAATTTTCGTGTCATTTTTGAGCTGTCATAGTGACTGGCTTCTCGTTTATCGATTTTCAATTAGGTACATATCGATATATAATACTTTGAAATAGAAACTTGTCGTAAACCAAATGTGGAAAAAATTGTGATGATCAATTTTATTTTTATAAATATTCTAAGAAACATTTAACTGGTTGGCACTTACACAAATTTTCAACATGAAATTGAAAAAGCTGCAATGGCTAAGATATTGGTAGCCGTATTTGAGAACTAATTACTGATTCATTAATTAACAATTGATTTCTGACTTCTGTTGACCTCTACTTACCGTTCGAAACCCGATGTAAATAACGAAAAAACGGGTACATATTGACTCATAATAATTTTTACTCATAAAATGTTTTAAGTCATAATCATCGGAATTCATGTATTGTTTTCAGTAACTGTTACTTTTTCAGGATTTTTATAAATCAAACCTAATCTAACCTAGCCTTATCAACACGTTGAATATTTAAGAACTTCTGAAAAGTTTAAGGTTCCAGTGATAATAAAAAGTATGAATAACAACTTTATAAAAACAAAATGATTATGAACAAAAAAGTTATATGAAAACATGCGCTTCCCGAAAAAACAAAATGGTTTTTAGTGTCTTAAGACAGAAATCAAGCAGTTTTAGACGCTAGCTCCCTAGGTAGCCATCGGGCACCAAAAGGTCTTGTTTATATTTCTGTATTGTATTGTATCAATATAATATATAACGAAAGTCGATTAATTTATCTAGTTATGAATGTAAGCAAATAAGAATGCGTTCAGAGCGCTAGATCTCACTTTGTTGTGATGTTTAACAGTTGTAATTTTATAATTATTGATCTAGATTGTATTATTATTTTAATTATGTCCAGAATATTTTTTTATGTTATTGTTATTTATTTTTTATTTTTTGCTGTCTTACCATCTCTTACGGGTCCAGCTGAAAATCAGCGCTGCAGCTCCGTGCCACAGCACAAGCTGTCCTGGCACTCCGTTTCGGCTATTTTATTTTTATTTTTGTTAGTTATTGGTTACTAGGTATATAGGTATAGGTATATAATAGGTTATTTTTGTTTTTGTTTGGTTTAATAGCCGAATAAATGAATCTATCTATCTATCATTAACGAGAAGTCACTCGCGTTATTGAAAAGTGCCACGAAAACTCTGGCTTCTAATAATAACGATACCGTGCGCGTTTTGTAATAATTAAATATAAACTACTCCATCCACATGTGTCGTTTACCGAGAAACAAAGGGAACTTACCCTCAAAGAGATATTATTTTAATTATTATATCTCGCTAACTTGCACGTTTTGCAAACTAAGCTCCATGAACTCATTGCCACGAGAAATGCTTGAAAGCGTCCCAAGTCGAGCTTGAACTTAATCTGTTTAATTTTTATAAAATTTATGATACTTGAAGTCCGTAAGCTCGCTCCAAAAATGCCTAAATGTCATATGACATCATGATTAAATGCATGGCACACGGGAAAGTTGTGCTGAGTGTGGAGCGGAAGATTATTGCACCTAAAATTGGGAGATAGTTCTGAAAATCCTTCACTTCCGGCCAACATTCCATACCAGTTACTTTCAACTACTATAATTATTGGAATATGGCTAATACTTTTTTAAGCATTTCTGGTCGCCAGCTAAATAATTCAATCTTTGTTATAGCAAACTGCGCGGACGGGCTATCAGTAGGTTAGCACCATTTCGTTATGTATGTCCAGTATGTCCAGTTGGTAACACGAGTACGCACGCACACACACTCGGGAGTTGACTTTCAACTGGCCGTCTTGTTCTTTCGTAGGAAATTGACGCAGGAACGACGGGGACGCAATATGTTTACTGACATTCATTTATTTTCAATCGAAATAGCTCGGGTTGATAAATTAACACTGCACCGAGCAAACGTCGAGCGTCCAGTGGCGCCTTCATTACTATTATTATGTTTTCTAATTAACTAAAGAATTTCCTTAAAATCGGACGATGTTTTTTTGTAGCGCAAGTATAAACACAATTTATGGGATACGTAACAAACTTTAATAACAAATACCCTTTGAGTAGTCAGTTTAACGGGAACAGGAGGCCACTTTTTTCCGTTTAGTTGATAACTCGAAGGTCAAATGTTATTAAACTATGTGATATGTCCAAACACCGGATTGACGGGGGCAAAAATGTACCAGTGCTAGTGATTCATTAAATGTCGACTAGGTTTATCGACATCGATAAAAAGCAATTTTTAAACATTATTATCATAAGTAATGGCCAAGTTTGAATACCTTTTAATTATGTGCAAACCTCTTTTATTTATACTTACCGCAACTATAAACAACCGGTATCTGACATTGACTCTGGACTCGAGTCACTTTTGACAACCATTGAAATTACATTGAATAACAAATTCATTCAGTACAACAATATTCTTTAGCATTCCGACGAATTGAGAGCATTAAGTCGGTTAAAAATGCCTCGTAAGAAAAAAGATCGTTTATTTTCATGGAAAGATGATCATAGAAGGTAAAGGTACGACTTTTGCAAGAAATGTAAGATCCATAAGTCACGGAAAAAGTTGTCGATAAACTTAGTCGATATTTAATGAATCACAAGCACTTGTACATTTTTGCCCCCGTCAATCCGGTGTTTGGATATGTCCTATAAGTTGTGTTTTCATTTGTAGTACAAAAAAGCAGCGTCCGATTTCAAGAAAGTACTTTAGGTTATTAGAAAACACAATAATAGTAATGAGGGCGCCACTGTAGATCGGCCTACGCTCGGCGCAGTCTTAATTGCATATAATGGCTTGTTTTGTGGCCTCGTTGTAAAATGTACTATTTTTGCCCACCTGTATTTTTTTGTATGTGTTTATATTTCGATGAGCTGAATTAATTATGAACGTTTTCAATAAAACTGTCCTGTTAGAAATAATGTTCAAGAATTCAATATTTCGATGTGTGCGCGTGTGTTTCGTGTATTAAGTATGAGGATGAACTGCTGCTTGTACTTTTACTGTGGTATTTGTTGCGTTGCCATCACGTGTAATGTATGCTTTTTTAAATTATAGTTGTAGAGAACGGTTAAATAGGTGGTTGATTTATTATTGAGTTGGAAAGTGTAGAATAAAAAGGTAATTTATAGTCCCGTTTGTAAGATATACTGTAAGATATAAGGTGGTAGTGTATTTATTATTTGGTCGAAATTACAATGGTAAAATTTTGGTATTTTTTTAATTTACAAAGGCTGAGTAGATTAGATACGAAGGAAATTATGTGGTGATAAATACTTGGTACTACTTAGTGTAAATAAATAAATGAAGTAAGTAAGTAGGTAATAAAATATTTAAATCCAAATAAATATGCTTAGGTATTTACATAGGTATGTAGAAGTAGTAAGAAATATTTTTTTTTGTTGCTTACGGCACTTCCATACAATATCATCATATTTTTGTGTAATTGTATAACTTTATAAATCTATCCTTGCTTGGCTATTATAAGTAAATTATAAATATATTTGTCTATTAAATATATTTAAAAAACATATACCTCTATATTCCTACCATGACCATCCTCGCATGCAAATTCCTTTATTCTACTTTATTTTGCCCATCTTACTTTGATATCGTTATCATATTGTTAAAGTTATAATAGCTTTTGTTTTCTTCACAATAAGAGCTACTATAACATCTACTATATAATTAATTACGTTTTACGAACAAGGTGGCTAAAACACATTAAAATAAAGCCTAAGGTCGTATTTTTTTTTTCATGTGTTAAACCTTACAAGTTAACTTTGGAATGCATTAAAACTTGACATAATATGTAATTTTGTATCCAAGCCAAGTTTGAACCCAAATATTTACGCAACTGTTTTTTATTTATTTAAAATATTTTAATGTTATTTGTAGATGTTTTTGAATGGAGTTATCGATTTTTTTAATTTATTTATAATTATGTTTTCTTAATGTCAAGAAATTGGTAGAGGTTGCTGCTCCATTCATATCCTCTCCTATAACGCTTAACCAATAAGTTTTTTATGTACGTTAAACGGGACTATTATTTTAAACAATAAAATATATAACTAGATTGTTTTCTTAATCTTTTTTGGTAATAACAACGTGGTAGGTATAGTAGTTTTTACCTACAGGTTTCTTATTATAAAGCATAATAATATTGATTTGTGTAAAAAAGATTATGTGATATTCTACTTACAAAGGTATGATATTTCTACAATCAGTCACTCCATATAACAGAGTAATTCTCTGCTGTTTTTTTACTTACATCCTTTACTTCCTCCACCAAAACTGTTACCCGCAAGCTACTCGCCGAAATGTGCCTATTCACGCGCGTATAAAATACTTACATAATTATCGATTTCATAACAATATTCATTAGACGACGACGCATTTTTTTTGTTGGTAATTTAGCTTTAAAAATACGATAACATAATAAATCATGGTTACCCTATGCAACAGTGAAGTGGACACTTGCGGGACTTCTTATTAATAGGGTGACCAAACTGTGTCCTCAAAATGGTATTATCTTAGAATTTATAATATAACACAAGTAATAATATTCCTTCTACGATTACCTTTATGATATCGTAATCGCATTTTAATTTCTAGTCAAGCCTAAACACTTTTGATTACGTCTCCTATTTCAACCTTTATAATCTGTACTCCACTGTTTCTTCGCTCGCGTATCCCATCCCTGTCCAACCTTCACAAGCAACGTCTACCGGTTTCTCTCGCGACTGGCCCGGCCCGTGTATCAATCGTATGGTGTTGCAGTTCTGTGCCCGACCATAAAGGCTTCCACGGACCCACCGTGGCCCACGACAGCCCCGTGCTGTTCGGGTTGTTGGCGCACCCTGATAACAAGGTACGTTGTCAACATTTTAGAGGTAGACATGTTTATTTTTTATTAAACATTAATACAATAACAGTCGTGTGTGTATAAATATAGACCTTCTTCATAGCGTATAGAGATTTTTGACGCCTTGGGAACGTATATTTTTATGACATACTATACAATTTAATTAAAGGTATAAAGGGTGCCTCTGACCTTGGGGCTTTAAATGCAGGGATCGTTTTGTACTCCTGAAACTGAAATTTTTTCGTTCCGTAAGTTGTTAAAAATATGTCAAACTTAAATTTCATTTTTTTCATACAAGTTAAATGTAATTTTCAATGTACGCGATCCAATTCTTCATTTTCCTTTAGCCCTAGTACCAAGGAAATGTCGCCCCCGTACCATGAGATAGTGATTATATGGCCATGATTCAATACACTGATTTAACAATTAGACTTTAACATCAATTATTTATATAAACTTAAGTTATTTTTTAATGTTGCAGAACAAAATTAGTTCAGTTTAGCGAGTAGAATCGATCGTTGCATTTAAAGCCCCAAGGTCAGAGGCACCCTGTATAACAGGCGCTCTAAATATGAATATATACATGGAGTGCAACCTTTACGTAATTGAGGCCATGTGATACGTGTGGTGAATAGAATACGAGGCGTATATGAGTATCCTGTGATAAGCAGAGATCGGAATAGGCAGAACTAATTTGCCTAAACTTGATGCATGTTCATTAAATAATGTATTCCCTTCTCACTCACGCATGAATGAATATGCGTCAAGTTTAGGCAAATTAGCTCTGCCTATTCCGATCTCTGGTGATAAGTAGCAGGCAGGTTTGAAGTCAGAAAACCATGCTTTGATTTCTGTTAGAGTTAGATATTAATTTTATAGGATACCTAAAGAATTATTACTACTGATGCCCCGTTGGGGCGGAAAAGTTCTAGAGTGGCTGCCGCGGACCAGAAAACAAAGTGTTGGCAGGTCTTCCAAAAGGTGGACCGACGATCTGGTGAAGATCGTGGGAAGCCGATGAATGCGAATATCACAAAACCGGCTTCGTACAGACCCTTGGGGAAGGGCTATGTCCAGCAGTGGACGTCTTTCGGCTGATATGACGATGATGAATTATTAGAGAACTTTTCTTACAGCTTCTCTCCTGCCCTCCTGCGATGCGTTTCGTGATTACCTCTGTAGGAGGCAAGCAGCGGCGCCTCATGCTCCGAGGAGACTCGGCCGGCACCGTGTCTGTATGGAGCGTCGATGACGCGGCCACGCCCGCTCCCAACACTACGCCATGTGAGTCATCATCATCACTGATCAGCGTCGCTATTGCCTAACGCAGTCGCAATCGCAATCGGCTTCAAAGTGGAACAATTGTTTTCATTTTGTATGCAGACTCGCCTTCGACTTTCAAAATAAAAACGATTGCGATTGCGAGTGCGTTAGGCAATAGCCCCCCAGGTCTGATGATGGAGTCGGAAGGTGGCTACAGGTTCTTACGTAGACTCACCGAGTTTGGATTCGTTAGATGAATCTTGATAAGTAGCTGCCAAAAAATATCGTTACCATAAAAAGTTTGTCTCGAACATGACGTTTTTGAACGAAACTTTTTTATTTAATCGTTCGAAAATGGCAAGCGGTGACTTCACTCCTGGTTCCTGATGGATCCCCAAAAGGGCAGGAAAATGCATTCTGCAGTAGTTAATGACTGGAAATGGCTCATAATGTATGGAATTGACATAATGCAGAAGCACTAGCTCACATAATCCTGCTTCTACTCGTTATTCTTTGATTTCAGTCGTTAAAAATTGCAAAATATTTATATTTTCTGTTCATATTTGTATACCTCCCTTTTCGTAAACTGACAGGAGTTTTTTCTCTTAGTCCAGTGTAGGGTCGGCCATGCATTTGCAGAATTAAAATATCAGTCGTAAGATTTTAATCTTGAGAATGCAAATTCCTAGGTGTCTCAGGAGGTCGCCTGTGTGCTCGTTTGTCTTCTCCTTGACATAAAAAAGAGAATCTACTTCTGTTAACATCCCACGTTTGTTACAGCGCACGCGCCTGTCGTCCTGACTAGTTTGGACATGGCGTGGGCGGAGATGAACCCCAGTCCCGTCGGCGTGCTAGATCAACTGCACCATCCGGAAGAGCCTGGTGAGTGGATAGCGTTTAAATCTTCGTAACGGCCAAACTGCTGTAATACCAAAGAAGGCGACTAACTGCATTCTACACTCTATCGGTAATCATATCAGATTTAAAATGCATATACTATCAGGTCAGCAAAGGCTTCTTGATCTTTAATGACATGACCATTGATATTATATTCCGATTTCAATGAGCAGCGCACATATTGCTCATAATAGTTATAATTCTCTTAGTTTATCAGCGGTCTATTGAGGTATCAAAACGTGGAACAAGTCAAGAATATCGTTTTCGATAGTCGCAAATGATGATGTTAATTTAATTTGGGTGGTTATCAATATTTTTGAAAATGCCTAGGAAGTTTTAGTTACATAATTTATACGCGTTTTGTTTCGGGCACTAGGTATGCACATGACCGTTTTGATGGTTTGCCGTGTTCGCATTGTTGTGTTCCGGTGTGGGGATGAGACAACCGGTGAAATAAGTAGCTTAGAGGCATTCCATCTTAGTCCATTAGTAAGTTTAAAAGTTTTAAGTTTATAATTTCTAACTTTTGAATACTTGTTACAGAAGTAAAACTAACGGCTTCCATCTACCTGCTGGCCGCCAACCGCCTTGTAGTCGGTCGCGAAGACGGCTCCATAGTGATTGTGAATGCTACACACACGGTGCAGCTGCAACTGCTGCACGGGAACCATCAACAGCTGGAAGGTAAGGAACAGCTGACGGCTCCATCTACCAGCTGGCTCTGTCTGCCTGGTAGTCGTGGAGGCTCCATAGTGTTCGTGAACGCCACGCATAGGGTGCAGCTGCAACTGCTGCACTGAAACCATCAACAGCTGGAAGCTATGGAAGAGCTGACTGCTCCATCAACCAGCTGGCTCTGACCACCTGGTAGTCGTGTAGACTCCATAGTGATCATGAACGCCAAAGGTGCAGTTGCAACTGCTGCTCGGGAACCATCAACAGCTGGACGGTAAAGAACAGCTGATAGATCTATCTACCAGCTGGCTCTGACTACCTGGTAGGCGTGGAGGCTTCATAGTGGTCGTGAACGCTACGTACACGGTGCAGCTGGAACTGCTGCATGGGAACCAGCAACTGCTGGACGGTAAGAAACAGCTGACGGCTCCATCTACCAGCTGGCTCTGACCGCCTAGTAGTCGTGGAGGCTCCATAGTGATCGTGAACGCCACGCACATGGTGTAGCTGCAACTGCTGCACGGGAACCATCAACAGCTGGAAGCTATGGAAGAGCTGACGGCTCCATTTACCTGCTGGCTCTGTCTGCCTGGTATTTGTGGAGGCTCCATAGTGATCGTGAACGCCACGCACATGGTGCAGATGCAACTGCTGCACGGGAACCATCAACAGCTGGACGGTAAGGAACAGCTGACGACTCCATCTACCAGCTCGCTCTGACCGCCTGGTAGTTGTGGAGGCTCCATAGTGATCGTGAACGCCACGCATACGGTGCAGCTGCAACTGCTGCACGGGAACCATCAACAGCTGGAAGCTATGGAAGAGCTGACTGCTCCATCAACCAGCTGGCTCTGACCACCTGGTAGTCGTGTAGACTCCATAGTGATCGTGAACGCCAAAGGTGCAGTTGCAACTGCTGCTCGGGAACCATCAACAGCTGGACGGTAAAGAACAGCTGATGGATCTATCTACCTGCTGGTTCTGACCACCTGGTAGGCGTGGAAGCTTCATAGTGGTCGTGAACCCCACGCACACGGTGCAGCTGGAACTGCTGCACGGGAACCATCAACAGCTGGACGGTAAGGAACAGCTGACGGATCCATCTATCATTCATGACGGGCTAGCACCGACCATAGCCACCCACAGAATAATAGTTATTTTGGCAGATATCAGAGCGTTCGTACCTTATTTACCTGCCCTAGCTTCACTAGATGGTCGCAGTTGAAGGCCAGCGCTCCTATGCTAGGACTCTGCTGTACCGGGTCCATTTTGTAACATTAGGCCTTTTTTTTTGTATTGTCATTAAAATGTCAATTGGTTGCAGATTGGCCTCCCCATCAATTGCTGCACGGACATAATGGCAGAGTCAACTGTCTTCTCTACCCTCATCACGTTCATCCGAGGTATTTCATTAATACTTGTGATTGCATGTCACTTGATGTCACTTCTTCCGCTTCACCTCTGTTCTTTTGGCCTATGCCAGTCACGATACATCGTTGTCGATTGATACCTTTTTAATCTATGCCATAAAACGATCGTGATTGTCGTGTTAGGGGCATCCGTGCTCTCCCCGCCCCCTGGATTTCTGGATCTGTCCTTAAGCCTGTATATATGTTATCTCAAATTGGATGTTGCTCTAGCTCCTAAACTATTACAGTTCATTTAATAAATGTGGTGTCTTATGGTTCGTCAAAGACATGTCAATGTTGTATTTATAGGTACAGTCAGCATCAAATATATAGACACAGTAAAACTTTCAAAAATATGTAAACACGAGTTGCGAGGGAATAAGGGTGTACATATATTTATGAAACCTTGTTAACGTACACATATTTATGACGTTGACCGTACTAGTCGCAAGTCGGGGATTATAAAACTTTTTTTTCTTGTCACAGATACGACAGGTCCCACCTGGTCTCCGGCGGCATAGACTTCGCGGTGTGTCTGTGGGACCTGTTCAGCGGGCAGCTGCTGCACCGGTTCTGCGTGCACGCCGGCGAGATCGCCCAGCTGATCGTGCCGCCGCACAACTGCAGTGTGAGTGCAACGTTCTGATCGAGGAGTGTTGCACATGCAATAGTTTCCACCATTTCGACGCATACTACCAAAAACGCAAATTACTTGATACGCGGATGACCATAGAATACGTGTAGGTATGTTTACGTTATGTTAGTATGATTTAATATTAGGCAGTGTTGACGGAGCTGCGCTACCGCGGAGCTCCTATCTCTGGGTGGTTTGGCCCTCCGGGCCTGCTGCAAGACTAACATAACCTAAACCTTCCTACGTATTTTATGGTCATCCGCGTATCAGGTAATTTACGTTTGTGGTACTATGCGTATGTATGTTTCTTATTCCCAACCTGGGCTAACTTGGCTGCTTGGCTTTGCTCGCTCGTTCGCTCGTCGTCGCTCCTTCTAGAGCGACGTAGCGTAGCCAAAGCCGCTACGACTACGGCTTAGGGACTTTCAAGAGACGAGCGTACTCTTCTAATTGTGTCCTAACCACTTCTCCTCGCTTCGCTCGTCGTCGCACCTTACTAGATCGAATTAGTGTAGCCAAAGCCAGTTGTACCCGTTACGATTTCCACTTAGAAACCTTTAAGACACTAATTGTTATCTAACCGTTTCCTTCTTTCTTTTCAAGTTAATAAGAGCTATCGTATCTGAGATGGTCTGAGAAGGTCGGATCCTTTCATTTCAGCGTTCATGTCATGGGGGGGGGGGGGGGGGGGGGTCATGTAGTCATGACCGTAATGGCCTTCCCCCTGGACCCCCCATGGCGCTCAAGAGCATTAAAAGCTCCTAAGTATATACAGCCGGTGTCAGTTGAAATCGCCAAAGATGTAAACAAGTTTGACACATAACCTCGAATTTTAATCGAGCGTGTTTTTATTTAAAAAAACGTATAACTAATAGTTGTTCAATCTTAAAGTTAATATGAAAGTGATAATCAAGTGTATTAATCATTAATAAAACAAAACATGTTTTTAAAAAGTACGTGATTATCGAGTAATAATGGTAAATTGGTTTGTTTACATCTTTGACCATTTCAATTGAAACCGACTATAAATGTACCTACTCATAAATTAATTAATATGAATATGAGTGTATTTTTTTTGTTGCAGCCTCGTATTCAGAAGTGCATCTGCTCGGTGGCGTCAGACCACAGCGTCACCTTGTTAAGTGAGTTATTTAGCAAATCTTAAATAGGAAATAATTATTTTTATTTAAACATACAAAGTATACAATTGCAATTGCAAATACAATTGCTAATACAATTTATTTGACTTCACTTGTAAATTTTGAACCAGTTTCCGTTCTTAGAATGGACTGAAATTTGAAATGTTGGTTCCTAACGACATATGCAATGTTATAAGGTTGCAACAGAATTTCCGCTATACTTACCGTTACTATGCCGCTTAAACTCATTGGATTGGCTTAGATTAGCAATAAAATGTTGCATAAGAAGAAAAAGAAGCAAGAAAAAAAAACCCGCCCAAGTGCGGACCAGACTCGCACACAAAGGGTTCCGTACCACCGCACAATCTTAAGATCCAGCAAATAATACCGACAAAATCGCCTCTTGTATGAGGACCCCTAATTTTATTTTATTTTGATTATGAGGTTGAAATACTCTGTAAAATTTTCAACTGTCTTCCTATCACGGTTCTTGAGATTCAGCCGGAATGAAGAACGGACTGACAAACAGCAGAGGCTTAGTAATCCCGTAGGTCCCGTTGATACCCTTTGGGTACGGAACCCTAAAAACGCACTTTCAGTTGGATCACTTAATTTTTTTTATTTGGGTGGATCAACTTTTTGTTGCTGTTATTCTGTCCCGTAAGCCAGGAGAAAACAGTGATAGAGTTTCTTAGAAAAATGGTTATAATATAGACTACTAATACGCTTGGAAGAAAACCCATAACAGAATGGGCTTGTAATTGCCAAAAAACTGATGTTTGCTGGATTTATATACTTTAAAATCGTGATTTTAAAGAGTGACCCAGGAGACGTCACCATGGCAACGAGGCGCAAAGAAAAGTTGATTGACCCATTTAAACATTTTGTTCAAAGGTCTATCGGAACGCAAGTGCGTGACGCTTGCTTCCCGCCATCTTTTCCCGGTCGTCAGCATTAAATGGCGGCCCGGCGATGACTTCATGGTGGTCGGCTGCAGCGACGGCACGGTGTACGTGTGGCAGATGGAAACGGGACACTTGGACAGAGTGTTGCACGGTACGTACATACATACATACATTTATAATCAGCGGGGCGAAATAGCAGATGCGATGACGACTGAATTTTTTTTTTTACGTCTAGGTACACAAACTCACGCGTTCATTCGCAGAGCAACCAACAACTCTAAGAACTTGTTGATAAATGTAACCACAATTTTTTAAATAAGGCAGGTTTTAGAGACTCAAAATCTACATATTCAAAGACTTACTCCCTTACTAATAAACGTTGAGTAACGGTGGTATAGCTATACAATGTTTTGTCCTTATCTGTCATTGTGACATTTGAATTTGACAGATAAGGACAAAACATTGTATAGCTATTCCACCGTTACTCAACGTTTATTATTAAGGGGGTTAGAGTCTAAGTTAAATATAGTCTATGTCTTTTTGTTTATCTTTGATTGATATTATCGATCGTTAGATATTTTGTAATAAAAGAAAGAAAAAAATGGGTTGGTAAACGACACATTTTGGCAAACATTATTTCGGCCAAACGGCGGGCGCCCCAGTTAGATTTATTATTTATATTTCAGAATTTTTATAAAAACTAACCTAACCTAACCTATAGGGTCTACACAATGGTACAAAAATAAATCCTGAAATATTTGCAGTTACAGAAATATAAGCGGGTTGGGAAATGAAACAGTTGCCAAACGACTCATTCGGCCAAACGTATTTCGGTCAAATGAACGGACCCCCGATCTGTGGAATAGGCGAATACATTTCAGCTTTCTCAGCCAAATAGCTGCGTCTTGAATAAGGTTGTAGATGTCTACTATAGGTCCCGGGTATGAATGTATTGAGCATCATTATATGATCCATGTTCGTCACAATCACATAGGTCCAGTGTTTCAATCCAATTTGACATTGTTTAAATCAACATTATTATTATTACGGAAGCCTGATGATTTTAAAGGCGTTGAGAACGCACCTTCTTCTGGTTTCGTCGCACCTAATTTTAATGTATTTACAGTTTACCTAATAGCGTATCTTATTATGTACCTTATTGTATACCTTATCCACATGTCCCCAGGTATGATAGCGGAGGAGGTCCTGGCGGCGTGTGACGAGACCCTGGCCGATGACCTGGGCGGGTCCATCGCCGCGGTCAGCGACATGGAGGGGCTCGCCAACCCCGCAGTACACTTCTTCAGGTCAGTTTGAACTCCATCTATATTTTATTTATTAATTTATTCAAACAAAATTTTCACAGCGTTACAGTAAAACCAATGCAATGAGAAATTTAATATTATATACAGAAAGAAACTTAATATTATGACCCACACTAACTGATTACAGTTCTAACTAAAAAGTTTTTATCTAGAAATTCCACTTCCATCCATTCTCTCACCTTAGAGTGAGCAACATATTCTTCCATCTCACTTGACTAGACTGGACTTGACTATCAAATTGCGCATACTTCCTTTTTAAGGATGATTTCCACCAAACGGCTCGCATCGCATTGGATCGGTAAGGATTTTACAATCTTTAAACTATATTAAATCATTACGCCGCTTGACGGCGGGCGTCTTCCGCGACGCGCGATCGGAGCCGTAAGTATGCTGCGACACGCGATCGGCCCCGTTCGCTTGTCGTCGTGTGCGATCGGAACCTTTCGGCCGTGACCGGACGAGCCCACTCATTCTCGAAAGTGCACTCAAACGCGTGGTAGAAACGAAACTATTTGACGGAGTGCGGTTACGTTCGCGAGCAACCGTACGGTGCCGATCGTGTGCGTCGACATCCTGTCGACCGCGAACGGCTGTTATTGCCCGATCGTATGCGTCGACATGCTGCCGTACACGATCGGTGGTCGCCGCATCCGTTCGTATTCTTTCCGTTCCGATCCGTTGCGGGCCGTTTGGTGGAAATCATCCTTTAAGGGCAGATTACTTAACAATATATAGTTTCAAAATTTAGCTTATATACTTGGGAGCAAAGAAATCGAGCCACTTTCTATGGAAATTCAGTATTAAGTGGCTGGATTTCTTTGCTCCCAAGTGTAGCAGAAGGGGCGTTTCACAAAAAGCCCGACTTCACCGAGTTCACAATGAAGTGCTGGCCTCTACTCTGATGTATGGTAGTGAATGTTGGGTGTGGCAGGACAAGCATGAAAGTCGTATAAATGCAGTTGAAATGCGCTCTTTGCGTAGTATGTGTGGTGTGAAACTGACTGATAGAGTAAGGAATGAAGAAGTCAGAGAGAAATGTGGACTAAAAGAAGATGTAGTGACTAAGATTGAAAAGGGCATGTTTTGATGGTTCGGTCACTTGAAAAGGATGGTTGAAAGAAGATTGACGAAAGAGATATAAGTACAGAGCGAAAGTGAGTCGAAGGGTCGGAAGGGGCCGCCCTAGGCGTACTTTTTCGAATCAAATCGAAGAAATACTGGAAAGGGGCCGAATCTTAAGTACCCGAAATCGACGTGCGTGCATGACTCGATGTATAAATGTGGAAGAAGCGAAAGAGATTTTTCAGGATCGTAGCAGGTGGAAAGAAGTGGTCTCTGCCTACCCCTCTGGGAAACATGCATGATTAAATGTATGTATGTATGTATGTAATGTTGTATGTGGGCAGGGGCCTGCGGCACCGCAACCTGACGGCGATGCGCGCGGCGACGGCGCGCGGGCTGGCCGCGCTGCAGGCGCCGGGCCACGGCGGCGGCCCGGGCCCGCTGGCCGAGCCCGCGCGCGCGCGCCGCGCCATGCTCACCGTGCAGGGCTTCCGGAGCAACCCCAAAGGTACAAAACACGACAGGTAAAAAATCGGTCAAGTGCGAGCCGGACTCGCGCCGAGGGTTCCGTATTTATTCATTAATTTAAATACTTTATTGCACAAAATTAAAATAGTGTACAAAAGGCGATTCTGCTGTACATATTTGGACCACGGGCATTTGGCGTAGAGGCATTCCATCGCCTTCTGTTGTTTGGTCGCTGTGGTCTTTCTCTGTTCCGCTGTGTAATATTAGTGGTCTCTTTCAGACCCGGAGAGCCACATCCTGTTCTTCGACATCGAAGGTCTCATCGTGGAGCTGCTGAGTGAGGAGTACTCCGCCATGAGTCCTGCTAGTTTGGAGGTAAATATTAATAGGATCTCCACTGTAATTATCGTAGACGCACCTCTTCTTCTCCGCAAAGATGGTCTTGTCCGAAGCGTTAGTAGATTCACTCCATATTACCGACGTGTAAAAGAGCCCTCATGTGGCCAATTTACTGAATAAATATTATGAATTTTGAATTTTTTGTTGAATTCGATTTGTCTTAATAAGCGGATAAATAGCGGATTTTTTTGAAAAAAAAAACCGGCCAATTGCGAGTTGAACTCCAGTCCGTCCAGATTCCGTATATACGTTTTTTTTTGACAGAATTCTTATAGGTTTTCCTGTAGTCTACATCAATGAACTATGTTTTGTATTTTATTTAAAATTTTAGGCTCAGTAGTTTCGGAGATCAGGTCAATTTTCGTCTTCTTTCGTGAATAAAATCATAAATATTTATTTTAAAATATTAACAAAAATATATTTGAGATCCTCATAACGAGCCCTTTCATTTGATATATGACAATGTAAGTTTTGCTAAACTTTTTTTTTAAATTTCCTAATTGGTGCCCTGGAAAAGACACTTATTTGAAAAAAAAAAATACTTCGCACATCTGTGTTTGGGTCATCAATTTACATATGTGTACCAAATTTCAACTCAATCGGTCCAATAGTTTCGGAGCAAATTGGCTGTGACTGACGGACAGACAGACGCACGAGTGATCCTATAAGGGTTCCGTTTTTCATTCTTTGTACGGAACCCTAAAAACTACAGTCGGCATCAAAAACATCTCCCAAAAATGCAATTTTTCATAGAAAATTATTATTTATTTTATTATACTTTATTGAACACAGGCTGCTGGCCTAATTACCAGCGAGTACATGATGGTGGCAGCACTGACGCGCTCCGCAAGCCCTGACGCCACCAAACGGATATCCGGTAAGTCTTTTTTTTCCATTTAGGTGGCTATTTAAATACCTGAAGATTAATATTGCTTTAATTAACACCTTCACTGCTGCTACTACAGATTGTACAAATTTTGCCTGAAGTGTTAATAGGCAATAAAATCGTTAAGCTAAAGTTTGCTACGCTTTTAGTGTGTTGCGGATAAGAATAAAACGTTATTTTATTTAGGGCCTGTTTCACAATCGTCAAGTAAAGCATATCTGACACATAAATTTAGCCCTTTCCCTTTCTTACACTTGAACATAGACAAGGAGCGGGCTAACTTTAACTGGCACATAAATTTACTTGACCATTGTGAAACCTTATAATTATATTTATTTCTGTACATACATACATTAAATCACGCCTGTTTCCCAGAGGGGTAGGCAGAGACCACTTCTTTTTTCTGTACATTTTTATAAAACATACCATTCTTCATAGTGCCATAGACAAAACAAAAGAACACAGATAAAAAAAGGTTGCTACTGATACAATACACTGACTTCTGACAAACTCAAATGTCTTTAGTAGACAGAGTATTACCTACCTAGACAAGCTGCTCGTGTATACTAGGGAATGCAAATAACCGGTTAAAACCGGTTTTAACCGGTTATTTTCATACAAAAACGGTTAATAACTGGTTAAATTGCATTCTCTAGTATACCCTTTGAGATAGCAATACAGACAACCCGACCAAATCACATATCACCTTTAGCAGATGAAGCTTCTGTCATTGAGTACCTACCATATTAAGGCGGTTTACCATAAGAAATTATTATCGTCAAACATTATGTTTTCTTCTTTTCGAGCACTGTGCCTTTTGCAACCTACACTACAACAATTAAAATATAATTAAAATAGTTAAAAGCAACAATTCACTCCATTGTTTGGCACCAGTACTGACTAACAAAATCCACCTTGAAAAAACGAAAGAGGAGTGAGATCGAGAGTAAAGATGCCTCATCGATATTTATTTCCATAGAAATGCTTCTCTAAGTAATATCTCGGTCTAAAACAAAAATATTTATCAGTTTATGTTATAATTATCAGTATTATCGTTACCACTATCCTTCTCTTTGTCATATAAGGTCATCATAGAGTTAAATATCTGTCAAATACCGTTTTAATTTTAATATTTTTCTGACTTTTGTCGGCGACGGTGACCGCTTACCTTCAAATGGTCCATCAGTTTGCTTACCTTTAGAGAAAAAAAATGCTGGTAATTTTACACTAACACACTCGTGCGACATATAGATTGGTTAATAAGAGTGTGACATGTAAAATTACAATATTTTCAACTGGCAACCACCACAAAGCAAAAATTGAATCATATTGCCATATTTTGCTTATATTTTTATTTTTACTCTATTTGCCAACCTTTGCTTAGACTGAGTTTATGACTTAGACTGAGAATTGACATATAATTAGTAATTACATTCACAGCAGTTTACAGTACCTACATTGTTTTTAATTTGTTGCTATTTAACGAAAGTTCTGCTGCGTTACTTTTTTTCAAAATATTGGGTTATCCGTTGCCCGTAAACTTCGTCCCTAGCTCACCCCTTTTAGGGTTGACTTTCGAAAACCCGTTTCTTAGTCATATCTTTTATGTCACCAATAATGACGTGTTCAAATGACGCACGCTGCTCGAAACGGATAGATTTCTTCGGACGCGTGAAAGACAAGGCCGGCGATATGGAGAGGATGCTGAAGGAGAAAGACAAGCATGGTTTGTAGTAACTAATACTTGTATATAACTTGCACTTTGAAACTTGCGTTTAAAAAGGCTTGATTAAAAATCGTTGTTTGATTAAACATATATTATTATATTATCCTCTTAGGGGTTAAAGAAGATTGTTAACTATTATGACTTTATTTCTAAGAGACTATAAAATTTAAAGCACCCCTTAATACCTTTTCTAAAAGAAGTGATTTAACTATATTTTAGGTGTTTTATTACCATTGTTCTTTAATACCTTTTAGATTATTAATTTAAAATCGCACTTTTTGTCTTTTATTTGGATACCTCTTAGGGATTGGTATTATCAAGTGTCTTTGAGTTCCCTTTTTGAGAAGAATAATAATTCATATTCACTCTTAGGTGTTAATTAAATAACGCCCTTTTTCATTTTAAGGGCTTGATTAACGCTGTTCTATTCTACGGGGTTGATTTAAAGGCTTTCCTTTTGTCTTAAAATACATTTAAGGGGTTGATAAAACAGAATGCCTCTTAGTGATGTGGTTATAAAATTATTTTTAAAAGGTAACTGATAGAGTTTGATTTAAATGTTTTGTGGGGTTAATTAAACCTCTCCTTTAAATCCTTTTAGGGGTTTATATAACAGAGTAAATACTTTTTAAGGGTAGGAAGATTTCTCTTTCATACCTCTTATGGGTTAATATACACGAGTCCCCATTAACACCCCTTTAAGTGTTATTTTATACCAATGTCCTATAACTACCTTAATAGTTAGATTAGTGCTTGTCGTGTGTTTAGACAGAAATGTGACCTAATTTGATGTAGGTATCCTGGCGAAGATGAAAGAAGGTGCGGAAAACGTGCAGACCAAACTTCAGGCAAAGGCGGATCAATTGAAAGGTCATTTGGAACCTAAAGGTAGGTGGATTTTGCAGGGATTATGCTTCAAGAATGTACGGAAAGATAGTAGTTTTTTTACGCAATTTGTGTTTTGTTTTGTTTTTGTTTTTAGTGTTTTTAGTTAGTTGTGTTTCGTTGTTCGAAAAGGGTAGGTAGCGTATTACAAGTATGGCATTTAAGTTATACCCTTAAAGGGTTTATGTGATTTGTACTCCGATTTGTTTAGTTGTTTTTAGTTATTTGGGTAGGTATATAGTATTATAATGGTATTTATGTTTTTTCCTAGCGGGGTTTGTATACTTTGTGTTGTTTTGTGTGGTTTTTAACTAATTTTTCGTTAGTTTTTAGTAGTTGTGGATCGTAGAAAGCGGAGTGTGTTAGAGGGGCTGGTTTTATATTCTTGTTAATTTTTTATATACTTAATAGATTTTACTTATTTTTAAGTTGTTGATGTTTTTAAGCAGTTGGTTTTTAACTTTTTCATTTCCTACTATTGTTGTTTGAACATTACTTATAATTTTTTGATTAAGTAAAAAATTAGTAAGTATGGCCCTTGTTGCCTGAATTAAAAGTTTATATTCTATGTACAATTTAGTAAGGTGTGGAAGAAAAAGACATGCTACGCCGACCCCAAATGATTAGTATAAGGGCAGGGATATGATGATCATCCACTTATCACCTTTAAGGTTGGTAAAATGGACGCTAGGTTTATACCGAAACTATACATGAAATACCCGTTTACACTAAAATGACAAAGCACTAAAGTGTGTAGCTACTAATAAGGCCGACTGTACACGGAAAGAACATTGTGTAGGTAGTCATCAAAAAATCAAAATCATTTAAGGACGTGAGACCACAAAATTTCCTAAATTTTCGTGTTTTTTTTTCATTAAACAGAAATTTATTGAAGCGAGATATATATATATATATATATCACTGTCTTTCACGAATAATATTACTTGTTTTAACCATACATTTAATTCAATACCTAGCAAGTTGTGACAACATAGTTTGCTATCAACTTGTATGGGCCTTTTTAAATGTTTTTTGTTGTTGTATGGAATGTCGGACTTAAGACTCACATTTCTGACTTTTGCAGTGCTCTGACTGCATTTGATCCCTACAAATAACCGGAAAACAATTTGCCATCTAGCCTATTATTACATAGTACAACCAATATTATTTTAAACCGAATCTCACCGATATCTACCGTATTTCCTACTCAATTTACCGTCTCGGTTTATGCGCAATTAGCTGTTATTGTATATATTATTCTCGGTCCAAGGTGATCTACATTCGTTAGTTATGCGTCCGCAGCGTGCTCACTCGCCAACGGGCAGTGTGTCGAGCAAGTTGGCGAGCTTGCTCAACGGTAGATGTGTTAACGCATCGGTTATGTTTTTACTGATGGAACAATTTTAAAACGCTCAATATTTTATGGAGCTCCAACTTAAGACAAAGTCATGGCTCAACAATATCTCTGAGTGGACAGGGATTGCTAGTGTATCCGAACTCTTCCGCCTTGTAAAATACAGAGACTGATTCCAGAATCTGATAGCTAAACTTAACTATAATAAGGGGCCAGGCTGAAAAGCGCCGGGCACACCTGGCAGTTGCTGAGACTGGTACCCATTGCCATATGGACTTAAATACTATTTCGATCCTAGTATTCTTTTTAGTTTGTGGTTTAAGTTAGTTTTGTATCTGCCATATTTTTCTTGATTTTGTTTCTTATATTAGTATTTTTCGAAGTTTCCGGACTCGCGGTCCCACATCTATTCGACGGAGACCTGCCTCGCGACGGAGCTCCTATTTCTGAGTTGGTTTTCCTTTCGGGCATCTAAAGATACCCAACGAACCTAACCTACTTTTGAGGGGTTCGGACTCGTGTTAAAAGATTTCTGACGAAAGCAAATAGCAGTTGGACAAAAACTAATGGGGCCGGTAAGCCGAACCTTTTTAAAGTGGTTATATATTTTTACATTTTTACATTATTTAAAGCGGCTCTTAAAAAAGAAGAACATAGGGAAAACCTGGATTTATTTTAGTAATTTAAGAAAATCTGAAACATTGATAATTTACATTAAATTGTTTTTGAGGTTGATTTTTCGCGAAGCCCTCGTAGAACCTTTACGGAGCCACAGTAGCAATGATGAATTACAGATTTTTGGAAATTCACCTCTTAGGGGGTTTTGATAGCGGGAAACTAATTTTACGTGTATGAGGTCGCGGGCGTCCTCTAATAAAAAAAAAAAGATTGATCCCTTTATAGGCTAGTGGCACTTAATGTCGTAGTTAGAAATTGTGCTTTATTGTTCTGTACATTAAAATTCAAAATAAATTTATATAATCAAATCAGCCTATGGGTTAATTTAGTCTATTCGCCATCCTTCCCGCCCGTGTGTCCGTCTGCACAAAAGCCTACGCCCTCCTCAAGGTAGTCTAGATCTAGCTACGCCCCTGCCTACACGCGCAATTAGCTCTTACCCGCATTAAAATAAAGGTCACATTCCTTTGAATATTAATGCGAACTGGTTTCCAAGCAAATGAAAATTTACTTTAAAATTGTACGTATTGGTATGAAATTTCAATGCTTTTGATTATGTTGATGAAGTTTATTGGGATTTAAGTGTTATGCTTTTGAGTTAAGGTTGCTTTTTGATTGTTATTGGATAGGACTGTGTGTTGCCACATTTCTAGAAAGATTCTTTGTTTGATAAGAATTGATTTGATAATAAAAGGGATTGGTAGTTATTTGGCCAATTATCTGCAATTTTAAGTCGGTAAATGGAGAAATGTATGGAATTGTCAAAAGGCAATGCACAATAACTAGCTATTTATTTTATCGAAACTCCTTTCAAAGAACTTATTAGAACGTATTACGTAAAATTTTCAAAATGAAAAATGGAAAATGACGAAAGAAAATATGTTTTTTTTTTTAAATATACCCGACTTGACATAGCTCGTTGACTATTTGTTTTTGTTTTTTACAATATGGCGTCCCGTTGCAGATATATTGAATTTTGATTACCGTCATGTTTTTAGTGAAACTCACTTGATTAAGACAAATCGTTTGGTGTAAGAATCGGTCCACGTGTTTAGTTTCTTCAGCGCCACTACGTAATAAACATACATATAACATACATATAACATACATACATAAACTCACGCCTTCATTCCCAGAGTGGGGTAGGCAGAGCCACAGACTCACCAACAACTCCAAAAACTTGTTGATAATTCTGTGACCACATTTTGCACAACCAGGCTAGGATGTTATCCAGTGTATATAGGCTATAAACACATTACCTCCTCCTTCGGCAGTCTGGTAAACAGTACGCTATCCTTCCTAGGGGTTCAATCTATTTTCTTACCAAATTTCGTCGAGAGATCGTCGAGAAGACAGACTAAGTTACTTTCACATTTATGATCTTAGTAGGTAGGGACTGTTTTTTTTTTCAATTTAATTATATTAATGACATAGTTAGCTTAGTTATGTGAAGAGCCCACGAAGGCAGACCCGGGTTCGATTCCTGGTATGGGCAAATGTTTGTTTTATGAACACGAAACACGAGTATTTCTTCCGGAGTCTTTTTCTAAGAATGCCTATGTCTATATTTGTGTCTAAGTTGAGCTAATTTTGAGACTAGGTCAGTTTTTTATGGGATGGAAAAGGCGAACGTACACACAGGCCACCTGATGGTAAGTGGGATCTGTGACCCATAGGCTAAAGTCTTAAGACTGCAATCCTAGGACCACGGAATAGAATAAACAGTGGAAGTGGCATGAGCTTCGCTTAGTATCAGACCTGTTGTCGCCAATACTCAAACTATCATAAAAACAACACGCCACCATGGAAAATGCTTTTGCTGTGGCTATCGTTTTTACACTCCAAAATAGCACAATAAGGCATGCTTCTGGATTTATTTCCTATTTTAGAAATGTCGAAATATCGAAAAATCTAAATAAGCGAACGCAGCAAAAGTATGGTAGGTTATGCGGAACTCCGCATAACTATGCCACACGTTACACGCCCACTTGGCACTTCTACTGTTTTTTCTGTTCTGAGCCTAGGACCGTAAATGCGTTGCCAACCCTGAGGACTAAGATGGAATGCCTCTATGCTAGTCATTACACCGGCGGTCCTATCCCCAAACCAGAACACAATAATGCGAACACTGCTGTTTAGCGGTAGGTTAATGGATAAGATGGTGGTAGCGATCCGGACGGACCCTGCACAAGGTCCTACCACCTCTGAATGAGTAGCTTAACTTCAAACTCGGATATGTCCTTTAAATTTGGTGAGATTGTCTAATATTTATTATTTATTTTAATTCATTGATATAAAAGGCAAACCTGACTGACTTATATATCAACGCACAGCCGAAACTACTGTACCTAGAAACTTGAAATTTGGTACAGGGGTTCCTTTCATGATGTAAGTGAGCACTAAGATAGGATTTTCCGAAAATTTACCCCCAACAGGAAGAAATGGGGGGACTAGCGGGAAATAACAATGTATCCTTAACTAGCGACCCGCCCCCGCTTCGCTTTAGTTTAAGTGAGTATTACATAAATTAGAATATAAAAACCTTTCGTAGAAAATTATCTATCGTGAAAACCGCATCAAAACCCGCTGCGTAAAGTTAATTCTTTTGGTCAAAAATAATAATTATTATAACCAGGGGCCGGAATTCTCGTAGCACTTTTGAGCTGTCATAGGGATTTCTCGTGTATCGACTTCTGATACACATATGTATCGATAAATACAGAATACAATATTTAAAATATGACTATTGACTACTAGTAGAAGTAAACAACAGGCAGTCTTATCGGGAATGAACGATCTCTTCGAGATAACCTTTGGATATCAACTTTTTGATATTTTTAAATAGGAATTAAAATAATAATATTTTATTGAATTTTATAAAAAAATTGTGCATTTCAAATGTTGCAAATTGCAAAGGGAATTGCTATCGATTTTTTTCATTGCAAATCTCTACCTATTTCTCACTTTCAACTACTCAAAAGTTATTTAAAAGAGATCCTTCTTTACGATATGACCGCCTGTCACTTACCTCTACTTTTAATCTTCTTTAATATGTTGTGTTCTATAATGTATCGATAAAATATGTATATCTGAAATCGATAAACGAGAAGTCCCTATGACAGCTCGAAAGTGCTACGAAAATTCTAATTATAACAAATTTAACCCCGGACAATAAAACAGGTTTAATACGTTTAATGTGTGAATCATTGTATCTGGTTATCTTATCGCATATCGCTTAGCTTTTGGAAATTGCTCTATTTTCTGGAAAAAAGTACCCTATATTCGCTATAAAGTCTGTACTAATTTCCTTCTATCTTTTGAAGCTTCTTTAAACCGGAAAGATGAAACAATGGACCATTCCCACCGATGAAGGCACTTTCTCTGTTTTCACTACTACTGTTGCTGTGCCCTACAGGGTCCGCATATCATCATGTACATGTATACCTATGATTACAACAACATCTGTAAAATTTATGTGGAATGCAATAAATGTATTGAGTATTGAGTATTGATAATCTCCATATTACTGAGGTGTAAAAGATGTGGCCAATGTACTGAATATTAAATTAGAGTTTGCAATAATGCTGTGAAAAATATGGGTCATGTATTTTCCTTTGCAAATGATGGATCTTGTTGCTTGTTTATTGCACACAATTTTGCATTTAATTGGGACTTCTTTGCCCTGTCCAGCTGAGATACGTATCTAATGAGTGTGATACTCGTATTTGATCTAATCGCAGTAAACTGGGGTGTGATTCTCTCAAGAAGCAACGGTGAGCGAATGAACGAGTGAAGTCCAAGCAGCGAGATTAAGTAGTCCCGTCAAAGTGAACAAAACACATATTAGAGCGTGCATTTCAATTTGGCAGCATGTCGTCTCGAACGTATAAGGCTGCCTAATAGAGAATGCACTCGCTAATATGTGTTTTGTTCGCTCGGACGGGACTTCTTAAACTCGCCGCTTGGAATTCACTCCTGCGTTCGCTCACCTTTGCTTTTCAGAGAATAACACCCCTGGGCGTTGGTCTCATTACTAAGATGTTGTTGCGCTAACTTATCTTGAGCTATTTCCCTTTATATAGCCTCGTGGTTAATTGATATGTTTCAAACAGCATTCTTGTTTTAGAGAATGGAATGGGCCGGGCGAAACTAATTTCCTTGTTAACTTTATAATTATAAGATTCAGGGTACAATGAAAGATATGTATTGTCTTAAAAAATGTGTATTTATTTACACTTTGGCAGTGATGGCATTTATCTAGAAAGAGAGTTACTAAATGAGACCTTTTGAGTTGTTCCGTTGAGCATTCTATAATTTCCGTTGAGGTATTGCCTGGCAACACTAAATACATTACATGTTATAATAATGTTGCCAGGAAAATTCGTTGCAAACCAAAACCAAAACGTCGTTGAAATTGTCTACGGATGCTTCTGAACGATGTTTAGGAGCTGTTGTAACTCAACGTGAATTCTGTCTCCAAAGGCCAAAAAACTATGAAACTAACTATGAATAATAGAAGCTTACATAGTTTTTAAGCTTTAGACACTTTTAGTTGGATAATAGACAGTTTCAACTAGGTTTTGATTGGTCAAATCAGATTTACCAAGCGCGGACACCGTGGAGACCTAAGCCAGCGTAGCCAAGGGGAGCAATTCCAAGAGGAGCGACGCCAAAAGGAGCGACGCCCAAAGGAGCACCCCATTGTCCAGCCCTGGCGGCAGCGATGCCGTTGTAAGCAGCAGCCTGAGACTGAGCAGCGGCGACATAGTTCTGGCTAGCAGCAACACCGTTCCAATAAGCGTTCTCGTTGATGTCGCGGGAGGTCTCAGCTGCCTGGCGGACGGCTTCCGTGTTCCATTGCACGGCGGCTTCGTTGGCGCGAAGGTTGTTTTCTACCGCGGCGCGGGTGTTGTCCTGAGCAGCGACGGTGGCGTCGATGGCTGCTGCCTGGGCATCGCCGGCGTTGATGCCGTAGGCGAGGGGAGCCAGGAGACCGGCGGAGGCATAGCCGAGGACGGCGACGAAAGCGATCTGTTGAAGAATGTAAGAGTTGAGGATAGATTCTGCTTGAGTGACTTGTTTGTAGTCGAGATAATAGAACTGTTGAACTTATTTGACGTAAAACATTAAGTAGAAATTAAGTAAATCGAACTCGTTCTTCTAGATTAGTCGAAGGCCAGACGGTCATCTATTAGGAATTAATAGGCAAAAGTGTAAATACTTGTTAAAATATCTTCTACTAGAGGACGCTTGCGGTTTAGTGCGTGTAGAATTCAAAACTTGGTTTTCCCTGTGAGGGGTTGAATTTGGAAAAAACCCTTTATAGTGCATCTCTGGGATACCCAAGGAATATTCTAGTCTCTAGGTATTTTGTAGGTCTCTAGGTATTTTGTAGCTCTCTAGGTATTTGTAGGTCTCTAGGTATTTTGTAGGTCTCTAGGTATTTTGTAGGTCTCTAGGTATTTTGTAGGTCGTTAGGTATTTTGTAGGTCTCTAGGTATTTTGTAGGTCTCTAGGTATTTTGTAGGTCCCTAGGTATTTTGTAGGTCCCTAGGTATTTTGTAGGTCTCTAGGTTTAGAGTGCTTGACTTATCTATCAGTCACGGAAGACTTCACCAGTTACACAACAATAATAATAATATATCGCCTATGTTCATCTAAAATAATGTACCTTTCCAATAGTAAAATATTTTGTTCAATTTGGTGCATTGGTTCCGGAGATAACCTTCCACATTTAAACAAACTTACAAAATTAATTGTCCCTTTTTATAATAGTGTAGATTTGACCAAATCTTTAAGAATCTGCGTCTTTTACCGGAGTAGGTACCGTTAACAACCCACAAGATGTGTTAAAATCCACACAATTAATTAATTATGGGCGTAGAACGTGTTAATTAAGTAAGCACTAATTTTATTCGCAACAAAAGTTAACAAAGCGTTAAAACGGAAACGTAGTCATTAATATGTATGTTCCATTAGCCGTCTTAGAACGCAATATCCTTTACAATCATACATTTTCATTATTACATACACTACAAATTGCATTACAACTTCCCTAGTTTGAGACGTTCAGTAGACCGGAAAATTATCCAGGAGGTATGCGTTTGTCCACAATTCGCGGATGATTTCACAGACGAAACCGTTTTATAGTAATGTATGTGTTTGGACACTAATTTCAACCTAATTTATATGTTGATGAACAAAAAATACATCCTTGTGATATTGCCAAGAATCGGTAATGCGAGTGTTGCCACAGATTTTAATTGAATTAACATGTGTGCGGCAAGTTAATGTGGCAACATTAGGTACATTTACATTGTGCCGAAATAGTAACGCTATTTTTTCAATGAAGAATAACCTTAACACTTAGAATGAACACCTGTTGCCCTATTTTATTCAAAACAAAAACAAACACATTAACAACATGGCGCCGTTTTTAATGTCAACCGATTTGTTCTAAAGCACTCATTGTTTTCCAAAAATGGAACGTTGTGAAATGAGCCAATGACAGCGGTTCATATTTTTTCTCTAACACTATGACACTGACCTCAAAACTGCCATAACAAAAAGGCCAGCCGCGTTGACAATTTTAAATGAGACGCGTTCCAAACATAAACTTTTGAAATATTATGTTATCGAATCCAACATGGCGGACAATCTATAAATTTTGTTCCGTCTAAATTCTAATTCTAGGTCTTATTATGTTGTCTAGGAACTATTCGGACTGGTTTCGTTGGACCTAAGGGAGTGGTCAGGTATTTCGTAAGACAAAACACCTGACAGCTGAAATGTCCAGCAAAACGTTTGGTTTCGTAACATAATGCCACGCGTTTGGAATAAACGAAGTCTAGATTATCAGGTAAAAGCTTTGTCAAATAAACTATGGAGATTTAAATATGGATACATAATGCTAAAGAACGTCAGCGTGATTCCGTTTTGACTTGACTAATAAAGCAGTTATATCTAGTTTTCGCAAAAGAGTTTAACGTGGTGACATGTGGAAATAGAATAATCTCAAATGGCAACGGTTTTTGGGAAACATTTTGATCATGTTGCCGTTTTTATCCAAACGGTGCCATAGTTTATTCAAAATCATATTTTGCACCATAAATGCGAGTAGGTATAACTATTTATGCTGCACTAATTTCCGCGCTCCAACCCAACGTTACAATATGAATCTATCTTATTAGGGATGGACAAATTTGATGTCATAGTAAAAAAATAAATAGCTTTCTGATTATGCGAAGTAGTGGGAGTAAGTACAAGCGTTTAATTATACTTTACATGTTTGTTTGTTTGCCTGCATGCTAAGTTCAATATTGCGAGTCAATTTTGATTGAGTTGTAAAATTGGTGTATAAAAGATAATCTAACGACACGGAGCCAGAAGGTCGCAAACAGAATCTCCGGTGTACAGTCTACTATGCCCTATTGGATTGTAATAAGGACCAAAAATGGATACATCTCTTTGTAGTCGAGTGTACAATACATAACCTCACCAAGTATTAACTCGTTAGTTTAAAGACTGTGCAAAAAAAGTGCAGTCGACAGGTTTTTTTTTTAAATACATTTAATTTTTCTTTAATATTTTTGAACCTTAAACATTTTTTACGGTTTTTCATTGTGTCTTATCCGTACTACTCACAGTAGTACATGTATGGCACTAAACTTTGCTTTACTTAAATATTCATTTATTTAACTAAATGTATCAGCTTAAGAAGCAACAAAAATGGATGAGGATCACGCAATTCATTAGTACGCAAGAACCGTAGACAATCAAAGAAATGCCCTATTTTTCAACTATGTTGACACATGACATCTGTCACAATGACAAGACGCCCTTCAATAAATTCCGTATGCAAACAGCATCGCGAATCGTTCAATAAGCGACCTTCACATACAACTGTCATTACGCCCCCATAACAGTGTTTATTGCGACCGAGTAAGGCGCAGAATGAATAAAACGGACGCATATTTAAATTTGTTGTTGTATGTTTTATAAATAAGTTGTTCTTTATTTGAATGCGTGATTTTTTTAATTGAATGCGTTAGGGTGTTTTCACGGTTGTTAATAACGGGTTATTTTAATGTTACGCGTTGATTGGTTTTTTTTTCTCACGACTGTACATATAAACTAAGTAATGTAATACTGTTATAAAAACATTGTTAACACAAGCGTATAATTATTTAATTAAAAAGGTATTGTAATTCACTTTGACTGGAAATTAGCGGTCATTTTGCTGCTTTAAATTACAAAATGGGTTAAATCTTTTTTTTAAACAAAGCGGCAATGTAGGGCTATAACGAAATCTCGATCCTTATGACATTGCAATAAAATACAGTTATTAATCACATTATAACATATGGACATATATGCAAAAACCTTGTCAAATCAATTAAATATATATATTTATCAAGTTATTAATCCATTGAGATATGTTTATTATAATTCAGCTTTGATTTGCACAAGGTTCCATCATTTTATTAAAAAGTGATAACGAGAGGCTGTTAAAACACTTCCCTTGCTCATCATAAATGAGAAAAGTCACTTGTCAAATTGGGCGCAAAAATTTTAATGCGTTCTTAAATTTGAAAAAAGGGCGCGTTCAGGATTTTTTAAATTATTATTATAGTCGCGTTCTGTTATCACTTTTAAATGTTTATTATGTTTGTTTTTAAGGTAAGAAATATTACCAGAAATCTCATCTTGCACTTCTTAGTCAGACTGCACGATAGCTACTGAATACTGTCCAGTCCTGCGTTGGGTCTTTTATACAGGCGTTGCTGAACGCTGCGAGTGTAATTGAAAGTGGCCAGTAATCGTCGACACTATAAAGTATCTTTTGTTGGCATACGAAGGGCTAGAGGTGTATAGGTATTTTGAAGTGTTTCCGTGTCTTACTATATGTGGTAAATTATTAATTAATATGCGACGGACACTGAGAAAAGCATTTGTCGCGATAAAGTTTTCTATTATTATGATAAACTAGAGGACGCCCGCGACTTCGTACGCGTAGAATTAGTTTCCCGCTACTCCCCCCATTTCTTCCCGTTGGGGGTCGATTTTCGGAAAATCCTTTCTTAGTGCTCACTTACATCATGAAAGGAACCCATGTACCAAATTTCAAGTTTCTAGGTACAGTAGTTTCGGCTGTGCGTTGACATGTCAGTCAGTCAGTTTTGCCTTTTATATATATAGATTATTAATTTTTATATAAGATTTTTATAAATTAACCATGTTTTGAGATTTTTTCTTGCTTTATGAAGTTGTTATTTCATTGCATATAGTTTGTATTGTATTATACTTACTGCAATTTAAAGATATTTTTATTTTTGTTTGTTTTTTTTTACTTACTTTTATGTCTTATCTTATTTTTTTTCAGTCTCGTATTTTAATATATAAACATAAGCAATTGTAGTAAAAAAAATATCCAAAGATCTCTTTTGCACGATCAAAGGTTATATTTAAGCGTTAAAAAATAATTGTAGTCAAACTTATTGTCATTATGATATAAGTAGTAAAAAAATATTAGTTCTGAAACTACTATTAGTGCTAAAGCAGTAATTAATAGTAGATTGTAGTTATCATTTGCGGTTAACTGTATTTGCCTAATGATTCGTTAATCTCGCATTATATCCCTTGGAATTACCCGTATTTATCATAATTCTTATAGTTTTAGTCGTTCGAGAAAACCCTAATAAAACACATAATTGTCATCTTAATAAGATATTATATCATGTGTTTATTACATAGATAAAAACCCCCGACATAATAGTGACCCCTTCTTTCAGAGCTGATATCTCTTAAACGGCCTGACCGATTTTCATGAAACCTAGCTAAGAACAACCGTTAGAAAACCGGCTTTCAAATAAAAAATGCATCTAAATCGGTTCACCCGTTTAAAAGCTACGGTACCGCACACACACAAACACACAGCGGTTAAACTTATCCACCATCTCTTAACCCCCTCTTTTTATAAGATATGTATTTATTTCTGAGTCTTGGTTATTTTATAATAATAATAATAATAATAATAATTTATTTCAGAATAATGTCCATACAATATGTTAGTAACATTAATAACACATGTTGTATTTTAATGCATTTAGTATTTTTATTCTTGTCTAGTGTTCATAGTACAAGCCTAGAGCTTAGTTTGGGACTAGGTCAATCTGTGTCAGTGTGTCCTAAAAAAAAAATCCGTATCATTTAGTAAGACGTCATTTCTATCCATTTAAAACTCTACGCAAAGCATGTTTACAAAGGAACTGATCAGATGGGTGGAGCAGGAAGCTTTTGGATCAAAATAAAAAACTGTCGCGCCCTGACATTTAGAACAACAAACATATTATTGCTGTCGTTTGCGGCGCCACCTGAGACGTACGTCGCTTAATTACTATTGAAAAAAGTAGTTCTTACATCTCACCAACAGCATCTTTAAGTTTGTTTTTGAATGCGTTTGGAATGTGTGGTTTTTCAGCCAGTATCGGCTTTCAAAGTTTGAATTTGGAATTATGTAGACCGTATTAATAAAATCCTTAACTTGAATTTCTTGTGCTATTTTTGTGTACGTGAAATGAGGTGTATAGAGACATTCCATCTCTATTGTCTCTCTCTCACGGTTGGCGGTTTGCAAATTTTCGAATTTCAAATGTTAGAGCTTAGAGCTCGTTTACCGTTTCGTAAGGCCAGTGTGCACTTTGCCCTCTCGATTAAAAAAATCCGGCCAAGTGCGAGTCGGGTTTTCACACGATGGGTTCCGTACCATTCTTGTATGGGGGGGATCACCCTAATATCTGTAAAAAAATATTTTTATTATTTTTCGTTATAGCGGCAGTTATTTGGTGAATATGTCAACTGTCTACTTATTACGGTTCATGAGATACACTCCGCTGACAGACGGACGGACACCTTTTAGCTACGGAACCCTAAAAAAGTAGTTTTGCCCCGAAAGGTTTTTGAATCCACTGCCAGCTATAAGTACCTACACAGGTTGCACCACTGCACCTACAAGTAATCTGATGAAAATTGCAATGAACTTGCATCAGTTTTAACTCATAATCATAAAGTTTTCATTCAAATTCACTATATAGAGTAAACCAGGTTTGTCTGTCCATAAAGGTTGAAAAAAACCGGCCAAGTGCGAGTCGGACCCGCACACGAGAAAGGTTCCGTACGATTCTTGTTAGTCCTCCTTTATTTTAAATTTAATTCAATAAATAAATATCAGGGGGACAAATACACAAATTGACCTAGTCCCAAACTAAGCTTTAGGCTTGTACTATGGGTACTAGACAACGATATAAATACTTATATAAAGAAATATATACTTAAATACATAGAAAACATCCAAGACTCAGGAACAAATACTCGTGCTCATAAAACAAATATTTGCCGGTACTGGGAATCGAACCCGGGCCCGCCAGCTTCGTAGGTAGGGTCACTACCAACTAGGCCAAAGCGTCGTATTTATTTTTTATTATTATTTGTTACAGCGGCAATGGAAGTACAGTCAACAGCATAAATAAGTGATCATTTATGTACCTTGTCACTTTAACGTCGTGTTTGAAATGTTATACAAAATTGTGAAACGATTGAAAGCGACAAGGTACATAAACGATCACTTATTTATGCTGTTGACTGTACACACTGATTTCAACTGTCTTCCTAATACGGATCATGAGATACCTACAGCTTGCTGATAGGCAGATGGACGGACAGCAGAGGAGTAGTACTGCCCTTCTAAATAAAAGGACGCATGCGCAATTTTAAAGTCTAAGCAAAAACCTTACATCTTAAGAAATAAGGTCACTTATACATACGCTGTTCTATTAGACATGCGTCCTTTTTTCTGAGGGCAGAGCACTAGGATCACTTTGGTTTTTTTCCTGTAATCTACAAGCAATGAACTATATATTGTTTTTTTTTTTTTCAAAATTGTAGGCTCAGTAGTTTCATCAATCAATTTTATGTAAACACTTTATTGTACAAAAGAGCTAAAAATTATAAAATAGACAAAATGCGTTTTCGTCTTCTTTCATGAATAATATCAAAACTATTTATTTTACAATAATAACAAAAATATATTTGAGATCCTCATAACGCGCCCTTTCATTTGATATATGCCACCGTAATTTTTGCAAAACTTTTTTTTTAATTTCCTAATTTGTTCCCCAAAAATGACCCTTATATAAAAGAAAATACTTTGCACATCTGTGTTTGGGTCATCAATTTACATAATGTGTACCAAATTTCAACTCAATGCTGACAGACGGACAGACGCACGAGTGATCCTATAAGGGTTCGGTTTTTTAGCTGCTACGCACCGCTCTGGTGGAAGCGCAGACTAAACTTCTGGGACAGCTAAGGAATAGGGAATTTTCATGTCTTTTTTCTCAGCTTCAATAAAAGTTTATTCATGTAACAAACAGTTTATAAAAAATATTTTTGGAATATCTATAAAAATAACCAAGATATAAGCTAACAAAGATTCGTTCCTATCTTTTTCTAGCAAAACAGAATTTAACATGGAGTTTATATCGCCGACCTGTTACATGACGTCACAGTGCATATCGGATCTCTCGGTCCAATCACTGTATAATTAGCTGTTTAAAATGCTTGTATCATCCGTACTTCTTGGCCGATTTTAATTTTAATTTCGCTTTTGGTGATCTCTTACGGTATTTTCATATGGTAAGGACCAAAAAGTTGGACCATAGTTAAGCGCAGTTTAACCATACACACAACGAAGTCGAAAAAAGTTCCGTTGTGCGACGAAAAGTATCACTACAATTTTGTATGGCTAATTTTCGTGTGACAATGGAAAAGTTTCATAGAAAATTTTTTTTGAGTGAGTTAGTGAGCCCTACTCTTTCGTCCTTACCCATATTTTGTTGAGAAATGCGATTTAAAACATCCAAGCATATTCCCTATTACATTCCAAATAACCTTAGGTTGGGGTCTAGTTTTGCTGGAATGCACTAAAGGCCGGCTGACGACATACCCAGCTGTGGTTACAATGACTTAAACTCGCTTATTCGGGCGCAAGGGCGTAAAAACTAGTTTTACATGCCGGAATCGCGTGGCGTTCAATTGGTAATGTAATTGAGTTATCTGATAGTTAATGAAGATTAGTTGTCTGTCAAGTGATACACATTTTTAATTATGTTATCCTATCTATATGTATAAAAGGCAAAACTGACTGACTTATATATCAACGCACAGCCGAAACTACTGCACCTAGAAACTTGAAATTTGGTACAGGGGTTCCTTTCATGATGTAAGTGAGCACTAAGAAAGGATTTTCCGAAAATCGACCCCCATGTGGCAATAGCGGGAAACTAATTCTACGCGTACGAAGTCCCGGGCGTCCTCTAGTATTATAATATAGCTGTTGCCCGAGACTGCATCCGTGTAGAAGTAGTTATTTCTTCGAGTACTGATTAATAGAGAATATGCATGGATTTTTTAAATCGTATTTCTCAACAAAATATGAAAATACCGTAAAAGAGATCACCAAAAGTGATATTAAAATCAAAATCGGCTAAGAAATAACCAAATCAAATCAAATCAAATCAAATCAAATCATTTATTAATTAAAAACAGGTTTCATTACATGAAATATCTGTCAGACTCCAAACTAGGCTGGGCCTGTATCTTGGAATCTGCAATTGCGATCAATAAATTGAATTACATTAATAAAATAAATTCTCGAAACTGCTAAATGAACTTAAACTTAAAAATCTAACAAGAGTGAAAACAAAAGAAACAGAAATAAAACAAATTCTTAAAAGTAAGTATTCAACGGAACTTAAACTTAAAATCTGTCAAGAGTGAAAACAGAAACTTAAAATAAAACAAAATTCTCGAAAGTAGACTTAAGAACTTAAACTTAATTAAATCTGGCAAGAGCAAACCAGTACCTATAAAGAAAATACGCAAAGAATCTACAAACCAAAAACTTTGGTAAATATGAAGGGTGTGAGCAAGTGCGCGTGTGTGTGTGTGTGTGTGTGTGTGTGTGTGTGTGTGTGTGTGTGTGTGTGTGTGTGTGTGTGTGTGTGTGTGTGTGTGTGTGTGTGTGAGTATGCGTGTGAGCGCATGTTTATGTTTATGCATGTGAGTGTCCTGCATAGGTAAGGCATAATTTACTAATAAGGTTTTCTGTCTCATCATAGGACAGTGAGGGGAACCATTGTTTTAGTATGCCCTTAACTTTGGAAACAGTAAGAAGTTTAATATCATGATATTTGCAAATATTGTTGTAGACGTAGAGGTGGGAAAAGGCTGGGGATCTCCTAGCCATGTCGGATCTGAATGGGGGTAGTGTAGTCCTAAAAAATACGCTTCGTCAGCATCTCTTGGTAAAGTGCAGAGTTTTGGGCTTTTAACAAGTTGCTATGTGTGCTAGTTACTGCTTTAATGGCAAAGAGCTGCCGCACTCTAAGAGATTTTGTTTCAAGATACAACGAGTCTGTTGGATAGCGAAATGGCTTTTTCAGCATAACTTTTATCACTGCTCTTTGTGCACGTTCTAATCCTATCAGATAGGTCTTACTAGCACTGCCCCACACTGCTACTCCGTACTGCAATATGGACTGGCAGAGCGCGTGGTAAACAAGGCGAAGTACGTTAGGGGTGGCACAGTCACGTATTCTCTTCATGACGAATATCAGCTTCCTGACTCTTGCGGTAAGACTGGTGATGTGCTGTTTAAAGGAGAGATGTTGGTCAAAAAGAAGCCCTAGATATTTGACATTGTCGCGCCTTTTTATTTCTTGGCAGGAACAAGATTGCGCCAGGCTGATCGATAAAGAATGTAGGTTTTGAATACATGTGTGAAATTTAATATTCCTGTCTGATAATGGAGAAGAAGTTATAGTTTTTGAAAAAGCCACGAAGTTAGTTTTGTCGATATTGAGGGTGAGAAGATTGCAGTTAAGCCATAAAGCAACTCTGGCAAGCGTATTTTCAGCCCTAGAATAAGTCTCCTCCCAAGTTTTTCCATGCACAAGTATTACGGTGTCGTCCGCATAGCATATTAGCTCAGCATTTGGGATCTTAGTATCTAGAATATCATTAATATATAGCAGAAACAAGGTTGGGCCGAGTATGCTACCCTGCGGGACACCGAAAATAATAGGGAGTTGGTCGCTAACATGCTGCCCTATCTTTACCTTTTGAGATCGGTTAGTCAAATAACTGGCGAACCAATCAAGAGCTATACCCCTTACACCCATGCATTCTAATTTTTTTAGCAGTATGGTCACCGAGACGGTGTCAAAAGCTTTAGCGAGATCTAAGAAAATACCCAAGCACTTGTTGTCACTGTCTAGGTGACTAGAAATCGTATTGGTGAGGAGGACGGCTGCATCTTCAGTTGACTTACCGGCCCTAAAACCGAATTGGTAATTAGAGATCAGGTGGTTCATCTCTATGAAGTTGATTAATCTAGAATTAACAAGTTTTTCAAGAATTTTTGAGAGAACACTCAAAAGGGAGATTGGTCGGAAGTTACTTGGTAAGTTTTTAGATCCCTTTTTGAATATAGGGGATACTGAGGCCACCTTCCAGCAGTCGGGAAAACAGCCAGACTCAAGACTTAAATTACAAATGAAAGTAAGCGGTTCCAATATCACCTCCTTAATCTCTTTTATGAGCAAAGGTTTTAGGGCGTCAGGACCAGGTGCGCTATCTGACTTAAGGCGGGAGATAATTTTGTTTACTTCATGAGTATTGGTTGGACGCATGAAAAAGGAGTTAGTAACCATCCGTGTGGGTCGGTACTTGTTGGCCAGAGAAGCTTGAGTTTCCGAGATTTTAGATAAAATACAGTCCGCGAGTTTCTTTCCGTTTGTTGAGAAATACTGATTACAGTCGTTTAGGGATTCTAAGACGGTTTTACCATTAATGTTGATGAGTTCCTCAGCGTCATTTTTTAGATTAGGCTTTTGACAGATTTCTTTGATTGATTTCCAAAGCTTATTGGGGTTATTACTGTTTTCTGTTAGAAGCTTGTTTTGATATTCATTTTTTAAGCTATATAACAAGTTATCGAAAAAGTTTCTGTACCTAGTGTAAGTAAGACGAAGAATCGGATCGTGTGGGGAAGCTCTGACTAGTGAGTGTAACTTGTCTCTGTGTCTCATGCATCGCATCAATCCCGGTGTGATCCATGGCTTTATGTTAAATTTTGAGCGGCTAATTTTTATTGATCGTGTGTTTTTATTGATTGCCCGGGAGATCATGAGATTGAGGTTGGCAACAGCAGTTGTTACATCGTTAGCGCTAGTTATAGATGACCAGTCCGCCGATCTCAGTTCTTCCGCCACGCCCTGGTAATTCGTTTTTAATACATACCGGTTACGCTTCCCGGGTTTGTAAGGAGCCGAAAGTCCCGCCATAGCCATGTCGTGATACAATCATGTTAAACTACTAATTAGACAGCTATTAGAATATTCCCTATTTTCTGGGTTAAAAAGGACTTTAGCTGTGAAAGTATAACAAACAGGCAAGAGTTACTTTCACTTTATTAATATTAATGTGGATTTATACGACGCAATTAGCATAGTTGGTAGTAGTGATTCTTCCTACGAAGCTAGCGGTCCTGGGTTCTATTCCCAGTAACAGAAGATACTTGTGTGATGAGCGCGAGTACTTGTTCCTGAGTCTTGGATGTTTTCCGCATGTATTTAAATACTAGCTTCTGCATTTCCGGGATAAAAAGTAGCCTATGTTATAATCCAGCGTATAAGCTATCTTCATTCCAAATTTCATCCAATTCCGTCCAGCCGTTGCAGCGTGAAAGAGTAATAAACATCCATACATCCATACATACAAACTTTCGCGTTTATAATATTAGTAAGGATGTATTTCTCTATAAAAGTAAGTTTATCGATGTCTAGTACGAATAGTACAAGCCTAAGACCAGCGCTGACTATAATGTCAGCATTACGCTCTCTACTACTTCTTATTCGTTTGACGACGCGCTGGCCTAGTTGGTAGTGACCCTGCCTACGAAGCTAGCGGTCCTGGGTTCAAATCTCGGTAAGGGCAGATATTTGTGTGATGAGCGCGAATATTTGTTTCTAAGTCTTGGTTGTTTTCTATGTATTTAAGTATATATTTCTCTATATAAGTATTTATATCGTTGTCTAGTACCCATAGTACAAGCCTAGAGCTTAGTTTGGGATTAGATCAATTTGTGTGAGATCGTCCCTTGATATTTATTTATTTATTATTTATTTTATTTTATCTGTTCTTTGTTATGTATGTCACGAATGAATGATTTTTCTCCTTCTTTATTTTGTCTTTCTATAGAGCTTAGTTTAGGAGTAACTTAATCTCTGCAAGATTGTCCTCTGATATTTATTTATTTATTGATACGTTAGTGTAAACATACTCGTACGTCCGTCCTTCGCATCCGATATCATAAAACGTTTCTTTTTATTAAAGCATCAGTGTTTGATTGAAGTGATAAATTACAACAATCTATTTCAAAGCTTTCACTCAGCGGTCTTTATATTTCATCGAAGAATTGGAAAGCAAGTTATTTAAGAGAATCATCAAACATCAACTTCGTTATTCCCTTGTAAAAATAAACGATATATGTGCCAAGTTAAGTTGTTATGTCGTAAAGCTTTATTTCTGACGCTAATTCAATGTGTCGTTTTACACCACAGAATAGAAAAAACAGTAGAAGTGTCAAGTGGGCGTGTAATGTGTGTCACGTTAATGCGCATAACCTACCATACTTTTGCCGCGATCGCTTATTTTGATATTTTGATATTTCTAAAATAGGAAATAAATCCAGAAGCATGCCTTATTGTGCTATTTTGGAATGTTAAAACGATAGCCGCACCAAAAACATTTTCCATGGCGGCGTGTTGTTTTTATGATAGTTTGAGTATTGGTGACCACAGGTCTGATACTAAGCGAAGCTCATGCCACTTCCACTGTTTTTTCTATTCCGTGTTTTACACCTATTGCGTATAGGTAATGGTTAAATGATAATTAGGTCTAGAACCTGTCTATATTAAGACCTGACCTAGACATCAGAGCTGGTAATCAGATATAGTTTTTATCAGAAGTAATTGAATCTGTTGGAGTTCATTTTCGACGCCATTTTGATTTGAGCTGTATTTATTTATTATTTATTGATCGTGGCAAGATATACAGGGTGTCCCATAATTGACACGTAACCCTGACACCGGAGATAGCCCACCCCTAGACCTACCAAACCAGCCTAACATGACCTCAGTAAAAGTTGCACGGTTTTCGAGATATTGCCAATAATGATAATTAGTTTCGTATGAAAATTATTACCAAATCAAAAAATAATTAGAAAAAAAAAATAATTAGAAAAAAAAATATTAGGCTGGTTTGGTAGGTCTAGGGGTGGGCTATCTCCGGTGTCAGGGTTACGTGTCAATTATGGGACACCCTGTATGTGTTATGGTTGGAGAGATTATTCATACTGCCGCCATACCAAAAAAGTCGGCTAACTAAAATAAGTAAATAAATAAATGTCAGGGGACAAATGTCACACAAATTGACCTATACCCAAACTAAGCTCTAAGCTTTTACTATGAGTACCTACCTACTAGACAACCATATAAATACTTAAATAGATAATTATATACTTAAATACATAGAAAACATCTAAACCTCAGGAACAAATATTCGCGCTCATCACACAAATATCTGCTCTTACCGGGATTTGAACCCAGGACCGGTAGCTTCGCAGGCAGGGTCACTACCAACTAAGGCCAGCGTGTCGTCAACTGCATACTAATAGTACAGACATATAAGGTGTTATTACAAAAAACTTAGACACACCTTAGACATGTCTAAAGTGACAGTTTTCTATGGATTGCCATATAGTAAACAAGTGTTCAACTGTTGTTTACATACATACGTACATACCTTCACGCCTGTAATCACAGAGTGGGGTAGGCAGAGCTACAGAATTACCTACAACTTTAAAAACTTGTTGATAATTCGGTAACCACATTTTGCACAAATAGGCGATGTTTACCAGCGTATTAGTGACAGGTTGCAAGCCCATCGCCTAACAGTAACAAGCCTATATTCCCGTCGCCTCTTACGACATCCACGGGAAGACATGGAGTAGCACTACTCTAACCCGGCAACTACACGGCAAATACGACCTACGTAACAAAAAATGATGGGGAAGGATTATTCTTTTCGGGCTTTCAGTTAAAAATATTGTAAGTCGCTGACTTCAGTTGCACTGACCCTATTACCTGCCATTTTAAAAGAAGTAATTTGTTTCTTAAAACATTTTAATAACGTAATAGCGACTCCATGGATTGTAGAGCCACGGTATGCCACCATAATTCTAACCCTATACATAACTTTCGTTTGTTCCATTTGTAACTTATGACAGACTGGCGGCTCTTGCTAGTCGTTATAGCTGCGCGTGAGTCACTTTTAACGTATTCTCCTCACGGCTCCCTGAACGGGGTGACCAGGTCGATGGAGAAATAAAGCATGTAGGGAATTTGGGTTTACCATAATTTGGCTATTTCGTGATCTACTTACGTCATCTATATAAATAAGAACGGCCAAGTGCGAGTCGGACTCGCGCATTAAGGGTTCCGTACCATTATCTAACATTAGACACTATACCTGTTGCCGTTATTAATATTGAGCAAAAAAAACACGTTTGTTGTAGGGAGCCCCCACTTAAATATTTATTCTATTCTGCTTTTAGTATTTGTTATTATATTGGCAACAGAAATACATCATCTTAAGAGATTTGTCAAAATCGTAGCAGGTGGAAAGAAGTGGTCTCTGCCTACCCCTCTGGGAAACAGGCGTGATTTAATGTATGTATGTAGAAATACATCATCTGTGAAAATTTCAACGTTATAGCTATCACGGTTCATGAGGTAGGTACATTCTGGTGACAGACAGATAGACGGACAGTGGACGGTCTTAGTAATAGGGTCCCGTTTTTACCCTTTGGGTACGGAATCCTAAAAATGAATTGCCAGAATGTATGTACGCGCATAACTTCCGAACGATTGCACCAAATTGAATAATTCTTTTTTTTTTTGGTTAATGTCAGGATACGGTTTGTATGAAAAAAAAAACACCGAGAAAGTCTGAAATTTCATTGCAACTAGTTTATAATAAGCTGGTTGGTGATTCTCTTAACCAATACGCTTTACCTCGACGAACGTAGTATTATCAAGTGAGTTTGAGTTCTCCCGTCAGAGCGTACAAACACCATTTAGGGCGTACATTTAATAAATATCAAAGGACAATCACACTCAGATTGACCTAGTATCAAACTAAGCTCTAGGCTTGTACTATGGGTACTAGACAACGATAAACTTACTTATATAGAGATACTAGCGATAGCGCCGCACGGGTGTTTTTTTTTTCATATATACCTTAGGAAATATATACTTTACATCCTATTCTCAGATCTACTGAATATACACACAAAACTTCACAAGAATCGGTCAAGCCGTTCGGAGGAGTTTTGTAACAAACACTGTGACACGAGAATTTTATATATCAGAAGAAAGAAGATACATACTTAAAAACATAGAAAACATCTAAAGCCGGGAACACACATGCCTGTAATAAAATGGAACAGTAGCGTGCACACTAGTAACTGGCACACAGTGAATACATTTGCGAGTTAACTTGCATGCAATTTCGTCCAGGCAGGCAGTAGTTGTCGCGTTCATTCACACGTGTCATAAGCATACCCTGCGGCCCCCCGCGGCCCCTCCCTCATTGCAAGCCAGTAAATCAAATTGCTCAGTGTTTCCTCAGTAATACGACATGTCCTCCTTTAAACGCGGCTTAAAAATGGTATTCACTGAAAGGCAACAACTTCGCTGTGACCATCATACCATCACGTGGCCCGTCTGCTCGTTTGCCTTATAAGGCTATAAAAAATAATAATACAGGCATGCTAGTTAGTGTAGGTATACACATGAAAGTAGATGGCACGTGCAAGCCGTTGAGCCGCGTATCCACCAAGCGCACGCGCTCGCGCGGCAGCCTCGCGAGCCAAATGCTCGGTCCGTGTGGTCGTGCCTCAGGATTGTTCGGGCACACGTTGCCGAGGCAACGAGTCCTGACGTCCTGAGGCACGTCCACACAGACCGAGCATTTGGCTCGCGAGGCTGCCGCGCGAGCGCGTGCGCTTGGTGGATACGCGGCTTTATGCAAGTGTGCCAGCGACAGGTATGTGTATTCCCGGCTTAAAATTCAGGAATAGATCTCTAGCTTCGTAGGCAGGGTCACTACCAATTAGGCTAACATGTCGTCTACACTTCTTCTTATCGCCTACGATAGCGTAAGATCGAGAAGTGTTTTATAAGCACAGCTACCGGCAATGAGTTATTTATGTGACTGGTGCATAATGAGAGGCATTAATACACGAATAATAAGATCACACGAGTGTTTTAATGCCTAATTATGCGTACAGTCGCATACGTAACTTTATCTACATGCATATCATAAGTTTTCTACAATATGTGAGAAACCTGTTGCTATCGTTACTCTGTATTTTAATTGTACCGGTATCTTAATGTTCACATTAAAGTATAGGCCACCGATACTTTAAAGTGAACATTAAGATGCAACTACAGCGATAACCGATACTTTAATGACATGTAATACTTTAATGTTAACATTAAAGTACAACCACAGATACAGGTTACTTAATATAGGGCATTCGCTTATCGTTTCTGAACATATTATACTTATTGAAGTTATGATATGGAATGTAGATAAAATATATTAAGCTTAAAAATATCCGACGTGTTAGGGCATGTCATACTTACTTATTAACCCTTTACTTGACGATGTGTATTATAAGATACATACCATAACATTCATTTTTTGTTATTTTATTTTTTGCTGGATTAAAATCTGAAGCGGCTTGAATCCATAACCTTTTTTATTTTTGCCAAGATATGGGTTAAAATCTTTGATCCCAATGTTGAACAAGATAATACTGGCGAGTGTACTTGTACATATGACACCTAATTCAAATCACCTAGTGTTAGCCTATTTAGTACAATTTAATTGTATCTCATTAAGATTCTAAGGGCGTGGTTGAAGGCAAACCGACTCTTATGCCTTAAACACTTTTATAATTATGAAGAAATCATAATTAACACAAGCAAATTAAGGAAGTTGTATATAATTAGTTTCCTCTAGTTAAACGTAATATATCTCATATTCTTGACATATCGCGGATTATTCTAGGCCTTGTGAAATGCTAAGTTGTTCTAGTTTGATATAAGAGTAGGTTGAGAGGCGACTGCGGAATTTATTTCATCGTTATGTTTTTTTTTAATAGGAATGGCAAGACTTATTAGAATTATTCTTGTAGAATCCGTTGATTTATCATTAACTAAAGCACGCCCTTGACTTCGTATACGTAGAATTAGTTTCCCGCTATTTCTTCCAGTTTGGGTCGATTTTCGGAAAATCCTTTCTTAGTACACCCCTAGACCTCATAAGGAACCTATGTGCCAAATTTGGAATCTCTAGAGTCTAGGTCTACAGTCTAGACCAAGTGTTTTGGGCTGTGCGTTGATATGTTAGTCAATTTCTTCTTTTATATATTTAGAATAATGAATCCTTGCTGGCATTATAAACGTGAAAGTGTGTTAAGTTGTTAGTTTCGTTTTAAGTGTTCATTTTCTAAAGCGATGAATTTGAAATTTGGTACATAGGCAGAGGTAAGTTTGACCTTTATACATACAGGTTATCAGATATTTACAATTAAAGAACACTCATCGGAATTAAAATCAAATGATGATTTCACACAAATTACCTAGTTCCAAACTAAACTCTAAGCTTGTACTATTGGTACAAAACAACGATACACATACTAAAAAGAAATACGGATTGAAATACATACAACACAACTAAAACTCAGGAACAAATAGGTAACTAACTACAACCAACACATCACCCAACTACACTCAGGGGCAAAAAAAACGGGTCCGGGTGCGTTTTTCGTACTAAAGAGGCTATTTCGAAGCCTTGGTCCCTCGCCAGGGGATGCTTTTAGTGAAATCTGATGATGGGTACCCCGAGCATCGATACAGGACTTCCCGAGTGCCAAGGATACCCAACTGATTGAATCTGCGATTAACGCCGGAATCGCGCATGTTCAGAAAAACATCTAAAATGGCAATATAATGTAAGGAAATCCAAATGCTGACCCAAATTCTCTCGCTGTGGTGTTAACTTGTGCGATCAGGTAGATATCTTAAGAACTTTTGACCTCCTCTATTGAACCTCGGAGTCATCATTAAACCTCACTCAAAACAACCCCTGGCAAGGAACCAAGGCTTCGAAATAACCTCGTTTGTATAAAAAACGCACTCTGACCCGTTTTTTTTGCCCTTGAGTGTAGCAATAAAGCTCGCTTGCTAGATCTCGGACTATAATCCAAGGCTCGGTTGTCTGGGTACCGTTGTTATTGTATAAAAGCGGTCTGAGCTGTTACTGCTTGTCTAGGTTTCCTATAGCACTAGACTGGACGTGTTTTATGTTAGGCGTAGTCGGTCGATATGATTGCTAGCATAGCTTTATGTTGGTTACATTTTGATATTATATCACGATTGTTTTCTTGACTTACAAAGAAAAGAAAGAAAAGAAAAATACATTTATTCACTACACACAAAAGATACACAGAAAAATTGTGAAAAAAGAAAACAGCGATAAACAAGTAGCGGGTGTGTCTTCGCGGCAGTGAATCGGACACTGGCTCAGCATAATGCTGAGCTGTTAAACACCTGCAGCGCTGATTTTCAGCCAGCTCCGAGTGTGACAGACGGACGGTACGCTAAACGAATAAAGTGTAATTTAAAAATAAATAAATATATAGGTACTATTGAACAAATACTTATAGTTAGTGGCGAAATAAATACAAAAACTACATGCCAAACCTTACATAAACGTATATAAAGTAGAAATACGAGTACGTACTTAGCCAGTATACTGCATACAATAATATGTAACGTTTACTACGATCCAATAAGTTTTAATGGTAGAAGCCTAGGACTTTGTGCAGGGTCCGTCAGTATCAGTCACCATCTTATCCTTTAACCGCCAAGCAGCAGTGTTTACATTATTGTGTTCCGGTGTGGGGATAACACAACCGGTAAAATTACTAGCATAGAGGCATTCCATCTTGGTCATAGCGTTGGCAACGCATTTCCAGTCTTAGGATTGCAGTCTTGAAACTACAAATGTCTGTGTTTCTTAAATCCTTCTTACTTATGTACGAGCATTTAAGTCTAATACCCATATTACAAGCCTAGAGCTTAGTTTGGGACTAGGTCAATTTGTGTGAGACTGTCACTCACGCCTCCATTCCCAGAGTGGGGTAGGCAGAGCTACAGAATTACCAACAACTCTAAACACTTGTTGTTAATTCTGTAAACACATTTTGCACAAACAGGCTAGATGTTTACTAGTGCCAGGATTTAAAAAACCGCCCAAGTGCGCGTTGGACTCGCGCACGAAGGGTTCCGTACCACAATCTAAAAAAAAACACGTTGGTTGTATGGGTTAAATATTCATTGTATTTTAATTTAATTATTTATTTTTAAAGTGAACCTATAACTAAATATTATGTTAATATTTCAAGCGTCTACCTGGTGCCGTTATTAATATCGAGCAAACAACGGCAAAAAAAACACGTTTGTTGTATGGGAGCTCCCGTTAAATATTTATTCTATTCTGTTTTTAGTATTTATTGTTATACATAATCTTTGAAAATTTCAACTATCTAGCTATCACGATTCATGAGACAGACAGACAGAAGGACAGACGGACGGACGGATAGACGGACGGACAGTGGAGTCTTATTAATAGGGTCCCGTTTTTACCCTTTGGGTACGGAAACCTAAAAGGGATAATTTAACAAATAGTAACAAGCTTTTTTAAAGTTAATAAGTAGGTATATATTTTATAATAGTTATAATATTAACACTAAAACTAACGCAAGCGTATCGTTTCAAATGTTTTAAAATCTCGTAAATCTTATTGTGTTGCACCAGTTAAGATTATTTATCTGTTTATTTTACGGCCATTAAGTTAATAATGTAATAAAGAAGTTGAAAATCACGTGTAAATCTTTCGTGGTACTTGAAATACCACATAAAGTTACGCCCACACCAATGCTTAAAAAACGGTGACGGTACGGAATCGCAGTGACGCGTCGTATCAGCACCGTTTTTGACGCAAGCTCCACACATCAATGCTTAAAAAACGGTGACGGTACGGAATCGCAGTGACGCGTCGTATCAGCACCGTTTTTGACGCAAGCTCCACACACCAATGCTTAAAAAACGGTGACGGTACGGAATCGCAGTGACGCGTCGTATCAGCACCGTTTTTGACGCACGCTCCCCACACCGCTACTTAAAAAACGGTGTCGTTGCTTAAACAAAAGACGGGGTCATAGTAACAACATGGCGCCGTTTTTGACGTACCGTAATATACGCACCGTTAAGCATTGGTGTAGAGGGCATGCGTCAAAAACGGTGCTGATACGACGCGTCACTGCGATTCCGTACCGTCACCGTTTTTTAAGCATTGGTGTGTGGAGCTTGCGTCAAAAACGGTGCTGATACGACGCGTCACTGCGATTCCGTACCGTCACCGTTTTTTAAGCACCGGTGTGGTCGCAACTTAACAGAACATATTAACCTTAGAATGATAATAATAAAACATAGAGACCTTACTAGTCCACGCACTAATGTGATTGCTACTCAAACTAGTAATTTTTAGGGTTCCGTACCCAAAGGGTAAAAACGGGACCCCATTACTAAGACTCCGCTGTCCGTCTGTCTGTCCGTCTGTCTGTCACCAGGCTGTATCTCATGAACCGTGATAGCTAGACAGTTGATAATTTCACAGCTGATGTGTTTCTGTTGCCGCTATAACAACAAATACTAAAAACAGACTAAAATAAATATTTAAGGGGGCTCCCATACAACAAACGTGTTTTTTTGTCGTTTTTGGCTAATGTTGTATAGATAATGGTACGGAACCCTTCGTGCGCGAGTCCGACTCGTTTTTTCTATTAACCTGGTTTTTGCGTTTTTGATTTTTCGCGTGCGTGTCGACTATATGATGATTTAAAATGATAAGGCCTGCTTGACTTCAATCTGAGCAAGTAAAAATGCAACTAAATAGCAATTAGGGTAGGAAAGACGAGAAAACGGTAGTGGTTGTGGGCGGTGCGAACAAATTAGCGAGCAAAATTAACCGTTAATTCGAGCACTGAGCAGGAACCGTTTTAGTTTGCTCTTTGATCAAAATCGAAATAATATCGATTCTGTTCAAGCGGAATCAATTGTATGGACTATACTACCAACAGTACAGTAAACTATTATGATATTTGTTTGATCAGATTTTTCATGAAATTTTAAACATAGCATACTTTTATCTAGAAAAATTGGTCAGTTCCGAGGGAATAGCAAGAAACAACTACTACGCGGATAAAGTCACAGGCAGTAGCCTTGTACGAGGACTCATTAAGGTCTCTACCCATTACACCCTATCACACCATGACCGTAATAGGAACGTGTCAGACAAAAAATATATCTTTGTATTGATAAAAAAACAAAAAACCGCCTTCAAAAAGCAAAAAATAACTTCATTTAAAATGGTAGGTAATAGGCCAGTCCAACTGAAATCTGCTTTTGTTTTTTTTTGCTTTTTGAAGACGGTTTTTTGTTTTTTAAACTTTGATTTTATTTTATACTTTTTAGTGATCATAATTATGCTGTAATGTAGTCCCAATTTAATTAATAAGAATTAATGAGAAACTATAGAACATTGAAATTCAATCTCACCGCAAGCAACGCCGTGGGAAAGTCATAGTCATATATTCAAACGTACATATGCTTCGTCATAGTCGCTCAACTATCTTAATCGAAATATTTTGTCGCCACCCTTGAAATATATACCGTTTAGGAGTTCCGGTGGCCATCTGTGGTTTTCATCATCAGTTCCACTTTACCAAATAGTGTTTTCCAAGAGCAAATACACGAGTTACAATGAAAAATACTTACCAAAATCGCTATAGGTGTGCCTATAAATTTTGAAGAGTTCCGTCGATTCCTCATGGACTCCATTATCAAATCTTCATTTTGACAAGAATGGGACCAAATGGGAAGCACCAGCTTTCAAATAAAAAAAGAATCTTCAAAATCGGTTAACCCAGTCGAAAGTTCTGAGATAACAAACATTAAAAAAAAAAACTTACATTTGAATTGAGAACCTCCTCCTTTTTTTGAAGTCGGTTAAAAAGTATGAGACTATGCCCACTAGACCGTCCGTCCGGGCCTGATATGTTCATAGTACGGTGGTGTGGTACGGTGTAGTGGGCATAGACCTTTAATGCTAATATTTCTCTCTAGGTTCCAATAATAATACCTATGCAGCTTTACTAGCAGCCTGCCTTCAAAATTATGCAGAAATGTGGTTTCCCATACATATTCGCATTGAATTCTGAATGTGTTAATAATGTTGGTTTGTTGGTATGCGTTACTGACTTTATTATAATGAAATTAGATTGGATTTCGATTTAGAAACAAATTTGTACAGTCGATAACAATAATATCTATTCTATACCTTACCTTATTGTTAGTGGCATAGGGGCGTGTAGATATATTTGAGTCTTGGGAACGTGTATAAGCGATGGGCCGACTACGGATTTTGCCGACTGGCCAGTCGGCCGACTAATCGGTTTTCAATTTGCCGATTAATCGGCCGAGTAGTCGGCAATGCCGATCGTAGGGTTTTGCTAAGTCCGGGTGAATTCGGAAACGGTCGCTTCGCTTCGGCCGTCGCGCTATTTGTTACCTATCCCTGCCATGCATTCATGTTTTGACCAGTTTTGTTTACGTTTTTTCTGTACGTGTTGCACGACAAAAAAACAATTTAATCCCTAATTATAGTAATAAAACGAACTACCTAATGCTTTTTATAACTATGTCGAAAAGAAAATTGCGTGTGTGGACATTTTTCGAGGATATTGAAGGTGATTTCTTATAGGCAATAAAGTGCAGAGTATTCGGCATTTTTTGTCGACTAGTCGCCGACTAATCACCGACTAGAAATTATGCCGACTAGTCGGCTTTCCCGACTAATCGTCGACTAGTCGGCCCATCTCTAATAATTATATTTATTACTTTGACTGTATTGTGATGTGTGAAGTGATTACGTGTGTTATGAATTATGATGTGTGAAGTGATTACGTGTTGATTACGATTTAAATTTCAATAATTTATTGCTCAAACGTTAACTGGAGGAGATAGCTTACAGGGATAAATTCGCTTGTGTACAATACTTATATACATATACATAGAAAACACCCAACAAATACTCGCGATCATCACAAAAAAATTGCCTTGACCGGGAATCGAACCCGAGACTGCTAGCTTTGTAGGCAGGGTTACTACCAACTAGGCTAACTATGTCGTCAAAAACGTATATACGGTCCCAAGACGTCCAAAATATTAGGTTAGGCTTAATGGTCCCATTATTTTTGTTCCTCTACTATTTGCTTCCATCAGAAATCATTTACCACGATCGGAACCCCGCAAAAGTAGGTAGGTTAGGTTTGTTAGGTATCTGTAGATGCCCGAAGGGCAAACTACCCAGAAATAGGAGCCCTGCCTTGGGGCAAGCTCAAGCAGTGGGTCAAAATATCTACACACCTCTCTATGCCACTGACGTAAATGTTTATATTTACATATATTTGAAGCGATAGATAGATATTACAGGCAGCATAGTTAATAATCATTTAAAAATGGTCAATAGTCAACATTTATACAAAAGGATGAAGAATTAGTAAATAATCAAACAACAAACTTTGAAATCACCGTTTAATCCGCCTAAAAGTTACTCCGTCTTTATTTTAGGACTGCTGGGGTCAAGATAGGCTGTAGGGGCAATGGAGACCCCAAGTAGCCAGGCTGGTAGAAAGCGATAGGAGCTTGGATCCAAGGTGCCCCTAACAGAGGGGTGGGGGCAAGCGCTAACCCTTCAAGTTTAGGCAGTTCCAGTTTATCCTTCTTTTCAGATTCAACAGCCTTGTTATCAGGATCTGCAGTCTTTACTAATGTATCAGGCTTGATTTGAGGAGGAATTGATATCAGACCTGGTGTATAAACCAAAGAGGGGTACGGCAATACAGGATTGATAGGAGAAATCACAGGAAACGTCAAACTCTTGGCTATAGCTGGTGCGTTACTAGCAACTTCTCCATCTAATTTGGCTTCAACAGTCTTGACAGCGTCGATGGCTTGCCATTTCTTGTCTTCAACATTCCAGAACTGCTCCTCGCTCTTCTCCTTAACTGACGTATCGACTTCTTCGATTGTTTCTTTTTGATTTTCAACAGCTAATTCAGCTTGGTCCCTTGCAATATCAGCAGCTAGTCTTGCTTGGTCAGCAAGCAAGCGCGCTTGGTCTTCCGCTTGGACTTTTGCGTCGATGGCTGCGGCTTGCAAGTCCCCAGAGGGGATGGGGGGGATGCTTATGGCCGCTGGCACCAGTGGCACGGCTGCCAGGATCGTGCCGGATGGCGCTGCTGTGGCGCAGGCCAGGATTGCGGTTAAGATCTGAGCATTAAAAAAAAAACATTGTTAAGGCATACGAACACTGGCCACCTGGGGCACGTTTTATAAAGCTAAAAGTAACAGTTCTACAGGTTTAAACTGGCAACACTGCTCAAATGGCTGGTCGTCGTTGGTCAAGGTTGTGTCAAATGGAAACTTGTAACCTGTAAATTGTAATTTTTAGCTTTATAAAACAGGCCACTGGTGGTAAGTGGGATCTGCAACCCATGCAGATATGCATTCTCTGCAATCCTAAGACCGCAAATGCATTGCCAACCCTCAGGACTGAGATGAAGTGCTTCTATGCTAGCAATTTCACCGCTTGTAGGTTAAATGATGATGAAATGGTAGCGATGGATGATAAGATGGTGGTAGCGATCCGGACGGACCCTGCACAAGGTCCTACCATCACTAACACAAGTAAAAATAACTGATTTAATAACAAGTTTCGATTTTTAGGCATGTCCCACTGTTAGGTACAAGCCTCCTCTAATGAAAGGTAGGTATGGGTTATAATTTCCTTTTGGAGAACAGGGCGGATTGAAGGCATACCAATTTGACAAATAAGGTGAACATTTAACAAAGTGTTACACGAAAAATGAGAATTTATAGTTTATAGCTTCTGCCCGCGACTTTGTCCGCGTAGATTTCGATTATTGTTGTTTCTTCGGGAACTTTTAAAGTAGCCTATGTGTTAATCCAGGTTATATGCTATCTCCATTCCAATCTCTCCAGCCGTTGCAGCGTGAAAGTGTAACAAACTAACAGACAAACTTTCGTCTTTATAATGTTAGTGAGATTATGCCTTTAAACATACTGATTACTGCTATTAATTTAACCAACTGACAAACCAGCGCTGAGCTGTGGACGCCGGCCTGAGGGCCGTCGTGCGAGCTCGGCACACGCTGACGCGCCACCCTTTTGCCACAATGATAATGTCCAGTCGAGTGTATACATTTTACTTTAGATTTACTTAGTATTAGTTCTGTTTCGTTTTTTTTTTAATTATTTTCTCTGGCAATAAACGTATTCTCCTTCTTCTTCTTTTAAACAATTTAAACAAAACTAGGAAGTCAATTTTAACCCACTCGGGTAAGGCCGCCCTAATTCTGGTCAAAAATACCGTGTCTTTTTTTTATTACAATATTTCAAAGCTATGTAATTTTTTTAATTTTTAAACTTTGACAAAAAACGTTAATACATTTGAAAGACTACACTATTACCCTCTCTTTGTAGCATTTATGGCGTTTAAATACTTTAAATTGCGAAGTCTATTTATCTTTACATTATTTATCAGAAATTTTGCTTTTGTGATACTATTTTTTGTGTTACTAATAATTACCCTAAAATATTAACCAATATCCAAGGGACATGCTTAAATTTTGATACAGCAACACCGTCAAATGTCAGAATAAAAAAAAAACAATTCTTATTTTTCGTTTGTCTATGAGTAACATTTCAAGTGAGCGGGCCGTTTTCGTCATTGCTGTTAAAAAAATTGTGTTTAGTGATTTCTCAGGTAAGTAATGGTGTTTATAACTTCATTTTAGTATAATTGTGCGTGATTATGATTAAAGTGTACAACTTAATGTGAAATTACGTCTTGTTTTACTTATTTTCCGTTTTATAACCTAAAACTTAAAAAATAAACTGCTTCTGTGTTACGTATTTGACGCTTCTGTGTTACTTCTGTGTTATTGATAACACAAATTTTGTGTTAAGTAACACAAAACAATTATAAAGGTTCATACATATTGAAAATAAAATTAAAATCTAATAATAATTGTGGGTAGGTATAGTCGGGATAAGAAGAGGTTCGTGACTTTTTGACTGTAACTGTATTTAAATAAAGTCGAAAAGTAACGAACATTTTCATACTCCGACTATAATAACGTTACTACATTACATTGACGACTCGGTGGATTTATACTTTAACATAAGTGGCAATTAAGCCCTATTTCATTTTATTTCAATATAAGTAAAATAAAGGCCATTTATTATACAACTAATTATTTAAGCCAATTAAGCCAAAAACTAATTAAGCCAAATTATTGTACAACTACTTACTTACTTTTAGTTTTTTTTTACCCCCTGTTTTATGACTACCTATATGAACGGAGCTTTACCAACCAGAGTGTTACTTTTGTGTTATTGTTGCGTTACGGTATCACAAAAGTTATTGTGTTACTCTTGTGTTATAAATGATAATTTTGGCGGCCTTACCCACCTACCTACTTTTTGATTTCTGTTTCACCTTAAGGTTGACTGGTAGAGAATGCTTGTAGTATTAAGTTACAATAAAGTATTTAAATAAATAAATAAACAATAGAACATGGTACTATCAGGCTGGAATGATGATGGAGACGTAAGGTGGTCACAGGAACTCCTCAATGGCTGATAGTGGATCCTTCAAGTATGGATTAGTTAATTTTGTCTTTTATTAGCGAGTTTATTATCAGTGCTGCTGAAGTCTAATCGGCAGCAAAATTAGTTTTCAAGAACAGCATTTTCCAAAAACAGCAATTTCCAAAAACAGCATTTTCCAAAAACTTATTTGAAGTAATAAGCAAAAAGTGCCTTTAATATAATAATACATTATGAATTCAATATAAATTAATAGACGCAGTAGGTACATGGCACATGGCGGAAGGTATACAACTTCAATCGAAGCAATTTATTTTTTACTCACGTAAAATTTACTTGTTACGAGTATAGAACTATCAATAATATGTTTACTGTCAATGGAGACCTTGTTCCTGCTTCCATAGGAACGACAGCATGTATTATTTTTTTAGTCAATCAATCAATCATTAAATCAATCAATCAATCAATCAATCAATCAATTTATTTGCCAAAATGCTTTTGTCGCTTGCTTTAATGTGAACCGAAACTATTTTTAAATTAATTCAAATTAATAGCTGATCTGACAGACGTCCAGTTTTATCCGGGCAACTTTTGCAACAGAAATTCCCTAAAAATCTTATTCGGGACTGTTACGAACAATTAAAAATAAAACAGCCGAATTGTCCAGAGGCTCTACTTTGTAATCCGTAATTCGAACTTCCGATCGCCCCATCACTTTCTAGCGAATTAGTGACGCGTCGAGAGCAAAAGGGATAGCAATAGACGAAGTTCGAATTACGGATTTTAAAGTAGAGCCTCTGGGCTCTGGGGTGTGAATCTCTTAAATACGGTGTTCGGTCGGTCGAACGAGTGAACTAGTGAACGCGGCGCAGTTTATATAAACCAGCGAGTATAAGTAGTCCCGTCAGAGCGTACAAAACACATTTTAGCGCGTGCATTCTCAATTTGGGAGCCTTATACGTTCGATCTTATCGGCAGAAGCCCTGCTGCCTGATTGAGAATGCTGGGATTCTCCATTCCATTTCTCGCAAATTGTACAAGAAATTCAGCAAAATTTGATATTTTCAAAACATTTTGAATCTGGGGGCGAACCAAATGTATTTCGTTTGTAAATTTTGACATATTTACTGGGATTTGCTTTTAAGTTTCACACGATTGTTAAACGAATACGACGTAATTTTTAAGATAGTTACCGTGTATCTCAAATTTAAAGTTTCGTTTTACTTTTGTAAATTATTTGCAATTTTAATAATTGAAGTCTTTTGTTTATTTCACTGACGCTTTTTTTGAAGAACAAACTTATTAACAAAGGCCATGAAGTTTCCAAATCACTGTTTAAAAATAACACTTTTATCGATGCACTTTATAAATTATAAAGACAAAGGACGCTACTGACCAGAACTCTCATCGTGAGATGTCTCGAAGGCTACTGATGCCGCCCATCCCGCCTCTTCGCCCTTTTATATCGGCTCGATCCATAACTATATAGAACAAACTTGCTGGACACCGGATGATCTTTGCCTTTAAGAAAAAATAAATTAAAAAAGTTGCTCGAGCGCGGGAAGAATGTAGGAAGCGCGCGCACTTTGACAGATGATTGACGCCATCTTTGTTTCATGGGCGTTTTTTAGGTGTTATGTTGCGTCATGAGTGCATTTGTTAATGCGTTATGTGATTAGATTTTAACGATATGTGTAATCGAGTTAGAATTCACCGTTTTGTTTTCGTTACGAAATGTTCGTTAGACACTTGGTTGAAAATTTTCAATTTGTACGAGCAGTGTTCGTTTCTTTATTTTCAGCTCATCTTTAAAATACTTATGCGTCGTCGCGTGTTGTCACTTCCACCTCAGAATGTGAGAGAAGATGTTCTAATAGGTCATTAGTGCGAATGAACGTTAGTGCAATTGGGTGTTAGAGGTTGTTTGAAAAATATCTCTTACCGTCCCTTTGCATTATTACGGTAGTAAGTATAACTAGATAATTATGTATTTTTCATTCCTACTTTCAGTAGTTTATGTTACACGCTGTCTGATAGTAATCAGTAGTGAACAATTTTGAGAAGTGTAACCAACTTCTGTTTTGAATAAGAACAATCATATTTTAGTCAATTACTTGTTCTTACAATTATCAATCGATGTTTACGAATGAGATAAAAATATGTTGTACCGGCTTTGAACTCTATTTCTAGGCTCAAACTTTAAAATGTTCTAGAAGTTTTTTCATGATGCTCAAACAAACAAACAGACAAACAATTAAAAATGATTAAAACAATATTTTAAACCCTTTTTATGTTAATGTATAGACACCAGTTCCCTTACAGGTAAATCGAAACGCAGACGAAATTAGTTTGTCAGATTTCGTAGTACCGCTTATTAGTCACACAGATACAGGTACATATATATATCTTCCTCACAATCCTTGTCTTGGTAATTAAATGTGACTTGAAACAGTCGCGTTGCTAGTGGGGCAAAATGTCAGACCAGTTTTATTATCCCAGTTAAGGCTTCGTTACTTTTGTTTCTTACTTTGTTTTTACGTTAAAAGTAACTCTAGTAAGAAACTTGAGTAGGGCGTTGATCCTCAACAACATGCTGATGAGATTATTCACTAGTAGGTCTAGGTTTTTCCTCGTTTTTGTAGGGGTGCTCCGTGAATCACCGGCACTAATTTCACGAATGCGTTGTTTCATCGAATTTTCATTTCATCGACAGCTAATTTCTGCTGAAACCTTATTGTTGTTAGGTTATCTTAAGCATGGTTTACGTAGGTTAGGTTAGGTTAGACCTGTGACCACCAAAAAATTATAACTCCTGCACGTGGTAATGCCTGTTCGATGAAATGAAAATGCGATGAAATGAAAATTCGGTGAAATGAGTGTTGGCGATTTAAGATCTATGGATATTACTCATCCATTTTTATTAACTTAATAAAAATGTAATTCTAAACACATATTGTCTCAAAATAATTTTTATTTTTAATATACCTACGTAATTTTAATTGGTGTTAAAATGTTTTTAACGGTTTATTATACAAATTATTAGGTTGTCAAGTGTTAACTAAACGCCAAGACTGATATCCGGAATGACCGTTACCATGGTCTTAACAATGCTATAATAAATTATACAACTGTTATTACCATGGCAACGCTCATTATAGAATTGTTTTTACTCTTCGGTTACGCTATAGGTGGAATTCTGACACCATTAACGATATCAATATTAGCGGTTTATAGTAGGCGAGTAGAAAAAATGTTTTATATTTAAGTAACACAAAACAAAAACACTCGATACTGCCGACAATCCCACTTAACACATTGAAATCATATCGTTTAAAATTCAGCCTTAACAACTGCACTAGAGCAAAACTAGTCCGCCTACTTGCTTATATTGTTATAAATACAGCCTTTACATACTTTTCTATCGTATAATTGCATCTCTGATACTAATCAAAGGTCTGTACGTCTTCACCGACGCTTCAGAATGAGGTTACGGAGCATCTATTTAGCAAGTCAAAAATTGAGTCAAACTTTTTAATGGAGTATGAACTCAAATGGCGGAAACGACGGGAGGTATTTTTCCAGAAGTGGGACACAAATACAGGCTAAAAAATAACAAATAAAAATTGAGTTTTTTGTTTGTCTTGCCTTGTGTTTTTAGTAGTTTTTTGTAGGTATATCCTAATTGAACACATTATATATGTAAAGGATAACGTGTGGTGTGAACAGGACGTGGTTCGAGTTGGTATTTCGCTCAGATTAATCGAGAGTAACCATAAAGATCTGGAAAGGTTAACGGCATTCTGGTATGCCGTAAATAAAGAGTGAATTTTAATTCACTTGTTCGTGCACTTTATCACTGAAAGAAAAAAAGGATTTGGAAAAGAAGTATTTTTTCCTATTTATTCATTTAGCACAAAAAAGCATAAATAAGAAAATGGGGCGAACAATTTTCTGGTCTGAAAACAGTTAGAAATTTAGACACAACCTTCCTAGTGCTACTTGCTACATGAATGTAAATAAATAAATCTACGAAGCCGCGCCCCACTTCTCGATTGTACGGACATTTACGTGATTTTGTAAAAAAATAAGTAGTAGGAAGACTAGGAAGCGTCTTGTTGAATTTAACTTATAGGTATCTTCAGTAGTTTCGGCTCTACATGCCTTAAAAATTAAGATATGGTCTGTTTATACAGTGTGTAAATGGTATACGGGCGTTCCTTTTAACTTTGGTTAGTATAGCCCCTAATGAGCACATTTAAGCAGCTTTTGTTAAAATTAATTTAAAAAAGTTATCCATACAAAATAATTTACACTCAATGTATATTTAACACTCTTTCATGCACGGTGCACTTTAAAATTACTTACCTGAAAGATGGACATAGATGTACATTGCGGGGCGATAGTATGTTCAAAAATTAATAATGGTATATACGTTAGCGTAATCAAAACAATTCTTCCTGTTTATGATTAGTAGAGTCTTAATTTATGCCCATTTTTTAATAAACGCCCGTATATTATTTACACACTGTATATTTAAATTACAGTGTCCTGCTGCTGGGCTTTCCTTGATTTCCATAATTCTTGGCGCATAGCATCTTAAATTTAATTATTTTAACATTTCAACCAAAAACATACCCTCAATTATCTTCATCATTATCAATATAATAGTAATCTATATCACTACTAGATAAAGTTCAAATCTGTTCAGCAACAAGACCGGCGCCGGCGCATCGCTGAAGTTCAAGTTCGGCGGAAAGTAAAACTTGCAACACCAGTTCGTGCGCGGGAGTTGAACGCGTTCAGTAGCTTGATCATTTCGAGCTTGCGCTCGAATACGTGTTTGTAAGCATGCGCAATATGGCGGCGGTTCAGATTACTTTGGGATAAAAAAAAACAAATTGCAATTAAAAGTCACGGCATCCGCTTATTTAGTTACTTACGTCTAACCGGTCAGGTGCGAGTCGGACTCGCGCACTGAGCGTTCCGCACCGCCGTACAGTAGGTATTATTATATTACGCGCTGGTAGATTCACTCAATTTTACTGACGTGTAAAAGAGCCCTCATGTGGCCTATTTGCTGAATAAATATTTTGAATTTTGTTATTTTTTTCCGATTTGAATTCGATTTCGAGTCGAATGAGCGCGATCCCAACTCACACTTGACCATGTTTAGTATTTTTTGTTTATCTTCAGGGTTCGTACTATAATCTTACCAAATATGACGCTTTTAAGTTTGACCGTTATTACAATACAACTAAAATAAAAATACGTTGAAAAGAAACGTTTTATGTTTTATTAGGTATTAAACTTTTTTTTGTTAGTAAATCCGCCGTTATAACTAGAAACACATTCTGAGGAAAAAAACAACCCTCTGTCTTTTACAATGACATGAAAAAAAAAACAACCCTCTGTCTTTTACAATGACATGAAATTAAACATGGACTATGTATCCTATTTTTTGACTAAACACTGTCACCATATTAACGAATTTCACATCGGTAAGGACCGCGAATACGAAGAAACAAATAAATGAAAACATTTTCGAATGTACATACATACATACATACATACCTACATTAAATCACGCCTGTTTCCCAGAGCGGTAGGCAGAGATCACTCCTTTCCAACTGCTACGATCGTGATCTCTTTCGCTTCTTCCACATTCATACGAGTCATGCACGCAGGTCGGTTTCGTGAACTTAAAATTCGGCCCTTAGGTATCCAGTATTTCTCCGATTTGATTCGAAAAAGTAGGTACGCCTACACGCCCCTTCTGCTCACAAATGAGTACAGGGCCCCATTTATTTGATTTCCCGCATTCACCCTCCTCTCGACATCCTTCTCACACTTACCATCTTTTGTAAACATACTTCCCAGGTACACAAATTCACTCACTTGCTCTACTAATTCACCATTTATATTTATCACGCACTCAGTCATCTCCTCGTCCTTCTCTATCATCAATTTATTCAATTAAGAATAGGCATAATCAAACAAAATAACCGTATAAAAAAAGACAAGATACAAGATAGTTTATGTTCAGAATCATCCGGATGCATGTATGAAAGTTTGGTACTGAGTTGATTGATGTTAAACTAAATACGTATCCTAAAATACCATTTTAACGCACTAAGACTAATCCAAAAGCAAAAGGCAGTATATAGTACGAGGTCTATGTGCGCTTACTGCATTTTTACTTTGGAACACAGTAAATTGAAAACTATAAAATTGATATCAGCGCCATCCACCGCCAACAACCTGAACCATTTCGCATAGGGCTTGTGCAAACTCGTGCGCAATCCATGATTGCTCCGCGCGACCTAGGCTACCTTACCTAACCTAAAAGTTCATGTGAATATCGTCTGAGAACGTTCCCTTTGTGTTAAATGCAGTAACAACGTTGTGAAACGTTTTGCGGCGATTATAATTATTCCAGGCGCTTGTTTTTAACACGATTTGTTATAAAAACTCGAAAGTGGGTCTGAAAAAAAAACAGTGTCAGGATTTATTTTTGTGATGTATTACTTACATTCGCGCGTAATACAAACGCGAAATAAACAATAAATAGCAATGTGTAATGGTGAACTTATCTCTAAGGGATTTGCAACTATGGCTTATTTCATTGCTTATTTTACTTACCAACTTCATTTTGGACTGAATGTCACTTACCTCTGAGAACATAGACAACCAATAGACATCCGATCCGATCCATCGATCTCGATCCGTGATCACAATCAATGATCACGATCCAGATTGATTGTTAAAGTCGATTGACTGAATAATTCATCTGATCACAAAAAATCTCGAAATTTTGAAATAAGATCGCGATCCATATTATTGATTAGTCTATTTAAAAAAGTGTTGTCTGACTAAACATTGTAAGTTTGTGAATGTTGAGAAAGATCTATTCTTTTGTTGAATATAGGACGCCCGCGACTTCGTACACGTAGAATTAGTTTCCCGATACGCCCCCTATTTCTTCCCGTTGGGGGTCGATTTTCGAAAAATGCTTTCTTAGTGCACCCTTTGGGTGACCCAAGCAATACTCCCACTAAATTTCAAGTCCCTAGGTCCAGCGGTTTAGGCTGTGCGTTGTCTATCAGTCAGTCACTCCGTCACGGTACTGTTTTTATATTTCAGAAGACAAGAATAAATCGTGATAACTTAACACTCAACTCTAGGTCTTAAATTCATGATCCAATCATCTAAAATCAATATAAATATATCTCTACAAGACTCCAAATTATAATTTCTTCATCAGTTTAACTACCAAGCTTGAACTAGTGCCATTTTGCATGTAATATTCGATTTCGTGCTATCATTGGTTGCCCGAAGGGAACGTAATACATATGTATTGAGTTATAGTTGAAATACGGACAGGATATCTTCAAGGCTGTGCTAAATTAACTGCACTACGGTTTGCAAACTCGCAAGATATGACATTTTAGCTATATTTCTGTAAGCTTCTACCAATAGACATGACATTTCTTTTTTAAACAAACACGTGGGTGCGATAACTCTAGTGTTTTTCTTTTGTTTTTATGGTCTATGGGATTAGTGACACAAAGAATTTTGCAAAATTAAAAAAAAACAAAATTCAAAATATTTATTCAGTAAATAGGCCACATGAGGGCTCTTTTACACGTCGGTAACATGAGTGAATCTACCAGCGCTTCGGACAAGACCATCATTGCGGAGAAGAAGCGCCGCAAGAAACTCCAATGCATTCTCAAGACTACAATCCTGAGACCGCAAATGCGTTGCCAACCCTGAGGGCTAAGATGGAATGCCTCTATGCTAGTAACGTCACCGGTTGTCTTATCGCCCCACCGGAACAACAATGCGAATGCTGCTTGGTGGTAGGTTACAGGATAAGATGGTGGTAGCGATCAGGACGAACCCTGCACAAGGTCCTTACACCACTAAGTAAATGTGCACTATTTCTCAAGAGGCGTGTTGACTGATAGGAAAAATTGGCAACATTGTATGACGGGTCAAAACGATAGCCTACATGGTATAACTGATCTTCGACGTCTTAATTCTCTATTGTCAAATTCCCTTTAAGGTTTTCTATAATTTATTATAATCACACTAGAGGACGCCCGCGACTTCGTACGCGTAGAATTAGTTTCCCGCTACTCCCCCCATTTTTTCCCGTTGGGGGTCGATTTTCGGAAAATCCTTTCTTAGTGCTCACTTACATCATGAAAGGAAGCCATGTACCAAATTTCAAGTTTCTAGGTACAGTAGTTTCGGCTGTGCTGGTATATAAGTCAGTCAGGTTTGCCTTTTATTATAATCACATAGAACAGAAAAATAGTCATTTTTTATGTATTTGGGGGCGTATGATTTCGTGGTCAGTGCACAATAAGGAACTGTCGGTCAACATCTTTCTTCTCGTCAACACTCTGCTCAGAAAGAATGCATTTGCTTTCTATAATAGATTTATTTGTAGACACTATTATTTCTCGAACTTCTGAAAAATATTCTCGCCATAGATCAAATTTGCTATCTTTAAATTTTCCAACGCCCATTTAGTAAGTGAAACAAATAAAACATGGAACCATTCTTAAGATAGTTTTGGTACTACATTGAATTTATGAACACTTGTTTATTTCCTGATGCTTCGCAATCAGGATATGGAGTAGCAATTGACCAAAGTAATATTTTTTTTTGTGGTCACCTCTGTTGATTATATCCTTGTTAAATCCGGTTGATATATTTAGCTTGTTGAGCATGTTATTTTTCTGACTCTACCATAGTTACTTTAGTGAATTTTAATTAAATTCGTAATTACTGTCCTCAGTGTAAATTAGTTTGAGCCAAAGCGACAACCTCAATACGTCGCAAGGAAAATAGCATGTTTGACAACTTATTTATAATGTGCAATAAATCAAAAAGCTTGGGACACTAACGTTGACTTTATGTGCTTAAACTTTGAAATGATACTTGGACTTTAGAAAAAGTCAAGTCTGTTATTTAGTCCGTAATTTACCTTTAAACTAAGAAACTAAAGACAATAATGATTCATGGATAAAACTATATTGACTTGAGACACGAAACTTTGCGCTGTGAATGCTACGACTTGCACTTGGTTTGATATATTAAGGATCTAAACAATTCGTTATATTGCAAAACAAAATATATATTTGGTTTTGTTCAATGTCGAAACCACTTCTGGTAACATATTATTTTTAATTACTCATTTCGTAATCACGTCTGCATATTACGAGTTGTTAATATGAATCCGATGACATTGAGCGCGTAATTTAATTTAAAAAACAACGAAATGGCAAAGGTTTACTTCCGTGCGGCCGACATGTTTAATAATTTCAAATACCGAACTCACGAAGGTTTTTTACAATGGCCGCTCTAATTTAGTAAACCATTTTTTTTAAATTTCGATATGCGAAGGTATTCATGTTCAAGGTTCGCTGTTTACGATTTCCGCTTCTTAAAGCGTAAAATTAATTGTTTACGTCGATATGTCTCGACAGTGACAGGTTTTTTGTGGGGGAGGTAAAGTACCTTAATGCTGTAAGTAGAACGCCTATTTTCGGAATGAACTTGAACGAACAAACAAAGAACCTGCATTTCCTGAATAGGCGGCGCTTATTGACATGCGTCAAGTTTTTATCGACGTGTATCGATCTCAATATCATACTTAAATGTCTCTATCAAGGGGAAAATAAAACTGTAGACTTGTTGGTATAAAATACTATTTCATTTATTCACACATCCTCGCCTCTATTGCCTGTTTTTTTGTTTTGTTTTATTAATTTACATTCCAAACAATTGAGTATTAGACATATTTGGTATTATATATACTATCACAGTTTACCAGTGGGCCAGGCCGTGTCCGTAACCATGTCCGTATCCGGCGTGCGCGGCGTAGGCGACGGGGGCGGCGTGCACGAGGGGCGCGGGGTGCGACTGATGCAGCGACTGGGAGACGACGGTCTGGCTGGCGGCGTGTGCGACGGGCGCGGCGTACGCGGCGTGCGCGATGGGGGCGGCGTAGGCGGCGTGCGCCAGAGGGGCGGCGTACGCGGCGTGCGCCACGGGAGCGGCGTAGGCGGCGTGCGCTAAGGGAGCGGCGTAGGCGCCGTGTCCGACCAGCTGCTTGGCGAGCACGGGGGCGACACCGGCGGCGGCGCCGTCCAACTGCGCCTCGGCGGTCTTGACGGCGTCGACGGCCTGCCACGAGTGGTCCTCGGCGGCGTTGATGGCCTGTCCTTGCAGCTCGGCGGCCTGGTCGTGCAACTCGCGGGTGGCGTCCACGGCGGCGCGCACGTGGTCAGAGGCGTCTACGTGCGCTTCGATAGCGGCACCAGCCAGGTCTCCGGGGGAGATGGTGGGCAGAGCTGGTGCGGCATGAGCCACGGCTAGCGGAGCGTGCACGGCCAGACCAGGGGCGGCATAGCCGTGGGCGGCCAGACCATGCCCAGCATAGCCGTGTGCGGCCAGACCATGCCCAGCATAGCCGAGCAGGCCCGAGGGCACGGCGGCGGCGCAGGCGAGGACGGAGGCGACAATCTGTCAACAAGGAATACAATTTTAATAAAGAAAACACTTTCAATTTTCTCTTCTAAAACTTTTACGACACATTTTTCTTTTACACCAACGCAACACTTAATAAACTTAGCAACACCAATCGAACTATATTTTAAATATGTAATATTAACTGACCAGAAATCTCATCGTGCACTTCTATGGTAGACTGCTCGAAGGCTACTGATTGGTCTCATTTCGCCGCGGACGCTATTTATACCGCGCGCGCGCGAAACGGAACGCGTGAAAAAAGTAAGTGGCCTGACCTCAAGGGCGGGAAGGGTGCAGGAAGCGGTAATTTTGACAGATTTTGCAGCCAGTATGTTGCCTATGTTGGCCGTGATGCCTGTTAACTTTTTAAATTGCGATCATAGATTTTAAATGTGCGAGGTTTTGTTTTCTATTTGAAGCGCGTTATTTATAAATTATTTGTGACCTGCATGTAACGCCTAATAAAATAGTTGAAATGGGGAATCAAATACGATGCGTACGGTATTTCTAAATATTTTGTTACAATATATTCAATAGCGTGTAATGTGTTTCTTATTTAACACGGTTTTAATTTCTCTACGTATTATCTTTAGTAAGCACCTTAAAATATTACTGTTTTTTGCATGTGAGAAAGTAGGTGCATAGTTTTTATCTTTAGTTAAGATAAAAACTATGCTCCTACTTTTTTCACATGGTCATAATCACGACATTCGACAAATTGACGTCAATTTAACCCAAGAACCACGTCATCTAAACGTTGAACACGTCACTTTGCTACCTATCTTCTATGCCATCAGGCGGATTATCAAAGTGACAGGTGACAATTTAGCCATACGTGGTTTAGTTTATATAAAGCTCAGTGACCTACGAACTCATAGTCTTTACAATGTGTAATGAATTGTCATCTCTCAGCCACTTGTTGCTGTTAGGGTGATGAAGTAGGAGCTGGGATACGAGTATATTTATCGTATTTGGTGAAACAGAAGTTGAGTCCTATGATTTATTTGAATTTTACTTCCTCCCTAAATGCTACGTCTATTTGTGTGTATTACTTCCGTAAACCAAGGATATTATTAAGATATTGCGAATTAAGAAACTTCCTGACAAAGTCATTTAAATCTTAGTTCTATTACTCGTATGGTTTTTTTATAAACTGGCACGATATAATACCGTGTAGACTTCGTATCGTAAAGTTTATGGATCATCAAAGCATGCTACTCATAATGAAAATGAATGGTTACACAAAAAATAATAATTGAGAAATATATTGAAACAAAAACAATTGAAACATAAAGCTTTTAAAGAAACCATTTTTAAAGAAATTAAATGGAAAATAAATCGAGCGGGATTCAATTAACAAAGAAAAAGTCCCTTGTTATATTTATTAATTCATACATACACTCAAAAAATCTAAAAATCTGAAATTGTTGTCTTATGTTTAACTTTTGCTGTATCACTGTACACCTACTATTTTATCACTTGATACCTCAACGAAGAGCGGTGCTTCCCGACACAAGCAATATAAAGCTTAATGGGAAACTGGTGCTTTTTATGAAATAAAGATATTTTTTTTTTGTATACCTTCACGCCTGTGTTCCCAGAGTGGGTAGGCAGAGCTACAGAATTACCTACAACTTTAAAAACTTGTTGATAATTCTGTAACTACAATTAATTAATTAATAAAAAACTGGTACCAAAATGAAAAAAGTTCTCCCGAGTCTTAAAGAAAGATTAGATAGTAAGTAATGACACATGCACGTTTTTAACCGATATCAAAAAAGGAGGTGGTTTTCAACTCGTCGGGATCTTTTATTTTTTCCCGAGAAAATTTGACCATTCCCGAGGAACTTTATAAATGGTTTGGTATTTGAATAGGGGTTTAAGACACATAAATATAGGATCAGATTGACATTTTTTGTGCAGTTTAAGTATTCCAAATTCAGACGATATTAATGAAATTGTCATTAAATAATATTATTTCCCTAACATCGTGAAAAAAAGGTATTCTAATAAAAAAATGCGGGGACTAATTTGCATATGCTAAGCTATTGGATCACTATCCGTGAATTATTTTTACGCTATATTGTACTAATATTTTTTCTCACATAACGCCTTGGAATTTTGAATTAGCTATAAAGTGTACTGCTTATAACATTATCTGTGATGTTAATGCCTCTATTCAAAATGATTACCTTATTCATTCAGTCCAGTTGACCTAGTAGATAGTTTTTATGACTACGAACTCAGATGTCTTGGTTTCGATTCTCGCCAGTTACATACTTTGACTGGCAGATCTAAGCTTAAGAAAGTATCAAAATGATATCTACTATGAATGTCTGAGGATCAAAAAAACCCCTTAGGTCAGGCGGGGCTGATCCTACAGAGGGGTAAAAGGGTCACTGTTTTTTTTTTCATGAGCATACGTTTTATAACTATTTTTGCGTTTTTTATAGTAGTTTAAGTACCTACATTTCTATAAATTTCAGTTTTAGAATGTTTCATTCTATAAAAAAATTTAAGGGGCCCCGCCCAACTTACATATTTTTTTATTCTTATAAATTTTTGACGTGTGTACTTTCCTAGGTCTGATTACAGTTATTTACTATAAAGGTTTCGCCGAAATACGACACCAAAGCTAAGATTACTAAACACTAAGACAAAAAGCCAATAAACACTGCATACTCTCCACAATCCAGCTCGCACTTCGTTTTCAGTCCTAACGTGTTGAAATTACGGTCGAACCTTAATTGGTAGCGTCACAGTGAACTAAAGACTAGGTCATTTGGATCCGAACGTTGCATGACCAGTTAGGTCGTGTGCAGAGTCACGATTGCGCTGGAATAGTCGCGAGATTCAGACGGAAAACGTAAGTGGTCAAATATAGAAGTAACTTACTATGACCCGATTATCCAGTTAGAGTCTGTCTAAATGCTCAATTAATTTATATTGAACTTGAATTATATGGAAAAACAAATATAAAAAAAGTCTATGATTATAAAATGAACAGAAACTCAAATATAAAATTAAAATGTGAAAAATTATTTTATGGTATAGGGCCTAATATGCATCCCTGGGGCACGCCTTCGATTAAGTGACAGGGGTAGACATTGAATATAAATTGTACTTTGTAGATAGAGCTACATATTTCGTCCGAATAAATAGGCTTTTAGGTCTTGCACCAAGCAACTACAGAGCTTTAGAATCATAGCTCGTTCGACTAAAGGAGCATAACTTTAAGTAAAGGAAATGAGAAAAAGGACTGATCTAACACATATACATTTTTCTGGTGCACTTGATAAATGAAATATCAGGGGATGAATAAAAAGTTTGACGTAGGTAAATGACTGAACTTTACAGAGACTTACAGCATAGCACAAAATTATTTATGGCTATTATGTATATGGATGACGTTGCTCCTTTAAATATATGTAGAATTATGTATTGTCTAACACACTCGCAGTCACGATCCTTTTCATTTTGAAAATCGAAGGCTTCTCTGCATACAAAATGAAAACAATTGAACCTGGTTGCGATTGCGAGTGCGTTAGACAATAAACCCTCAGTATATACCTATCGTCATCATCATTACCAAAATCACATACTATTACTTAATCAAATTGGCTGGCTCATTTCCTCTTCCAGCTATTCCTCAATAAAAGGAACAATAGAAATACTTTCAACCTTGAATTACCTAAACCTTAGTTTGAGCTAAAGCTTGATTCTTCAGCACCGAGTCTTGCATTTTTTCTTTGTTTTTAAGTACTTCTTTATATAAGAATCAATTTTATCATTATCTAGTACCCATAGTACAAGCTTGGAAACATAATTTGAGACTTGTTCAATTTACGTAAGATTAATTGATTACGTCTTCAGATATTTATTTACTTAGTCTACTTGCAGAACGTGAATAAACGTCACTGCCACTGAAAGTATTAATGCCTATACATGCCTACTAGTAGTCATTCATAGGCCCTAAGCATCACATCGATAGATCAGACTGGCTCTGGTAACTCGCGACTCGATCGCGCAGTCGGCGGTATGCGCGCGCGCTTACTCGTGATCTTTGATGCATGTAGGAGAGTCCGCGCGCTCGTCACGACGCACCATTCTCACGGTGTTTCTACACCCGCCGTTATGGGGCTCGTGACATATAAACTTTATCATTTTTACAAACAATGAGCTGCGATTATGCGACTTTGTTGGTTTGCCTTGACCGGGAATATCGGGGTCGGAGCCGACCATATTTGGGGAACGGTTTTGAAGTCAAGTGTAGATGGACTTGCAATTTGATTCGGTTTTTGTGGTGCATGGTCAGGGCAATTAATTATTCTGTGAAATATCTATAAATGATGTAACTTGTGTTTACGACGACAGATATAGGAGCGAAGCTTTGCATAGATGTCTGTATTACATCTTGGTTTGCTGGACAAGCGATGCTATTTATTTTTATTTATGTTTTGTGGTGGGAACCAAGGAGCAATAAATGATGAAAATAGGATTAGACAATGCTCTAAGGAAACGAAAGAATAATTTGACTATTTTGTTTATTTACACATCCTCGCCTCTATTGCTTTTTTACATTTTAAATATTTTAAATTCCAAATGGTTGAGTATTAGGAACGTTTTTGGCACAATTTTGTAAAGCTATGAGTCTACCAGTGGGCCAGGCCATGTCCGTAACCGTGTCCTAGACCGGCGTGTGCGGCATAGGCGACGGGGGCGGCGTGGGCGAGCAGGGGAGCGGCGTGCACGAGGGGTGCGGGGTGCGACTGATGCAGCGACTGGGAGACGACGGTCTGGCTGGCGGCGTGCGCGACGGGCGCGGCGTACGCGGCGTGCGCGATGGGGGCGGCGTAGGCGGCGTGCGCCAGAGGGGCGGCGTACGCGGCGTGCGCCACGGGAGCGGCGTAGGCGGCGTGCGCTAAGGGAGCGGCGTAGGCGCCGTGTCCGACCAGCTGCTTGGCGAGCACGGGGGCGACACCGGCGGCGGCGCCGTCCAACTGCGCCTGGGCGGTCTTGACGGCGTCGACGGCCTGCCACGAGTGGTCCTCGGCGGCGTTGATGGCCTGTCCTTGCAGCTCGGCGGCCTGGTCGTGCAGCTCGCGGGTGGCGTCCACGGCGGCGCGCACGTGGTCAGAGGCGTCTACGTGCGCCTCGATAGCGGCACCGGCCAGGTCTCCGGGGGAGATGGTGGGCAGAGCTGGTGCGGCATGAGCCACGGCTAGCGGAGCGTGCACGGCCAGACCAGGGGCGGCATAGCCGTGGGCGGCCAGACCATGCCCAGCATAGCCGTGTGCGGCCAGACCATGCCCAGCATAGCCGAGCAGGCCCGAGGGCACGGCGGCGGCGCAGGCGAGGACGGAGGCGACAATCTGTCAACAAGGAATATAATTTTAATAACGAAAGCACTTCTAATTTTCGCTCCAAGAACTGTCACGACACAAGTTTTCTTTTACACTAACGAAACACTCAATAAACTCAGCACCAATCGAACTGTATTTTAAATGTATTATGAACTGACCAGAAATCTCATCGTGCACTTCTGTGGTAGACTGCTCGAAGGCTACTGAATGCTGACTCGGCGCCGCCGACCGCATTTATAGCGAGCGCAGCGCGAAAAAAGAGGGCGGGAGAAATGTAGGAAACCGCGTTTTGACAATTCTGCGAACTGATTTTGATCGGGACCTCGCGTGTCATTTTACTACTGAAGTTCTGCTGAGTGAAACGTAGGTGTTGTAAAACAAGAATCTGTTTCAAATATTCTAAGATGTTATGATATTCTGAAGCTGATCTGAGAAGTCTAGATATACTTCATGGAATTTAGTAGTGTCCGTAAATCCTTACAAAAGCGTGTTAGATTAAATTATAAATATCTTATGGTCAGGAATTGGAAGGCTCAAGGGATCGAGCTTTATTAACTCTGACACTTTACAATGTTTTTAACTATATAGTTTTATTTTAATATTTAGCTTAGTTTTTTGTGTGATATGGTTTGCCGCATGTGAAAAAACCATAAGCTGTAGCAAAAGCTTGAAATGTTTATTTCAAGAAGAGGCTGGTAATCACACAAAACGTTTTAAAACGCATGTTGTTGGTGTAATAATTTATGGAACTGGATAAACGTTAATATAATAATAATAAACAAAAAAACTGCCGCTGGTTTTGAACAAAATTGGTATAACAATTGTTCTTACGTTTCGCAACCTTCAAAACAGTGTTTTATAAATTGGTATGTCCAAATCGATAATGCATCAATTTGGAGCTAGATTAACTTGAGGTTTTGAATGATTTCGTGTGTTGGAAACAATAGTGGGTGTCTCATTCTATGTATCTTGAAAACAACGAGGAAAATTCGATTGAATTTATAACTCATTGCTCTTTTTCTTGGCATATGTCAATATATTTATTTCTCTCTCTGTAAAAGCCATCAGACCTTTATCTACTTTTATATAAACACATGTATTTTCTTTTGTTATCATTATTATAATAATATGTATCTCATCCTTTTCCTCATATTTTCGATTCTTATTCTTATTAGATTTATCTGTTAGCTATTGTTTGTACTTAACTAGAGTTACGTCAAGGTCGCACTGACCTATGGGACCAACAACAACGTCTCTTATACCTTTTTTTATCTTAGAACTATTTCATCTGTCAATATGAAACCTTATTAATAGAAAATACAGTTTTTTTTTGGTCTGCAAAGTCCAGTTACACATAAGATGTAATTATTTGGGAGGCGTTTGTTTGATCTTAAACTCATAATTGCTCTTTGGTGCTCGTAAGTGGTTAGTTTCGAGGCCGGCGTCGATCCCTTATCGGTCTAATTAATATTTATTGTTAAATGATTGACATATTAATTGAAACTTTCGGACTTAGCACTATAATAATTTGTCAAGGACGCCATATCTGCATCTCAACGCTAATCTCCATATTTTTTTGATTGCATAGTTGTACTCTTTCTAGGAATAGGCTCCGCGTGACGGCCCGCTATTTTCGAACTCTTTGCCACGCACAAAAGTTTTGTGAAACCATCTTATTGCGATGGTATTGAAGTATGCACCTTTAAGAATCTACTCTTTTCTCAAAGGCTGGCAACGCATCTTCGATTCCTGTGGTGTAATGACTGTCCATGGGTGGTAGTAATTACTTTCCATCAGCTCATCAGCTGACCGACCACCTCATAGTAGTGTATATTTTTTAAGAAACAGTGTTATGAAAGCTCTTATCTAATGAAGGACTCTTAAAGAATCGTAAACATGTCGAATCGTTCTCTATTTATAATCATCAAGAGCCGTGGATTTAAACTAGATTTTTACTAATTTGCCCTAAAACTGGATTAACTGTAAAAGCTCTTGCGTGTAGACTTTGCCGTTGTTGTTTCAAACTCTTGTATATTTATATTGTTTTTTACATATTTTGTGTTTGCTAGGATGCTTTACTACTAGCATTGTATTTCCGTAATATATCGTTTCTCTTCCGCCCCTTCATAACATTAGCAGTTTTTTTTGTCCCGCTCACGTCTCCTAGTATTTTTCCATTTAATTCAGGATATAATTTCATACCAACTATATTTCCACATGTTTCGCCAGTGTTACATGCGTTAAGTAAATGTAGCCTTCTCAAGGCCGGCGAAGTTCATTGGCCTCCAAAAAGTGTAACGAAAGTGAACTGAACTTGAACTCGTTGCGCTTGCGCAACAAACTTACATCTGCGGTCAACGGCGGCGCTATCATCCAAGAGTACGACTACAGTTGCATGAGTAGGTTCTAGTTCGAATCTTTGCCACCGGCACGGATAAGTTGGTAATGTGATATTGAATTCTGCCCGAAGCGCTTTTTGCTTTAATTACTTGTCAATGCGGAAACGGATATGGTATGACAAGTACGTGGTAATAGTCGCGATTTGGTTTGAATTAAAATTCCAATGACATCATAATGATATTTGAGACTTGAAAATTATATTTTACGTTACTCCCGCAAAACTAAATTTAAGTCTCAGTATTGCCATGAGAAAAGAGTAACTATGGTTATCAATTCGTGGCTATAATTTTACTCACACTGTGTTGTAAAGTTTTTACCAAAGTCAACACACTAAAGAGTCGGAGCTAAAAGTCCACGAGTAGACCTAACCCAATCAAAGGGAAAAGAATTGGAACTGGGCGGAACACAACTACCGAATGCAGAGTAAGCTATGGGGTTCTAATGCTACCGATTGGCATCCATTATTGGACATCAGCAGAGAGGTTCTTAAGAAAGTGTGAGGAAAAAGATTTCTGTGTTCTAGAATTTAAATTGCCCCTACATACAAACTCGCCAAACTACCTCAAAAGCTTACAATTTTAAACCGAAAATGGTTTCAAATGTGTCTATAATCCGCCTGAAAGCCCTGTCTACTGAAAGCAATAGAACTTCGACTACCGCAGAGGGACATCAATGAATGACATTGACAGGTTCAAATTCAGACTATCAGAATATTGTTAAAGACGCGACATAACAAGTTTTTACTCCTGGAGAGAGGAAGATTTTTGCGTGTGGTTACAGTCAAAGTCATAAAATATCAACACATGAAAAACGACCATGAATTGAAAATATCCCTTCAAACATACATACGTACATTAAATCTAGCTGTTTCCCAGAGGGGTTAGGCAGAGACCACTAGTTTCCACCTGCCCTGACAAATCTCTTTCTCTTCTTCCACATTCTTACATCGAGTCATGCTTGCACGTCGGTTTCGGGTACTTAAGATTTGGCCCTTTTCCAGTATTTCTCCGATTTGATTCGAAAAGGTACGCCTAGGGCGGCCCCTTCAAACCCTCCCACTCACTTTCGCTCTGTATATCTCTTTTGTCAATCTTCTTTCACCCATACAGGCTGTCCCAAAAGTACCACGCCACAGTGACACCGGAGGTAGGTCAGCTCAAGAGGAACCTAACCAGCCTAACATGACCTCAGTAAAATATGACTTTATTTTTTTCAAATTGCTAGACCAATTTAATTTTAATTTGCAATTGGTCTAGCAATTTGAAAAAAAAAAAGTCATATTTTACTGAGGTCATGTTAGGCTGGTTAGGTTCCTCTTGAGCTGACCTACCTCCGGTGTCACTGTGGCGTGGTACTTTTGGGACACCCTGTATACTTTCCAAATAAACTGCGTTACGATACATTGCAAAATATAAAATTATTGTAGGGATATATTTGATGTGTGGTTTGTATAAATGTTCCAAAGACGTCAAAAATATCTACACGCATATATGCCACTGACAATAAGATGAAGGAATATATTTGACATGATAGGGGTTAGGATGTTAGTGGTTTCAACTGTAACTTTGAGTAGGTTCCGTCTGGATTACTACAATCTAGCCACCATGCAGCAATGTCCACTTTTATTCTTATGACAGACGTTAAACAACATGGCGTTCCATCTTAGTTCTTCTGGGTTGTTGAGTTTTACTTGAGTTTTTGTAATGTTATGATTGCAAATATTCATAGCTCAAAGCCTCGTTAGATTGGCTTTACCGTCAAGAGTGAGGTGGTAATTACGTTGCGCGGATATAGCACACACTTGACGGAGTACGGAGGCCTTGGTGGTCGGTGTTGTCACCGGATCAGCTGGCTTCCGCCGGATGCTATCACCGGTGCAGAAAGGTCGTACCTCATTAAATCTGTTGTATACTTCGATTACAATACCATCAGTCATTAATTTGCTTCGATCTGTTAATGAGGCTAAATTTAACGCAATAATGTCTGATATAATAACTAGATGAAAAAATGCGTTCCTTTTGAACATTGTTATTATTATAAATTAATCCTGAAAAGCCTTTGAGTGTAGGTGGGTCGTGTCATGTGACTTGTCGGCTGTCAGACAATGCGATTCCTTATGGGTATAGCCTCAGAGAATTTTTATCTTAATCATTATATCAGCCGCCGCAATCGCCATAACAGCTGAGAAGGTGCTGAACAATAGACTTGTGGCACCGTGGGAACCAGGACTGTCACCTCTATCTACATTTGAATGCCGAATATGATTTGGTCAAAAACAACTTTAGTAGACGGATCATATTTAAATATGTTGTCCGGTATCTGACCCCTAGATCAGGGCGTAAGTGACAGGTCGCTGATGCCTTCCGCATTGGCCGCATGTAGGAAGTAGTAATGCAAGTAGGTGTGTATGAAGTGTTGTAAAAAAACAAGAGAATAAATTGACTATTTTTTTTATTTACACATCCTCGCCTCTATTGCATTTTTATATTTAAATTATTTAAATTCCAAACGGTTGAGTATTAGAAATGTTTTTGGCACAATTTTGTAAAGCTATGCGTCTACCAGTGGGCCAGACCATGTCCGTAACCGTGTCCTAGACCGGCGTGTGCGGAGTAGGCGACGGGGGCGGCGTGGGCGAGCAGGGGAGCGGCGTGCACGAGGGGTGCGGGGTGCGACTGATGCAGCGACTGGGAGACGACGGTCTGGCTGGCGGCGTGCGCGACGGGCGCGGCGTACGCGGCGTGCGCGATGGGGGCGGCGTAGGCGGCGTGCGCCAGAGGGGCGGCGTACGCGGCGTGCGCCACGGGAGCGGCGTAGGCGGCGTGCGCTAAGGGAGCGGCGTAGGCGCCGTGTCCGACCAGCTGCTTGGCGAGCACGGGGGCGACACCGGCGGCGGCGCCGTCCAACTGCGCCTCGGCGGTCTTGACGGCATCGACGGCCTGCCACGAGTGGTCCTCGGCGGCGTTGATGGCCTGTCCTTGCAGCTCGGCGGCCTGGTCGTGCAGCTCGCGGGTGGCGTCCACGGCGGCGCGCACGTGGTCAGACGCGTCTACGTGCGCCTCGATAGCGGCACCAGCCAGGTCTCCGGGGGAGATGGTGGGCAGAGCTGGTGCGGCATGAGCCACGGCTAGCGGAGCGTGCACGGCCAGACCAGGAGCGGCATAGCCGTGGGCGGCATAGCCGTGTGCGGCCATACCATGCCCAGCATAGCCGAGCAGGCCCGAGGGCACGGCGGCGGCGCAGGCGAAGACGGAGGCGACAATCTGTTAACAAGGAATAAAATTTGAATAAATTAATAACGAAAGCACTTCCAATTTTCGCTCCAAAAACTGTCACGACACATGTTTTCTTTTACACAAACGAAACACTGAATAAACTCAGTTTTTAACACTGATAAAACTGTATTTTAAATGAAGTATGAACTGACCAGAAATCTCATCGTGCACTTCTGTGGTAGACTGCTCGAAGGCTACTGAATGCTGACTCGGCGCCGCTGACCGCATTTATACCGCGCGCAGCTCGAAAAAAGGGGCGGGAGAAATGTAGGAAGCCTTTGTCGAGTTCCAAATTATATTTATGAATGGCACCTTAGATAGTCATAATTTTGTCACGGCTATCAACTATCCACACGTTTTGAATATTCAGTCTATCATTTGGACCCTGAAATCCCTGCTCATTCCTTGATTTTTCAATCACACCTGATATTTATTTTGGTGTCGTTGGTACTATGTGACAATTTACTCTTAATTGTTATGAGTATGGCTCAGAAGTTTTTATCTGTCCATCCTGTGTAAATTGAATCATGAGATGTGGAAATTAATGAATTAGATTGCCATTCAATTTAATTAAAAAGTTGTGTGAAGGTTCTTACAGGATTGCTCGAACCATTTTCTGGTTTTTAATCTCCCGCATTAATATTTTCGTGGCTTTTTATAAAAATGGACGGGATAAGCTCTTTTGAGCATTTAATTTCAATTCTTCATATTCATTTCACCGATAAGTATATCGTAGGGTTTAAATTGTATGTAGTTTTTTGTTAGTTATAACATATTCAATAGGTTCGCCAGACAATTTTCCATAAACTATTTCGTTGACGCAATTTTATTCAGTCATTTTTTTCTTAACTAATTTTTTTCCATTCGAAATATCTACAAATAGGCCTTATTAGATCAAAATAAGTATTAAGGTTCATGTTAGAGTACGTTATTTTTTATTTTGCACTCAGTAATTCTGAAATTAAAAAAATGCTTACAGGAAATAACACTTCCGTGAAATGAAGAAACTTGCTAAATACTTACTAAGAAATAACGATTCTTGGAAATGTATGTAAAAAATCTACAACGCTTGCAAGCTTTGTAGATTTTTCATTTTACAGCAGTGTTATTTCCTGTTAACATTATTTCGTTTCAAAATTACCTAGTGCAGACGAAGTAGCGTATCCTAACATAAACCTCAATACATAGTTGGATCTAATATATGATGTCAATATTTAAAGCGTTTACCGTGTCTTATTCTTTCACCGTTCTCTTTTAAAAGAAACTGTACTTTTTGGGTGTATATCGGAATCCATAATGGTTTTTTCGCAAAATGTATCATATGGCATAAAATCGTTTGACCTAAAACGGTTTTTACCATAGGAAGGGTTTTATTTCAATTATTTTAATACAACCTAACCTAATCTACACAATAGACGTTTATTAAATACTGCAATGTCAGCCTAAAAGGGTGTTATGCGATACAATCGTTACGACAAACAATCATTATGCCATACGAATGAGTCCCGTACATTTCATCAAACTTATACAAACTTTTGTATTAGTTATCCACAGTGATCGTTATCAACGTCCACTTTTCGTAGCAAAGGGTATGGTTGGCAGAAAAAACAAATACATTTGAATATTCACTTTTGTCCTTAACTATAAAATAAATACCTACTTACCTTCGTAGGATTACACCTCTAGATATAACTCTTTACGGTTCAAAACCTTTTCCGCCCTAATATATTTGTAAAAGGATATACGTGAAATGTCATTAATTTATGTCATAAAAATACAACTATAGTTGAAATTCTAATTACATTACGCGTAGTGTTTATTTTAATCTAAATAATCCAATGCACATCGTATTTAGAGTTGATATTCAAGTTTTTCAAGTGGAGTCCTAATAAAGTGCACGTATGATCACAGTATTTACATTCACAGTATGGATTTGACACAATACCCGGATTTTATATCGACGGACGATGGTACGCTATGTACTATTTGCAATCTCCATATTAAAAGCAAAATACACAATATAAATAAGTACCTAAAGTCAAAATTTCATCTAAATAAAAAAAGCTACTACAAAGCTTAAAAAAGAACCCTGTCTTTGAAGTCAAAGACAGTAAGTTATTTTGTAAATTATGAGATTCGACATTTCATTCCTCTTTATTTAGTTTGTACCGGCATATGAAAACTGATTCACACCAAAAAACAGTTCAACAAAGACTTGACTGAATTTAGGATTCATTCTAATATACCGTGGTTAAAACTTGACAACCCAAAATTTCGGAATATTAAATGGAAAACCTTTTAAACAATAAATACGGAAATAGCGTCAATTTACCAAGTGAATCCAATATAAGGCTGAAATATCTTTCAAAAATTTAATAATATTTAAAATACTTGTGTATTTGTTTTTTTGTCAACCATACTTTGCTACGAAAAGTGGACATTGATAACGATCACTGGTTATCCAAGCTCAAGCATTATCTACTCCTTTGTTGTTTTGAATTAGAAACATGCAACTAGGCTCTCACTTGATGCTTGGCTCCGATCATGGTCACGTCGACCTTTACCGAGCAATGGCTAACCTACCATTATCACTGCGTTTACAGTTACTCTTAATCCTATTTTAATAGTCTATGTTACTTTTTTTAATTTTAACAGAAACGTCTGTAGGTACGTAATTCAAACTATACAGGGTGGGGCCTGTAACTAAAGCAAAAAATTAAAACGTAGATTGTACTCCTCAAACTAGACAACTTTTGTTTAGCAACTTTTTAAAACCATAAAGTTTTTAGATTGTTCATTTTTCAAACAAAGTAAATAGTATTTTCAATGTACTTAAAACTCCGTCTAATTGACATCGCCTGTCAGTCTAGCCACTCTACAGACATAACCAATTTCATAGTACATTGCGTGTTCGAATTAACTTTATAATGTAATAAAATTCAAACCGCAAGTTTTTTTTCAAAGTCGTCAAACAAACGTTGTGTAGTTTGAGGAGTACAATCTACGTTTTATTTTTTTGCTTTAGTTACAGGCCCCACCGTGTATTAAAGCGAAAAAAATTCGTCGGTCTTAGGCAGGATTCGAACGTACATCTCTGGCAATCCGGGCCAATGCAGGCGCATTACCAATTATGCCACCAAGACCCTACTTAAGGTCCACGAAATTAGTGATCACTTACTTTTCATACCCGGAGGGTATGCTGACGCCATCTAGCGTTGCTTATTAACAAACGACACCCATGTTTTCAAGTTCGTTGAAATTAGCATGAATACAATGTGCCAACTTTTTTTTTCGCTTTAATATAGTTAGTCTATGTTACTGTTTAAATCGGATCTTGTTACTGTTTAAAAGGATTGTGAAACGAAGCTTAAATCAAAATCAAGCTGTCAAAAAAAATCCAGAATTGGGATTGTTCATAATTTTACAATTACTCTAATTCGAAAACCATTTCGAGGAATGGGGTTTTAAAGTTGTTCTGCAGTATTACGTTTTTGAAATATTTATCTATTTGGGATATTTCGACAAAAGTAAATTTAACCTTTGTTTGACTTTCGTTTTTGGCTTGAAGGTCTCCTAGGTGTATCTTACGGGTTAGGCGAAAACCGCTTGAAATAGTATGTTTTAATACATTATTATAATCACTTTTTATCATTAGATATCATTTAATTGTTGTAATTTATTAGAAAATGCCAGCTCAAATTAAAAATAATCATGTCATCCATAAAATGTCTGTTAAATAAATAAAGATATTCAAACAAAACTATTGGGCCGAATACAAAATTAATGAAATTGGTCTCTTAAAATGATCCATTCTTTCAAATTAGAATGTAAAAAAGGTGAGTTATCTTTTTTGGTCTATCCCAATTATTCAACTCCGGGCCATAACGTTTCTCACGTATCAAGACCAATTTTTACGGAATCTCTGCCGTTTCGCCAAATTATTTTTCGTCAAATGTCAAAACGCTTTTTTTTTCCAAAACTGTAAATATTTCAGGATTTTTATAACACTAACCTAACCTAACCTATAGGGTTCTACACGATGGTTCTGAAATAAATCCTGAAATATTAACATTTTCGGAAAAAATAGCGTTTGACCAAATGATACATTTGACGAAAAATATTTTGGCCAAACGGCAGAACCCGATTTTTACGATTTTGGCGTCGAGGTTAAAAATCAAGGGTTGGATTGACGTGAAAAAATGGCATCCAATTTGCAGGGGCCCTGCCAATCTTCCATTGAGCCGGCGTATCTAGGTTAGTTCCCAGACAGTCCACATAGCTGCACAGTGACGTCACTGCCATGCAACAATCATACAACTATTTTAATCTAAAGCTCGCGGTATCTCAAGTTTGTGTGGAATTCCAGTAATATAGATATCTTAATAGGAATCTGTATGTTTTATTAGTTAGTAGCTTACGGTCTATGTCTTGATGTGTGATTGTGTTGATTGGCTGCAAGCCTAGACAAGTTCTTCGATAGCTATATTTTTTTAATAAAGTATCGATTATTTTAATCGGAATTTTTGTAATTTTCCCTTATATCCATGTCTCGAAAAATCATTAATTTCATATTTTATTTCATGAGTTTTTCAGTGGTATATTACATAATTTGAATCATTACGAATCAGCGAAGTTTTTAAACTAATGATTCTAATTATGTAACCTACCTCTGAAAAACTTAGGAAATAAAACATGAAATTAATGATTTTTCGAGACTTGGACATAAGGGAAAATTACAAAAATTCCGATCAAAATGATCAATATCTCCGAAACTAGCAAAAATCGCGTAACATACGTGGGGTATTTTCGGATACACCTTGGTGTGAGGATTCTATTGGACCTCACTATTTGGACCACCCAGTATACATTTTCTTTGATGTCAGCGGTCGTTATTATTTGTAGAATGCCTCTTATCTGGTTCCTCTGGGCCTCTTTTATACTCATATTCTCCTGGTACAGATTGCCTTAGATATGTTATTTAAAGGCCACCTATGCTAAAGTCTGTATTGTTCCGTGATCCGGATCTCAATGACCATAACGCCTTTGTATCTGTTCTTTGGATATATTAAACTTGATCATATTTGCTTGAGACTGGCAAACGTGAAAACACAATTAGAAATAAAATCCTCTATAGTTTTATTTTTCAAACATCTCCTCTTTTGCATGTTTTTGGTTGAATCTTCGAAACCCTTTAATCTTTAACGATGATTTTCAGTTCAATAGTTGAGTGTATGTAACTTCTTAATCCTGGCAAACCATTTTTTCAATAAATGTTGTAGTTTTAAAGTAAACAGCAATTAATTGAATTTGACGCTGGCATCAACGCACGCGCGAACTATCTCCATCTCACATTCTTCCCGCGAAAGCACTCAAAGCCATCCCTTTTCATTCTTGTGGGGGCGTGGCACCATAGGTGGCCTCTAACTCGGCCGCCATTACTGTAAAGTATATAGCATATAAGAGCTATTGTAACGTTGATTATAATGGCAATATGGGTTTTACCCAGAGGGATATCGCCTTTGCCGCGTTATCGTTGTGTCAACGTTTTGATAGCTCTTATTTACTTGACCGTAATGGCGGCAAGTAAAAACAAAACCATAACAGGTCTAAGACGATATGGTTTTTACCGGCTAGAATCTCGGCTCTGCGCCTCTATTCCCGACGGTAAAAACGATATCGTAGTTGACCTGTTACGGTATTGTTATGACGTCAGACGCCATTACTGTCAAGTAAATAAGAGCTATCAAAACGGTGACAATACGATAACAGATCAAAAACTATATTGTTGTTACCGTGTTGAATAGAGGCCAAGTACGTCAAAAAAACAAAAGAAAATTACATCTTAGAAACGATTTTACTAAAAACAAGTGCGGCTTTTATCGCCCATTAGTGCGTTGTGTTAGATGATTGGTTGATCTACATAAATGAGGTATAAGAGAGTATTGAACAGCCTCTCGCATTCCGCGCCAGGGCCAGCCGGACTTGCGCGCGCAGCCTCGACAGACAAAAACTATTATTACATTCATAACTATTGTGTGTAGTACAGACGGCGACATAAGCGGAACCTATCCCTCATACTTATGTATCTTTTAACTATTACTCACGCCTTCGTTACCAGAGTGGGGTCAGCAGAGCTACAGAATTAACTACAACTCTAAAAAGTTGTTGGCAATTGGCACATACCAAAAAAAATAACTTATGGTTTTTACTTTCTAATTCGAAAGAATAGGTTATTTTAAGAGACCAATTTCATTAAATTTTGTATTTGACCCCATCGTTTTGTTTTAATATCTTTATTTATTTAGCAGACATTTTATGGATGACATGATTATTTTAAATTTGGGTCGTCATTTTTCTAATAAATTACAACAATTAAATGATATCTAATGATAAAAAGTGATTGTAATTGTGAATTAAAATATACAATTTCAAGCGGTTTTCGCCTAACCCGTAACATTCACCTAGGAGGGCTTCAAGCCGAAAACGAAAGTCAAACAAAGGTTAAATATACTTTTATCAAAATATACGAAATAGATAAATATTTGAAAAACTTAATAATGCAGAACGGCTTTAAAACTCTATTCCTCGAAATGGTTTTCGAATTAGAGTAGTTGTAAAAATATGAACAAGCCCAATTCATTCATTGTTGCAGGTTTTTTTTTTTGCCTTACCTGGAAAAAGTATATCAGATGATGTAGGTTAAAGAATACTCTATAACGCGTTAAAGACAGTTAGCACGTTTTGTTTAATACTATTGCAAAACTACACTCACGCGCTTCGTGCTTTATAATGTAGCAAATGCACATAATATAATCAAGATATTTTGTACTTTATTACAAGGGCTGAAGTTTCAACTAGCTTGTTAGTTTTTACCAGATATTATGAAAAAAAATGTTGCGTATATTAAGTATAATGATAAGATCTTATAGTCTTAAATGGAGTTTTAACCGGGTATGTCAGTAGTAGATAGTAGAAATTAGGTTTTTTTATGTGTAAGGTAATTAGGTCAAGTTATAACAGTTGCTTGGTTGAAATGTAAGTTTTATATCATACTAAAGGACGTCTATAGAATTTTCTCGAACCAGTAATGGACAAGGACCAATGATTGACACTTGATTCTTATTTAACAGAAGATAAGGGTTATTCTTTTGCTTTGCAACTATCAATTTAGGACCGTATGAAATTTGAATTAAGAGTGAAGTGTCCATTACTGGTGCCTATCAGCTAAAAGTGTCCATCATTGGTGCCGTCACCCTAGTACCCATAGCACAAGCCTAGAGCTTAGTTTGGGACTAGGTAAATTTGTGTGGGATTGTCCTCTGATAGTTATTATAATTACGAGCGACCCGCCCTCGCTTCGCTTCGGTTTATGTCCGTTTTCTGTAACACCCGTACATAAACCAGAATTTATCTATTCTATCTATCTATCTATCTATCTATATATATAAAAGGCAAAACTGACTGACTGACATATCAACGCACAGCCGTAACTACCGTACCTAGAAACTTGAAATTTGGTACATGGGTTCCTTTCATGATGTAAGTGAGCACTAAGAAAGGATTTTCCGAAAACCTACCCTCAACGGGAAAAAATGGGGGGGAGTAGCGGGAAACTAATTCTACGCGTACGAAGTCGCGGGCATCCTCTAGTTATACATAAAAACCTTCATCTTGAATCACTGTATTATCTTTGATGAAAAACGCATTAAAATCCGTTGCGTAGTTTGAAAGATCTAAGCTTACGTACAGAAGGGCAGACGGCGGGAAGCGACTTTGTTTTATACCTACTTTGTAAAGATTATTATGTGGTTATAGATTACCGCCTAAAAATAAACCTCTTACTACAGACAGACCGCTAAACCGTTTCTTTAACGTTTTTAACGTACGCCTTGTTATCGCGCTGGGCTTGCGCAAGTCGATCTTGCACTTGAGACCGTTACGCCCCGCGCATGCGTGGCCGTCACTGCTCTTTCGGCGCCCCTGGCTCAACTAACGTGCTTAAATTATATTAGGTACAGTCAACAGCATGAATAAGTGATCATTTATGTACCTTGTCACTTTATCGTCGTGTTTGAAATGTTATACAAAATTGTGAAACGATTGAAAGCGACAAGGTACATAAATGATCACTTATTTATGCTGCCGACTGTACAACCTTTATCTATGAGGATTGTGAAGCTGAATACTTCGATACAAAACGATTTTTGAATAAGTATGCTGTATGTAGATATTGTGAAAAACTAGATCTGTACATTTTCTTTAACAAGAAAATGTTTCTAAGATAGAAACAAAACGTATAAATCTAGTTTTTCGTAATAACTACATCATAGTCGAAAATAGTGGAAATCGGAATTGATTTAGCCCTCTTATGTAATGCACATTCTCATTTACAATAGGTACAGTCAACAGCATAAATAAGTGATCATTTATGTACCTTGTCGCTTTCAATCGTTTACCAATTTTGTATAACATTTCAAACACGACGTTAAAGTGACAAGGTACATAAATGATCACTTATTTATGCTGTTGACTGTACAGTACATGTAAATTAAATTATAACAAACACAAATCAAAAAGTATCATACAGGAGTTAACAAAACATGGATACATACTCACATACATTGTAATTTTAAAAATGTTGTCATTACGTTTCTCCGAGACCGGCAACGCTTTGGTGACGCCTCCGGCCGGTGTTGCAGTCCATAGGCGGCGGCGACCACTTCCCATCAAGTGGGCCGTCTGCCTGTTTGTCCGTCTATTTCTACAGGAAAACATTACTTGACTATGATGGTACAATAAATATGTGATGTAGGTACCTATGTATGATGATGGGTTCATACTGAACTGTTGAAATAGTATAGCTATTAACTAAGACCTATGTAACATTATGATATTGCAGAAAATAACTGATTACTGATAATATAAACACTCAAACTGGTCACAAAAAGTTTACCTCTACAGTGGACTGAACTACTGTCTGCGTAACTGATGTAAAGCTGGGCATTCACGACCGCTCCAATAAGCCGATTAGAGCAGCGCCGCGCCAAAATTAATCCGTGAATGTCAAAACTGTAGCGTTTAAAAGTACTTGGCGCGGTCCGTTGGATTTCCAAACGGAAGGAAACCCTGCGCGACGCGCCAACGCGCAATCCGAATGGAACTATCGTGAATGTCGAAATTCAACGTTCGAACACGCCACTTCACCGCGCCAAGCCAAATGGCGTCATCATGAATGCGTTCTCTGGCTGCCATTTTCTAATAAAGACTAGAACGTAAAGAAGCGGAAACTAAATGGCGTGGCGCGCCTGTGAATGAGGGACCGGACCCGCTTACCGTTTTTGAACGGGTTTTTATTAAGCTCGTTTTTAAAAACCCCCCTGTTTCGGTAACCCTCTAATCAGCTTACCCGCTATAAAGGCTATCGCTTCGATTGAATTAATTCGGCTTACCGCTTACCGGTATCAATAAGGCGCGAACGGGTTACCCCTTGTTGCGCTGATTGAACCTGTTAAGATATTTTCGTTTTTCACATACCACGTCGCGTGCGGTGCGAGAAAAGAGGGGATGGAACGGGTCACCGTAACCCGAACGATAAGCGGTTAGTTCGAAAACCTATCTGATTCGGTAAGCGCGGTTGTTACGGATCGGGTTACCCGGCTTGAACGGGCTATCGTAATGAACGGCTAAGCCGATGAAAGGCTTACCGAAACGTTTGGGTTAAGCGGATATCGATTCGAACGGCTTAAGCAAACGAACGGGTTTTCCGGTCCCTCCTGTGAATGTGGTCAAAATATTACGCCCATCCAGTTGTATACACTCCATCTGTCGCCGAGACTAACGGCGCGACCGTGAATGCCCAGCTTAACTGATGGTCTATCAGACCTATCGAGTCAATAACAATGCCTCTAATGTCATTACACTTAGCAAAACAGCAATCGCCAACAATAACAGGTCAATAGCGAGTCGGATTTTAGCTCTATATGGGTTCCGCGCTTGTTGTTTATTTAGTACTAGATGTTTTCCGCGACTCCGTCCGCGCAGTAAAATAAAACATAGCCTTTGTTACTCAGGGATAATGTATTCGAATGGTGAAAGAATTTTTGAAATTGGTCCAGTAGTTTTTGAGTTTATTGGTTACAAACATACAAAAATAAAAATCTTTTCTCTTTATGATATTAGTGTAGAAAAGTGGGTTGAGAGTTTATTTTGGCTCCAGTTCGGACGACGTTAAATTTACTGTGGACTTAGTTGTGTATTTACTATAAATGTCGATAGTTTGTACAGTCAACCAATTTGATTTCTAGGCCACTTTGAACTATGTTAAAGTGACGTTGACAACCAAACGTTACAGACTTCTTATGATTTGGTTAACAACGTCACATTGACAAAGTCAATAGTGGCCTAAGAATCAAATTGGTTGACTGTACATGTAGTTAATCTTTTGAATGCTAACGACGCTTAAAGTCGTCATGGGCTTTTGTTCCTACATCGCCACCGACGCTTACCTATGGGTGAGGAATAAAAAGTTGAACTATAGTTAAACGTAGTAAACCATACAAGCAACGAAGGCAAAAATAATTCCTTTGTGCGACGAAAAGTCAGTACCAGTGCTAGCTAATTTACGTCGCACAACAGAAAAGTTTCATAGACAATTTATTTGCATGGGATGGCATGCCCAACTTTTTGGACCTTACCCATTCTTATGTAGTTGTCGATGGTAGCACTTACCATGTGCAAGAAGGAGGCAATCCTATTAGGTTTTGGTTTTTACCTTATTATCGTGTTATGCGGAACCCTAAAAAGCAAGTGAGCCACTCGGTCGGAACCTTGCGTTCCCAGCAATCACGATTATCTTGGATCGAATCTTTAATTTCGACACTGGGGGAGACCTTTGCGGACTGTTGTCGTTAATAGCTGAGCTTTGATCTTTTCTTATGGTTTGGTGCTTTATATTGTTGTTTACACAATTAAGTAGGTACCTATAGTGATATTTCTCTACAGTAAAACTAACGATCTTTTTAGGGTTCCGTACCAAAATGGTAAAAGGTTCCTCTCTTAAGATGAGACTTCAGTTTTTCTCTGAAATTATAACAGCTATCAACTTGCTTGCCCGCATCTGTTTTTAGTAAAAACAATATGAAATTATTTTTCTAAATAAACCCTGTTGTAAAGAAAGCGAGCACTTTTTTTTGTTGAGAAACAATGTAACTAAATGAGATTTTAAGCTACGAAATAAAGAAAATACACGAAGAGAAATAAAAATTTAATACAAATAATTATTAGTTTCATTTCGTAGCATTCAATCTCATTTAGTTACAGTATGTTTAAATTAATTGAATAAATCGAAAGCTTTTGTTTCCTTTGCAACATGGTTTATTTGAAAGGGTCTAGAGGGGTTGAAAAATGCAAGTGATAATGAAACAGCTCAAGCTGCAAATTTCATTTGATGAATGTAGAGGAAGCGAAAGTTGTATGTTTAGACTGGTGCACCTGGCGTTCCAAAGTCTCTGCCTACCCCATTGGGAGACAGGTGTGAAAGTATGTATGTATGTATGCAGTCTCAGGATTGCGGTCTTAAGAATGCAAACATATATTGGTCTCAGATCCCGATTGCCATTAGGCCTGTGCTCCTGTTTTTCTCCTCGTTTTAATTAAAAAAATGCTATTCTGAGCGCTACGGTAGCCGTTTATTTATTTAGTTCAAAGGTAATAATATATCCAGATCGCAATGCGTCATAGTATGCATTGCTTCAATTACAGTCATTGAGAGTGGCAGGGCGGTCCGACAACTTTCCTTAAGTACAAGGTTAGGTTAGCCTAGGGATGGGAAATGTCGATATAAGTTGACAACTAGCTGACGAAGCCTGTTGTGGATCAGTGGATTATATTTTTTAAGTAGCTTTTATGATTAACTATGTACAAAAACTTTATTTGCTTAATACATAACAGACGAGTTTACGTAAAAATTTGCTATCTAGCGGTCCCCTAATATAATAAGCCTGTATCTTGGGATAAATCAAAATTAAATGGTTTTATTTGGTAAGCGCATAACTTGAGAACGGGTGTACAGATTCGGCATTTATTTTTGGAGATATTTATAATAGACCAAATAAAGTTTTAACTTTTTAGGAAAATAGATTTTAGAAGTTGCCAAGAAAAAAATTGGACTAGACAAAATGGACATTCAAAGATTGAAAAGAATGTCGATCTTAGCACCTAGCTAGGTCATGGCCACGTAGAATGCGATTCACCAAAGGAAGGCTTGCCAGATCCAAGAACTTTTCTAAAACTTTATGTCGATATTAGGTGTAGAGACTTGTGGTAGGAGGAGAAAACGATCTGTTTAAAATTTCGATTGTATTATATACGGTTTAAAAAAAGTTTAATTTTTACCTCTAGTAATATTTAGACTCAGTTTGCGTAGAAATCGCTTATCGCTGATCCATTTCAAAGGGATCTGTTCAATTTCAAAAGTATTATCAGAGGGGCTAGACAAGGTGCATTACGCTAGCTAGCGTTTCTATTCGTTACGTTTTTAAACCAATCGCGTCACTTGTAGATGTCGTGATACGAAAAGTCACGTGACCTACCAGTGAGGCAATTGGTTTACAAACGAAACGAATAGAAACGCTGGTTAGCGTAATGCATCTTGTCTAGCCCCTCTGTTTCTCTATCAAATTTAACGTCGATCGATTGCTTCGTTAAAAAACAAACACCCTTTAGCAATGATAATTGTAAGTAACTATGAAACGTGCGTACATTTTTCCTCCTACAGTTCATACTTATATCAGGTTTAAAATAATAACAATTATTAATAATAAAATCATCGATATAACACGTCGACGGGTCTCCGCACTAGCGGCCGGTCACTTGCCCCGCCGGACCTGGCAAATACCAGATTGTCACCTTGCCCTATCCGCCGAGTTGTTACGTCAATTATCAGACCGATAAGATTACGTACGAGCAACTGCTGTACAATGTTTCTTTTATTTCCGATGACAATGGCATTTAACTCGGAACAAAGTGGTAGAACAGTTTTTAACGGAAGAACATACATTGTGTTTAAATTAAAGTCGAGGAAAAAACTTGAGTTCTATTGTAGAACAGGGGCGGGTCCCCCATTACCCCAGACCCCTGTTGTCACAGCCTTGAGTCATCATACAAGTTTACCTTTTTGATCTGTTCCATTAAAAGGTCGTATTTGCCGTATTTTGGGTACTTGTCCGTCCCCCCTCAATTCTGAATTCGCCGTTGTTGTAGAATAGGACTGAGGAATTGGAACTTGATATAGTTTAAAATCGTTAACGCAAAAATAAAATTTACCGTTAAGCCCGATTTAGATGGGAAGCCACTTTGAAGCAACAGAATCCTAAGATTAGAGGTTAAAATGTAGCCTAAATAATAAAGTTATTTATGCAATTGTTACATAATGAAGGGTCTCTAGATACAAGTGCCGAATTTAGGCAACGAATGACAATAATAATTTATTAAATACTTTGATAATTTTCTATATGTTCAACAAAGGAATTGTATACCAAACGTCATTACTGATATCCGTAATAAGCTAAGCCATGGTTATAGCACTAATAGCAATGCTATAATAAATATTATAGTACTGTCGCCAGTGTCAAAACTTTGATTACACTATGGGTAGCATCTTAATACCGTTAACAATATCAAAATAAGCGGTTTATAATACTAAAAAAAACTAATCAAATCACTCGCAAAATAGATATATTTCAACTTTAGTATTATTTCAAACCGGTTCATCATAGAATTTATCTAACGAGAAATCGTATTGCAAATCAATTGTTCTCCTTTGTTCCACCGTTATGATCAAATTAGCATCGTTACATTGTTGCCGAAGAAAATGGATACCTTTGTATGCGTACGCGCAGGCCGGTCAGCCAGCTAAACGACCTTGAGCCGTATAACTAGGGTTGCCATGTATAAATTTGAAATGACTAAATCCTTAAATGTTGTAATAAAATCCCGTCGCATTGCTACAACGGCGCGCAATTTTATGACTTATTTTATTATACGAATCTTTAGTATTTTATTTATTACTAACTTTTGCCCGCGACTCCGTCCGCGTAGTTGTCGTTCATGGCTGTTCACTTGGGAACTGTCCGATTTTTTTTCATAAAAAGTAGCTTCGGTCGTGTCCGGTTTTTTTGCCTTTATTAGCGTCTTACTGCTGGGAAAACGCCTCCCCCTCTTTTCCGCCATTCGTCCCTATTAAGTGAATGCTCCCGCCACTCCCTTCAAAATGCGTCCATAGCCATAAGCCATAAGTTTTTATTTATAAGAAATGGAGGACCATGCGGGTTAACCGATGGGAAAGAATCACCACCGCCCATAAACACCTGCAACTAAAGAAGAGTGGTCGGTCCGGTGCTGGCCTATTAGGGGAATGAAAGCTCTTGAAGGCACCCACGGAATAGAAAAAACAGTGGAAGTGGCATGAGCTTCGCTTAGTATCAGACCTGTTGTCGCCAATACTCAAACTATCATAAAAACAACACGCCACCATGGAAAATGTTTTTGGTGCGGCTATCGTGTTTACATCCCAAAATAAGGCATGCTTCTGGAATTATTTCCTATTTTAGAAATATTGAAATATCGAAATAAGCGATCGCGGCAAATGTATGGTAGGTTATGCGGAACTCCGCATAACCGTGCCACACGTTACACCCCCACTTGACACTTCTACTGTTTTTTCTGTTCTGTGAAGGCACCCATGTCATAACTGGTTGGAAATAACGCCAAACAGGGTCGTTCCGCAGTTTTGGCCTAGCTAGCTCGTACAGCGAAAAGTGCCTAGTGAAACGCACGTTGGAAGAAAGCGATTCATCAAGGTAAAGTTGATGGAACCTGGCTTTGCGACGAGTGGATCGATGGTGGCACTCAGCGACCGGAAAAAGTCCGAATAATTCTTCATAACACTCCCCGTTATTTACTACTAACGTTCCTTCAGAAAGGGGATTTCAATCGTACAGAGATCACTGGGTCGTTGACGATTCGATCAGCTTTGTGTATCCGGTCAAATGGAAGAATAAGGTATTGGGGTGCCCCAGCCCAGAGATGAGAACAGTACTCCATACGCGGTCGGGCCTGAGCATTATAGAGTTGAAGGCAGTGGTCAGCTGTGAAGTACAGTCAAATTTCATCAAATTTGGCTTTATCTCCCATATGACTACGAAACGCTCTGTCCTATTTAGAACCAATACATACATACATAAACTTACGCCTTCATTCCCAGAGTGGGGTAGGCAGAGCCACAGACTCACCAACAACTCCAAAAACTTGTTGATAATTCTGTGACCACATTTTGCACAACCAGGCTAAGATGTTATCCAGTGTATTAGTGACAGGTTGCAAACCCATCGCCTAACAGCACTACACAGCCTTTAGTCTCTTAGTCGTCTCTTACGACATCCACGGGAAGACATGGAGTGGCAACATTCTAAAACCCGGCACCACACGGTCACTGTATTGTAACCAATAAATTGCGCTTTATAGCTCTCTGGCGAACCTTGACTTTGAATTTTTTGATTTCTGGTTAATAGATCTTGTCAAAAACTCCTGACATGTATGTATATCTGTCGTATTAACAAATAAATTTTTGACATGTCATATCCGGTCGTTTGGTAAATTCAAATTCAAAATTCAAATTCAAATTCAAATTCAAATTCAAAATATTTATTCAGTAATTAGGCAATTTATTCAGTAGGTAACCCTACGTATAACTGCTATGTGCTTTGTTTAGTACTTATGTGAAAGTGTAGGTAAATCATTAGAAACATACTGCTGTCTATGAGTGAATACACAACAATGACTGGCACACACACAATGATGTATAAGTCTAGCCTTATCTATTACGTCCGTCATTAGACCTACTTTTCTGGAAAAAAAAACAACAACAACAATGTTACGTAGGTAAATAATAATTAGAAAATAACTAAATAATATAAAAGTAATATAATAATATAATATACTTCTGTATTTGTCCATAATAAATTGTCCTGTTACGTGGCCATGAACAATAATTATTTTAAGTCTTTTTATATGTCATTTTATCCCCAAGTAATTTTACATATCTAGACATATTCCCCGAAGCCCTAAAAACTGTTCGCGTTTCACCTCGACATTTGCGGTTTTTGCACCTGTCACCGCCCTCTGCAGGGCAGATGTTAAAACCCATAAAAAGTCGTATGTCAAGATTAAAATTAGTCTCATGTTAAACTTTGTTGACTCATGGTAAGGTTCAAGATGGAGTGGTATGATTTAAAAAAAATATATGTTTCAGTATTGTTCTTTTATAGTACTTCCCGGATATCTAGGGTCTCAACTTTCAGGTTATTGACCACTTTTTATGACTATAATTAGGGTAATAAGCTCCGTCCGGATTGTTACCAACATCTTACACGTCAACCGTTTTTACCCGACTGCGTCAAAATAAGGGTTATGTTTTTAGTGTGTATGTATGGGTTACCTTTGTTTCGGCGAATTATGTTTGCCAAATAGTATCATTTCTCAACAGTTTCATTTGCCAACCAGCTTTGTTTTTTGTAACCGTTAATATTTCAGGATTTTATAAAAATTTACTTAACCTAACCTATAGGGTTCTACACGATGGTACTGAAATAAATCCTGAAAAATTTACAGTTACAGGAAAAAATTGAGATGGCAAATGAAACGGTTGGGAAACGACACATTTTGGCAAACATATTTCAGCCAAACGGCAGGCTCCCGTATGTATGTATGTCTATTTCTGTGACATGGTCTGCAGGCTAAACGGCTTGATGGATAGCATATAGGGTGTCGTGAGATTGGTTGTGACAGTGACGTAGGCTATAATATTTTAATCAAAGTTATGAGAGAGGGGGTTATTTTTTTTACCATGATATTGAAGACTATATCAAAAAATGCAGGTGGGATTTTAAATATTGGTTTTTATTAGACTTGTTATACAGGTAACTTTAACCTTTGTTACATTTTGTTCTTCTCGATTATAATACTCCCTCATAGGGTTTAGACTAGCAATAAAAATTGCAGAAGTTGAGTGCTGTCTTACTCTAACTTTTAAGTTAGAAAAAGACAGCAAAATTGTGCTTCTTGCTCTAGAACTGAAGTTAAAGTGAGACAGTAGTCAACTTCTGCAATTTTTATTGAATCTAATTCGCGCTATAGGCTCATAACTGGCTATCCGTGAGTAGAAACGTATAGTGAGTCACTCATGCGCATGTAGCAATCCCTAGTAGGATAAGTCTGGGGCAATGTAAGCGGATATTACCAGCCGGATATATCCAGTTATGGAGTTTAAGGCTGCGGCTCCACTGAGACGGAGATGAGCGGAGCTGTGTCAATATTAACCAATAGAATCTAAAGTATCGTGCAGAAGAGCCGCTCGACGTGACCGCATGCGCCTTCTATTGGTTGATATTGGCACAGCTCCGCTCCGCTCCGCTCGTCTCCGCCTCAGTGGAGCCGCGCACCCTAATTATTCTAAAATAGGTCCAGCATAACATAGCTTTCGGAAAATGAAAATTCGGACAAATTAATTTTCGGAAAAGTATAATTCGGGAAATTAAGGTGTTTTCTTGTTATTTCTCAAAAACTTTGAATTATACACACTTCATTTTATTTTTCAAATAATTCTATACTTGAATTTTCCAGATTAGACTATTGAAAATAGGTAAAAAATGTATAGTATCAAAGTTGTAGAGAATTTTATCAGCTGTAATAATGCCATACAACAAAATTTCTTATGACGCATCATTTTTAAGATGTTAACAAAAAACCAAAAAACGGGACCTTCTTTGTGCCTCCCCCCTAGAGCTCACCTCCGAGGGGTGGGGACTTTTAGTATGTTTATCTCCTAACTAGTCCAAACAAAGTTCCGAAGTCAAACTTTCTGCTTTCAACTTTTCCATCCACAATTTTTCGTTGCCCGGACTATATAAGTACGTCCATTCAAACCATTCATAAACCTATACTTTTAAAGCGAACTTGCCCCCATTATTTCAAAGAATGACCTTCATATATGTATGTCATTTTACTGCAAACAATGAAGTCAATGTAGAGTCCATATTTTGCAACTTAAAGCTACGCAACCAAACCTTACATGGCATGAAGATTAGATTAGAATGAACCGTAATTAAATCTCGATTCAACATTCGATATTGCTATAAGATTTGATATTTAATCTGCGAGCAGCAATATGTTGGAGCGATTTGTATCGATCGTAAATGTCGGACCGGACAAACAATTTTTTATTAGCTTCATTGTTGTTTGATGTCAAATCAAAATGGATGTCGGATTGTGAAATGATACGGGTTTTTTACTGCAATTTAGCTTTACTATATCACCATAAAAGGAATAGGTCCAGTCAAATACTGGGGGTTCCGTACTCGGTTTACTTATTGCAGAAATTTTATTGTCATATTTTTGTATTGTTTAATGTTACTTGGCATAAATATATTTTGGCAGAGTAACCTTTCGCATAGTTACCTTTAGTATACCATAACTTTGCATTATTTTCTAATTCATAAAATTGATTGCGCATAAAAATATTTTGCATAATGTCTAGGTGGCATAAAGTTCTAACCTAACCAGCATAGCATGGTTTCATTTCTGCTGGAGTCGCAGTTTAAACCTAACCTACTTTTCTGGCAACAGCTCGTTTGCGTTACGGGTGCAGTTCTAACCTAACCTACTTTTCTGGCACAGTTTCGTTTCTGTTGGTCGCAGTTCTAACCTAACCTAATCAACTTTTCTGCTAGCAGAAAGATCATTACGCCATAATAGTAGCTGTAGGCTTGTTATGGTACATAATAATATGTGTTAATGCCAGATAAGGGTAAATCTCCGTAATCACGCAATGTGAACAAGTTAATGGTAAAGAATATGACTCATACCGTAGCGATAACGCTACGCAATGATTTAGCACCTTAATAAACCACCATTTTGGAAATACAGCTTGTACAAAAAGTGCAATATTTTTTAAGCTTACTCGTGTACAGGGTGTTCGGCAGAAGGTTGGACAAACTTCAGGGACTAACTCTGTAGGTTATACTCATCAACTTTTATTATGGGACCAACATCAAAATCGCGAAAAAAAATAGCTGTTCCATACAAACTTTGAGAGCTAAACAGCCGAAATGTATGGAACAGCTGTTTTTTTTTTCGCGATTTGGATGTTGGTCCCATAATAAAAGTTGATGAGTATGACCTACAGAGTTAGTCCCTGAAGTGTGTCCAACCTTCTGCCGAACACCCTGTATAAGAAACGCTCAGAAATAATTACTAATTTGTGGCGCTTGCAGTGGAGACCATGGGACCTTGGTCAGCTGATATGAAAAGCTTTATTAAGGCCCTGTCATCCCGGCTCATAGACACCTCTGGAGATCCTAGAGCTGGTGCTTACCTCTCCCAAAGGATTGGGCTAGCTATCTGGAGAGGTAATGCAGCCAGTGTCATAGGGACTATGCCACGAGCGGACCTGCTAGAGGGGGTTTTCTTTTTATAGTGGTGATCATTATTTACATAGCTTAATTTATTTTAATTTAAATATGTTTAGTTTTAACTTTTAATTGTATTAATTTAATGTTTTGTTAAGGAACGCTCTTAATTTATCGTTGTTTTAGAAAATAAAATTTTCTTAATAACAACATTAAAAAAACAGTTAGCTGCTATGCTATGCTGCGGTTCAAAAGAGACTGTCGTTTAACGTCAGGACGGGCAAACGGAGTAATATGGCCCCTGTGCACCCGTAGGGTACGGAACCCTAAAAATAACCCAGTATAATAAAAATGCATGCATTTTTTAGCAGATAAATGGTTATCCATACATTAAAAGCCTTAGCAGTTAGCAATTATACTAATAATCAAGTGACCAGTTGAAACCGGTTTGCCCCTGAGTTCAAATTACAGTATATTGTGTACTTCTGAGTAATTGTGGGTTTAGAGGTTAGGGAACGGCGGCGTAAATAGATCTAGGCTTGAATTATAGAGGACCAGCTTTTGCCCGCGACTCCGACCGCGTAGAAGTCGTTTATCGCTGCTCCCTCGGGATCTGTATAATTTTCCGGGATAAAAAGTAGCCTATGTCCTTCCCCAGGACTCGAGCTATCTCCATACCAAATTTCATCTAAATCGCTTCAGCGGTTTAAGCGTGAAGAGGTAACAGACAGACACACTTTCACATTTATAATATTAATATATTAGTATGGATTAAGTCTCTATTGGATTTCTAGATAGACTAAAGGGTTCGTTGCGAGATGTTTAGCCTATTTTGGCACTCAGTACGGTGATCAAATTCGAGATCAAAATCCTAACCTCAACGGGCGCACATTCGCTGTGATTACTGCATTTTGGTTTAATTTTCTGTTCTTCTACTCCGATCAACTAAACTGACCAACTAAAACAGGTCAACTATTTTTCTTTCCCAACGGCTCAATTATATCAAATTGAACAGAGTCGACGCGGAGCTCCTATTTACGGGTGTTTTGGCCCTTCGGGCCAGCTAAAGAGCTAACATAACCTAAACCTACCTCATATTTATGCAATGAGACTGGAAAAGCGATCTATTTGGGTGGTTCGATAGGAATAAATGGCTCCTTGGAGTTCCATTCTGTACAACTGGTTGGTCAGTTTAGTTGATCGGAGTGGAAGACGCCGGTATTTTTATCAATAAAACTTACACTAAGGGTCTCCCCAGACCTATCGAAGCGGAATCGGCTTGAGCCGGTAAAAAAGGGTTTTATGTCGCAGTAAGAGTGAAAAAGGCGTCGCTCGGCTCGGCGTCGCGAACGGAACGACGTCGTTTTCGCTCTTAGTGGTTACACGAGTTCTCATTCATGTTTTTATATGAAACTAGAGGACGCCCGCGACTTCGTACGCGTAGAATTAGTTTCCCGCTACTCCCCCCATTTCTTCACGTTAGGGGTCGATTTTCGGAAAATCCTTTCTTAGTGCTCACTTACATCATGAAAGGAACACCTGTACCAAATTTCAAGTTTCTAGGTACAGTAGTTTCGGCGGTGCGTTGATACATCAGTCAGTCAGTTTAGCCTTTTATATATATAGATAACTAAATAATCAAGATGGGAACTGTCAGATTTTGATCTCAAACTCGATCATCGACTATAGGTACGGGTATACTAACAACTAAAAATACTTATATCTAAAAAAAATACGACATACAACAAAACACGCGATCGTTTCACAAATAACTATACTGCATTGGCGGCCAAAAAAATCCGCATTATATTTTTATTTTACTATAATGGTGTTTGATAACAATACATTCTTAACTTGTTACAACAAGACTGATTACAGTAATCATTATTTGCCAATCAAAAGTGATTATGATTACCAATTTCGCTATGACGGATTCGCCGCCCTTGGCGCTATAAGCGAGGTCGGGTCGGACACAGCTCATACTAATTACTATTCTTTTTCACAGTCAGTTACTTAAAGAACTGTATACTTTAGTACATTGTAGCTATAAAAAAAAACAACTCAGCTGAGTACCGTCACACTATTAAACTCACTACTACTACTACTCACTAATAAACCACTATAGGACCACGTCGCATAAAACCAATGATTAAATTCCTTTGTAATTTGTATCTCGTCACTTGACGCCCTCATTATGACATGGTTCTATGGTGGATCAACATTTAAAGTACTATCATTTTATGGCAACCCTGTCTAGAGCTGATATCTCTTAAAAACTGGCTAACCGATTTCAATGAAACCTGGCTATGACCCATCCTGATTAGGGTGAAGTCAGACGAGCGTAATTTTTTGAGTTGCTAGTCGTGTAATTTCTGCTGTATACAAAAGGCCAGCTGATTTTGCGGCCGTGTGAACAGGAGTTTTGTATGAAACCGAATGTAGCAGAAATTACGCGACTCACAACTCACAAAATTCAACTGTGGCTTCACCTTAAAACTCAAAAAAAAACGCATTTTCTTTTAAAAAAAACCGCATCCATATCGGTCTATCAGTTCGGGAGCTATGATACCACAGACACACACATATTGTGCTATTCCAACGGCGAAGCGAGACGAGAATCGAAGTTTGTTTTAAAACAACCATTTCTACTGAAGATGCGCGAGGAGAGATTAGGGACTATTCTTATTGATTGATATGAAAATACCGTAAAAGTGAAATTAAATTTAAAATCGGTCAAGAAATACGGATGATACAAGCATTTTAAACTGCTAATTAGACAGCGATTAGACAGAGATCCGATATGCACTGTGACGTCATGTAACAGGTCGGCCATATTTACAAACTCCATGTTAAATTCTGTTTTGCTAGAAAGAGATATTAACGAATCTTTGTTGGCTTATATTTCGGTTATTTGTGTAGCTATTGTAAAAATGTTTTTTCTCAACTGTTTGTTACATGAATCAGCTTTTATGGAAGCTGTAAAAAAAGTCATTAATATTCCCTATTCTAGCCTCGCCTTGCCGGCGGAAAAGCACCTTAAAACGTTTGTAACTGATTATAATGTTTAACTATTACGCAGTTACAAATGGTTTTAGCCGACTGAACAATTAGGTTGGTATTTTGTGTACTCGTTTTCATGCGTGGGCGCGTTTACTTTATGGAGTTCTAATGTAATATCCTTTTTAAAATGTTTTTGTTAATTGCCGCTAAATATTTATTTTTATTGCTACCTGGTTAGGTTAATGGTCGTCATATAAACTAAATTCTGCTTAAAACTTAACACCTTTTGTTTTTAGAATTGCATTGAAATCTGTTAGTGTTAAACTTGAGGGGGAAAAAAGGAAAAAAGAAAGGAAAAAAACATTAATTGACACAAAACGACACAACTTAATTCTATTCAATTGAACAGCCTCTACTGTCCCACTGCTAGTCAAATGGAAAAAGGAAAAAAAAGAAATAGACGAACGGATACCCGAGTGATCTTAATAATAATAATTCCGTTCTGGTATCATTCGGATTTACGGAACCCTAAAATAAAGAAAATAAGAGGTCCACAACACATTTCGTAACCGTGAAGAATTCGCATTTTTTTTAAATACTTGTTTTCCAAAAAAAAGTCATGTAATTAACTAATGATTAATGATCTCTAATTACGAAGAATCAGCAAGCTGAAGTGGCAATGGGCCGGCCATATCTCGCGAAGAACCGACAAACGCTGGGGTAAACGTGTTCTAGAGTCGAGACCGCGTCTTGGCAAACGTAGTGTAGGACGCCCTCAGGCCAGTTGGGATGACGATCTGCGAAAGACTGCAGGCAGATGCTGGATGCGGCAAGCTGAAGACAGGGCGCTGTAGCGCTCAATAGGGGTGGCCTATGTCCAGCAGTGGACTAACATAAGCTGATGATGAATGATCTCTAATATCTCTCTATCTAATTGTTACAGAGCAAACCACCACGACTCAGAAGAAGCGACCCGCAGAGATGACCCTAACAGAACCTCCCCACACAATGCAGATAGCGCAGATCCTCATATCCTTGCTGCACGCCTGGGGCCTGGATCCAGATCTGGACCGGGTCTGCGAGGCCAAGCTGGGCTTGCTGAGACCTATGGTAAGTTCCAGCATGAAAATAACTTGTCTTCATGAGTGATGTTCAGATGTCGGAATAGGTAGTATTTATTAACCTAAACTTGATGCATCTTCATTCAATAACGTATTCCCATCTCACTCACGCATGAATGAACATGCGTCAAGTTTAGGTTAATAAGCACTACCTGTTCCGACCCCTTGTGATGTTTTTTAATTTATTCCGACATAATTCAGCGAATTTCGTAGAACACTCATAGATCTGATGAGCATTCACCGATGACTGCAGCCTAAATCTCTTTCTAGGTGCCAGTCTGTTTCGGCGTGGTGTCCCGTCACGGGCACATGGCGGTGCAGCTCCCGACGAGGCTGGGGTCCGTGGTGGCTGGCTCCGTCCCCCCTGAAGACCCTCGGCTGCTCACCACGAACCTGCCTCCGGAACTGCTCCGGCAGGAGACACTCACCAGGTCAGTATACTTTGGACCTACGGAAGTCAAAAACCCTTGGACTGGAATGCTATCTGAGAAAGCTCGGCACAAAATAACCGACGGAAGTGAAGTCTTAGAGTATTCACCACAGCTGTGCGAGGAAAAAATCCACCAATAGGAGAACTGCGCTCAGTGAAGCTAAGAAAATTAAGTAATCCTATTGGTAGATTCTTCACTGCACTGCTCCGCTACATCGCACAGCTCTGGTGGATATGGTGCGGCATTCGCATGCTTATTTGTTTGTTTGAAGATTACTTTAGTAATTTTAGGTGGAAGAGTAGACGAGGCCAATATTTACAATTTCGAACATGAGCGAGCAGAGACGGTCTGGGATTAACATTGTTATGGGGGAAAACTAGTTCAATCTCGAACTTTTTCCTTGTATTTGCGGTGGTAATAAAAAAATTGCTGACAATAGACATAAAAATGACGCCAAGGCTCAACACAACCTAACACAAACTCTTATTGCTAAGTTTGTGGCACAGTCACAACAAATCGTCTAAAAAATTTATGACTTGAATCAGATGTTCCATCTCGTTAAGAATTTTTAATAAATTACCCGATTGAATTGAGGCAATGTGATACCCCAAGGTCAATTTGTGGGCAGTTGTTACCTGCTAACTCTGTCTTCTCCACAGGCTCTTCTCGTCGAAGCTCCACTGGGAGTTGAGCACCACACTCACCACCAACCACCTGCTGTCGATCGTTGCGCTGGCCAACACGCTCATGTCCATGAACAACGCCACCTTCATCCCGGAGCAGGAGTTCAACAGGCGCATGCACAGGTAGGCACTTACCAACATAACATTCCTATTCACCCTTTCCAATGTTCCTTCGCGGGATAATGCCCAAGTAAATGTAAGAGCTGGTAGGACCCTGTCCAGGATCAGCTCATATCGCTCCCATTGTGTCAACCCTGTTACAGCAGTGATTGCATTGTTGTATTCTAGTGTGAAGACAGTTGGTGTTGGGTAAGACAGTTGGTAAAATTATTAGCATAAGCAGGGTTGGCAAATCAGGAGTTGTAAACGTTCATGGGATTCATTGATTATGGCCCGTGATTTCAATTGTCTTACCATTATACACAGATCAATTTTGCTTAGTTAGCCTTCACCTTGTGATGAGATGTACCTTCTCCTGGATAATGTACCTTTTTGGTTCCCCAGACCGTCAACCAGAAGCGCGTCATGGGCTGGTGATGAAGAGCGCGCGGAACAGCTGGCGGCGCAGCAGGCCCACATCAAGCAGGGCTGGTCCTTGCTGGCCACGCTGCACTGCGTGCTGTTGCCGGACAAGGTGGTCGCTGCCGGTGAGTGAACTGCTGTGTTTAGGTCTTCAGGAGTTTCTCGCGGACTGGAGACGCGAGTAGCAGGCCCAGATCAAGCAGGGCTGGTCCTTGCTGGCAACGCTGCACTGCGTGCTACTGCCGGACAAGGTGGTCGCCGCCGGTAAGTGGGCTGCTGTGTTTAGGTCTTCAGAAGTTCCTCGCGGGCTGGAGACGCGAGCAGCAGGCCCACATCAAGCAGGGCTGGTCCTTGCTGGCCACGCTGCACTGCGTGCTGTTGCCGGACAAGGTGGTCGCCGCCGGTAAGTGGACTGCTGTGTTTAGGTCTTCAGAAGTTCCTCGCGGGCTGGAGACGCGAGTAGCAGGCCCACATCAAGCAGGGCTGGTCCTTGCTGGCCACGCTGCACTGCGTGCTGTTGCCGGACAAGGTGGTCGCCGCCGGTAAGTGGGCTGCTGTGTTTAGGTCTTCAGAAGTTCCTCGCGGGCTGGAGACGCGAGCAGCAGGCCCACATCAAGCAGGGCTGGTCCTTGCTGGCCACGCTGCACTGCGTGCTGTTGCCGGACAAGGTGGTCGCCGCCGGTAAGTGGGCTGCTGTGTTTAGGTCTTCAGAAGTTCCTCGCGGGCTGGAGACGCGAGCAGCAGGCCCACATCAAGCAGGGCTGGTCCTTGCTGGCCACGCTGCACTGCGTGCTACTGCCGGACAAGGTGGTCGCCGCCGGTAAGTGGACTGCTGTGTTTAGGTCTTCAGAAGTTCCTCGCGGGCTGGCGACGCGAGCAGCAGGCCCACATCAAGCAGGACTGGTCCTTGCTGGCCACGCTGCTCTGCGTGCTGCTACCGGACACGGTGGTCGCCGCCGGTAAGTGGACTGCTGTGTTTAGGTCTTCAGAAGTTCCTCGCGGGCTGGCGACGCGAGCAGCAGGCCCACATCAAGCAGGACTGGTCCTTGCTGGCCACGCTGCTCTGCGTGCTGCTACCGGACACGGTGGTCGCCGCCGGTAAGTGGACTGCTGTGTTTAGGTCTTCAGAAGTTCCTCGCGGGCTGGAGACGCGAGCAGCAGGCCCACATCAAGCAGGACTGGTCCTTGCTGGCCACGCTGCTCTGCGTGCTGCTACCGGACAAGGTGGTCGCCGCCGGTGAGTGGAATGCTGTGTTCAGATATTCAGGAGTTCCTTGCGGACTGGAGACGTGAGCAGCTGGCAACGCTGTAGTAACTTCACATTAGTGCTGATGCAGCGCCACTTAGTACTGAGTTAGCGGCGCGAGGACCTTGCTACTCAAGGATGTACACAGGAGAGGCAGGGGTTGAAGGTGCCCCCTAGCTTTTGCATGGCTAACTTTGATTGTATGCAAAGCAAAACAAGCGTGGGGAACCCTGTTTAAGATTTGATTTGCCCCCTCTTCGGCCAAAAACTGCCCTTGCCGCTATTATTTTTGTTTAAGCTATAGTCGTTGCTTAGCCACACGACTAAACTAACTTAATATGAAAGCGTTCTTACTAATAAATATAATATTCCCTCCCGCAGGTGCAAAAAGCTTCAAGCGTCCGCAAGTGGAGATGCTCGCGCGCCGTTGGCAGCATCATTGCCTTGAGGTGCGCGAGGCGGCGCAGGCGCTTCTTCTGGCTGAGCTCGGCAGGTGAGCTCTATCCCTATAAGAATAAGGAAGGGTGTACAGTAACTCAGTTTATACAGTAGTTCGGCTTGCAAGTTTGCGTGCCTCGGCCGTACGTGCCGCGAGCCACAACAACAACGGCAATAGGTATCAGAACTTCGTAAGGGCCGGAGATGAACAACTTTTCTATTTATGACAGTAGTGACACTTGCCAAACAACACCGTCGCTCCACCTAGTCGTATGATTTGCCGATCTGTGGTCACCACTCAATAACCTACCGATCTCCTTACTAGCTTTAAAGCTTAGCCTTTGGTATGCTGAAGCACTGATAAGTGCCCAATTTTCATATATTTTTTGTATTTTTTATAATAGTTTAGGTTTAGAATCATAATTTTAGGATACTAGAATCCTTTTTTTTTTACCCATAAGCATCAGCCTGTTCGGGCCGATAACTATAGCTAACAATCAGCGGTAGAGGGTTGAAGGGTATATTGTGATTTCCGCAGACTGGGCCCCAAGGGCCGCAAGGGTCTGGTGGACAGCTGGGCGCAGTTCCTTCCGCTGTACACGCACACTGAGAGCATCAACCCGCACGCCGGCAGCAAGGAGCCACCCGAGAAGGCCGCTAAAGCTGCTGCCGCGGTGAGTCTCTCACACACACGCACACGCACACGCACACGCACGCACGCACGCACACACGCACGCACGCACACACGCACGCACACACACACGCACACGCACACGCACACGCACACAAATAGTATCAACCCGCACTTTATAATCTGTGCCATATGATTGTGGACCCCCTGGACTGTCTTGGATAAAGTGGGTCTTTAATTTGAGCTACCATCTGGGGCTCGTTTTATAAATCTACAAATTACAATTTACAGGTTACAAGTTTCCATTTGACACAACCTCGACCAATGACGACCAGCCATTTGAGCAGTGTTGCCAGTTTACACCTGTAAACTTGTAGCTTTATAAAACGTGCCCCTGCTGTTCATTTCGATTGCGAGGAAATGAAACAGTGATACGAGTGTAATAAATAAATGTCATTTGTAAGTGTACGAACATTTTTAAGTACTTTTAAGGCCAAACATATTTCATTTTAAAAGGTTTTCGCTTAGCACAATGTACTAAAGATTTTTTTAAATAACAAACTTTTAATTAAATATCGCCAAGATAAGACTTCTCCTGTACGATATACAAACTCATTAAATTGCAAAAAAAAACAAACCTGACTGCGTAAAAAACTGAGTAACTTATTTACATTATACCGCACATATGCCTTTCAATCTATATAAATCCTAAATTATTATTCAAAATGAAAAATGATAAAAGAAAACTAAAGACGATTTTTAAATACCGATTCAATGATGGATTTCGTTGACATTTCGTTTTCTTTTTAGTATATGGCGTCTGGTTGCCGCCATTTAAAATTTTGATTAATGTCATATCTTCAGTGTCACTCACAAGATTAAGAGAAATCGATTGACATAACAATCATCAAAATAGACCCACGCGTTTCGTTTATCATCAACAACATCACCATCATCATCATCATTATCATCATCATCATCATCATCATCATCATCATCATCATCATCATCATCATCATCAACACCATCATCATCATCATCATCATCATCATCATCATCATCATCATCATCATCATCATCATCATCATCATCATCATCATCATCATCATCATCATCATCATCATCATCATCATCATCATCATCATCAGCAGCCTATACTAGTCCACTTCCGGACGTAGGTCTCTCCCATTGCACGCCACCGAGCACGATCTGCGGCCATTCTCATCCAGCTCATTTATAGAGCGCGAATTTATAGAGGAACAAACATACATACATACATATATAGGATGATAAAGACATAACTCTACTATGCGTCACGTAGTCGGGTAAAAAAGGCAATTACCTATTCTTATTCTTCTTAAAGTGCCTGTCCAACATAGTGAAGGTTGGCTATCAAAAAAAAAACTTAATTAATTATATACCTATTATGCATGTACATTTATCCCTTAGCAAGAGGAGGAATTCGAGGAGGAAGAAGAGGAGATAGTCCGCAAGCCCTCCTCGCTGGCGGAGCTGAAGCGCAAGCAGACCACAGCTGTAGTGCTTCTTGGAGTTATTGGCGCGGAGTTCGGGCAAGACATCACCAGTGAAGGTAGGACTCTAATAAAAGCTTCATGATTCTGTGGTGACGAAAGAATTTTCTTTTTCAGAGGGCAAGCTTTCTTGGTTCTTTATGATGTAAACCAGTTTTCATTGAAGTAAGTCTATAATAAAAACCGGTCAAGTGCGAGTTGGACTCGCGCACCGAGGGCTAAAATACATACAAACATATTTTGTTAAGTAATATAATACTCTTAAGTGCATCGGAGCCGAGATATTTAATTATTCATACCTGGGCGTACTTTTAGTACCAAAAACTTAATACTTAATTCTTTAATATCTCCGCTCCGATATTAAATATTTAACGCATTAAATTTTATACATTTATGTGTATGAAGAGGCTCTCTAAACAATTATAAGAAAATCATCCGTGGCCGCTGAAAAATAAAATGAGAATAATTTTCATACAAACTTCCCCAATGCCCTTTCAAAGTTTCAATCACCATGCCTGTAAATAAATGTATATACTTTTATTATCTCTTGTTAAAGCATGTATTATATAATTGCATTTATTATTGTTATTTCTATTCAGCTTAGCTTTGTTTTGAGTTGTGTCCAAAGCGGTGTCAAAATGAAACTAAACTTTTGACTTTAGACATAAAAAAGATTTATGTTAGATCAAAAAGAAATGTTTACTTACAGGTTTCATTGACATGTCTCTTGTTATATGACAGTGCTCATGAGTACTCTTTTACAGGCAGTAGAATAAAATAGAATAGTTTACATTTATCAATCCTATACTTCAAGTGAGCAATTCAATTGGTTTTCCAGAACAGCTGGCCTATTGCAGTGCGTTAGGCAACGCAATCGCAATTGACTTCAAAGTGGAACAATTGTTTTCATTTTGTGAGCAGACTCCCCTTCGGACTGACAAAATGAAAACGATTGTGATTGCGAGTGCGTTAGGCAATAAGCCTGCTTAAACCAATTTAATTGCTTACATAAAGTGCATGATAAATTCCATTTCTATTCCAACAATTTTGATGAAAATCACGGAATCTACAGTCAAGTTAAAAAACTCAATCGCATTCAAAAACCTAACCAACTTTATAAAAAGCTTTTAATAATTTGATGACGTTAACATTGGTCTAGCAAATAAAATTTAGTTTTAATTGTAAAATCTTAAATGGACATGGCTCTGGACACAACATTCTGCTTGTTTATTTTTATTAATTGGCGTATTATTTGGGCGTCTGTAGGTGCCGCGAGCAACAAGAGACGGAGGGACGGAGACAGCAGAAAGAGTTCGGTTGTAGAAGGTAAGGAACTATTATTGTACTGTAAGCATCATGAATAGCTATTTCATCCTTCCTGTTCGAAAAGTGAGGGTTTTCATTTTCATATCTCAAGCGCAGGTTTAAAATGGCATTTCGATCCCTAAAAATACATGGTCAAAAACTCTTTTTTGACTCTAGTAGACATTACCGAAACAATCTTTTTATAAACTCATTGTTAAATGGTGTTTAGAATAAAATGACACTCGTAATTTACATATGACAAATGTGAAGAAAAAGTTGTTTTCTGTCTTTTTTTTGTTTATTTTCCTATTATTGTTTAAATCGGTTAAATGTATCTATTGCACTATAATTATTAATCTAAATTATAATAGGTGCTAGGTGCACATTTATCCCTTTATTAGCACTTTAAACCTTTAGTACTTTGTTGGTTTCCCGTAATTTTTGTACTTCCACACGTATTAATTTCTATTGTATTAAAGGTACTTGATTAAATAGCTATTTACCATGCTAACCGTACATGCATCTTTATTTTTTTACCAGTTATATTAACATTGCAAAAAATATATTGTTGATTTACTTTTGCGACAGCTGTAAAAAGAACAACGAAAGGACAGATATTCCCTCTTTTTTTATTACGTACTTAATTTGCTTTTTTACTATCTAACGCCGCATTTCACCAAACTGGAATAAGGTCTTATACCTAGATTAAACGCCGAATTTGTATAGACTAATATCGGAGTAAGTCTTATTCCAGTTTGGTGAAATGCGGCCTAAATCAACAAATGAAGAATCTTCACTGCATTTGGATGTGAACAAGTGTACCTTAGTATTAAGAAAGTACCTGGTGCAGGTAGGACCTTCTGCAGAGTCCGTATAGATCATTACCATCTTGTATTATCCTACCGCTAAATAGCAGTGTTCACATAATGGCGTCTCGGTGTGGTGATAAGCAGAGCCCGGAATTTTCGTAGCACTTTTGAGCTGTCATAGAGACTTCTCGTTTATCGACTCGGACATCGGGAATGGTATAAACTAATAAACCATCCTTATTCCAGGCTTCAACCTATCAGCCTCTAACAACCTGGCGCGGCTGACGGCGCTGGCGCTGACGCACCTGCTGCTGTCGCCGGCGTGCCCGCGGCTGCCGGCGCACACGCCGCTGCGCCGCGCCGCCGTCGACCTGCTGGGGCGCGGGTTCACGGTCTGGGAGCCGTATCTGGACGTGAGCCACGTGCTGCTGGGTGAGTTGGTCCTTACCATCTAATCTTAAAACTCGAGACATTCAATATTCTTAGTATGAAACTTCATACTGTAACACACACACACAGACACACACACACACACACACACACACACACAGAGACACACACACACACACACACACACACACACACACACACACACACACACACACACACACACACACACATACACGCGCGCTCACTTATCGCATCGGATCGCATCGGAACGGCAACGCCTCGCCTCGGCACAAGCTAGCAGTTGTCCAATGAATAATGTATCGTACTAACCCAGATCAAAGCTCACTTTTCAATGTCTCACTTTGAGCTGATCCGGTGTCAAGCGTCTGTCATGTCTACGGCAACCTTTAGGGTGCCAACGTGACTCCCATTACTCTGCTGTCCGTCAGTCTGGGCCAGTGGTCACCGTTTTGGAAGTCTCTCCCGCCCCCTATTCCACAAAACGGACAATTACAGATAACATTTTGATGTCCATTTATGTAATTCTGTTAAGGGGCTTCTAAACGGGCCATATTTTCACTGCAATATGTGGCCGGCAACTATTGGCGTCTCTCTCTAACTCGTATGTTAGAGAAAGACAGCAATAGTTGCCGGCCACATATTGCAGTGAAAATATGGCCCGTTTAGAAGCCCCTTTATAATAGCTGCGTCGTTACCAGGGCTTGGGAACGGTTCTAAAAATACCAGTTAATTATGGTTCTTAACCAGGTTTTTCGTTAAAACTCGCTCGGAGCGGAATCAATTTGCCAGCTTTATGATGACCTGGTATTTTTGGTTTTTGATTCTTTCTGCAGGTGGATGGCGTCGGGACTAAAATGATAAGGCCAGCTTGACAGCTGAGCACGTGAAAATGTAACTAAAGAGCTAGCTTATAGGGTAGTAAAGACGAGAAAACGATTGTTGTGCAAAAAAAATGCTAGCGAAATTAACCGTTATTTCGAGCAAGAACAGTTTTATTTTGGTCTTTGATCAGAACCGAAATATTATCGATTCTGTTCGAGCAGAATCGATATGAAAATGCTCAATTTCAAATGTATGGCGATGACGAGCTGGTTAAAAAAAATAACCAGGTTTCCGAGCCCTGATCGTTACAAAAAGTCGCCGTATGCGACCTCCCTGAGTCTTTCATGTGACTATGCCCTTTCTCGGTCAACCTTAACCAGTTAATAACGGCCAGGTCTACTGGAGATGTGCTCGGACGCCGACAAGCTGGTCCCGTCCATGAGCTACGGGCTGCCGCTCACGGCGCAGGCGGACTCCTGCCGCACCGCCCGCCACGCGCTCACTCTGATCGCCACTGCCAGGTAAAATAGTATTTTTATTGCTATTTTACAGGAGCCCGTCGATGTATCTGTACTCTTTATTTTAAATGAGATGTTTTTACGTCCCATCTTTTCTCAGTTAACTGAGTTCCGCTTATATTCCTTAAAGGTTTTACATGTCAATAATTAAAAAATAGTATCTAACAAAACACCTCGTACACAGACCGGCAGCATTCATAACTACTATGGCGCGTGAGGTCGCCCGCTGCGCCGCGGCCCAGCAGAGCGGGCAGCCCTCGCCGGCCTACCACGCGCTGCAGAAGGGCCGCGCGGAGGTGCTCCGCGGCATAGAGCTGCTCATTGATAGGATGCACAATGAAGTCGCAGAGCTTTTGGTTGAGGTGAGAAAGTTCAAAAAAAAATATAGGTGTAAACTCCTGGTCACGGCACCAAAATTTGTTAGGTCAGATGATGTGAAATCTTGGTAATGGTACTGAATTTGCTGAAAAATCCAGCTAATCGTTGACAATTATCGAGCCTGACCCATATTACGTACGTAACCATTTTAATCTACACTAATGTTATATAGAGGAAAGATTTGTATTTTTGTATGTTTGTAACGAATAAACTCAAAAACTAATGGACCGATTTCAAAAAATCATTCAACATTAGAATGCTAAATTAACTCTGAGTAAAAAAGGCTATGTTTTATTTTTCTGCGCGTACGCCGACAACAGCTAGTTTGATGATAAACGACAACGTGAAATCCTGGTCACGCCACCAAACTCTTAACATGGTATGAAATGAAATCGTAGTGTCAGCGTTCATAACTGTTAAGTTATCGTTTTCTGTAAAGTCATACATAGTAAGTGTGTAGATCATTGAGTAGAGATTCAGCAATGAACTTCTTCCAGATGACATGATGATTACGAAGTGTGTATAACTATAAGTTTAACGATAACAAAGCGGTTAGTCTTCAAAGCGGTCTCGGGTTCGATCCCTAGGAATTTATGTGATGAGAACAAGAGTATTGTTCTAAATCTTGGATGTTTTTAATTGTATCGTGTGTATTTATTTACATATCCCTTTCTGGACGAGATTGTGATGACGCATAGATTGATATGATTTTAATTATTCATTTCCATAGCGGAAAAAAATGTTTTCAAAAATTTGCACGATCGTGTAGGCTCGGCCGGAAAGGGTTATTTTTATAAATATGTTTATCATTTTCCAATACCCATAGGAAATTGTATGCAGGGGGGGTAACTTTTCTCTGCAGCTGACTACAAGCAAGCTTGGTTTGGGACTAAGTAGGTCAATTCGTCTAAGATTATCTCCTGATATTTATTTATAACCTGTGCAGGTGATGGACATAATCTTGCACTGCGTGGACCAGTCGCATCTGAAGAGCAAGGGTCTGAGCGAGGTGTTCCCCGCCATCTGCCGGTACAACCAGGTCTCGCACTGTCCTGCTACTAGGAGGATCGCAGGTAAAGCATGACATATACAACCACAGAACAGAAAAAATAGTACAAGTGTCAAGTGGGCGTGTAACGTGTGGCATGGTTATGCGGAGTTCCGCGCAACCTACCAAACTTTTACCGCGATCGCTCATTTCGATATTTCGATATTACTAAATTAGGAAATAAATCCAAAAGCATGCCTTATTGTGCTATTTTGGAATGTAAAAACGATCGCCGCACACACATTTTCCATGGTGGCGTGTTGTTTTCATGATAGTTTGAGTATTGGCGATAACAGGTCTGATACTTAGCGAAGCTCATGCCACTTCCACTGTTTTTCTATTCCGTGTATACAACGTACCTGTATAAGTCCTCCACTCTCGTTGCTGTGCCCAACAGGGTTCATAATGCACATAAATTTACTGTATTCCAACTTGTACACATTATGAATTGCAATAAAGTATTGAGTATTGAGTATATAGGCGTATACAACGGATTCATAGGACCATCACTTTTTTATCTTATATATTATGCATGCAATATTTCTTTCTCAAATAAGTGAATTATTGTTATTCTTTTGAGAAATAAAGATCTTTTAAACCGATATATTTTTTGATCATCTCTTGTATCTTGCTGCTTCTGATTAAGGTAGCTAAGTTTTTGGGGTAGATTTAAAAAAACATGGTACGGTAATGGGGCTAAAAAATTTAAAAACGCTAGAGTAACGCTAAAGTTTTGCGACCTAAAAAAACGTAATATTTTTATAACATTCTGATTACAAAACGGAACACGAAAAATCTTTTTGGGAAAATATCGGGAATTATTATTATATTTTCCAGAACATAGAAAAACCAAAATTACATAAAAAAATATTTTTTTATTTTTCAAAATTCCATACAGTGAATTTTCATATTTTTTATAATACCTCTTTCAAAGAATCTTGTGTGGGACGTATATAACCAATCGTAGCAGGTGGAAAGAAGTGGTCTCTGCCTACCCTCCTACTCCTCTGGGAAACAGGCGTGATTGAATGTATGTATGTTTTGTTCCCAGTGGGCAGCCACACAGGCCAGCTGGCCATGTACGAGCTGCGCGCCGGCCGCTGCCAGTCGCTGGCGGCGCACAGCGGGCCCGTGACGGCGTGCGCCTTCAGCCCGGACGGCCGCTACCTCGTCTCCTACGCCACGGGCGACAACCGCTTGTCCTTCTGGCAGAGCACGCAGGGTAACTTATATATCCTTTATTATTTATTTTAGGGTAGTAATTATAACTAATGATCGGCAACCGGTAGCAATTTTGCGACGGAAGTATAACATGGATGTGATTTTATTTAAATTTCGTGTACAATTTATAGATTAAAAATGTATGCAGTTTTGTCATCGAGGTTTTAACATGTCTTAAACGATGAAATAACGGTTTACAATATTTCTTTATATAAATGCATCGTCAATGTTAAAAGGAATCGATTGACAATATTAAACATAGAAAAAATATGATAAATTACCTACTATAACAAATTAAATTTAGTGAATTTTTAACAATGTAATTATGGTTTTATTTTTAACAACACAGACTTATCCATATTAGTCATTACGTTTGACGTTAAAGTGACATAAAATGCTGCCGGTCGGTAACAGCATGAAAAGAAAAAGGTCCCTGATTAGCGTGGAATTGGCAACAATTGGGCTAAAATTACCAATTAAAAATAGTTTTAGTTCCATCAAACACAGCGACAAATATAGGTATTGATTGTGTATATGTTGGTGGTGCCGTAATCTCTATTTGTTAGTGTATAGTCAGAATCCCTGCGGATTTAGCAACTGGGACACACGAAGAGAGGAGAATTTTCCGTTTTTCGCGCAATATCGATTCAAAGTCGTCGCTTTTTTGGCTATTGCGGTTTACGCAACAAGGCATTTTCTTAATTTTGCAACAACAGGCATGCGGAACGTCAGTAGCGAGGGCCAACCCCGACGTTTAAGTCCGGATTCGAACACGCGAAGTAGATGCATTTGCGTTATCTATGTGTAATTATATCTGTGTTCCGGACATTTGGTATTTGACTCCAACAGCCACTACACACACTACTGGAAAAACAAGATGATTAGTGTACAACAATGTGGTTGTTTCCAGGCATGTTCGGGCTGGGCGCGGCCCAGACGCGCTGCGTGAAGTGCTACAGCACGGCGCCCATGGCCGACGTGGCGCGGCTCAACCCCGCGCGGCTCGCGCGCCTCGTGTGGACCAACTCGCGCTCCGTCACGCTCATGCTGGCCGACGGCTCGGAGACAAGATTCAACGTGTAAGAGAACAACTATCAGGAGCTAAGGTCGTTGATTTGTTTTTCCTCCGGCCGATTTTACTTAAGGAAAATAATGATGTTATATTGGAACAATAGCAGTGTATTGGTTAAAATAACCAGCAGGCCTGTTGCCTAACGCACTCGCAATCGCGATCGTTTTCGTTTTCATACATACATTATATCACTCCTGTTTCCCAGAGGGGTAGGCAAAGACCACTTCTTTCCAACTGCTACGATCTTGACAAATCTCTTTCGCTTCTTCCACATTCATACATCGAGTCATGCACGCACGTCGGTTTCGGGTACTTAAAATTCGGCCCTTTTCTATTATTTCTCCGATTTGATTCGAAAAAGTACGCCTAGGGCGGCCCCTTCCGTCCCCTCCACTTACTTTCGCTCTGTATATCTCTTTCGTCAATCTTCGTTCATCCATCCTTGTTTTCTTTTTCATACGTGTTATTGTCATTGGAAGTTTGATTAGGCCAGACTGTATAAAGAAGTATAAAGAAGAGAAGAGAAGTTTACAAAGCATCACTCGGTTTCGCGTTTAGTTTCATTCTCATTTATTTTGAAGTCAGTCCAGTCGAATCCACTTTGAAATCGATTGCGATTGCGAGTGCGTTAAGCAATAGGCTTGCAGATTACAGGCACGCATTGAAAAGATTACAGGTCGATTCACAAGAGTTGGCGCGAATGGATTGAACGAAAGTAATGTCACCTATCATTGTGTGAGCGCCGTCCTTTGAACCGATGTTCGAATTTCAAACCGAAAACCTGTTATTATTTTACACACTTGTATACTTTCGTTCACTCGTTCAATCCATTCATGCCAACTCTCGTGAATCGACCTGTACCTACAACCACCCCGAAAAGTGAATTTCAATAATGTTGCTCATAATTAAAGGCTTAATTGAGACATCGTTAACTTTCTTCCATTATGTAACGAAAGTTAGTCATGATATCAAATCGTATATTCCCTTTAACTATAAAAAAAAAAAGTAGTACCAAGAGTCTTAAACCTCGGACAGACGGACATGGCGACACTATATAAGACCCCGTTCACACGGAGACATCCGATACTTTGCAGGAACTGTTTTTTGTAGGATCCGATTTATTGGCAACAGTATTTCTATACTTGCATTCACACAAGCTCGAAACAAGAATCCCGCAAAAAAACCAGATCCGTTAAATCGGAAGGGGAACAGATAGTGTGTTCACACGGACTCCGGTTTTACAGGACCGATAGTTATACTCGAAAATCTAATTCAAGACCAAAATCCTAACCTCAACGGGCGCACATTCGCTGTGATTACTGCATTTTGGTTTAAGTGTAGGTATTTTTATCAATAAAACTTACCCTAATATTACTGGTTACACGAGTTCTCATTCATGTTTTTATGAAACAATGTTAAAATAACTAAATAATCAAGATGTGAACTGTCAGATTTTGGTCTTGAATTAGATTTTCGAGTACCTATAGTAGAACTCGTGTGAACGGGCCCTAAGGGTTTCTTGTTGACTAGGGCAGCCTAAAAAAAAGAGATTCTGAATAGAATTAATGAGTTCTAAAACTACATTAACTAATTAACAGTTAAGGCACGGTGGTTTTGGGGGGATTGTATCGTTACCACATTTGGGGCTCAATGAGCTTAGCACATCTATTCTTATGCACCAAAATGTATTATAATAATGATAGAGAAAGGAATGAAGACGGAGAATACTGATCAAGATCAAAGTGCTGTTTAGAATAAACTAATAGACGACATGTGTAGGGCAATTAGATCCATTAAAAAGCCTTATATAAAGTATCTTCTTACAGATGCTCGTAGCTTATTTTTGGTTAGCTACGTACAGTAGAACACAATTTATATGGCGTGTCGTGAATCTTCGTTCGCGCAGACACGAACAACGATCCGATGATTTCCGAAAGAACGATTAAAACCCACGATCAGACTTGTACGTAATAGTTATAAGGTGCAAATTAAATTGCATCTATTTTTTCCATCTCACTCACGGCTGACTGAATGACACGCAGGCGCGCGTCAACATGGCGTCACTAATAACCAATAATAACACAGAATACAGACGCGCAACGCGTGGATCATGCTGATTGGTTCCCGCGCTTCGAAATTTTATCATCTGCGCAGGTACATCTGTAAGCCATATCAGTTGTGTTTTACTGTACGTAGTCATCGCCCTTTTAATGATAATTTTAAAGGTAGTAACTTCAATATTTCAAGTGAAGCATTAAGACACGATGACGATCATTTTGAACTGACAGTTTCCACTGATACCTATGTTTAAACTACTGTCTAAAATTCAGCGTGGGTAGAAGAACCTGTTAGGTTGTAACCTACAGCCGCCATAAAACAGTGTTATTCCCAGCGTGTCTAATGTCAAGTTGTCATTGGCGAAATACATATTGGGACAAATGATGAGAAAATCCATTTAAAAAAACAGTGTTAAGATCCTGATGCAGTGGTATTACATATTTTGTTCGGTATTCTCCGTCTGTCACTACCTTTATCTATGAATTAAATACCTTAAGTCTTGACAAGTTAAGAATCTACATCAAGAAACGAAAACTTGACAATATTATTTGTGTAAATATATTAACCCTTGTTGGTTTGTTATTGTAAATTAGTAGAAATTGTTTATCCAAAATGTTTACTTGTTGTGATGTATCTATGTAAGAAATATCATATGGCCGATCCCAATATTCGATCGAGTGCCGGATTAAGCCATCACGGGGCCCGTAGCAAATTCTATAAAGAGACCCTTGGTTTGTATTAGGTTATTTCTTAAGTTTAGGGTGCTAAATAAAACATAACTGGTAGAAATAAATGTCAGTGAGACGTGGGTGCGCGGGGCCCGTAGCATTTGCTACTCTTGCTGCATGGCTAATCCGGCACTGATTCAATGTTTAAAGATATGCTATCCTCGATCACAAAATAACCAGATATAGGTATATGTTTGTCTTGCGTAAGTTTTATTAGGTACACGGCAAAATGGAAGATAGATCGTCTGTTTCAGTATTCAGTTGCGAAAAGATAGACTAGATATTGGGAACGGCCTTAATTATAAAATTGGTGTCAATTGAAATGAGCTGATATGTAGAAAAATAGATTCTGTTTGACATATAACCTCATTTTTTATCGAGCGTGTTTTTATTTATAAAAATGTTTAATTAATAGATATTTAATCTTAACCCTTTACTGCATATTGGGTCAGACGAACGTACGGTGATCAGATTCGCGATGTACTGAATAAGGGCCAAATCAAAAGCACCCGAAACCGACGTACGTGCATGAAGAGATTGATGAATGTAGAGGAAGCGAAAGTTGTATGTTTGGACCGGTGCACCTGCCGTTCCATAGTCTCTGCCTACCCCATTGGGAGACAGACGTGAAGGTATGTATTATGTATGTATGGGTCAAATTTGGAACACGAGGGTTTCCCGCCCAGTGTAATAGGTGGTTCTTAAACCATCCAACGGGCGGGAAACCCTCGTGTTCCAAATTTGACCCAATATGCGGTAACTTTTTGAAAGTAATGATCAAGTGTATATTTAAATCATTAAAAAGACTTCGCTTGATCTTCAAAAGTACGTGATTGTGGAGTAATAATGGTAAATTGGTTCGATTGGTAATGTTTACATCTATTGCTTATTTCAATTGACACCGACTTTAAATTATGGTAGGTTTATTCGCTAATTATTGTTATCGAAATATTATACATAAATTAATGGACGTAATTTTTGTTTATGCATTGTTAGAAATTAAAATGCTTTGTTAAATCTTCTTTCTGAGTTATGAGATCAATGTATGTGATATACCTAATAATGTATTATTGATTATGGAAATTAAATCTTTGTTGGCATTTATGTTAGACGGATTTTATGTTAATGTATATTGGAAATAAATTATTTATACACTAAATTTGTTTATCTACTTGCGTACCTACACCGTTAATATTGATATCGTTTACGGTATCAGCATACCACCTATAACGTAACTGTAATTCTATAATAAACATTGCCATGGTAATAACAGTTCTTTTATTATTATTATAGCATTGCTATTACCATAGGTACGCGCGTGAACAATGTCAGTGATGGTGTTTGGTGATCAACTGACATCTCAATTTGTATGTTATACTTTTTAAAAACCGTTTTTACAATAATTGGAATGTCTCAAAATACGAAAAATATTTATGATTTTGGAAGCAAACGAGCCAGTGGATCTCTTATTATAATGTATGGTAGAGTATAACCTTTTATTCTTTTCAGCTGTAAATATTAAATTAATATTAAATTAAAGGCAAACAAAATACCAGTCATTCGGCATCTAGTGGCTGTAGAATTGTCGCCGCTATTATAACTCATGCAATTCACGATGGCGAGTGGGCTTTATTAGTGGTTGAACGTGTACATGCACATTGCGGTAGTGTGCGTGTCTGACGGAGCGATCAGTCGCGAGCGCGCCGTCGCTCGAGTTACTTGTGCATATTGTTTCCACGACGCTTACTGCCACGAACTACCGTCAGCATGTCCAATATCCGGAAAAAACGCAAAGTTATTCATAGCGAGGTATAACGGATTTTTATTTTGAAGTATCCTAAAATAAAAATAGTAAATTTATTTAGAGCTGTGGGCCTATCCGTGTTTATCGCTTGACAAAACGGTAATAAAACATTCGACACTTTCTGACAAGTAGGTACATACATATAAGTGTGAGAGTGACGGATGTTTGATCCACGTTTAGTCACCCAAGAAACACGGCAATAATAAGCCTTCTAAAATAAAGATAAACCTACAGATAGGTTTTAATTTAAGTAACATAAAATTGTACGTAATTTTAAGACCGAAAATATGGAGACATTTGAAATGTCATCTTCGCGACAAGATAGAGTTAGGTACATCAATTTCGTAGAAGATGCAACCAAGAAGGTCGCTAGTGTCGCTACTACATGTAGTATGACTAAGTAGTTCGCATATCACATCAAGAACATAAATAAGTAGTTTGTTGTTTCATAATATTTAAGGTCAAACAAAAAAAGATTTTTGAAATCGGACCATAATTGATGGAGAAATCAAATCGGTCAAACTGAGAACCTCCTTTTTTGAAGTCGGTTTAAAATACTTAATTGCATTATTTCTTATCATTATTTGCTAGAGGGTTTGCGACAGTATAATAAGTATAATGAGCAGTGATCGGGGAAAACGGTGCAAAACTTTAACAAAACTTATAAAGCTGACCATAAATGAGAACTTGCAACCAACAAAAATAAGAATAAGTATTTTTGTTGGTTGCAAGTTCTCATTTATGGTCAGCTTTATAAGTTTTGTTAAAGTTTTGCACCGTTTTCCCCGATCACTGATAATGAGTCCAATACTTCTCTTTATTTTTTATGCTTACCATACCCGCTCTCGCTGTCACGCACACTTTGACACGTATACAGATATGTGTTTACCACAAGTAAAGCCCACTCGCCATCATAAATTGCATGAGCTATAACTCAAAAAGAAAGCTTCGTGCCCATTGATTTAAACAACTAGATAGGGTCTTCCGAACAAAAATGTCACATATGTTTGGCCAAGAAACAGTAGCGACATCTATCAGATTGCTTATAAACTACGTCAAACTACATAGAACTACCGTAAAGTGGTCGGGTAACCAAACAACAGCTGTATTTACAATAATATTAAGAATGCTTGAAAAAATGGTTTAACTTGAGTAATACATTACTTAATATGCTTACCGGAAAAAAGAAACTCCATCCTTGGTTTTCGATACCTTTGAGGTATAATTATTGCACTTACTTAATGACGCAATATGGCATTTTTTATTTTACTAGTACGTACGACTTGGTGCGAGGTTGAAACGTCACTGTCACGATTTGGTGCTAGATTCTTAGATTTAGCACCAATTTCATCGCCCGTTTTTTTGTACCAGGGGCCTGTCCATACGAAGTAACATATTAAGTCTATGTGCGTGCCAATAATTGGTAAGCACTAACAATAGGGTATTTATAGAAATAGTTCAGAAAAATAAAACATTATTTCTAAAAGTAAAAGGTACTTAACATTTTATTGATCAGATACATATAGAAAAAGTAAAAACTTTTTAAACTTAATCAATTGTACCCTATAGGAATTACCTCACAGCCTGATTAAATAGTCCGGATACACACATCTCGGTTGGAGGCGGGACTAACTTATACCAATAAGAACTTACTACCTATATTACACTAATGAAGTAATGAATCACCTTACTAAAGAGGCAGCGCTCTGACGGTTTCAAGTTTAATATTACTTATGTAACCATTGCAAAAACCCTAACGTACCTGAAACGTACAGTCAGTTCGGGTATATTGTAAGTAGGTATATATTTAACTTACTTTTAGAAACTTGAGTCTTGACCAATCTTGCTAAACGGAAAAGAGATTGCATTTTTCTGGCACAGTTATGGCAATAAAAAAACGTAACTTAAAACCAATTGTAACTATAAAAAAGTAACAAAGACGGTCTTATCGCTAAATAGTTATCTCTTCCAGACTCATAGAATAACCAAATATATTTAAAAACAAAACGAAATAATCTTCTTTAATTAACAAAATGAACATAAACCTTCTTAATTTTAACATACCTTTGAATAGATCTAATAAACATAATACAATGGAATGACATAAAATTACAACACAATCTATTCTAGTCGACACACCACAAGAAGTGTTTAACTTGGCTCGTGCAGCCTTAACTCTGGATGCAATTGTTAACTTTCATTATTTGCATAACCATAATACATTTCAACCCTATGGGTTATTTTTGAGACACTTCTTCCCTTAGAATCTAAACTCAAACCAATCTATATATATAAAAGGCAAAACTGACTGACATATATCAACGCACAGCCGAAACTACTGTACCTAGAAACTTGAGATTTGGTACAGGGGTTCCTATCATTAGTGAGCACTCAGAAAGGACTTTCCGAAAATCGACCCCCAACCGGCAGAAATGGGGGGAGTAGCGGGAAACTAATTCTACGCGTACGAAGTCGCGGGCGTCCTCTAGTTATATATACTTCTGTGAACACTTGGTAAGCGTACACCGCAGTCAATGTTAAACGCTTGCATTACCAGAAGTATTGCTTCCGCTTCAACCGCCGTGAAGGAAAGGAAGGGTAGAGAGGGAATATTAGGAAGGAGGTACATCCAGACTGAGCACATCTACGTCATCCCAATCAATCCCAATCAAAGGGTATGGATTTAATAACTATATAATATCCAGAAAAGCCATAGGAAGGAAATGGGGACTGAGACCACTGATAATACAATGGATATACAAAGCAGTGATCCTACCCAGACTCCTATACGGAGCCTTAGAATGGTGGCCTTAAACGTCCTTATTGCTGAAAATTTCTCGATTGCTGTCTTAACGTGAGTTGAATTAGTTATAAAATTAACATTACTTTTCTATATCAATCAACCAATCAAACATTTTCTAATTAACCAATCGTTCAAACAAAAATTATATCAAGTAAGTTCTGAGATTATAATTAAAATAATAAATAAGTCATTCTTTGCTTCATTGAAAGCGTTTGACAGTGTGCCTTAAGCTTGAGAGGTTGTCTTGAAGAAGCTTGGTTGCAAAACTACGTTTTTTAAGCTAGTGAGACTCCTAGATAACAACGCCCTTTTGTATTGAATCGCAATAAATGGTGAACAGGCTGGCCTCTTCCTATCACATGCGGGGTGGCGCAAGGACGTGTACTAGGACTCAAACCATTTGCATTGTACTAAACGCTTTGAGTCTGCACGATGCCTATAAAAAAAAACAATAATCATAATGACGAACAATTACCGGAAATATATTCTGAAGGATGGCACGGTCGACATTTATCGAGCGTGCCGTTGCCCCGGCGAGTTCCTCAGACATATAATTTCCGGTTGTTCGCATTCGGCCAACGGCAAGTACTTGCACTGACATAACTTCGTGGCCAGGATCATCCATCAGCAACTTACTCTTCAATATGGTCTTGTTGAGCCTGAAGTGCCGTACTATAAGTACACACCGGCGCCAGTTCTCGAAAATGGTCGTGCTACGCTCTAGTGGGATCGATCTGTCATCACGGACAGGACTCTTGTCGCAAATAAGCCTGATATCGTGTTAACAGATCGATCTCAACGCAGGGCAGTGCTCGTCGACGTCACCATCCCGCATGACGAGAACCTCAGAAGACAAGGACAAGCTCAGCAAATACCTTGACTCGGCTCACGAGGTGATCGCCATAAGGGATGTTGACTCGACGATCATTGTCCCGATAGTTGTTACAGCAAACAGCCTTATAGCCAAGAGTCTCTTGAGGTCAAGAGACTCTCGCTAGATGGCTGGATCAAGCGCCAGATACAGAAGGCACGCATTGTGAGGAGGTTCCTCTCTCTGCAGCCCTAACCACCGGTAGCTTGAGCCCTGACCCGCTGCCGGCGGCACTCGTAGGTTAGGTTTTTTATAATGTTTATTTTTTGTATTAGTATTGTCATTTTCCTTTTTTTTTAAACACTTTTTGTAAAAAAAAAAACAGAAAGTTTATCTCTTACTCGCTCTCAAACGCTCTAATGATAGTCTAACCGAAATTAACCGAATGCGAAAAACTTTTCATGAGCTAATGCAATTTGATATTTTGAGCAAATTCTATTAGTTACCTACTCCACGTACGTACTTAACACGTCGCCTGTTCGTTAGTATAACAAATACCAAGAGCCTCACACAAATTGACCTATATTCCCCTGGATCAAACACATATTTTGTACTGATTTTACAGCCTTTTAGAACGACGGGAGTCCCAAACTAAGCTCTAGGCTCATGAACCATTCGTACTACACTCTGTTTCATCTAAAACGATTTCTGTGACATGTTGTTTCTTTAACTTCACATAAATACTACATTGGTATACACCTAGCGACGCCGTTCAGTAACTTAAATAATTACATACACATACATAAACTCACGCCTTCATTCCCAGAGTGGGGTAGGCAGAGCTACAGAATTACCAACAACTCTAATTTGTTGATAATTCTGTAACTACATTTTGCACAATTAGGCTAAGATATTTACCAGTGTATTAGTGACAGGTTGCAAGCCCATCGCCTAACAGTACTACAAGCCTTTATTCCCTTAGTCGCTTACGACATCCACGGGAGACATGGAGTGGCACTATTCTAACCCAGCAAGCACACAGGGTAATCGTCTATTTTTAAGTACCTCGCATGTGAATATAGTAAGTGATTGAAATTACGAAATACGAGTGTCACAGGAATCATCCTAGATGAAACAGATAATAGACAATGATAAACCTTAGGTATATAGATAAATATATTAATAGAAAACGTACACAAATATTTGCCCATACCGTACCCATACTGGGAACCGCGACCGTTGACTTCGTAGATAGGGTCACTAGTCACTAGTCACTACCAACTAGGCTACAGTAAAACACAACTGATATGGCTTACCGATGTACCTGCGCAGATGACGAATTTTCGAAGCGCGGGAACCAATCACGCGTCTGTATTCTGTGCTATTATTGGTTATTAGTGACGCCATGTTGACGCGCGCCCGCGTGTCATTCAGTCAGCCGTGAGTGAGATGGAAAAAATAGATGCAAATTTTTTTGCACCTTATGACTATTACGTACAAGTCTGATCGTGGGTTTTAATCATGCTTTCGGAAATCATCGGAATCGTTGTTTGTGTCTGCGAGAACGAAGATTCACGACACGCCATATAAATTGTGTTCTACTGTAACGTTTTCGCTCTTAAGATTAAGTATGTGTAATACAAATCTTGCAAGACAATTTTTAAACAGCTCGCATTGTTGGTTTTGATAAGTTATGTTGACGCAATAATAATGCAATATAATGATGTCTGAGAGCTGATCTGATGATGGAGCCAGAATGTGAGAACCATACATACATACAAACATATATCCAGTAAAAAAAAGGAAGTTGGCAAAAAAGATTGTCAAAAAATTAAAATTCGACTAAACTTATTGAACAACACATAAAAAAAACTTCACGTAAATCTAAAGGTATAAAAATTACTTTCGCATTTATAATATTAGTAAGACATCGCTTTTAATAATCGGCATCGTCGTAGAATTCTTCTTCACTGTCTGAATTAGCTTTATGATATTTCTCTCCTAACATCTGCAAGGCCTCTTTTTCACTTTTATATGTAACTTCTTCTTCATCTGATGATATGGCTATCGAAGACACATCATACGAGATCAATTGTGCCGCGTCAGTCCCTTTTGACAAAGTCAACCAATTTCTACGTATACGCTTCATAAGTTTCACCACAATGTATTGTCCTTTATTTTCATGGGAGCATCCTCCTTTATCAACGATCCCATACAATTCAATATCGAACTTATATAATGTCCCACGGACATCAGCTGCGAAGCTAATCGACCTATCCTTAATTTCAATATCATAATTCCCAGCACCTATCACCATAATTTTTACAGTCACTATTGACTCGCTTTGTCTCCACTCTATCTTAGGTCTGCTACTTACCCTAACTTCTCTTATTAGTGATTCCGGCTTTGTACTTTGACTTTCGGCAGATGACAAATCGTCAGAGTCTAATTCTTTGATTTTCAAAGGGGCTATAACCTCATACTCACTCATAGCCGAGTCGTTATCTTTGGCTTCACTGATTTCAGAAAAAGCTGGAGATTTTTTTTCAAGTATGGCTGGCAGATTATTTGAGGTAGTGTTATTTTGTATAGTATTCATAACATCTTCAAACATGTTGAAAGACCACCTATCATCGTCACCACTGTCATCATCATTTACCAAAGGCGTCGAGCTAATGAGCTGATTCGACGCTCTCTTTGGTTTATAATTTGTTACAGTAGTTTCCCAATCACTGTCATCATCTTTTTCCACATTGTTTTTCTCTCCGTCACCTGCAGTTTTTGTGTAATCCGTTCTGTCAAGAATATCAATTTCGCTTTCCTCTGGTGCCGCCAAATTCAGATCCAACATCAAATTGTTGTAAATAACATCCTTTTCGCCAGTAGTGTCGATCAATGCTACTGCATACTTGGTACCGTGTGTGTACTTTGCTTTTTCCGATGAAAAATATTGGACGTATAGAGCTTTTAGATCCTCACCATCACACCTGTCACATAGCCAGTTAGTACTAAACTCTGGCCAATTATCTCCCACAGGTTGAACACCAAATAGTCTGCATTCAATGGCTTGAAAAGGCATCACGGTAATGAATTTCTCAGGTATCTCTATCAAATACTTTGTTGCAACGTCCCTCCAGTCTCCGTGATCCACGAAAAAGCACTTCACTTGTTTGCCATTAATAGAATCAACTCTGGCTCTTTCATAGCATTCGTCATCTGGAAATTTAGCCAATACTATATCGTTTTCTCTGACATCTCCCAAGGGCTCGGGCTTTGTTGCTACATAATCATCTATTTCCTTACCAAGAGCATCCATTGTGTCTTGAAATTTGGTTAAACGGACAAAGAAATTGCCTGGATCAACTGCAGAAGTAAAGTACACTAACGACAGATCTTCGCGACTCAAATGTGCCCACTGGGCTTTTGGTGCTTTCTTGACTGGTTTAACTTCTTCCACTTCTTCGAAATCTGTATGTTCGGTAGCATCGGGAAACAGAGAACTCTTCAATTTCTTTATATGATCTGGGAATATTACAGAATGCGGTTCTAGCAGTTCCTTGAAATTGTATTTCACCACAACTTCGTGCATCGATGACAAATCTTGACAGACTTCTAGGTTGTCTACGAATACCGTATTACCCACTGTCAATACAACTTTACCCCTTAAGTACACATCATCTTTGTTATCAACAGCTTTTATCAGATTATTTTTAGCAAGATCTGAGAAAGTAATATCTTTGTCTTTTGGCACGACACCAGCGAGTCTTACTTGGACTACCGGTGTTTTAATTTCTCTCAGTTCCTTTGGCAAATGGTAGAGATATATATCTCTTGTTGTCTCCATTTTTTCTTCATCTATCAGTTTGATAAGGACATGATTGGGATTTCCCGTTCTGTATTTGTTCAGTATGTCAACCACTTGACATCTCACAAAGTGATCTTGTTTTATTGCCACAGCACATATATCACCAATTTTCGGGATACCTTGCAGCTTTCTATTAGGCTCCTGACCGAAGAACATTCCCATCTTTAAAGCAAGATTTCTGTACGTTTTTGGATACGTTTTAATTCCTTCCTTTTTGATGTTTGAAAGCAGCAGTGCTGAGTACAACACTGCAGTTTGGTGGTGCAATATCTTGAACGTAATGATGCCATCGGTCGGCATCCAGTCTTTCGGTTCGTCGTGAACTTTAGAGCTATTATGTCTCTCTTTGCAGTACCAAAAATCTGGGCACTCTCCCAAAGCCAGCAAACTTCCACAAATAGGTACAAGTTGTTCAGCTCTCACCAGATCTTTACGAATCAGAATTTCCTGACAAATTCCGTTCAAAACACTGGGGAATCCTTTGGTGCATCGTTTGACAAAGTTGCATATTTTCGGCAGCTGCTCTGCATTGCTATTTTCCAGAATGATCTTAATTCCCACTTTATCGTTTTCAATTTTGAAAATGTTATGATAGTTATCATTTAAAACGGAAAAGCGTTTGCAGAACATAGAAAAGAGTTCTGGCATGGAATATTGTAGCAAATAATGTGCATCTGTGACATTCATATGGCTTAGATTTCCGTCACAACAAACCAGGATCGGAGCAGACACAGGGTCCGCATATTCGTCCCAAGCTTTGTTTAAGCTTCGTAAATCTTCAACTGTCATCTTGCTATTACAAGCGAACACAACATATTTTTTCTCATTCAAAATGCTTTCTAAACTCTCTACTTCTTCGTCCTCACGACAGACTATCACGGTTTTTTTAATTTTTTCGTTATTTTCTAGAAACTCCAGTACTTTTGCTTTCTTATTTTCTGGTTTCACGAAATCGACGGTTGTGTTAGCTTTGGAATAAAGCACGCACTCTTGAAAAGCTCCGATGCAAATGACAGAGTTTGGAGCTTTTTTGGCAAGCGGTTCCATGAAATCGCACCACACTCTGGATGCCAGCACGAACTGGACTTTCACTTCTTTGTTAGCACGAGTCTTCATCATCTCTTTGACTTTAAACAAGCCTATTTTGATCTCTTTTTTGTAGACCTCGTCGAGTCGCTCGCAATCATCCAGTACGAACATGGTAAGACGACGCAAATCCAGCCCAAAATCAGTTTGTGTCGTTAGCTTGGCTAACACACAGGGCGTGCAAATAAACAGGGAGCACCCATTTAGTAAGGACGTGGTTATCTTAAGCAAATCCATTCCCGCGTAACATGAGAATATTTTCTCTTTATCACTCAACATCATCTTGCACTTAAATTCTACGTCTGCTACAGATTGGGCTGTAGCACATACAATAATACAAGTCGGACCCACACTGTTTACTATAGCATTATCAGAATCTGAAATAAGCCTACAGACCGACGGCAAATATCCCATGGTTTTACCACAAGCTTGTGGCCCTATTAGAAAGACACTACATCCCCTCAAGACACTAAACCACGACACAGATTGCATTGTCATTGGTGCTTTTACATCCATTTTTTTAAGCACATTATAGATATTTACATTAAAAGGAATTTGACTCAAGTTTGATTTAGGTTCTATGCGAGAATCATTTTTCGTGTGAACCATTAACACCGGGTTGACTAATTTTTCAACGAACACAGATAAGTTTGGGTCGATATTCTTAAAAGGATTAACATAGTTTTTCTTTGACCTCAAATGTATTATCTCAGGTCCGTTTTCAATTAAATTTGTAGCAAGATTTTGTAAATTCGAAGCTTTATATTTTTCTATAATTTCACTCACATCATCATCAGAATCACCTTTTTCTTTACCGTCAGTGCTTGAAGACGTGTCCTTGTTAGTGGTGTTTGAAACTGAACTCAAACTGTCATAATTTCTCCTTTTTTCATTGTGAATGACAAGTTTTCGTTGCAATAACCTAGATTTCAGAGTGCCCTTTGACTCGCTTGACGAATCATCTGTTACACCCTTTACTTCCATTTTCTTCTCAAGTCCATTGGCGTCATTTGAGTCTTGTTTTTCTAATACTGTATTATTTTCTTCACTATACTTATGATACTTTTGTAGAAAATCTTTGCTTGTTATTTTTATATTTACATCCGAATCAACATCTCTGAACATATCATCTTTTGACTCTAATATTTCATCATCTTGATTCTTCTTTGGTGTTTCTAAGGTTTCTGTAACAATTGGAATAACCTTAAACGACAGCATTGCCTTATTGACGCCAGGTGGGCAATAAGCGACGCGTTGCTGCGTTAATACGTCGTATTTAGGTAATTTATTTCTCGACGATTCTGAAAAGAGCATGACTGGTAAAGAAATGTCGCCAGAAAAGGTAACAGAAAAATACTCATTCATTATATATAATAATAAAAATTAGAACAGATAAATAAAATAAAAATTACTTACTTGAATTTTTGTGTAACATTCTTCTCCTCTCAAAATCTAGTTCTTCCCTGTTGTTACCACTTTGAAACTCAGGTGGACAGCAAGGTGTTGCAACTTTTCTTGGCACACAATCAACTTCATCTTTAACTCTTTTACTTTGGCACACACCTCTATTAACATTATCTGATTGTACAGAATATTCCTTATTAGCATTTATAGTGTCTGCATTATAACCGCCATTCGATTTTTCTTCACTATCTGTCACCTCTACTCTATCTAATTCCTGTTCTTTTCTAGACTTACTTTTAACAACAGCCCTTCCCATTGATGTCTCATTGATGTCTTTACAGAGTTCCAGATCTTTAAATTTCCTATTAAGAACATTCATAATTTCTTCACTGCTTATCATTTTTTTGTTCCTCCTGTTATGTCTATCCAGGTTTTCAGTAGTTAGTTCTTCCAGCTTCTTAGCAGCTTGGTAAACTGTCGTTTGCTTCTCAAATGACACTTCAGAGTTGTTATCTTTTAGACGACTTTTGATTTCTTTCATCACTTCATCAGCCATATCCGTCGATAGCTTCGTGCGAATACTGCCTAAGCTTAGCATCTGGTGAAAAGCTGCTTCATCGTATACAGCAAAGGCAGAGTGTTTTAAGTAGCTTGAGAGCTTTTTGAGTTTACCATTAGCTTTTCTTATTATAATCTCGCCGTATTTGTGTATGTTGGTGTCGAAGATTGATGATCTGAGGAAAATTGAGATTGTTCAAATTATGTTCAGTGTTAAAGATTAAATTAATTTCATTGATTTATTGAACCAACTAGCTGTTGCCCGCGACTCCGTCCGCGTAGAAGTCGGTTATCGCTATTACCTCGGAAACTATTCATTTTTTCGGGATAAAAAGTAGCTAATATTCCAGATATCTCTGTGCCAAATTTCATACAGATCCATTCGACCGTTCCGGCGTTATTTACAAACTTCCGCGTTTATAATATTATAGCAAGATAAGTAATGGAATCAGTAAGTAATTGAACCCTGTGTCACATTGTTCCTAAAGGAACTAGCAAGAATTCATCGGTAAAAATTATTTTATCCAGAACCATCTTCAATCCAAATTTCATCCAAATCCGTCCAGCAGGGTGAGGAAGTAACAAACTAACACACACACAAACTTTCGCAATTATATTATTTGCAGGATTGTTCTGTAAAACTAGGTGTGTACATTTTTGTTTTTTTTTTCATAGAAATATTTTCATACAAACCTTGTAACATGTTTTTCATAATATCTAAAACTTATAAAAAAACGAGTAAAAATTGCACTAGGTTTAATTGTGTAAATTGTAGCCTCACAATCCTCTTTAGTGACGATTTATTATGTAGTTGATATTTACTATTATTATAATCAAAATCAGAGTGACAGAAAAGACCTTAATATAATACATTTAAAAAAAAACTATTTAAATTAGGACTCGTATTTTTTTTATGATATGATATGATTTAGTCTGGTATGCAGGGTTTTGTTTGCAACTTGGCATTCAAAAGTTTTAACCCTTTGGTAAAAAATAAAAAATGACAGATTCAAGCAAAAAAATAAAATAACATAAAAGATATAAAAAGTGGATATTATGGTATGTAGTAATATTAGATATTAGATTGTTATAATAGATATAGAGTGGATAAGCAAAACTTCAGTAATAAAGGCTATTGTTATTTATTTTATTTATCTCAAAATACACATTGACAAATAAAGGGTACTTTAACCCTTAAAAGCTTCTCTCTATTTTAATTGCTATCATAATTAAATGAATAACCTCATAATGCAGCTAATTATCAGTTAAATACATGTATTCATGATGTAATTTAATTACTTACGAATTTTAAATCAAATCAAATTAAATATATTTATTTCGTCAACACTGGCCTAATGTTTTTTTTAATTTTATGTTGCCGATAATTAATTGCGAACAATGTAATTTTTATCATGTAATTGTAACTAAACCTACTTATGACTAGTTTATGTGCCATGTAGAAGTCATACATTGCTGGTCCCTCGGGAACTGTCCCATTTTACAGTGCTGTTTACTCTGTGCCAAATTTCATCCAAATCTGTTCAGCTGTTCTGGGGTGATTGAGTAACAACAACACAAACTTTCGCAATTTATAATATTGGTAAAAAGTAAGATAAAATTACTTAATTCATGTAGTTGACTCTATATTTGAATATCTTCTTTATGGTAAGGACATGGAAAACCAGCACACAGTCCAACTGAGGGTAAGTGGGAACTGAAACCCATAGAAATTTCCAATCTCAAGAATGCAATTCTAAGACTGAAAATGCATTGCCAACCTTGATCACTAAGGCAGTGCTTCTATGCTAGTAATTTCACTGGTTGTCTTGTTACCACACTGGAACGCAACAGTGCGAGCACTGCAGCTTGGCAGTAGGCTACAGGATAAGATAAGTAAACTAAATGCTTGAAAAATGCGGTCTAGTTACTGAATAAACATCTTTTATCTTTTTTTATCTTTTAGACGCTACTATGACTGCACATTTATGAATTCTGGCAATAACCGTTTTTTCTGTTCTGTGTAAGATTATATCTAATTTATGGCTGATCCAAATGAAGCAAGATGTAGATTTGCCACACAGCCGACATAGTCTGATCGGATGGAACCCTACAGTGTGGCGTGTCATAGTGCTAAAGTTAAGATTAATTTGTAATTGAACTTTCCAATGCTTGCTACATTGATACTCTTTTTGTTTAATACACGTTGTAATCGTATGGAAAAAAGCATCAGAGACTGAGTGCAAGATTTATTTACCTTCGATCGATATGAGTCGGCTGAAACGATGTTTCCACGGCCTCCGTAAAAGCCTTTTTCAACACCATCGTCGCAGCTGGCTGCCAGGTTTTGCAGCGCTGTGCCACAACTTCTTCAGCTCCAATATCAACCTTCACGTCCAGAGGTAATACCCCATAAACACCTATTTGCTCCAATGTCGGCACATCCGCCGAAGGATTATGTACCTTTACCCAAATTAAATGAGGATTTAAGTAGTGGAGAACCTCCACGAGGTAGCAATCCGGCTCCATGCTTGTGGAACCGCAGTTCGACACAATTTTCAGAGAGTTTTACGAAGTCGGCGTTTTCTGTTCCAAGAAGAGTGAGTATACAGTTCAATCAAACCAAACAACCAACCAACAAAGAATTCTGAGATACAAAAAAAAAAGAAAACTGTTTATCGAAAAAAATATCACTCAGCCGATTGGGCAAAAGTTGGGCAAAAGTTATAAACATTCAGCCAGACTGGAGAATAGAATTTATATTATTTTTTGATCACAACTGTGCCATAAAAATTAACTAAATCAAAGTAAACCTATTATGAAATAAAATATATTATTATTAAAACAGAAAGTTCATCAAACAAGTTCCTTGGTTAGTTTACGATCTGAATCGACGACTCCGATATTTTTATACACATTATAAATAATACATTTTCTACTAAATTTATCGTAATATCGTAATAGGGCCTAAGGAAAACATTTCGAATAATTAATTTTGCAAATCTCATTTAAATATTATAAAAATAAAATATGTGTGTACCTAATTATCGTGAATGCACTTATTGGTTGTCACTGTCACAAGCAAGCTTTGACAAGCAAGTGTCACAATCACAATTGACAAATCGGCAGTGAATTCGTGGCCGAGGAAAATAAATTGATGAAAAATAGAAAAAGCTTCGAAATTTAGCGATTAATTCCCATTACATTATCATCAGTGCTTTCCAGATTTCAGGTATTACCTAGGCCAGTTCAATGTTGTTGTACACCGGTCACACATGACAATAAATTGCATTGTTTTTTGTGTTTGTATTCATATTTCTATTAGTCTTTAAAGGACCGATAAATCTTAATGATTAATTCCGATATATGATCATAGTTTCGTTATTATTTCAGATATAGGTGTTCTTTGTAGGATATTGCGGTAATTATGTTGTTCCACATTAAAGTCGAAATATTGTTGGTCCGGTGTTCGAGTCTATTTTGTCAATTATACCGATTATTCCGCGTGAAAGCGATAAGAGAACCGCAACCGGTCTCTGACTAAGTGTATTCGCGTTATCAGTTTAACAAACAATTTGCAAAACACACTTGAATTTTGCTTCAGCTTATAAAAATATTTCATACATATAAGGTAAATATGTAAATTAATAAACTAATATTGGTAGTGGATTTGCTTATAGTTATTACAGTGTTTTTGGTTGTCAAAGATGTTGTGCACCAGTATATTTAACATTTATTCATCTAATTATGCTAAGTGAAATTAAGTAGTGGGCCACTTCTTGATTTACTGACACTACTCCCATGAGGCTGACACAGTCACATATACACTACTAAAACTTCCATTAAATATAAGATTAAAAAGAGATAACACTATCAATGCTAAGTGTAGCCTTTTTTTAAATATTTAATAAAATGTATCTATCTATCAACATCATCCATTCCTATATCCACCTCTCGGTGCTCAGCAATGTCATGTGTAACGTTGATCTATCATAGTTGTTAATAACCTTCTTTAATGCTACATTATAGCAGGATGGGGGTGGCAATCAGTCGTTATGCAGAGCTGTCGAATAATGAGCTGCTGGAGCGCTTCGTGTCTCCAGACGTCATCAGTCCTAACGACCCGTTCTGGAACCAGATGCTGTCGTTCAATATCACTCCTCCAAGCAGTGTGTAAGTACATCACGTTTTAACCTCGTAACACCCAAAGGCCTGTTACACTTATTTTGAACTTCCACAGCGGGTGTTATGGGGATAATTGTAAAAGTAGGTATCAGGTATGAATGAATGAAAGATTTATTTCTGAATGTTTGCAATTTATGTACATTTACATGTCATACATTTTACTATCCTATACATATTAAAGAGATCACAACTGGTTACTAGGGTGGTCCAAAATAGTATGAAGAAAAATAAAGTATATCAAATCATTCCTCCACAAAGCTTATTTTTGTTTACGATAAATTAGTTACTTATGTGTCAAATTTAAACTTGTTAAGTGGTCGTTTACTGGTCGCCCAAAGCGTTAAGTTTATGCCAAAAAGATCTCAGTCTCATACAAAACGACATCTAGTAAACTTAGCAAAAATAAAAAACAGAAGTAGAATATTCTTTGCCAGTAGGCAACTCAGAATACAGTGTCATGATCTGTCCTAAGACTTTCTCATTCGACAATTTGATTAGATGTGTGTGTTTTATATAAAACAATTTTAACAGTATGGGCGACCTGTAAATTGTATTCAATTGCAACAAAACTTGGTATAGCATATTCTAGTGTATTATGAAATAAAAAGAAACTTGTGGAGAAACAATATTACCCACTTTTGTTTTTTGGACCGCCCTACTGGTTACACACATAAATAATGTTGAAAAAAGCTCGACATGTCGGGAGTCCTTATTCATGAGCAGACGCGGCGTGGTGGTCGTCGTCCATCGAAGCTGTCGTCATGATCGAAACAGTTGGAAAACGATACATTTTGCCAAATGTTTTTCGGGAAAAGGCCAGATACCAACGATATCACTATATTTCAGCGAGGAGCAGCTGATATTCGACTCAAGCACAGAGAATCTGCTGCAGCAGTTCTTATCCAATAATGGAGACACAGGAAACCTGGGATCCCTGGTCCAGGTCTTCATCACCAGGGCTACGGAACTGCTGTCTTCACCCACCAGTGACAAGTAAGCACAAAAACCCCGTCAAGTGCGAGTCGGACTCGCGCACCGAGGGTCCCGTACCGCCAAACAGTAGTTGTTCAATTTGAATTCGATTTCGAATCGAATCAGTGGGGGCCCAACTCACACTTACCTTTTGTTAGTATTTGTTGTTTTTTTTCAGCGTTTGTAATATAATCATACCAAGTTTTACGCTTGTATCTTTTACCGTCTTTACGATACAATAAATATAAAAATACGTTGAACAAAAACGTTTCTTGTATGGGAAACCCTTTACTATTTTACTTTCTTGTTTTTTTTTATTTATTAGTAAATCCGAAAATAATATTCTGAAAAAAAAACCCAGACCTATTTCTGTTCAAGAGATACAGCTCGTTAAAGTTAGGACGGACGGACAGCGTACGCATATTAATAGGGTCCCGTTGGGCTCCATTCAGGTACGGAACCCTAAAAAGTCATCAATAAAATAAAAATATACTCTAGAAATCTAGGCAATTAAGGAAATAATTTAAATGACGGAAAACTTTAGATGTTTTTATGTAGGTACTTAGGTCGAAATTGAGAGGGAAAAATGATTTGTCGCAAAAACGCGTGACCCAGAAGACAATTTTTATATTTCTACAAAATCGTGGGCATTGTCCATTGTTTGCAAACTAAATTGTTTCCAGCGTGATGCTGGCGTGGCAGACGTTCAACGCGCTGTTCGTGATCCGCTCCGTAGTGAAGTACCTGGTGGAGATGGTGCCGGAGTGCGAGGTGTGCCGGCACGTGGACGCCCAGGTGCAGGTCACGCGGGCGCCGCCGGCTGACACTGTGAGTATTGACCGTGATGGCTCCTGATTTGTGGCTACAGCATCCTCGCTAATCGCTTTCTCACCGGTTTAGCCAAGTGTCTAATACAATCTTTCTTCTATCTATCTATATATATAAAAGGCAAAACTGACTGACTTATGTATCAACGCACAGCCGAAACTACTGTACCTAGAAACTTGAAATTTGGTACAGGGGTTCCTTTCATGATGTAAGTGAGCACTAAGAAAGGATTTTCCGAAAATCCACCCCCAACGGGAAGAAATGGGGGGAGTAGCGGGAAACTAATTCTACGCGTACGAAGTCGCGGGCGTCCTCTAGTGTGGAATTAAGACGCAGGTGAATTTACTCGCGGTTTAGTGCTTGTAGGACCATGCGCAGGGTCCTTCCGATTTGCTATCACCACCGTGTCCTTTTATCTACCGCTAAGTAGTAGTGTTATGCGTTGTGTGCAATGTTGTGTTCCGGTGTGGGGATAAGACAACTGGTGAAATGATTAGCATAGACGCATCGTCATCATCATCATCATCATCATCATCATCATCATCATCATCATCATCAAGCAAAAGAAGCGATTAGATATCGACTATTTTCTCGCTCGCAAAAGATATAGATCCCGTGTCAATAAATTAGACACATAATATTAATAGTAGATCGCTGGCGACGCTGGCTCTACTCGCTTGTCGCTCATCGTCGGCGATTGGACAAGTGCCTTAGGATATTGCTACGATATAGTACATAACATACATTGGTCTCATTAATTTAGTATCGATAATTTAGTTTTTGACAGAAACTTATTTCGAATGTTTTGTTTCAGACGCCAACAGAAGAATCCCAGCCACAAGAGAAACCAACAGAGATACACACTAAAGTATTTACTGGGGAGAGCCGCGTGGAGATGCTAGTTGATGCGCTCATAGGGCTGATCATAGACGTGCCTGTCACGTGAGTGTCTTTTATTATATTTATACTAGAGGACGCCCGCGACTGCGTACGCGTAGAATTAGTTTCCCGCTACTCGCCCCATTTTTTCCCGTTGGGGGTCAATTTTCGGAAAATCCTTTCTTAGTGCTCACTTACATCATGAAAGGAACCCCTGTACCAAATTTCAAGTTTCTAGGTACAGTAGTTTCGGCTGGGCGTTGATACATCAGTCAGTCAGTTTAGCCTACTAACTACTAGCTGCCCGCGCCCGGCGCCGCCACTCTGTCACTCACTCATTCACTAGTAAAAGGGGCGCCACGGTGCAGTCTAATTAGTAAATTGGCCGCATCAGGCCTTATCTACATTCTTCCATATTTGTCTATAGTAAAGATTACCGTGATGATGAAAAATATCCACTTAGAATTATTATGGACTCGTAGCGAAATATTCTAGCAAGAGTCAATAATATTTGAGACTGGCACTGACAGTAAATTGTCTTAGTTTGTTTGAAATTACATCCGCGACATGATATCGAGTTTACTTTAAAGTAGTAGAGCATTTTCAATGAGCACATGTCTTGTATTGCAAATCGACATCTTTTTTATCGATTTCAAATCCCTAGAACGTCCCGAGCTAGGACCCGTCTATTTATAAGCCCTCTAGACAGGTGTTAAATTTCAAACGCCGTTCCTATATTATTATTTTTCAGCGACAACACATACTACCTCCACTTGGAGTGTATAAACACACTGCTGGTGCTCATGTCCGTGTACATGTTTGCTGGTGTGCACGGACAGACTCGGTGGATCGAAACCAGCCTAATATATAGGTAAGTTACAACAAAATACTCCTTATTGCATAGATTACAGTTGGATAAAATAATGACAATAAGTTAATTGGGTCGATCAACTTTTTGTTGTACCTTGTTGCTATGGTGACGTCTCTTGGGTCACTCTTTAATGTGATTTTAAAGGATTTATTCCACTAAAAAATGCAATTACAAACCTATTAATTTATGGGTTTTCTCCTGAGTGTGCTGGAAGTATATTTAACATTTTATTCTAAGGAACTCTAACATTGGTTGTCTCCTGGCTTACGGGACACAACAACAAACAAAAAGTTGGTCAACCCAATTACCTATTTATTTATATATTTATTCTAGTTGAAAAACTGACTTAGTTTCTTGTTATTCTTCATGAGAAGTCTGCACCACCTGTGTAAAATATTTTATCTACATCCATATCATAACTTCAATATAGTATATATAGTATAACTTCAAGTAACCTGTATCTGAGGTTGTACTTTAATGTAAACATTAAAGTGTTACATGTATTTAAAGTATTGGTTATCGCTGTAGTTGCATCTTAATGTTCACTTTAAAGTATCTGTGACCTATACTTTAATGTGTATACACTTTTGCACATTATTTCATTGCATTAAGGGGCAAAAGTTTACATATCTTTGTACTCCTTACTTATTTTATTTTTTTAGGGCTCTATTCCAAAACCGGTACGGCATGCAAGCGCCCCTGCTAGTCAAGACGCTATTAAACCACCTGTCGAGCATGCTGCCCGCGCCGCCGCACATGTTCGGCACAGGCGAAGCCGGCGGCAGCATACTAGTTAACCTCGCCTGTGAGTATTGCCTGATTGATTAATGATTAATATAATTTAATGTAATTTTTATGTATATTTTCTAAGCATTTATCTTCACAGCTGGCTTCTGGAACCTGCTAACCCTGAACACCCCGGCCCGCCCGAGCATCTACACCCAGCCGCCAGTGGACAGACACGAGCTGGCGGACCGGCTGCAGCGCTGGCACCCGCTGGCCAACCAGGCCACGCTGCTGCTGCTGGCGCTAGCCAACCACTGCGCCCGGGCCAACCTGTACCGGCGGGCGCTGCTGGCCGCGGACAGCGCTGGTGAGTGTCCGGGGTCCTGCAGCGGCTGTACCAGCTGGACCAGCTGGCCAACCAGGCCACGCTGCTGCTGCTGGCGCTCGCCGACCACTGCGCCCGGGCCAACCTGTACCGGCGGGCGCTGCTGGCCGCGGACAGCGCTGGTGAGTGTCCGGGGTCCTGCAGCGGCTGTACCAGCTGGACCAGCTGGCCAACCAGGCCACGCTGCTGCTGCTGGCGCTCGCCGACCACTGCGCCCGGGCCAACCTGTACCGGCGGGCGCTGCTGGCCGCGGACAGCGCTGGTGAGTGTCCGGGGTCCTGCAGCGGCTGTACCAGCTGGACCAGCTGGCCAACCAGGCCACGCTGCTGCTGCTGGCGCTCGCCAACCACTGCGCCAGGGCCAACCTGTACCGGCGGGCGCTGCTGGCCGCGGACAGCGCTGGTGAGTGTCCGGGGTCCTGCAGCGGCTGTACCAGCTGGACCAGCTGGCCAACCAGGCCACGCTGCTGCTGCTGGCGCTCGCCAACCATTGCGCCAGGGCCAACCTGTACCGGCGGGCGCTGCTGGCCGCGGACAGCGCTGGTGAGTGTCCGGGGTCCTGCAGCGGCTGTACCAGCTGGACCAGCTGGCCAACCAGGCCACGCTGCTGCTGCTGGCGCTCGCCAACCACTGCGCCAGGGCCAACCTGTACCGGCGGGCGCTGCTGGCCGCGGACAGCGCTGGTGAGTGTCCGGGGTCCTGCAGCGGCTGTACCAGCTGGACCAGCTGGCCAACCAGGCCACGCTGCTGCTGCTGGCGCTCGCCGACCACTGCGCCCGGGCCAACCTGTACCGGCGGGCGCTGCTGGCCGCGGACAGCGCTGGTGAGTGTCCGGGGTCCTGCAGCGGCTGTACCAGCTGGACCAGCTGGCCAACCAGGCCACGCTGCTGCTGCTGGCGCTCGCCGACCACTGCGCCCGGGCCAACCTGTACCGGCGGGCGCTGCTGGCCGCGGACAGCGCTGGTGAGTGTCCGGGGTCCTGCAGCGGCTGTACCAGCTGGACCAGCTGGCCAACCAGGCCACGCTGCTGCTGCTGGCGCTCGCCAACCACTGCGCCAGGGCCAACCTGTACCGGCGGGCGCTGCTGGCCGCGGACAGCGCTGGTGAGTGTCCGGGGTCCTGCAGCGGCTGTACCAGCTGGACCAGCTGGCCAACCAGGCCACGCTGCTGCTGCTGGCGCTCGCCAACCACTGCGCCAGGGCCAACCTGTACCGGCGGGCGCTGCTGGCCGCGGACAGCGCTGGTGAGTGTCCGGGGTCCTGCAGCGGCTGTACCAGCTGGACCAGCTGGCCAACCAGGCCACGCTGCTGCTGCTGGCGCTCGCCAACCACTGCGCCCGGGCCAACCTGTACCGGCGGACGCTGCTGGCCGCGGACAGCGCTGGTGAGTGTCCGGGGTCCTGCAGTCGCTGTACCAGCTGGACCAGCTGGCCGACCAGACCACGCTGCTGCTCCTGGCGTTCGCCAACCACTGCGCCAGGGACTCCCGGAACCTTAAAAATAACCTTATTGTTTTTTAAAAGATCCATGTCAATCTTCCAAGAAATAGGTTTCATCACTTAGTTATATTATATTAAATGTGTATAAGATGTTTAGTATCACTTTTTGTTAAGTTTAATATCACAGTTAAATAAAAACAACAATTACACGTCAAGTTATCGCGACTTTTAGCCGCGTCTATTTTTGCTCGCGTCCACTGCTCCATAGCTTGTAATTTCTATTTTCACCGGCTCTCTCACCGGGGGCGTAGCTCAGATGGTAGAGCGCTCGCTTAGCATGCGAGAGGTACCGGGATCGATACCCGGCCATACCTTACTTTTTATTAATTTTTAATCTAAAATTGTCTTTTAAATGAAATTAAGATAAAGAAGAACCAACTTATTTTTTCCCTGTTTACAGGCGTATTATCGTAAGATTTAATACTTTATCTTGACTTGACTTTTTTTCTAAAGACACATCAACGACGCCTCAAAAGGAGACGGCGGACGCGGGTCCAGAGATCACGCCACCTCGGATAGACATGGCCGCGGTAAATATACACAAATACATTTGTTAACTTCTCTAAATATCCCTTTAACAATATTCCTCTCTCAAGACGTTTCTTTTCTAAATTACCCGAAAGCTACGCCAAAGCTAAGCTAAGTTACGCCAGATATACGTCGGCGCCCTTATTACTATTATTGCGTTTTCTAATTAACTAAAGTATTTTCTTAAAATCGAAGAGTGGTACAATATCAATGACATAATTTATTAACAACTAGAGGACGCCCGCGACTTCGTACGCGTAGAATTAGTTTCCCGCTACTCCCCCTACTTCTTCCCGTTTGGGGTCGATTTTCGGAAAATCCTTTCTTAGTGCTCACTTACATCATGAAAGGAAGCCCTGTACCAAATTTCAAGTTTCTATGTACAGTAGTTACGGCTGTGCGTTGATATATAAGTCAGTCAGGTTTGCCTTTTATATATATAGATAGATAGATTGACCCATGAGTAACTTACTGGAAAAACGAGGCCACCTTTATTCGCTCATTAAGTTACGAAGGCTAAAGGTTATTTAATTATGTCATGTATATGTATTTCAAATTGTGTATTCATCTTTCCACTCTTTGATTTCAAGTCAATACTTTAGTTTATTACAAAACACTATAGCCACCTGCACCTGGCGTTCCAAAGTCTCTGCCGTATGTGTATGTACTATATCCACTGTACATCCGGCGGAAGCTCGGCGCGGTCTTAAGCCATAATTGTTTATAACTAAATATATATTTTTTACTACAAGTGCAAATAAATTCTTCAAATGAGAATAACATTATTGCAAAAAAATACAGGTGTGACCCAGGAGACAATCCTTCATTAAGTACAAAATTGAGGGACAACCTAGTCCGCTGGGTGAACATTGATAAAGAAATGTGAAAAAGTAATATCTGCATTGAAATTTCAAATATAAAGAAGTCCTGTTAAAATCTCAATGATTATGTACTATTCTTACCTTTATTCCCAGCTACATAAGGCTCTATGCGCGACGGCAGGCTGCGAGCACTCCACGCTGCTCTTGTATCTGATGCTGCACTCCTGTCAGGCTTATAAGAGGCACGTCAGTAACGTCGCCAACGTCGAAAACTTGGTGAGTTTCTACTAAACACTATCCATTGGACATAGGAGGGTGTTCGTTGTAAGGTGACCTTGAAGAGATGTATATTTAACGATTTGACCGCCTGTTGACTCACTTTGTATTTCTTTTTGTATTTACTTTCCTCGCTGTTATTTATTTTATTTATAAAACTAACAGCCTTATTGTCACTAAACAAATTTTACAATGTATTATAACCTAGGCCATTTATAAGTTTTCACCTAAGCATATTGTATGTGGTATTCAATAAAGAATATAATGTATATTGTATTGTATTGTAAAACCACTATATAACAGGGAATATTCAAGACTTCACGGCTTCAATAAAAGCCGATTCATGTAACAAACAGTTGAGAAAAATCATTTTTTGTATAGCTATAAAAATAACCAAGATGCCAACAAAGATTTGTTCCTATTCCCTTTGTAGCAAAACAGTATTTAACATGGAGTTTTATGGCCGACGTGTTACATGACGTCATAGTGCATATCGGATCTCTCTGTCTAATCTCTGTCTAATTAGCAGTTTAAAATGCTTGTATCATCCGTAATTGTTGGCATATTTTAATTTTAATTTCACTTTTGTTGATCTCTTGTACGGTATTTTAATATTTTATTTAAAAATCCACCATATTCCCTATTTATGTATATAATATTGTCCCGCAGCTAGTCCCGATCCTGCAAGTGCTATACAACGCGCCGGACAGCAACTCCCACCACATATACATGTCCCTGATAGTGCTGCTAATACTGACGGAAGACGACACACTCATAAAGAACGTGCATTTGATTGTGAGTATTATAGTTATTTATGTGACTGGTGCATAATGAGAGGCATTATACACAAGTGTGGTTTTATGAAACGAGCCGTAAGGCGAGTTTCATAATAAGATCACACGAGTGTTTTAATGCCTAATTATGCGTACAGTCGCATACATAACTTTATCTACATACATATCATAAGTTTTCTACAATATGTGAGAAACCTGTATCCGTCGTTACCCTGCATCTTAATGTTCACATTAAAGTGCAGGTCACTTATACTGTAAAGTCATTAAGATTCAACTACAGCGATAACCGATACTTTATTGACATGTTATACTTTAATGTTAACATTACAGTACAACCACAGATACAGGTAACATAATGTAGGGCATTTGCTTATCGCTTCTGAACATATTATATTGAAATTATGATATGGATGTAAATAAACATTTATACACCCACTTGCAAAGAAAACGGTCACTGTTGTGAGTACCTTTTATTATGAAGAATATTTATGCTGAGTATCAACATCAAAATTGTGACAGTTCTCGACTTATGATTTTGTATATCGGTGGTACCCCCTTTAAAAATCAGCAATATGTGTGGCCAGTTCTGTAATCAATCGGTTCTGTTTTATTTTTTCTATATGATAACTAGTATTTGTTTTTTGGTAGGCGATGCAAATCTATAAAAAGAACATAATTTCAAAATTTTAAAGCAAATCGCTTGAATACATGCCGAAAAACAGTACATAAAAAAAAACATGAAAAATCATTAAGTCGAGAACTGTCACAATTAAGATGTTGATACTCAGCATAAATATTCTTCGTAATAAGAGGTACTCCCAAAAAAACCCTAGCCCATTTGATGTATGAGTTACAATGGAAACCCGAAAATGGCCTTTCGGAAATCATTCTTCCCTCCATATCTAATTAATGTTGATCCCAGAGAAAAAATATGTAATATCTTTTTTGTAGAGAATTTTATGCAGATTAATCATGTAATGGAAAATTTTAGGCTATTGACAAAGATGTAAAACATATCCAAACCAATCAATTTTTCATCATTACTCGATAATCATGCTTTTAAAGATCAAGTGAGGTCTTAGCAATGATTTATACGTTTGATCTTTACTTTCACATTAAGTTTAAGATTAAATAACTATTAATTGTAAGATATTTTAAATAAAAACACGCTTCATAAACATTTGAGGTTATGTGTCAAACAGTACTAATTTATTTTCATCTTTGGCAATTTCAATTGACACAGGCTATACGAGCAAGTGTGTAAAAATAATTTAGTCTCCAGTCGCTTTATAATTTTCAACTTTTAATAATAATAATAATAATAATAAATCTTTATTTCAGACACTTCACGTCCATACAGTATTACATAAATGTCAAACACTAAATCAATGTCAATACAATTAAAATAAAAACTAAAATTTTAGGTCAAAATTACAATTAAAACAAACACAATAATACAATAAATAACCTCAAAATAAATACAGATATTTTCTGTTCAAGTGAGCCATAGAACAGTGGTTTACATATAGACAGTCGATCCTACCGGCTATCATGCTCATGATGCTGTTGGCGCTGCCCCGCACCCTGCGCATCAGGGATGTGCCGCGCTTGCGGATAGTGCGTGGAAGCAGTATAATAAACCTGTCATTTAGCTCTATACCTATATGCGAGATTGTAGTTAAACATTATTTTTAGATATTAAAAAACATCCCCTGGTACACTGAGCGGACGATATCAGAAGTCTCGCTGGGCGGACTTATGGTGCTGGTCCTAGTGAGGGCGCTTCAGTACAATATGGCTAGAGTGAGAGACAAATACCTGCACACCAACTGTCTCGCCGCCATCGCGAATATGAGCTGTGAGTACCTACTAAATATTCATGTAGGGTGCGCCAAAGTTCATATAAAATTGCAACTCCGATTATTGGAACTCCGAAAATTTTTCTCATAACATTTTACATCATAATGATCACTCCTCATACTCTTGATAAAAAATGTTTATACTAATGATCGGAACTCATAATCATCTGAACTTATAACGCCAATATTCATGGAATCGTACACTTTCCAGAATTTCTTAAATATCTTACGTGTAGATAAAATTAGGTTAGGTTAGGTTAGATTTATAACAATCCTCAAAAAGTAACAGTTTCTTAAAAAAATTCATTATGAGTTGCGATAAGTATGAGATTTTTTTTTCGAAGAAATGAAATATGAGGAAATTTTTTCGAAGAAATGATGAGTATAGACACAAATCGTTATATGTATAAAAAATCTAAAGACCAATTTTATATGAGCCAATATGGACCCATTCATGTAACCAGGGGGTCTAATAAGGATGCGTTTATCGCGTGACAAAATGTGGATAAAACACCCGTCACTTTCTAACACTTATATAAAAACGAGAGTGACGGATGCTTTATCCACGCAACCATACCAGGCCCCCTGAATTAACTAGTTCTAAAAGACAAAGTATTTTAAAATGAGTTAATAGCTTCTTTAGATCTTAAAATGTGAATTATAAGAAATTAAGAAATTTATTGGGTGGATCAACTTTTTGTCGTTGTTATTCTGTCCCGTAAGCCAGGAGACAACCGTGATAGATTCTTAGAAAAAATGTTGTAATATATACTTCTAGCACACTCAAGAGAAAAGCCATAAAATAGCCGGGTTTGTGACTGATTTTCAGTGGACTTTATATCCGTTGAAATCATAGTTTTAAAGAGTGAAGAGTCTCCTGGGGAGACGTCACCATTGCAACGAGTTACAACAAAAAGTTTTTTGACCCTATTCTGAGATTTATTACAGTAAGTTCTTATGGAAAAAGTACGATTCAAAAATAAAATGATTGCCCGTCACGGGGTGTCCTTTTCAAACGCATAAAACGGTTTGACGTTCCTTATACACAACTAGAGAACGCCCGCGACTTCGTACGCGTAGAATTAGTTTCCCGCTACTCCCCCCATTTCTTCCCGTTGGGGGTCGATTTTCGGAAAATCCTTTCTTAGTGCTCACTTACATCATGAAAGGAACCCCTGTACCTAATTTCAAGTTTCTAGGTACAGTAGTTTGGGCTGTGCGTTGATATGTCAGTCAGTCAGTTTTGCCTTTTATATGTATAGATTATAGTAGTTTTTCTACTCGCGTACTATAAACCGCTAATATTGATATCGTTAATGGTGTCAGAATACCACCTCTAGCGTAACCGAAGAGTAAAAACAATTCTATAATTAGCGTTGCCATGGTAATAACAGTGCTATAATTTATTATAGCATTGTTATTACCATGGTAACGGTCATTCCGGATATCAGTCTTGGCGTTTAGTTAACACTTGACATCTTAATAATTTGTATATAAACCGTTAAAAACATTTTAACACCAATTAAAATTAGGTATATTAAAAATAAAATTAATTTTGAGACTAAATACGTGTTTAAAATAACTTTTTAATCAATTACTAAAAATAGATGGTTAATATCCATCGATTTGTTATTTGGTTACCATGGTTACGTTCAATATGGATATCAACAAAATGGCGTTTCGTTTGGCATTCCAACTTGTTTATGATAAATTGATAGAACTGTTTTTAGTAACTATTAAAATACGCGTGAAATTTGTTAACATTTATCAATAAAATTCACAAACTATTAATGCGCATCGGAATAGTGAAAATTTCTTTGATGATAAGTAATTTGTTAGCACAAAAATCGAGTAAAGTATACGAGAAAATTTAGCGATTGTTTATTTTTATCATTATCATTTTAAGCTTGTAGAAAAAATTATGTATGCAACGGTTCACAATTAGCTCTTAAGGTACTCGTGCCTGTATTTAGAGCGCTCGCAAGCTCGCGCTCTAACCTCGACTCTCGTACCTTAAGAGGCTTCATTATGAACCAGTTACATAAATAACTATTATGCAACAGTTGTATAAGAGAGGTCAAAAAAGACGAGTGGTGTGGTTACGATGTGAGCCGCAGGCGAACATCGTAAAGCAAGACGCCACGAGTATTTTTTGACTTAGTTATACACCGTTGCATACAATACTTTTTCTACGACTAGGTTTCAAATAAAATGCAAAATTAAATTAACAAAATACGCGATATTTACTCGAATATAGGTAACTGATACGATACGAACGAAGCACAGAACAAACAATATGAAAATAACAAAATATGTGTCTATGGTTAACTTTGTTTTTAAATTGATGTCCACCTGCCAGGTTTCATATTTAAAAAAAAAGTTGCACAATCGATTTAACTTGTGAAATAGGGACAAAAAAACACCTAATGATTTGAGAAATGAATTCTTTTACCTGATTGGTCGATTTTAATATAGCTGCATTCTGGTTGGTTGATACCAAATAAAATGTTTTTTTTTAAATAGTTAAGTTAGTAAAAGAGTTTACATCCCAAAAAGAACCTAACGTTCCGATTGGCAGTCAATGTGTATTGTGATTGGTGGTTTAATTTGGTGAAGTATTTTGATTGGTCAAATTAACTTAGGTGTAAGCTTTGGCAGCTAGGCATATCGTTTTGGCTCAAAAAAGCACAAGTGCTGTTAAGGGGAATAGACTAGATAGACTTTTCTACGGAATGTTCTGCGGACATATTATCTACATTCTTATATTAGTGTTCGTGACTATATAAATGACAGATAAAAGTACAGGAGTAGGAAAAAATACGAATACTATGAATGTTTTAGGTGAATTCCGGAATCTTCACCCATACGTGGCCCAGAGGCTAGTGTCACTGTTCGAAACGCTCTCCAAACGAAGAGCAAGGCTATGCAACGAAATAGAAGGTAAGTAGCAGGCCTGTCTGTAAGCATGCATGCGTCAGGATTCCCACTCCGCGACTCACCTAACCTCCTTCCCATTCCCCATTCCCACCCCCTTTTTTCTAACCCCGCGTATAAATAAACGGAGGAATGAACTTCTCCTCCGGCCTTTCAGCACTGGCTGGGGTAGTATCCGCGGGAGTTTATAACTTCATTCACAACAAGGGGCATTGGTGTTTTTAGCCGGTGCGAGCCCGGCAGTACCTGGGCCCTCCATTCCCAGGTCTCCGGAAGGCATTTTCATCTCTGCCCCTTTTAAATGTAAATTTCAATATCCTGCTAACAAAAGCAAGGATTCAAGTCTTTGGCCATTCAGGCGACAACCCAAAAAAAAAAAGTAGCATGCCTGCTCCACTCCGCAGGTTAGGTATGGAAATATACCTACACTGTCCTACACGTGCCAATTATCTTGTTGAAATATACATTGATAGCTAGCATAGAGTTACAGTTGTTTTATCTCACGAAAGCGGGGCCATACTTGTAGGTGTTACGCTAAAGGCACGCACACTACGGCGACGCTTAGCGACGACAGCACGCATGTGCACCTACACACACAGGTATGGCAAAACTACTTTCGTGAAATAAAAAAAAGGCCCAGAAGTTCCTGCTTGAAAAAATCAGTAAACTAAACTAACTGACCGACTGAGTTCTTCTTTTTAGGGTTCCGTACCTCAAAAGGAAAAAACGGAACCCTTATAAGATCACTTTGTTGTCCGTCTGTCCATCTGTCTGTATGTCAAGACCCTTTATCTCGGGAACGCGTGAAGATATCAAGTTGAAATTCAAACCTTATACTTCGGTCTACAATCCCTTGAAGCTGTGAAAAAATCAAACTTCTAAATTTACGTAAAAAAAATATACGGCCCTTTATGTCGCCAAAAACGTGTATTTCGACAATCTCGAGAGAATCAAAATGTTTAGGGTATTTCCCATTGACCTAGAACTATGAAATTTGGCAAGTAACACCGTGTTTTACTACAAGTATAGGAAAAATTCTGAAATCTGTACATTTTTAGTTAAATCACAAAAAAACAGGGTCTTTATGTAAGGAACGGCGGTACACATTTTGAATTGAGTAAACCGTGTCATGTGCGGAACCCTCGGTGGACGAGTCCGACTCGCACTTGTCCGGTTTTTTTTTAATAATGGCGGTCCACCGCGGTATTTTGCAGTGATTTCGCCAGTGCCAAGTGAGTAGAGTAAATCGGTAAACAGAATAAATTAATAGTAAAAGCCGGAGATCTTTTAATCGGTCATCTTCCCTCTTTGAAGGTTACCGGAAGTATCGACTGACTGAGTTTGGCAGTTAAATAAATAATATGATATTTTTAATTAACCCTTCGGAACCCGGTCTGTTGAACGCAAAAAAATAGAGGAACCCGTCTGTTGAACGCAAACAAATTTCAGAACCCGTCTTTCCTATCCCAAATCCCTGACATAAGATGTCAGCGGGTTCTGAAGGGTTATTAGATATTTGAATATTTGTCATTACTTTACGTAACTTGACATTATACTTCATAATATTATAATGTCTTTGCTAGTTCAAAGTAAACTCATAACTTTAATATTATTATTTTTAGGTGGAGACATCAGCAATTTAGAATTACCACATCATGCAGAAGAAAAGACAGAAGAAATAGTAAGTTTTTTCTGTTTAATTAAATAAATAGCATTTACTCGCGGTTTTGTCTGTGTAATAGAAAACGCACGCGACTCGTACGCGTAGAATTAGTTTACCGCTATTCCCCCTTTTTCCTTCCGTTGGGGGTCGATTTTCGAAAATCCATTCTTAGCGCAATATAGAGAAATAAATACTTAAAGATAATTTTTTCACGGATTTTTATGTAGGTATCATAAATTGGTTAGGGCGCATAACGTCCCACTCGCAGAATGTCCTTTCGTCGCTTTCGCAAAATGTCCCTTTCCTAAATGTCCTTTACGCAAAATGACCCTTCTGCAAAAGGTCCCGTTCGCAAAACGTCCCTTCACATATATAAAGTCCCGTTCGCAAAACGTCCCTTTCGCAAAATGACCCGTTCGCAAAACGTCCCGTTCGCAAAATGTCCCGTCTGGAAAAAGCTTGTTTAAGCAGAGTCTTCTCATGGAAAGAAACGTTTTGCGAACGGGTCCTTGCGAATGGGTCATTTCGCAGACGGGACATTTTGCGATAGGGGCGTTATGCAATAGGGAGGTTTTGCGAAAGGGGTGGGACCTTTTAAGAAAGGGACGTTTTGCGAATGGGGTATTTTACATAAGGGACCATTTGCAGAGAAGACGTTTTGCGAATGGGACGTAATTTTGCTGGAGGGACGTTTTGCGAGTGGGACGTTATGCGCCCTAACCCATAAATTCTATTTTATGAACGGGTGTAACATTTTACATAAACCGAAGCGAAGCGAGGGCGAGTCGCTAGTTGTTTATGAACTATTTTATCCAGGTGGAACACATTCAAGTATTGGACGAGGTCCTCCGGATGCTCCTGGAAATCATCAACTCCTGCCTGACGCACCAGCTCGTCAACAACCTGAACGTGGTCTACGCGCTGCTGCACAAGCGGCAGCTGTTCCAGAACCACCAGCATGCCATCACGCAGAACATCGAGATGGTGAGTCATTAGTGGTGGCACCATCTTATCCTTTAACTTACTGACATTCGCATTGTGTTCCGGTGTGGTGAAAACCGGTAAAGTTACTAGCATAGAGAACTTTAACTAAAATAGGTTTATAGTGCGTTTATGAATAATTATAATTTGAGCCTGGTATTGTTGCAGGTAATCGGCTACTTCTCGTCGCGGCTGCAGCGCGTGCAGGAAGGTGCTGGGGGGGACCTGGGCGTCACCGAGGTGCTCGCCACCATTCGGAAGGGGGCGGAGCAGTGGTCCAGCGACCGGCTCAAGGTAGGGGGGGGCTGGGGGTCACCGAGGTACTCTCCATCACCCGGAAGGGGGCGGAGCAGTGGTCCAGCGCCCGGCTCAAGGTAGGGCGCTGGCAAATAGCAAACCAGGAGAACATCTTCGAACAAAGTGTATGGGCGCATAAGGTCCCATATTCGCAGAATGTCCCTGTGACCCTTTCGCAAAACGTCCCTTTTGCAAAACGCCCCGTTAGATTATTTGTTGTTGGCTGTGAATCGGAGGTGTAATTATGTTAAGTCCCTAACCTGGGGCACGTTTTATAAAGCTATAAGTAATTTTACAGGTCTAAACTGGCAACACTGCTGAAATGGCTCGTCGTCATTGGTCGAGGGTGTGTCAAATGGAAACTTGTAACCTGTAAATTGTAATTTGTAGCTTTATAAAACAGGCCCCTGCACTAGTAGTAGGGACTATTAATGGCCATCTCTCTCATCCATGAGACAAGGCTTAGTTTATTTGTACCTGTATGGGCATTTTTGAGAAAGAGACGTTTTGTAGAAGAGACGTTCTGCGGAAGGGACGTATTGCGAATGGACTTTTTGCAAATGAGACATTTTGCAGAAGGGACCGTTTGTAGAGAATACGTTTTGCGAGTGGGACGTAATTTTGGTGAAGGGACGTTTTGTGAATAGGACTTTATGCGTCCTAACCGAACAAGGGTACCCTAACAGGGTCTTGCCGTACCGTACCGTAACAACTTGTGTAGCATGAGTGCAAATCCATACTTTCCATACTAATATTATAAATATGAAAGTGTGTCTGTCTGTCTGTCTGTCTGTTACCTCTTCACGCTTAAACCGCTAAACCGATTTAGATGAAATTTGGTATGGAGATAGCTTGAGTCCCGGGGAAGGACATAGGCTACTTTTTATCCCGGAAAATTACACAGATCCCGAGGGAGCAGCGATAAACGACTTCTACGCGGACGGAGTCGCGGGCAAAAGCTAGTGTAAAATAAATAAATGAAAATATTTATCCACCTCCCCCCAGAAATTCCCCGACCTAAAGTTCCGCTACGTGGAGGAGGAGCGGCCTGAGGAGTTCTTCACCCCCTACGTGTGGGGGCTGGTGGGCAGCTGCGGCGGCGTGCACTGGAGCAGCGAGTGCGCGCGCGCCGCCTCCGCGCTCTGCTGAGCAGGGTCTGGTGATGGAGAGGGTCCAGGAGACCAGTGATTGCGGACGCTGGGAAGTAGGCAATAGATGAACGGGATCAACGAGTTTTGTAGAGGTGGATAAGTTGCAGGATCCCTGGGACCGAAAAAAAAAACGGTCTAAATTACCGTGTTAGACAAGACAATCCTGATAAATTAGCCAACATTATAATGTTGTTTTTTAACACATTCCTTGGCAAAAATTAAAAAAAGTCAGAGTCGAGCCTCTTCGGATCTGAATCCAGCAAAAAAATAAAATAACTAAAAAGATAGAATGTGAGGTATGGTATTATAAGATAGAAATAAAGGGTTCGTATTTAGGAAATAAAGAGGGGCATAAACACAAAATATTACTATAAAAACACAAAAAGACCTTTAGTTCCATCCACAGAACAGAAAAAACAGTAGAAGTGTCAAGTGGGCGTGTAACGTGTGGCATAGTTATGCGGAGTTCCGCGCAACCTACCATACTTTTGCCACGATCGCTTATTTCGATATTTCGATATTTCGATGTTTCTAAAATAGGAAATAAATCCAGAAGCATGCCTTATTGTGCTATTTTGGAATGTAAAAACGATAGCCGCATCAAAAACATTTTCCATGGTGGCGTGTTGTTTTTATGATAGTTTGAGTATCGGCGACAACAGGTCTGATACTAAGCGAAGTTCATGCCACTTCCACTGTTTTTTCTATTCCGTGGTTCCATCTATATATAGAAACCATTTTTTTTAAACGGGGGTATGAACACGAGTACAATGCTGTTTTACTATTCCTTTACACGCAACAAAAAGTTTAGCATTGTTTTATTCAAAAACTTCATGGTTGGGCAATGTGTCTGGATTAACTTCTTGTCTTGTCTGAAATTCGTCCCCCCCCCCCCCTCCCTAAATTGATTAAAGACACACCACTGCCTTCTATAGTATACGAGTCATCTATTGCTCTTTCCGCGGCAGACATATTGCTTTTGTGACTACTGCAAGAAAAAAAAATCGGTGGCGGGAGTCTTGGTATGACTTTTGGTGATCTGACTGTGTAATTTAAATTGTGGTAGATCACAAAGAGAGAAGTTTATCAGTGTATTTTAGAATGTTAGGGGGATAAAAACCCTGCAAAGGCGGATTAGGTACCCCTTTAGATTGCCCCTAACATAAAAAAACGTTTTTGTGAAAATTGCCAGAGACTCACTTAAAGCCGGGTGGTATTAAATACTTATAACGAAAACGATATCGTCGATGGTGCAATACGGCGTAACTAACAAATTCAATAAGTCGCAAAATTTACCTTACTGACTTACTTTAAGGTGTATTTTGCACCATATTTGATTTGTTCTTGCACGGTATTGCAGTACCGACGATATTTTAAAAATACAATGCAAATATCTTTTTAAAATTATTAATTCTTGAACGGTGGGATATTGTTACTAGATTTTAAAATACCGACTAAGTGCCTATAAATTTAAATGTATTTTTTTTTAACCTAGTAGTTGAATTAGTTGAAATCATAATGTGAAAAAATGGCACTTAGAAGGTTTGGTGAAGAAGTTATAGACGAATTGAGAAGCCTTCAGACGCTTCCATTTAAAACGGACACTTACGATTTTTTCGAGAATTCAAAATTTAGTGTTAATGAATTATAGATTTTATTTAGTAACGTAAGATTGATAATATAAAAAATATATATATATACCATTTTGAAACATAAAAACTATTATCCTTTCACTATTTTTAAACTCTGAAAAGTCGTATGTGCCCGTTTTGTTTGTAAATGTTATTCATAACTTAATTCATAATCTCAAAACAAGAACATCTATCAGTTAAAAGATATCACTCTCCTTTTCTGTCGTATAAGAGAAAAAGAGCTAGGACTCATCCATCAAATACTGTTACTTGCAGCTCTATTCATTCTACTTGATAAATCCATATTGCTTTTGACGACGCTGGCCTAGTTGGTAGTGACCCTGCCTACGAAGCTAGCGGTCCTGGTTTCAAATCCCGGTAAGGGCAGATATTTGTGTGATGAGCGCGAATGTTTGTTCCTGAGTCATGGATGTTTTCTATGTATTTAAGTATGTATTTCTCTATATTAATATTTGTATCGTTGTCTAGTACCCATAGTACAAGCCTAGAGCTTAGTTTGGGACTAGGTCAATTGGTGTGACATTGTCCCCTGATATTTATTTATTATTTATTTATCAATGTCGCATTGTCAATGTTAGGCCGGATTTACACTTGTAAGTTATTTTATTACTGTAAGTTTTGAAACAAAGTTATATGCAAGACTGAGATGCTGATATTTGCCTCTCACTCTTACCAATAGTTTCGTCTCAGAACTTACAGTAATAACTTACAAGTGTAAATCCGGCCTTACTATATCTCTTATTTACTTGACAGTAGTGGCCGAGTTAAAACAATAATCATGTCAAACTGTCAAAGGCAATATTGTTTTACTGATTAGAATGGAAGACCTGGGGGCTTAATATAGCTGCGTTTATCGCGTGAAAAAATGTGAATAAAACATCCGTCACTTTCTGACACGTATATAAGTACGAGAGTGACGAATGCTTTATCCACATTTTGTCACGCAATAAACGCAACTACTAGGCCCATGTCATAAATTTAAGTATTTTGAGAACTGATTTTTCAATTCCCAGATAAAACTATCCGTCAGTTAAATGCATTACTATCCTTTTCTGAAGTAGTATGAAAGAAAAGGACAGAGCTAACATTTACCTTCCCAGCTTTATCTGGGGATTGAAAAATCAGCCCTTAAATAACTTGAGAAAGGGCACTCTTTCATGTAAAATAACGGGCCGTACAGTGTGTGACATAACGGTATTCTATATTTAAAATTATACGTTGACTAGTTTGTGTGCGGCTGGCCCGCGGGGTGCGAGATGTAGGGGGGAGGCGTGTCAGTTAGAACTTTATTACTATACCTAGATAGTTTTCTAGCAGGAACAACATGTGGTTAGTGCTTGACATAATTATAATATCGACAAACCTGTTATCGATTCACTCAACCACTTCAACGTCATAGACGAAATAATCGTAAATCAATATATAGTTGTTAAGAAAATATTCACGATGTCCTGGAACTCATTGAAGCACCAAATAAGAAAATAGCGATATCATTTTATCAAGGAAAAAAATGACAATCATATATGTCATATCATATGATTTATATAACAATGTGGTGCGTTATATAAAAAAAAGAACTATCAATTTATCAATATTTTATATACTTCGGTGAAAATTACTCTATGACGTTAAAATGATACCTACTTATCGATAACAGGATTGTCGATGTTTTTATTATGTCAAGCACTATTAACACACGTATATTTATTACTTATTACGTAATGAAAAATAACTATTAAAATAACGGTATTTTACAGTCAAGTAGATCGATTTCTTTTATATATTTTTCGATGTAATAATAACACTTTAACCATAACCATAATTAAAACACCGTTTTGTAGTACCATGCAAATAGATGATTACGTTTAAGTATGATTGATTCAATTCATCATCGCCTTTGTACATCCCTGTTATATTTTTGTCTATTTTATAATTGTTATCTCTTTTGTTTGAACAATAAAGTGTTTACATACATACATTATAGTTTACATATCTCGTCAAAATAACGATATATAGATAACGTTATGGTATTTGATATTTAAATGATCTTATATGCAAAAGTTCCCTTTCTCAAGTGTTTTACTATAGAAAGTATTTTTTTACTTATTGCACTGCATTTTTTCACCATTTTTGTTTATTGTCACAAGTCGTTTTTATTGAGAAATGTTCACATTATCGCCTAAAATTAGGTTTTGTTTTTGTATTTTTATTTTTTTATTTAATTACTTAAGAACTGTTGTCAAATTCAGTTCACCGTTTGTTGCAAATGTAGTTCATAATTATTTGACATCGTAATTTGTCGGATTTATTCGTATTTATCTTGCTTGCTCAGTTATCTTATGTATGTGTAACTGAGAAAGCAAGAGAAAGGCGAACTTTCCGACCAAATACTGATGTAATTCACTACATACGAGTACATAAAAAATACATTATGTACCCTCGATTGACTTAAATGTATAATTAAACTTATTGGCTCTCTTTTTTTCTTATTTTGGCAACAGTTTTTAAGGTGTTAATAGTACCTCTTTATTAAATTAAATATAAATTATTCGACATGTGTATTGTCTGTAGTTTTAATGAAATGCAATACTGTACCTATTATATAAATAAAATTATATTTAATTAAAATGTTCTTTTCATTTTATGGGAGTCATATCAGCCATTAGTTGAAGATACGACGAAGAAAAAAAACGCTAAAACGGGCTCGATCTAAAGCCCAAAGAGTGCAAACAAATTCCCAAATTGTCCAATTCCCACATTGTCTAATTCCTAAATTGACCAATTTCCAAAATTTCCATATTGTCCAATTCCTATATGACAAATTCCCGCATCGTCCAATTATCCAGTGTACAATAGTAGTCTTTGGTCCAATTCCCACATTGTCCAATTACCTACCTAATAACAGCAGTAAGGATTGTAGGTAGTTGACTACTAAGCTAGTATCTGTTCCTAAGTCTTGGATGTCATCTATGTTCGTATTTATTAGCAAGGCGCGAGTTGACATAGTCCCAAACTAAACTCTAGGCTTGGGTACTAGACAACGATAAACATATAGGTACTTATATAGCGAAATATACTTAAATACATAGTAAAAAGCCAAACTCGGAACAAATACTTGTGCTCATCACGCATACTTTTGCCCATACCGGGAATGGAACCCGGGACCGCTAGTTTCATAGGCAGGGTCATTACCATATAGGCTTAGCCTATATCGCACATCATCAAATTTTGTGCAATAGCTCTGAGGTGTCTTGAAATAATCTTCACGTTTTTAGGTACTTTTCTTTAAATAGCTTATCATAATACGCTCTTATGCCAGCTATATAGTCTCGTTGTTTTTAGACTTTTTAAATATTGCACTGTATGTATATTGTTGACGTTGTGGTATACGTAAAATGGAACGTTCGCAGATCTCAGGGTGACCAGTCAAAAAATAAAGTAAACATATTTTTATTTTATTGATAATATTGATATTTTACCCTCAGACGCATAAAATTATGTTGTTAAATAATCTAAGATAATTATTCACAAATCTAAATCACATCTTTAACACGTATAATATTTTTTTGTAAAAAGTAGGACATTTGCCATGTGCAAAAACGCGAATTCTTCCACTTCCTTCCGAATTTTTTAATCAAATCAATCGACAGGTGTGGATGTGCGTTGTGCGTAAACAAGTGCTTAGAAAACAATCCAATTAAAAGAAATAAAGAACTTTACTTACTTGTGATTTTATGAACAAAACATACGAGACATTATTGTGATGTGAATTTTGCGAAATGTTCGACTGTTTTGTGTGATTAGCTGTCGTCAGGTAAGTGTTAATTGTTTTCAATGTTTTTATTAGTAATTCTTATTGTTAATTTTGTGTTATTGTTTACCTAGTGTTACATTATATGTTAGTGTATTATTGTAGATGAACATAGCAAATATTTTGCGTATTCTAGATAATTTTGAAGGTAGTTTCCTTATAGTAATTAATTAATATTTATGCTAATGGGAATTATTATTTGTTTATAAAGTTTTCTATTTCTTGTGTTGTTTGACCATGAAATACTATGAATCTATAGAGGCAGCGTTAATTGGTGTTTTTAATTAATAAAACATTTGTTAAAATAGTCACTCTTTGTAAATATTTTAGTTTTATCTATACACCCTTGAATAATAATGAATCATATCATCCATACTTTCTTATAATAGATTCTACAAATGGAACATTAATTTCTTTTAACCATCTCCTTGAATTCACATCTGAGTAAATTTCCAAAGATATATTCTTCTTCGAGTGTTGTTGTGAATTTTGAAATTCTTCAGTAAAAAAATATCCTTAATATTTTTTAAGTGCACCATTTTATTTCAATTTCAATTTCAATTAGCCTTTATTCCAATGACCAGTATTAATATATATCATATGTTTTGACATGCAATACTTAGATTAATAAATAAAGTAAACTAAACTGACTAAAATTCATTAAGTATTGCTATTTGCTTCAGCTCCTTGGTCATGCTGTCAATTCTCAACATCATTTCTCGGCATCATATTGAACAACAAATCATTATTAGCTTGCTTAGATTTTGAAAAATAAAGCGTACAAAGTTTTTTTTAATCCCTGGGGTGTCCATGATTTTAGACTAACATACATTTAGTAACTTCGGCAATTACACCATTGCTACCAACGCCCGAGGGCTTAAAAAAAATAGTATAAAGGTGTCACTGGATAGTCAACATACAGTGGGTGCAGTCGTCATGATAAGAGGTGTCATAAGCGTGGCATGATACCTCAGTTAATGTAAGTATCTGCTTATATTATATCCTTTTAAGCTACAGAATGTGATGAAAGACACGGACACAAATTCCTCTAGCTATGTAACTAACAAATATGAATCTAAGACATTCAAAATTAATGCGTTTTAAGATGATTTTACAGTCATTTTTCATTTGACTAAGTAGTGCAGGGGGCCTAACATGGCTGTGTTTATCGCGTGTCAAAATTTGGGTAAAACATCCGTCTCTCTCAGACACGTATATAAGTATGAGAGTGACAGATGCTTTATCCACATTTTGTCAAGCGATAAATGCAACTATACTAGGCCTGCAGGTACTGATATTCAGGAGTGGAATATGCATAGGCTGTTTTGATCTTTAAATGACCTAGTAACTGAGCGCTAGGCTTGCATTGAACAATGATATACATACTTAGATAGATTACATAGCGGATATGAAAGACTTATGTTTGTTTTTCATGTCAAAAGACCAACGTACACAGCACACAGGCCAACGGATTTAAAGTGGGATCTGAGACCCATAGACATTTGCTATCTCAAGACTGCAAATGCGTTGCCAACCTTGAGGACGAAGATGGAATGCCTCTGTGCTAATCTAATCTCGCATCTTATCCCCATACTGGGACACAACAATGTAAACAATAATAAAGTAGATATACTCCGTATCCATATTAATAATTTGTGCAAATGCAAAAGATGTATCTTGTCTAGGGGACACCGTTGATGAAGGAAAACATGTCGAAACTTTTGTGTTCATCTTGTTGTTTCTTTTTTTTTTTCTCTCTATCTCTCTCTCCTAATATTTTGTCATGTTTTCCTGCTGAACTGAACTGAATGCATGATATTTGATATTATATTTAATTTAATATTTACCTATAGCTTTACATAATACTAGACTAAGTAGTATCATTGTAGTAAGAAATATGGTTAAAAAATGACTGACTGCTGAGTTTCTTGCGGCGTTTCTTCTCGGCAGTGGTCTCCTCTTGGGAAGCGCTGGCAGACTCCTGACGTGTAAAAGTGCCCGTGCGGCCTAAATACTGAATAAATGTCTTTTATCTTTTTATATCTATTGTGTCAAAACCTCCAAACCTACTAATACTAAGTTGCAAGCAGTGAGAGTCAGTGCTATGGCATTACATAGTCTCTGTCCCCTTCATACATGTTGCCCCCATTGAGGTGGACTTAATTCAAACACCTAAATAGTTGGGCGATAAAATAAAATTATATGTGCACAGTTGCAGACTTGATCTAGTATCAGAATAATGCTATTAATGCTGTCATATGCCCTCAATACTGACCCAACACAGTATTGATCGTTCATAGTTAAATATAACTATGACATTGATTATGTGGATAAGCTAATCTCTTTGAATTCCTCTCTTATCTGCTAACTAGGGTTATATACGCAGGTATGATGTTAGCAGTTTAATTTTTCTAGGACACAAAGATAAAGTTTGAATAAGTAGCTATTTATTACGTTTTATTATGGCCTAGATGTTTGTAATACCATGTTTAATATCCAATTAAATAGAAATAAGAATCTTTGTTGTTCCAAATTACAAAGCTCAGTTGCAAAATAATTGAAGCCCTTTTCATATTTACTGAATTAAGAATTGATATCATAATAGGAAATATAACTTACTACTCGCTTAAAGAATAAATAAATAAATATCAGGGGAAAATGTCACACCAATTGACCAAGTCCCAAACTAAGCTCTAGGCTTGTACAGTCACCAGCAATAATATATTATCCAACATTTGGCGCAAAAATATCTGACACGTCTTTATTACTAGAGGTATAAGAGCGTGTCAGATATATTTGCGCCCAATGTTGGATCATATATTATTGCTGGTGACGACTGTACTATGGGAACTAGACAACGATATTAATGCTAACATAGAAAATATATACTTAAATACATAGAGAAAACATCCATGACTCAGGAACAAATATTCGCGCTCATCACACAAATATCTGCCCTTACCGGGATTTGAACCCAGGACCGCTAGCTTCGTAGGCAGGGTCACTACCAACTAGGCCAGCACGTCGTCAAAGAATGCTTAAAGATACTTATATTAATTAATATTATAAATGAGAAAATTTGGATTTTAGATGTTTGTTACTCAATCACGCTTCAACCACTGAACGTATTGGGATGAAACTTGGCACACATAGGTTAGGTCCCGGAATAGGACATAGGATCTATGTCTATCCATAAGATGCCCCCTACTGGAAACGGATGGAAGCAATCAAGACTAGCTTCAACTACCACTCTGAGAATAATTAAGTCATCTACATAATGTTAACCGAGTTAGATTCGTTCGGCCTTCGGCCATATTACTTCCAAATCTCGCTGCCCGAATAACACCCAGTTTCTTAAATTTGCGCTTAAGGATAAGTTTACACGTTGCAAGTGGTCTTGATACGGTAGTGCTTGCATGACAGCTACTTGACTCGCCTTAACCTAACGGTTTATAGGGTATTAGGGTGGTCCACCTATCCAATTCTTTGTCCAATGTGCATTTCATCAAGAAATTGGATGAATGACATTTAATTCAAAATGGCTACGCAAATAGTATAAAAACAAGGACCAAGATATTGGATAAGTGGAATGGGCCTCCACCAAAGAAATTTTAATCAAATATTGGATATAGAAATTGGACAAAGAATTGGATAGGTGGAATAACATCCTTAGCTAAAGACAACTAGTGTAATGTTCCGAAGTTAACGTTCTACTAAAACGGTAACAGGTTGACCACCACGCAAAGGGAACTAACAGGAGTTAAACGAAATTTGAGAGGTAAAATCGCCTTGGAACTTATTGTAAGAAGACGAGCCAAACAAGTTCAAAAGTCATAGAATATTTTTTATCCCGGAAAATTTGATATTTCAATGCGGACGGAGTCGCGGGCAACAGCTACCGCTATACGCTAGTAGAGTACAGCTTGACACGGTCAAGTAACTGTGCAGTAACTGACGAAACCAACTTGCGCCTTTACTTGCCTCGTGTAAGCCGACTTTTAACTGGTAGCATTGAACGGTATAATGTATTCAAAGCTGCGCGGGCGACGATTTAGGCAATGGTTCTCGGTCCTGTTGCACGATGCAGGTTCGAGATCCGATTCAGTACATAATTGGCTTTTTAAATGACTTTGGCTGCGATTTTTTTTTCTCTCTGTAAAGAGGTTAAGGTGGCATGAATGTTTTTTTTGCAAGAAGCCAAAAAGGCATAGTACCTACATACATAGATAGGTAACATAGTCGTAATCATTATGAACCCCTTTGTTTTTTTTTCATCGCTTGAAGAAGGTTTGTATACGAGCTCACAGGCCGCTTAAAAATAAGTGAACTCTGAAGGACATAGACACTTGCAATATCAAGATTGCAATCTTACGATGGCAATCTCAAGACTACAAATGCGTTGCTACCCCTAAGACAGATGGAATGCCTCTATGCAAATAACGCTGCTCAAGGGTAGGATGGACATAGCGATCCGCACAGGGTCTTTCCACTTGAGGTCCTACTTTGATAATCGAAGTTCGAAGTTACGGCCCTTTTGGAAAGTAAAGAAAACGGATTATACTATAGTTTTTCTACTATGACTTCTATTTATTATGGGTAATAAATTGTCGGTCTTTCGGGGCCCCCTGTGCCCTTATGGTAAAGATGGTATTGCCTAAAAGATTTCCGAAAACTGACAAAATGTATAAGATTTGATATTCGACGCGACCGTCAGGCAAGCTACCACCAAACCTATATATTTCCTACTAGAGGACGCACGCGACTTCATACGCGTAGAATTAGTTTCCCGCTACTCCCCCCCTTTCTTCCCGCTGGAGGTCGATTTTCGTAAAATCCTTTCTTAGTGCTCACTTACATCATGAAAGGAACCTCCGTACCAAATTTCAAGTTTCTAGGTAGGTACAGTATTTTAGGCTGTGCGTTGATATATAAGTCAGTCAGGTTTGCCTTTTATATTATACTAGAGGAAGCCCGCGAGTTCATACGCAATAGGTACATTTTATCTTCATCTAAGACGCCTACTGTTGGACACTGCCCCCCCTAACATCAAGGATCTATCACAATCGGTTGCAATATAAATGTTGGACCACTTTCATGAGTCACAGCGCCACCCACGGCAAGATTCGATGGCACCTCGGCGTCCAAAGGCCGTTATATGACATTATCTAGATGCATTGTCCAGCGTCTATATTAAACACTAGAGGACGCCCGCGACTTCATACGCGTAGAATTAGTTTCCCGCTACTCCCCCCGTTTCTTCCCGTTGGAGGTAAATTTTCGTAAAATCCTTTCTTAGTGCTCACTTACATCATGAAAGGAACCTCTGTACCAAATTTCAAGTCTCTAGGTACAGTAGTTTCGGCTGTGCGTTGATATATATATATATATAACGATAAAGTTCTCTCAATGCATTTCAAAGGTCAATAGGTACATTTTATCTTCATCTAAGACGCCTACTGTTGGACACTGCCCCCCCCAGCATCAAGGATCTATCACAATCAGTTGCAATATAAATGTTGGACCACTTTCATGAGTCACAGCGCCACCCACGGCAAGATTCGATGGCACCTCGGCGTCCAAAGGCCGTTATATGACATTATCTAGATGCATTGTCCAGCGTCTATAAACATTGGCTCACAGATATTAATGTCGATATGATGTTAATGCTCAACACTGATGTGAATAGTGAAAAAGAGTTAGTCTAGTCTAGTGTACAGTCGGCCTTATAAGAAGCTGAACACTTGTGTACCTTGTCGCTATAACGCCTTTGACAGATTAGTGCAGCAGTTCAAACATGACGTTAAAGTGACAAACCACTAAAGTGTGCAGCTTCTTATAAGGCCGACCGTACTCTATCTGTATACAGTGTGTGGCCCAAAACCGGGGCGAATATTAAAAACAGGGGCTCTATAGATCACCGGTAATTACATTATAATGGTCTTACCTAATTAAAATCAAAACTTAACTTTCAGTTTTTTTCTAACAAACTTAATCGCAAATTTAATCTAATGCAAACACCGCTCAAGAAACTTGACAATCTACCGCGTGTTGTCAATGGCACCCTGTACTCAGACATACCTCGTACCAAGTGACCAAGCGACGATATCGCGACGGGAAAATACATTACATACGATTTTTAACTTTGTAAGCTGTTTTCTCCAAAATTATAGACTTTGTAATATTAGATTCGTGTGATAGTTAATTGAAATGTTCTAAAGAATCCCCATTTAATTTTTTCGCCCCTGTTTTGGGCCACACACTGTATAGTTGTCCGACTGCCGAAGGAGGAAGGTAACGAGTTTAAACTGTGTGTAAGGACTTTAATAAAATTGTTATGCCACTATGGAACCCTGTCGCATAACGTTAATCTTTTTTTTTTTAAGGACAGAGCTTTCGACTCGCTAGCGAGTACGGTAATTGTAACTCATGGTAGGGGTACAGGACCCAGTGAATTAATGAGGCAAGTACACAATTAATACAATACAATAAATAATTCAGATCAACAAACCAAAGGGTGCAATTCTCAACAAACAAAGAAGTTAAGACTGCGCCGAGCAAACGTTGACCGTCCAGTGGCGCCCTCATCACTATTATTGTGTTTTCTAATTAACTAAAGAATTTCCTTGCAATCGGACGATGCTTTTGTGTAGCGCAAGTAAAAACACAATTTATGGGATACGTAACAAACTTTGATAACAATTACCCTATGAGTAGTCAGCTTAACGGGAAAAGGTGTTGATAACTCAAAGGCCAATTGTTATTAAACTAGGTGATATGTCTTATAAGTTGTGTTTTCATTTGTAGTATAAAAATGCACCGTCCGATTTCAAGAAAATACTTTATTTTATTAGAAAACACAATAATAGTGATGAGGGCGCCACTGTACATCCGGCGTACGCTCGGCGTAGTCTTAATCTTTAAACTATATTAAAGAGAAAAAAAATCGTCGGTCTTAGGCAGGATTCGAACCTACATCTCTGGCTCTCCGGGCCGATGCAGGCGCATTACCACTTATGCCACCAAGACCCTACTTAAGATCCACGAAATTAGTAATCGCTTGCTTTTATTTAAGTTTAACTATTTCGATTTTACATGTCAGTTTTTTGTGTTGCATCATGCTTGCAACACTGCAAAAACCCGAGACAATGCAATGTTGATGATAGAGCCAGAAGGTCATAGTTTGGACTGGTTAGATTTATTCGATAAGGAAATTATGCCTCAGCAATAAAAAACAGCAGGTAAAATGATTATAAATGCATTGTTTTTGTCTATCCACCTGAACGATATATGCGAATGGTGAAGAAACAAAAAAGGATTACAAAAAGCAAGCTTTAAAAAACCAGACTGCTTGTAACCAACTTTAAATCGTTATAATATAAATCAAAAATCAAAAATTATAAAAATGATGATGGAAACATAAAGATGATTTTCAAATACCTATTCAATGATACTCCACTTGTGATAGTTTGTCGACTTTTTTTCTTTTTCTTTTTTATAATATATTTCGTCTGCTTCCCTCTATTATAAAAAAAGGCGTCTGGTCGCCGTCATATTAAATGTTGATTACTGTCACATCTTTAGTGACACTCAAGATTAAGACAATTTGATTGACATAGAATCATCAAAATCGGTCCACGCGTTTAGTTTCTAGAGCGCCACAAAGGAACAAACATACATACAAACATACATATCATCATCATCATCATTCTCCTCCCCTTATCCCAACTTATTTGGGGTCGGCGCAACATACAAACATTATTATGGGCTGATAAATAGGTACATTACGCTTCTCCTACGGCAGTCGGTTAAAAACCGATCTAAAAGGCAGGAAACGGTAAGGATTTTTTTTTCGACCTGTTACCACGGGCACTAGAAAATTCCCAGCTGTTAGGTTACCTCCTCATTTGTTGTTAAATTCACAATAAGTCATTGTACATCTTATCATTGCTTCTGATTGGCCGAGACGGTTACGGACCCGTTTTTTAGCTATTTTATCACGTGCAATGTTCATTGTGAATTTAACTTGAGCGCAACGCTGGGACTAGTGATGAAAATGGCGAAAGATACATTTTGTTTTTTTCGAAACTTTGTATTTTTCCTATAAAATACATCTATATAAATAATAATGCGAAAAATACATTGTAAAATACACGTAATAAACTTAAACTTGCGAAAGATTCAAGCCAAGACCCGCAACGAAAGATTCAGTATTTTATTGAAAAATACAGGGGCGTTTGAAAGATACTTGTATTTTACAAGTCATTTTCAACGCTAGCTGGGACGACGCACCCCCACTGCAGCGCTGGGACGAACCTCTACGGCAGTGATGGGTGCGGCTGCGTGCGGCTTTAGTCGCTGCACCCCGCCGCTTTTTAACTTAATTACAAGCTTTTATTTAACTTGCAAACTTGCAGTTTGTGTGTGTATTTATTTAGAAGATTTCATTAAAATTGGTACAGCGAGCTGTAAAAGTGTAAGAAACAAACAAAGTTACTTTCGCATTTATAATATTAGTATGTAAGTATGGATAGGATAAGCAACGTCTTCGCGACGTTGAACAGATTCGCTAGATTTAAATCATTAAAAAAGCCATATTTAGGTTGGCTAAATAAATACAGACGACGCGCGACGTTTTACATCTGTCACTTCTGAAGTGCTCCAGGTTTTTCTAGCTGGTTAGAATCTTGAAATGTCTGGAATTTTCTAAAGTCACAGCTCTTTTCGTGTCTATTTCGAGCTCGTCATTTTCCGATTTGTGATGATGTTCAAATCTTGCAAGTGTATTTGAACCAGTTGTTTGTATTGGAATGGGTTGAAATGTACAAAGAAATGTATGGTGTATCAATGGATCTGATTTAGTCTGAAAGTAGCCACAAGAAGTCCGTTGAAATCAACTTAGAAGTTCGCTGGATTGCAGGAAAAAGGGTAGGCAGCAAAATAAGCTGATCTCAAGATTTAAATGTTGGTCAAAGCTGCGCATCCACTGGGTCGGAAAGTCGGAATCAGAGCGGACGGATTTGTTGCTTTGTATTGATTTCTATGGTACAGCGTGCACTGAATCGGGATCGGCATATCTTCTATCTATCTATATATATAAAAGGCAAACCTGACTGACTTATATATCAACGCACAGCCGAAACTACTGTACCTAGAAACTTGAAATTTGGTACAGGGGTTCCTTTTATGATGTAAGTGAGCACTAAGAAAGGATTTTCTGAAAATCGACCCCCAACGGGAAGAATTGGGGGGAGTAGCGGGAAACTAATTCTACGCGTACGTAGTCGCGGGCGTCCTCTTGTTGTTAGAAATCGTATGATGCTCCGATTATGATCCAGTGGATGCGCAGCTCAAATCGCTTTTTGGGATAAGTATATTTAAATACCTATGCCTTTATACTAGCCCCAGCTGTATTTTTCAACAAGGGAAATATTGTAAATAATCTACTTTTGATGCCCAGCGTGTGTTACTTAACTTTTAATCACATTACACAAATTAAATTAGCGGTCCCTCTGGAATAGCCTTCTAACAATGGGAAAACAAATCGGAATTTAATCAAGATTTATATCATCAGTTGCGCCATGAATGGCCAATTATCGTTTATTCTATCTAATTGGTAACTCAATTATTAATCCATTGACCCCTTTCCGTGTCGCCGTGTATAGAACTACCAACTTAACAATACCGCTGACTAAACAACAGACACATACAAATTGATTTGGGCTGTTAATAAATGATCGGCAAGGCTAAGTTTGTATTTTTAATACATTTGAAAAGCGTCAAGTCTTCGCATTTGGACAGGACACCCGTCCGGCATCGTAATGGCGGAACAGTATTTATTACACCACCTTTTCCAATAGGCTAGCAACATTTCTTGCCAGTTTTCGTTTCGATGCCGCGCGCGAATGTGTTCGATTTTTGAATTTTGTTTTTTTCTTTCTGGCCGGTGTTACGTGATGTATGTTTATGGTGTAAACTTTTAATTTTAAATTCTAGTGCTGTGACTGTGTGTGTTATTTTAAAGCTGGTTTGTTTCTGGCCAAATCTGTTTTGATAGTTATATTTTAGTGTTTAATAGAGAAGAAACACCATGATAGCGATAGAATATCAACTGATTACTTAACTATTGCAGTTTGTTCGGTCTCATATGCTATTTCTCTAATGTCTAAGCGGAGCTTCAGCGTGACCTTATCTAAAGAAACACATTTCAATCCGGTCCAACATGATCATGACTACATTGGTCTAAACACACCGCTTTTTTTCTTAACTATCAAGTAGATAATTCATAATTGATTCAGTAAGGATTATACATTCTGTACTTACTTGCATGCATGAACAATTACAGAAATTCTGGATACCAGCACGGAATTTAGGTTTCATAATAGGTATATATTTTTGCTCTCTAAAATTAGCTAATTCGTTTCTGAGGTTACGTTGGGAACTTCGTTATTTATGTGCCTCTCCCCATTGTTCCAAATATCCATTACCTAACCACTTCTTTACACCAGACACAAAACGACTAGCGTCGGTCGTCGAACCTACCGTTTGGCGCTAATCCAAGACGGCACGATACAAAACAATCAGCAAAAACTGCATGTGCATAGACAACATAGAGAAAGATCAGCGTCCGTTAAAAAGGGCGGGAAAGTGTTCAACTTTTATTTTTTAATCTGTCGAGTTTGAGGTGGAAGCCCTTGTGCATGGTCTAATGTGCATAGACAACATAGAGAAAGATCAGCGTCCGTTAAAAAGGGCGGGAAAGTGTTCAACTTTTATTTTATAATCTGTGGTTTTTGAGGTGGAAGCCCTTTTGTGCATGGTCTATCTGGATCGCTACCACTCATACCAGTGTTAGCACTGTTGGTGTTTTAGGTTTGTGGGGGTAATATGCCCTACTATTATTAGTGATACTATTGTACCTATTTTATGTGCTACAAAACAATTGGTCTTTGTAATCATATGTTATTCTGGGGATTTAAATAAAAAAAGTAAATATGTTGTAAATCGTTATGTCTTCGTAGTAAATGCGAACTATGTCATTATTCCTGATTTTACTATAGTAAATTTAGAATGCAGTCGTAATGTGAAGTCATCGACAACATTTTCTTATTAATCGCTGTCAAAAGTGCAAAGTCTTTGGTCTTAATAATAGCACAAAATCGTCAACTCACTCACAAATTTATTTAAAAATTATAAATTACTTAGGAAAAAACTACTGGAATATACCTCTATATGATATCCAACAAATATTCAAGAGTTGTTTTGATCCGGTATGTGGATAAGACAACCAGTGAAATTACTATACCTCTATAGCATAGGTATAAACATTACATCTTAGTTTTCCGGGTTGGCAACGCATTTGAAGTCTTAGGATTGCAGTCTTGAGATTGTAGTCTTGAGAATTCAAATGTCTATGGGTCTGAGATCCCGCTTACCTTCAGGTGGCCTAAAAAAACTACACTTCTGAAGTTTTGTGGGATAGAGGAAATTTCACTAACTTTCAGTTAATACTCTTTTAGGCCAAATTTAAAGTAGGACTAGTAAGTAAGTACTTTAAATTCCTGCGTAAGATAGAGCTATAGTAGGCATGTTGTTTTTGTATAGAGTTGTGGAAGGAAAATCAACTTCCCATTTCCAGCGTTTATAACCAGTTTTAGGTCTTTTCGCCATTGCTAGCGAGGTCTGCCGGCCGTCTGACACGTTTCCGCTTGTAGTTAAAAACGTAATAACCTACTTATTAAGTGTCTACTATGTACATTTCATTCTCCATCACGTAAGAATTTAATTATACTGTTAAACAAGCAATATTTGTTTATATCTATATTTGTAATCACGTTCTCGAAAACCGCTCGAATGATTTCGATGAAAATTGCAGAAGAAATTGATCTGTCAAATTCATCTTCGGGAAAATTATTTTTCAATCCGTACGACACGGTATTCTATTTACTGTTTAATTTTATTAAGTACTGTTGATAAATGTTATTAAACAATAAACTATTTTTCTTCCTTTGTTTCATTATTATCTTTATATCGGTAAGTATAAATAAATCTCCTTTTGCAAAAAAACTTTCCTCAAGGATCACCTCTAGGTACGGCCGGATCCGCGCTGCATCCACATTAGCATAAAAGTTACGCGCCTTTGTCTTAACAGTTCTGATATCCTTTGATCTCTGTTTCACGCGACTATCGCCCTACATACAAGTTAGGTACACGTCATAAAACCTATTTTACACGTTTCAACTTCACTGCAACCAAATGTTTACAACCCCTGCATTCAGAAATAGATAAACTGAACTCGTAAACGAAGTGTCCGAGAGATCCAAGCGTTATTTATGTCGCAACAAAATTAACAGGTCGCGACGGACTGGAAATGTTTACCATCTCTGACTTAAGGCGGATGCCCACTGCAGCACACGCTCGAGCTAAGCAAGCGGGTGAAAACTGGTACAAAATGTAGGTAACCAATTCCTTAATAGATGCTGGGGTTCCATAACATTGGGGAGTGTTCCCTGTAAAGTTTGGGTCTAGAGGGCATATCTGAGAGTGGCCATCATCCTTGCCTTTCAAGGTACAGTCACGAACCAAGATTGTTGAGCCACTTGCCTTTGTTCGTAATTTAGCTGTGTATTCAATAACCAATGTCACCGACTGGCTGACAGCTATTCGATTTGCATTACACGGCCAAATTAGAAAATTGGGTAAGTGGCTCAACAATCCCGGTTCGCGACTGTACATCAAAGGAATGCGGGCTGATGATATTCAGTAAATAAACATTCACGATTGTAGAGAGAGCAACCAGTGACCGCGGTGGCCAGTTTATGAATCGCTCATCATGGGTCATTGAGAAGAGGAGCCATAATGTGCTCAAGCACACGCCAGTGCGCGTGGTTCTACCCATTGCAGCGCATGAACAAGCCACGAGCCACGAATGATACAAGTCTCTTGCCCACTGCGGCGCATGGGCTAGCTACGTGGCGCGAACCGATCAGTGACGTCATTTCAGACTGAGCTAACGTGGACAGCATGCGGATGGCTGCAGTTGGAGAGACTCAAGCGGCTAGACTAAGAAACCACGTGCGACGTAATCAGCATGCATAGCGTGCATGTCACTGCGTGTGCATCGTTTTGGAAATATTGTGACATGCAGCTAGACTCATAGATCCACGCAGCTAGCCCATATATCGCGCATTGGGAAGTAAGGGGGAGTAGGAGCGTCATTCCGCCCCAAACGTCAACTATACCTGCACGCGCTTAATGGCGGCGGCAATAGCAGTGGTACCTCCTGCTAGAGAACAGACCCTGGCGACCAAGTTAATGGTGAGATTGGAGGAATAACCATTCAGTAACTATTCCAGCAGAAATGGAAGAGGCTTCCGCGAGCCTTGGTGACTAAATATCTCCAAAAATGCCTGCTGCAGATAGCAATGGGAGACTTGCACTATATTCCCATTAACATAGGATGGAAGGTCAGCATGAAGTGAGAGCTCTGTCGGATGATCCAGCGTAAGCCCAGCGCCATCTCACCGGGAATGGTGTCGTGAAATTTGCTACCGGCCATGTCCATGTGACTCACCAGGTTACACATGGAAAGCATATCAAGACCATCTGGACCAGAATCGAAGGTGGAAGAACACTCTATGCCTACCGCCAACCACAATCATCAGTCATGATGGATACGACTAAGGTGGCATTAGTTGCTTTGGAAACTTAGCTATCTAGACCATTGGACCAGTGGCTGACTTGTGTAGCTTGTTCGTGCGTAGAGTGCGTGCATTGGGCTGCCGGCTTTAACGTGTTACGACGCCCATAACGCCAACTGTATGACGGAAAACTATACAAATAATGATAATGGGCACTGGACTGGAGAGACAGATAAGAATGTCTAAGCGATCTAAAACAGTCTTCTATTAAATACGAAGAAAAAAGGTGATAAAAAGCAAACAACTGTGATACAATACAACCTTTTTATGCACATAATACACAGTCATTGTCTGCATATCTAGCGAAACGAATCTAACGAGTTCAATGTGGTGAACTACGTTAAGTACAGCACAGATTCTGTTGCTACCTTCTCTATAACCAGATCAGCTATCAGACACCGTATATTGCATTGCCATTGGAGCTATATGATAGCTTGTAAAAAAGGCAATGACTTGAAGTTGATTTTTCAGGGACAAAATGTAGCTAAGAACAGCGATGGTGGTCTTGTAGATTGTAGACAGTGATCCCTAAAGTGGGTTCCTTGGAAATGTCAACAGGGTTCCGCGAAATCGATCACAAAAACTACAGCTAAGATAAAAAATACTGATAAGTAGACGTAGTAGTAGTAGGTAGAGGTCACTCTTCCATTTGTAATCATTTGATGTGGGGTTCCATAAAATAAAAGTGATTTAGTGTGTGTTCTGTTACCATTATTTGGGAACCCACGAACCTGTGGCTTAGAGTGTCGATACGTTATCGTGAGGTACCGAGTTCGAACCTCAGTGGTCGTCACGTGACAGGTTTAACTTAAGTACAATGTCCGATGCTCTTATTGTGAAGAAAAAACATGGAAGGAAAAAAATTGAAATTTGAAATTTGAAAATCATTTCCACCGAAGGTGCGAATAGAATGAGCAACACTCAAAATGTAGGTACAATACTGTAAAATAAAAATACGCAAAATGTACATAGTTTGTATGCTTCACGGATACTCAATAGCAGCCTGCACATGTAAAGTTCGGACCGCGGGAAACGCCACGCGCCGTTCCAAACTTCGTTCCGAACTATACGTGTAAATGTAACAATGTAAATGTGCAACTGTAATAGTAAAATGGTAAAAAAAATACGGTTCGGAACAAAGATTGGAACGGCGCGTTGCGTTTCCCACGGTCCGAACTTTACATCTAAAGACCGCTAATGTTTATAACTGTAGATACATTTTGACTGTATACACATTTAATGTGTTGTACATTTTCAGCCGAAGCCGTATTTTCACGGCAGCTTTTGGTCCAAACCTTGTCAATCTCCTTTCATCTAAATCCTTTAAACTTTTGATGGGTATCCTAAAAGACAAACATCTAAACATCCTCACAAAGTTTCATGTTTATTATATGCCTAATACAAATAAATCAAGACGTCTAGATGTCTGGCTGAGACGTGCAGACCTAACGAACCAGGGATCAACGACCTCTATTACTAAGAACAAAACCTAATGCAATCTGATCTTTGTAATTCGAAATGTTACTTATGAAACAATAGTTTTTTTTATGTACTTATCTATCTCGTTATAAGTGTACATATCTTACGAATGTAATGGAAAGACAAAAGTACTTATTGATTAATCGATTGCAAGATTTATTGATTTAAGAGTAGGTATTCAATTTTTTTTCACTATGTTCCGTAAATTGTGGTGAGTGATTGAGTGCTGGTGACCTTGTGCAAGGTCCGTCCGGATAGCTACCACCATCTTATTCTTTAACCTACCGCCAAGCAGCAGTGTTTACATGTTCCGGTATGGGGATAAGACAACCGGTGAAATTACTAGCATAGAGGCATTCCGTCTTAGTCCTCAGGGTTGGGAACGCATTTGCGGTCTTAACTAAGATTGCAATCTTGTGATTGTAGCTTTGGGAATGGGAATGAATGTCTATGGGTCACAGATCCCGCTTACCATGTGCTAGTTTACCTTCTCGATGTCATAAAAAAATTGTACACAGTGGAAATGGTTAATTAATGGGTCAAATGTAGTACTTATGTAGTACTTACGTTAGGTTTTGCCCGTGTGGTGCCGGGTTTAGAATGTTGCCACTCCATGTCTTCCCGTGGATGTCGTAAGAGACGACTAAGGGACTACAGACTGTGTAGTGCTGTTAGGCGATGGGTTTGCAACCTGTCACTAATACACTGGATAACATCTTAGCCTGGTTGTGCAAATGTGGTCACAGAATTATCAACAAGTTTTTGGAGTTGTTGGTGAGTCTGTGGCTCTGCCTACCCCACTCTGGGAATGAAGGCGTGAGTTTATGTTATGTAATGTAGTAATTATTTATTTGTGCAAAGGCCTCCCTCTCGTCCTTCCACGCATCCCTGTTTTGTGCAGCCTCCTGCCAGTCCCTTCTGAAAGCATCAAGCTGGTCTCGCCATCTGCGCCTACGTCTCCCGCGACGCCGAATTCTGTTGTGTGGGATTCAGGTGGTTGATTTTGCCCAATTGGTATCCGGCATGCGACTAATATGTCCTGCCCAGTCCCACAACAAAAACCTATTAAGGATATATAATATTGAAAAACAGGGAGATCATGCTGTTTTAATTTAACCGAAGAGGCAAGGAGGTTTGAACCGTAACGATTATTTTAGTCTAGTTTCAAAAGTTTTTCGACTAATTTCTGATAATCAAAGAAAAACCATAAGATCACTCATCATCTTCTCCTTATCCCAACCATCCTTCATCCTTGGTCGACGCAGGTCATTTTCTTCCAAACTTCCAGCAATCATCTCAATATTCACTTTTTAGGGTTCCGTACCAAAATGGTACAAAAGGAACCCTTATGGTGAGACTTCGTTGTCTGTCTGTCTGTCTGTCTGTCTGTATGTCACAGCAGGTTTTCTCAGCAACTACAAATGCTATCAACTTGAAATTTGGCATAGTTGTACAACTTGCTTGCCCGCATCTATTTGTAGTAAAAAAAATATGAATTAAATTTTATTAATAATTGAAAAGGGGTCTAGAATGGGGGGTTCAAAAATGAAAGTGGTTCGATTATAGCAAATGGGGTGTCATATGAAAGGTCTTAATCTGCACATTTCAAAACAATTTTTTTGAAAAAAAATTGTGATGTACTTTTTGATTTATAGCCAAAAATGTACAAAAAATGACCGTTCCCACCCCCCTTATCTCCGAAGTTTATTAATCAAAAGTTCTGAAAAAAATCTTGACGTATAGATAATTACTTATATTTTCTGGGAAAACTAAAATAAAGTGTTCATTATTTACAGTTTTTGAGAAATAACAAAAAAACTAAGAAAATCTGTATTAAAATTTAGGCTAGTCAAAATCGACCTTATTGCCTCGAAAATTAAGCTTATAACAAAATGAGTATTTTCTTTTGCGGTTACCAAGCATATTATCTTCAATACGGAACCCTCGGTGCGCGAGTCCGACTCGCACTTGACCGGTTTTTTTTAATATCACTCTTCTCACATCCCATCCATCTCTTCTAAGGTCTCCCTTCCACTACAACCCTCCACATTACGTAGGACACTATTTGAAGTTATTTTGCAAGATACCAATAATGCTGGAATTATAATAGAGACCGTAAGTCCATGTGATTCACATAATAACCTTAATGCATCACTGCACTGCATTACGTCATCCATATTTGTTGTCAATTAGATCTGCCGACCTTGGGCCCATTTCACCTCATGTTCAAATTGCTAAATAAACAAGCCGTGGGGCGTTTATATATTCCGACTTGTACATAGATAGGCGGTGACGTGTTTTGTAATAGTGTAGAGCGAAATATCGTATTTTTTTTTGAAAATTCCGTTTAAAGCATTCTTTTACCTTGAGTACCAATTTCACCAAACGATGTTAACCACTTAACAGACGATTAGAGCGTTAACAGCTGTCAAAATGTATGAACTAACAGTCGATTAACATTGATAAATTTAACATCGTATGGTGAAATTGATACTTACTTTCGTAAAATAAAATGAATACTTAAATCAACATAAATGTTGGAGAAATATTCTTTAACGTCTTCATCGAACTTTCTTTACAAAAGATCTAGACTTGAAGTTGATTAATAGTTGATTAAGTAAATTATTTATTCGCAAGAATATGGGTATTATAAATGCGAAAGTGAGTTACTTTGTTAGTTCCCTCTCCATGGTTCAACGCCTCAATCTATGTGAAATTTATTACAGATTTATGTAGTTTATAGCCCGGAGACGGACCCTAGTGCTTTTATCCCGGAAAATAAAAATAACGGTGAAAAACGGGGTCAGCGGCAAAAGCTAGTAAATAAAATATGCTTGCAAAATCTTACCGTAGCCGAATCGTGACTTCTAAACGTATTAGAAAAGATTGCCAAAATCACTAAAGACGCGACGACGTGCCCGAGCACCCACACTAGTGGAATAACTAATTTCAGTAGTCAATATTGAGAGCTACGGAGCGCTCTTTTCAGAAGTTTTATATCTCATTCCCGCGTACGATCCCAAACTAAAATTATCCTTCCCGAATTGCTTGTATTTTCATGATTTCTCCCGTCAGTTGCCGTGTTATATTTGGGATAGACTGACGCCGTACAGGACACGCCGCGTGCTCGAAAATTGAACGGTGCCATTTTTAAAAATGCCCTAGTGTCTATGGTTCTATTAGTAGCTTTTGTTTTTTTCATTCAAGTGTCAGTCAGCCAGTGTTACGAATTTCGAAATTGACGGAACAGGAAATGCGTTTGAAAATGGAACGACGCGAGTCATTTCACTTTCGTTAGCCCGCGAAAGTGTCAGCCAGTCTGGTGTGATCTTCAAGAGTTAATTTCCTGGGATTGTTGTGTGTGTTTGTGGTATTTTTGAGGGAATTCGTAGGTCTTCTTTAACTGGTGTTTATTCAAAGGAGATTAAAGAGATGTATGGCGTTGTTTAAGCCTTAGATTTGCAGTTTTATAGCTCCACATAGTTTTAACTGACAGCGATGTCATTAATAAGAAACGTCACGTTAGTTTAAACACAGAACTCTCAGAAGTAAGCGATAACTGATTTCGTAGATCTTAAGTAGGGTCTTGTTGGCATACTCGTTATTGTAATGCGCCTGCATTGGCCCGGATTGCCAGAGGAGATGTAGGTTCGAATGCGTAAGACCGACGATTTTTTTTCGCTTTAATATAGTTTGAATTTCGTAACAGACGTTTCTGTTGAAATTAATAAATGTTCAGAACTCTTGCTTTGTGTTTAGTAACAATCATGTTTTAAATAAATAGGAATAAACGAGTAGTGCATCGTATTTTTAGTATATCATTTCCTCATTCTTATAAATCTCAGTCGTCTTTCAGGTGACTGCTTTGGCAGATGTCCAAGAGATTTACAATATTGCATCATAGGTTTACAAAATATTTTTCTTATTTTCATTAGCTACTGTAGCCCTTTAAAACATAATTTATGTTGTTTAGTATCAATTAGTCTTGAAGCGCTATCTTAGAGATCATCAAAGAACTAAGGTTTTAAAATTAGTCATAGTTTTGTTTGACATAATTTTGTCTTCTCATATAAAATGAAAATTGCTTGGTTTTGTCTATTTTCATATAAATCAAATATATTATGTTGATTCATTGAATTCCTTGAGACCATAAACAAAATAGATTTAACGTTGAAAAGTTCGAGTTGATCCTTGGATTAGTAAAAAGCTTTTTTAACTTCTCCGTCCGTTAAAAAACTTCCTGCTTTCGAAAGGTTTCCCGTTTTACTTTTTTTTTTACTTTCTGATACTGTCTGGTAGGTGTACATACTTGACTTTAGTTAGTCTTAATCGGTCATTTATTATTATCTGTATCTTTTTTCTACAGCAAAACCATTTTCTTTTTAGTTGCGAAGTAACGTGCAGTTAAACTAAATTTCGTTCTATACAAAGATCGTTAAGACCTTAGCACTTTTTTGTATCTAATAAGGCAACAATAACAGCAACAAAATAACTATTCTCTAAAAGACGACATAAACCTAAATGCATGCAGTGCGATTTACGAAACGGCCAAAGTCGAAGACAAAGCCTAGTCAGTTCAGATCCAAAATAGCTTTTATGAGCTGTATTGAAATACTCACGATTGCTCTAACGTCTTTTCGTGCTTAAAACACGCGGTTACCGATTTAGATGCGTATGACTCACGCGATTGTCTATATTTATTGTCTTCCGCTGTTTTTACTTTCGTAACCGAATTAATATGAATCGAATCGATTCAACGGTATCATCTGTGGTTACGTAGTCGTTGAGATTGATTTTGAGCGGGAAAATCCACCATTTTAGTTCTGTTACGTTTTGGCGCGTAACGCCATGTTGTCTATAGCTGTCTAGTGCACGTTTTACAACATTCTTAATTGTCTTTTTTATAAAATTTACATTTTCGAGTATTAATAAGTCAATATTAGATTTATTAGGTAGTTAAATAAAACTTGTTTGTTGTTTTGTCACCTAAGGTTCGTTATTTTTAATGTAAAAAAGTTATAGGCGGAGGTTTTCAACTGTACAAAACAATGATAGGTATTCCAATTTCTAAATACAATTTTAGTTTTTTAGATAAATATCGTGTAAAAGATTGAAATATAGCTTTTCACGGCTGCGTAATTTGTTTATTTGATTTTTCAAATTGCTTCTTTATCTTACTTCCAAATTGCCAGTTATTTTCATCCTCACTTAAGAAAACCTTATTTTTTTTAACTATCACTCGACGTTGATACTTAAAATAAACAAACGGCTACAGATGCTGCATTTCTCGCAATGTGCATCCAGCCAGTATTTTCTTTTTACAGCTTCTAATTTTGAACGTGGCCACGCGCCAGTCTCGGCGCGCGCGCACCCCAAAGTGCACCGTTCGAAATTTGATTATTCAATTCAACTTTCCCAATTTCTCCGTCGCCATTTTCGATTTTGGTAAATATGTTGTAGGTTTAGGCGAGTGGTATTGTAAATAACTCCGTTTTCGCAGTCACTTTAGTTGCTTGTTTGTTTTTTTTCTTTTAATGATCTAGTTTTAATACTTATTGTGGCAAAATTATCTTTTTTATTAAGGTTTTAACTATTCTGTTTTCTATTAGAGCCCATAGCGCTGAGTCCTGTATCGGTACCGGCCAGAAACAGTGTTCCAAATTTAAACCCGAAAGCTATCCGTTGTTCAAATAAAGAACTATTATCTAATGTTTAACTGATAACTGGCCAGTGTGAAGTGAATCACAGTGAAAGACGTTCCACGTTTAAAAACGGACCATAGATTAAGACTGAGTGTTGTGTTTTTTAAGACAAAGGAATTAAGTGTTAATGTTTATTAAGAATTTAAGTGAAAATGGGGAAAAAGAGAAAGAATAACGGGAAGAAGGGAGGGAATAGGTTCTTCCGCTGGATCAGAAGGTAATTATATTTTATGGTGTGAGAATAATGCCGTTTTTTATGACCTGATGTGTTGGGTGTTGAATCAAGAAGTTTGACTAAATTAAGGGTACCATTTTTAATTCTGGGATATATTTATTTTGATACAACAGCATCATTAAAGAAATAAATTTAGAAGGTACCTACAGAACTTTGCCACCAACGAACCAAAGTATTAAGTTCATTGTCAGTATTAAGAAATAAGGGCCTAGTGTATAAATAGAATGATCTTTTATTGCAAATATGAGGCAGTTTCCTCCTTTGTTTCCAAAAATCCCAGTAATTCCTGGATAGAGAAGGTTGAAACAGCTAAAAACTGCTGTTGTGTTCAAAATAAATCTCCACAGACTATGTCAAGACTAACTTTGTGTTAATATAACTTGTTGCATGTCTTTCTGTTTGTAATAAACATCGTTATGATAATAACTCAGCGTTAACACTTGTTTGTGTCGTAATTTAATTAGTCAAACGTAAAAAGTACGTTGAACACCGACCGCATGTGCGTGCGTTTTTTTAGCAACGAGTGAAATTATTTAGTCATTAGTCAGGCCCGAAATTAGTCTTAGACATTTTGTCTACAAAAAATATGTTCCAAATTCGTTAATTTGTCGTTTTTTTCCAAGAAGCCAATATAAAGCATCTTTTTAACTGAAAATTTTTGTTGTCTTGTCCATTTGTAAGTTAATTATTTTCGTGAAAGAACATAATTAATCAGGTACTTATTTTAATATCATGATTAGTCTTACCTAACTATGTACCTAGTCAGAAGCAAGCATGGAACGCTCAGAGCGATAGTCCTAAGCGGCTTTAAAAAAAAAAGATAGGCAAAGGTGGCATATATTGGGCGACAGAAGTCAACCTTTTGAACGCCACAGAGCCGACAACTAAAAGTCGTGACACTGACGCCACCGTCCGTTGGCCACTTTTTGGAGACTTTTTATAGGAATTAAGTTGTGTCAATAATTCAATATATTATACATAGCAAAGCAAACATGTTTGGCGTGTAAGTGACATATATTGTATTTGACGTAAGTTCAAAAGGGTATCACGCAGAACAATTCTTGAAATGCAGAGAGAAGGTATATTTGTATGTTTAATTCTAGTTAACCACATAAGCAAGGAACCATAGGTATATGTAAATGTGTAGCCAGCCTAATAGTCTACAATTTTCCACTAGCTTCACAAATGGTTCATAAGTATGCAACCGCGCGTGCGCCGTTTCCACGCAAAGGTTGAAAGCTATAAATTAATTCGATCAGCCGTGTATGTATTTTAGCATAGATTAAGCGATAGATAGTTTGAGGGGAAACTCGGGCGTTTTTTACAAAACCGAGGTTAGGATTACATTATTACTAAGCAATACCATTTTAGACCAGAATTTCACAGCGGCGCACGCAACAAATGCGCACGTTGGTATAAATTCGCTTTGTATCAAAATGTTTGTAGATACTCCCACAAGAGGGCTTATTGTCTAACTAACGCACTCGCAATCGCAACCGGCTTCAAAGTGGAGCAATTGTTTTCATTTTGTATGCAGACAAGCCTTTGATTTTCAAAATGAAAACGATCGTAATTGCGAGTGCGTTAGAAAAATATCGACTTTTACAATTTTGAACGTAATTTTTGATATTATTTATATTTCGAACCTTACCTAACCTAATTATAGGAAATAAATGATGTGTTTAACCTAATATAGCTCGGGTTACTTTTTTTTTTCGGAAACTTATATAATTTTAATGTTCTCGTTCTAATGTTAGTCGAACCAACTTTACCGAAAGACTTATTAAATTATTTTAACAGGTAACACAATGCATTTATGCCCTATTTATAATTTGCATCTGTCTTTATAACCATAGATATAGCACAAGTGATCGACAGACCTTGAATGGCCGGAAGCGTCACAATAGTCAATTACGACTGTCATGGCCTTTGTTCTACATATATTCAGTATGATAATCCTTTGATAATTATGCTGGGATAAAACGACCTTTCGATTCGATTAAATCTTCGATCTGATGCGGCCGCGATAGTTATCGCAAGTTAACTGAGAAAGAAAGAAAAGGACCAGAGTGTTTTTTTTTTTTTCAAATCAATCAAGTCAATAGAAATTACAAAAGATGTAAACAAAACCAAACGAACCAATCTACCATGATTACTCGATAATCACGTACTTTTAAAGATCAAGTGAGGTCTTTGCAACGATTTATTACACTAGGTCATTATTTTCATATTAAGTTTAAATATGAGATAACTATTCATTATGCGTTATTTTTAATAAAAACATGCTTGGTGAATATTTGAGGTCATGTATCAAACAGTACTAATTTGTTTACATCGTTCACAAGTTCTATTGACGGCGACTTTACAATATAATGACATAAATTAACTCGCGTTACAGAAAATGATTATACGAAACGATAATTAAAACTTAGCAATGTAAGGACATATAATTGATAAAATATATTCAGATGATGTTATAAGCAGAGATCGGAATAGGCAGAGCTAATTTGCCTAAACTTGACGCATATTCATTCATGCGTGAGTGAGAAGGGAATACATTATTGAATGAACATGCATCAAGTTTAGGCAAATTAGCTCTGCCTATTCCGATCTCTTGTTATAAGATCCTGTATCTCATAATTATATGTAAACCCGATGACCATGCAATATTATGGTGTCCAAGCGTTGATCTGATGATGGAATCAGAAAATTGCAACAATATATCCGCTGTACTTAACGTAGAGCCACTTTTCGAACTCGATAGTTTGGTATCTACACTCAGATCCTGACTGTGCAGAAAAATACATATTCAAAGTCTACTTTATTTAATTCAACAACAACCTGTGCACGCGAAACATGTACATCCACAAGCTAAAAGGAATTTAGCATATGAATTGCAGTATAATTGTTTTCTATTCATTTCATTAAGCACAAATGTATAAAGACGGCCATGACAACACCACACCTATAAGGCAATAAAGGAAACGCGTCATATAAACTAACATTCATATCTGTAATGTATCCATCGATTTCTGCTTCGCCGCTGTTTGTTTTTTCAACAATGTTTAACCTCTGACGCTACAAGTCTAACAAAGAAAGCTTTGAAAACCCGACGGCGTGATTCAATAATGTCGTCTATATAGGCAACGCTAAGACGAATCTAACCACACCTCTGTCGAAATCGGTATATACGTTCAGCAACAAGATAATAAAGAATCATACGTCCATAAATAGATACAGGTCAAAAACCATACCTTCCTGTGAAACCAAAAACTAACTTTGAAAACTCTACTGCTTTTAAAGAATACGGATGTTAACATCTACATCACCAGGACTGAGGAGTTGACAGACTATGAACTGAAAATTGAGAAAAAAATTATTTGCTTGATATATTCAACCCGAACTCGCGGTTATACCGCTTGGCATTACCTCAACAGTATTCGAATTGCTGGATGAAATTGCTTGATATCTTCATCCCAACCTCGCGGTTAAGGTTGGCATTACCTCAACAGCATCGTAAATTGAAGATGAAACATTTAAAATGTAACCCAAATCACTTCTTGGATCAATACCAATATAACGTTACCACGCATTTCAGAAATTCGTTATGTCTGTAGCAGGATTCGGATAAAAACAATTCTTCTTCATCGCCTTTCGTAAGAACCGCATAGATTTATTATTCTTGACTCGCTCAACTCAATTTGTTATTTTGAAGCCTGACATTCTCAGAGAAACAATGCCGTTATAAACAATGCGTTTCGCTGAGAAAAGTCGATCATCGATGTACCTAACGTTCTCACACTATATTTAACTGGCGTTCGCCAACAGATTTTAGTAACAAGATTATTTGTAAAACACCTGACATAGAATTGAGACACTAGTTTGCTGATTTTTAGAGCTGATAGATAACTCTTAGTTGGCCCCACGGATTTTCATAACACTCATTATAATCGGTTTACGGTTTTTCAGAGAAACAAACACATATAACTCATTTTATATTAGGGAATAAGTTAATTGCAAATTCTAGAGGGCGAGAGACTAATTTATAAATATGTATTTGTCAGTTGCTACTAGACTGACAGAGCGAAAAGTCTGAGATCGTCAATAATGAAACGAACCTATTTAAATACATATGCAAAGTAAAGATTTTGCATATTTATTAGTGGTCTATAATTTTTTGATCGTTATATCAAGACTAGACTATAAAATAACAACTATTTAAAAACAACTAGCTGCATAAAAAAATAGGTACCCATTTTAATCCAGAGACCCATCTTTTAATTAGCATTATTCAACAAAACACCTCCAATAACATTAATTACTTCAACAGTTTAATGGCTTTTTGAAACGACGCAAGCGCATACCAGTTTGCCATCTGTTACCTTACCATCAACACCGTAGCACGTGCCAACCCATGGCGTGAACTGTACCGACTAACAGTCCCCCCTATTTCCACCATTACTAAAAAAAAACATTTGTACTAAAATAGACCTAAATATAAAGCTTACAAGATCGCTCGCAAATGCATTTGCCAGCTAAAACCCCTCTTGAACTTTTATAAAACACATGCAACATTCAAAATAAGACTTTTACCTTTAGGAAATAAGAGCGTTGGTATATCCATTGAACGCATTTAAAAACTATACCACTTAAGCTTCTCTACGAGCCAGGGAATACGCATTTGGTTACTAACTATCCATTGATGAGAACGCGCGCGTTGTATCTTGCGTTTGGAGTTTAAAGAAGCGTTGGATAGCGTGCGCTGCGTTATAACCGTAAGTCTTGTATGGAAATTGGTTTAATCGTCAATTGGGAGTCCACGTCATAGTGTTGGTACGCCTACGGACAGTCGGTCGTGCGCCGGAGTCGATTTCTAAGAGAAATTTGTACATAAAGCGACGGCGTTCCCATGGGCACTACTTTTGGTCCACTTTTTTTGCCATTATCTTTAATGCTACCTTAACTGTTGTTTGAGTGTCGATGAACTTAAAGTGAAATTTGTGGTTTTCTCGTTGTTTTGCCAAATGATCAATTGCCTGTGTTTGTTTTCGACATGAATGAGATGTGTAAGTACTTTAAATAAGTTAATTTAATTATCCTGATAGGTGGAGTTATTATCGCTAATATTTACGATTAAGTCCCCGCACCTGGGTGGTTTTCGATGAACATAAAAATCAAAAAAAACTCAAATAAGGTTTTTTTTTTGGTTATAAGATGGATTATTCATTACTTTATTTTAAGCAAGAAGGATATATAAAACCGTTCTGCAGGTTACCTATGATGTGGAGCGTGCTTACATTTTTCCTTCTTACCATAAAAAAACCGAAATGTTTTCCATTTTTGATCTTAAGAAATGACTAAGCATCACGAACGAAAACATTATGTTAAAATGAACCTTCTTTCTTTGTAATACTGACGTTGCTTTTTATATGCAAATGATGATTCATTGTATGCGTTGAAAGGTACTAAAGTGAAAATTCAATAGCGTTCCAATACCTCTGCACGTATGAATGCAAGAGGGCTAGTGAGGAGGAATGCTGTTGATAAATATGGTGACTTACCGTCTGATGCTTAATGAATGAGCATTATCTTGAAAATCACGACAGTTAGTAAATAATTGGAAGACAAAATAATCAAACACAAAAGTTGGTTTATCACGCTAATTTTATACATGTTAAAGTTGTGTGTTTGTTAGCTTGTTACTGAACGCGCTGAAAAGGTTGAATGGATTTGAATGAAATGATAGGAGATAGCTTCTTCAGTGTATACTAAAGTAACACATAGGCTACCTCTTATCCCAATGATTAACAAAATGGACGACAAGGTCTACGTGGATGAAATTGCGGAAAAACTAGTATTAAATAATTTAACGATGTTATTTTTCGTGTTTCTATTTCGAATTAAAGACCATGACACTTAAATATTGCTGACAACATCAAGACTTGAATGTTAATTAATTACACGCGATATAAACTGGTAAGAAAACCTCAGACTTTAATTATTTAATTATCCACACAACGTTGCTGAAATTTCAATTTGCAGCACTTAATTTTCGGGTATAATTGCTGTGAAATTAAAGGACGTACGAGCAGATTGTTAATAACCTAAGCAAATAATTGTTCTTCTTGTGCAAAGACAATTTAATATACTCATTTTTCAAGGCTTTTAACCGTAGGGAATTCCGAATTTCGTCACAAATCGCACCGGGCACAAATTTCACGATACTAAGATGAAGAAGTTTATACTTATGCAAATAATTGTTCTTCTTTTGCAAAGACAAGCCCTTCTGCATTGTCTAGCTTTTTAACACTGGTTAGTAAAGCTACAGCATCATCTAAAGACCATAGATTTATAGGGAAGCAATCGTATCTAAACCGGAAGGTCGAGAGTCATCTCAAGAGTTCGTCGACTCCAACTGGCCGCTTTCTCACGAAAAATAATACCTCATTACACGTGATTTACATAATGTGAACCGTTTTGTAATTGCCTAATGTTTCGTTGGTTTAATATTTAGATGCTCGTCGAATTTTGCTTATTAACATCAACAAATCTTGTCTTCTTCGTGACTTCAACAATAATGGTTATTTTGGTGACTTGCGATTTGGTAGAAAGATTGAAAAGTTGCACCTCAAATTTAACTTCTGTAAAAAAATATTTATAACCATTTTTTCAAGTTTTCTTTAACTTTATATTCAAAAGTATAACCACCGTCATTGTCGTCTTCGCATATTATTCCATATATCATGATGAAATCAACGAATTATTTTTTATGATATAGAAATAACTCCCTGTTTAGCTTTCTTCTTACATCAGATGTTGGTAGTTATTATTAATTTCGTCAATATATTGAAGACAATGATGACGACGGTTGAAACGCCCTTATATTCGCCCAAACCATGTTTTTCTTAGACGTTATATTTGACAATTACAATGACGACAACTTTTCAAGATCCTTGTCAGCCAGAACAATATGTCTCGTGTATGACTATGTCATCTGTCTTTTATATTAAATTCTACATGTCCGGCATCATTCATCACCGTCAAAGCTTTCATATAACAGTTGTCATCCATTCATTGGCATTTGGACATGGAAAAAGGTCTTTAAAACATGTACACGTAAGGTATTTAAGAGATTTGGCATTGACCGTTAACCTTCTAGATTAGATTAACGAAGTCTTGTCCTTTGTACCGCCGTCCTTTTTACTAACTTATTACATACTTCTGGTGCTTACCTCTCCCAAAGGATTGGGCTAGCTATCCAGAGAGGTAACGCAGCCAGTGTCATGGGGACCATGCCGCGAGCGGACCTGCTAGAGGGGGTGTTCTTTTTATAGTGGTGATTATTATTTACGTCTTTAATATTTGAGTAGCTTAGTTTTTATTTTAATTCAAATAAGTTTAGTTTTAACTTTTAATTGTATTATTTTACTTATTACATATTCATTCTTATGGCAAATAAAATAGAGTGATTCAAGAGGAAGGTTTTTATATATACAAATTCTGGATTATGTACGGGTGTTACAGATAACTCACATAAACGGAAGCGAAGGGAGAGCGGGTCGCTAGTATTAAATAAAATATCTAGTAATCTTCAAAAATCATACCCCAAAATTTTTTTTAATAGTTAATGATTGCTGTCTGTGAATCCAGTGGTCTAGTTAGCGAAGTGGAAACTTTGTAACGCATTACCGCTAAGGGCTTAACCTTCACTAGTGAAGACATTTGCACTTAGGATTGTAAAGCTACCTAAACGACGCTTAAATTATAATAGTTATTTATGTAACTGGTACAGAATAGAAACCTTTGCATACTAACTTTTTCTACAAGCTTAAAAAACGCCATTTTGTTGGTATCCATATTGAACGTAACCATGGTAACCAAATTACAAATCGATGGATATTAACCATCGATTTTTAGTAATTTAACAAAAAAAAAAATTTATACATATAATTAGTCTCAAAATTTATTTTGTATTTAATATACGTAATTGGAATTGGTATTCAAATATTTTTAACGATTTATTATACAAATTAGCATCTAAAGTGTTCCCTAAACGCCAAGACTGATATCCGGAATGACCGTAACCATGGTAATAAAAAATGCTATGATAATTATTATAGAACTGTTATTACCATGGCAACGCTCATTATAGAATTGTTTTCCCGTTTCGGTACGCTATAGGCGGTATTCTGATACCGTTAACGATATCAATATTAACGGTTTATAGTGCGCAAGTAGAAAAACATTTTACTAAAGTTGTAAAACCTGGTCTAATCTAATCTTAGTTGAACTAGTTAGAAAGTAAAAAGTTATGGATTTCCTCGTTGATTTCTCGCTACTTGGTTTGTATGGTCTAGTAGTTCGATAAAGTGAGTTATCGATGTATGGATTAACTGTTGTTTCGTAAAATGTATCGTTTAACTGCGTGGTTAACTTGAATTGTTCTTAGACTATTGTTGTAGTAGGGTATTTAAAAAAATGTTGATAATAGAAACATAGAAAAGCCTTTTTATTGTACGAAAATAAAAACGTAATACCAAGTACAGGCAATATAACAAAGTAACAAGTACAAAGGTCTTAGTAGATACAGTCACCAGCAATAATATAGTATCCAACATTGAGCGTAAAAATATCTGACACGTTTTTATTACTAGAAGCATAAGAGCGTGTCAAATATTTTTGCGCCCAATGTTGAATAATATATTATTGCTGGTGACTATACTACAAAGCTGTAATTTGTAATAGATAGATAGAATACATTTAAGTTATGCCGACAAAATTAAAAAAAAATCCTTTTTTTAACCCCCGACGCAAAAAAGAGGGTGTGTGTGTGTGTGTGTGTGTGTGTGTGTGTGTGTGTGTGTGTGTTTGTGGCACCGTAGCTCTTAAACGGATGAACCGATTTGGATGCGGTTTTTTTTTATTTGAAAGCAGGTTTTCTAGCGGTGGTTCTTAGACATTTTATATCGAAATCGGTTCAGCCGTTTTTGAAGTATTGAACTTTGAAATGTCAATGTCGGGGGTTTTCCAACTTTTTGTTGGTTAGGTTATTAGTTTTTACATTTCAACATCGAGTGAGATATCTTCGGATAGCTCTTGAAAAATCTTTATGTACATGTTATTATAATTTTTTAGGAATATTAAACTCGGTACGTGTGATTTATTAGAGTTACGTATATATGTATACCTACCTACTTATTTTATCTAAATTCAACAAACAAATTGACAAATTGACGACGCGCTAGCCTAGTCGGTAGTGACCCTGCCTACGAAGCTAGCGGTCCTGGCCAGTCCTGGGTTCAAATCCCCGTAAGGGCAGATATTTGTGTGATGAGCACGAGTATTTGTTTCTGAGTCTTGGATGTATTCTATGTATTTAAGTATTTATTTCTCTATATAAGTATTTATATCGTTGTCTAGTACCCATAGTACAAGCCTAAAGCTTAGTTTGGGACTAGGTCAATTGGTGTGAGATCGTCCCTTGATATTATTCATTTTAAATTAATATACAAAGCCGCAGGCAATATAGTCAATCAGTATCTTACAAGCTAATTAGCTATGATTTAACCCACATAAAGAGATTATACAATCATCGACACAATTGGTATATCATTATAACTCTCGAAATCAAAATGGCTTCCATTTGGAATCCGAGTCCAATTGCTCAGCATAACTTTACTGTTACATTAATACGGTAAACGAAGACGGTGGGAAGATTAATCTCAAAGCTAGCCAGTTTAGATTTGGACATAATATCGGGATGGTTGTTTATTTAAGTGCTATTGTACAATAACTATTACTATTACTTACTTAAATAATTTATTTATTAAACTATCTTAAAGCGAAAAAACGATATGTATGGCGTCACCATAGCCTCCGAGTATGAAACAAAAGCGATCACTAATTTCGTGGAGCTTAAGTAGGGTCTTGGTGGCATAATTGGTAATGCGCCTGCATCGGCCCGGAGAGCCAGAGGAGATGTAGGTTCGAATCCTGCCTAAGACCGACGAATTTTTTTCGCTTTAATATAGTTTAGAATTTCGTAAACAGACGTTTCCGCGTCCTCTAGTCAGATATAATTGTGGCAGAAGCCCAATGCTAGCCATAATGAGCTATGTATGACCGCTGCTCGCGTGCGCAAGAGCAATTTGTTTCGTTCGTCTGTCAGTCTGGCTGGGCAACGGGGTATTGTTAGTGTGGTGTGCTAGTTTGTTTATTGTCGATAAATATATCGATTAATTATATTCCTGCGACCCCCACGATCAGGGGATTATATAATTTACGTAATAAAAGTAAACAGGTTACCGATTGCGGCGAAATAAGTTTTTTTAATGTTTTTAATGTCATAGTTTGTAACCGACTGAAGTTTTAACACTGATAATTCAAATTCGATTTTAAATCGTTTATTGAGTCATTAGATAAAGATACGAATAAAACTTCTAATAGGAGACTTAATTGTTACTTATCACACTTTACAATTTTTTATGACATCTAATCTAGACTATTCGACGATAAACTCGCTATTAAAAGACAATTCAAACGGTCGCAAAGTAGAGGAGTTCCTATGGAGATTTTCCCTTTCATCATACAAGCGTTATGTTACCATATTATTGTATTGTCTTTATCGGGATTACATAGGTACAGTCAACAGAATTTTTGTACCTTGTCAGTTAACGTCGTGTTTGAAATGTTATACAGAATTGTGAAACGATTGAAAGCGACAAGGTACAGAAATGATCACTTATTTATGCTGTTGACTGTACCTTGGTTGTGCCTACCCAGAACCAAATAATTTCAAGGCACTGCCATTGCACTCCACTATCCGCTTTCTGAGAAGGGTGGAAGCTGCAATGGATTAAGCGCTAAATAAAAAGAGGGGTTATCAAAATTCTGGGGATCTAGTGAAAAAGGGCGTAAGTAGACTTAACTCATTATACAAAACGGTATATACCTGAACAGAGTATACTAGACTTAAACCCTTTTTCACTTGATCTTCAGGAGACTTACACCCTTTTACACAAGGACCCCAGAATTATCCGTAAGAATTCCACCAATAAAATAAGATAAGGATAATATAGTAGGTACGTAAAATTTCCAGTCAATCTGACTGCTCGAAGTAGTTTAGTTCCGACTGCCAAGATTTTATTACATTGTTAGTTGCAATTCAAGTGAAGCTTATACAAGTGTTTCTCGAAATGATCAAGTTTAATATATCCAAAGGAAAGACACATTGTTATTATGGTTATTAAGATCCAGGGCCCGTATTATTGTCGCCTTTATCGCGGTCGATAAAGCATCCATCACTCTCGCACTTACATACTGGTCAGAAAGTACCAGATGTTTTATCAAAGTTTAACCATATCGATAAACACGACCATAATAGGCCCGCAGATCGCTAGGCCATACCGACTTTATCAAGTGCTCTTTTAAATCAAATAATCCTTCTAAGGCTCCACGTACAAAAAACGGCTATTGTTATTAAAATCCATTGCAAATAAGATCAAATGGATTGTCGTTTAATTTTATATTCACAATAGGTCATAATTCTATTCGCAAGTGTAGTTATATGTAAAAACACAACAAAGCTACCAAACACGTCAACTACTCTTTCACCACACTAGCTTTTATCCAAACCACTGCTCATATGACACGTTACAAAACGACTAAAATTATCGACATTATTTATCGACTATCGATGATGCAATCCATATATCAAGCCCAACCCTGTCTGTCGTCACTCAGCTAATCGCTTCATTGGCTTTACTGTTATTGCGAACATTGCCAATCTACTATAAACCGTACTACTTTAAAATTAAGTTCATTTGCTAATGCAATACATTGACTTATATTACCGTTTCTTTGTTTTAGTGTCGTGTAGGATGTAGATCGATTTTTTACTTTATAGTAAAGTAGGAAGGTTGTTTTTTGGGGAGTGTTTAAAGATCATTATTTGTTGATAATTTATAGAGCTATAGTGATGCGTAACGGAGTAGGTACTTTGTTATTTTTTGCCTAGGATAACTTAAAAGCGTAATAACCTAAAAATGCAACTAGGTAGTTGAAATTTGAAGCTCGCATAGCCAATTAAAGTTGAATGATTTAGACAAACGACAGCACCTGTCTAGCTGGTTGGTAGTGGCCCTGTCTTCGAAGCTAGCGGGCCCGAGTTTAAATCCCGGTAAGGGCAGATTATATGTGTGGTAAGCGCAACAATAGCCCTTATTTACTTGACAATAATGGCGGCCGAGTTTATAACAATACCAAAACACGTCAAACAAAGGCAATATCGTTTTGCCCTGTAGTATAGAAGGGGGCCGTATAGACCCTACAGTACAGTCAAGGAGTTTAATTGTTGAGCCACTATGGAACCCTGCCATAATGAGTGTCAAGACACATGAAATAAATTATTATCTTTGATCTTTTTTATCTTTACTTGCTATACTCACAAGCGAGGTATTTAAAAATAGGCGATTCATATTTAAATTCCTGAACAGCGTCGCTAGGTGTGTACCAATGTAGTACCTATTTATGTAAAGATACAGAAACAAGTGTAATACGTGTTTATATCAGCTGTCACTGGGATCATCCTTGATTGAACAGACTATAGGCCTCTATGAATAAATAAATGAAGTCAATTCTCACAACTATCATCGGAGTACAATTTATAACCAACTCTAGTGTTTGGGGTTATAATTTGTACTTGGTTTTGCTCATGGATTGACTTCTTATCGGCCTGGTACGGTCTAACTAAGAAGTAGCTGTACATTTTAATACCTTGTTGCAGTTATTGACATACTAAATTCAAACCGCTCACCGTTTAATACATTACAGCGACAAGGTATTAAAATGTACTGCTACTTTTGAGTTCGATTGTACTATAGACAAGATGCATATATTTTTATATTTCTATAGGGGCTTCTAAACGGGCCATATTTTCACTGCAATATGTGGCCGGCAACTATTGGTGTCTTTCTCTAACATACGAGTAAGAGAGGGACACAAATAGATGCCGGCCACATATTGCAGTGAAAATATGGCCCGTTTAGAAGCCCCTTATTTTAAATCCGGCATCTTACGACCAATTCCTAAACATTTTCCAGAACAATAGCGTTCGAACATTGCATCTTTTCTATGGCCACAGTTTATTTCATAACGATTGATCTATCTATAAAATATCAACCGTAATATGTCTTAACTATATTAATCGCTAGAAAGTAGATTTAACGGCTAGTTAAACAATCGATTGTGGAAGCCGATGAGGAATCGATTTTGCATCGATGATGCAAACTTCCTATTACACAAGTCATATAACACGACATATCGACATTAGGCGAAACCGCGAAATCACAACATTGATCGTATCGATTTTATTAAGTGGATTATGTAAAAGCGAAATCGTAGCCGAATTGCTCTGGTCTTGCATTAAAATTTTGAATGTGTTAGTGAATACAATGCAATATTTATTATACACCATACAAAAGCAAAGAGATACAGCATATAAGAACTAACGGGACGATCAGTCGAACTGACAGGCCGAGAGGGACGCGGTTATTTGATAGAATAAGAAAGTTAAATACGTCTCTCATTCTAACAAATAGCTGCGTCCCTCTCGGCCTGTCTGTCCGACTGGTCGTCTGTGGCAGCCACAGAACAGAAAAAACAGTACAAGTGTCAAGTGGGCGTGTAACGTGTGGCATGGTTATGCGGAGTTCCGCATAACCTACAATACTTTAGCTGCGATCGCTTATTACGATATTTTAATATTTCGATATTTCTAACATAGGAAATAAATCCAGAAGCATGCCTTATTGTGCTATTTTGGAATGTAAAAAAATGATAGCCGCACCAAAAACATTTTCCATGGTGGCGTGTTGTTTTTATGATAGTTTGAGTATTGGCGACAACAGCTCTGATACTAAGCGAAGCTCATGCCACTTCCACTGTTTTTTCTATTCCGTGGTGGCAGCCCAGGATATTCATACGATTTTACTACCCTGATAACGAGGCAGTTATGAAATTCTCTTCAATATAACTACCAAGATTTTTGAGGTTTAATGAACGGCTTTCACGCCTTTTATTAGGGTAGTAATTATAAACTTACTACGAAAGTGTAGTATACAAGTATTTAACTACCCTTTTAGTAGGATACCTTTAGAACACGATATTTTAATAAATATAAAAACAAGTATGTTGATATTAAACAAGACGTCTGAGATGTCTAAGATTTCATTTAAAATTTATTATCACAATGACTTTGAAGCAGGCCAATAAAATTAATAAACGCGAATGCCATTTCAACCGGTCAAGTGCCCAATCACGGACCAATCAAGAACTTATGTTTAAAGACCACTTAAGAATGGATCAAACGGATTATAATGGTCAAACGGGTCTACGCAAAAAGTGCTTTATTTTTTATTAACTGGCTACGTAAGAAGGGGGGTTAAAAATGATTTTGACGGTGACTAATATGTCACAAATAGCCTATTCATTTCATTTGTAATTGTATCGTTTTAATAAAGAGAAAGAGAATACATTTGTATGGCTATTACCAATTTTCATTACGCTGAAAGATATTTCTAGCTGCAGAATTTTTTTTTTCTGGTCACGAAATATAATTCGGTCTGTATTTGAATTTCCTAAAAGCTTCGTTTGAAGATTCTTCGGAACGTACTTGCATTATTTCAGCAATGTGTCAATCAATCATATGAATTAAATCCATTTTAGCCTGAAGGTCGTTCCTCTGCTGGAGCTGACCCTTTCAGATTCTGAACTCCTGGTACTACGGTGACTAAATACCCTATATCTAAATGATATAAAATATATTAAACGTTAAACTTCAATGGCCACTCTACGCGATGGCCAACCAATCGCGTCACTTGTAGATGACGTGATACGAAAAGTCACGTGATCTACCAGTGACGTGATTGGTTTACAAACGAAACGAATAGAAACGCTGGTTAGCGTAATGCATCTTGTCTAGCCCCTCAGCGAAGGGACGGAGTAATGCGTAAGAATAATTATACAAGAATATGTTGCTCGCTCTTAAGTATAAATGCGTCTCTTATGCTGGCCCATGATGAGCCATCACGTAGAAGGGCCATTAGCCGCCTACGCACGTAAAGTTCGGACCGCGGGAAACGCCACGCGCCGTTCCAATCTTCGTTCCGAACCGTACGTGTAAATGCAACTGTAATAGTAAAATAGTAAAAAATGTACGGTTCGGAACGAAGATTGGAACGGCGCGTAGCGTTTCCCGCGGTCCGAACTTTACGTGTAAAGGCCGCTATTAAGTTTGCTGTTGATGTCAAATCTTGCCTCCCCTTTTCATATTTTAAACAATATAATTTGCCATCGTTGCGTAGCAACTCCCATCGAACAACGTAAAAAAAGGTCTTCCGAATTGCTTTCAAAACGAATAATGAAATGGTTCAACAAGATTGTTTTTGTTATTTAATAATAACTTTGTAAGTAGCTTAGTAATTAGTCTTTCAATTATGTTTTTTAAACCTTTCTTTCTGTGTTTGTCTTGTTTGTGTTTAGTGTTTGATGTTTCGCCTTGAATTGTGTAAGTACTTTTTTTATTAACGTTGTAGTGCTTGTTTATTTCAAATGCTTTTTGTGTTGTAACGTATTTACTAATCTCGAAAAATAAATGTCTTGCCATGCTTGTGATTTAAGGCCACACCAGGGGCACGTTTTATAAAGCTACAAGTTACAATTTTACAGGTCTAAACTGGCAACACTGCTCTAATGGCGGGTCGTCATTGGTCGAGGTTGTGTCAAAAGGAAACTTATAACCTGTAAATTGTAATTTGTAGTTTTATAAAACAGGGCCCAGAGATACGCACAGTGTTGCAGGCGCCATATACTATCGTACATTTCTTCGTTAGTCGTCGTCTTGCTAGGCCAGCTTATTGCGTTTCTGGTGTGGCTTTAGCCTATTCTAATTCTCGTTCTCAATATTCAGACTAGCGATAGATTTGGCTACTTAAGGTTAAAAAATTACATTTTCCGCTTATAAATGTGTCAAAGTATATTCTAAAGTAATTAAAACTACCTTCGTTTTTAATATAGAGAACGAGCATTTCTAATTTTGAAAAAAAAAACGCGTTCCGTTTCACAGACATTGTTCGCAACAAAGCATTGTTTCGCTTAACTAACAATAACATTCAAACAACATTGCTATGTGAACCATTCGATCTCGCGAAGCACTTTTACTAATATCACTTAGAAAGTGATGATATCGATTTCAGATATTCGATATTTACTTACAAGCGAATAGAGCAACTATGCACATATTATGCGCATATGGAATTTAATACTTAGATCAAATGTAACTTATTTCGAGATCGCGACTCGGTCATATGACTTTTGCTTTCAAATTCTAGATTCTAGTTTTATCAAAAGTGAGAACTTTTAATATTTGGACATATAAAAAAAGTTGAATCGGAAAATGCCTCCTTTGCATCTTTTTATTTAAATATAATATTTTAAAATATTTGTCTAACAGGTTTTAAACTTTTGATAAAATACGTCATTCGGTGTTAAAACACAAATGGTAATTTCTGAGGCCCGTTTCACGAAGCTACAAGTTACAAATTACAAGCGGAAGTCTCTTTCTAAATCGTACTGCTAGAAAGAGGGTTCCGCTTGTAATTTGTAACTTGTAGCTTCGTGAAACGGGCCTCTGGTGATTGGGCAATTTGAATTCCTGTTGATTGCTGGTGGTTGGGAAATTTGAATTCCTTGCGTAATGATTCTGCGAAAATTCACAAGAATACAAGCTTATGTACAGCTTGGCAAAAAAGAGTTTGACAAGCAACAAGCGGGGCACTGCGTTATTTTCAAGGGGCAACACCATATTAAACTGGTTCATTAATTGATAAATAGTTTTGCATAGTTTACGAATTAAAGTACGCAGAAGTTCAAATTCATGCTCAAAAAACTCTCTCACTACAAGATATCAATTATAACTCTTTTTTTCTGTTCCAGTGACTTGCCCGATGAAGAGGACAAGAAATCACCCGTCCTGCTCTTAGGCGTCAACAAGATATCGGACTCACCGTTCGTGCGACGCCGCTCCACGGACCCCCACACGTCGGGGTCCATTCGGTTCTTCAGACCCCCCAAGTCAAAATACACCAGGGGTCTGCATGGGGATGAACGATTGGAGAAGATCAGGCAAGACCTACAAACTCACAAACAAAGACCCGAGAGGTACATTCCAGAGAAACATGAGGTGTCTATAGAACCTGAGGACAAAAGAAACTGCTTGAAACTTAGTTGCGTTGGGAACTGCATTTGTGACAGAAAGAGGTCATCCAATCGAGGCTCTTTCTCTTTCCATCGCCCCGATCGGGCGGAAAGTTTTGAGCAGAACGAAAGAAAGGACTCGGAGAGCGATATCGAGTTCAAATATACAGAACACATTCCTAGCTCACAACCTTCCTCGAGTAAACAGAATTCCTATAACATAACGCCTAAGTCGACCGAACGCCGGCATTTCTTACTGACCAATTTAAACGAGAGATTTCGGAAAACGCTCAGCTTGGACTCTCGTAAAGTTGAAACGAATCGAGTGCCACTGAGTTTACCAAAAGAAACTCGTCCAAAATCACTAGTCAACACAAGCAATATATGCGTGCAGCAGTTCAAAACAGGCGATCAGTTTGTGAATCAAAATTTTGATAAGGGCAACCAACCTAAAAAGAAACGGAAGTCATTCTTCTCTCTAGACACATTTTTCGACAAAAAATCTGACACGTCATCAGTAGATGACTATTGCTCGTCTAAATATAAACGGTTCGAACTAGAAAGTGACGATTCACCTCTATTCAGGCGTGATTTGTCCAGAAATCGCGAGAAGACTCCCGATCTCCTGAACCTTCCGGTTATAATTGACTCTGTTCGCAAAAAGCAATCCGACACGAAAAGGCAATTGGAAAAATTAGAAAGCCATTTCTACAGGAGTTTGAATAAGACTCAGACAGTCATAGACGCTGTCCCTAAAGACGCCACTGACGTACAAGGCCCGAGCGGACATACCAATCACATATACGTCGACGACGACGATGTGGAATACATTGAGCCGATTCGCAGCAACTTTACAAGCCAGAGCACTTTAATACTTGACAAGACCTTAACAGACATCTCTTTAAAACCTGATTCTATTTTAACTATCAACACTGATGAAACAGATATAAAACTACCCAGTTCCACTGTATCTCCTAAATCTAATGACGCTAGGATTGTTGATAATGATCTGGATAGTATAGGCGCTTATGAAATCGAGGTGAAGGAGTCTGATCTCTTGAAGGCCTGTGCTAAAGAGCTAACCGTCAAAGTCATGGATAAATCTGTAGATTCGATCGGCAGTTGCTCTCTAGATGTGGACGCTAGCACTGATTTTTCAGGTAAATTCAAGCTTTGAAGCATGTTTTTGTATCAATGTTTTTTATCATATTTATTGACTTCAGTTTCGTCGGTATTCTTTCATATATTCGCACATTTATCATATTTAATATTTTATAGTATGTATTTTACTCATTTATTGTTAATAAACGTTAACTTGTTATTTTCATTTGAATCTGTGTTTTCTTTATTACCTTTTCTTTCTGTGATTGTGTAGTGTATGCTTGCGTATTTTTCTCTATCGTGTTTGGAGACATCTCTTAAAAGTTCTTGCTGCCAGTTTCATTCTTAAAATCACAACATACATTAAAACATACATTAATTTTCCATACGTACTTTTTTATTGGACAAAAAATTAAGCCGCATGTAAAAAAAACTCAATTTCTCAACAAAGTTTGCCAGTTATTTAAATTTTACAATGCAATACACTCAGGTCACTTTGTCAAGGCGTAGGCAGTGTTGAAACTTCTAAGTGGGCCAACAAGACTTGATTCAACATCCCAAAATATATTAGCGTCTGCTTTACGTCCCGCTAAATGCTTTCTTAATCTTGTAATATTTCTTAAAACCAAATGTGATCTTGTAACTTGTGAACGTTCGCCTTTACGCTGATCTTTGTCGAAAGCATTTAAAACAACTCTTTATGTTAGCAATTACAGATAAACTAACTTAACTATTCCTTTACATTACGTAAGTTGCATAAAATCCAGATAACATTATACTAAGTTATTATCTATGCCATGTATAGCTTGCAACGCGGTTGCAAAATGCAATGTACGAACAAAAAGGCTGTAAACAAACATGCAGAACTATATGTTGGCCTCGCCGCCTACGCGTTAATGTGTGTGCCGGTCATTGTCACAGAGACAGTCGCCTCATGGACACGCTCGGAGGCATTCGTCAACATATTATTCAACTAGCCTTTATAACAAAAATATTGATAGCTAACCCATGTGTGTAATTTAAAGTTTTTCCATCGTAAATTATTAAGATCGCGTCGACCGTGAAACGGAACGGAGGCGCTGGCCGCGAGCAACGGGCCACTTGGAAAAAAACGACATAAGTTTGACGTTTAGTGATGTGCTGTCATAAATTCAGTGTAGAAAATTTTGGAAGTTTGTGATTTATTTGTAAACTCATTTTAAATACAATAACTGTGTACTTAATTTGTATGTTACATCTCATTAATTGTGGTAAGTATTTGTAAATAAAATCAAACTAGCTTTCTACGTTGTCAATTGGTTTTAAAAGTTTAAGTTTTAGCTTAGGTCTACCTGCTTTTTTTTCGTTCTTACTTTTTGCACTCTAAAGATGAGATCTTGTAATTATCTGGTAGAAATCTTATTAATTTCTCGTCTTTCTTGTGTTTAGTCACGTAGTGTCAGCATGATGTGAGGAATGTATGACTAACACAATTTATTTTCATTAAATATGCCTTTCTTGTAATCACGTCTTCATCTCGACTTCCGTTGACTCACTTAACCTCTTGGTAAGCCATTAACTATTTTTACGTCTTTCTTCTTAAAGGCTCAGAATAAAGAAGTTAATGAAGGATTATATAAACTCTTTAACAACCTTCTTTGTAGATGCACATAAGTACCACTTGAATTAAAATATCACTTATTTATTCAAAAATACTTTTATCAGTCATTCGTTTGTTTTTTATAGTTTGCCAATGATATAGCTCATTCTAGTGTAAATATTAGTCGTATAAAATATTTAAAAGCATCTTCGGTTAGGTTTATATGAAACAAGGAAGGCAAAAGAGCTCGCTGACACTTTGGTAGTGAGTGGGCCGCAATTGGCCTTTGCTAAAACTGTCTAAAAAAAGTCAAATATTTTTTGTCAACATGTTGCCTAGTTGATAGTGACCCTGCCTGCAAAGCAAGCGGTCTCAGGTTCAAATCTCGTGTAATGAGATGAAAATGTATTTTTCTATTAAAGTAAGTTTAACATTGCCCATTACCCATAGTACAAGCCTAGAGCTTAGTTTGGGACTAGATCAATATGTGTGAGGTCGTACCTGGATATTGATAAAATCTCTAAAATAAGCACATCTTTAGAACCTACATGAAGTCATCACATAAATCAGGTTATAATTTGGTCAACGTAGGATAATCCTGCGACTGCCCCATTTTGTAATTTCAAACATTTTCTATACCCATAAGCAAGGCTTATAAAGAGACGTGATTAATCCTTTCAATTATTGAAAGTCATCACAATGTATTAAGTGTAATACATGTTTATATGAGCTGACGCATGGATCGCGCTTAATTGACCAAACTAACCCATGGAACGATTTGACACAGGATCATGTCATTTAATGGTCTAATTTATGGCATTACAGTTAGAAATAAATAAGTACTACAACATACAAAATTTTTGAAACACATCTATATCAGGATTCGGAAACTTTCAGGCAGATAAGGCTTATTTTCATTAGTCAAAGGAAAAAATTAAGATCTAGTTTAATTGAGACCTTAAATATCCACATACAATATTTATGAAATTCACCTAATTCGGGGAGGGGGCTGATTGAAAAATGACAGGCTTTTGACTTTTGATTTATTTTCCACTCACTTGATTGTGGCGTAAACTGACCATAAATAAAAAAAGAAGAAGAAGATCATAAATCATTCCTAGGGTTTACTCTATATTCCCTCATGCATTTTTACCTCCTTGCTTTGTGTTTATTTACCTCGGCCCTTATCAGCACCACAGCATTCTCCATAGCTTCCACTATATAGTGATATGGTATCATGTGTGGTATTTTCCTGATTTGAGATATAACCATTTATGTAGGCTATTATTGCAATAATAATGTAAATATTATATCATGAAGTTTCTCTCAATGGTTAGAAAATTTGCTTTGGGTTTTTCACTAGGGGAATTAATTTGTAGAAGTAGGGCATAATATAAATAAAATTAATACCAAGAGACAGTCCTACAAATTGACGTACTCCCAAACTAAGCTCTAGGCTTCTTCTATAGGTACTAGACAATTAATCGTTTTCTAGTACTTTATTTTAATATAGAGAAAGAAATACATACTTAAATTTAAATACATAGAAAGCACCATGACTCAGGAACAAATGCTAGCGCTGATGATACAAACTTCTGCCCTTACTGGTTACTGGGATTTGAACCCAGGACCGCTAGCTTCATAGGCTGGGTTACTACCAACTAAGCTAATGTGTCGTGTCATATACAGTGCATGAAGTCATAAAAAACCGTTTTGGTGTTACATCATCACACAAATATCTGCCCTCACCGGGATTTGAACCCAGGACCGCTAGCTTCATAGGCAGGGTTACTACCAATTAAGCTAACGTGTCGTGGTGTTGTGTCATATACAGTGCAAGAGGTCATAAAAAACCTTTTAGGTTAGGTTAAAGTCCATTAGACTAGCTCAAGATAGTATGAGAGCAATTGAGAAGAAGTACAAACCTGGAGATATTATGTGCTATTGCACTTTACTTATGAGTACTAATAAATATTCTTTATATTTTGTTAGTAGGTACTTAGGTAGTCATTATTTTTATTTGCCTGTGTACATAGGGTGATTTTATGATTAATGTGATTATGGTTGTCTGTTTAAATGTCAAGTTATTGTTCGTGTTGTAGCAGTAGAGCTTGTTCTAAGTTGATAATGATGATAGATAGATAAAACGTTTATTTGATGCTTCAATCACACACATACAATTGTCATATTTGGTGGAAAATAACAATATCAATCTAGCTTACAAAATAGGTACAATTTCAATCGCATGTGTGCGTCGCAGCAGTACAAAAAGGTCATGGCTCAGCGTATAGCATTACTCTAGTGAGTAAAACACTGGTATTCTGCCACAACCCCCGCTCCCTAATGCTCCCCGACTGCCACCAAGAACTTCATTGCGTTATATTTATGTAAATTGTAGTCAAGCAGCACGGGTAGCACAAGTTGTAGTTTCTCGCTTGTCGCTCAGTGCGTCTATATTGTTGATGACAAGATTGAAAGGGAGATCCGAGTGATAACCAAGTCGCGGGCAACTTGTGCTAGTCAAGCAGCATTTGCCTTTTTATTGATAAGTCCTGAGTAGGTTTGTATGTTTTTTTCTCCATTTCTGGTTTTGAGGTTGCAAATTAGATCAGTAGCTTCATGCCATAAAAGAAAAAAACACTGTATGATAGTTAAAAACCAAATTTTATATGTAGGAAAAATGAATAAATAAGTTGAACTTGACATAAATATTATGACAAAGTAAGTAGGTGAGGAAAACCAATGGTATGCAGAATTACATTAAATATCTCCCGTTAGTGACTTATAGTATAGGTAGCTGTGCAGTCAGATTTACTATTTCCTGCTTTATCATTGCGTACAATGTATGTCATAGTATTGATGTTACTCATTATAGTTGCACTCTTCCTATTTGTTATTCATAATTTATTTATTTATTTATTTCACATTTGCACTCATGCTACACATGGTGTTACGGTAGGTAAGACCCTGTTAGTGTATTGTCAAAAATAAGTACTTATAAAATTAAAATTACTAGTGATTATTAAAAAAGTACATGCATTGCCAACTCGAATCCCACATGCTTCTTTTACAATCTACAGTTATTGAAAGAAAGTAAACTTGTTTATCTTTTTAACCAACCATAACCCTTGAAGCGGCAAAAAACTATATTTAGTTTAAATTTGAATTTTGAGTTAATGTCATAAACTCATAAAGTATAAATTGTTTTTTGACAGCAGCCGTTATACGGTTGGTTGCTTGCCACTCGAAGGGATAAAAGGAGTAGGTTCTCAGTTCATCGGTTTTTTTTAATGTGTGTTCTACAATTACTCAAAAATAGCTTGATTGGGAAAATTATTGTTTTATTTCAATGGGTATACATACCAGGTAGTCCCATTGCCATCAGGTCAGGATATGATGATGGGATCCTGGAGAAATATCTCTTCTCTCTCAACTCTTCAAATATTATAGGCACGCCTATAACGATTTGGATATTTCGGTGTATCATTTTTTAAATATTTTTATCCTCTTCACGATACAATAACCTTGCGGTTATTTAAATAGTTCAGCCAGACAAGGCTACATTTTAAACTGGGAAAATTGATTTGTAAGGATTAGAGCTTGAAAATTAATACTGAGTCATGAGTCATGTTAACAGTACCGTCAATATCGTCATATCCATTTATAGAAGTCTCAAATATGAAAAATAAATATTGTGACTACTTATTAGTATGTATGTTTGAACTTTGAGATAGCATATTATATGCTGGCCTTGACATACTAGCCCGTGCTAGTCTTGTTTACTTATAGACGTTTGATTGAGGTAATAGGTAATTTATATTACATATTACATATATATTATATTTATTTACATTTTTATAGGTAGGAAAAGATTACAAGCAAAGAATAACAAGTACCTATCTTAAAAAAGAAATATCGTTTTGGATAGTGGAATACCGCGTTACTAGGCAATTCAACAATATGCGATCTCCAAAAGGGCAAAAATGTGTGTGATGAGGATTGATTATTTGTATCTGAGTCTTGGATGTTTTTATGTATTTATTATTTTATATGTACCTATATATAGTATGTTAATGCTAGCTCATTTATTTGATTATTGAAATCTTTTAAGATCTTAAAACGTGACAAATATTTAATCTTCCTAAATAAAATTTGAACATTTTAACTCTAATCATGTTTCACCCCAATCTCTTGTACAAGAACTTTCACATTATACCTATTAGTGTGAATATGATACCATTTTTACGTCAAAGATTACATAGTTGTTACTTAATTAACAATGTTTTTTTATGTAATGGTTTCATAGCACTGATTAGGCTTTATCGTTGACAACGATAACAGGCATAACAGCTGATAGCACGATTCAGTTCAAAAACGTGTTTCTTATTGAACCTTTGGCCGCATGTAATTGTGTTTATTATTTATTATGTGTGATTATTTTGCATTGTTTATGTGTTGTGAGTTCATTAATACTAATTTTATTTTTTTATTGTTAATTTTATTATAACGTTCAAACTCTGAATTAATTCAATAACATATTGTTTATTCGAAGTTGTGCTGTGAAATAGAAAAATGTAATTTAATGTAATTTATGTGTACAGTCAAGGTCACCAACATGTATACACCACAGGGTCTCAAAAATATGTACACAGACCTTATTACTATGGAAACAAGGTCTATGTGTACATATTTTTGCAACTTTGTGCGGATATTTATTTTTAACCTTGACTGTACGTACATAGAAATAGTGAAGAACAACTTAAATAATTACAAAAAAATATCATTTCAACTTTTTCCGAGTGAGTTAATCACTCGGAAAAAGTTTTCATATTTATTATATTTTTTTGGCAGAACTATTTCTGTACATATCCTAGAAGCAACAACATCCTAGTTATTCTGCAACAAAATATTAAAATGTAATTGTTAGAAATGTCTCTCGTTACACAACAGAGTAGTCACAACAATAGATAATTCATTACTAATGCAAATGTTTTAAAACTAGAGAAAATTTACATTTCAATAAAGCATGTTACATGCATTTGGGTTAAGGCCATTAGTTTTTTTATTTCTTACACAGTATGCTAACGGTGCAGGCAGAAGTACTGTCACCAGTAGGTATTTTATACGTACTTGTTTAGGATACTGGTCATTTGGAAAAATTTACATCCCAAGAAAGTCTTTTTAAATATAGAGTATAAGCAACTGAAGGAATTAAGCAAATTTCTGGTGTTTTTCCCAATTTAATATTTATTAATTAGTACACATTTCTTGTGAAAATTCCCATTTCCATTTCCAGCACGGTTTAACTATGGACCCAGAATTTACGTTTGAACTCCAGATAGTACTGTGGCTGCCCTCTGCATCTGTTCCCCATGAGACATATCCCTTGAACGGGAAACCAGACCAATTTGATTTAAATTGCAGTGCACGTTTTCTTGGGCATAGAAGCATCAAGTCATATTTAATCAAAATAAGTTAAAAGTCGTTAGGAGTATGATTAAATAAATCAAGGAAAGTCCTTTTGCCCTTGTAATTTCCGAACTCGCACGCTGTTAAAACGCACATACGCGTTCAAGGCACTGTGTGAAAGTCAGAAGTACGCTTATAAGCGTTGCTGGCAATGAATGCATTAACCAAAGTATACAAACAAACTAAAAATTAAATTTTCTTAAATACTCTTACTTTAATTACAGATACGACATCTGGTAGCCTGAACATTTTGACACCGTCGTCCACGACAAGTCGCATCCGTGACTTCACATCTCGCATCCAGGAACGAGCATCGAACCTACAACCCAACTTGCTGGCCAGCCAGCGACCTACCCCCATCGTCACGCCAGTGCGAACGCCAGAAGACGTCACCCCCACCCCTAAAAGATCTGACAACCTTCTTAAACCACCCCCAAAGGTACACATAGACTCTGGCAGCCATAGATCAAGAGGACACCATAAAAAAAGGGATGATATACCCCATAAGAAACCTTCGTATTTAAATCTAGCTTGCTCTGTTAATGGATACACTAATTTGACGACGTACGATTCCAAATTACGGCAAGACATCAATAAGAGTAGAGAGGCATCCCCTATTAGACCTATCACTCACACTTATCAATACAAGAGTGAGAGCAATTCCCTTCTAGTTCCGGTCCCAGTGAGCGCTAACAAGCTGATTGTCCCCACGTTCGGGCCCCATGATACCAGAGCAGATTTGACAGGAAAAGCGCCTTCTAAGGCGCACACTGATCCCTACCTAGCGACATCACCATTACATGCCTTTATGGCCGCTGAGAATAAGCAATTGAAAAACGATTTTCTAGGGCCAAGTATGACTACCGCCAGTAGAGCGTATATATCGTCAGAAAGCAAGTCTTTTGCGACCGCCATGCTTCATCAAAAGACAGACGAAGTGGACAACGCCAAGGAGATATCATTTAAATCGAGCTACTCGGAAACTAACTTCAGGAAAGCTGTAAGCACCAATGGGAAGGAGTCCCGCTTTATGAATTCTGAATCTTATACCATATCATCCAATGGCGTGTCGAAGAGAATGGAAATAACCAAGGAGAATGGAGAAACACTGACCAGCCCTATGAAAAGCTTTATACAGCAAAGAGTAGAAAGACTGTACGGCCCAGGCGCTTTGGCTCAAGGATTTTTCAATCAGAAACGCAAATCCAGAAGCGAGGAGGAAGAACCTAGGATCTTGACAGAGAAATCCTTGAACTGTCCAAATGCATTCAGCCCAAGGCGTGCAAGCGACAGTCATGAGGATGAAAACTATTACAGTGTAAACGGAGAAGACTCCAACACCTTACCAGTTCTTAGGCATTTGAGGCCAGAGTTCCGTGCTCAGTTGCCCATCCTCTCGCCAAAGAAGACGTTCCAGAAGATCGAAGTGTCTCCGGTGAAGATAGAATTAGAGAAAGACATTCCCAAACCTACGAGACAACCTAAGACTGAAGAGATTCCTTGTGTGAGTGTGGTGACTAATGGTATATCTGTGATAAAATTAGACAGTGCGAACGAGTTGAAAGATGTGGTTAAGGAAGTTAACGGTGTAAATGGAGTGGAGAAAGAGGTGGTGGAAGACGCGCATTACTTCTTGGACTTGGAGAAGAGAGAGACTGAACGGCTGATAGCTCTGGCGGTCACTGCTGAGAAGGAGTTGGCGAATTTGAATGTAAGTCTCAAAATATTTCTTATATGTGGGACCTTGCCAAAATGTAAAACATTAATATCTGCACCACCACTTTATTCTTGTTGGCGAACGCGCTGTTCTTAACATAAACACACCGAGTTAGGACTCGTTAGTTTAGTCCCGATAAGCTAACTTAACTATACAACCAAATAACCTGTGCAACCAAAAAAAACGGTTGGTAGCAAAAGCTTGTCTTGAAAAAAAAAACATTATTTTATCACAGGTATGTATGGTATAGGTTTAGGTAGGTACACATGGCAAACATCTTAGCCTGTTTGTGCAAAATGTGATTATAGAATTAACAACAAGTTGTTAGAGTTGTTTGTAATTCTATAGCTCTGCCTACCCCACTCTGGGATGAAGGCGTGACGGTATGTATGTAGGTATGTACGGTTCGTCACACTACTGTTGTTCTAGATACAAATATCTTGTCTACTGTCTACTGACGCTTTAAAGTCAATTTTAAGAACAAATGTACTTAAAAGTTTCGCTGCCAGCATCCCATTAGTATGTTCTAGGCATTTAAAGTGTCTACAGTTTATAAATCTTCTTCCGCGATCTTATCTAAAAAGGAAGGAAGCAACTATTGTTTCTTCAAAAACAACTGCAGGTTTTCTTAAATTTAATTTCACAAGTACAAAACATCCTCTTTAAATTTTATTTATTTAAACTGGTGTCCGTTTTCTTTGTGTTTTTCACCTTGGCAGTAGTTTCAATGGCGTTAATAATCGGAATTGGATTCACTTGAATCTTAATTAGATTTGGTTGGTAGGTTATCAACCGGTGGAAAGTTTTCTATAAGTTGTAAGTATTTTTCATCCATTTTTAACCCTTAAAGTCGCAAAATTAACAAAGAAACTGAAATCTAGCCTCATTGGATTTCACTTATTTACACAATTTTATTTAAATAAAAAATACAAAAAGTGCACCTTAAGAAATGTATAGTATACTATACAAAATAACTTTTAGGGTTTAGGTTCCATAGTCAAACTACAAATTATAGTTTCGCCATATCTGTAATTTTTTCTCAAAGTCGAAGTTACTAACTTGCTTGACTAATAATGAAATTAGGGCTGATTTTTCAATCCTCAGATAAAGCGGATAGGAAGGTAAATTTTAGCTTTATCCTTTTCTTTCATATGACTTCAGAAAAGGATATTAATACATTTAACTGACGGATAGTTTTATCTGGGGATTGAAAAATCAGCCCTTAGAAAAAAAAATACCTACAGTGTGCATGGCCCGACACGCTCTTGGTCGGTTTTTTTTTGTTTGTATTTTGTTACGCTGCGGCCACATCTGCGGTCAACGAATATTCGTATTGAAGTCTTTTTCTTTCTTAATGTTAAAGTAAGAGATGCCTTCACGAATCTTCGCCAAAGCAGGAATGTTTGATTCGAGTCTGTCTGTCTCTCTCACGGCTAAACTGCTGAACCGATTTCAATGAAATTTGGCATGCAGATAGAGATAGCTTACTTTTCATTGCTGGAAATAGGACAGTTCTCCAAGGAATAGCGATAACTGACGCCGCGGACAAAGTCCCGGGCAACAGCTAATATAGTACAAGTGAGCTACGGTTTATTCATCAAGTATATAGGCAATAGGAGTAGAACAAATGTATGACGCTATTACGTCATGACAAGTAGAGGGTGGTGAACTGGTGAAGCTTTATAAAAAAACCGGACTAGTGCGACTCGGACTCGCCCACTGAGGGTTCCGTACAAATTTGTAGGTACATACGTAAAGACCCTGTTTAATTAAAAATGTATAGTTTTCAGATTTTTCCCTATACTTGTATTATAAGACGGTATTACTTGCCAAATATCATATTCAACGGACGGAAAATATCCTATAAATTTTGATTCCCTTGAGAGTGTCGAAATATACGTTTTTTGTGGCATAAACGGCTGTATCTTTTTTTTAAGTTAACTCACAGCTTTATGGGACTGCAGGCATGAGACATGAGTATAAGGTTTTTATTTCAACTCTATACCTCCACGCGTTCCCGAGATAAAGGGTCTTGACAGACAGACGGACGGACAGACAGACAACAAAGTGATCCTATAAGGGTTCCGTTTTTTCCTTTTGACGTACGGAACCCTAAAAAGTTAATAAAGTCAAGGGAAAACCACAAAACCACCAAAGGAAACAAAATCGGTTAATCGAAGCACAAATGCGTGACGAAAACTATTAAATGGCTTTTAATTTATGCTAATAATACTTACCTACTTGTGGTATGCTCAGGCTCTGAATTGAGAAATTAATATTTGTTTGTGAAATTCCAAAGTTCAAGGTTATTTAAAAGACGTGAGAATGAATATATTAACTGTTAAAATTATACATGAATATGTTATTTGTGATAATTCAATTAGAAAGGTTGATCACAATTTTCGCCCGTTATACGTATTTCGAATATTTAAAGGCTAAACGAGTTGCAAATTAAGCTACCGGACGCCTACTGTATTGTTTTAGGTTAATCATAATTTTCGCCCGTGTTACATATTTCTAATTTTTTAATGTGCTATAGCGGGAGGACACTTGATACAGTCCGTTTCATTTAAAGATTATATGTGGCGTTATCTATGAAAAGGGACCTTATTGTCGATGGCGCTTCCGCCATTATTAACGATGCTCCGATATAAATACAACGTCGTGTGACGCAGTGCGGCGTAAGCGCCATCGACAATAAGTTCCCTTTTCATAGATAACGCCACATATTATAAACAAGTTTAATTTACATTATACATTTTTAGGTATGTTGTTATTGGTGACCCATAATTTTATCGAGTTTCATTTCATCGATTGTATAATTTCATTGAATTTAATTTCACCCAACACTATTTTCTGCTTAAACCATGATGTTTTCAGAATATGTTAAACATTAATTATATACATAGATTAGTTTACGTTTGACTTAAACGCTAATTCTTTCCGAACACCTTTAAAAAAAATCCTCTTGTTAAAGATAGGATTTCAGATAGGGCCGTTTATTATTATAACTCTGAAGTTAGGGCTCGTAAAAGAGGTCAGTTGTATTTTTTTTAATCGGTTATACATAGATTAGTTTACGTTTGACTTAAACGCTAATTCTTTCCGAACACCTTTAAAAAAAATCCTCTTGTTAAAGATAGGATTTCAGATAGGGCCGTTTATTATTATAACTCTGAAGTTAGGGCTCGTAAAAGAGGTCAGTTGTATTTTTTTTTAATCGGTTTGCTCTTGGCTAATTCTTGCCGAAGATTTTTTTGACGATTTACGCGAGTCGAGTTTACGCAGAAGATGCCTATTCACCCTAGCTTTAAATTGGTTCGGATTGTATTCACTCTGAAATACAGACGCCGGAAGCGCATTCCACTCTTTAATCCTTCTTGTGTGTGTTTTCAGGAAGACGAAGTGAGTGAGGAGGTCCTTGGCTTCCTGCGGTCCTGCTCAGGCAAGGCGCGCCTCCTGGCAACGCAGAAGATGCAGCAATTTGAGGGTAGGCGCATTATTTAGCACTGCAGGGCCTCTATTCGATACGGAAAAAACCATATCGTATTGTCAACGTTTTGATAGCTCTTATTTACTTGGCGGCCGAGCTAAAAACAATACCATATCATAACAGGTCAAAGTCGATATGGTTTTCCCGTGTGACATAGAGCCCCAGTACATTGCAAGACCATGAAGTGTCTGAATATTTAGGGTTGTTATTCCTATTCCACCATCCGCAACAAATTAGTTAAGCACTGTTTTACTGCTTCAAGAACTTCATGGTTGTGTATTGTCAGCATTGGATTTTTATCTGCTTTGTATGTACAGTCACCAACAATAATATATTATCCAACATTGGGCGCAAAAATATCTGACACGCTCTTATATCTCTAGTAATAAAGACGTGTCAGATATTTTTGCGGCCGATGTTGGATAATATATTATTGCTGGTGACTGTACTATACACAAGCAGGTAAGTAGCAGTAGTAGGAATCTGTAGGAAGCACTTAGCAAGATGTTGATTGCATTACAATGGTTTTTCTAATTCCCAAACGTCCCTAATGGAAGCTGCAGGACGTTCAAGATGGCCAGGCTAGCCTAGCTGATGACTGGCAGACTATGCACAGCCACGAAATTTGAATGGATTTTCCTTAAGTAACCTTGGGAACGCACTTAATGAGATTTTTAGAAAAATCAATCCCCAACGGGACGAAGTATAGGGAGTAGGCGGAAAATGTACTCTACGCGTATGATTTTAGTAACTAAATCTCATTTTTTCAAGTGCCCTGTTATTGACGATTTTTTACACAACTTTGAAAAAAACACGATTCAATTCTCTCTCAAATCTCTGAGCTCGCTGGATAGACACTTAACATGATCATTTAAATTCCAGGCCTCTGCTACAACAACCTCAACGCACGCGCGGACGAGCCGTTCCCCACCACCGTGACGGACCTGCGCGGCTTCTGGGACATGGTGTGCCTGCAGGTGCGGCACGTCGACGAGCTCTACGCGCAGATGGCCGAGCTCAAGAGGAACGGCTGGGTCGAGGTGGGTACAGACATTGCAGGCTATTGCAGCTACCACCAGAAGTCTAGAATATGGGGTGCTGTTTATCTGGTGGCTTTGCTATGGCAAGGAGGTAGGAAGAGGAGAGAGGGGGGAGGAGGTAGGTAGGTGAACGAGCACAGGCTACCTGATGGTGAGTAGCATCGGAGAACCATAGAGATTTTCATTGTCAAGACGGCAAATGAGTGTCCCGGATGACTAAGATGGAAAGCCTCTATGCTAATAATTTCATTGGCACATAGCTGCTTGGTATGCAGCAAGATGGCAATATGGTAGATGGGCATAGTAGAATAAAGGCACTGGTTGCTATGTAAAACGTAAGAACAAAGCGCCCCGAGTCAAGTTCACAGCTAATATGCGGAACTGGCGCCTTTACTTCCAGATGTTTGGGTAAGTTCAGTCCAGTCCAATCTTGTACTGACTCTTCCCTACTAGGGTCATTACCCCTATTTAAATTTCCAGAATGCATGGCCTCTCCCCTTGAGCTATGCACGAACTGTATGGTTGTGCTTGTCGGTTATCCGATGGGGCGTAATCACCAGATCACCACCGTCAATAAACACTGAATGGACTTCTTATCTGTCCAATACTAGGTAGGGTCTTCCTCATACCGACCCAAAAGAGATCATTCATATTGGGCCTTTTACGAAAGTGCCGACCAAAAAAAATTTGGTAAGTATAGGTCGCTAGAATTAATTATTTTACGAAACACCTGGCCATAATGTGAGTTTTATCGCACGCTGCGCGCACGGTAAAACTCGCATTGTGGCCAGGTGAAGACGTAAAATTGTGTACTCATCACGGGCAGTAAAAAAGAAAGCCCTCTATCGCATATTTATAACCCTCGCCTACGGCTCGGGTCTCAAATACCTGCGATTTCGGGCTCTTTCTTTTACAGCCCTTGTTAAGTAATGTACTATTGAGTAATTTTTATTATGGCATGAAATCAGTTGTCATTCTCCGACTTTTTATTTTATGGGTTCTATGACGGCTCATCAATTAAAGTCCGTGACTGTTATGCTAAAAAGTTGATCTTTCGAACCTCTATAAAAAGTCAAGCAATGATTCTACAGTTTTCGCGCCATAATAAAAGTGGTTCAACATAAATAATTCTAGCGATGTACGGTCACGAGCGTTAATTTGGGACCCATATCAAGAAAAATATGCTTGAAGTCGTCAATGTCATTAGAGATGTCGAGTCATTTGTAACTTTTAGGAAACTCAACCTAAGTTGTAGAGTGTCAGATTGACTTTGGATCTAAGGTGGGTATCAAATTAAATCTGGTGACTGTACACCAAAATATTTTTTCGGCCGGCACTTTACAAAAAGAGCCCAAAAATTTATGAAGGATGAAGTTCTCCCTTCGATTATTATTAGATTATGATTGTATGTATTCAATTTATTCCCAATGGCAGGTGACCCCGGAGGTGAAGCGCGCGCCCGCCGCGTGCTCCCCGCGCCGCGCGCGCCCCGCGCCCGCCGCGCCGCTCAAGAACGAGAAGGCGCGCCTCGCCGCCGAGAAGAGGGAGGCCGACCGGAAGGCCATGCTGGACCACAGAAGGTACGACCCTGTCTAACGAGACCTATAGGTCCTATGTGGGGTTCTGTACCCAAAGGGTATGTGGCGTTCTGTACCCAAAGGGTATGTGGCGACCTAGCGACATCTAGCGCACACTTGTATCAACCAAATTCGCTAACTCGCTAGCGCCACCAACGTCAGACAGCACAACTAAAAGTTCTGCATCGCGCTAACGAAGTTTCTCCAGTCAGTTGATATATATACAACTTCCAACTTCATCCCAATGGACTTCGGTCCCCAGGCGTAACACCCGCCTGGAGAGAGATCCCTCTATTAACATCTCTTCTTCGTACAGGTACTTTACCGAAGATGTCCATGATGGCAGTCAGTTACAATCTAATTTAATTACAATTACATGCGTATATATACAATACAAGAGGACGCCCGCGACTTTGTATGCGTAGAATTAGTTTCCCGCTACTCCCCCCATTTTTTCCCGTTGGGGGTCGATTTTCGGAAAATCCTTTCTTAGTGCTCACTTACATCATGAAAGGAACCCCTGTACCAAATATCAAGTTTCTAGGTACAGTAGTTTCGGCTGTGCGTTGATATATAAGTCAGTCAGGTTTGCCTTTTATATGTATAGATTAACTTAACTAATGCGCGGCTAAATACACGTACAGGTATATCCTAATTTAATTAAAGATTCATTAAAACGTGAATCGATAACAACTATCAAACGTCCCTTCCGGCACAGATACCAAATGCGACCCAATAGGGATATGCATGGATTTTTAAATCGCATTTCTCAACAAAATATGAAAATACCGTAAAATAGATCACTTAAAGTGAAATTAAAATTAAAATCGGCCAAGAAATACGGATGATACGTACAAGCATTTTAAACTGCTAAGTAGACAGCGATTAAACAGAATGGTCCGATATGCACTGTGGCGTCATGTAATGTGTGCTAGAAAGAGATAGAAACAAATCTTTGTTGGTTATTTTTAAAGCTATTCAAAAAATCATTTTTCTCGACTGTTTGTTACATGAACTAGCTTTTGTTGAAGGTGTGAAAAAAGTAATGAGAAGAAATAGTTTTTTTACCATATTTTTGTTTCTGTTCTAGCTTTATATGTCACTACCAACTATGGTATTCTTATGAAGATTTTAACTGTTTAAATTTAATTTTAATAGCTCACTAAAACTGGATCTAGATGGGAGTAAGGCCCAATTCTAACCCCAAAGCGAATGCTGACTGACCCCACAGTTCCGTAGCATGTGGCATGTCCATTAACCTGTCCTCTCCCACCGGCTCAAAATTGCGCCCCCCCCCCCCCTTTTTCACTCATTTTAAAAAACTGGAAATACCTATTTTTTTTATTTTACCTACATACATACCTTCACGCCTGTCTCCCAATGGGGTAGGCAGAGACTAGGTATATTATTTTATCTTATCTGAAAATTAAATTGAAATTAAGGATAAATTATCTCAAACTTAATTTCTGGATTTTTTATTTTTTTTCTATCTTTGTATGAAGATGCATACGCATTCGAAAGGAGAATTGATACGTACACATCTTGATACAAAGTAACTCTTTTATAGACAAAATGCAAATTAATGAACTCTCTTTTTAGGAAAAGGAGTTAGATAGAGACTTCCGCTTGTAATTTGTAACTTGTAGCTTCGTGAAACGGGCCCCTGCTGGCCTGCTCCTTCTTGCCTGTTGCAACTTATTAAAACAAATTCTGTCAACTTGCTTGCTCCATTCCTGTGTCAAATAACGGGCCCTTAATCATCGTTCATAGCTTCAAAAGTTTTGAGCAACATTATTCCACCTTATGCCTGTAACCTTATGCTTCACTCATGCAAGATCAGATCTAAGGTGGAAGTACTAGTACTAGACATGTTAACAGAAAATATTTATTTGCGTCGTGATATTATGTTCAATTATACATCTACACAAAACATTTACATGTGATTTGGGAAATATGACCTTTACTTTTGTTAGTTGGAATTTGTTTTTTATGGTGACCATAGGTATATAAATTTATCAAAATGAGAAAAATAACTAGTCAATCGGATTGTATGAATAAATGTCAGGTACTTTTGCTGACAGTCCGTTTCTTTATTTAAAAATTGGCGTGTGAAATATCAAAGCCACAAACATTTCCCATCGCTAAAATGAGGTGGTGACAGAAGAAATGTTAATCTTATTTTACTTATACCAAGTCAAAGTATGGCGACGAGTACTAGTACTTCCACCTTATTTCAGTTCTACCAACACAATCATCCCACACCTTCCTACCTTACGCAGCTATGTACAAGTGCTCTATGTTAGTTTGTTTGTCATTGCAGGCGGGTAGCTCGCGAGCGGCAGATGGTTGCGCGCGCGACGCCCGGCTGCAGCCGCGAGCCGCAAGAAGACATGGGCATTGAGGGAAGCCAGGTACAAAAAACATAAATTTGTGACCCGCCTTAGGCCGCATTTACACTTGTAAGTTATTGCTGTAAGTGTTGAAACAAAGCTATATGCTAGAGAGAGATTGCATATTTGCCGCTCACTCTTACCCATAGTTGCGTCTCAGAACTTACAGTAATAACTTACAAGTGTAAATCCGGCCTTAGGCCGCATTACTTGTGTAAGGGTGGTATTCCACCTATCCAATTCTTTATCCAATTTCTATATCCAATATTTGATCAAATTTCTTTGATGGAGGCCCATTTCACTTATCCAATATCTTGATCCAAGTTTTTATACTATTTGCGTAGCCATTTTGAATTAAATGTCATTCGTAATATTTGATCAAATGTAGGCGTTTCTAGAAAATTTGATGAAGTCATCCAATTTCTTTGATCAAATGCACATTGGACAAAAAATTGGATAGGTGGAATACCACCCTTATTGCTGTAAGATTTGAAACAAAGCTACATGCTAGAGAGACATGCAGATATTTGCCGCTCACTCTTACCCATAGATGCGTGTCAAAACTTACAGCAATAACTTGCAAGTGTAGATGCTGTCTTAGGTAGGGCTTGGGAATTGTTCGAAAACTACCTCTAGTCCCAGTAGCTCGGTTGATTAGTCCGGGGCCGAACTACTGCCACACTTTTCTTCCCATTTGTTCGGTTATGACGTCAAACCGAACTACTGAGAATGAAAACGACTCAAAAGTACGGTTAAGGATGCAGCAAAATAAAAAATCAAAGAGGCATTTATTTCATTACATTTTTTTATAAAAAAATAACAAATGGTAAAGTAACTTCTTCGTATTAGATCGCTCACGCTTTAAAAGTTGAAACATGAACCATGAATGAACCATGTGGAGCTATCGACTTTTAAAACGCGAGTGAACGGTAAATAGTATTTTTTGTACTCGTCGATTAAAATCTGTGTAGTAAGATTTCATAGAGAATACTGCAACGTCACTATTTTCATCGTTTTATAGTCTATATTACTTACGAAACAACCGAAACAACTATTTCGAAACGCTCTAGACAGCCGAAAGAATAATTGAAAATAGAACTTCGTATTTCAATAATATGACTGTGTCCTTGTTTAAGGAGACTCGATCCGACACAAAATTGGCAATCCGATGCAGAGTCGCGTATTCTCTATGAAATCTTAATACACAGATAAACTAACCACGACCTATTTCGATGGATATTGTAGGTAGGTTAAATTTTTTCCTCAATCCAAAATACAGATTTTTTGGCGTATCCGATTCGCACTTAGTCGGTTTTTTTAATAATAAAAGTTGTTTGCACATCATTAACCGAACTACACACCACTTCCCAATAGTTCGGTTTGACGTTATAACCGAACTAATGGGAAGAAAAGTGTGGCAGTAGTTCGGCCCCGGACTAATGAACCGAACTACTCGGACTAGAGGGAAAACTACCGGTTAATTATGGTTCTTAACCTGGTTTCTCGTAATCACTCGCTCGGAGCGGAATCGACTCGCGAGCGTTATGATCGCTGGGTTTAACCTGGTATTTTTGGTTCTTGATTCTTCCTGCAGTTGGACGGCGTCGCGACTAAAAGATAAGGCCGGCTTGACTTCAAGATGAGCAAGTGAAAATGCAACTAAAGAGCTAGCTTATAGGCTAGGATAGGAAAGGCGAAAAATCGATGGCGGTGCGAACAAATTACCGAGCGGAATCAACCGTTAGTTCCTGCTGGAAACAGTTTTATTTTGATCTTTGAACAGAGCTGAAATAATATCTGTTCGAGCGGAATCGAAATGTAAATGCTCTACTTGAAATGTATGGTATTTCTTACGAGCTGGTTAAAGAAATTAACCAAGTTTCCGAGCTCTAGTCTTAGGTAGATAATCTGACATTCTACAGCGATAAGGTTGAGTTTCCCATAAGTTACGGATGACTTGGCATCTCTAATGACATTGACGATTTCACAATATCTATGGAAAAATGGTTTGTGTGTTACTTTTTTATTTCGGTCTTTTTCCGATATGTCAAATCAAAAAATTGTTACCGTCCATTTTGTTACCGAACGAAACACAATTTGGTGTAACAAAATTGACAGCAAATATTTACAAAATTGCGGATACAGCCAGAAAATTAGGCCTTATAAACGTTAACTTCGGGTATATCCACAGAAAAGACGGTTACCTAAATCTATGTATGACCCAACAAACAAATTCAATAAGTTGCAAAATTTACCTTACCGGACACTTGCTAAAGTGTATTTTGCAACTTATTTAATTTATTCGTTTCATGGTATTGCAGTATCACCGACAAAATATTGAGCATTTAGAATAACTACATTTTTATTGTCTTTTACGATGACGACGAACAATAGTAGAAAAATCCTAGAAGAATCGTCAGAAGACTAAATTTTTTCTAACTTTTCCCTTGCAGGAGGTGGAAATATTCGTGGGCAAAACTTCGAAGCTACCGAAAGACCAACCGACCGGCGACTGCGTCAGCTCGCAGTCCGAAGACTCCGCGCAGCACAGCTGAAATCCCCAACACGCAGACTTATCTACGAACTTCATACTCTAGAAACAGCATAATACAAGCCTATAGTCTGTGTCAATTGAAATTGCCAAAGGTGTAAACAAATTAGTACTGTTTGACACATAACCTCAAATGTCATCAAGCGTGCTTTTAATTAAAGTAACGTATAATTGATAGTTATTTAATCTCAAACTTAATGTGAAAGTAAAAATAAAGTTGATAAATCATTGCTAAGACCTCACTTGATCTTTAAAAGCACGTGATTATCGAGTAATAATGTTAAATCGTTTCGTTTGGTTGTGTTTACATTTTTACCAGTTTCTATTGGCACAGACTATATATAAAATTTCAATGTACACGTCATATAATACAAATAATACAATCCATTAAGGTGCAATTGAGTTAGTATCAAATAGTCGAAAATGTAAGTGGTCATGGCATCAACTCGCCTAAAATCATTTGGACGAAATTCAAACTAGGTTAAAAAGTAACTCGTCGTTTACGACTATCTGATACTAACTCCAATATTTCAAGCTATTGCCCGTCAACAATTGTCTCACTCTAATTTGGTGTAATAGAATGAGACGCCTGTATTGTTGATAAGCAATTATTCTTTAAAAAAATGCTCGTGTAATTGCTTCTTTTATACAGGCATAACGCAAGTTAAAAGCAACTATAGTAAAAGGAGGAAGAACTCGATCCTGACTAGGGAATGCAATTTAACCGGTCATTAACCGTTTTTGTATGAAAATAACCGGTTAAAACCAGTTATAACCGGTTATTTGCATTCCCTAATCCTGATATCTGTCATTAGTCAATACATTTTATAACCTACTATAGGGTCTTCCGGTAACCTTCAGAAGGGAAGATGGCCGATTGAAAGATACGGCTTTGTACTTTTTTTTTTTTACTAATTTACTCTACTCACTTAACACTGGCGAAATACACCGGACCGCCATTATTAAAAAAAGAAGAACATATCGACCCGCCCTCGCTACGCTTCGGTTTATTTCAGTTTTCTGTAATACCAGCACTTAATCCAGAATTAACTATACATAAAAACCTTCCTCTTTGATCACTCGATCTATTGATGAAAACCGCATTAAAATCCGTTGCGTAGTTGAAAGATCTAAGCCTATATACAGAGGGACAGACGGTTGTAAGCGACTTCGTTTTATACTATGTAGAGCAGGTTTTGAGGTTATAATTTGTACGAATGACAGCTGTCAGATGTGACTTATCTTCCTTTTGCTATATGCTTCGTTTGCTTAGGTAAATACTAAATATAAATTTAAACCAAGTGGCTCTGTGAAAGAGATTTGACGCAATGTTTTTCTTCAATTGGCTTACATATATTTGTTTTGTTTACATTTAGTTGAGTTCCTAAACAAACGGAGTATAGTACTTGTATTTGCTATCGTTACATTAGTTAGAAAGGGAGCGACAAACAAATTCTGTACTGATTTGGGCCATACACACATAATCCTATGGATATTCTTTAGCCTTTCTAGTGGCGACGACGAGCGTAGCGAGCAGCGTTAGATTAAATCATGACAATAGTACCAGAGACATGGTTAACACTTGAAATTAAATACACATACAATAAATCAATTATACATTATATGTAAAGCATCGATCTAAAAAAAATATGTATTATTGCTTATGCACGCTTGTCAGGAATTAATGTCCCACCTAGGTTAATAAAAGGAATTTTAGACTTAATCCCTATGCGCACTTACTACGTAACGATCAGAAGCTATATATATCGGTAATAAAAATCTTTTTTACAGTACTACTAGTTTCTTAATAGCGATCGGCAAACTTCGTTTTTGAAGCACGAGAGAGAAATATACTGTCACTTGCGAGTACAAGTGAGATAGCGATAACCAGCCGAATACCATTAAAAAACTGGGAGTACTTTAGCTATCTTAAGGAGCTTCTAAACGGGCCATATTTTCTCTGCAATATGTGGCCGGCAATCATTGGTGTCTTTCTCTAACATACGAGTAAGAGAGGGACACCAAGAGTTAGCAGCCACATATTGCAGTGAGATATGGCCCGTTTAGAAGCCCCTTTATAAAAGAACAAATCACGGCTTGTATATGTTTAAATAATAGGGTAAATATATATATCTCATATATTTATACATAGCATTAACTTAGCAAAAATATAGCGCATAGCACATGACAAATAACTAAATAATTATCAAAAATATGTATTGAGTACAAAATCAGGAGCTTCGTAGATAAGTTTGTTGAAGTGTACATTTGTTCATTGTATGTTTTTTATGCACTGGATCTTAATGTTATTCCAAATTGTATTGCACCGTTTTAATATAGGGCGAACTAATTAATGCCGAGCCGTTTACCGAACAGTGTGAGACGGAGAAATTTCTTTTTTTTTACTGTAAATAATTCTCAAAATGACTTCAAAAACTTTGTAACTGTTCTGCTATGGAGTGTTCAGTATCCAAAACCTTTCATTTAACATTTGTAGAAAACAAAATGGCCTCTACCGATCCTACTTTTTTTGGAAACATTGTTTTTTCATAATACCCCTATTACATTGTTTCATTCTTACAACATAGTGAGTCGAAGCTAGGAGCGACGACGAGAGAAACGAGGGAAGAGCGATTTGTGACATGAACAGTTTGTAAAGATATACAGTGTGTAAATGGTATACGGGCGTTTATTAAAAATGGACATAGATTAAGACTCTAATAACCATAAGCAGAAATAATTATTTTGATTACGCTAACGTATACACCGTTATTAATTTTTGAACATACCATCGACCCACAATGTACATCTAAGTCCATCTGTCATAACTTTGACACATCATTAATTGCGTTTTTAATTAATTGCTTTTTTTGTTATACATTGCGTGTTAAATTATTTTGTATGGTTAATTTTTTTAATTTAATTTTGACAAAAGCTGCCTAAATGTGCTCATTAGGGGCTATACTAACCACAGTTAAAAGGAACGCCCGTATACCATTTACACACTGTATAAGTGCTAAAGAATGGCGTATCCAAGGTCCAAAAACCTAAATAAACTTGCAATAAAAGTGGACAGAAGTTTACTGTCTCACTCTGACTCTCTTTAAAGCGAGATGCCTGAGCAGGATAGCTTTAGGTTGCATTTCTTGATAAAAGTTGAGTGAGGATAGGGCGTAGTTTCATAGTTTTTGCTTTGACAAAATGAAATCATATTGTTTCAATGCATTGTTTTGTAGTTTTAATAGTTTTTTTTTGCTTTTGCAGAAAGAATAGAAAGATCTTGAAAATTACAAAAAATATTTTTTCATTTACAATCTGATTGTGTAACCATTAGACAGAGAACGGTATAATTGGCCCCTTGTGGTCCTATCTATATTTGTCCTACTGACTTTCGACGGAGCCCCGCCCAAGGGGGCTCCTGTTTCTAGGTGGTTTTGCCCTTCGGGCATCTGAAGAAACCTAACGAACCTAACCTACCTACTTTTACAACCACAGTTAGTATTTAGTGATCAAAACTAGGTTCATTTGACTAGTAGGACCAATTAGTAGGACCACGAGGAAATAAATGTATAATTGTATCTCATTCTAATGCATAAGTGTTATGTTCGCCCTATATTCGCTAAAATTATGGCGGCCATAAAGGCTCCGATTTTTTCTAAGCATTATTTTTACAGACTGATTGTTTTCCTTGCACAGATGAATTTGGTGAAATTGTATGTAATGATCTATATCTAGTTTTACATGATACTCATTTGAATGGAATATTGGAATCGTTCTTTTTTACTTTGATGTCGGCTGATTAAATTATTGTTAAATTTGATTTTTCTTTTAATGTTGCTTCGGATAATGTAGTTGGTATTTAAATTTTGTTTTGTAATAATAGTGTAGTTATACGGCATTTTTTTTAAAGGAAGGAGCTTGCATCGATATTGGGTTGTGCCTTTTACATCTAAAATAGGACAAAATATTAATTAAAATTATTTACACCACTAATTAATCAGAGTTATTAGAAAATTAGTTACACCTTGGCTACATATAGGCCGTATTTCTTAGGCCGTATTTAACCAAACTGGAATAAGACTTACTCCGAGATTAGTCTATACAAATTAGGCGTTTAATCTAGGTATAAGACCTTATTCTCTCTTGGTGAAATCCGTCATTAGTTGGTTATTTACTAGTACTTATTTGATTTTGACAATATTTTTTTTTTATTAATTAATTTACGGAACCCTCAAGCAAGTCAAATATTCGTGTAGAGCTCAAAAATGATAATAAATCCTAGCCTAGTATTTAGAATAACTGTATATTTGCTGAAGTAATGTAATAAAATAGTTTTTAGTTTTTTTTTAAGATACTAAACTGACTAAATATTTATCTGGCTTTAATTTTTATTTAATAAACTTATATTACAGTATTGTAATTTTTTTCATGCTTTTTATCATACATATAATAGCTTGCTCAATATTTTAGTTTTGAAATGAGGTTGTAGTTATGTATTTTCTTACGAAGTACCCGCATAATAAAAATTGCTTACCTACATGAAAATAGTTATAGCACTTCACTCACTCGTACTTCTTCTTGACTAATAAAAAATACATTTTTATTATTACTAGGTACCCAAGTTCTTGTCCATTCGCCATGTCAAATAAGTCACTTACGTGCCTATGACAGCTTCGAAACATTACGAAATTCCGTGCATAACGTACTGTTTGTAATACGTTCTGAGAAGGGTCATACGCACTCGAAAAAACAAAAGTTGTCTCTCCTGTGGTCAATAGTTAAAGGCTTGTGCGTATAAGTTATGTTTTTATCTGATGGGACTAAAGTAGACTTGACGCCGTTTATGTGGATATGGGAAAACCAGAAAATTAGGCCCGAAAACGTTAACTTTGGGTATGTCCACAGGAAAGACGCTAACCTAAATCTGCGTTTGACCATAAGAATAAGTACTATTCTTATGGTTTGACCCAGAAATGTCTCAATTCGCAAAACTCCCATCCCTTTCGTAGAACGTCTCTTCAAAATGTTCCTATCGCACGTCTAGCTAAATGTTCCACTTTGTTTCGCAGAACCTTGTGCGAAATGTACCATTCACAAAATTTACCATAATTTATTTAAATTTACGCAGAACGACCCAGTGTTGCAAAAAACTCCTTTTGCAAATTGTCCCTTCCATAAAAATTAATCGAAGGGCGTCTTACGATAGAGACGTTTTGCGAATGGGACGTTTTGGGAAAGGGACATAATTGGAAGGCGACATTCTTTCAATGAAGAGGTCGAAGACTCTACAACTACCCATGTAATCGGTGTCACACAATCACAACACTTGCACCGAGTAAAATAAACTACTACTTAAGATAAACAAATGATTTATTCTTATAATATAGCTTAGCCTGAAAGCGAGCGTTGTTCAAAAATAAATACTTATCCGCTGCTTAAATATATATACACATGCCATACACTGCTTTTGGTTGTCGCCGCGTTGAAGTACCTCCACCATTTGCCTAACATTCCAAGTACCAACAATCCTATCCCTCCCCTCCTCTGGTGCTGGTCTGCTGCAGGTGTTGCAGTGTTCTTGAAAACTATCTATACGCAGCTATTATCGCTTATTTCGCCCGATTCACACGTAAATAGACCCCAGAAATTAGTCCTATCACATCAAAGCTGGGTAACCAATAACCCGTTAAACTAGTATTCTAAAAAAACCTTTGGTAGCTACTGCCACACAGATGCAATGCACCCGCTACTAAAACCTATGCAATACCTACTGTAGGTATGTTTCTTATAAGTACTTATAATATAACACCCCCTAGTTTACGTCGGGGGGGTTAAATAAAAAAGTATACACAGCGTCCTAAGGGTGAAGACACATTTATCAGCACCGATTCGCATTTCGACTATAGAAAATGGCTGTTTTGTATGAAGATGCGTACGCATGCGTAAGCAGAACTGATGCGTACGCATCTTCATACAAAACAGCCATTTTCTATAGACGAAATGCGAATCGGTGCTGATAAATGTGTCTTCACCCTAACGCGTGTCGTTCATTTGTACCCCACTTTCCCGCGGCCACCGTTCCTCATACCTATCCTTTCCAGCTGATCTTATACCCGCTCTTAAATTCAATCCACTGATAGATATGGCTACTTCAGAGGCCCGTTTCACGAAGCTACAAGTTACAAATTACAAGCGGAAGTCTCTTTCTAACTCCTTCTGCTTGAAAGAGAGTTCCATTTGTAACTTTTAGCTTCGTGAAACAGGCCTCAGGTTATTTTAAAACATTTTGTAACTGACCTTAGTAACAAATAACCGCGGTTTGATTGAATATTGGGAGCGATCTCGACGAAATTATTTTACCTACAACCCAGTTTTTTACACAAAAAGTATTTTAGTGTTGCCACAGGAAAACGATTATGACGTAGAAAGTGGCGCCCTCATAGGTTAAACCTTTTATAGTAAAATTAATTCGTGATGTTCTGTTAAAATGTATTCATAAATAATGTATTTATTTAAGATCTAAGTAAAGCAGAAAACTTATTTAATAAAAAGAAACTCCTATAATTCTGTATTCAAGAAAGTGACAATTCTTTAAATAAAATAAAATACATATAAAAAACTGCATCGATTTTTTGTGTTTTATTATCATTACTTTACAATAGGTTACCACAAACAAAATCGGATCCTTACCAATATTAAAATATGAAGTAGAGATTGTCTGGCGCGTTTGTCGCCTTTGTGGTTAGTAAAACACTGAACCGATTTGGATAAAATCTGGTATAGGTCTACCAGAATCTCATGAAAAATTTAAAAGTAAAAATAAATCGATTTTCATATGGCAATGTTATTACGCCTGGCAATTCAAATTTCACCGCTTGTCAGATTTTGTTATTGTTTGGTGTTTTTACTCAAATATAGCGTTAGTCATCAGGAAAATGCCCTTAAAGCCCTTCGATCTCAGGAGAAAAATATCGTTTATCATGTCTACTGTAAAAATTGAGAGCAAGAAGATGTAAATCAAACACAATATATGGTTTAGTGTCGTGTTTTAGACTAGTAAATGAAACCAAATAATATTGATATTTTAAGTTCTTTTGTACATTTGCAGGAACGTTACATATAACTCCATTTGGCTTTTATATCTAAAACGTGAAAGTCAATTTAGAAACCTTAATAATGAGGTGCCATTTAATTCCAGGATTATTTATTACCACCGCCTGTGTGGCACGGTCTTCATGTTTTCATGAGAAATAGAAATAAAAAGTACCTCACATTTCCTCAGAATACGAAATTGGTTTATTAAAATGCATATATTCGTTTAGCTCACAAAACCACGTAAATCAAAGATTGAACATGAATTAAGAGTTAATTTAATATATAGGTAATGGAAAATTCAAAATTGTATACATTAATTTGGACCTGAGGCTCTACTTTGAAATCCGTAAATCGAACTTCGTCTATTGCTATCCCTTTTGCTCTCGACGCGTCACTAATTCGCAAGAAAGTGACGGGGAGATCCGAAGTTCGAATTACTGATTTCAAAGTAGAGCCCCTGTGCGGTATTGTTAGCTAAGCAACGATACGTCATTGGGGTTTTTAAGTCATGATTGTTTTAATTTACCTAACCTTAATCAACCAAAAGTGGTTTTAAGGGTTAGGTAGATAACTAACCGTTATTAATTAATATTATAAATATAGTGGTTGTTCCGTCCCTCTACGGTTTGTTCCATCTTCACGGCATAGATACTAGATAGATAGGCACAGACGTGGTATTTAAATTTTATCCTGGAAAATGGAATAATTTTCAAAGAAATAAAGACTTCTACGCGGACTGAGTCCACCACATCATACTTTTAGGCCCCCCACAGACCTACAAAATGTTTGCGCAATCGTATTTTTGTACAATCAGATTGAAAATATTGAAATAGGTTTTGCCCCTACACGTGTCAATTGATTGAGTATATCTATTAAAAATGAAAACTAGAGTTATCAGGCTAAAAACGTCACGTGAAAAACAATTCCCATCGCAATTTTCCGCCATTATTTATTTTAAATAGTAGCGTACTAATTGTTTTGACAGGATTATTGAACCACAGATTAAAAAAGATTGAGAAATCACTACTACCAACTACACAATCACACGTGATGGCACAAACAAAATTCAACTCTGTCAAACTTTTCTAAAATGATTGGGTAAACTTCAATCATAGCCATAGACGATTAAAAAGTTTAGGCAATCAGTGTGATTGCACAAATAAATTGATCATCTGTGGGGTGCCTTATTGGACTGGTGGAAAATCAAGTATCAAGACCTTTAAATCCTATTACTCCGGAGTTGCAAGCCCTAAATTTGAATTTCCCTTTTTTTCGTGAGATTCTGGGAGACCTATTGGTATAAGAATACGCGTGACATGGTAATTTTTATCCCAGAGACGTTAATTTATTCCCAACAACCTCAACTTATAAGCTATAGCTTTACATATAACTGAAAAAAGACGTTTTCTGCAATAATGCCGCGTGGGATTATGGTTTGGAATTATGGTTTATGGTTTCAGTTCAATTGGCTAGGTTTTGCCACAAGACTTTCAAATTTCATATTTTGACTGACTAATATTTCAGCATTTCAGCTCAAAATACTGCACTAATTTGAGAGATCCAATTTTGGTCAGATTTTCCTCTTATATGTATATGATCCGACTCCAAAAAATCTTAATTGTGTTAATATCTACGATTGACAAAGTATACAACAAAAAAAATTATTTGACCTAAAATTTGTGTATTTAACCAAGGTTTTTACCAATCCTAATTTATAAATTTGTATGTAATTATTTACACTAATAACATTAAAAATATCAAGGAAGTTCGTGAAACGGAGCGTAGTAAAAACTAAACTTTAACTCTATGAATTTTGCACTAAGTAGGCTGTATGCAGCAAAAGCCATCGCCTTTATCACCGACGCCATTAAAAAGTGTAGTGATTCGTCTATGAACGCAAGTGACTATAGCGTCAATACAGTATTTTATTTTATGCGAATATGTAATTATTGCCGTTTTTACATATTTTAAAAATGAAATAAATATATTCTAATAAAATAAGCACAAATACATCAATATTTTATTACTTTAGTTAATATTTAGTTAAACAGGTATAAAAATACCACAAAAGTTCCCGCGTGTTTCCTTCCCGCGCACATCGTGCTAGGTGGAAGTTGGTCATGGTCGTCCGACAAACGGAAAGCCGCCATGATGGCTTTCTGTAAAGTACGCTCAATATGTAAAGTTTCGTTACGGTTTTTCATTAATTGTGACTGAGTGCGTGCAAAAATTAATCATGGGAACAAACTAGAGTGTGTTAAGTTCAGTTTACGGTCCTTTAGGACCTCCTGGAGGAGCTATAAAGTGTTTTTTAAGTGCATTTTTGTGTCGACGCTAGCGTGTTTTGTTCTGTCAACAAAATGTCGAAGCTCTCGTTTAGGGCGAGGGCCCTGGATGCGTCGAAGCCAATGCCCATATATCTCGCCGAGGAGCTTCCGGATTTACCGGACTACTCGGCGATTAATCGTGCAGTACCTCAAATGCCCTCTGGAATGGAGAAAGAGGAGGAATGTGTAAGTATTTTGCGCATTTAGGTTTTCGTCGAAACTACTGTGTGTCGGCCATTATGTTTATGTTGCGTTTTCTTACCGCTAGGGGCGTTTCACTGACTGAAAATATTTTTACGAATAAATACTTTTATTTATGTGTTATTGCAGCTATATTTCATTTAAAATATTTGTAAGATACAACTTAAACTTTAGAACATCTTTATCTTTGGACAAATAAACACCCGCCAAATTAATATTGTCTAATTTTGGCGCGTTATCACCACATGTTGGTTATCACACAGTCTTGAGTCTCACAAAACTCTTAATTGCTCACATCTCGTTAGTTTTAGGGCTTTGAGAGCTGGTTTTTTGCCGTTTTCTAGTAGATTATGGGTAGAAAACTCGGGTAAATCGTCGTTTGTAGCTGGTTAGTCTGTCATATGTTATTGTTTACTAACAACATCGTAAGCCGGTACGCTTTGACAACATGCATTATCAATTATTTTGATTATTGCAGTGGATATATAAGACACATTCATGTGGAAACTACTTTGTTTACTTAGCTGGAGCGCTTATATTTTTTCTCGACAGTTATTATTCACTTCTTCTTGAGTAATTGAAATATGTTTTCAGAAGTTAGTTCTGTATTTTTAAGTTGATTCATATTCAATAAAAGGTAAGCAGGTAGTAAGGTAAGTACACGATTTTATTACCAGTTTAGAAGTTTACTAAATAGTACCTATTCATATAAACTGGCTTATTATTTTTTGTACTTCTATTTAAAGAAAGCAATTCATTATTAATGGATTGATTCATGCAGTTATTTTAATAGCATAATCTTTTCTAACAGCAGTTACAGGAAAGGTAATAACATAAACCTAGTTTCCTCATCAATTCTTATTATTAGAAAGAGGATAAATAAAACAACCTTTATAATAATATTTTAATTTTTAAAACATGGTGTTTCCAAGATTATTTTAGTTTAGTTTGAACTATAAACAAATGTGGAATAACCCGACCCGACGACAAGTCATTTCTATTTGCTGCCTTCTTTCAATTAAATATTATGATTTGTTAGGGTCAAGGAGTTAAGCCTAAAATGAACTATTATCTATGACAATATATTTAATAGCTACCTACTTACTTCATAATATATTTAAGTTGATCTCAAGCTTTGATCTTCTCTACTGATGTGATTACTTCAAACTATAACAAATTACTAAAGCGTATATTACACTTTTGAATTATTGTATTAAACTAAAATTCATATTACAACCAAATTAACATCTTATATACATTTAAGGAAAAAGGTACTGGAATTTTCTGTTATATTGTTGAACGGAAAATAACATGTAATGTGCTTCTTGCCCCTGCGTCTACTGGACTTCCTGCCGGTAAGATAAAAGGTTTGAAATTTGAATTAATTTATAACAAAAATGTGCAGAGCATTAGACTGGTCTTTTCATAATGGTAAATAAAAGAGTACCACATCCTCCAGAATCTAAGACGAAGACATAGAATCTGTAAACTGGAATCATGCGACTGCAAATGCGTTACCGACCCTGAGAATAGGTGAAATTCCACAAGCTAGTAATTTTCCCGCTTGATTCAAACAGAACATCAATGTGAATCACTGCTGCTTGGCGGTAGGTTAATGGATAAGATGGTGTTAGCGAAGGAAGTTGCACAAGGTTCTATCACCACGAAACATAGGTTTTAGCTAGAAATTATGAAGAACATGGTGTTTACAGTGTTAATTAATAATAAAACAGCTGTTATCCATAAATATACTTCTAGGTCTAACAATTGGTGTTTTCAATATGAATGTCATAAATAGCATTTGAAATAATAAACTTTATTAGTTTAAATCTTAATTATAATGGAATGCAATATGCTTAGCGATTACTTTGAGGGCGTCATAATCTGATGGATCTTATGCTACTTGACTTAATGATGCGTAATAAATATAATTAATAGTTGAATACTACACAGAGTGGATAGGATTTTCTCGCTTAGCCTTTCTCAAGTCTGTTATCAGCCATATTACAACTAGGTTCAAACGCAGAACCAATTGCTTTGTACGCAGAGGACCTGCTAAGCTAACCATATTGCCAATAAAGTTAATGACATAGATTACGGAAGTATGCTGATTTATAATATTAAATTAGGTACTTATAAATAAAGAATGTACTGACTTGCAATGGAATGCTTATTTAATTTTGATATTTAAGCATAATTGTCATTAGCTGAATTGTCTTTATGATAATTGCATGACTGCAATCAACCTATTCATGATTCTAGTTCATACGATTGGTATTTAGCACTTTTCCACAATATTCATAGCAATTCAACTGGAATACTACGAGTTAAATAAAATTTCTATGTGCATTATTAATTTATTTAATTTTACTTTGCTAAACATATCAAGACCATATAAGATATTTGTATAAATTACTTGACTGATACGAGATTCCTTTTTGAACTATCAAACTTTGAGGTGGACTTTTTGAGGATACTAGCTTCTGCCTGCGTAGATTTCGATGATCTTTATTCCCTTGGGAACTTTTAAATTTTCCAGATTTTAAAGTAGCCTATGTGTAAATCCTGGGTACCTATAGGCTATCTTCATTCCAAATTTCATTCAAATCTATCCATCCCTGTAGCGTGAAGGAGTAATAAACTAAACTAACATACAAACATGCATATTATAATATTAGTATGATACCTACCTAGCTACTAAATATCACACAGGAGCAATTGCAATTAAGGTGTGATACATAACTCGAAAATCTATTTAATTCTTAAGTATACTATGAAGTAATTAAAACTCATACAGAAGAAATATTTCGAGTTGAGTCCACTGTTGTTTCGTAGTAAAATAGTGACGTTATTCTAGAAGTTTAATCAAGTGTCAAAAAAAGACTACGTATTGTTTTATTTGTTTAATCATTCATAATTCTTACAAAATATTTGCCATGACAGGCACAAACGTTAGATTATAATATTTATAATTATCTAGTTAAACACCGAAAATTACATACAATAATAATTACATTAAATTTGTTTGTTTTATGTTCACACATACGGTTATAAATCTAAACATTGAGTTATGTATATTTTTACACAATTAAACCTCGTTTTAGATTTACAACAGTAATAAATGCATTTATTATGTAGGTACGAGATGCCCCTAAGAAGATCCCTTATCTGAGGTTCTATTCTAGCTATAAATAGACTGTTATCACAACAATGACACACGATCGTCGTTAACATCGACACGTCATTCCTTATGACGATGCCGTTATTGAATTCTGTTTACTGACAAATAACATAGTTATCTATGGATGGGGAAGGAAAAATCTTTGGTAATTGTAGTGGAAATTATGATGAATATGTATGTATCTATCTATATACAAGGCAAACCTGACTGACTAATATCAACGCACAGCCGAAACTACTGTACCTAGAAACTTGAAATTTGGTACAGGGGTTCCTTTCATGATGTAAGTGAGCACTAAGAAAGGATTTTCCGAAAATCGACCCCCAACGGGAAGAAATGGGGTGAGTAGCGGGAAACTAATTCTACGCGTACGAAGTCGCGGGCGTCCTCTAGTCTTATGTGAGCGCTCTCGGATACAATTCGACCCTGTGGGAATATTTTGTACAATTACAATAGAATACAGAAACTCTTTATGAAGCATACAAAAAAAAGAAATCTTACATAGTCAACAAAGAGGTCTTATCGCTCAATACCTATCTTAGCTGCTTACACATCCAATTTGCGATATGTGTAGGTTTCCTCACGATGTTTTTCCTTCACCGCAAGCCCAGCACGGGTAGCACAAGTAATATTTTCTCGCTTGTCGCTCAGTGCGTCTCTATCATAACAGACTAGGAAGAAAAGGAGATCCGAGCGACAAACATGTCGCGGTCAACATGTGCTAGCCTAGCATGAAAGTACTTAGATTAAGATATATGTACTACAGCCACCAGCAATATCTGGTCAAACATTGGCCTCAAAAATATCAGAGATTACAGGTACTATTATAATGGTAATTAGGGCAGTTACATATTTTTAAGGCCAATGTTTAGGGCCTGTTTCACAATCGACAAGTAAATTTATGCGCCAGTTAAAGTTAGCTCTTTCCTTGTCTATGTTCAAGTGTAAGAAAAGGAAAGGGCTAAATTTATGTGTCAGATATGCTTTACTTGACGATTGTGAAACAGGCCCTAAATAACATATTTTGCTAGTTTTACACAGAGTAATGAAACCACTATTATTCTGCTTTGATTTCTTTAAAAACCAGGGTACGCAAATCTGAAACAAGAAATGAGTTTTTGTTACTTTGTTACCTGCGTTTCGCACTTTTTTTCGGACATGGAACCTTAAGCGGACCTTTGGGAGTTACCTGCCTTTCTAAATCAATGCCCTGCTTTGTAAATTCCCTCTAAATAAAGACGCCTTATGGAGTTCCCGGGAAATGCCTGGAGCTCAGAATCTGCCGTCGTATCGGATATTATCTACCAGCTCGAGTTAGTCGTGCGAGTCTCAATTCGTGACTTCATAGTGGGCGTGCTACTCACGCCTACATAGATACTCGACTATTTTATCCAGTTTTTTGTTGAACACCTCGTCATTAGTTTTAAATCTTTGTATTTTGCAAAGTTTTATTGTAAGTATTAACCACATTCCGCGCTATTAATGTTATTTGTATCAATAGTACGCACCGCGAGCGTCATCGACGGTGAATGCGTTAAATTAAAAAGTATGACAGTATATTCGTTGCGGAGTGCGCACGCGATGTTTGATAAAAAAATATCGAATATTTTCATTCACAGTATGAACCAAAGTTCACCTTAAGGCCGCCATATACGGAACGATCCGTCGTTACGATCGATCTGAAACGATATCGTGACGATTCCCTTTCGGGGCAGTGGTCCAACTGCTTTGTCCAATTGACAAATAATTTCCATTTGAACGCTCCGGCACACCAAACGCGTGGCAGCAGCAGCGCGTTGCGTCGCGTGGCGTCAGGGAGTTGTAAAACAACAAAACAAATGGAACCCCGGCACACCGAGACGCGCGTGGGTTTAGCCCTCCGGGCCAGCTGAAGAACTAACATAACCTAAACCTACCTCATATTTATGTTAATTATCAGTTGGACAGAGCAGTTGGACCACTGCCCCGTCACTGACGATTCATATTTCTATTGAAATTTTGATGCGATATTGCCACACATTACAATCCATCGCTCGATTTCAGTCTGAACCGACGGATCGTATCGTATATGGCGGCCTTAAGAGCAGCTGTTATCTTGTACTTTCCTTGTAGATCGTTGCATCTCTATTGTTACAGACTAGTTAGAAAGGGATATCCGAGGTACAAACATGTCGCAACTACTTGTGCCCGTTTATGCAATTAAGTAACATAACGTCACTAACCTTTTTACATAAAATTAAGCTATGAAATTTTCTTTCACTATGTGAGGGTATGTTAAGAGTGACAATGTCGTACTTTGCATCGAGACAATACAAATACAAATCTGCGTGATTTAGGTATAGCATGTTATATACTAAGCAACGACCCTTTTTGGACGCAACTAATTGCCATAAAGAAAACTCTTGTATAGCTAACTAAGCTAATTCAAATCCTAATTTAATTACTTGGATCGTGTTGACAATTTCAACCACCTTGCTCCGCTCCGAAAGCACAATTGCGTTATTAGAGTTGACTTTAGTAATAAATAACGCTGACATTACCTACCGCCGTGCCTACTCGATACATTTTTGGGACAGTTAAACTTGTTAAGCAGCATCTTATCTTATCTTACTAATAATTATAGATGAGAAAGTTTGGATGTTTGTAACTCAATCATGCTTCAACCACTGAACGGATCAGGATGAAACTTGGCACACACATAGCTTAAATCCTGGAATAGAACATAGGATAGTTTTTATCCCTGAAAAAATTGTCAGTCCCCGAGGGAGCAGCGATAAACAACTTCTACGCGGAGGGAGTCGCGGGCAAAACCAAGCATATTAAACTCTCAAGAGTTATAATAAGGTTGGAAGTGCAATACAATTCATATAGTATAGATGTACCTTTTTTCTGTAGAGGTACTTATATAGAGAAATACAGACTTAAGTACCTCTTATTTATATCATAAACGCGTAATAGCTAGTGTTCTTAACATATGCTTTGTCCTACTGTCATTATTTACTAGGGGTATTGTGCCTTTATGAATAAAGGGGTACGTTTATCGAGCATAGACAGTTTCTCAAGTAGACAGGTATTCGCAACATCTGGCAAATGTGTACGAAATTGGATAGGGTGTACGCTGACATTCCATAAATCGCTGTACGGTTATTAAAGGCTTCTGTTCACTTGAGTTAATTAAATAATTAATAATACAGCGCAGGGAAATCGCTAACCGTTGTGATGAAAGGTTAGACTTGGCTTAGAAATTAATAATGTATTTAAAGTGAGATCATATTGTCAATAAAGTGTTTGTTACGATTTTATGTCAAAGTTGAGCAATTTATTGGCGTATTTTTTGCATAAAATCGTTACAAAGTAATAAGGCTATATAACGGTCACTTCCCAGGCAATAACGACCGGATTTTACGCTAGCGAACAAGCATAAGCTGGCATTTAAAAATAAAAAACACAACCCTCTGATATTGAAATAAAACACTTTTGAGCTTAATCCCAAGCTGACAACATTTTTGCGAATAAAAAGGTCTTTTGTCGATGTAATTAAAATGAATAGTCGGACGGCATCGGCTTAAAAAAGGGTCGGGTACAAGTTTTTTATGGGGGACACCTTACACGGTCCCTCTCGGATGCCAACCCGCTTTCCGCCTGTCGGGTTCAGTAGCCTATCTGAACCCCTGCTTTAAAGTAACATTATGCATGATCGAACAGCGTAGATCTAACCATTTTCCGTTATTATTTATACTAGACTTTGTTTGCAGAGAAATCGTTAATCACTTTGTTTCCTTGTTTTTTGTCTTGAACAATGCCTGTTTCATATTACCTGATCAAATTACGATGATCCGTTGGTTCCCTTTTAATGTGACAAAGAACAATCACTTACATTTTGCTATGGTGCTATTTTTTATGAAACAGTAGCTTTTACGCTTCTCCGTTCGCGTATAAGTCTTGTATCGCTATTCCCTTGGGAACTGTCCAATTTTCCGGGATTAAAAGTACCCTAATGCGCTATTCCAGACTGTAATCTATGTCTGTGCCAAACATTCAAACGGGATTTATTGTATTATTAGGATTTATCCTAAATCTAGACTAAACTATTTAAATGAGGAGGTCTAGAGGTTATACGCAGTAATGTAATTAAGTAAGCTAGCTGAAGATAGGACATAATTTAATATCAAGAAACAATGGACCCAACATTGTTTAGTCCCTAACTAAGTTAAATTAGGACTAGGCAGACGAACCTTAATCTACCAAAACTAATTTAGCTTTATACTTAGATACTAGCTGAAATACATACGTATATAAAGTAGAAAATAATAAATATTCATGCTCATAACATAGAGGAACTCTATATAAGTATATTTATTGTTATTTAGTACCCTAAGTAAAAGCCTAGAGCCTAGTTTGGGACTAGATCCATTTGTGTGAGAGTCCTTTTATATTATTTACATATTTACCCGAAGATAGGACACAGGACCGCTAGCTTCGTAGGCACGTCTGTTAGGCTGCGGCTCCACCGAGGCAGAGACGAGCGGAGCGGAGCGGAGCGGAGCGGAGCTGTGTCAATATTAACCAATAGAAGGCGCATGCGATCAGGTGCACGTCGAGCGCGCCTTGCGCACGTTAGTTTAGATTCTATTGGTTAATATTAACATGGCTCCGCTCCACTCCGCTCATCTCCGCCTAAGTGGAGCCGCAGCCTAACGCTTCTTTTTCCACGGAACATATTTTCTCAATAACTGGGATAACTCTCCTTTTATTCCGTTATACAGGGAGTTCGGCAGAAGGTTGAAGGTTTGTATGGAACAGCTGTTTCTTTTTTCGCGATTTGGATGTTGATCCCATAATAAAAGTTGATGAGTATGACCTAGTTAGTCCCTGAAGTTTGTCCAACCTTCTGCCGAACACCCTGTATATATAACTCATAAATATCATTATGACAACATATAATCGGCTGCAACATCATTCAATCACACTGCACTGATAACATCCGCGTTTCGTGCAGTGATGCAATAAAAGAAACGACGCACTGTTAAGTAGGTACATAAAGGGAAACTGCGTAGTCATTGCAGTGCGCTGTGAATTAGGTTTGTAGGATTAGATTAAATAATATTACGTGGAAAATACCCATACAGGTATACTATATAGTTACAAACTAATTATACACGTTATGGTATTTTAAAGTGAGTCATATAACGATATAATAGAATTTGTTGTGGTATCGTAAATAGTTACTACGATCGTGAGACGAGAGTGACGCATAGAAGTTTAGTAGTTCTAAAACTATAAATGTAAGAAATATAGTTACCTTTTATTGTTGTGGATTTAACATAGATATCAAAGCGTTCAGAATGTTTAAAGTTTGAACTAGCATTTGCCTGCCACTTCGTTCGTGTAGTATCGTAAAAACAGAACAAACAAACATATTTTCGGATTTCACTATCACCCATCAGTCCGTCACTATCACTATCACTACATATACAAAACAAAATCCCCACCGCGTCTGTCTGTCTGTATGTTCAAAACTACGGAGTTGGAGTATATCTAAACTCATGTTAATAACTTATTTCGTAACTAGCATCAGCGCTCAAGGGTTAGTTGGACGAGAGCCCTTAGAGGAATAAGTTCGCCTTCATCCTTTTTGGCTTCATTGTATTTTGTATTTTTTTCTATAAATAAAGTAAGCAGACCTATAAGTAAAGTAATTATAATTTTGTAGTTTTTGTTTGCTTAAAAAGTATGAAACTTGGATATTTTAGTGTCTTTCATGCATAATAAAACCCAAAAATAACATTTATTATAGCTAACACCAATAACTGATGATAAGGTTTGATTATATTAAAAGAGACCCTCCAAGCACAATTCAAAAGTTACTCGAATATAGCTTTTATCAGAAACGGGGGATTATTCTCGAAATAGCGAGCCAGACAGGGGGTGTTATCATGGTTACAGCCGTAGTATCCGTCTCTGTCGCGCAAGGCTTAGAGAGAAACGCAATTAAAATGTCGAGATATCATTTCTATCTTTACATCTGTTAAGGAGGGAATTTGAATCTTAATTAACTTTAATGGAGTTTTAATTTAGGTTTAAAACATGTCCAGTCAAGGACTTTAATTGTAATGCCACTATGGAACCCTGTCATAATGATAGCGTCAAACCACATGAAAGAAATTAAGCCAAAATTATTGATTAACTTTATGCGACAGGGTTCCATAGTGGCATAACAATTAAAGTCCTTGACTGTCCATTGCAAGGCATAGGTATGCCTTCCTTAAAGATCTTTACCGTGATCGGTCGCTAATCACATCCAGCTGTTTCCTGCTACCCTTATCCGATCCTCGGTCCACCTTGCGATAGGCCTAACATTGCGCTTTCCGGTACGTCTTACGCTACTTTACAACCTAGACATAGTATAAATAGAAAAGTAATTTGTCTGCGGCCCTTAAGTTTTTATTACCTATAGCCGCTCGCTAGGGTTGCGTCAATGCGCGTCGCTTGATACTAAAGGCCCAGCCACATCGCTTGCGTGACGTGCACGACGTGCGCGTTCGCTTTCCACTGCGTTATATAGTATGAATTCTCATTACGACATGTCACTATACAATGCAGTGGAATGCGAACGCGCACGTGCACGTCACGCAAGCGGTTTTTAGCTGGGCCTTAAATACGCACGCAACCAAACGCTACTCTAAACCGGCTCAGTCCGTCCTGTTGAGCTTGCTTGTGGTGTCTCGCGGCGCGTACGGTCGAGGCACGCACACATGCAAGCAAGCGATATACACTTGTTTGAAGACGAACGACTGTTTATACTGTGACCTAGATCCCAACGCCATTGGTTCTACGAGCAATGTTTTCCACTAAGGGTTTGCTAGCACATTATTCCTAGTAACAACACTGTTTGATAAATATCATCTATCTATCTAACTAACTATATATATAAAAGGGAAACCTGACTTACTGACTTATATATCAACGCACAGCCGAAACTACTGTACCTAGAAACTTGAAATTTGGTACAGGGGTTCCTTTCATGAATTAAGTGAGCACTAAGAGATTTTCCGAAAATCGACCCCCAACGGGAAGAAATGGGAGGAGTAGCGGGAAACTAATTCTACGCGTACGAAGTCGCGGGCGTCCTCTAGTTATGCATATAGGTATTGGAACTTTTGAAGAAGGGTAACTGCCTCGTTTACCGGATCTTACCTGCATAATTTGCCAATTTTATCCCCGTCGAATTGGTCTGCTAAATCGAAGGACATTTACCCTAATGGATTCCTCACACTTTGGTGTGGTTGTCGGCAGAGTTTGAAAAAAGCTATCAGTTTTATTGATGGTGGGGGAGATAGGGGTACTTACTCCGCCCACCACCTGAGTGTCATTAATCTATATAAATGACTATTTTAGGCACTGAATAGGCATATTCCGAATAAGTAAATGACTTGCTACACCATCATTTAAAACATTTATCTAAGGTTTAGAACCATCAATACCTAGGTTAGTCGCTAGTACTACTATAATTTTAATTAAACTGGCTTAACCTAAGTCAAGGCTATATTATTTTATCGATTATCGCTTATATAATCTATTCGTAGGTCAGTCCTGTGATCCTATCTGAAGTCTTAACCCAACTAAAGTTAACATTGAGTGTGTTCTTACATTTAAGTTTTCCAACACAGTCGTGTAAGCTAAGATGAAATCAATATGAAGTGTGAGACAACGTCAAATAGCTCGGTCAGTTGAATTGTTTTATAAAATAGTCGCAAGAGAAGTGACAGAACATTTTATTTGGCTGAGTGTACAAATGTGATTAGTTATGTATAAAACGTTGACTGTATTGAATACTTTTATGATACACTTGTATCACTTAAATTCGTTTATTACGATAGCGCAATAAAAAGAGTTAATTTTAAATGAAATTGCAACCATCGTCATTCCTAATAAACGTTATCTTATCTCAAAACGCATTGCCCTTAAATTCGATATCTTCAATCTCATTTTCCACCGGTACATTAGCAAAATGAACCTTGATGGATTGAAATAAAGTATCTTATTTTGCTAGGTTGGCGCTTATGCTGAAACTAGATGGTTTTGGATGCCACATCCCTTGTACTTGCCATTCGTGGTTAAGAGAGAAAGGGATGTAGCTACCGTTACTTCCAAGTTCGATTTTCAAAGTACCCCCTGAGGTATTACATCCTTAGCACTAAATTCGTCTGAAATGCAAATTCTACCATGAAATTGGGTAGCGGTGATTAACTAAAGAACAAATGTTTACAAAGTAAGGTAAATGTGAGGAAGGGTGATTCTACAGGCGTTTCAACCGCCGTCAGTCCGCTGTCATAAATATTGAAAGAATGAGCTACACCAAGCAGCTAACATTCACACAGAGCTATACTTTTATCGCAATACTTGCCACAATTGATCGAATTTTAAATATATTATCGTCTATTTCTTAAATATTTAGGACAGCGGACTGACGGCGGTTGAAACGCCTGTAGAATCACCCGGAAATACTTTCTGCCTGTAGTACTAAAATGCTACGAGGAAAAGGAAACTTTGGATTTTGTTCCTTTAGCAAAAATGTGAAAGTTTTGGATTCCATATTATATACAGTACTCCAACGAAAATGTTAAGCACTTTAGTGCGTTGTCATAGTAAACTTCAAACAGAACATCAAATGACACTCATGACAATGACAATGCCATTCAGAATTACAAGGTTCTAAGATGCTCAACATTTTTATTTTGTGGCTGTACATGTGTAGGTATATGAAACTTGTATGTTGAGTTGACTTGTGCCCGGAAAAACAATTTCAAAGAGGATGTCTAGAGGACACGGTAACATAAATAATTAAATTATTGTACGTATTTATTCTGTATTCAATGCGTGACGATTAGAGTTTATTGAAAACTATTCAAGTGTTGTTTATTTGCGATTCTTAGCGGAAATAGCGATTCAGCCTTCGCCACACGGCGTGCGTGGCGCCGGCGGGGATAGAGCGACAGAAGTGCAATGTAGTTTTCTGACATTGATATAAAATTTTAGAAAATGCCAAGAGCAACTTGGGAAGCGCTGGTAGAGTCCACCTTTTTTATTTATGTCAGTTTAACATACATATATAATAGATAACTATTGTTTAAGTTTGTTAAGGATGGCTACATCTTTTACTTTGCCGAGAAACATTACATTATATGTAGTTACTAGTTAATGACCGGATGCAACACAGTTATGTTTAAGTTTAGACCCTGACGAAGTCAATTTACTGATAAGGCATTTTCTATTAGTCTGGGAAGTCGAAGCCGTCCTGCTGTTACTTATTACTATTTGCCGCATTGAGTCGCGCTTGTGACGCCGGCTGTGTGACGACACCTTCAAAAAGTTATCAAACCGCAATGAACTTGACTGATTTCGACGCAAATCTGTTTTAATTCATATCGGCATAAGTAGGTTATTGAAAAAAAAACGTGTCTAGTGCCATTATTAATGCCAACAACTGTGTCAATAATATTCATTATAAATCGATGTGCTTTTCATGTCCAGTCTCAGTGTTTGTCGGTATGAAAAGAAGATTTAGTTCACGTTGACATATTGAATTATTTGAACTTTGTAAATGTAGTACGCGATCTACATAATTACACAGGCAATGTACTTAATTTTTAGTGATAGATGAGTCGTTTTGTTTAAAACCAGCTTTGCAGTATTTTTCTTAAGTAATTAAGCGTAAAACGCAACCTCGTTTAGAGTATTTGTGGCGTTATCTATGAAAGGGACCTTATTGTCGATGGCGCTTACGTCGCACTGCGTCACGCGACGTTGTATTTATATCGGAGTAACGTTAATAATGGCGGAAGCGCCATCGACAATAAGGTCCCTTAGATAACGCCACAAATACTCTGAAGGTTGGGGGTTGGGTCGGGTTATAATAATGAAACAACACTAAGACGAGACGTGCGCGGGTCTTTCAGTTTTATCACACGAAAGCGGGTGTGCCATACTTGTGTGTGTAGCTGTAGATGCACATGCACATTGTCTCCGAGTGCATAAGCTGTCGTCGCTAAGCTAAGTGTAGTTTGACATAGTAGTGTAGTGTGGCGTGTCTATACGCTTTAGTGAAATAAAACAACTGTAACAAGAAACACGATCCGCGCCCGCGTTTCGTGTGTTTTGCGCTTTACAATTGACTGTCACTCAGTTTTTGACACAATTCAAGCATGACGTTAAAGAGCCAAGGTTCTGAAATGTACGTATATTGATGACTACAAATTATAGGTTGTTACAAGTAAATAAAAATTATATTAAGTAATATATTTGCTGCAGAACTGGTATAAGTCTCCACGATAAACTTAACTTAAGTCTCAAGTTAAATCCCTTAATTTCGCCCCATAAGTCAGAGATTATATAGCACTATGTCTTCGACAGAGCCAAGAGACTGAATAGACAATACGTAATACGCTTAGAACTTTAGATCGTGAATAAGGTGGGATAAGTCGTAACTTAGAGCTTAACCCTTAAGAAGCTTTGGATAGTTGAGATAAGAGTTCAAAGCTGTTAGACACGTATCTAAAAACTAAATGATTTTTCATCCTAGCATAGCGATAACACGTGGTGTTGACGTAGTAACAACCTTTCTTTTCGTCATTGTCTAACTGAAATGACATATCAAAATTAGACACACAGATATTTTTACGTAATAAAAAGCATAAGTTCGGGTTCTTTAACATTTAGAGCATGTCGAAAACAGGTTTTACACGTACTTTGCCTTCAACCTAAGTAAATAAAATCGATGCGTGGGCACTCTTGCGTAATTAATGAATTTAATGATGGTAACGTTGTTTTGAAGCGCATTCAAATGTGAAATGTCTTACGACGCGTAAAATGTACAAGTGGCTTTTGTTTCTGACTTCGTCTGTGCGGGAATTGCTGGTCGCCATTTCCTCGAGTAACCTATATCCCGTTTACCTATAACCGTTGCGGTTTAGGCTATGCGTTGTCACGGAACGCTTTATATGTATAGATAGATATTAGGGGTAAGGATGTCTGTCCTTTACTGACTAGTGAGATTAATCACTTAAAGAATGCGGTATTTAAGTGTAGCGCACACACGTGACGGTTCTTTTGTGTAATTTTCATCTCTGTTAGGAGGGCTAGCACAAGTTGTTCGCGACTTCTCCCTTTCTATCTAGTCAGTAACGATAGAGACGCACTGAGCGAAAAGCGAGAAAATAAATACAACTTGTACTAGCTGTACAGGTAACTATAATTGTAATGTAGGATGATCCCAGCGACAGCTGTAATTCGTAATTTCAAGCAATTACTATACTCGCACTCGCAGGCACGGCGGTAGGTACAATAGAGAGGTGATTAATCATGTCAATTACTGGACGCCGTTGCAAGGGAATTATGTAGTCAGTACCTACTAGCGACCCGCCCTCGGTTCGCTTCGCTTAATATGAGTTTCCGTAACAAACGTAGGTAAACCAGAATGTGTTATTGCATTACAATATTCGGGAAATTCTCTAACCTCCTCGATCTCCAGGTTTCCGCTTGAAGACATATTGCCAAATATAAAAGGCACCATAGTTAAGTCGACAAGGTTGTAATTGCAGTATTATTAAAATAGGTATTGTGGTTTTACGAGGTTATAATGATAGTCAAAACCGCATCAAATTCTGTATAGTTTAGAAGGAAGCCGCCATATAGACTAATAGACGTGGATAGCGTCTTTTACACTATTTAGGGATTTATGAAAAGTTAAAAATTAGAATGTACGTGTTTGAATAAGCGTTCACAAGAAACTACAGATGCCTTATGTCTTTCACTCGTCACTCGAGATTAAATCGCGAGAAAGGGATAGAGATAACGTAACCGTTACCCTCGGTTTTAAAGTGGGCTATAAGTCCATACATACATGTTTAATACACACCCAAAACGCAAGGGTTTAAAAAGACCCATCTTAATGTCATACTGGGTAAAGGCCTTTAAATCAGTCGTTTGACAACTAGAATGTATTCAAAACCTTTAAAAACAAGACGAGGCTGAGTCATAATTGGATGTAGGTATATTTCCATATTACACAACATTTTTCTGATAAGTTTAATTTATAAACAACGTAATTTTGCCGCTTATCTTTGCATTTTTGGCCTAGGTAGAGTCCCGATATCATAAAAATTCATTGTAAGAAATAAATTACAAACACATTGACAAACAAGTTTTCCAGTTAACATTATTGTAAACCCTTTCGGTTTCTTAGAAGAAACATTATCGTTATGACATTCCAATGGCGTCTATGTTGCATGGACAGATATAGCGTTTATGTAACAATCCGCTAATACCAGACGTCTGGAAAATGCGAAGGACATAACGTAACGTTCATACAATGATTGACACTAGCTAACTGAAGAATATATCACTGCCTTACTGAAGGTTAAACAACAATAAAGGCCCAGCCACACCGGATGCGTAGACGTGACGTGCGCGTTCGCTTTCCACTGCGTTGTATAGCGGCATGTCGTATGAGAATTCATACTATGTGCGCAGTGGAAAGCGAACGCGTACGTCACGTCTACGCGCATGCATGCGGTGTGGCTGGGCCTTTATACTAAAAAGTAATTGATTTTAAATAGTAACTGGTATAGCAACTTGATACCTTAAGATTCATAATTAAATTATAGACTATCGATAAATTGTCAGAAGTCTGTGAAAGACTGCCAAAGTCATCTAACAACGCCTTTCCGTCTAAGTATTTCTAGACTAGACGATTTCGATACCAGTATTAAGAAAACTCATGGCGATTGAGATTTTCATCTCAGGACGCGTCAAAAATGGTAGTTTTCTACGAGTTGACGTTTACTTTGATGTATCTTGACACCCGTATTCATAGACAATACTTAAGGGATCCTTCACTGAGTAAACGCACTGCGTTTAATACAGCTTTGTGATTGGTCCTTTTTGACTGACCTTTTGTTTGAGACGATTTGAACCACCCTGTGAGTTCGTTAACACTGTGAGACCTCATAGTGTCGTTTGTAAATACGGGTGTGAGACTGGTATCTCGGTCAAAATTTATTTGATGTTTAGAGATTTCACTCTTATTCAAAAATGGTAGTGCACCTACCTAACCTATAAAACTATTTTAGTTAGTTTTCTTTGTCCCTTTCTGTCAAATTAAAATGTCGTAAAGATAGATAAGCACAGAGCTTATTTCAAGCGCACTTGAGCTATTGCACGTTTATGAATACGAGAATGTTAAAAACAGGCGTTATCACGATAAGACGTACAAAAAGTTCGATAATCAGTTAATTAAGGATTCAAATAATAAGGTAACTATAGATGTTTTCGTACTCTGTTTAAGATCCCTTTTTTCACTTAAAATATGATTAAATAACTCTAAAGTAAAAAAAATACGTATAGAATTAAAGAGGCTTGGTACTATCAGACCATTGGAACCTTGACTCACCATAGAACTGTGTCACAGAGACGTTATGATTCAAGTTATAAGAAGTGTCAAACAAATTGTTTTATAATGTCACTGTGACACCGTTCTATGGTGGGTCAGGGTTCCATTGGGCTGATAGTACTTAACAGTCTCGGATGGTTAGCTCATTAGAGTCATTAGGTTTAATCCGTAATTAATCAAATGAACCCTGGGACGAGGTGGAGACGAAAACGTGACAAAGATGGACGCAAATGCACTTAAAGGACAGATCTGTGCAATCGCAATGAAACACGTGGCCCGTCCCGACCACGCTGTCGGCCGTGACGCGCCATTTTGTTACTATAGATAGGTATTTGTGTGTGTATCTAGGTTTATAGAATCAATAGGGCGGGCTTCAGTGGCAAAAATGTGACGTGACGCAATTTCATTCATATCATACTTATATTCATACTTCTTGTCAAATCACGTGGTGAAACTGTGGAACACTTTACCAGAAACTGTTGATAAGTTTTTAAAAACTTTATAGACACAAGTGCAGTGATATACACGCATCAGCTCAAAGAGCTGCTAGTGCATTATAATAAATAATAATAATAATAATAATAATAAATAATAATATTATCGATATCGATAAATGGAATAAAAGCGTGATCTTTTAGTTTAGATAAATAATTATACAACTAACTTCTGCCCGCGACTTCGTGCGCATAATTTCGATTATCGTTTTTCCCTCGGAAAGTTTTAAATTTCCGGGATAAGTTTGCCTATGTGTTACTCCAGGGTATAAGCTATTTCCATTTAAAATTGTATCTAAATTGTAGAAGTTGCAGCGTGAATTAGTAACAAACTTTCACATTTATAATATTAGTAGGAATAATAAAAATATTGAAATTAAATAAATGTATGCGCTACATTGATAGTATATTGTTGTGCAATAAAGTATTACATACAAATTAAAAAATAAGATGTTAACACCGTACTTTTTGGAAAATAAATTAACTTACTTAACTTCGGTTATACCTCCCTAGCCTTTTAGGAAATTCCAATATTAAAATCTGTATATCCCTCTTTAAAATTGTTCAAACGATTGGCTTAATGGTCACTCATAGATTTCGTTGTGTTTTTAAGCGCGATTTTCCTTTATTTTTATTATCACTCCGAGTATGCGAGTCGAACTTCAAACTAATTAGGTAGTTTTGAGTCACTTCTAATCAAGTAGAAAAGGCTATATCTACCATTTATTAACTTAAACATTTTAAACCCTATATGTTTTTACGTAAAGTCACATAAGCGGTACATTTTCTTTTACACATGTTTTTTACTTAGTTGGATTTCTGAGTTAGTTACGGAAAGCGTCGGATAAGTCGCCACGCGGAAGACGCCCACGCTTGGCAGCTGCATTGCAAAGTCGAATGCAATGCGAAAATAAAGTCCATTCCGTACATTTTTTTGTAAAAAAAAACTGTCTGGCATTTTTGATTCCAACTTTTTCCCTTGGCTACTCTTTTTATATTCTAAGCAAAGATCTCCCACTTTGAAAGTCTATCATCTGAATTTGAATTATCAACTTTAGAAGCAAGTGCGAGAAATTAATTTTTAGAAAAGCTATGACCGTAACGGAATCTGATCAAAATTAACGGAATTTAAACTAAACACATAAGACATGAAAAAAAAACGCTTTTGCGCAAAATAAAGCCATATAATGGATGTTACGATAAGTTCCAAATTGCGCGCCACAGGACGTACAATACGTACATCCTATTGAACACATTTTGAACTCTATGCCGTTGTGTCTAGGTCGGGTATGAGCGGCACAGCGAGGACAGCTGACGCAGCTTTTATCAGTAAATGAATGCCCGGCAGTGACTCAGCCGTCACGTGGTGTGGCGTGGGTCGGCAAAGATTATTCCGCAGACATGTCACCAGTAATAATATATTGCTCTTATGTCTTTGGTCATAGAGACGTGGATATTTGGCCCCAATGTTGGATAATGGTTGGTTTGGTTGGTGACTGGACATTTATATCGCTCGTAAATTGTTATCTTATCAGTTATCAGTTTAGTAATCGTGAATGAAATTATGACGTTTGATTAGATTAGATTTCTACAAAATTTCTTCATAAATTTAACTTTAGACTTTAGCTATTGTTTTTCTTACAGTAACTCTAGGTTTAAGGTTCAAGTGAGAAATAGTAGCAATGCAAGTAACTTACACTGTAGGGTAAATCCGGGATAGATGCCACACTTTTTGAAAAGACCTCCTAATTTCAAAACTATCAATTTCCTATGAATATTTCCTTTCGATATAGCTAGTTTAGTCTTTAATCTTATATTATGACTTGTTTTTGTTGACCTAATAATTACTGAATGTGTAGAAATTGAGAAGAAATCGAAGAAAGTATATCAATAGCTGCGACAAAGTACTATCATTCACAGCTACTTCCTAGTTCGATCGTAACAACCTAATTTAACGGTCTGACGCGCAAGCGTGTAGCGTTCATTAAGGAATGCAATAACCATTTACTTACTCTTTAACGTTTACAGAATACAACAAGTCTATGCTCACTTACGGGTATATAATTTATACATACATACATACATAAACTCACGCCTTCATTCCCAGAGTGGGGTAGGCAGAGCCACAGACTCGCCAACAACTCCAAAAACTTGTTGATAATTCTGTGACCACATTTTGCACGACCAGGCTAAGATGTTCTCCAGTGTATTAGTGACAGGTTGCAAACCCATCGCCTAACAGCACTACACAGCCTTTTACTTAGTCCCTTAGTCGTCTCTTACGACATCCACGGGAAGACATGGAGTGGCAACATTCTAAAACCCGGCACCACACGGTCGTACATAATTTATTAACTCACTTTTATAAATATGTACATCTGTATATATGTTCTTTGGCGGGACACGTCGCCGCGGGCCAGACTGCTGCAAACGCCAGATATTGTTGCGAAATCTATAACAAGATGGATTATATATAGTTTCTCCATGTTATATCACTGGTTATCAGAATAGTATTTTTTTATCGTCGGTGTGGTGCGGCAACATTTTTTTATAGAATATAAAACTATAAAACCTAATGGTATTCTCAACTGATTATTTTTTGATCTGAGTGAAACAGGTCATGCAAATAGAGAGGAATAGACAAAGAATAATCCATATTAAGTTTATAAAATCATAGCAACATTAAAGTATAGTACTCCAAGGTCTTCAAGCTTCTTAATAGCGTATGGCTGACTATCGCTAACACTGGTATAGTCAGCCTTATAAGTAACTGCACACTTTTGTACCTTGTCGCTTTAACGCCTTTGACAAATTAGTGCAGCAGCTCTAATATAACGTTAAAGTGACAAAGCACTAAAGTGTGCAGGGTTGTTATTCTCTTGAAAACGGCGTTCGGTCCGTCGAACGAGTGAACGCGGCGAACCGGCGAGTTTAAGTAGTCCTGTCAGAGCGTACAAAACACATTTTAGCGCGTGCATTCTCAATTAGGCAGCTTTTTTACGTTCGATCGTTCAGCAGAAGCCCTGCCGCCTTATATATAAGAGCGAAAACGACGTCGTTCCGTTCGCAACGACGAATCGAGCCGAGCCGAGCCGAGCGACGGCGTTTTCGCTCTTATTGCATGGAGATAAAACTTTTTCTTACCGGCTCAAGCCGATTCCGCGTCGATAGGTCTGGGGAGACCCCAACACCCCAGCTACTTAAAAGATCGACCGTATCACTCTCAACAGACTGTATTCTGTCATGATTCATAGAAATACGAAGATAGCCGATCGCTTTTAACAAACTGGTAGCACTCAAGTCTTAAGGCCCAGCCACACCGGATGCGTGACGTGCACGTGCGCGTTCGCTTTCCACTGCGTTGTATAGTAACATGTCGTAATGAAAATTCATACTATACAACGCAATGGAAAACGAACTCGCAAGTTCACGTGCACGTCACGCGTCCGGTGTGGCTCGGCCTTTACTCAAGAAATACATTTTGTAATAGGTACGTCATGGCGCCACGGACTTTGAACGTTAGCAATTGTTTAAATACAGCTAAGCTACATCTTTAAGCGTTATCTCGACTGCAGATGTAATCCTAAACCAATGCATTATGCATGCCTATTTCACAATACATTTGCGTTATCTTTGTTTTTTTCCTTAACTAAGGTTGTTTAAGGACACTAAACACGTATTACGTTAGTTTTTGTTAACGAAAACCAATATATGCGAACGGACATTCTCTGCGGATAATATTACGGCCCGATAATTCCGTTTGATTGACCTTTAAAGTCTTAGAAAGTACATTTTAAACATTGCTCAGTAAATAAAGATATAATAAATGTCGAACTACTCAATATAACTTACAAAATTAAGTTGCAAATTCTTGACGAGAAATTAAATGTTCAGTGGAAGCTTCTTCAATTTTAATTATGGTTAGGATTCCATTTCGCGAATTCTTCTTTCCCCACAACCTGTAGCAAAATTAATTTAAACTCTAGAGCAATGAAAACGGTCCACTTTTCACGTAATTTTGTACGCAAAGTGACCCGTTGTCTGTACTCTCTGTATATTTACAGACAAAACTGATCATCATTGGTTTCGGAAATAGCGTTTGAAATGAACTTTAGAGTCTTGAATTTAGAATCTACAATTGAAACGAACTTTAAACCTTTATATGGTATCACGTAAATTATTACAGTAACAGCGATCTCATATGATTGAAAATGGAGACCAATAGAAATATTAATCCTTGAAATCTGATATATTCCAGTAGGTATGAATTCCGTGTACGTCATTACAGTCTGATTCTGATCACGTGTAGTTATATTTGGCAAGAAGCCAACATTTTCTTTATAACTGTATTCAGGGCTATCAATGAAACCCTACGCTAAAGAGTTCATTGACCCCAATAACAAAAAATACAGATGGAACTGAAACTTTGACATCAATTGAACACACCTAATATTCGCCGTTGGATCATAGACTATAACCAATCGGTATGACCTTGCTTTCGCATATGTAAGTGTAAGGCCGAAAATACACAAGCAGAAAATTGCTGCGAGTAATGTACGACAGTGCCTAAAGGTGTCATTCTGCAGCCGAGTGCATCCGACGCCTGCTGCTCCCGTCTGCCGTTGCCGTCTGCAGTGCAGAATGACTTAAGCGCAATTCACACAGCGGGCGGGAGCGGGTCGGGCGCGGGGCATGTCGTTTTCATCGCGGGACCCGCGCGGGTCGTCGCATTCAGACACAGCGCCGTCGGACATTTATCGCAGAGGATTTTATGCAGTTAGAAAAAAGGAATAAGTAGTAGCTAATATAAATAGTTGACAATCGCATCTGAGATCAATCTTCCACAAGCCGATGTTGTTCTGAACCATCGTTGTAGCTCAACCACACCATGATACTTGCCTATGTGCAATAGTCTTGTTTAAGGCCCAGCCAGACCGCTTGCGTGACGTGCGCGTGCACGTGCGCGTTCGCTTTCCACTGCGTTGTATAGTGACATGTCGTAATGAGAATTCATACTATACAATGCAGTGGAAAGCGAACGCACACAAGAATCAAAAGGAATGGCTTTATGTCCTGGCGGAGTACATGACATGGAATTTGCGCGCGAGTTGATTGCAGCGTCAAATTCAAATAATTGCTATTTACTTTTAAAAAATGGTTTACCATGATTAAGGTAAAAATACTCAACTATTGAATCAAAAATCTTCGTTACAGATCGTAAGGTTTCGAAGATTCAACCAAAAACATGAGAAAAAGGTGTCCATGTTTGAAAATAGACGTGAGACGTAGGTACTAGGCAAATAGCGTACTGAGTCTGTGTCTACAAAAATACCAGATCTAAAGACTAGGTCCACGAGTATATAGAAATACGCGTTGAGTTAAATGCGAGATGTGTCTCTAAGAATTAGTCTTGGCTTGGTATCGGTACGCGGACGTTTACGTCCAGCCCGGGATTTTGCGAGTGTTTGAGATTACGTAGGTACATACGTAATCATATAATGTATATACATACATATACCTACATAGATAAACAAGTACTGTATTGTGCGGACGCAGACATTATGTTACTTGTAAGAAATGAATTTATACGCCCTTATATTTTGTAGTTCTGTTAGATCTTTCCGCGTCCCGATACTCCCAAATACTTGATACGCGTCGCGCACTATGAAGGCATCGCGTATTTGGACGCCTGAATAAAACCTATTCCAGTAAATACATCTCATCTCTATAAATAGGTAACTTCTCGAATATCATGGTTAATAAAAAATAATCCTGAATTGGGATTAACAGTTTTTGCTTACTATGTGAGAAGGGTCACTGTCGACCCGTCATTCTGCCTCATCTTTTTTGCACTTTTACTTGGTGAGGAAAAAAAGAATAAAGCCGCAAACGCACTGAGCGCGGAGCGGGAGAGCGGTGCGGCGCGTTCCGGTCGAAAATATTTTGGATGCAATAAGATTTTGAATAAGCCCAATAAGTACCTTAGCAAATGAAATAAGTACCTTATCATAATTGCACTATAAATGTTTTAGTTCAAGTATACTTTGTCACTATTAGCCTAATTCAAATGTCACAGTAAAAGATAAAGACAACATATTTTCATATTTTTTTATCTAATGATCGTTTTACTTATAAAACATTTTAACAACATAACCCTTTTCAATTTAAAATACGACGCAGTAGTTCATATGACTGCTTTCATATTACTGCTACGTATACCGTATGTATTTCCACACAAAGATCACAATAACACTGAAAAAAATGAAAAGTGCGCAGAAGATACAGCCTTATCGATAAATTACTAAACTGGCCTACACCTCCTATTTTATCAACGTCTAGTTTTCAATTAAAACTTTGTCGAAGTTGCTGAAGGATTTGTAAAGGTCGTATTAACGTGCCGAGAACGCTCTATCGAGTCTATTTTTGCATAAAAACCTTGCAGCCGGGCATTGAATAAGGTTTCAAAGTTGCTATAAGAAATCTATTAGTCTCACAACGGATTAATTCATACTATTACTAAGTTTGTCTTCTAGGCGAGATGTTTATAGATTCTTTGATCGTAGATATATTACGTTAATACAAGGTTGCAAATATAATAATTGATTGGCAGATAAAAGGTGTAAGTTGGTAGCCGACTGCACGCAGCAGCAGCATAGGACGTGTCGTCGCGACACTACTGGTTTCTATGTATTTCTATGAAATTCCCTCCGTAGCTAGCGACACGAAGCTGCGACGCGTCCCCATAGAAATACATAGAAACCGCTGCTGCTGCGTGCAGTCGGCTACCAACTGACACCTAAAGACATCTAAAACTAACGACTTTGAGCTTAAGCTTTCTAGCTATACCTACTCATAAAGAATGAGTTGTCAATAAAATATAATTTATTTAAATATGCGTTCTTTACCCGGACATTTTTAGTGATTTCCTTGTTTGCTCTCTGAACTAGGTCACATCCGAGTTGGTGAGAGCCTTAGCATGGTCTTCCGGGGTATTTTTCTCACAACTCGCTCAGTAATTCGTTGACGAATTATGCTAGCTAAGCTGCCTTAAGTCACACATGAGACTGAAATCAACACATGCACTAAAAATGTTACTAATACGCTTTGACGGGAAAGTTTAAACTCTGGTTAATTCATTGTAGAATTGGTAGGGTTGTATAGAAGAGTAACTAAACGAATAAAAGAGTATTTGCGACACGAGACACTTAAGTGAATCAAACTGTTCCTTTTACCATTTGCTGCCACGCCGCTTTATTTCTACCCAAAATGGGCTCAATATTAAGATCTTGGTACAGAACGTGGTACATACAGTAGCGGCAAATAATCTATCATACAAATCTCGTAAATTTTGTATGAACGAGTCGTTCGAACGAAATGGTTTTTTAATTACTAAACTGTTTTAAACTACGATATGTACAAACATTTGTTATATACCATTTTGAACCTTATTTTATCAGCTAACGAATTGAATAATAGCAATACAGTTGGTCAACTAGTTCTTGATTGATTGACAATTTTGGTCAGTCACATTTGTAGGTAATCGTATGAGATTTAAGTACAAATATGATAGACTAGAGGACGCCCGCGACTTCGTACGCGTAGATTTAGTTTCCCGCTACTCCCCCCATTTCTTGCCGTTGGGGGTCGATTTTCGGAAAATCCTTTCTAAGTGCTCACTTACCTACATCATGAAAGGAACCCCTGTACCAAATTTCAAGTTTCTAGGTACATTAGTTTCGGCTGTGCGTTGATATATAAGTCAGTCAGGTTTGCCTTTTATACAGGGTTATTGGTAATTCGACGTATTCCCGTTAGGAGGTGATAGGGGTGACTATTTGCAATAATTTTAACCCCTATATGAATTATGCAAAAGTGAACCATTTTTGAGTTATCATGTTTTTTAACTTTTTTCAAAATAAGTCGAAAATGCAACATCAAAAATTTATTAAAAAAAAAGTATCAATTTAAATCTCATTTTTTCTTCTGGTTTATAAAAAAGGTTAAACACTGGTTATTTATCAATATTAAAATAAACATTATCGCTCCAAATTTAAAAATGCGAGATGAAAAACGATATTATTTCAATATTTTTTGAGATTTTTTCCACTAAAAAGCCTTAAAAACAAAAAAAAACATTATGAAACTGGGCTTGCAGATTATTTCAAAAACATAACCGTTTTCTTAGCTATCCAACAATGCATAATAACTAGGAACTTATTTTAAAAAAACTAGGAATAAAATGATCACAAAGGAAACAGGCGGAAATTTAATTAAAATCGTTATTTGAATATCTTGCAAATAGGTTAAATGCGTACTTAAGCCAACGCAGGAATCAAACTGGCAGGTTAAGAAAAAAAAACAAAGTTTTCAAAGAGTTCTTTTTTCAAAAACTTTTCACGCGTGCATTGGTTTGATTTTACAAATTGGCGGCGTGATTTTTGAAGTAAACACACGATTGTAGTAAAAATTTGAATTTGAATTTAAATAATTATGGAAGACCTTGATCATAATCAGCGTTTGTTTCAAAATTACACAAATGAAGAATACGCCGATATTGTGTTTTGTTACGGCTTTTGCAACGGTAACAGTGAAGCTGCTCGTCAAGATTATTCGCGTCGGTTTCCTAATCGCCGGTTACCCCATGTATCAGTTTTTAATGGAGTGTATAGGCGAATCCGAGAAACTGGTAGTGTTCAGAGACGACAAATTAATGCCGGAAGACCCCCAGTCCATGTTGTTAATTACGAAGAGGATATTCTGCAAGAATTTATCGATGAACCAACAATTTCGACAAACACCGTCGCCGCACGACTCTCTGTAACACAATGGAAAGCGTGGTCTACGGTGCATAATGCAGGATTCTATCCTTATCATTATACTCCTGTGCAAGTTATTCACGAAGAGGACCCTGAAAGGAGAGTTGCTTTCTGTAGATTCATGCTAAATGCGGATTTAGAAGACGCGTCTTTTTTGAAGAAAATCCTGTGGACCGACGAATCCAAATTCGATCAAGATGGGATTACTAACTACCACAATGAACATTATTGGAGTGAGAAAATGCACAAAAATCCTAATAAAAAGAGGCCAAAAGGGTCGCAACGCCGTTTTTCGGTCAATGTGTGGATGGGAATAATTGACGACAATTTAATCGGACCACATTTTTTACCGAGCAATCTAAATGCTGCAGCTTACGAAAATTTTTTGACAAATGAAATGTTTGACCTCCTCGAAGACGTGCCTTTGGCTACAAGGCAAAACATGATATACCAGCAAGACGGATGTCCTGCACATTTTGGTGTCAATGTAAGGCGATGGCTCGATAGCCATTTTCCTAATCGTTGGATAGGGCGAGGAGGACCCATTCCGTGGCCCGCGAGAAGTCCGGACTTAACGCCGGTTGATTTCTATGTCTGGGGTCACATGAAATCCCTAGTTTACGACGTCTCGCCTGTGTCATCCGCGGAAGAACTCAAAATAAAAATTATAAACGCAGCGAATACGATGCGGAATAATTTGACTACTTCGGTAGTTAAGTCACAACTTAGAAAAAGAATGCGACTTTGCGTACGCAATAGGGGAAGTCACTTCGAACAAGAACTTTAATTACCTAGGCTAAATTACAAAATGTATGTGTTAATTATTACTTATTATTAATTGTAAATTTTTATTACTACTAAACTGTTGCTGATTCTAAATTTGATTTTAAATTTGTATTTTTTATTTCATTTCTATTGGGTATTGTTTTTAATTAATTTTATGGAAATCTTAAAGAACGACCTTAAGTTTACTTCGAATATAAATTTCCGCCTGTTTCCTTTGTGTTCATTTTTTTCCTAGTTTTTTTTTAATAAGTTCCTAGTTATTATGCATTGTTGGATAGCTAAGAAAACGGTTATTTTTTTGAAATAATCTGCAAGCCCAGTTTCATAATGTTTTTTTTTTGTTTTTAAGGCTTTTTAGTGGAAAAAATCTCAAAAAATATTGAAATAATATCGTTTTTCATCTCGCATTTTTAAATTTGGAGCGATAATGTTTATTTTAATATTGATAAATAACCAGTGTTTAACCTTTTTTATAAACCAGAAGAAAAAATGAGATTTAAATTGAAACTTTTTTTTTAATAAATTTTTGATGTTGCATTTTCGACTTATTTTGAAAAAAGTTAAAAAACATGATAACTCAAAAATGGTTCACTTTTGCATAATTCATATAGGGGTTAAAATTATTGCAAATAGTCACCCCTATCACCTCCTAACGGGAATACGTCGAATTACCAATAACCCTGTATATATAGATTATTTTCCGCTACTGTAACTTCACTGTATGACGCACTCCGTGCTATAAATCCATACGAATAACGATCACCGGATGAGTTATACCAGTCTAAACCCAAATAAATCTTTCATTTACAACCAAACAATACAAGGATCCGATCATTCATTAGTTGATGTTTATTCATAAGCACTCCAATTAATTTATAACTTGAAGTGCTCGGCTTGAATTATACAAGCAGTTTGATAAACAACCTAATTAGGCTCCATTTCGCGTCAATTTACTGTTAATATCTAATAATGATAAAGGACTTCCGGAAGCGTTACAGGAATTGGACGATGCGAAATTCTATTCGCAATTTAACGTATTGAAATTCAAATGTTACGTTACGAAGAAAGTCGCTAACACCTGTATTCACAAACAATACGTAAGGGATCCCTCACTGAGTAAACGCACTGCGTTCAATACAGCTTTGTTCCCTTTGACCGACCTTTTGTTTATGAGACGATTTGAACCACCCTGTGCGTTCGTGAGCACTGTGAGACCTCATAGTGACGTTTGTGAATACGGGTGTAAGACTTCTGCTGAAATGTTAAGAGGAATGCGGGGGCATCTATTCCATACAAAATTCCCCTGTTTTCTCTCTGGATAACAACATAATAACCAATATTAATCTCCAATACAATCTTTACCTGCACTGTCAAAAGTCTGTTTCATTATGATAAGAACCAGATACCTACTAAAACTGCAAAAAATTACCAATTTTAGGGCCAAAACATCCCTAAAAAAACAGAAATAGTCCTTCGTATGTTATTGTTAAATGTATTATTAAAATTCATCCAGATTAGTGTAATACGCGATCCTGATTTTGATTAATTTGCATATTATTAATTCAAGCAGCAGATTTTCTTTCGTGCTCTAGTAATGTACGTAATAGTTCACTTAAATACCTATTTTTCAAAAGTCTCCGGAACCGCAATTTCCCTTAACACACAACCAGCCATCAGCACAAAATAGATACCTATCTATTTTGTGCCATCGGTGACCACGAGCGATTCAATTATGTAAGTGCTAGAAGTAGTTGTAAGAACTATTCTTTGTTCTGACGTAGAACGTTCCCTCATCGCCTATGAAAATCGATTGTGCAGCCATGACCTGCATCAATCTACACAAGCAATGCATTTGAGAGCTAGTTTCATTTTATTATCGGTACAACACTTAAGACTTTATGAATGACTAATAATAAAGTTGGAATTCCACTGCGGCACAAGCTACGCACGCTACACACGTGAGCCACGTGGATCAATTGTCCAAGGCGCGTCATTCGCGTCGTTTCTCTACAGTATCTACGTATATTTTAGAATTATTCGCATTTTATACACTTTCGCAGAAAGTCGACGGAGCTCCGCTACCGCGGAGCTTCTATTTCTGGGTGGTTTGCCCCTTCGAGCTATCATAACTTAAACCTTCCTCATATTTATGATACTAAGGGTGCCTTGAGTCCGGAATTGGAATTTTTCATTGGTATAAAAACTACGAAAGTGTATAAAATTAATACGAAGCGAATTTACACCTACGCGTTGCATACGTCGTTTTGGAATTCAGGCTGTATTCAGAATTATATTGACGCAAGTTGGTGATGGATACTTGTGTGAGATTCAATATCAGTAGGGAATGTCAATCTATTGCATATCTGAAATATGTGTGCAAGACTAAAGCAATTTAGCGATTATAATACAATTTTAATACGACTTACAGAGGTAAAGTGAAGTACGTCGAATCCCGAATCAATTCGGCATCAATACCTTTAGTTGATCAGGCACGCCTTTCTGGAATATTCGCAATAGTGCATAGGTATCTGAAAAGCACGTTATTTATTATTGTTAAAAACAAATTAAATAGTATATTATAGAGTTAGCTTTTATAATGTTTACAACTCACGAAGGCATTTTGCCACTCATTTTCAAATTGCGCACTCGTGTTAATGTACGGTAAATGAAGTTTGGGACTTGAAGTGAAAACAAATTTAATTCAGGTTCAATATAATATCATAAATATCTAATGCTTGTATCAAATAAATAACAAGTCAGCCTAAAATCGATTGTTCTTATCTTTCATGTTATTAGAGTTCAATAGATTCGAAGATTCAATAGTTGGCAAGAGATTGTCCGTTCACTTCAACGGCAACACGAAATACTTATGTTTATCGCGTTACCGCCGTTCTAACTATTGGAACTGTTCCAAAAACGTTATTACGAATATGAGAAGAAAACTGCTCGCTTTCCACTGTTCACTTCAATTTTAATATCACTTCGGATATGAAACTAGAAAGTTATGTCAGTAAAAGTAGTCCACACTTTTAATGACTTGCAGTTTGGAAACGCAGATTTTGCGGCAGTTCTATATAAAAACGCCTCGTTATTTTTAAGCGCAATTCACACAACGGGCGAGCGCGGGGCGTGCGCCGAGCGGGTCGGAAGTTCGGCGGGTGTTTTAACATGGAGTTAATGGATGCATTCACACACGCGGCGGGAGGGGTCGGGCGCGGGTCGGGACCCGCGCGGGAGCTGCGCCCGCCGCCCGCTGCTACAAACAGCGCGCGGGTACGGCGGGTCCGTCGCGGGTGCAGCGGGTCCGTCGCGGGCGTCCTTGGTCGTAATAACACGCATTCTCCGATAGGCATTCTCACAGAGCGCGTTGTAAATTCCACTCTATATACTCGCCATTACGGTTCGGCGCTATGTGTGAATACGACGACCCGCGCGATGATAACGACATGCTCGGCGCCCGACCCGCTCCCGCCCGCTGTGTGAATTGCGCATTATGCGTGGCTGTGACAAACTTGATATGTGTAAATATGGCAATCATGACATGACTGACATTCCATCTCACATAGGCATCGTTACGTATGGGCTTCTACTTTGTTCTGATTTATTGTTGTGTTGACTGTACCTCAACACAAAGGTTATGTTATGTTCATCAAATGTTTCACAAATTTTACTTTAATATAAAAGAGGAAATCATTTGTTTGCACGCCGAAACACGTCCAATGCTGAACATGAGTCTCGTTTATGCCATATACCTACTACTGTTCAAATAAAAAGATAGCAGAGTAGTATAAAATTCATTAACGCTTGCCATTTTGCTTTGAGCGGCGCAGTATCATAGATCGATAACATAACTGAATGGGCGTGAACATGTAATTAGGTTTTGTCATTGTTTAGCTTAGCCTTCAAATAACGAACTTTGGTTCCTAGAACGTCACGCGTAGTTACTATTTTTTGGCACAGCTTGTAATACGGATGTTACAGCTTCAATTTGCTACTATGTAATGTATCACATTATTTCGATGCGTAGTTAACTCCAATGGCTATCGGCATGAATTATGTATTATGTAGTGTATAAATTTACTTACTACCTACTTTATATGAATCTGAATACTACATAAAATTTGTACATCGAAAAGCGGTTTTATGTATATCTATTGGACTAGTTATCTGACTTTAACTTCGTCGTGACGTCTAGTCACGATTATAAAAAATCGTCAAAACGAATCATTGGATGTCAACGACAGAGCGGCAGTACAGACAAAAATATCTGACACGCTTTTATGCTTCTAGTAAGTCCATATTGGCTCCATATTGTTTTTTATAAAACAAACCTAACCTAACCTAACCTAACCTAACCTCATTTACCAGCTAGATTTAAAAAAATATATATAATAAAAGCACTGTATGACTTGCGATGATTATGATTTCATGAATAACAATTCGGACTAAAAATAATTATGTGAAACAAAGCGCTTCCGCTTCTAGTAATAGAACGTGTCTGATATTAATGATTGATGTAAGGCCTGTTGGATAATACAATATTATTGCTGGTCACTGTACATGTTGACAACACTGTAGTTGCGTCCTAGCCCAAGCGCTAGCAGATCTATAAGTAAACCACTTTAGCTTTAAAAAGTTTCGTTAAAGCAACAAAGTAATCTAACAGAGTACATTGAAACAATATAGGTACCTCAATTCACACAGTGACGTCACACGAAGCCGTAATACTGGCGTTTAGCGAATACTGATCCTATTGTTACGTCACAACAATTGAAGCATACAATAGTTCCGCTTAGTGTTACTCTAGGCTAGTGTTTTAATAATGCTAGGTCATTTTTACCATTTGACAGTTTTTCGCACCTATTATCGCCGTGATTTTCGATGTCGATAGAGGTTGATAGCATCTGTCACTTTTATACCACTATGGAAGTGCGAGAGTAACGAATGCTTTAGCCACCGCGAAGGCCATAATACGGGGGCGGCGGGGTGGCTAGCATAACCTTGCCTGCGAATTGTCTGTCGCTTGGTATCTCTACCCAAACAATAACGAAAGGCACTGACCGAAAACATTAATTGTGCAAGTGCAAGATAAAGAGTTGGGTCCATATTGGCTCATATAAAATTGGTCTTTAGATTTTTTATATAAATAACGATTTGTGTCTATACTCATCATTTCTTCGAAAAATTTTGCTCATACTTTTTGTGTTCATACTTTTTTAAGTCATAATAATCGCAACTCATAATGCATTTTTTTAAGAAACTGTTACTTTTTGAGGATTGTTATATTCTAACCTAACCTAACCTAATTTTATCCACACGTAAGATATTTAAGAAATTCTGAAAAATGTACGGTTCCATGAATATTGGCGTTATAAGTTCAGATGAGTATGAGTTCCGATCATTAGTATTAAAAAATATCATGAAGAGTATGAAGAGTGATCATTATGATGTAAAATGGTATGAGAAAAAATTTCGGAGTTCCAATATTCGGAGTTGCAATTTTATATGAACTTTGGCGCACCCTAAAGAGTTAGATATGGTGATCTATTTTAAAATATAAATCAAGAGAAGTAAAAAGTTCATCTAAGGGCCTGGCTTTGAAAGAGCGGTCTGCGTCAGTGAGGGTCGAGCGGCAAAAACAAATGCATAGAGATCGGCTAGTCTCTGCCGCGACACCGACTAGAAGCAAGCTTCATACATCTATGTATAGTCAAACTTTAATTGTTGAGCGCCCATAGAACCCTGTCATAATGACAGCGTCAAGTCCAAAGCAATAAATTACGTCAAAATTATCGATTGTCTTTCTGCGACAGGGTTCTATAGGTGCTCAACAATTAAAGTTGTTGACCGTACAGTTGACAACAGGAACTTTTTTTAAAAATGTTCTGAAAAAATAATGCTCACAGAGGTTTGTCTCAACAGCTTTTTTTTTGGTTTAGTCCTCATTCTTGGTTTGAACCCAGTAGTACGAAATATTTAAGTGGGTGGTTATTTTTAAACATAGGGTAAATCGTCTATTACTGGCCATTCTCCGGTAACTGGCCACTTTGCAATAATACGTGTAAAGCAAGAGATATGCTATGCTGATATTTGTGCTATTAAACTAGAATACCTAGATCCAGAGTTATTACCCAAAGTACTGTTATGGCCGAACCCTATATTCAAACCACGGATAGATAGGCTTACATCGGATTAAAATTTGACACATTTTGTATGGGCAAATGTTAAATTTTAACCCGAAGTAAGCCTTATCAATCCGCGGTTTGGATATAGGGTTCGGCCGTTAAAGTATCTTTACTAACGGGGTCCGTATGTAAAATTGGTGGCTACTAAATGACATTTTCTTAAGTGGCCAGTTATTGACGATTTACCCTACTTAAGAATGGTTTTGTAATTTTAAATTTCATTTAAGTGCAATGATTGACCATTTAATATGCAATTTTCTGACTTTGTCACTATTACCTAATCGTTACATGTCGAATGAATTATTAACTGCCTCGCCCGATGACTGAACCTATGACCTCTATCGCGTTCTTGTGTGTTAATCACTTAGCCAGTCGGTCAATGGATTCATTGCTTATTGCTTATGCATCCGTGACCTTTTTACTACTAACTACTACGCCACTAGGTCTTGTGCTATTTTATTTATACTGTACAGACGTTTCAGGTCTAGGTAATATGACTTTAATCGATAGTATCGCTATGGACGCATAGTACCAGAAACGTAAATTACCTGATACGCGGATGACCATAAAATACGTAGGTAGGTTTAGGTTATGTTAGTTTTGCAGCAGGCCCGGAGGGCCAAACCACCCAGAAATAAGAGCTCCGCGATAGCGTAGCTCCGTCGACACTGCCTAATATTAGAATCATACAAACATAACGGAAACATACCTACGTATTCTATGGTCATCCGCGTATCAGGTAATTTGCGTTTCTGGCAGTTTGCGTCGAAATGGTTCAATCCTTTGAAGTTTTACTTGCAAACAACAACAGTAAAACTTCGGACAATAAAATAACTGCAACTTGTTGCAAAAAAAAGGGGCACTCGCGTTTTTCCCCATACAATTGCCTACAAATATGACTTTTCAATATTGACAATCAATCAAAAAGTTCAAATTTTATTTTTAGTTACGCTTATCGTTAAGACTGCGCCGAGCAAACGTCGACCGTCCAGTGGCGCCCTCATCACTATTATTGTGTTTTCTAATTAACTAAAGAATTTCCTTGCAATCGGACGATGCTTTTTTGTAGCGCAAGTAAAAACACAATTTATGGGATACGTAACAAACTTTGATAACAATTACCCTATGAAGTCAGCTTAACGGGAAAAGGTGGCCACTTTTTTCCGTTAAGTTGATAACTCAAAGGTCAATTGTTATTAAACTATGTGATATGTCCTATAAGTTGTGTTTTCATTTGTAGTACAAAAACGCACCGTCCGATTTCAAGAAAATACTTTATTTTATTAGAAAACACAATAATAGTGATGAGGGCGCCACTGTACATCCGGCGTACGCTCGGCGTAGTCTTAAGTAATAAAATAAGGTTTGAAATTATTTACAATTTATCTCTGTTAAATACGAAATGAATGTTTGGCGTTCATACAAAATTATAAAACTTTGTATGGACGCGTCAGCACTTGGTTTTTAAATCGCTATAAAAGGTCCTTTCTTAACGGAGGTTCACTGTACGTACATCAGTTTAAACGTTACTTAATGATCTAGGTAAAGTAAATTTTATCTAGCAATAAAATTGGTCAAGTATATTTTGATTGGTGGTCAAAATTTAAAAGTCATATTTGTAGGCAATTGTGTGGGGAAAAACGCAAGTGCCCGTTTTTTTTTGCAAGATTGTGTAGGTATTATAAAAGCTGAGAGGGGCCCTTTCCAACGCCATGTTAAACAATGTTTTTGTTCTGTTTGTCATCCGTTTTCTTTTTTTCAAATTTGTTAATGCGTTGAATAAATTATTTCTATTTTATTCTATTCTATAAAATACGCTAAAATATACGACGCAAATACACAAAGGGCGTAACCCAAAGGATATTCCAGGTTACCTAAATATGAAGAGTGTGTGAGTTAAATGTAACCTAGTTTCCATATTTGCCATAGTTACACATTTAGGTCAAACTGGTAATTTCCTAGAACGCGTCTGAAAAATGGTACCTATATCCTGTGGTCCTAGTAAATATGATTAGCTTACCTATAATTTGTCCGTTATTCGCTATTTTTCTCGACCCTAACTCGAAGTCATCTCTGGAGACCGCTGACCTTTCTCGCCTTCACTGCGGCTTATCTAAAATAAACGAAATGATGGAAACTTCATTATGTCAACGTTAATAGAACAAGTTATTAGTTGAGTCAAGGAGAACTTCAAGTTACAACATATTAAAGTGTTAAAGGTTCTATCGAACTTTGCTTTATCTTTATAAGTGACGACGCGCTGATGGCCTAGTTGGTAGTGACCCTGCCTACGAAGCTAGCGGTCCTGGGTTCAAATCCCGGTAAGGGCAGATATTTGTGTGATGAGCGCGAATATTTGTTTCTGAGTCATGGATGTTTTCTATGTATTTAAGTATATATTTATCTATATAAGTATGTTTATCGTTGTCTAGTACCCATAGTACAAGCCTAGAGCTTAGTTTGGGACTAGGTCAATTGGTATGACATTGTCCCCTGATATTTATTTATTTTTTATTTAAGTACCGCTAAACAGGTTAACACCCGTATTCACAAACATCACTATGACGTCTCACAGTGCTCACGAACGCTCAGGGTGGTTCAAATCGTCTCATAAACAAAAGGTCTGTAAAAAAGGACCAATCACAAAGCTGTATTGAACGCAGTGCGGTTACTCAGTGAAGAATCCCTTAAATATTGTTTGTGAATACGGGTGTTAGTTACTAGCAAAGAGACAGCTCCTTAGTTCTCAGGGTTGGAAAAGCAGTTGCAAAGTTTAGATTGCATAGATCTTATTATATGGACTTTAGAGTCCAATATCTGGAGGCCTGTGTGCTCACTTGCCAATAAGTAGATCGATCAGCTCAAGTTGAACGAGTTTTCAAAAAGATAAGACATCGCTAGATTGATTTTTCGCTGTCTACAACCGTTATTTTTATCGCAATCGTAAAAGTCGTTCGAGAACGCAATTACAAACGCATAATCTGATGAGTTACTGGTTCGAATCCTTATAGTACGGGAGCCCACGACACTAAACCTAGTTCAATAAGAGTTACCAGCTGATATAATATTGGGTCCTTACCTATGAAATTGGCGTTATTTTTACGTGTTTTATTTCGTACGGAATTTATTCATTTCAATTTTAACTTCCAAATAATTTTTAAATTTCATTCATACAGGATGTTACAAAGGTTTTAGATACAAATAACATGGTTCAATTTCTAACTTAGTGTTTAAAATTAAAGTGTAAACTCAACTCTTTTCATGTGCTGTCAGTTCAAGTGTTTCAATTACGCAGAGTTTAATGAAGCTAACTATTTTTAAGTAATTAAGATATGTATAATATAGCTTAGAAGTGTCCAATATTCCTGACAGAATTTTGTTTGGTTTGCATTTGACGTTACTAAATAATCCGCAAAATTAAATGTATGAACACCACCGTTTTCATAAAATTCTCCATATAAAACGCCAATTTCATAGGTAAGGACCTAATGTATTTAGTCTCGTCATTAATGGGGGAACACGAAATGGCAATGCTGCAATTCAAAAAACCTGGCAAAGCTATATTTTTTTTAGTTATAAGTCCGATGTCTAGTATGATATTAAGACTCCCAAGTTTAATTTATTCTTCGGTATAGGGGAGGGGTAGAACTATACGACAATGCAGTGCTGCAAGCCCCCCTGATTGGCCTAATCAGTGGCAGCATGATAAGCGACGCCTCGTACTTAAGTATCTAGAATGATCGATCTCCTCAAAAAACCAAAGCTCATCTGAAAGATCATCAATTCTGTTTAAGAAAAACCAGTGCTGCATTTATATATAGGAATTATAACTAAAAAAAAGGCCGTGCCAGGGTTTTTGAATTGCAGCATTGCCATTTCATGTTCCCCCATTAATGACCTGATTAATTATATATCATCTGGTAGTCTTATCGAACTAGGTTTAGTGTCGTGGGCTCTTACAATATTAAACTAAACAGAAAAATGATTTTAAATTCGTTATTTAGCTCACCAGCAATTTCGGCGTAGCAATCGATTATCGCTGCTCCCTTGGGCGACTTCCAATTCCAATGTTCAGGGATAAAAAGTTACTTCTCTCCAACACCCCAAATCTCTGTGCCAAACAAAAAATAACCATTAGTTTAAACGTGACAAACGACTGATTATCAAACACTTTGCATTTAAAATTTGATTCGTTTACTATTATAAATGTATTAATGTTTATATTTGTCCATCCTCGTGTCTCGAGCAATATGTATGCAAAGTTTAGTTAGATTAAGCGTAGCAGTGTTAGTGCAAGTAGTAGCTTATTTGCATATTTAGAGCCATGTATTTTATGTATAATAGCTTAAGTGATGAGAAATTGCATTAACTTTATTTTATACAAGCTTTAGGATGCCATTTTTCGCGTTGTTTATCGCTATTTATATTAATGTTACTCTGGCACTCTATTTATGTGTATACAAAAAATCACAGTGATATGTTGCTTCGTTGCTGCGTGAAAGAAGAACAAAGCGAAAAACACTTTCGGATTTATAATATAAGTAAGGATTTTTATGCCAGAAATCATTGTAATATAATAAATGCAAAAGTTTTTGTTTTTCTTTCAAGTCAAACTGAAGCAACGGATTGACGGGACTTTTATGTTTAAAGATTTGTATAATCGGGGAGTGTTATAGACTACATTCAAAAGCAATAAAAACTGGTCACTGTACAAACAAATTTACTTACAATATGATCTGTTTTGATTGCTCTTTGAGTATAAGTACTTTGCTATATTTGAAATTGTACAATTCCCATATAAACAGTGAACAACTCAAGTGAAACCGGGGGAATTGTTTTACTTTGTCCATAAATATAAACTTTCGGTGTGTTTTTTCTACCTTTGTAGATATCAGGCTGAAACCACTCTGAAGTGTTTCAAATTTCATGAAAATGAAATCATATACAATTTTTAATAATGAAAAATAACTGACCCAGAATACAGCTCGGTAGTGAAACGCTCGGCAAAATGGAAAACACTTTTTTGATTATATCCACTGAGGCGACGTTTAAATATGATTTCAATTCCAATATCCTTTGAATCTGTAATATAACGTTCACCATTCATTCGATAGTTAGGTTTATTATATCTCGTTCTCGCTCAAAAGAGCCAATCTGAAACTCTGACGTTATTTTTATAGGGTAAAACTGGACGAATTGATATTGAAGTCAGGGAAAAGTAATTGTTTTTCATTTAAAGAGGGCGACGAAATGTTTGCAAAAGCTTTGTGGTTGTTTTAATGTTTTTATAAGAGTTCTTACCTTTCTTTCGGTTTCTATTGATTAAACAATAGCATATTTTGTTAATGCTTCTAGATATATTACTTGTTCATATTTGAATAAGGTTTAATAAGTAACAGTTCTTAGTACTAGTTATGTATGTAATCCAAAATCCCTAACAAATTCCCAAGTGTATGAAATATTCTAAATTTAATTCATAACCAAAGCACGCCCAAGTATCCTAAACCCGCCTAATTCGACCTTACGTAATTAAATAGCTCCCACACACGAAAATTTCTATGCCGCTCGGGATTGCACGCCAGCGCTACTCTGAGCCGCTATATGCAAAACACGGCACTACCTCGCCGTGGTACGTTATTTGCGAAGCTTAGACGAGTACCGAGGCTGTATAACGGCTACAAAATAGCTCCCAAGCCATCCACTATTGATTCCAGAAGCTTTTACTTACACGCCGTTTTCGGGCTGAATACGGTATATCTGAACCGTATTTCCCATCTCAGGCTTTCCGTAGAACGGCGGAGTTGAGCAAACGTTGGAAATTTCCAATATTTATACGCTGTTTCGTTAAAAAAACGACCAGGCATTCCCAAAACGGTTGGCGCGGGTTCCGCTCCGCCTACGCCGCGGCACGGGCGTCGAACCAATTACTCCTTGCCGTCAGGCCTTATTATTTTTTCAATATTTCCCGACAGCACGGCCGTTTCCATCGATCTGTCTCAAGTTTTCCCCATTTAAAGCAACTACCTTGTCTGATAAGTTTTGACGTCTCCAACCATTTTGACGTTTGACGCCCGGTCGGTGCACTATGGTTTGCAAATTCTAATTTTAACTTTTTTTTTCGACGCAACTCGAAGGCGGTTAGTTCGGACTTTATAACCTGCCAGTGCTGAGAAGGTGAACCGTTGAGGTTTAACGCTCTTGCGAGTTTTCTTATGGAATTGTTTAATTTTGCTAAGTAAACATTTCCGCGATAGTGTATCTTAATTCGCTCGTGATAAGAGGCAATGTCGCGTACTAATACTTGCGGTGTTAAAATGATAACAGGTCGTGATTCACTGTACGAGTGGTGTTTTTAAAAGGAATTCTTTTATTTTTGCGGAGTTATGCTTTTAATATTAACTAGCGCCCCGCCTTGGGAATTTAGGGTTCCTTGCACTCCAATAGCAGCTTATAAATAATTTCACCGTTGCGTCGACTCCTTTATTTAATACGTTTTTTCCTTTTCAATTCGTAACATAAAATGTCTGCGTTTTATTCACGTTTTTGTTGTTTATTACAAATTAACAAGTTTAGTGCGGTAGTAAGAACTTGTGCAAGGTCCGGCCGAATTTGTGCCACTATCTTATCTTTTAACATTCCCCCCAAGCAGCAGTGTTCGCAATGTCGTGTTCCGCTGTAATATAAGATACGACCAAGACAGCAGGTTTACTAGTATAGAGGCATTCCCATCTTAGGGCCGTATTAATAAACTCATCTTGGGTGAGATGCCCGTCCCAAGATACGTCAAAGTAAACGTCAAACCATAGAACACTGTCATTTTTGACACATCTTGAGACAAGCGTTACAATCGAGATCAGTTTATTAATACAGCCATTAGTCCTCAGGGTTGGCAACGCATTTGCAGTCTTAGGATTGCAGACTTAAGATTGTAGTCTTGAGAATTCAAATATCTAAGGGTCACAGATCCCACTTACGATCAAGTGGCCTATGTGCTCTTTTGCTTCCCCATGCCTTAAAAAACAAACATGTAACTTACGTTTTCTTTAATATTATTTAATGCTATCTCGGTAAGTTAAAAGTTAGTGTTGATACAATGTTCTGAGCTTTATTAGCTTGTCTTAAAGCTACAAAGTAGTTTATATCGCCTTAAATCCGCTTAAAGTTGTATAGCCGTCTTAGTAAATAGCTATAACGCGCGAAATTCTACATAAAAGCTATTTATCGTTGTGAGATCGGGTTTACGGGGTGCGCAGCGAAATGCATTGCAGAAGGGATTATAACTATTCAAAAGAAACATTTTATTTTATTACTTTGCCGGCACTAGGTAGTTGTATGTTGTATAGTCTGTGTCAATTAACATTGGCAAAAATGTAAACAAACCAATTTACTATTATTACTCGATATTCTCTCAATTTTCGAAGATCAAGTGAAGTTTTTGCAATGATTATATATATGATCGCTCAAGATCGGATACAGTGGAAGAGGGGGAGAGAGGCCTTTGCCCAGCAGTGGGACGTTGTGGGCTCATAATAATAATAATAATAATAATATATATGATCATAACTTTCATATTAAGCTTAAGGTTAGAAAACTATTTATTAAAAACACGCTTGATGAATATTCGATATAGTGCGTATAGGTAGCGTTTGATAACGTTAGAGAGTTGCCACACGGGCGTCGTCGCCGCTGCGTTGTTCTACACATAAATTAGAACGACATGCCACACGATGCGTTGAAATACGTCGCTCTATGTTGAAATCACAGCGTTGCGACGACGCAACGCACCGGCAACGCTCATGTGGTATATCTGTTTTATTTCCAAGATAAAATTTTAACTAGCGATCTGCCGTTTCTGTGAGTTATCTGTAACAACCGTACATAAACGGTATAAGGCTCAGCCACACCGCTTGCGTGACGTGCTTGTGCACGTGCGCGTTCGCTTTCCACTGCGTTGTATAGTATGAATTCTCATTATAGTATGAATTCTTACGTCATGCACGTGCACGACACGCATCCGGTGTGGCTGGGCCTTAATGTCATTTTGTTCACATGCTGAACCTAATACGGTATTGTTCCTCTGCTATCTAGCCTTAATCTAGGTATAAAGTCTGACCAGAAATGTCAGGGTTTCAAATTGATTATTTTCCGGCCGTTCATGTCTTGGTTCGTGAGTAACGATGACTATCTAATCTGATTGGAATATAAATCAGTGTTTACACGATAATATCGTCTTGGAAATATATTTACAAACTAATACGTTTATAATATATTTGCTATAATTTGACTTGAGTAGTAGGACCTTGTGCAGGGTCCCTCCGAAATGCCACCACCTTCTTATCCGTGTCTCAGCCCTGTTTGTACTGTTTTCCGGTGTCCGGGGATATGACAACCGGTGAAATTACAAGAAAAGAGGCATTCCAACTGGATCCTCAGGGTTCGCCAATTATTTGCAGTCTTTGGATTGCAATCTTGAGATTGTAAGTTTGAGAATGAAAATATCTATAGGACTTAGATCTCACTTATCATTAGGTGTGCTTGCCTTACCATAAAAAAAACGCATTCGAAAGTGCGGCGGGGTAGCAAAGCTCGACGCGAAGTTTGTCGTCATTTTGTATTAATGTATAGAAGTAGTAGAAAAAGCCTCAAGCTGCTATGTTATGTATCGTTTGCGGTTACTGCTTCTATTAAATGAAATTTTGTTTAGCGGTTTCGTCGCGAACGCTGCGTCGGTTGTGTGACAAAGCCTTTATCAAGGGAAAATATAAGCTAGGTAAAGTTGATAATTTTTCTAGCAACATCTTCAGAAGTTATCAAAATTCATGTTGTTTTGCCGAGGTTATCTCTCAGAACTTTAAACTCGAAATGCTCGCAGACGATGTCCTTTAAGGGTAATTCAGACAGCGTGAGGGAGCGGGTCGTGCGCCGGGCGGGTCGGTAGTTCGGCGGGTGTTTTAACATAGAGTTATATGGAAGCATTCACACGCAAGGCGGGACGGGTCGGGCGCGGGTCGGGACCGCCGCACCCGCAACGGACCAGGGACGGCCCGACGCGGTTCGGCGCTATGTGTGAATGCGACGACCCGCGCGGGTCCCGCGATGAAAACGACATGCCGGGCGTCCGACCCGCTCCCGCCCGCTGTGTTATTACGCTTTAGCTTCGCCTATTCAGGTACTCGTCGTAAAATGATAACAGATTGAATGAAATCTATGCATTCGTTTGTACCTTTCATCGGACCGATACGTCTTGAAAAATGATAGCTTATATCTAAGTTTATCTCGAAATATTACCAATCATTTATATATATATCTAAAGGTATCATATTTCAGTTACTTTACTGCCCCGTCGTGTTAAACGGAGGTGCGTAAAGGGCGCGGTCGTTTGGATTTACTGGCGGTAATGAATTTTACGTTACGACTGAGCTTCTAAGCGGGATTAGAGCCACGTCACACAGACAGCGGTTAAGGGGATTCTGAACTGCCGCTTAAATCGGTCTGTTGTAAAAAAAACATACTAATATAGCTCCGGGCCATAACGTTTCTCACCCTCTAAATCAGGGGTAGAGAAACGTTATAGCATTTTGTAACTCATTTTGATCCAGATGTGCGTTAAAGTGAAGTCAAGCAATAGAAAACTGTCATTTTGACGTAACATGAGACGCGCATTAAGGTGTCATTTCGCAGCCGACCGCAGACGGCAACAGCAGGCGTCACTACTGGTTTGTATGTATTTCTATGAAGCACCTTCCGTAGCCGACTGCAGAGTAAAGACGCAGTAGTGACGCCGACGTCCGAAGCCTGCTGCTGTCCTCTAGGGTCAAGCCAAAAAGAATGAATTCCTGTCACTGTACTAGAACGAACTATTCCGTAAAGTTTCTGCTCTTAGTTCAATTAGTACACGCGGAGCAAGAACCGAACAGAGTAGTGAGTGACACAGACAGCAAAGCGATCCGAATGAATGACCGCCCGGCCCTTCGTTCGGTCAAAGGAGCACAAATAAGGACCATGAACAGACGAGTTTCTTTCAGTGTCCTAGTACTAAAAGAACTAAAAGACCGAATTAGTACATTCGAGCGATTGTACTAGTTTGGAGCGATCCGCTCAGTGAACGAGCGCGCACAACCCTAGTCCTCTGCTGAGTGCAGTCGGCTGCGGAATAACACCATAACAGTGGTGATCAGACGCTCTAATTTGAAATCCGTAATTCGAACTTCGCCTATTGCTATCACTTTTGCTCTCGACGCGTCACTAATTCGCAAGAAAGTGACGGGGCGATCCGAAGTTCGAATTACTGATTTCAAAGTAGAGCCCCAGTTCATTGATACGGCTATTAGACTAAGGCAGCATGTCCGCTGGAGCGAAGCGAAACAGCGGAGCGGTGAGCGAGGAAAAAATCCGCAGTGGACAGGCAACCTAAGACATGACGCGATGAATAACTATGTTTTGTATCAGAAGAAGAGAAGGTACCTAGAAAAACAGGTTCCCTGGCCCCTATTTTCACTGACAAGTAAATTTGCAATGACAGGTAATAGGTGACAATCATGAGTAGGTACACAGCGTAGCTTTTAAGAAGTCCCGTGGCGTCTGAACTCGTTGCCATCATCACTTGCCGGGAATATAGGGGCCTGGTTGGTAACTTGTAAGTTGACTTTGGAGCTATTTATTAACGCGAGTTACATGCAACGCTAGTGATTTCGTCGGTTGCACCTAAAACATACCACAGTACAAACACTTATGCTAAGGCGCAGTCCGTAAGATCGCCTTTCTTTTGATCTTTTATGCTAAAAAAAAACTTCACACTGATAAAGCTACTTCTTTTTCCTAACAAAGCATTACAAACTTAATTATTTTGAAACTAATTCGAACTGACACCGTTGAAACAGGTCCGCTGATTTAATTACTAATGACTTTGCAACAACCTTATTAAAAAGGTATCAGAATACGCTGCGCATTGTTTTTCAAAGTTACGAAATTATAATTTGCACCGTTCTCTAATTAATGTACATAATTAACCAACGTTATTCGACAATGTCGTCTATTTGTTAGCGATGTCGAAATTGACGTGACGAATTGAGATTTTGTGATTTAACTTCATGGTTGTAGTTAAATATACTTCTCATACAAGCAAGGCACGGTTAAAAAAAAAGATGTACTTAAGGTATGACTGACTGGTGCAGGACCTCGGGGTTGTTATGTCATATCTATGGAGTTCATTTTAAGCTGAGAGAAAAAGACAGCTTTAAAACTGCTATAGCTCTGTCCTTTACGCTCGCCGTAAAATGAAATGCATAGCTATGTCATAATAACCCATCTGTCCTTGTGACATACCTTGGGGAGGTATATATCTAGCACTGGACATATGCCTCCATAAGGTTTGCCTTTCGGCTGAAATAAATAAAAATAAATATTAAGGGACAATCTCACACAAATTGACCTAGTCTAGCTCTAGCTATAAGCTTGTACTATGGGTAGATACAGTCACCAGCGATAATATATTATTATCCAACGACAGGCGCAAAAATATCTGACACGTCTTTATTACTAGAGGTATAAGAGCGTGTCAGATATTTTTCCGCCCAATGTTGGATAATATATTATTGCTCGTGACTGTACTAGAGAACGATAAACTAAAGCCCTCTTTACATTTGGCTAAATTCAGTGTGCTAAATTTAGACAGGCGGCGTGGAGGGGATAAGCGCGTCCTCTTGACTAACATGCTAACTGCCTTTACACTTGTCTTTTTTTAGAGTCTTTTTCATTCAGCACACTGAATTTAGCCAAATGTAAAGCGGGCTTTACTAATATAACAGTAGTTCAACTTCAAACAAAGGTATATCGCTTGCTTGCATGTGTGCGTGCCTCGACCGTACGCGCCGCGAGCCACCACAAACTCAACAAGACGGACCAAGCCGGTTTAGTTTGGTTGCGTGCGGATTAAGTATCGAGTGTCGCGCACTTAGGTAACCCTACCGCCAGAGCGGCAATAGGTAACATAGACTCCTAAAGAGCCGGAGACGAACTACTTTACTATTGATACCGTGAGAATTTTGCAATATTGAGGAGCGGGCCTCAGACATAGCTAAATATCAGTTTGGCTTTGGCATCTGTAAAAGGTGCATTATAAAATTGATAAATTCCCATTTTGAGACAAGGGAAATTTTATAAAACGTATACGTTGCTTTTAGAGTAGAATCAATCACTGTCAAACGAAAGTCGTTCGTTTTTAGAAGTGTAGAGTCACGGGTATTATGATTTCACTGTTTCTGTGCTGTGTAATGTCAACTTTATCCACTTGTAATAAAGTTATTCTAACTTTGGCGGCCGAATCATGCTATAAATAAGCACTAAACTACTATAGGCAATCTTAGATCTAAGTAAAGTGAGTTCGGTAAATTTAGTTAGGTGAAGTCATTATCTGTGACTAATGGGAAATACTTAGGTGCAGTTGACATATTTCCGTGTTTAACCTACTTGTAAATAGGTTGGCAGATAACAAATTAATACACAAAAACCCCTAAAATAATGACGACCTAGCTAAAAACCATCCCGATGAAAGTACCTTTTTCTTTTTTTTTAAACCGGGTCCAAATCGGTCCATTCGTTTCGGAGCTACGATGCACAGGTGATGATGATTATTTATCAGGCCCATCATACAAAGAAATTTGTCAATGGAATATGACCCTATTGTGAATGTCATAGAGTCAATTTTCTTTCGATTGTCAGTCATAAAAACAAAGAAAAATCGATTTTATTTCAATGGATCTCTATTCCAATGGCTGTATTAAGTAAAAAAAATGCGTGGCCTGACGAGCATATACCAGAATACCCTTGACTCGTAGTATCGATTTATCCAGTACAATAGAGGCCCTGGTCAAGACTCATAACGCTAACGTTAGTGTTTTCCGAAAACGGAAAAAATATATGGAATAGCTGTCAACATAGCGGCCGAAGATTGACGTCAGAGGCTCTACTTTGAAATCCGTAATTCGATTTTCGTCTATTGCTATCCCTTTTGCTCTCGACGCGTCACTAATTCGCAAGAAAGTGACGGGGCGATCCGAAGTTCGAATTACGGATTTCAAAGTAGAGCCCCAGCTTACGTCAGTCAATCTATCTGTATATATAAAAGGCTAACCTGACTTACCGACTTATATATCAACGCACAGCCGAAACTACTGTACCTAGAAACTTGAAATTTGGTACAGGGGTTCCTTTCATGATGTAAGTGAGCACTAAGAAAGGATTTTCCGAAAATCGACCCCCAACGGGAAGAAATGAGGGGAGTAGCGGGAAACTAATTCTACGCGTACGAAGTCGCGGGCGTCCTCTAGTCCTATATATTTTGGCAGTTTTCTTAAATCACTAACGTTGCGTTATGCATCAAGTCTAGTTTTTCCAAAAAAAATGCCACGCTAGATAGTGAAAAAGAGCTAGTCAAAAAAACAATAAGGGGGTTTTGGAAGAAAATTCAGCAACGTCATCATAATTTTTTATCCAAATACTGCTGCTGCATCATAATGAAAACATTTGAAACAGTCCCAGTCTAAGTTTCGTGTTTTTATCTTATTACTTTACCATAGCGTCCATTAATAATGCGTAATAATGCAATTTTTGCCTGTCATTTATTTTAAAAGCCCAAGATGCGAGGCCCTCTTTTCTGTCTTTATACGCGTCCCTATTTTAAACAGCAGTCTTCCATCAGTCAGGTCTTGTTTTTTACCTAGCGTAGGTACTCTGTCTTCAATTATCTTTGAAAGAAATATTTTATCTAAATACCAGAATATACAATCTATTCACTACCCGGATTCGAACCTTGAGACGTAGTTGCGAATTATCGAGTCATAGCTATATAAATTATGTATAAAGAGCTTCTGATTCTTTGACAAACATAATGAAGTTAGTATTATTTTTCCTTATTTTTTCCCTATCGGTACGGGGCGAGGTTCCGCCTGATGTGTCTTGACATCGACCCAATATTTTTCTTTTATTATGTAGCTATTTAATTTATCCTATAAGGATTTTTTGAAGCCTTTAAAACTTTTTTTCGGACACCATACTACTGCGTTGTCAACGGGTTTAAATCTAACGGGACCTGGTTCAATATTGTTCAATAACTAAACATTGACAGACGAACAAACATTTGTTAGGCCATACAACGCGGTAACGCTGCCAGCGTGATGGGCACATTTATGCCATTTTCGAACCGGTTTGACTTATAATTGTTTATTTATGTGTTTTAACTTGTGTCATACCTACAGCCTATGTTGTTACTTAAATTTAATTCTTTGACGAAGCCTGTGGCGGATTACATTTTTGTCAGTATCTTATAAGATTATTTGGATTGAATAAGTAATTAATATTTGAAATTAAAGTTTTCGGACCGCTACGACTTGGACCTTCAAGAGACGAGCATACTCTTTTCTCAAAGGCCGGCAACGCAGCTGCAGTTCTTCTCTTAGTGTTGCTGGTGCCCATGGGCAACGGTGATCACTCCACATCAGGTGATCCGATAGCTAGTTTGCGCCTCAAGAAAAACTTGTTCTAAATAACATCTCGTTTCTTTTTTGGGTCTCAGTCCACAAGCGTTACAGCTCACATTCTGGGACAAAGTCTTGTTGTCGACTGTATTTTTTTTTTCTGCAATATCTTTATCTGCTTATCAAGACCAAACTAATGAGTCCCAACACGGTGGGTCTAGTTAAATATAGCGGAGATCCTATCGCCACCTTCCGACTCCATCATCAGATCAGCTCTTAGGTACCATAATATTGCATAGTCATCGGGTTTACATACGTGGTCCAAATTTTAGCCAATTGCATTAACAGGAGCTGGTACAAAATTGACTTGCAAATTTTGACGGACGAAGTTAAATAGAAGCTGGTAAAAATAGTTGTGTCTCTGTTATTTTATCACGCCAGGCTTTTAAGCAATTCTTATTCCTATTTCATCTCTCTTTTGGATGCGGATCATGCGGAAGTCCTAAGATAATAAAAATGCTTAAGAGTCTTAACGGGTGGGCGACCGGATCTTGAGAGGAATAATATTTCCGCTAGGAAAAATAAGATTCCTTTGGGAATAGAATGTTTTCTTATTGATGTAAATATTTACGGCGTGATTCGGCCTTTCTTCGTCTAGACGCGAACCGATAAATAAGTGTTATTAATAGCGTAAACTTGGTACTTTGGCCTACAGGTCTTATCCACCACAATATAATGATGAAATAACTATTGTTTTTATTCTTTTCGATTTTTTTATTACTACGTGTTCTTAGATTTACAAAAGGTTAGACTTAATCTTATAAAAACCTTCTTTGTCGGATATTAAAAAGGTATAGGCATTTACATCTACTCATCAATTTATGTTCTGTAACTCGGCTATTTTTTTTTGACTTTTTACAGATTATACTAACTGTGTTCTACGTAGAGATGTAAAACTTAACGGTGTTACCACAAGTATCTCAAATACTTCTTAGACAAACTGTAGTCAACCGTTTTCTATGACTCAACGCGTGTTTTACAATCATCTGAGTTTTCGTAATAACACTGTAAATGCCCATTTGTGATTCGTGCTAATGATTATAAATATTTCCCACCAGACAATTTAATAAAACGCAGCAAAACCGCACGCGGAATACTTTACCATAAATCTGTACCTAGTCTACCGATGTTATTCACAGAAATTCTTTGTCTTCGCTTAAAGTCTAAACGTCGGTCATGTCATGACCTCTTGACACTCGCGGTCATTGCCAAATACAGTGCTTGATGCAATAGTTACCTCACTAATGTGGTTTTTTAAGCCGAATCTCACATGGTCATGCATCTCAAAAGCTAAATCGGTGGGTTCCACACGTGCCAAGATATTTATAATTATAGTTATTAATAGATATAAAGCTAGGTTCGATCGAAATGAATTTATAATAGTTGCCACAGAAAGACAGACAGTATTGATCCGCCTCATTTAAAAGCTTTTTAGTTGAATGAAATTTGAAATGTTACGATCATGATATATATTTATAAGTAACACGAATGGTAAATTTCGGTTTGGTATTCCAATATAACTTCGCGTTTTCGAATTTAAACGCAAAATAAACTACCAAACTTTTCGCCTTTACGTTGACGCGGCATGCATTCTTTATTATATAATGATTCACCATACCTACCTCGCAGTTTGTCGATAAACATTAATATTGCATTGCATGTCTACTTTTATGGTTTATTTATTCCATACGAAAGGCTAATTTCCTTGGCCATAGAAGCTTCACGTAATAGGAAAAAATAAATTTTAAAGCTTATATATAAATAAGTCTTAAATATTTATCTTATTTATTTAGAGACCGCGAAGTAGTTAATTGTCAAGATAATACACATCCATACCATACCAGTTCCCCTGTCATATGTACCTATACATTGGCAGATCTTTGGTACATACGAATAAATATAAATGTATGTATTTCTATTCTATTCTATTCTATTCTATAACAATTAAAACAGTGTGCGTAAAGTGTCTATGACATACGGCCGGACATGTTAAATTATTAGAATGCAGATTTTTCATTTTCCTACGGAACCCTAGCTGAAATGTTACGGGAAAACCCAGAAAAAATACATTCAGCTGCAATACAATTTCCTCCATTTCATTTTCACACTTCAGCACTACGGAAACGTATCGAAATTTATAGAAAGGCTCGCGTACGTTTAACCCAAAGATCACCAGACCTATCCCATTTTCTAACAATACAAAACCAACCTTACGAATATGGTTTAAGCTTTATATTTCCATGTAACTTTCTAGGAGTTATTACTTTTCATTAGTATACAGTAGTGTATAGATCACGTTTAATATTGCTTGTGAACAACGTTATAATTAACCTTATGTCGTTGCTATAGGAGATGTGACGTGTGTCTTTTGATTATAGTGCTAATGTGGAACGCTCCACTCTGTAGCCTTTTCAAGGCCAACGGCTCAGACCGCAGTCCATAGCTATTTATTCACGGACACACGATTAGATTGTGTGCGTACATAATTTATTTACGAGCCGAGTGTAGGTGAATGACATGACTCGAGATAAAAATTTAAAGTTGCTTCTAGCTGTGAGCTAAAAGTTGGGAATTAGTTTTGAGCGGACAAATTGTTATTCAACAAATGCCTGGGAATTTATAGGTATTTTTTCATGGCACGAAGAAAACGCACCTGCATTATTTCACCTTCCGACCATGACAAGTGAAATGTGACATTTCAGTTTACATGGCGTAGCTTACGTGAAGCCTAATGATAAAAGACCTCGTCATATTTGCAATGTATGCCGCATTGACACCTGTCACCTATCATTGTCTTGGACTCTCTACACAATGGCTTCGAATATGTTGCTTTCTCTAAGGTGTAAATTCGTCATTTACCTACGCTGTCTCATGTGTGATGATTTGATGAACCATCGTGTAGAGGGGTCATCGGGTTTGTGAATGTGGGCTAAGTGAACTCGGTGGTCCATTTGGAATCTCAAACAAATGCGATGCCAACCCTGAGGAGTAAGATGGAATATATAGTATAAATACCGGGGGACATCTCACACAAATTGGCCTGAGGGCTTATTGTCTAACGCACTCGCAATCGCAACCTGCTTCAAAGTGGAGCAATTGTTTTCATTTTGTATGCAGACAAGCCTTCGATTTTCAAAATGAAAACGATCGTGATTGCGAGTGCGTTAGACAACAAGCCCTCTGGTCCCAAACAAAGCTCTAGGCTTGGAGTTTCTTGCGGGGTTTCTTCGCCGCAATGTCTTGTCCTAAGCGCTAGTAGATTCACAATTCACATCATATTACCGACGTCAGAGCCGTCATGTGGCCAATTACCTGAATAAATTAGCTTGTAGGTACTATGGGTAATATTAAACATACTTATAATTAAAACACCCAAGGCTCAGAAACAAATACTCACGATCATCACACAAATATTTGCATCGAACAGGAATCGAACCCGTGACCGCTAGCTTCGTAGGCAGGGTAACTACCAACTAGGCTAACTGCGTCGTCAGAATGCCTCTATGCCAGTAATTTTACCGGCTGTGTTATCCCCACGCCGCAACGTAACAATGTCAATACTGCATAGCAGCGGGTCGCTTATATTCGGTATAAGGTGGACTCTTGAAATTACAACTATCTGGTTATTGCAACTGACTTAAATAACTCCCTCTGGGATCACTGCTTTGAACGACTTAGTTCGAGAGTGACGGATGCTTTATCCATATAGGGTTACCATTTAGGAATTTCAAGTCATGACAAAAAGCCTGACATTTCGATAAAAGTCCAGACTTTTAGTCTCAAAATGGAAACATTACTCATTTAGGTATCTAATTTTAAAAAAACTGGTCAAATTAAAGAGCCGGTGTCCGGACTAATCCGGACGGATGGTAAGCCTTTATCCATAGCTATAAAGGCGACCATCACATCTTTTCCTAGAATACGTTTGGTCTACTTAAAAATGCCGGTTTTCATCAATGCCCTAAGGAATCAGGCATCCTTAACGGCTTGCGTGGTAACAGAAAATTAGTTATTCTGCAAACGCAACGTTCAACGCGAGGGGACGCGTTTTACCAAGTGTGACAGGGAAATGAGAAACGAAAAAACTCGCTTAGGGAGGTGTAGGAATTTCCCTTTGTTCTCGAATGACATCATTCATGAATTCGTATCTTAGATTGCGAAGTAATCGAAGATAGTCACGCATTTATTGGAGCACTATTGTATTGTATTGAAATTTTATATTATATAAAAAAATAGTGCTATGTAAGTGAATAATACCACATAATACGTAGTATCCTAATCTTTAATCTATAAATTTACATGTATTTATGATGCAAAATACTGTTTTGTAGTAATATGAAAATAACAAACAATAACTTAGACAGAAACACAAAATTTACAAAGGAGGCATAATCACTTTAAGGGATCTGTTTTAGTTAACCTTTAAGCGATTGCGAAATATTTGATAATATCAAATAGCCAAACATACAACAGCAAAAAGACAAGATAGTTCGTAAAAACATTAATATTAAATAGACATATGACGCTTTTTAATGTAACTTATAATTATACCTACAAGTCTAATTCACGTTTCCAGCACGTTCATTGGTCAAGTGAGAACGAAATAGTTATAAGGTACAAAATTTTAATAACAGTTCTACTTGTAGGCGCAGTCAACATCTAAAGTAGATACACACTTTGTGCCTTGTCATTTTACAGCCACGTAATTAATGTCAAACAAGATTGGTATATGTTAATGCGATAAAGTACAAAAGTGACGTACCTCCCTACTCCAGTCGTTGGATATGCGAAGGCTTTTTCTTTTACAATACTAAAGTACATTCAAACATCAGATAAAGGTTTCTTTAAATTCACCACCCTTATTATGTAAGGCATGAGAAACCACCGTAATTACCACCTTATGTCGTTCTAAAAGTCTGTTATCGTCACTGTAACGACTAACTGTGCGTGCAGTGAAATAGCTGTCTACATCCAGTCTTGTAAGACACAAATTCACTTAACGGTCTGAATTGACAATTGCTCATTAACGGGGTTAAATCAAAACCACATGCTAGTATCACGAAGTGTTGTGTACAACGACCACCGTTTCTAACTGGGGCTCTATTGTACTTGATAAAACCATACTTTTTTAGGGTTCCTTACCCAAAGGGTAAAAACGGGACCCTATTACTAAGAATCCACTGTCCGTCTTGTCTGTCACCAGGCTATCTCATGAACCGTGATAGCTAGACAGTTGAAATTTTCACAGAAGATATATTTCTGTTGCCGCTATAACAACAAATATTAAAAACAGAATAAAATAAATATTTAAGGGGGGCTCCCGTTACCGCGGTAATTCCCATACAAAAAATTACCGGTTTGCATTCCCTAGCTCCCACACAACAAACGTGTTTTTTTTTGCCGTTTTTTGTTAATGTTGTATAGATAATGGTACGGAACCCTTCGTGCGTGAGTCCGGCTCGCACTTGGCTGGTTTTTATCGCATTATTTTTAACGCGGCCAACATCACTGTCTTTTATATAAGACTTATAATATAACATTGATAATACGATAACATGTCAGAAGCAATATGGCTTTACTAAGTAGAATAAATAGGGCACCTGATCATACTATTATAAATGCCAATGTGAGCATGATAAAAGATGAAAAAGGAGTTTTTTTTATCTTTTCTACGCGGACGAAACCGCGGCTATGGCGCTAGTTTGGTACCTATACATATACAGATAAATAAGTATACTTATCACTCGTATTTCATGTTAGATATTTTATATTTCTTTCTCATTAAAAATATTGCCTAGGGATGAATTGAGTTTATTCTACGGAATATTATAATTGATTTATGAGAAGATGTAAATTAAAAATAACTTAATTAAAAGAGAACTATAATAAAAGTATTTTACATAGAAATTTAAAAAAAAAACATTGAAATAAATATACAGAGTTATTTTCGTGGTTTTAGCTCTTTTGTTTCACTTTCTGCCGTTTATCCAATCTTCATTAGATTATGAGCAAACAAATATTTCAAACCTGGTTTTATCTAAAGGAAGGACAAACCATAAAACTTCGCATTTATAATATTAGAGTATTAAATTACTCACGCTCTTAAATTAAATACGAAATTTAGTCTGTCTAGTGCCATTCTCATATCCATTTAAAATTAACATTTAAACTGGTATCATCGTGGGAATTTAAAAACCTATTTTTAATTAAGCTTCGGGATTTCAGAGCTGACATAAACGCTTAAATTTAAAACCCTGTCTGCTTTCTATAAACAACACACACACATTTTAAAATGAAAATATTACTGGCGACTGGTATGAACGCACCCTTATTATTTTTTATGATACGTTCTTGACAAATACTATGACTATGTGACACTTCACTGAGTAAAATAGATCCAATTCAGGACCTAAAATAGAAAACATCATATTTTTAACACTTATTATGGTTATTTTGGGTTTGAGTAAAATGGAAAACACTTACACGTTATTCCGTCCTATCTCTAAGAACTTTCAAGGCATTTGCACTGTTGAGCTTGCAAAAGTATACTATGTGTTATGAAAAAGGTCTGACAAACTTCAGGGACTAACTCTGTAGGTCATTCTCATCAACTTTTATTATGGGACCAACATCCAAATCGCGAAAAAAAAAACAGCTGTTCCATACATTTCGGCTCTTTAGCTCTCAAAGTTTGTATGGAACAGCTGTTTTTTTTTTCGCGATTTGGATGTTGGTCCCATAATAAAAGTTGATGAGAATGACCTACAGAGTTAGTCCCTGAAGTTTGTCAGACCTTTTTCATAACACCCTGTATAAACACGCCCAGCATCAGATAGATCAATCATCTTGTTTTTTGTCTAAGAATTTAGTATTTCATGAAATAAGGTTTGTTTTTATTTAAGCTAGACATATTTTAGTTGCTAGTACGTTCGTAATCGTAATCGTAAATCATGTGATGTCAACTGTACTTACAATATTCTATTCTATTTCTAATATGAAAGAAGATTGGAATTTAAACAGTATGTTTTATTGGGAAAGATCCCACTACTCGACGCTGCTATTTTCATATTGGCTCCAACGTTAGCCCCAATTACAGGATGCCTGCAAGTCATCCCTGTCAGCTGTTTCGAAGTCTAGAATATCACCGACTTTCAAATCAATCTTCATTTAGAATACGGCTGGTATTCTAAGAATTATAAGACATTTTTAGAATAATAACATAACGCATAGACATAAGTCCGCATACCAATATGATGCCTTTCAAACTAGACCAAGTTTGGTCTGCTCAGTACGAAATTATTTGTACACTTGTGTGCGTGTCATCGCACGAAGATACGTAAGGATTACACCTACAGGCTTCCATTTTGTGGCTTCAAGTTTGAAGCGTCGGATGTATGTTATCATTCTATGTATTGTTATTTTACTACAATAAAGAGTTTAGAAAGAAGATACATTTATTCACAACAACGCGCAAATGAACTAAGAAATAAATATTCACAACAACGCGCAAATGAACTAAGAAATAAATTCATTAAATTACACAGAGTTGGACAGTTGTTTTGAAACGGTCCCAACTCAGCCATGTGCCGGCTGTTAAGCCAACGCGCGCTGGTCTTCCGTTGGATTGGAACCGCTCGGTGGGAGCACAATGCACAATAAATTAGTAAAAATAAGTATACGTAGGTACACAAACATACATAAACTCACGCCTTCATTCCCAGAGTGGGGTAGGCAGAGCTACAGACTCACCAACAACTCCAAAAACTTGTTGATAATTCTGTGACCACAGTTTGCACAACCAGGCTAAGATGATATCCAGTGTATTAGTGACAGGTTGCAAACCCATCGCCTAACAGCACTACACAGCCTTTAGTCCCTTAGTCGTCTCTTACGACATCCACGGGAAGACATGGAGTGGCAACATTCTAAAACCCGGCACCACACGGTCATACACGTATACGTGTTAAAATAAAAACACAAACCAATGTTTTTCTCAAGTTTTTTTCTATAAACGCGGTCATATCAACACAGTCCGCCGTTTTTCGTGTGCATCCAACTTGATGTGTATTTCCTTGAGATAAAAGCTTGTTAATGCTAAAACGTGAAATAAGATCGGTTTTGAATCAAGGAATTCTCTAACTCTGAGTTTGGCCTTTGAAATGTTAGCTGTTTAAAGGCAATTAAGTTTAATGGATCTCTTTATGCCTCAAATTAGGCTGTCTTTTGAGGTGTTATTACATTTAATTTGAAATACTTGGGAAAACGTTGCCAGAGCTTGGGGTCTTCTCGTTTCACCGAAAGCTATTATTTGCTGAATATGTTTTTTGCTTTGTTAACGTGTTTTTTTTTGTTAGGTCATAGTTACTACAGCAAAGTACGAACTGCTGTTGCCGGAATTTCATTACAAAATTTAAAACAGTTGTTACTGCAACAAAATATGAACTGCTGTAGCTGGAATTTCATTGTTGAAATACTTTGACTGACGTATTTCATGCAACTGCTACAATATGGCCCAGTTTTAAATTCTTAAAGTGTGATATTAATTTCACAAAGTAATCTGATCAGTAACATATCTATTGATTGAACAAAACCACATGCTACGGTTCAGTGCATCCCAAGTAGGGCAATTGTAGAGGTTATATCTTTAGTTTTAGATCTTTTTACTCGATCAGCTAGAAGGTGGGTAATGTGTGTCCGTATGTGTGTGTCATTGTAGCTCCTTAATGGATGGACCGACGATGACGCGGTTTGACTCAACTGCGTTAGTTTAATATCTACTGTACATTAATAAACTGGTGGAATTTTATTCCCAGTTATCCACACCTAATTTCGAGGTTCTGTAGGGATTTTTTTTCACATTTCTCCGCGTGGACAAAAGGATGTGGACAACTGGGAGTAACCCAATCTAACATTCCGTAGCAGCAACGATTCGGCCTTATAAGAAGCTGCACACTTTTGTACCTTGTCGCTTTAAAGCCTTTGACAGATTAGTGCAGCAGTTTAAACACGACGTTATAGTGACAAAACATTAAAGTGTGCTGTAGGAAATGCAATTTAACCGGTTATTAACCGTTTTTGTATGAAAATAACCGGTTAAAACGGGTTATAACCGGTTATTTGCATTCCCTAGTGTGCAGCTTCTTATAAAGCCGACCATACCTTCCTTAGCGTGTGTAGTCTAGACATGACCTGTGTTTTTTTTAATGTCACCTTTTACATTATTATTTGACATGTTATGACGGGATGGAATATTATCGTACGATGGATCGTAAAAGCATTTAGTTTTGTTGGGAGTCTGAATAAGTAATGGGTAAATGTCCTTTTCGTACGTTCAACTTTTGATGTAGCGTGTTAGTGGTAGGCGCGTTAAGTAATTATATTTTTAACTTGCTTTTAAATAAAGAGGTGTTTGCCTCTGCGACGACATTAAAAACGTAGACGTTGATTTAAAAATAGTGTAGCTTACTTCAACTGAAGTCAGGTAGTGAGAATTAGGAAAAGAAATTACTAGCATAGAGGCACTCGATTTTAGTCCTCAGGATTGGCATTTGCGGTCCTAGGTTTGCAGTCTTAAGGTAGTTTTGGGAATGCAAATGGGGTTATTCCCACCTGTTATCACCAATTTGTTACCAATGGATTTTTTTTCTCATCTTTTACCGGTGGTAACTAATGGGAATAAAAATTCCCAACTGTTACTACTAACTACTGGGTTTTTTTTTCCCAGTAGTTATCACCAAATATTTTAGTGGTAACAAATGGGAAAAATATTCCCAGTTGTTACCACCGAGTACTTTAGTGGTAAAAGATGAGAAAAATATTTCCAGCTGTTGCCAGTGGTAACAAGTTGGTGGTAACAGGTGGGAATAACCCATGCAAATGCCTATGGATCACAGTTCCCACTTACCATTAGGTGGCCGCCTGTGTGCTCGTTTGCCTTCTCCATACCATAAAAAATCTTTTATTTTCCAGTATTATTTAATTACTTACTTCGCAGAATTTAAATTTGGCCCTGGCCTACAGTTAATGTGAAAACGGTTTACTATGTGACCATAATATAATGTGAACAGCTGAAACGGAATGTACCTTTCAGCGAAATTAAAATTGAAGTTATATACGCCGAAGTTTGCCCATGCAGTTACAAATTAACATTTTGTAGCTTTATAACTGCCATCAAGTCACACTTTCAACTCGTAATTGGAGGGTTCCGAACTCTTATCGCGGCATCTAACAACTCAAAACAGAAACGTGGTATCTCAACGATAACACTTTAGGTATTTTCGAGTCGTGGCCGAGGTACTTATCGTTCGTCGAGTAACGGATGACGCAGCCAGGCCGTTCAACCCGGTTGCGTAACTGCCAAAATGTCCGCGGAGCTGAGGATACCTGTTTGGGTTCCGTATAAATTGCATTTTTTTGCGAGGTTTGCGTTTTTTGATTTTAAATACCATTTTTAATTTTGAAACAAAAATTTACTGTATACCTACTTACTAAAACTTAATTTAAACTAAATGGCCTTGATTATGTACTTCCTATCCTAAAAAAATCCAAGACTCGATAACAAACACTCTAATTCATCGCACAAAATTTATCCTTACCGGGAATCGAACCCGAGACCGTGAATTATTTGTGATGATAATATGGTAGAAAACCAAGTGAAATGGAGGCACCTGCCATTATGTTCTCTAAAAGATCTCATTTTTTTAATCGACTGACGAATTAATAACCTGCAAGTTAAAGTTATCCCGTCAGAGCGTACAAACATTTTAGCGTGTGCATTTTCAATTAGGTAGCTTAACCGTACCACTCATATGAGCTCGCTCGCTTGCTCGCTTAACATTCCTATGAGTACTTTACGTATCCAACGCGCGGTATATCGCCGATACTTTGGTTAATGGTGTTTGTGACTGATTTCACGGCGGATCGCTAATTCTTTTTTTTAATAGGGCCTGGGCTTTATGGCTTGTATTTTATCCTCGTGGCTCCCAAGGACACTCGGCTCGGGCGTTGAGCTTTTTAGTACCTAACTTGATACTGTGCTGTGGCAAAATGTATTGCCGTTGTGTACAATCTTTACGTCGTCTGTCCCTCTGTATGTGCCAACACTTAGATCTTTCAAACTACGTAACGGATTTTAATGCGGTTTTCTAGGTAGAGTGATTCAAGAGGAAGGTTTTTATGTATAACTAGAGGACGCCCGCGACTTCGTACGCGTAGAATTAGTTTCCCGCTACTCCCCGCATTTTTTCCCGTTGGTGGGCCGATTTTCGGAAAATCCTTTCTTAGTGCTCATTTACATCATGAAAGGAACCCCTGTACCAAATTTCAAGTTTCTAGGTACAGTAGTTTCGGCTCTGCGTTGATACATCAGTCAGTCAGTTTAGCCTTTTATATATATAGATAAATTCTGGGTTATGTACGGGTGTTACCGAAAACTGAGATAAACCGAAGCGAAGCGAGGGTGGATCGCTAGTTATTTATGATTTAAACTTTGGCTATAAAATACTTTAAAGTGCTACGTCAAACACTTAACAAAAAACATGAAAAGCATCGTTGTCTGGAACTTCATGAGTGTATCTTACGTAAGTAAATAATGACTATACCTACCTCTAATTAACAAGTTCCTATTCATCCCGTACCTAATTTGCCGCAAGTCCGGCCAATGGTGTCCGAGATTAACCAAGCTCTCCCCGGATATAATTCGCACGCGGCCCGTCCTTATTAGGGGCCGTGCGAAACGTTATTCCGTCTGGAATTACTGATTACTGACGGAAAATATGATAAAGTACACTGTGGCTTTGGCTGCAGCGTGTTCTCGATCCGGCGCTTCGCATTGGTATGTTATGTACACCCGTACATAATCCAGAATGTATCTATATATATAAAAGGCAACCTGACTGACTTATATATCAACGCACAGCCGAAACTACAGTACCTAGAAACTTGAAATTTGGTACAGGGGTTCCTTTCTTGATGTAAGTGAGCACTAAGAAAGGATTTTCTGAAAATCGACCCCTAACGGGAAGAAATGGGGGGAGTAGCGGGAAACTAATTCTACGCGTACGAAGTCGCGGGCGACCTAGTCATACATAAAAACCTTCCTCTTGAATCACTATCTATTGATGAGAACCGCATTGAAAGCCGTTGCGTAGTTTGAAAGATCTAAGCGTAGTTAGAGGGACATACGGCGGGAAGCGACTTTGTTTTATACTATGAAAAGATAAGCCAGGCACAGAGGTGTTATTGGAGAGAGACCGTAAACGGCTGTCTTTCGAACGGTCGATCGAGTGAACGCGTTATACGAGCTCGCTCACTCTACTGTACAGCGGGTAAACTGAGAATGCACAATGCACGCCTAGGTTGGCCAACCATACTTTATAATAACGTATTCTACTTTATTTTGCTTCATTATACTTTATACTTTTGAATTTAAAAAAAAAGTATCGATAATACTTTATTTCTGTCTAATGCGTGGAATAGATCGAAATTGATAACCTGAATGCAGAATCAAGACTTCTGCGAAATTTCTGAACGGTAAAGTTTCATTACAGTACGGTGTGCTAAAAGCTCAAAAAAATATGTTTTCAAACATTTAGGAACATAAATAAATTTGAAGAATACTTTTTTTATTCTCGTCAGACAGATATAAACGTTATTTTCCTAAAAAAAGTTGGCAACCCTAAACGCCCTTAAGAGGATTGTCAAGCGCCGCTAAAATCACGTAGCTGTCAAAAAAATCCATACAAATTTACTTCGGGCGATAACGTTTCTCACCCCCTAACGGCCAAACCCTATATTCAAACCGCGGATAGATAGGCTTACTTCGGGTTAAAATTTGACACTTGCCCATACAAAATGTGTCAAATTTCAATCCGAAGTAAGCCTATCTATCCGCGGTTTGAATATAGGGTTCGGCCATAAATCAATTCCGATTTCCACGATTTTTGAATATGTTGTAGTTATTACCTATGGAACGCTCTGTGCTTCCCGTTATATAGCATATTCATATTGATTCGCTCGTAACCCAGCCTACACAAAATACACCCCCGGTGTACCTCGCGCCTGAAGTGCGAAGTAGTAACTCCTATTTGAGTTCACACTACAGCGCACCGTCTATAAATTTCGTCTCTGTTATATTATATCTGTTTCATATCCTTCATATCCTCAGCCCTAACCCAGGGGTGTTGTTAATTTACGTATATATTTCTGTGGCACCGTATCTCTCTAACAAATGATTAGAATCGGACGTATTTTTTAAATAAAAACCCTGGTTTACTAGGCTGGTTCTTGGGTAGATTTGATAAAAGTTTAAGAGTTATATCGGCTCTGAAAGCAGCGGTTGCAATTGTTTCGGCGGTTTTTATTCATTTTATGTCGGGTTCCTATATTCAAGCGATTTGAATATAGGAACCGGCCATTAATAGCATATTTTTGTCAATATTTTCTGTCGCACACTCGTATTCACAAACAATACTTAAGGGATCCTTCACTGAGGAAACGCATTGCGTTCAATAGAGCTTTGTGATTGGTCCTTTTTGACCGACCTTTTGTTTTGAGACGATTTGAACCACCCTGTGCGTCTCGCGCGCTGCAGACGCGCCGCACACACGCGCGCCTCGGTGTGCCGGGGTTCCATTTGTTTTGTTGTTTTACAACTCCCTGACGCCACGCGACGCTACGCGCTGCTGCTGCCACGCGTTTGGTGTGCCGGAGCCTTTAGAGAATCCAAAGCTGGCTTATACAGGTAAGCCACAATTAACCCGCAAACTATTGACGAGCGCAAGGTCAGTAAATTCCCCAACTCCCTCGCCTACACGTGGAAGTTTTTTGTAGGTACAAATGACGTTATCTCTCATGGCCCTTAGTGACTCGTTAGTTGAGGATAATGGGGGATTTTGGAGCAGGTCTCATTATTCCCCCCCCCCTCTCCCCCCCTATTCATAGGATCTCTGCCCACGCGACCCTCATTTTACCTGTTTTGATACGTGTTAAGTCAATTGTTATTCGGTAATATTAGTTTCTAGCGCACTACAGTTTTAGGGGCAATCATCGCACACTAAACCTATGTTAGTTACAGTGTCCTTTTCTGTCCAATTCAAATGTCATAATGACAGATAAGGGCAGAGCTATAGGTACATGAACCACACTTGAGCTATTGCGCGATTATAAGAGGGTAAAATTACTGATAATAAAATACAGAACTTATGGGGTATCTAGATGTTACCTGCCAATCCGACCGCGTAACACGTACCTAGACACTGACCAATTTTTCAGTATAATAAGTATCATATGCCCTTCCTCGGAACTCAAGCTATCTCCATACCTAATTTCATTGAAATCGGTTCAGAGGTTTAGCCGTATACGCGTAACAGACTGACAGGTAGTTACTTTCACATTTATAATATTACCCCCTTACTAATAAACGTTGAGTAACGGTGGTATAGCTATACAATGTTTTGTCCTTATCTGTCATTGTAACATTTGAATTTGACAGATAAGGACAAAACATTGTATAGCTATACCACCGTTACTCAACGTTTATTAGTAAGGGGGTCAGTAAGGAATTATAGATAAGTACGTTCTTCGCCGGGCTTTTGTTATCTTTACATCGTTAAAAAATGGCTTGATGGAAAAAAAACACGCCTTTTTATATAAGCTGGAACTATATTAGTTGGAAATGTTGGAATTTTATTTGAACTTTCTCTGTTGAGCCGAGTCTCAAAGGACTAGGCGTAATGTTTTTTATATTGAACGTAGCTTTTGTAAACCGGAGATTGAGTATCTACCACCGATGCTTTAAGGCCCAGCCACACCGGATGCGTGCGCGTAGACGTGACTTGCGCGTTCGCTTTCCACTGCGTTGTATAGTAGCATCTCGTATGAGAATTCATACTATACACCGCAGTGGAAAGTGAACGCGTACGTCACGTCTACCCGCACGCAAACGGTGTGGCTGGGCCTTTATCGTTGTTGGTGAATGGGGTTTTCTCATTTATTTCCGAGATTTGCGCCAGGAATAACATATTTATCACATCACTAGTTTTTTCACTATGGAGGTCCGGTTTTCCATCCATTAGGTTTGTAATTCTACGTCATAATAAATCAATTTTTCAAGTTTCATGGCCTTAGCTACAGCTTTTTAAGAGCTGTACGTTGATATATACATATATGTAGTTAAGTCAGATTCTTTGTTTATACACATAGATAAATGTATCATCATCATCATCAGCCTATATTAGTCCACTGCTGGACATAGGCCTCTCCCATTGCACGCCAACGAGCACGATGCGTGGGCACTCTCATCCAGCTCTTGCCAGCCACCTTGCGAAGATCGTCGCTCCACCTAGTCTGAGGGCGTCCTACACTACGTTTGCCGATTCGCGGTCTCCACTCAAGAATACGATAACTCCAGCGATTATCGGTTCTGCGGCACAAATGACCGGCCCACTACCACATCAAGCTGCTTATTCGAAAATTAAAATGTATATAACTACTAGGGTCATATTCCGAACAAATTCACACAGCCCTAAACTGAGCTCTAGGCTTGTACTATGGGTACTAGACAACAATAAACACTTATACATGTAGAAATAACACAGAATTATAATATTTGAACGTAACTATGCAAATTTAATTACGTATTAATGAGCAAACTTGTATATATTTCGAGACTTCAAAGTAAAGGAAACACTGACCACATTTCGCTCTTTTAATAGAAAAATATTTCTTCATTCCAGCGTAGGTCTTGGCTCAGCCCGAGATCCCTGACGCCGGCCGGGAGTACCGTAGCGTACCGAAGCGTGACCGAGTAACTACGGGACGGGCTTATTCTGATACTTATTTATTCTACATTTAACGCAGACATGGAAAAAATATTGCGTGTGCATAGGGCTAAAAGCGCTTTGTGTTCGGATGTTTCTTTACCGGTTTTTAACAGAAATATGTTTGTAACGTTATTCTGTACATTCGTTTTTAAAACACTGCACTGCTTCATAAAGCAACTCTTCTAAAGACTAGCATAGACGCATTCTATCTTAGTCCTCAGGGTTCGCAACGCATTTGCAGTCTTAGGATTGCTAATGTGGATGGGTCTAAGATCTATCAGGGGTCTATTCCGTCTAGTTTCATTATTTTATTAGTTCCATTGATGGAACTAGTTGGACTTTTATTTCCCAGTAGTTACATTCAACGAAGAGGGTGTCCTTAATGGAACTACCTGGACTTTTTTTCAAGTAGTTACATTAAAAATGCTGGGTTTAATTTATTATTAATGTAACTACTTGGGAAAAAAAGTCCCAACTAGTTCTATCAATGGAACTAATAATGGAACTAGTCGGAATACACCCTATCAGGTGGTCTGTGTGCTCTTGCCTTATCTTCTTCTTTTTCAGCCTATGGTCCCCCATTACACTCCCCCCGATGTGCTCTTGCTTTATCCATACCATAAAAAAGCAGCAAACCAAAAAACTAACTTCAGCTATTACCACAAACTCTCGTATGTTTTAATTTTCAAGTCTAACAAAAATTACGAAGCAAAATGGAATTTCTACTCGTAACAGAAGCGAATCTATCGTTTATCTAAATTTATAATCTGGAACCATCCATGCTTACCAATTCGCCGGTAAAATATTCCGCCGTCGTGCCAGCTTATCTCATGTTTATGTAAAAACAAGTTGGTAGCCAAAAACCATAAGGCCCCGGTCCGCGAACAAACTTCAAGACGGCCTTATAAAATTGCTAGACAGATCCTCGTACTTACCTACCAATAGTTAGGAAACGGGGCGAGACGAGTGCTCGCTTATACCTACCTACCTACACCATCCTACACTGTTACTTCGTTGTTAAGTAGATTTTGCCGGAGAGTTAGAGGCTTATGGCTGACTTAACGGTATAGAATGCTAGATTTTCAGTCTGCCGCATAGATTCAATTGATGAAGTCCCTGTGTGTGAGTTAAGAATAGGAAACTTAACTCTTGTTACTTATTTGTGTGTGACATTTCGGTTCTATAGATCTTACACTAATATGGTTATGATAAAGACCCTATGAAAAAAACGTCGATGGATAGACATACAATCTCCTGTGAACCAAAGCAGCTGTATAGCGTTGTAAGTAATGTTGAGATTATACTTTAGAATTATGAAGTTTCGGTCGAACGAGTGGACTTATTTCTACAATGACGAGCCATGCGTCAAATTAAATTGTTTCAAAGGAGAACTCGATGTCTGTTTACAGAATACCACCTCTAGTTAATGTTTTTTGAAACGAAAAAAACACGTTACGATTGCAAGGAGGTTGTACACAATGAAACGACGCCTAGGGCGCACGGGGCCTGCGATGCTATGCTATAGCTATACAGTGACGTCAGTGAGTAACACAACAGGCTGATGCAGATTGAAGCGGTATAGGGGTTCTCTTTGTTACGTGAATTCCGACAATGAATTCAATTTTAGTCGTTATTTTTAAAGTTTATCGCGTGTATCGTACAGTCAACCAATTTGATTCCTAGGCCACTATGGACTACGTTAAAGTGACGGTTTAAACCAAACGTAAGAGACTTATGATTTGGTTGACAACGTCATGGTGACACAGTCCATAGTGGCCTGGGAATCAAATTGGTTGACCGTACCTAGGCATCGTAGGTTCCAAACTAATGGACCGATTTGGATACAGCTTTGTTTTTAATAAACCTAAATTGGGATGACTCTTAACTAGGTTTTATGAATCCTATAGGTTCATTGAAGGAAGGGGAAGGAATTAGATTATGGAAGTTAGGGGTTTGAAACACGGAATAAAAAAAACAGTGGAAGTGGCATGAGCTTCGCTTAGTATCAGACCTGTTGTCGCCAATACTCTAACTATCATAAAAACAACACGCCGCCATGGAAAATGATTTTGGTGCGGCTATCGTTTAAACACTCCAAAATAGCACAATAAGGCATGCTTCTGGATTTATTCCCTATTTTAGAAATATCGAAATAAGTGATTGCGGCAAAAGTATGGTACGTTATGCGAAACTCCGCATAACTATGCCACACGTTACACGCCCACTTGACACTTCTACTGTTTTTTCTGTTCTGTGGTTTGAAAGATCGAAAATCTTTCAATGTGTTCTACTAACTACACTACTATGACCTTTGGTTCATTTTATGTAGAGACTGCTCGTCTCGTTCACTCAGTGTACCAACGAATAGGTCGTTCTCCGTCTATCTTTATGTTTGTGGAAACATTACGTCATTCCACTGCTCCGTTATTACTTTGTCCTTTTGCTAATTTCGTCATAACATTATTTTTTGTTATATTTTCCGCGTATTATTTGGCTTATAATACCGATGCGGTTCAAGAAACAACTTGACATTTTATCCTGTTTGTTGGATAGCTTAGGAAAAGTGATTCTGTGTAGCATTGCTGACAAGGCTTGGGCACATGGGCCAACGCCGACGATGAGCGAGAAGCGAGTATATTAATATATGCGTCTCTTTTATTGACACGGGATCTATATCTTTTGTTCGTTTCTCGAGCGAGAAAACCATCGATAGTTAATAGCTTCCTCGCCAGCGCTGGGACACGTGCCTTGCGTCAGAAGATAGTGGTTACTGGCTAGTACGGTCATTTATTACTATTCGTCTGGCCCTGCCTAGTCTACCGAACGAGACGTACGCATAACGGCCTCTTCTCCTTCAAATCCTTAGGCGTGAAATACACAGAAGCGGCGCGGCGCAGGCAAGGCGAAGGCATGTGCCGTGCCCCAAACCTTTTTCATACAAAATGTAAGAAAGCGTCAAGTTACACACACAAAAGTTGCGCGTCTCCTGTAGGCGCGGAAAAGGCATGCCTTCGCCTCGTCCTCGTCGCGTCCTCGCGCTCCCTCTCGCTCGCTCGCCTCTTCTGTATAATTTAGCATCGCGCCTGCGAATTTTACACGCCTTAACGCGTCCTTACCTGCGCCGCGTCTATGCCTTAGGGCATTCCAAATGTAAACCCAAAAAGTTTTAACTTTAAAACTCCTACGGCGGCGTCTTAATACTTTTAAACTAGTTTCTCGTGAGTCTGCAGACTTGGGCTTCAGTATTATAAACGTACACGATCAGATAATACCTACTTTTTTTTAAACGCCGACATAAAGAGGGGTATTATATGTAAGTGTAACTTGTATCTGTGTATATTATATCTTAGGTCCCAATTTGAACGCGGTTTTGAAAGGAAATCGGGATGGTTCGGTGATTGTCTATTTGTTCACAGATATATGCAAACACAATGTTAAAAAGTTATTTTTATAACAATTGCTAGGAAATTAAACAAAGACTATTTACATATAGGTAAATTTCACTATGTACCGATGCTTTTTAGATCCAAATTCAACTAACCATCGGGTACTAAAACGTTTTTTTTGTTCATTTCGAGGAATTGCCTCGGCAAACATGGCATAGATAGACTCGTACACTAGACTCCATATACAGCGTGCTTTCCAGCCTCAGCAACAATGTACCATTTCCTTTAAACTACGTTCTAGACCAAAGACTTCCTTATTTCTATATCAAAGACCCGTTGTTCTATTCTAGGCATTAAAATGTAAACTTCTATTCACCTGCAACAGAATCGCTTCGAAACTGTTCTCAGCCCCGTAATAAGGATCTGATGATAATCATTAACCCTTTTCTTTAGTTTCCTTTTATATTCCCCCCCGGGACATTACACACCACTTTAATCTTGGGGTTTTATAAAGATACAAAGTAATTGTTCGACGGAAGTGATTAACTTCAATTTTGTTTCCGAGATCAGTATTTTTCCTGGAAACAATATTTATTCGTCTTATTTGTATGCTTATACTTTAGAAAAAACTCGTATCTGATATTTTGAGATGTATGATCTTGAACTTAATTCTCTTCAAGTTTAAGTTTAAACTCGTACGTCATGAAATGTGAGATACGAGGTTTTTCAAAGCTATGACGATTTGTTATTATGTTTGTATTTGTTACTACAGTGTAATGGCACTATAATCGGATTTGCTCCTCATTACTTCCTAGAATAATATATTTTCCCTCGAAAGGAAATACTACTTTAGTAAATGGAGAAGATTATTGTTTGTTTATTTTCATCATTACGTTGCTGTTGAAATTGAACACGTAAAGCAATCATCTTAGTAGTCATTATAATTGTTCGCTATCGCACGACTTGTGTTAATCTCCTTAACTTTAACTCCGAGTCAATTAAACTTTAACCTTTTAACTCTTATTAAACCCTCCGTTTCAAAGTCTACTAAAGTCACCCTTCGGTCCGCAGCGTGCAATCAGATCGGATGTTTCAATTACTGCTGTTTGGTCGAATAGGCAATTTCTGTTTACTTTTTTTTTATTTCGTTTCTACTTTTATGGTTGCGTTTTTCGTTCCGGGTTGACGAAAACATGAAAAGAACATACGAATAAGCAGTTTTAATCTATTATACTTTGTAGTCTACTATAGTCTGTACTTTTAGGTATTTAAAAAAATGTAAACAAAAAACCCACGTGATATAGTTCGTCAGCCAATAGAAGTAGAGCACTGATACGTCAAAGTTCGATTAAACGGTTTTGATTGGCTGTTCAACAATGCCACGTGGTTTGGATTGTTTACATTTTTTTAAATACCTAAAAGTACAGACTATAACTAGGAACGGTTGATGACCAAAGTTTAACGTCTTTCGGGTGTTATCACTATCAATATCACTACATAGTATAAAACAGTCGCTTCCCGCTGTCTGTCTCTATGTATGCTTAGATCTTTAAAACTACGCAACGGATTTTGATGCGGTTTTTTTTATAGATAAAGTGATTCAAGAGGAAGTTTGTAATGTATAAAAAATGCTGGTTTATTGTACGGGTTTTATGGAAAACTAAAATAAACCGAACCGGGCGGGTCACTAGTAGGTATAATTGTGATGTACTACTTTTACTAGGGTGCAAGTGTAGTGCTACGAAACTATTAAAAGAGTTTTGACTACGTGTATTTTATTATCACAAGTATTTTGTTTTAAAAGTTGTACGAGTTATGCGACCGGCAAAGATACGAGGTATCTACTATTCAGCAAAATGGAACCTTGACCCACCATAGAACGGTGTCACAGTGACATTATAAAACAATTTGTTTGACACTTCAATCATAACGTCACTATGACACAGTTCTATGGTGGTTCAGGGTTCCATTGCGCTGATAGATGTGCACACTTTAGTACCTTGTCTATTTAATGTCATGATTCAACTGCCATATATGAATTGTCGCAGCGATTAAAGTGACAAGGTACAAAAGTGTACACATATTTATGACCTCGACTGTACGTCTGCGTATTTTTCACACAAACGTAGTCGGCAAACATCTACTCGCTTTGTACTCGGCCGAGATAAATCTGCACTTCTAGACGTCAATATTAACATACTATCCTGTTTTTGTTCGGATCATATAAACTGACGACGGTGCTGTTTTTTTCCGCTCGTCCTTTCATACAAGGAAACTGACGTGTTGATAAGTATACCTAAACTATTATGATCGTTAGTGTTTTTAAACTTTTTCCAGCTGCCTTTTTCAATATTTTCTGCGTTATTTTCCACTAAGCCGCCGTATTATCCGGGAAACAGAGGGCGCGCGGGCGCAACCCCTGCCACAGATACACACTACATGTTGAGATGGTTTCGGGATTTTGTAACTGCCTAGGGTCTCCATACAATGGTTTTTATTTTACCTTACCTGCGCCTCTATTCCCGACGGTAAAAACGATATCGTAGTTGACCTGTTATGGTATAGTTATGACGTCAGATGCCATTACTGTCAAGTAAATAAGAGCTATCAAAACGGTGACAATACGATAACAGATCAAAAACGATATTGTTTTTATCATGTTGAATAAAGGCCCTGTTTAATTGTTTGTCAGTCCACAGTTTGCACATCATTTTTCCGATGTTACATCATGAATTGTTTTTTTATGAGGAAATTGTTGATTTAGGCGAAATAGAAGCTCATTTTGAGAATAAAAGTGTCAGATGGTATGGACTATACTTGATTTTTGCGTTATGTCATCGCACCGCAGTAAAATGGCGTAACCCTAAAGGCCCAGCCACACTGCGTTGTATAGTGGCATGTCGTATGAGAATTCATACTATACACCGCAGTGGAAAGCGAACGCGCACGTCACGTCTACGCGCACGCATCCGGTGTGGCTGGGCCTTTATTCCTAGAGTATTGTTCACGTATTTTGGTCTTAGTTACCAACAAAAACGTAACAAAGCCTCATACTATAGAACACTATAAATGTTAAACACGCTAACAAAGATGGACTCATTACGAATCGAGAACTTAACCTTTCACGCGAATACAATAGTAACAGGTCGTATAGAAGCCCTGCCTCCCTAAATAGGGGTAGGTATATAACTATAGGGTTCCCCAGGAATTTATAGGCGGTGCCCGGGTTCGCTTATCAGTTGCGCCTCTATCAATTCTGATGCATTGTTATGTTGATGTTATCTTTTGATGGTACTTTATGTGCTTTGGGAGTGCAGGATACTCAAATTTTCTTTCTTGGTTTAAAAATAGAGTACCTGTTTGTTAACGTGTTCATGTTTCATAGTCTGTCACGCAGCGGTGCTTCATTAATCTATACAATAGATCATCTTGCACTGAAAACGTCGAAGTGTTAACAAGGAATGGTTGTACGTAGTATTAAAAAATCAAAATGGTTATAGCGGCAATAGAAATACACACTCTGTGAACATTTCAACCGTCTACCTATTACGGTTCATGAGATACAGCCTGCTGACAGAGATACACACGAACTGACGGACAGCGGAGGCGTAGTAATAGGGTCTCTGGACTTGACAGAAGCGCGTGGCGCTAACCCCTTGTACTTCAATATAGTCCACCAGAATAAATACTCTTTACCGAACTTTATCTCCTCGCGTGTGAGATATCCATGGACTTATTTCTCTAATAAGTTCATAGTGATTGTCTAAAACTCGATATTGGCGAAATACACATAAAACAAGGAGTGAAAGTCATTAACCCTTTATAAGGCCCCAGTTATACAGTTATGCTACGTAAAATTCAAATACAGTTTCATGATTGACACTTCCTAGGGAATCGTTTAAAAGCAAGTCATTTTTCGTGCAAAAACAACAGAATATGTATCATATTCTGTAGTACGTAAGGTTGAAATTCTGGGGTCCTAGTGAAAAAGGGTACAAGTCGCCTTAACTCGTAATAAAAAAGGGTATACACATGAACGGAGTATACTAGACTTAAACCCTTTTTCACTTGATCTTCAGGAGACTTATACCCTTTTTCACTAGGACCCCAGAATTATAAATAAGTATATGTGGTCGCTAAATCGCCTCTGCCTTATAAAGGGTTAATTAAAAAAAAAACTTACCTAAATATAAAAAGCATGCAAAAATGTGACGAAACTCACTTAACGATATCATTTCAATTATCCTTATCACTATCCCAATCCGTATTGCCCTAACGCGATCTCTTATCGATTGATAACAACTTCGCCCCAATGACGTCATTCCCAAGCATCCTTGTCACGCTGATAACTCAACGCTGGTGTTTACTAAAGTTGTGTTTTGGTCCGTTTGCTTATTAAAGTGTTTTTCCATCGTCAGACTTATGTAAGGCCCCAACTACACGGGCGGTTCTCCCGCCGCGGGAATCCGCTTCTGAACCGCACTTGACACAATTAAATATGGAAGTTGTATGCTGTAGTCACTGCGCGGTTTTGTTTATGTATAGGGAATATATGTGGATTTTTTAAATCGTATGTCAACAAAAAATACCGTAAAAGACATCACCAAAAGTAAAATTAAATCGGTCAAGAAATACAGATGATACAAGCATTTTAAACTGCTAATTAGACAGAGAGATCCGAAGTCCACCGGTGACGTCATTGTGCAGTTCGGCCATATAAACTCCACGTAAAATTCTGTTTTGCTAGAGAGAGATAGGAACAAATCTTTGTTGGCTTATATCTTGGTTATTTTTATAGCTATTCAAAAAATGTTTTTCTCACCTGTTTGTTACATGAATCAGCGTTTATTGAAGCTGTAAAAAACATATATTTCCTATTGTCGAGCGGATTCCGGCGGCGGGAGAACCGCCCGTGTAGTTGAGACCCTAATATCGAGATGGAAACAATGAGATAACGTTTTAGTTTACGGCCGATTTCTTTATTGATGCAATGATGGAGGGAAATTTATATTACGACTAGAGGACGCCCGCGACTTCGTACCTACGCGTAGAATTAGTTTCCCGCTACTCCCCCTACTTCTTCCCGTTGGGGGTCGATTTTCGTAAAATCCTTTCTTAGTGCTCACTTACATCATGAAAGGAACCCATGTACCAAATTTCAAGTTTCTAGGTACAGTAGTTTCGGCTGTGCGTTGATATATAAGTCAGTCAGTTTTGCCTTTTATATATATAGATTAGCAATAGCCCACGAGTCCGTCCGCGTAAAAGTAGTTTATTGAAATTCCCTTGGGGCCAAGTTTCCGGGGTTCACGAGGAGGGAGGGGGGAGGATTTGGCGAAGGCCTATGTTGAACAGTGGCCGTCTATTGCCTGATATGACGATGATGTTTCATAACTTGCACTCAATCACATGAGTCTAATAGAGTTGTGCCCGCTCGGTCTTTAAAGGGAGCGCTCCGATCTCGGTCAATCGGTCAAAGGAACTAGTTCGGTCTTTTAGTTCCTTTAGGTCCTTTAGCTCTGGAGCAAATTTTGAGATGAGCATAGGTTTGAAATAAGTACTATTTGTCTCGTTCACATCGAGTGCCGTGCCGTGCGCTATTTACTCGTTCGCTCAGTTTTGCTCATACGTTCAACAATTGCTACTGACCTAAAGGACCGAAGACAAATTAAGATCGTTTACAAGGAACTAGTTCCTCTCGGTCCGTGACGGGAATTCATTCCTTTTTAGTTCGTAGTTCCTGACCGACACAAGCCTAGAGTCTAAACACTTATTGCAGTTTACAAAACATTCATGACTCTAGCACAAATACTGCTAAAATCGTGCTTATCACACCAAATTACAGCTCGTAACCTATGACCTTTCCAAGGTACTTACCCTTTGTTCATCTCCGGAAAATTCCTCAAGTGAAAACGCAACACTCATACTTTCGCTTTCATAATATCAGTAAGGACTATATTAAACTATAATTTTCTTGGTCAACAGGAGCACCATCTCCAGAGGGCAATATGCACGGGGCTCATCATACCAACGCCGGAGGTCTGCGACGTGCAAGACCTCGAATTCTACGAGAGATGCTACCCGCCGGACTACAAGATGCCGAAGCAGCACATACACATGCAGCGTGAGTAATGTCTTATTTTAATTAGTCGGGTTGCCTGATCGGTGTTCCTTTGGGTTCTAGATGTCGAAGGAACTTGAACTTTGTTTATAGAGAATCTGGTTACATTTTTTATTCATAATTTAACTTAAGAGTCTCGTCGGTGGAGCAATTGCTATATCTCTGTTCTCTGCCAGCTTTTTCATCTCCTGATACGACACCACATTGGTCTTCTATATAGTTGGCTCAAGTAAGCTTAGTAATTATATAATTATGTTAAATCATAAGCTGTAGCTTTACAACATGTGTAACACTGAAAAGACGTGGAATCATACAATATAACCATAAAAATTCTGGGAAAAAGTTGAAAAGGATAAACTGACTTGTGTTTTTTTATAAATTTAGGTCTTACTGCTTTCAAAGCTAGAGACTTACTTCATTTATACTTGTTAAATGTATCACCACCGCTTTCTACCCTAAGATTGTGTTAAATTAACTCCCCTACGGGCATATTCTTTTATTAAACGATCATCCTCCATCCTCAATTATATTGGATGCGTCGCATATTATTAACTGCACTTAAAATTGCTTTGAAGTGCTCCCCACACGATCCAATCTATCGCTACGGGGTTGCTAATTGAAAACTGCACAAAGCGAATGCAGGAGGGGATTAGCCTTTTGACTTACAGTGATGTGATTGGACTTGGGTCCACTCAGCACACCTGCACAATTTAAGATAGGTCCTCTCGGGTACCTATTACTTTACCGATAAAACTTTCAACGACGTATCTTTACGCAGAATCTTTTCCAGAAAGACATTTCTCGACACATGTTTCTTTCCTCGTAATTTAATGTTAAAGATATCCGGAAAACATCATGGTTTCAACAGATAATGCGCTCGATGAAATGATATCACTTTTTTCTTCAGTTCTTTCATCGTTATGAAGTGAAATTCGATAAATCCGATCTACAATTTTCTAGTATCTTACGTGATGCCGATTATGATTGTGGTTTTGTTCTACATCGTGTTTTTGAAGTTTACTATAATGTGGGAAATGGAAACTGCATTTTAATGGACGGGAGCATACAAAAAAAAACAATTTCGCAAAATTTGTTTTATTGTTTTAGCACGTGTTATATAGGCCCCATCGCCGTAGTTGTAAGGGCCATAAATCATGATAGACATTTTGTAGTCTCATCATTGCTAAAGGCAAATCCAAATATGAAAAATGGAATCCACTGGTAGTGCAGGAAAGTAGTAAGAAATTATTTAACTTTAAACCCAAAAGGATACTGTCAATAACACGGTGTTATTTTAACCAACAGCATCACTTTGGATGCAATAGTATCCAAGGACTCTCAAGTCAAGTTATGACGTATACTAAATATTCGAATACTCGTTGTGAATAGTTTGTATAACTAAACATGTTCTTTAGTGATGGTTTTTTTTATTTAAAGATATGTGTTTAACGAAAGACACTTAGCAGCCTAGCCATATTTAATCTCTTCTTCACCAAGAAATAACCTAACTGAAATTGGTCTTGGCTTGTTTTTCCAAAAAGTATTTTCCAGTTATGGTCTCGCTAAGTAAATAAAGCAAATGTTACCTCGTATAGGTGAAAGAATTTCAGTACAACGTAACCTAGTTATTTTGGCATGTGTATAATTAATTAGCCATTATCGCATTTATAATTGTTTCCACGCATTATTATTATTGTGCCAAAATAAGCACGATCAACTTAGGGTTCTATATTGCTTTGTTTCACCCCATCTTGCTTTTATATCGTATTCATAATTATTTTATAAACATAACTAGCTGTCCGCGTCCAGCGCCACCCGGTTGTAATTTTTTTCCCGTATAAACCTTATGAAATATACTTAACGTCCTATTCTCAGACCTACTGAATATAAACACAAAATTTCATAAGAATCGGTCAAGCCGTTTCGAAGGAGTTTTGTTACAGGCACTGTGACACGAGAATTTTATATTTTAGATTTATTTAGCCATAGCTAAGGTCTCTAGTGCCTTTATATTTCCCAGCCAGCCACTCTACATATACATTCATCAGACCGACACATACATTTTATTATATCACCCCGAAGGGGAGAGTATTTCCCTCGGCTCGCATCCACTATCCATTGAATATCGACCCGACTTTCTCTCCCCTGGTTCCCCGCAGATTAACAAACAGAGGGTGCAATTTGCTTAGAACAAATACTAAAACCTCCAGTAAAGATAGAGCGGGGAGTGGCTGTGGTCGGTCTAAGATGTAGCATGCAAGATTGGGGAGCTTAGGGAAAGGTTGCGATGGAAAAACACGTTAAATTAAACTACGCACGTCAGAAATGTCCAGCGTCCGTATTGGTCGCCTTTATCGTAGTGGATAAAGCATCCGTCACTCTCGCACTTACATACTGGTCAGAAAGTGACAGATATAGCCAGGGATAAAAATCTTACATTATTTTGATATATTGCTATGTACTGCATTGTTACCTTGTTAAATATTTAAAGCATGTAGGTTATATATTTCTTATTCCTGGTCTTATTTATGTGTGTTTACCGAAACCATCATTACGTTTGGCGTCGTACAAGTCGCGTCGTACGGTCTTGTTGATTTTAGCGATTATTTTGAAGTCCGTTTTTTTTTCATGTCAGCTGCAAAATATAGTGTCGGCCCAGGTTCTAAAATATGTAAACTCGACACGCACGAAGCGAGTGCGATAGAAATAAAAACGAACTTTTGCACTGTAATTTGTTTCATTAGGTTCAATAACAATCACGGAATAGAATTTTGAACACATATAAGTAAATTATTTGTCAAGAAACCTACTTTTCAACTCGACAAACGAATTATTAACCAGCGAGCTTAAGTTGTCCCGTCAGAGCCTGCTAACAATATTTGAGGGCGTGCATTCACAGTTATGTAGCTTAACCATCGAGTGAGCTCGCTTGACGAGAAGACGAACTTTTAAAGAGAATTACATCTCCTTTTAGGCGACCTGCCAACTTTTGAAGTGCATGGCATAATTGGTATATTTAAACATAACTACAATTTCAAGTTGGTAGTTTTTTTACTAGTAGCTCTTTACAATTTCCCTGCGGTTGTTAGCAAGAACCACTGACATGCCTTATCAAAAAAATAATTGGCCTGTAGTATCTATAAAAAACCATCGCATTCAATCGAAGTGAATAAAAACCGCGAAACCTTGCGGACAGGACGTGCTCAGGGCTGCATACGAGCCAGGGCTGCCATCGCGCGGTTTTTATTCCGTCCGGTCCGGTTCACCGCTTCGGACGTTCAGAGGCCCGTTTCACGAAGCTACAAGTTACAAATTACAAGCGGTCCGCTTGTAACTTGTAGCTTCGTGAAACGGGCCACAGGGGTAAGTTTTATAAAGCTACAAGTAACAAGTTTACAGGTCTAAACTGGCAACACTGCTCAAAAGGCTGGTCGTCATTGGTTGAGGTTGTGTCAAATGGAATTGTAACCTGTAAATTGTAATTTGTAGCTTTATAAAACAGGCCCCAGACAGCGGTTATAGAATGGACGGGTGAAACACGGACATTAGAAATAAATAAAATATAATAATATAAAATATAAATGTGTAGTAATAAGTACTATTTCACTTGTCATTTTACAAACAATGAAGTTTAGTGCCAAACGGTGTCAAATACCACCACTTAGCAGTTAGCATATTACGCGTCCGGGAGGAGATCATAATGCAGTGATTCAGTCAATCACGTTGGTAGATAGGTCGTTTTCGAACCCAGCTTTACTACTGCGTCACACGTCACGTTGCCTTCACAGCGGCGCTTAGTCACGATAGCATTTTTTAATTAAATAAATAGATAACCCCCGACATTGAAGGTATACGTAATCGTCATTACGGCCCTCTCTGAACTTATATCTGCTAAACGGCCCAACCAATTTTCATCAAACCTGGCTAAGAACCACTTCAGTTAACTGTTGGTACTTTCTATTAAAAAAACTAAATTAAAATTTGTTCATCTGTTTAGGAGGTACGATGCCACAAACAGATACACAAATACCTATCCACCTACCTTAGCAACAAGGTTAACTTAGCACCGTATTAACCACTTGTTACTGATGGCGAATATTAAATAGTGTGGAATGACATGGTAAGTATAATTACAGTCAAAAGAGTAAACTATACAGAATACATATGAATATGCGACGCCTGCCCTGTCGGATCTGGTACTCATTTTTACAGGGCTCTATGGTGGCTTAACAATTAAAAAAAAATGTTGATTGTACTTAATAGAATAGAATAGAATAGAAATAATTTATTCAACGCAAACACACATTAAAAAAAAACGAAACTTAAAGAAAAAATCCATTAAACATGGCGTTGAAAAGGGTTCCTCTCAGCTTTGTGCCACAGCAAGCCGCGGCGCTGGTTTTCAGAGGGACCCTGACTTAAAAAACTAACTTGCCTGTTACCTTACCTTACTTGTTATGTTACTTAAGCATTTTCCAATAGAAAATATCTCCTATAACCTAAATGTCCAGAGTTTTTTGATAACTTTGTCCGGTATCTGAACATAAAAAGAGACAGCCCTAATTCTCGTATGCCGCCGACATCTGCGCTCTACTTGGAACTCGATAATAATGAGTGGTTGTTGTCGGATTATTTCACTACTCTCTCGAGCTAGGCCGGCTTGGGGGTTCGACGAAGGCCTTTCAGTGGCTATAGCAGGGCTCATTTGCTGTTGAAAGGTCATAATAGTTGCAGGTTTTATTTTTATACTGTGTGAAGTCAATTGAGCATACAGGTTACGGTGGTAAGTTGGTTCTAAGGTTAAGGAAGTTAGTTTTTAGTTCCGTATATAAAAAGAGAACTCGTGTGGCGTGTAACGCCTTACAGCCTACACTCAAAAAAATGAGAGCCAACAAGAGAATGAAAATGAATACAATAGTTAAGGTATTTGTTATATCAACCAAAGCCGATAGTAACAACAGCAATTTCTTTAGTGATTCAACTAACATCTTAATTGATGTATCTAACGTCTTAGTTGATGTATCTATCGTCTTGTTATGCTCGTGTGGAATCAAGACGCTTATGCACAACAATCACAATCTTGTTAGAAGCGACCAATTATTTTTTTCAGTGTATTTTATATTTACATTAGTAGTATTATGGGCCTAGTTGCTTTGGTAGTGACCCTGCCTACAAAGCTAGCCCGGGCAAAAATGTATGTGATGAGCGCGGGTATTTTTTTTCTTAGTCTTGGATTGGATGTATTTAAGTATGTATATCGTCGTCTGTTACCCACAGTACCTACAAGTCTAGAGCATAGTTTGGGACTAGGTCAAATGGTGTGAGATTGTCCCCCTAATATTTTATATTGGCATAATGGCGATGGTTTGTCTAGGATATTCGCAGAAGGTACTAGACAAAGATAAATATATTTATATAGAGAAATAACTACATACTTAAATACATAGAAAACATCCAAGACTCAGGAACAAATAGTCGCGCTCATAACAGTCATCATACAAATATCTGCCCTTAAGCTGGGCATTCACGACCGCTCCAACAAACCGAATGGAGCAGCGCCGCGCCAATATCGAACCGTGAATGCCAAAACTGTAGCGGTTAAAAGTACTTGGCGCGGTCCGTTGGATTTCCATATGGACGGAAACCCAACGCGACGCGCCAAAGCGCAATCCGAATGGAACTATCGTGAATGTCGAAATTCAACGTTGGACACGCCGCGCCTCCGAGCCTAGCCAAATGGCGTCGTCGTGAATGCGTTCTCTGGCTGCCATTTTCTAATCACTCTGCTCCGTGATGTCGCACCGTTGAGGCGTGGCGTGGCGCGCTCGTGAAGGTGGTCAACATACTACGCTCATCCAGTTGTATACCTACACTCTTCTGTCGGCGAGACAAACGGCGTGAACGTGAATGCCCAGCTTTATACTAGGAATTGGATTTGTAGGCAGTGTACCAATTAGGCTAAAATGTCGTCATTTAATGTGTCGCCAGCATTAATTTCATAGCTCTAATCTTAAACAGTCTAATTCCTTTGAAAATAGTTTCGCAATCGCGATAAAACACGACGAACTACTTAGCTGATAAGAGAGCTAAGTGCAGGCATGAATTTGCAGACATACATTTTCTTGAATCAATCATTAGTTTAATACAAGCGATTGTCACAAGGTTGTAGAGGTGTTTTGGTTACAAAATCAATAATATAGCAGACAGCAATGCTTGGTCTAAAACAGAAACCAAATAACTTAGTCATAATGACTATTACAAAGATAGACCACAGAATAAATAATAGTACAATTAAAAAACCGCCGACAAAATTGCGACATTTGCGACTGCTACTTTCAAAGCTTATATAAAACTCCTTAACGACCTACGTTTGTATCTTTCAGCAAAAGATGTCTACAATAAAACGTCAATAACAATTATAAATGGCTGAAATACTATTGAAATGCCCGACTCGACAGTGATGCGTCGAATCCAACTGTATTATTTTCCACTAGCGCCCCGCACTCGCTTCGCAATGGTTTAAACGAATAAAAAATAGCCCATGTCCATTCGGAATAATCTCCCTTTCATATGATGAAATATTTTTTCGGACAAACTCAGTTGAGATTACTTGCCGAATCGATACAAACTCACAAAATTCGTACTCTATCTTTATAAAACATAACTAGGTGTACAGTGGTCGGTTTCACGAAGCTACAAGTTACAAATTACAAGCGGAGCTCTCTTTCTGGCAAAAGGTGTTAGAAAGAGACTTCCACTTGTAATTTGTAACTTGTAGCTTAGTGAAACGGGCCTCAGATGACCAAAATCACCATGGCTGCGTTTATCGCGTGACAAAATGTGGATAAAACATCCGTCACTTTCTGACACGTATATAGGTACGAGAGTGACGGATGCTTTATACACATTTGACGCGCGATATAGACTCAGCCATACTAGGCACGCAGGTGTTGACTGCGTCGCGTTGTGTTTCAATAGTGTGTCAGACGCAATACAGTGTGCTGTATATGGGGAAACTAGGGGGGGGGATATGAGGGAAAGATATCGAAACTCTTTATTTATAGTTTTATTCTGTACTATCTAAGTATTATTTATTATAGTAAAAACTTATTATTGAAAATTACTGACTTGAGTTTATGCGATGCGATTGCGATCAAGTATGGAAAATAACGGAAGTTTTTAATATGTCACCACCTATGTGTATGAAACGCGTATTAACTGACGTAAGTGGACAAGTTTTAATTCCCTAGCTGACGCGTGACGTCATGTTATATGAGTTCGTGTTCTATATTCGTTCGGGCTTTGATTATATACAATTCCACTAAACTTACTGGGTTTCTATTTGACGATTATCAAAGCGATATTTTGAGTAAGCTGCGGACATGATTGCGTTCTGCCAACGAGTTTCGGGTAAAATTGTATCGAAATATATCTTAAATAAAAAATCGGTCAAGTGCGAGTCAGACTTCATCTAATAATATAAATGAACGTTATTTATATTATAATAGCGACCCGCCCTCGTTTCGCTTCGGCTTTTCTTTAACGCCCGTACATAATCCAGATTTTTTATACATTCAAACCTTCCTCTTGAATCACTCTATCTATTGATGAAAACCCCATTAAAATCCGTTGCATAGTTTGAAAGATCTCAGCGTACATACAGAGGGATAGACGGCGGGAAGCGGCTTTGTTTTATACTATGTAAAGAACATATTACCATAGTTATGACGCGGGTTAGATGGGCGGAAGGACAGAGAAACGCACGGACAGCTTAGACTTGGTAATAGCATGTAATAAGGTCCCGTTAGCTTCCTTTATATACGAAATTCTAAAAATATTCGGCCTTTAAACTGAAAAAGATTCAATACCTTAAATCCGTAGTAATTAGGAGTGACGCATACGGGGAAAACCGGGTGTTGTCATATTAAGATTGCTATTTTAGCATTTGTGTTTTACGTCCAGTCTTTTGATAGTCTTAAACTGAATGAACAAACGAATTTTAACACTTTCTGAAGAAAACGCTTTACTGACAATATTTATTAAAACATCGCTGAAACCGTAAAATTATCAAAATTTAATTAATATGTAACGTGTAGATAATGCTAGGTTATCTCCCTTTATAAGAAGAGTAAAGATCTATAAAAAAAACGACTCATTAAAAAAACTTTGTGGCTTGCGATAATTATGACTTAAGACGCAATAATATCAGATAATAACTATTCGGTTCTTTTAACTTAATTATGAGAAATGAATCATCATACAATACCAGTGATTTGTTATCTATCTAAAGGCTGCCATATACGGAACGATCCGTCGTTACGACCGATCTGAAACGATATCGTGACGATTCATATTTGTATTGAAATTTATATGCGATATTGCCACACACGTACAATCCATCGCTAGATTTCAGTCTGAACCGACGGATCGTAACGACGGATCGTTCCGTATATGGGGCCCTTTACATGTTGTTGCGTTCACGCATACCCGATCTGGGACTTTCGCAACAGCGTCAAGTTTCATGCGCTTGCGCTTGCTAGCGGGTTTGTGGTACTAATTTACACTTCGCGGTTCGCACGCTAACATATAAACAGCATCTTTTTAAATGGGTACCTATTATTTTATCGAGAATTTTCATTTCATCGAAATGCATTTCTCGCCGCATTAGTAATTTTTTGTTGTTAGTTTTAGACTAACCTAACCTAACCTACGTAATTAATGATCAAGATATCCTGAAAACATCTCGGATTCAGCAGAAAAAAAACAGACAGACAGGCGGACATTGAGAAACTATAAGGGTTCCTAGTTTGACTTCGGAACCTTAAAGAGCGATTAGATAAACCCTAAGCGAGTATAGACAAATGGTCAATCACTGAAAAGGCTTAAAAACTGGTTGAAAAGGGAGTAGGTATGATACTTTTTACTCGACTGCCGATTAGCCTATATATGTATGTTTGTTCCTTTGTGGAGCTCTAGAAACTAAACGCGTGGACCGATTTTGATGATTCTTATGTCAATCGATTTCTCTTAATCTTGTGAGTGTTACTAAAGATATGACAATAATCAAAATTCAATATGACGGCAACTAGACGCCATATTGTAAAAAAAGAAAATCAACGAATTATGACAAGTGGGGTATGGTTGAATAGGTATTTAAAAATCATTTTTAGGTTTTTTTTCATCATTTTTCATTTTGAATGATCATTTAAGATTTAAAGTTGGTTAACAACAGCCGGGTTTTTAAAGCTTGCTTTTTGTTGTTATTAGTAGGGTTGTTTAGCATTATGGTTTTACAGACCTATGTTTGGCTTAGTTATCTATATATATAAAAGGCTAAACTGACTGACTGACATATCAACGCACAGCCGAAACTACTGTACCTAGAAACTTGAAATTTGGTACAGGGGTTCCTTTCATGATGTAAGTGAGCACTAATAAAGGATTTTCCGAAAAGCGACCCCCAACGGGAAGAAATGGGGGGAGTAGCGGGAAACTAATTCTACGCGTACGAAGTCGCGGGCGTCCTCTAGTTTTGCATATAAAGCTTCAGGTAAATTAGTTGCGACTAAATGACCACGTTCTCTGTTAACTGAACATAACAACCACATGTAATTTTCCTATCTCGATCATAATAGTAGCGCAAAACTGCCAAATATTACAATACCAGAACAAAAGGCCGGGCGTAATAGCCCCAATAACGCTTGTACTACGGCGAACAAATAAACATAGCTAAGGGCTGGTGGTCACTAGCGACGCGGCACGGCACGGCGGCGCGGCAAAGTATTCATTGGATTGTGCCGTTGCTTGCCGTGACTTACTGCAGCATCCTGAGGTATAATTTGTGACGACATCAAAGAAATGACTGTGCAATTGGGAACACGAATGTTTTAAAAAAGTTAAATTCCTCATCGTATTTTCTACGTCACAGTTAGTGCTAGACTAAAAAAAACGAAACGCGGCTAAAAACAAACAAAATGACGTCTTTCCGACCGCTAGTCCAGACGGGGCGTAACAAACACTGATAATATTCAATATATTTTTTGTCAGTAAATAATAATTAAAAAAAAAATGCTTTTGAGGTAAACCTCTATGTATAAGCGTGATTTAATCAGAAAACCTATAAAAAAACCGGTTGCTAATTAAAAATAATGGTGACTTTTTGCAAGATCGTAATTGTTTTGAATATGCATCTTGAGTTCACAGGAGCCTAACAAAACATTAGATACATCAACTGAGATGTACCTATTTTAAATTATGAACTTGTCATCAGGTGCAAACCATACGACGATGCGGTGCTCCTTTCATACAAATGTATAGAAACATCGCGTCCGCTTCCCGTCTCCTTTTTATGTTTTGTGTCGCGACTTTTCTATACATTTTAATGAACGTTCATTAAAGGGCATCGCCTTCTACGTCTCGCTTGCACCTTATCAGTTATCAGAATTGATTGATATTACATTATTATCATACCTATTTTATTTTATTTATGTCAACTAAGAAAAAATTACTTGATTAGGTACATTGTTTTTTTTTAAGCCTACTTAAGGGTATAAAAATAATCAAGATAAGATTCTAAATTCTTCCATTTTCAAAAATCTTTTGCCGTGCCGTGCCGTTCGTGAGCACCAACCTTAACTAACCCACACATGCAAAATACGACCTTAAACAAACAGCGTTAAGTACATAACCAAACAATCTCACGCACTAGATAAATCCTCCCATTGTTTTCAAATTAAATTGCAAACAACATTGTACCATAAAACTGAGCGTTTAAAGGTTATTTTGCAATAAAGACGGCGAAATGGGAAAACCGCAGGCGGCCGTTGCTTTTATGGGCCAGGTAAACATTTAAAGAGTTTTCTTTGTAATCGTTCGATATTAAAAGTAACTAAGGTTTATTTGGTACAGTCGGCTGGATCGCTTTTAATCAAATTAACGTCAAGTGGGTCATTTCATGCATCTTCTATACTTAGTATAATGTTTTACACTGCTTTCCGCGTCTCTCTGTATATCAGCTAACTCCTCCTAAACCACGCAATGGATTTTGATGCGGTTTTAACTAATTTTTGGTTACTATAGACAGCCTTATAAGGTTGCAAATGCCCTCCGACACTGCCCAGTGGCACAAAAAATAGAAAAGCTGGATACAGATCCATACTTAAGCGGAGATTTTGCCCGAAAGCCTGACATACTGGAAAAAAAAACTTTTTTAATACATTTGCTCAAAAAGTGGTAGTTTTCGTAGCTGTATATCGTGCGGAAAGTTGGTTTTCGCGAACTAGTGCGTTTTACTTTTCCATTTTTTTTAAATAGACAGCCGTGCCAACCAATGGTTTTGCATCTTTAAATAAAGTACCAGGATCGCAGAGGTAATTAGGAGGCTAGCACGGTGCGGCGCAGGCGGGCGGCGGCGGCGGCGGGCGCCCCCGACACAGCGCGGATGACTGTAGATTAGGTAGGTACTTCTAATGTTTATGCACTCCTAGTATTTGACGATTTTTGTTTTAATAATTTTATTAAAATTTAAGTAATTTCGGACTTTTTTCGCAAATTTATTAAAAAACGTCGTTCGGTACACGTGCGGAAATGTCATTCTTCACTCGTCCCGAGTCTTGCCACTTGCCTACGGCTCGTGGCAAGATATCTCGGTACTCGTGAAGTAATGACATACTTTCCGCACTAGCATCGAAATGTACTATTGTGTATTTATTACTATTATTCATTTGAGACTTACTTTACTCTTAATTATATGTTATTATTAGTCCCACCTTGCGCGATTTTTCGATCGGATCGCGATTCAAACGTGTCCGAGTTCAAGTGCTGCTCGCGCACTTTCGTTCGGCATCTTTTGGCAGGACGGGGCAGAGGCGTATTTACCCTAGGGCCAAGGGGGCCATGGCCCGAGGCGGCAGCCTTCTCAGGGCGCCGGGGTCCATAGCCCGGGGCGGCAGGCTTCTCAGTCGCCGAACGCCGCCGCCATGATAGATACCCGAGAATATTTTACTGTAAATACTTTTTCGTCACTTTATGGGGCGGCAAATCTAACTGGCCCGGGGCGCCAAATCTTTAAATACGCCTCTGGGACGGGGTCAACCAAAATTAAGCCGGACAGGGCGGACTTGTATATGTATGGCCGGACACGACAGTAAAAAGCCGGCAATCCTACTTGCAAGTTACTGTTGGACATATCTCATACGCTACCTTATCATTCAACATGCAATCTATATATATAAAAGGCAAACCTGACTGACTTATATATCAACGCACAGCCTAAACTACTGTACCTAGAATCTTGAAATTTGGTACAGGGGTTCCTTTCATGATGTAAGTGAGCAATAAGAAAGGATTTTCCGAAAATCGACCCCCAACGGGAAGAAATGGGGGAAGTAGCGGGAAACTAATTCCACGCGTACGAAGTCGCGGGCGTCCTCTAGTTAGTTAATATATTTGATTGAATGAAGATACCATGAGATAGTACAATACGATAATAGGATACAACGTTGTATGATTAAGTAACAAAATATTGGTATTGATTTACGAATTATTGAGATTAATTCTTAGTTTATCCGGCCTTACGTAAGCTCTGTTTGTAATTACCATTTGTTTTCTCCCTCTAGCATCGGGAAATGGGGCATACTTCGATCGATCTAGCACACTCCCGACCGCTGTCACTTTCTTGATTATTACTCGAGCTATGTTAAGTTATGGTTCTGTTTGATCGGCTTTTGTCAACAAATAGGCCGGAGTTTCCTCAAAACATCTAGGGTAAACGAGAAAAAATACTTGCAAGTACATTTTTTCCGTCGCATACATAGACAAATAAGTGGGTTACCTTTGTTTCGTCAAAATATTTTTGGTCAAATGTTTGCTAAGCTTGCTTACTAAGAACACTTCCTCAAGCTATACCGTAATTTACACATGTCCTCAATCACCAAGAGATTGCAGCTTAAATTCGATAGGCCTTGGGACCACATCGGTCACGAGTGGCGTTGATTGAACGAAATCAAGTGTCTGACACACTGCACTGTGGACGGCGGTTCGTGGTCTAGACTTTAGACCTTACACTATATGACTACTACTGCGTTAGCAAAAGGAAAATGGCCGCCAAGTTGAATTCTAGTACCTACTTGGTCAGGCTTCTAAGGCAGGCTAAAAATGTATTCTGAGAAACGTTAACGAAGGCTAATATTTATAGGATTCACATAAGAGAACAAGTTTTCGTTGCCGACTGTACATTTGTGTGTAGTCAGATCACCTCTTAGATACCATCATGTATTCATCATCATCATCATGCCAGCCGAAAGACGTCCACTGCTGGACATAGGCCTCCCCCAAGGCTCTCCACTCAGACCGGTCTTGTGGTTTTCGCATCCACCGCGTTCCCGCGATCTTTACAAGGTCGTCACTCCGTCTTGTTGGAGGCCTACCTACAGCTCGTCTCCCGATCCGCGAACGCCACTCAAGAATCTTCTGACCATCAATATCTCAGTCCTGCGAGCAATGTGCCCAGCCCACTGCCACTCGTCATTTATTACTTATATAGAAAAATACATATTTAAATACATAACATAGAAAACATTCAAGACTCACGAACAAATATTCGCGCGTATCACACAAATAGCTGCCTACCGGGATTTGAACACCGCTAACTTCGAAGGCAGGGTCACAACCAACTAGAATTACGTGTTTATTAGTTTAAGGGGTGGTAGGACCTCGTGCTGGATCCGTCTGGATCACTACCACCATCTCACCCGCAAATCTGTCGCGAAGAAGCAGCATTTGCATTATTGTGTTCAGGTGTGGGGGTTTAACAGCCGGTGACGTTACTACCATTTCCATTATAGTTCTGAGGGTTGGCAATCTTGAGATTTAAAAAGTCTATGGGAGTCTCACTTACCATCAGGTGGCATACCATAAAATAAAGTTCCATTTTGAACTACAATGTGATTCATACGCTTGCAAATGCTACAATTTTTACTTCTCACCTAGTTCGATGTCTGTTTCAGCCCCAGTGTATCGCTCTTTATTCATTATAATAGAACCTTGAATAACTTGACCGGCGATCATTCAATCTAATCATGTTATTATGACCTCATATAATTCGCAGAACTGTTCGAGTGCCATGCGATTGTATTTGTTTTACTGCTCGTATCAAGCTTAATTTAATACTACTCTTCTATTGCTAAACAGCTCTAGCCATTATTTATCATCATTCATTATTCTCCTGCCCTTATTCCAACTTATGTGGGGTCGGCGCAACATGTCTTTTTCATCCATACTTCTCTATTAGTCGTCATCTCGGTAGTCAATCTCTTTCTAGCCATATACTTTCACACAGTCCATCCGTCGTTTCTTTGGTCTTACCCTACTAGTATAGCCATCCACATTATATATATTACGAGTATATCTGTAACCTTATTACTAGCTGCACACTAGTGCTTTGTCACGTTAACGTCATGTTTGAACGGCTGCACGGCTAGCACAAGTTGCCCGCGACTTGTTTGGCGCTCGGATCTCCCTTTCTATCTAGTCAGTAACAATAGAGACGCACTGAGCGACAAGCGAGAAAATACAACTTGTGCTACCCGTGCTGATCTAATCTGTCAAAAGTCGTCGCGACAAGGTACTAAAGTGTGCAGCTATTAAGCAAGCTGTACTATCTTAGAACTCTGTCGCAGTGACGCGTTTTATTAAAAGCAACGTCCCTCAACTTTGATTGATGTGATACCTACACTAATATTACAAATGAATTTCACTTGACATTCATCACACAAGTTTCATGAGTGTGCGTCGATCTTTTCCGGAATCATTGTCGTGTTGGTCACACAAATACCGTCATCCTCATATGAATAAATAATAAATAAATAAATAAATAAATATCAGGGGACAATGTTACACCAATTGACCTAGTCCCAAACTAAGCTCTAGGCTTGTACTATATGGGTACTAGACAACGATAAACATACTTATATAGATAAATATATACTTAAATACATAGAAAACATCCATGACTCAGAAACAAATATTCGCGCTCATCACACAAATATCTGCCCTTACCGGGATTTGAACCCAGGACCGCTAGCTTTGTAGGCAGGGTCACTACCAACTAGGCCAGCGCGTCGTCAGAATTGATCAATTAAACAGCTTTTAAATCCTTACCATGATGAAATTGTTTATGGATCTCAGGTCCCTCCTACCATCAGAGGCCTGAATATGGCTGCGTTTATCGCTTGACAATTTCGATAAGGGATCCGTCACCTTCCGACACGTAAATAAGTACGAGAGTGACGGATGCTTTATCCACATTTGACATGCGATATAGACGCAGCCATAAAAGGTTCGCTGGACTCTTATACTTCGTTGCCTTTACACCTATTGTTTTTAACTATATTAAGAGCTATCATAACGTTGACAATATAAAGTAGGATAAGGCGCAGAAACTCGTTGCCTTCATGTCATTAAAAAAATAAGCATCACCATGAATGAAGGTTTTATAACGCGTAGGTGTTACTATTAATGAGTAAGCGAGTTCGTCTAGTCGACGAGTCATCGCCAAAATAAAACATTCTGACGTAAGTTTAACAGTCGCCTTAACTGCAATTCGTAACATAAATTGACTCAATTTGAATCGGAATAGCGTTGATTATTATACAGCGGTAGTTGATTCTTCGGCTTGTGTTCAACATTGATTTTGGACATATAGAAGTCTATTTAGGAGGCTATTCATTGGCAAACCGGCGAGGTAACACGGTATTCATCGGTTCGTCGACTTTCATTGGTAGCGAATCCAATGGCAAATCAATCAATCGACTCTTGTCCGTGGATATGCAGAGATAGAGCTTATGGAAATCAATATAGGGTATTTTAATCCCGAAAATTAACAGTCTTTGAGGATGACGTGAAATTAATACGCGGATGTAGTTGCGGGTAGGTTTTATCCTTATTTTCTCGTTGTTGATTGATTTTCTTGATGTACGTACAGTAAGGGAAACTGAAAGACATACCTTTTTCGCTCTTGTCACCATCTATCTAATACCTTTAAAGCACTTTAAACGAGCAATTCTTGTATACACATATATATATATATATATATTATAAGTAATCTGAATCTCGGAAACGGCACCGACGATTTTCATGAAATTTGTATGCAGGGGGTTTCGGGAACGATAAATCGATCTAGCTAGGTTTCATTTCTAGAAAACTTACCAAAAAAAAATACCGGTCATCCAGGTACTAAAGCGATCCAGGTCATCATCAGGTACTGTGAATAAAACGTATAAAAAGGTACGTGCCGGTATAAGTACAGTAAGGTACCTACTTAAATCGGCACCGTACCGATACGTATTTCAAATGTCATGTCATGTTTCTATTTTTATTCAGAGTTTACATACAGTACCGGCCAATAATATAACCTTTGTACTTAGGTATATCTCATACGAGTACCTAAACAAATGAGTCGCTAAACTTCAAACTCGGATATGTCCTTGAAATGAGGTCGTATTTAAAACCTAAGTTGTTTAAAAAAAGACGACAATTCCGTTGTCCTTTTGCATGGATTTATCAGAGTTAAATTAAGCGACTCAAATATGACTTACCAAAATTGACAACCAATCAAGAACTAGTTGACCAATTGAATTGCTATTATTCAATCGTTAGCTGATTATTGGCTGATTTTTCAATCTCCAGATAACACCATCTGTCAGGTAAATTGCAGCTCTGTCCTTTTCTTTGTCATAAGAAAGATAAGGACAGAGATACAGTTTACCTGACATATAGTGTTATCTGGAGATTGAAAAATCAGCCCTTAATAAGGTCCAAAACGGTATATAATAAATGTTTGTACATACCGTAGTTTTCACGGAGGAAGTATTCATACTAAATTATCGATATTTGTATGAACGCGTCAGCAATGGTTTTATAAATACTTGACACAATAAACTTCAAACTTCAAAGTTAAACTCATTTGTACATGGTAACAGCTATGGTGCCAGCTCAGCACAACTTACAATCGCGAGTCAGCACCTACCACATGCCACCTATGCTCTTGACTAGAAACTAGTTTAAACTAGTTATTTTTACGTTAGATATTAACCCCAAAGGATTCCCACGTAAGTTTTGCCAGCTCAGTCGGTACGTGGCTGTTTCTGTTCGCGATAAAGTGTCCCCAATGTAATGTAATCCCGCTCTCATTAGAGAGCTACGACTTACTGACAATGAAGATAAAATGTCTAGTGAACTCTGGTAGTTTATGCCAAGTCTGGCGGAGTTCATTTCATTTGGATTCTACGGGAGCAATCATGTATTAAGTGCAGTTATACTGTTCAAAGAATGTAGAAGAGTTATTAAAATGGTGTGAATAAGGGCTGATTTACATTGGTCCAGCAAAAGCATGCCAGTGGAAGTACATTGACGAGTTGGTTTTTGCTGTAAGTGTTAAACTGTTGATTTTGAATCCCGAGTAAGCGAAGGATTTATAGTTAAATCCCGAGCGTAGCGAGATTTAAGATGCAAATAGTTTTCTCGTGCTGCACATACAACTTTTCTCCTTAGCACCGAGAACATAGTAGTAAAAATTAAACCACACCCATTTTTATTGACCCAGCACTGTTTTCGGCATTTTATTTATTCATTAAAAAGGTATTTTGCCTCACGCTAGCAGCAAAACCTGCCTTTTTGAAGTGCTGAGGTGAAAATGTAATTCGAGTTTTTTTAATACGTCGCGTTTTACGTCCATTTTTTACTGTCATGTTCGCCGTGGAACTTTATTTGAGAACCTAAATGCTGGTTTTACCATAAACCCGCCATATCTTTATCTCTTTAGAACCGTATCATAAACTAATCTTGGGTACATGCTTACATGTACACATCATCTTGATGTCTGTCGTAAGATGCATTACAGATGACAGCTTTTTGTTACTTGATATTGAGATGTCTTGAACCTGGCATCTCACTCCGGATCAGGAGCTTTATTCCAGATTGTATCAACACCTATTGTTATTGTATTATTTTTAACTCGGCCGCCTTTACTGTCAAGTTAATAAGAGCTGTCGTGGCTTATTATTCTCTCTCCCTTTATCCTCCATATTCCATTTATTGCTACCTATTTTCTTTGGGTAAAATTATCTTCCAGAATTTACAGTGCTGAATATTATGTAGTTCCATTCCATTCCATTGAAAAGTAAAATTGTACAAACTAACAAACTCCCTTTCACTCTTTCAAAATTACTAAGACTTACATGCACTCAAATGCACTGAAAAGCTCGCTGTAAGGGTAGACGTTCCTTTTTTATGCTTATCTATGGTTAGCCCAGTCTTTGCACAGAAGCTCTAATGAAGCACTTTTCCTAGATAGCTACAGGCTTTTTAAAGTGGTTCTAAACAAATGCAAAGAGCCAAGTCAGAAATTGCGTTTAATTATAACTTTAGCTTAAGTATTTAAATTATATGTTGCTAGGTATTATCGACTGCCATTCACAGAGTAGAATAGAGCCTAGTCCTGGATTACACGTCATCGTCATCCTTCCACTTCAAATTTATACGTGATGCCCTTTCTTGGTTTTTTACTTTTCCCTCTAGGATAAATCTGGGGAGTTAGCTGGTCTAGAGATCTCCTTTGTTAAATGTCCGAAAGACTTTATTGGTCTACTTTATCAGTACTGCTGAACCAGGGCTCGGAAACGTTATTCAAAATAACGTTTTAAAAACGTTTCGAACCGTTCTTTGTTCAACATTTTGTTCGGAACGGAAACGAAACGAGAACGTTATCAAAAACCGGTTTAATCCACGGGACGCGGCCGCGCGCGGCGTTCGGCTGCAAAGCGGCGACAAGCATGAACTTGTTTAGTAATCTTAGATCTGCCCTACCGACCCTACCGTATGTTTTGATTGCATTTTCATTTCATCTTTCATCCCGATGCGTGTTGTTGTCGTTTTGTGCGACTTGTGATTGTGAGTGATTATTTAATTAGTGAGTGGTGGTCCTTTTTAGGGTTCCGTACCAAAATGGTACAAAAGGAACCCTTATGGTGAGACTTCGTTGTCTGTCTGTCTGTATGTCACAGCAGGTTTTCTCAGCCACTACAAATGCTATCAACTTGAAATTTGGCAAAGTTGTACAACTTGCTTGCCCGCATCTATTTGTAGTAAAAAAAATATGAAATTAATTTTATTAATAATTGAAAAGGGGTCTAGAATGGGGGGTTCAAAAATGAAAGTGGTTCGATTATAGCAAATGGGGTGTCATATGAAAGGTCTTAATCTGCACATTTCAAAACTATTTTTTTGAAAATTTTCTCTGATGTACTTTTTGATTTATAGTCAAAAATGTACAAAAAATGACCGTTCCCCCCCTTAACTCCGAAGTATATTAATTAAAAATTCTGAAAATAATCCTGACGTATAGATAATTACTTATATTTTCTGGGAAAAATTAAATAAAGTGTTCATTATTTACAGTTTTCGAGAAATAACAAAAAAACTAAGAAAATCTGTATTAAAATTTAGGTTAGTCAAAATCGACCTTATTGCCTGGAAAATAAAGCTTATAACAAAATGAGTATTTTCTTTTGCGGTTACCAAGCATATTATCTTCAATACGGAACCCTCGGTGCGCGAGACCGACTCGCACTTGACCGGTTTTTTTCTCAAAATTTAAAATGGGACGAAAGAGAAAGAACATGATTTACGCTTATTACACTCATATAATGAATTACGCATTATTATGTCCTCCTCATCTCCAGTAAAAAATGGTTGACTGTCTTGTAAAGTGATTATTGCATTCTCATCTGAAATAAATTTCATATACCTAAGTAGGAACATCAACATTATCCTCATGAACTCGTTTAAAATTTTGCTTTAATGATGCTCGTAATGGACTAGAGGTACCTGAATCAGCCATGCTTATTCACCAATTATGTACTCCTCACAGAATAATGGTACTTTCTATGTGTCCAATAATAATCTAAGCTCTAAAGAAACAAGCAAAGAAAACCGCGTCGCGTGGCTGCTAAATACTAACTGACTGGATGATATTTGTAATATTCCTACCGAACCCAGCAAATGGGAAAAAAACGGTTAAAAACGTTATATGGATCAAAAAAGATTTCAATTTCGTTCTTGTTCAAAAACGTTTTCTATAACGTTATTTGCGAACGAAACCGAAACAAATCGTTCCTTAGGCATTTAAGACGAAACCGTTTCGAAAAAAATACCGTTTTCCGAGCCCTGTGCTGAACTATTAAAATTATCTGCTTTTTTTTACGAAGTGCTTTATAAAATCTCTTCGTCACCGGATGCCATCTGTAGTGCCCGTCGTATTGCTTAAGTAACTTCTTATCAAGCTAGCCGCCTGCCTGTTTGAAGTCTTTGGCATTCATTTTAGTGGTGGTTAGGACCTGGTGCAGGGTCCGTCCCGATCGCTACCCCCCATTTTATCCTTTAACCTACCTCCAAGTAGCAGTATTCGCATTGTTGTGGTCCATTTGTTTATTTTATTTCCCTTATGTTGCCAGTTAACTGATTGCGAATTTCATGGTCGTTCGATATATTCTCGAACGAATGATTGGTACATTAAATCACGCCTGTTTCCCAGAGGGGTAGGCAGAGACCACTTCTTTCCACCTGCTACGATCTTGACAAATCTATTTCGCTTCTTCCACATTCATACATCGAGTCATATATATCTTAAAAATGTTCTCATGTATTTGGCCCCAAAGAAACAGACTTGAGGCGCGCGAGCAGGAAAATGGTTGCCTGGCAACGGCGAATCAAGGTCACGTGCCGCTTTTCGGTTTAGAAGTCACGCGTAGAACGTAAAATAATCTGGGGAACTAGTGAAAAATGGTATAAGTCGACTTAAGTCGTAATAAAAAGGGTATATATATACGTAAACGGAGTATGCTAGACTTAAACCCTTTTTCACTTGATCTACAGGAGACTTATACCCATTTCACTAGGACCCCAAAATTATACACGTGATATTCCCATACCAACCCCCTTCGAGTTTCACGTGATGAATGCTCGTCTTTATAGTACGTAATTGCCCATCTCAAGATACATCACAGTTAGGGATTACAAATAACCGGTAATAACTGGTTTTAACCGGTTTTTTTTCATACAAAAACGGTTAATAACCGGTTAAATTGCATTCCCTAATCACAGTTTAGATTGTAGTCTTCTCAATGCAAATTCTATGGGTCGTAGATCTCACCATCACGTGCCTTTTCCACAAACAAAATAATTACACTTTCATGAATAATACCGTGGGAACTCCACACACGTGGCCTGCACGCGTGTATGCACGAGCACCAAACTAAATCTAGAATTTCAGTCCCCACGGTTGTCCCGTTTCATTACATACGTTGGACCGAAATAGGCGATCGGCCCCCTCGAAACGGACGACCTGGATAAACGTTCCCGATTCGTGTTATTTGCCTTTTAAATTGCCTTACGTATACATCTCGGTTAGGTGTTAAGGGATCCAGAGGAACAATGCCCATTGTAGTTGTTTGTATGGATTCTTGACGCACAGCACAGCTGCGTTGTAGGCTTCAAATACCTTTTTATTTCCCGTGTTCTGAAAGTAAGGATTTCCATTTTTCATTAAGCGGGCGGTAAGTGATTTTGAATTAAGAACACGGTCAAACGCTGAGCCATTTTTGACTCATTTTTAGACCATGGAAAAATCTTATACTACCATTATGAAATAACTCGGACTTTTTTTAAACATGTTTTAATATTATTTCAAACAACTCATAGTTTTTGTGTAACAATACCTAAAGACAAAGTTCGTGACAATAACATATAACATTTTTGTTTGCTTTCCTCTCAGTAGAAATGAAACGTAGAGTGTTCTAGGGGAAGGTAGGTAAAAGTATCAATTGTACCCTCGAACTATAGGCGCACGCGCAGCCTAAATATATTTTGGGATGCAATTTATCGCTACTATCCTTTGATTACATAACACTCTACTATTACAGTCTGCAAAAGATTTTAGTTTTAAAAATTGCATGACTGAATACGAACATGGTCAAAGTTGGCGCTAACAGGGTGTATGAAGGGACGTACTCTTAATTATTATTAATGATTCTGCAAAACCCATAACTGCAGTGAATAAATTCATTATGAATTGCATCCTTGAACTATAGGCGCACTCGTTGCCGCTCGTGCGGCTTAAATATCTCGGCATGTAATTGATCTTTTTCATCGCTTCGTTAATAATCTACTATTTATACCTTTTTTAAATCGTCTCGTTTCGAAATGTTTTTAGCTGGCTTCCTCACAGGTGCAGCAAAATACGGATTTGTTAACGGTTGCTAGGCAACCATTAATTAGCACGCAGCATTCATGAAGCAACTGCAGTACGTACTGAGGGAGAGGGAGGGAGCATAGGGAGACTTAATTCCTGTACTTAGCTAAAAGGACGAATACGGAGTCAATATCAAAATTTAGTTATTTATCATAACATAAATAACCTGAAAGGCTTCCGACAATAAACACGGCCATATTGTAAAATGCTTATAAAAATGCAAATCAAGCCTTGATTATGTGCCGCATTATTCATGGCAGGGTGTTATTCTGTATTATTTGCAAGCAGGGTACAGCTACAGGAGAGAAATGAAGTAACAAAATAACATTCTGAAGATAGTACTATTGAACAAACACCTTCATACACCTATCTAACACCTACTTATGTATCTACTTTAACCTTCAACCCGTAAAAGAAAGCGTTTGAACCCTTTGTCGGTCTGCGTGTGCTTGCTTATGTCAGTTATTTTCTTAAACTTTCACAATTCGCACATATTTATACGCTATTCTACGACGTTAATAGTACATTACTTAACAAGGGCTGTAAAAGAAAGAAAGCCCGAAATCGCAGGTATTTGAGACCCGAGCCGTAGGCGAGAGTTGTAAATATGCGATAGAGGGCTTTCTTTTTTACTGCCCGTGATGAGTACACAATTTTACGTCTTCACCTGGCCACAATGCGAGTTTTACCGTGCGCGCAGCGTGCGATAAAACTCACATTATGGCCAGGTGTTACGTAAACAATATTACTTTTGATCAGCGCCTCTATTCTAGGCAGTAAAAACCATATCGTCTTTAACCTGTTATCGTATTGTCAATGTTTTGATAGCTCTTATTTACTTGACAGTAATGGCGGCCGAGTTAAAAACAATAACACAAGTACCACAACAGGTCAAAGACGATATGGTTTTTACCGCCCAGAATAAAGGCCCTGTTATCGTATTGTCAACGTTTTGATAGCTCTTATTTACTTACTGTTGAAAAATAAAAAGGCCTTCCACTCAAGGTGGACCGACGCGACGATTGGTGAAGATTGCGGGAAGCCGATGGATGCGACTAGCACAAAACCGGCCGTCGTGGAGATCCTTGGGGAAGGCCTATGTCCAACAGTGGCACGTCTTTCGGTGATAATAAAAAACAATACCATAATAGCATCAGCAATATGGTTCATCGTCGAAGAATAGAGGCCCTGGACTTATCATTATGAATTATTAATTCGACGTTTTGGTATTGCAAAGATCGCGGTCACAAGAAGACCTGAGGCCCGTTTCACGAAGCTACAAGTTACAAATTACAAGCGGAAGTCTCTATCTAACTCCTTTTGCTAGTTAAAGAGTTCCGCTTGTAATTTGTAACTTGTAGCTTCGTGAAACAGGCCACTGGGGGCCGATTTTTGACTATCGAGCGCTCGAAAGTGAGCAAAATCTGTGAAATCGTTTTTTGAAATACGAGCGGTAGAATTGAAAACGAATGGTATGGACCACTCGTCTTTAAATTTTCTATCGCTCGTAATTTCAAAAATACGGTTTCACGGATTTTGCTCACTTCCGAGTGAAACTTTCGAGCCAAAAATCGGCCCCCTGAAAAGGCGGCCATCAATGGGCGGGTGCTTATGTAATTTAGTTTTCTTCTAATTTTATAAGGTGAAGTTTTGTAATTGCAACTATCTGGTTAATGCAACTAACTTAAATAACTTCTCTAGGATCACTGTTTAGAACAACGACAGGCGAGATATTGTATTTCTTAGTATAGAAGAACAACATCACGCCTGACGTTGTTCAAAACAGAGATACTATAGGGAGTTATTTAAGTTAGTTGCAATAACTAGATAGTTGCAATTACAAGACTTCACCTTAACTCAAGCGTCGGGGTTCTTATAGACCCCTCCCACTAACAGCACGGGAAAAAACGTTGCTATTTATTACAATGAGAAAGTTATATACGTCTCTCATTCTAACAGGTAGTTGCGTCCCTCTCAGCCTGTCAGCCCGACTCTTAATCTATGGGGCCCATTAGCCAAGTTCTACGAAAATCTGTTCAACCAAAAGAATATCAGCTCTGAAATGGGCTTGTAAGATCTCTCCGGGGGTTCTTTTTAGGTTTCCGTACCCAAAGGGTAAAAACGGGACCCTATTACTAAGACTCCGCTGTCCGTCTGTCTGTCTGTCACCAGGCTGTATCTCAAGAACCGTCATAGCTAGACAGTTGAAATTTTCACAGAAGATGTGTTTCTGTTGCCGCTATAACAACAAATACTTAAAACAGAATAATATAAATATTTAAGGGGGGCTCACATACAACAAACGTGTTTTTTTTTCAGTTTTTTTGCTAATGGTGTACGGAACCCTTCGTGCGCGAGTCCGACTCGCACTTGGCCGGTTTTTATTGTTTTTGTATGAGACTTAGCGTCAACGTTAAAACAAAATTTCGTACTGAGATAGGTACCCTCTTATGGTAATTTTACAACACAAGTGAAGTTATTCTAACTCGCACGTAGAGTGCAGAGCATATTTTAGGCTAATCTTCAAGCTCTTTAGTTATGTTTCGCGGACAAGACGCATACGTTTAATTTAGTTATAAAATGTTTACCAAAAACATTTTTCCCTTGTAGTGACTCGAATTTAATTTAAATAAATACATACGTACAGTCAACAGCATAAATAAGTGATCATTTATGTACCTTGTCACTTTAACGTCATTTTTAAAATGTTATACAAAATTGTGAAACGATTGAAAGCGACAAGGTACAGAAATGATCACTTATTTATGCTGTTACATATGCACAGGCACATACCTACTTCAATTCATTAAGATTAGTTCAGAGCTTTAGCGGTGAAGGCGTAACAAACAGTCGAACAAACAAATTTTGCACATTGCGATTCATAATCTGAGCGCCCTGCCAAGATGCACTACGCTAACTAGCGTTTCTATTCGTTTCGTTTTTAAACCAATCGCGTCACTGGTCACGTGACTTTTCGTATCACGTCATCTACCAGTGACGCGATTGGTTTAAAAACGAAACGAATAGAAACGCTAGTTAGCGTAGTGCATCTTGGCAGGGCCCTCTGATAGAGCGTTCGTTTGTGCGTGAACACATAAAATACCCGTACACTTATTGATTTTGTATTAAATACCGTAATCGTATTTATTAAATTTTACTTCAACGTTCCGCCCTAATGTAATAAACCAGCTTTTACTTTAATGTAATTCGGTAAGGTCCACAGCCGAGCGCTTCGATTCTGCTTACGTGGAATTTTTAAAGCATCGCACTTTATAGCTAGCTATATCGTTTGGCTTTTGCAAACGTGAGTTAAAGCTAGCGTAAACAAATAGATGACTATCAAAACAAGCTTTTAAAAGTACCTAAATATAAACTGCATTTGCTGAATTAGCAGAAACTTTATGCCAGTACCTAATTGTATCAGTTGGAAAATATTTAGTAGGTACCTAACTTTATACTTAGATTACGTCCCAAGTCATTGAGTTTTTAAGTGCGTCCCGCTGCACCCATGGTTTACGGCAGAATATCAGCGCTGCAGCAGCTATGCTACAAATACACCTCGATCTGACTACATCGCAATACGACCAGATCGCTTCGCGACTAACATCTCAAAAAGTCCGAGTAGCAAAATGACCACTTCGTTTGCTTTACTAGGTTAGGTTTGTTAGGTAACTTCAAATGCCCGAAGTGCAAATTGCCCAGGAACAGCAGCCCCTACCTAGTCATATCGAGATGTGGACGGAAAGCTTCTATCCCATAAAGGCCGCCATATATACGGAACGATCCGTCGTTACGATCGATCAGAGGGTCCAGACAAGACGCATTACGCTTACGAAAACCAATCGCATCAGTGGTAGATCACGTGACTTTTCGTATCACGTCATCTACCAGTGACGCGATACGCGATTGGTTTAAAAACGAAACGAATAGAAACGCTTGTAAGCGTAATGCATCTTGTCTGGGCCCTCTGAAACGATATCGTGACGATTCATATATCTATTGAAATTTAGATGCGATATTGCCACACACGTACAATCCATTCGATTCCAGCGTGAACCGACGGATCGTACCGTAGGTATATGGGGCTCTTTATACCTATATGGAAATGACATAAGCGTTTGACGTGACCGTCCGGCAGCTTACGTCAGTTCTATACCTTTTTGATAACGTGCTCTCGTAATGCAAGTCTAGGGCCACAGATAATCTATCGCGTCGACCGCTTATTTCAATTATATAGGTACAATACATAATCTCAATTTTCAAAAAAAAAAGTTATGTTATGCATATTTTCTACGCCCCAACAATTAAATCAAGTTAACTAAACCCTTTAAATCCCATTGTAACTCCTTATCAGCTGACTGCGCCATTTCCATGTAATTACCCAAATTCTACTCAAAAGAAAACCCAAAAGAAAGCAAAGCGTAAATTAGCTTGATTTATGACTGCGCCGATCGAACAGCAAAACGTCTGCGCCATAAACAATCGTTTATTACTTTTATTACTTAGCGGGACAAACGGACAACGTTTGCCTTTACACTTATTTACTAGTGGAACTTTTCGGAATGTTTTTTGTAGAATTCCGTACGAAATGGTATTTAATCACTTTATTTTGTGTCTGACAATAAGAGAGAGGAACATACATAGATGAAAACCCTTGATATCGACTGATCGGCCCTGAAAGTAGCAGTTGTCATTAGAACAATCCCGAATAACTTAGATTATTACAAAAACGGCGTCCAAATTGGTTCATGTTTTTAGGAGCTACAACAATGCCACACACCACAGAACAGAAAAAACAGTAGAAGTGTCAAGTGGGCGTGTAACGTGTGGCATAGTTATGCGGAGTTCCGCGCAACCTACCATACTTTTGCCGCGATCGCTTATTTCGATATTTAGATATTTAGATATTTCGAAAATAGGAAATAAATTCAGAAGCATGCTTTATTGTGCTATTTTGGAATGTAAAAACGATAGCCGCACCAAACACATTTTCCATGGTGGCGTGTTGTTTTTATGATAGTTTGAGTACTGGCGACAACAGGTCTGATAGTAAGCGAAGCTCATGCCACTTCCACTGTTTTTTCTATTCCGTGCCACACACACACGTTAGAATTATAGCCCTCTTCTGTTTGCATCGAGTGTTTAAAAGAGGGGTTAAAAGTTTAGTATCGGTGAAATTAGTATCATAGAGGCATTCCATCTTAGTTCTCAGGGTTGGCAACGCATTTGCGGTCTTAGGATTGCAGTTTTAAGATTGTAGGCTTGAATGCAAATATCTATGGGGGAGCCTGCCGTTTGGCCAAAATATTTTTGGTCAAATATATCATTTCCCAAATTTTTAATTTGCCAAACCAACGTTATATACTTTTTTCAGAATTTATTTTAGTAAGTACCATCGTGTAGATGTAGAGGTTATGTTATAGGGTCTATAGGTTAGGTTAGGTTAGTTTTTATAAAATCCAGAAATATTTACGGTCACAGAAAACAAAGCTGGTTGGCAAATGAAAATTTGGGAAATGAAACATTTTACCAAAAATATTTTGGCCTAACGAATTAGACCCGTCTATGGGCCATCTCCAATGGGCCGTCGCCATGTCTGTGTGTTTGTATGTGGCATCTTAGTTCCCAAACGGTTGGACCGATTCGGACGCGGTTTTTTTAAATAAAAATCTAGTTTTGTTGGAGTGGTTTTTAGCTAGGCTTGCTGACAATCGGTTAAGCCGTTTAGGAGTTATCAACTCTGAAAATTTGAATCGCAATTATGTTGGGAGTTATTATATCTATTTTAAAGTTATTCTCATAAGGTTTCATCATTGAACTATGTTTGTAGCGTATTCTATCATGTGGCCTTTGAAAGCTCTTAATCTGATACTGACGTAAGCCGCAAAAGGAGTGGGCAGTGGGCAGGGCACAAATACGTATGGAATACTGATGTTTAGAATTCTGAACACAGTTTGTAAATACAAAACACCAAATTTCGACCAATTTCTAACGAAAATGTTGATATTTTGCACTCGAACCCTTGAATTCGAATGTCTTATTTACATAACGTTAATAGAAAATTAGTTCGTCTCCGGCCTTTTAGGAGTTTTCTATTACCTATTGCCGCTAGGCCGCTAAACGTCATTTGATGCATACCTACTTGAAGTAAGTTCTAAATAATACGCGCTTACATGGATAAACACTTTTTATCGCTTTTGTCCCCTTGTCCTCACTTACCGGCAGGTGGCCAAAGGCGGTCACAAATTGGCCAAGATTAGGTCGAAGGTCACTGGGCAGAGAACCCCTGTTGGTTGGTTAATAACTCGTGTTACTATCTAGTTGTATTCATTTTAGGATTGTGTAGTACATGTACAGTCGGCCTTATAAGAAGCTGAACACTTTTGTACCTTGTCGCTATAACACCTTTGACAGATTAGTGCAGCAGTTCAAACATGACGTTAAAGTGACAAAACACTAAAGTGTGCAGCTTCTTATAAGGCCGACCGTACTAAGAGCCATAAAGAATGAATTCCCGTCACTGTACTAGAACGAACTATTCCGTAAAGTTTCTGCTCTTAGTTCATTTAGTACACGCGGAGCAAGAACCGAACAGAGCCGGCAGAGCAGTGAGTGACACTGACAGCAAAGCCGGCCATTCATTCGGTCAAAGGGGCACAAATGAGGAGCATGAACAGACCAGTTTCTTTCAGAGTACTAGTGTACTAAAAGAACTACATACATACATACATTACATCACGCCTGTTTCCCAGAGGGGTAGGCAGAGACCACTTCTTTCCACCTGCTACGATCTTGACAAATCTCTTTCGCTTCTTCCACATTCATACATCGAGTCATGCACGCACGTTGGTTTCGGGTACTTAAAATTCGGCCCTTTTCCAGTATTTCCCCGATTTGATTCGAAAAAGTACGCCTAGGGCGGCCCCTTTCGACCCTTCCACTCACTTTAGCTCTGTATATCTCTTTCGTCAATCTTCTTTCATCCATCCTTTCCAAATGACTGAACCATCGAAGCATGCCCTTTTCAATCTTCACTACATCTTCTTTTAGTCCACATTTCTCTCTGACTTCTTCATTTCTTACTCTATCAGTCAGTTTCACACCACACATACTAAAAGACCGAATTAGTACATTTGAGCGATTGTACTAGTTTGGAGCGATCCGCTCAGTGAACGAGCGCGCACAAAACAAAAACCACTTCGAATTTCATGACAATACTTTAGTTGATTAAACAACACAATAACAGTAATGAGAGCGCAACTAGACTAGACGCTTCGTGCGAACTTAAAGCAGGAGACTGACTGATAAGTAAAGTAGAAAGAAAGTTTTATCATTTGAACATTTTTTGCATTTTCTTGCGCTTCTTTGAAAACAAACTTCCCGACTTTGTAGCGAGTGCAAGTTTTATATAAGTTTGAGTTTGAAATCTTATATTACTCCTTGATTTGCCTTGGTTGCGGTCCCAACGGATGACCAGCGATGGCTTCACAGCCAGCAACATGCTGAGTTGGGACCGTCTCGCAAAAATTACCACCATCTGTCATTTCTTTTCCTTTTTTCATGTTATATTTATGTGTGACAGTTGTGAATAAATGTTTCTTCTTTTCTTCTTGCTTTTTGATTTTAGTACCAAAGGCTTTCGATGAAATACATTCGTAAAAGTAATTCTGTTTACTCATAATTACTCATAAATGAGAAACCATCTTCCTTACTTATTAACAGGGTTCTGAGTTTTCATAGCACGGTAAGACGAACGAGAGCTGTGGAGTCGACATCAAAATCAAAATTGAACTCTTACTCATACTCATACTCATTTGTTTATTTAATTCCAAAATGCTTTTATATTCACCCTGAGCGCTGTCCACTCCACAGTTCTCTTTCGTCTTACCGTGCTATGAAAACTCCTAACCCTGCTTATTATCATGTTGTAATATAATGCAAATTGAGAACTTTAAAATAGTGTTTGCTTGAACTCTACCGCTGAAATTACTAACATACAATTCTACCTCAGTCCTCAGGGCAACGCTGATTGTAGTCTTGCGAATGCAAATCTCGATGGATCTCACTGTACTGTAAGGGTACAGTACACTTATCATGCCATGAGTGACAATTACCGTACTCGCTAGCGAGTCGAATGCTCTGTCCCTCGCAGACCTCGCAGTGTTCTTATAGAGTGCGAGGGACAGAGCATTCGACTCGCTAGCCAGTACGATAGTTGTAACTCATAGTTAGGGTACAGTACCTACACTTACCATTCCATTGGTGAAAATTACCGTACCCGCGCTAGCGAGTCGAATATGCGAGGAACAGAGCATTCGACTCGGGAACACCTTAAAATTCCGAATTACTTTTTTCCGAATATTCATTTGTCCGAATTTTCATTTTTCCGAAAGTTATTATACACTGGAGCTATTTTAGATTAAATGCATGATTTAATTGTCATACGTAGGTTAGGTTAAGTTTGATTTATAAGCGATAACAAAAAGTTAAGTCTTCTATAAAAAAATTGCGTTCGGAATTATGAAAATTCGGAATTTTGATCAATTCGGAATTATGACTCTTCGGAATTATGTAGTGTACCCATTCGACTCGCTAGCGAGTACGGTAATTGTCACTCATGTTTAGGGTACGGATCTCACTTACCACCGGGTATCGGGTGGCCTGTGTGCCCGTTTGCCCTCTCCTTGACATAAAAAAAACCTACGTAAGTATATGACTTGACTTGACTTGACTAAAGGCTCCGGCACACCAAACGCGTGGCAGCAGCAGCGCTACGGGACTCTACGCGCTGCTGCTGCCACGCATTTGGTGTGCCGGAGCCTTAATAGTTCAGATGGCTTGCTTTTAGAGTTGCGCCCGCTCGGTCTTTAAAGGGAGCGCTCCGATCTCGGTCAATCTGTCAAAGGAACTATTCGGTCTTTTAGTTCCTTTAGCTCCTTTAGCTCCGGAACAAATTTTGAGATCGCTCGACAAAGGACACTTGTCGAAATAGGTACTTGTCTTGTTCACATCGAGCACCGTGCAGTGTGCTCTTTACTAGTTCGCTCTATTTCGTTCATACGTTCAACAAGCTACTGACCTAAAGGACCGAAGACCGATTAAGATCGTTCACGAAGAACTAGTTCCTTTCGGTCTGTGACGGGAATTCATTCCTTTTAGTTCTTAGTTCCTGACCGACTCAAGCCTACTTGCTTTATGCCACGTCGGCGGATCATAGGCGTGCGTAAGGGACGGAGCAATACGTAAGAGTGATATGCAAGAATATGTTGCTCACTCTAAGGTCTAAATGCGTCCCTTACGAACGCCCATGATCCGCCGACGTGTAGCCATCAAACGAAACGATATTATTCAACATTTTCAAAGTTCGTAGGTATATTTGATTGCTGTTTTACTCGTAATCTGGGGAGTTTAAAAAAAATAGCACACCTTTGACTTTTTCTTTTGATTTGGGGAAAAAATTGCACGTTGGTTGGGATCATTATTCTGAACTAGAAAAAATTGTATCCCAATATGTCCCCAAAAATATGTATAGAATTGTCCGTTTTGTTACCAAGAAACGTACCTATTGGATTTTGATAACAAAACGGAACAATTCCATAATGATCCCAACCAACGTGCAATTTTTTTCCCAAATCTAAAGAAAAAGTCAAAGGTGTGCTATTTTTTTGCAACTCCCCATCTAATTCTATTCTATTCAAGTACTATTTTATTATACCTGTCTTTGCGAAATATTTAAAATGGTTCTTTATTTCCATACGCTGACATTTTCCGCATCATTATCTTTTATCGTTGAGTGCTCGGAACCTAGATTTCCATACATTATGGAGACGATGTACATTATTAAATTGTTATTAATATTTCCTCGTCCATCGCACGAGGCGTAAAACGTACTGATTCCATTTAATTAGTTTAGTTGTTATATAGTTTATAAATATGAGTTACGAACGTTGAGAACAGCCGGCCGGGCGCACGCGTAGTTACACGAGGAGGATAGATCCTGAGATCGGTGTCGACATTTATTTTGATGATGTTTAAATAATTTGTTTTATTTGGTTTTTACAAAATAATCTTTTTACATCATACTCATTTCATTTGTATTTAATCGCAAAAAGATCTTTTGAGATTGTTTTCTGTGCATAATTACACGTAGTTGACGTAATTTTCCACTTGCGCGCTATATTGCCACTATTATTAAACTTGGTTTAGGTACTATTTTAAAAACAAATATTTCAGGTTTCTCCACTGAAGTTCCTGATTGTCTGATTTGTCTATGTTATTAGAGTACACTCACTCTGATTGTCTATGTATGGACGCAGCTGCTTCTTGCGTATAAACCGACCGCCTCATCATAAACGTACATTAAACCTATTTTAGTTAAAGTATGCTCTGTCACTTTCTGCCAAATTGAAATGTAGATATTGCGAGTTTATGCATAAGAGGGCGTATGTCTAGGTGATCTGATCACACTAGAAACACTCGGTTTATATAATATAATACACTGTATGCGTATTGTAAGTATAGTATCGTATTTAACGGGTTTTAAGTGTCTTTTTTTTATCTTTAAAACTACTTACATATTTCAAAATTAAAGGCTTCATGGGAATAAAATACAACTAGCCCGTGTGGTGCTGGGTTTAGAATGTTGCCACTCCATGTCTTCCCGTGGATGTCGTAAGAGACGACTAAGGGACTAAAGGCTGTGTAGTGCTGATAGGCGATGGGTTTGCAACCTGTCACTAATACACTGGATAACATCTTAGCCTATTTGTGCAAAATGTGGTCACAGAATTATCAACAAGTTTTTGGAGTTGTTGGTGAGTCTGTGGCTCTGCCTACCCCACTCTGGGAATGAAGGCGTGAGTTTATGTATGTATGTATGTAACATACAACTAGGGCTGAGATTCTAGGTGGTAAAAACCATATCGTATTTGGCCTCTTGTCGTATTGTCAAAGTTTTGATAGCTCTTATTTACTTTACAGTAATGGCGGCCGAGTTTAAAACAATACCATATAACAGGGCAAAGACGATATTTTTACCGCCTAGAACCCGCCCTGTAACTTGAAATATCCAAATTAAGAAAACAGAATTGTTATAAAATGAATGTATCTTCGGACATCCATTTCCTCGTACCCTCGTGTGGGCGTCTGGCGCTCGGGTCGATCGCGCGCTCGTCAGCTGAGAGGCAGAGCCCGCCGCGCCGCCGGCCCGGCGTGACGTGTCCCCAACGGTGCCAAGTTTACATTACGTCGTATCCATAGTCCATACTATTCATACTTTATCGCTGTACAGTCACCAGCTATAATATAGTGGGTCCTTACCTATGAAATTGGCGTTGTATATGGAGAATTTTTTGAAAACGGTGGTTTTCATACATTTAATTTTGCGGATTATTTAGTAACGTCAAATGCAAACCAAACAAAATTCTGTCAGGAATATTGGACACTTCTTAGCTATATTATACATATCTTAATTACTTAAAAATAGTTAGCTTCATAAAACTCTGCGTAATTGAAACACTTGAACTGACAGCACATGAAAAGAGTTGAGTTCACACTTTAATTTTAAACACTTAGTAAGAAATTGAACCATATTATTTGTATCTAAAACCTTTGTAACATACTGTATTAATGAAATTTAAAAATAATTTGGAAGTTAAAATTGAAATGAATAAATCCCGTACGAAATAAAACACGTTAAAATAACGCCAATTTCATAGGTAAGGACCTAATATTAACCAACATTGGGCGCAAAAATATCTGATACCTGTAGTAATAAAGACGTGTCAGATGTTTTTGCGGCCAATGTTGTATAATATATTATTGCTGGTGACTGTAAATAGTATAGTAGGGGATCCGAATAGGAGACGACCTTCACCCAGCTGTTTATTCGATAAAAAGTATTTTATATCAAATTTAATATGGTAAGTAATAAATGGCGAATAGGTCGATTGAAAAATTTCAGGCCAGTACAGTCCATAATTAAAACAAAAAACTAAAAAATAAAAATAAACTTTTTTTTACAATTGCTATTGCTTGTTTAAAATACCAATAACATACTAATCGAAAGTATGTTATTAATAAGGAAAATACTCTTTTTAGGGTTCCGTACAAAAAATGAAAAAAACGGAACCCTTGTGGGATCATCTCGTGCGTCTGTCCGTCTGTCACAGCCAATTTCAAGTCAAAAATATAGTTTATTGTTTGTAGATAAAAGGAAAACCTAGAAGAATTCGATCAAAAAAAAATACGTATGTACGGTACGGAACCCTCTCCACGCGTATTCAACTCGCACTTGGCCGGTTTTTTATTGTAACCCTCATTACGCTTCTTTTGCTCTGCACGGTCGGTTGAAAATAAATTGGCTGTGGACGCGAACACGTGTAACAAAAGTTGCAAACACTGAAGCTTAGGTTATCACGCCGATATGGCTAAATTCAACCCTACCGCTCAGATAACAGAGAGCAAGGTTCCATTTCTCTCGTGATAAGCCCGCGGCTATACGGGAATTTGTCACGTCGCTTCCGTAGCTTACTTTGGAAATACAATTACTGGTAAAAATTAAAAAGGTTTGTGAGTTTGCGAACGGATTAAGGATAAGCCATAGATTTGTGTTACAAGGCTGAGCGGCGAGTGGCAATGCGCCAGTATTCGCTTTGTTGTGCTCAGGGTAGTGATTCTCTCAAAAGCAAAGGTGCAGAGGCTCCAGACAAGATGCATTACGCTTACAAGCGTTTCTATTTGTTTCCTCTTTAAACCAATCGCTTCACTGGTAGATCACGTGACTTTTCGTATCACGTCTTCTACCAGTGACGCGATTGGTTTAAAAACGAAACGAATAGAAACGCTTGTAAGCATAATGCATCTTGTCTGGGCCCTCAGGAGTGAATGTCCAAGCGGCGAGTTTAAGTAGTCCCGTCAAAGCGAGCAAAACACATTTTAGCGCGTGCATTCTCAATTAGGCAGCCTTATACGTTTGAGAAGCCATGCTGTCAAATTGAATACACGCGCTGAAATGTGTTTTGTTCGCTTTGACGGGACTACTTAAACTCGCCGTTTGGACTTCACTCCTGCGTTCGCTCACCTTTGCTTTTGAAAGAATCACTACCCTGTGGGCTTAGCATGCGAGGCGAGGAGAATACGTCAAACCTCGTCAAACGCGATTTAGTGTCAAATATGTCTATTCCATATTCCAACGTAAGGGTAAACATTTAAGGTTTTAAATAAAAGCGTATTTTGTGTGAATTGAGTTCTTTTATTACTAAGCATCTTAAAGTGTGACGTTATGTCATATTTTCTTATTTTCATATGAATGACGTAAAATATGACAGTAAATCTCGCGTAGCATACTAAGCCCCCCTCAGGGTTGGCAACGCATTTGGGATCTTAGGATTGTAGTCTAAAGATCGTAGCCTTGAGAATACTGTCTGTGGGTCTTGGATCCCACTTACCATCAGCTGGCCTGTGTGCTCGTTTGTCTTCTCATATTGCCATATAAAAATAACATAGTGTTGACATTATGACGGCTCTCATTCGTTTGTCCGGAAGAGCTGTTATGATATCAATAGTTTGATGACGATATCGAAGGTAGATGGGCTGACTAAAAGTAGAATATGGTCCTTGCGGTTACTCTTTCAAGTTTATGGATTGTTATTTTATATACATACATAATAACGCCGGTTTCCCAGAGGGGTAGGCAGAGACCACTAAACTTCTTTCCACCCGCTACGATCATCCTGACAAATCTCTTTCGCTTCTTCCACATTCATACATCTAGTCATGCACGCACGTGGGTTTCGGGTACTTAAGATGTAATTTGAATTATTTGTTATTGCACTAAAGGAGTAATTATGTTTCTAATTTCAATTTTTAATTGACGGTAACGAAAGACGGCGTTAGGGCGTGCCAATTTCTGGTAATGGACGTGGTCTTTCGGCTGATGTAATCAATCACAATGATGTTGATGATGATATTGATGATAATCAAGGAAATCGAACAAAAGCGAAATGTCCTATCAATAATACAAATATATTAATATAGCCAGTGTCATCTCATTTTCAATCACTTAGCAATGTCGAATAGTTTCTACTATTTCTAGAAAAGCATATATATTTTTAGAGTAGGCATGCATGTATGATGTCTCCCAAAGGAGTAGTAATAAATAAACGGGTTCAGTGCGGCGGAAGTGGATACAAATGGAGGCCATTTTTATCTGGGATAAAAAATAGCCAGTATTATGTTAGTCTTTATCTCTCTGTCAGTTTAAAATAACGTTGACCTGTAGCTTCATGAATCTGTACTTTAATATTTTAAAAGTTAAGTTGTGTTTTTTTTTGGTAACCTCTGAAAACATCGTGCGATAAAAATGACAAGGAGAAGGTCATTTGATGGTGGGATGGGAAGTGGGATCTGAGGGCCGTATTAATAAACTCATCTTGGTTGAGATGTCAGTCACAAGACACGTCAAAAATGACAGCTTTCTATGGGTTGACGTTAACTTTGACATCTCTCGAGATGGGCATCTCAGTCAAGACGAGTTTATTAATACGGCCATGAGACTCATAGACATATGAATTTCTCAAGACTACCATCGTAAGACTCTAGGCCTGTGCGTTTTCCTATCTAAGAAAATATTTCTTACAAAGATGCAAATAAAAAAAACTAGAATGCGACATGATCAAAAATCGCGGAAATCTGACTTTATTTAGGGTGTGAACACGTTACCACTCGGAGCTCAATTTGTGTATTTTTTGACAGTTACGCGAATTATGCGTCGCTTCACATCTCTTAAACCAAATATTCTAAATAAATAGCTACTTAATTTAAAACAACTCGCTGACTCACAACGGTAACTTTCAGGAACACTCGGAACGCATTAAAATACCAGAAAGCGCATTGCACGCGTAAATACTTTTAAAAGCCTCAAAGCACTCAAAAACTTAAATGCAAAAGTGCTCCGGTTACGGCCAACGACCCGCGCGGCTGACAAAAACAGCGCGGACCGGATCGCGGCCCGCTAGAGGGTAAAGTCCTGGGAAAAATGGCATTATATTAACTTTATTAACAACAACTACACGGGTTTTGTTCCTGGGATGGCTTTTTTAAAATCACCGGCCAAGTGCGAGTCGGACTCGAGTAGCGTTGAAAAAGTCCGGAAAAATTCCCGTTTTATTCCAAACTAGTTTTTTTTCGGATTTTTATAGAAAAAAACCAAAGAAATTTTCTGTTGTTATTTTAATCTATTTTCGGTCTTATTTGCACCCACAAAAGGGCGACATCGACGACATGACGGCAGAAGTAATTGAAATAGGTAGCGAGAGTGACAGTGATTGACTATGAATAAATTGTCATTATTCATTTGTTATTTTTCCTAAAAAACCCGAAAAGAACGGAAAAAAACGAAATATTCATAAATTCCCGAAAAAATCATTTGATTTTTTCCGACATTTTCAAAGCTAGACTCGAGACTCGAGACGGTAGGCGTCAAAGTTTAACCCCTCGTTTTTAGCCGGAAAAAAACCAACCTATCCTACCTTTTTGACTCCTCATCATTTTTAAAAGCAATTACACGACACTTCTTCGGGACGACGTGTAAAAGAATGGGTGTAGCGAATTGTGTTAAACCATCAATTAGGGCTCGACATTTTGCCGCATCATCACTGGTGAAGCGGAGATCGTCAGAGCTTGCGCTTTCTCATCCACACGATGAATTGCAAGGCGTCTTCGATATTGTCTTGGCGATATTTTCCGAGGGTGGTACAGTCGAATATGTGTACACTCTAGTACCTTGTCACTTTAATTGCTGTGAAAATTCATATTATGGCAGTTACATGGCATTAAGTAGACAAGGTACTAAAGTGTAAACATATTTATGAACTCTCTACCAAGGTGAGAGTCGCTCGCTACCAACTAGACATAACTATTTATTAAAAAGCTTTGGAATTAACCACTAATTCGGTGTACATTGCGTAGTTTATATGAAGCCCTGTGATGTAGAAACTTATCGACTTTTCAATATATAACGAATTATCACCTGTCACTTGTGAAATAGAGGCCTAACATAACATAGTCGAAAATAAACCCTAAAGACAAAGGGTGAGTTGTTTTAGTTCCGGATATGAACAGTTATTACTAAACAGGTTGTGGCCTTCCAAGTTAAACAAGTAGGGGTATAACGCTAAAAATAGCCTTTACGACGACCCTTTACCCAAAAGTAGCCCCAACTCAACGGTTCGGCAAACCTTACCTATAAGGGCTTTTACACACTGCTTGCGGTACGATACAATAACACCCGTATTCACAAACGTCACTATGAGGTCTCACAGTGCTCACGAACGCACAGGGTGGTTCAAATCGTCTCATAAACAAAAGGTCTGTCAAAAAGGACCAATCACAAAGCTGTATTGAACGTATCAGTGAAGGATCCCTTAAGTATTGTTTGTGAATACGGGTGTAACATTGGAAACGCATGCGTTCTTTGTTACCGAATATAACAGTGGGTGAACTGAATTTGGGTAGTGACTTTACTAATGAATCTAGAGTTCCAGTTTTGATTCCATGTGGTATTTGTGTTTTTCTTCCTGAGTCTTGCAGGTTTTCTGTCCGTAGTTTGTAGTTTTTACACGACGTCGGCAAAGCCCAAAAGGGTTATTTGTTTGACCTGTTTTAAACATAATATCGACAACAGTCTTAAAAAATGCAGACGGGGTTTTTAAAGCTTGCTTTTTGTTTAGTTTGTTATTCAATAAGTTGACAATACTTTAGGCCGCATTTCACCAAACTGGAATAAGACTTACTCCGAGATTAGTCTATACAAATTCAGCGTTTAATCTAGGTAAGACCTTATTCTCGCTTGGTGAAATCCGCCATTTGTGTAAGAATGAACATAAAAAAAAAACAGCTTTTAATGGGTCGCATGGTTTCTGTCTTCGTAATATAACGCAATATGTTTGCAATCTTGATGATAATGACTTGGTTTTATATATCTCAAAACGGATTATCATCTGTACCGTATTCAGAATACAGTTGCAAACGCACTGAAGCAGTAGCTACGTACTTATAAGGTATCGCGTGCAGTGTGTAAAGGACCTTACTTAGTACTCGGCAACAAAAAACACAGGTCAATGCCCATTCAGGCTTAGATCAGCCGTAGCGTAAAAACTCGTTTCTAAAACGCTCTTCTGAATAGGCATCTAAGAAAGCCATTTTACCATTTTACCCGGTGATTAATGTATATCGCTTTTTTTTGCGTCTAGGATAGGAGAGACTAGGGCTGGAATGTCATGACAAGTATTGTAAGCAAGAAAAATGAGTATAGTATTTATTTATTGAGTTCCTATTATGCCTTTGACAGATCGTTAACTTAAGGGTATGTCAACTTTACTTTTATAATGATGTGTGGTAAGGCTTTTATAGTCTACACGCGACTTTGTTTGTATGGAATATCTTTATTTTGTTAGAATTCCTGTACTTTGAATAAAAACTATTATCTATAATAAATAATAATATAAACTCAAGACATACATTTGGGACTACTTTCCGAGCTGATATCTTTTAACCGGTTCAACCGGTTTTCATGAAATCTAGCTAGAAACCGTCCAGATTAAACGAGCCTACTATTAAAAAAAAAAAACTAAATCGAAATCGGTTTATTCCTTTGGAAGCTACGATGCCACACACAGATATACGGAATCATAGATATATGTTTGCGTCATGGGTTTAAAATAGTGGTAAGTTTTTTTTTAATTTATTTATCATACTACAAAAAGATACATTTAAATAAACACCTCATAAACTACTTAAGGGTTTGAGGAGTAGAACGCTCTAAATTACAATATATAATGTCTAACAATTACAACTTAAGTACACACTTCTACCCACAAATATCACAGCTTATGGACAAATTACGATTTTAGTCAATACTTAATATTCTTCGAAGTTACGCTATCTCTAAACTTAACGTCAAGGTCATTTATAAGACGAGGAAAGTAAAATGCGACCATATGTTGTTATTTTTTGACGCAGAAAGACAAACATACTAATACTTAAACATAAAAGAAAATTGCCATCAATTTATTTATCCTGCGGTGGTATTTTCATGTCGGTAAAATGTAAATTCTGCGAAGTGACATGTTCTAGAAATATGAATGTCTATTTAATACGGCTGAACCGGGGCAACAAATGTATGCTGCCCGCATCCTACGTATTTCCCCGAACAGTTCGGCGAAACTTTGTGAACTGGTATAAACCGACGCAACATTTATTTAGAATTTGACGTAGGTACTCACGTCTCGGCACTTAACTGATTAAAGTGATTAATATCATAAAATTAAATGTCAGGGACAGACTTATACAAATTGACCAAGTCTTAAAGTAAATTCGAGGCTTGTGTTAGAAATACTAGACAATAATGATGTAAGTAAGTAAAAATTTGCATAGAACCTCCTCTACCATCGTACCCGGGATTATTAGTTTCACTGGCAGAGCCTTAAGGCCCAGCCACACCGCTTGCGTTGACGTGCACGTGCACGTGCGCGTTCGCTTTCCACTGCGTTTTGTATAGTATGAATTCTCATTATGACGTCACTATACAACGCGGTGGAAAGCGAACGCGCACGTGCACGTGCACGTCACGCAAGCGGTGTGGCTAGGCCCTTATCAGCTAATCACGCCGTTAAAACTAAGGTACTTTTATAAATGTAATACCTACGTCTGTTACTATTGTTAACTATACGTACACTACCCATTGAGGAAATGTAGTCCCGTACCACTGTAGGACCTGAGGGCTTATTGGCTAACGCCCTCGCAGTCACGATCGTTTTCATTTTGAAAATCGAAGGCTTGTCTGCATACAACATGAAAACAATTGCTACACTTTGAAGCCCGTTGTGATTGCGAGTGCGTTAGACAATAAGCCCTCTGTACCATAATTTGTCTAACGCACTCGCAATCGCAACCGGCTTCAAAGTGGAGCAATTGTTTTCATTTTGTATGCAGATAAGCCTTCGATTTTCAAAATGAAAACGATCGTGATTGCGAGTGCGTTAGACAATAAGCCCTCTGGTCGCGATGGTGTGACGTACTTACGTATTAAATACCACATCACTCCAGTTTGAATTATGTAGCCTGTCATTGTGATAGGGTTCTAGGCACAATAATATATTTCGATAACGCTAACCCCGAAGTTTTTTCCATAATAATAAGGCAACTTTGTGAGCAGGGGGTGGAAACTTGTTTATCTTGAATTCTGGACCCAAAAAGCCCGTCCGTTATTTTTGTTACAGCCGTAACTGAGGCTCTACTTTGAAATCCGTAATTCGAACTTCGTCTATTGCTATCCTTTTTGCTCTCCATGCGTCACTAATTCGCAAGAAAGTGACGGAGCGATCCGAAGTTCGAATTACTGATTTCAAAGTAGAGCCCCTGACCCCGTAAGTCATCAAGAAGTGCTCACTAAACGTATATGATTTTCAACGTTTAAACGTTTAAACACCTTCAGCTTCACTTGTAACTATAAATAAATAAACATCAGGGGACAATGTCACACCAATTGACCTAGTCCCAAACTAAGCTCTAGGCTTGTACTATGGGTACTAGACAACGATAAACATACTTATATAGATAAATATATACTTAAATACATAGAAAACATCCATGACTCAGAAACAAATATTCGCGCTCACACAAATATCTGCCCTTACCGGGATTTGAACCCAGGACCGCTAGCTTCGTAGGCAGGGTCACTACCAACTAGGCCAGCGCGTCGTCAACTAAACTAACTAACAGTGTAAAAAATATTAAATTTACTTGCTTGGCTCACCGAGCTGATCAAAGTCACAGTTCATTATTCTTCAATTAAGGCATAATATAATGCACCTATGAATTTAAAAAAAGCATTACCACCGGTTCGAAAAATAAAACCGTTGCCCCGAGAGGAACCGGCGTAAAAAACACGGAGGTATATTTTTTTCAAAAAAGTTTACATAATACATAAGTTCGAGACAGAAGGCGGCCATAGCCAAGGAATTCCTCAATGTCTTAAATTAGATCCTCCGAGCTTGTTTAGACTCACTCAGTTGACTGGTCTTTTGATAGCGAGTTTGTCAGTGTTATAAGTACAGTCGGAAATAAAATAACATAACATAACATAAACTCACGCCTTCATTCCCATAGGGTAGGCAGAGCCACAGACTCACCAACAACTCCAAAAACTTGTTGATAATTCTGTGACCACATTTTGCACAACCAGGCTAAGATGTTATCCAGTGTATTAGTGACAGGTTGCAAACCCATCGCCTAACAGCACTACACAGCCTTTAGTCCCTTAGTCGTCTCTTACGACATCCACGGGAAGACATGGAGTGGCAACATTCTAACCCCGGCACTAAAAAAACTTTACTAAACTTACAATGCTCTTATTATGATCCCGCTGCTCCCTATATTTTTTGACATGGTCTACATTTTGTTTACAATAGTGTATGTTTGTTACAGCGCTATGGCAGGAGCAAGAGGCGCCGGAGTATGACATCGATTCGGAGGATGAGCGTTGGCTGAAGCAGCAGAGGCACCCAGAGCTCACAGGTACAGAGATAATGGATATACATATACAACACTATTGTGAATTCAAGTCGGCGCTGGGTATTGATTCTCTCAAACGCAAAGGTGAGTGAATGCAGGTGTGAAGTCCAAGCGGCGAGTTTAAGTAGTCCCGTCAAAGCGAGCAAAACACATTTCAGCGCGTGTATTCAATTTGGCAGCATGGCTTCTCGAACGTATAAGGCTGCCTAATTGAGAATGCACGCGTAATATGTGTTTTGTTCGCTCTGACGGGACTACTTAATCTCGCCGCTTGGACTTCACTCGTGCATTCGCTCACCTTTGCTTATGAGAGAATCACTACCCTGCTTAGAACGTAATTTGACGCAACCGTCCAATTTCGCGCCGTCGTTGTTTGAAATCACTATAATAATTTAATTAAAAACGCATTGCGATGTTTAATAATGCAAACTGGGCTAAATTCTATAGGTTAAAACCATATTGCGTTTGACGTGTTATGGTATTGTTTTCAATTTGGCCGCCATAACTGTGTAGTGTTCCGAACTGTGTTGTAAACTAATTATGTTCATGGTGTGCTCACGTGCTTACTTACTTTGTGAGAAAACTTTTTCCAAAAAGGTTGGCTACGTTAGCCACATGCGAGCTCATCGACATCTTTCACGGAGTTAAAGCAGTCATTTAGTTGTAGGCGTTCTGAATCCTAGACGTAACTAGATGACTAATAGCCTTAACTGTTGAAAATGCTCGGAATAAAAACAGTGCGGTTTTTATGCCGCAAAAGTCTGTTTAATCAAACGAACGAGCCTAACTTAACCTAGCTATATGTATAGATCCCTGGCGTAGCCAAACCACGGTCGTGCGTAGCGTAAGATTTTAGCATGCTCATTTCAGAATCATTTAGGCACCAAAATAAACGATTTATAGTCAAGGACAATAGTCTGTTTACACTGGGAAGGCACATTTATTTTTATTAATTTCCAAGGATTAGTTACTATTTTACCATTACAATCAACCACATACGCGTCGTTGTCGACGCTAGATGCAAACCGCATCTAGTCCTAATTTAAGCTATTAGAGATCGCTACGTAAATTTTTGGAATAGCTGTGAGTTCCAAGAATAATCTCTAATGTGAGGTCAGCACGCGATTGACCAGCGTATTAACGCTTTTATAACTTAATTACTTCTTTTGGCTGGCCCTATTGTGTTAACTACTCCCCCTTAGTATTTGGTGGTGTTGGTGTTAAATGCTATGCACGATAATGATTGTGAATTTGCGTGACAAAGAGGGATAAAGATGACTAGTGTAAAAAAAGTCGTGTCGAATGTATTACATAATACTGTCCTGCACGAATCTCCGCCGAATATCGAAGTTAACCTGTAATTTTATTGTGTAATAATAATAACTAAAGATTGAAAGGAATAAATGACCATGTTGAGAATGAATTCCTCGTGTAACGCCTGAACGATTTCAGTTCGTCTCTTAATATTCATAGAATATGGATCCGATGCCGAGTAATTGGGACTGACAGTGGTTAAGATTAGCCAAATAGTATTTTTTATCATGAACGTTTAGTTAAAGGCTACCTACGATATGGTAGCTTACGTTCTAGTAGTAAAGTGCTGCTAAGTAAAGCTATCACAACACACAGCTGAGCTTGGGAAATCCCGCACTCCTGTTGCACCCAGCTAGTATAATATGTGTGACTGTTAATCACTTTGTGAATCATGCCCATATTGTAGCCAAATAACCAACGCCTAGGCACCTTAAGACAGACCTTGCTTATACGTAGTAAATTAACTAATAGATATAATTTCTTTGATCCGCAGAGTTAATGTTCGAACAAATGATGGACAAGCTGGAAAAGAGCTCTGGGCAGACGGTGGTGACGCTGAACGAGGCGAAGCTGCTTCTGGAGCGGCACGACGACCTCGTCATCGCCGTCTACGACTACTGGCTCAACAAACGGCTGAAAACGGTAACTTTAGGGAGTAGGATCGTGTAGTGAAGCAACAGCTGGAGAGCTCTGGACAGACGGTGGTAACGCTGAACGAGGCGAAGCTGCTTCTGGAGCGGCGCGACGACCTCGTCATCGCCGTCTACGACTACTGGCGGCTCAACAAACGGCTGAAAACGGTGAGTTTAGGAAGTAGGTTCGTGTAGTGAAGCAACAGCTGGAGAGCTCTGGACAGACGGTGGTAACGCTGAACAAGGCGAAGCTGCTTCTGGAGCGGCACGACGACCTCGTCATCGCTGTTTACGACTACTGGCTCAACAAACGGCTGAAAACGGTGAGTTTAATGAGTAGGGTCGTGTAGTGAAGCAACAGCTGGAGAGCTCTGGACAGACAGACGGTGGTAACGCATAACGAGGCGAAGCTACTCCTGGAGCGGCACGACGGCCTTGTCATCTACCTCTACGGGTACTGCTCAACAAATGCTGGGAATAGGGTCATGTTCAAACAGTGAAGTAACAGTTGGACAGCTCTGGACAGACGGTGGTGTCGATGAACGACGCTTAGCTGCTTCTGAAGTACCATGATGCCTTCGTCATCGCCATCTACGGTTTGTCGATTAGCTACTGGCTGGTAATTTATCGGTTTTTTAATGTCCAACATCCTGTTTTATGAATATTGCATGCTCATACTGCCGTGTTTTTCACTGGGAGACTAGTCTGATATAATTCATTCTTGAATCATGTTTTATCGCTAAATAGGTCACTGGAATGCTCCTATCTAAAAGCTGATCGCGAACTTGCAAACTCTAACAACTCTTGGATAACTATTTATACATGCGCACACGAGCGCGGCCCATGTATGGAACTTGTAACTTCTTGTAAAGTCCGCGGCGTGTATTAAAATTTACATGTCGTATTGATTCCGCAAACTGACCTGAAAACACTTGGTTAACAGTTCCAAGCATATACCTAGTGGGGCAAATGTTACTTTATGCAACATTGGCGAAAAAGGTTGGTTTATAAAAAAAAAACCATTCTTCTATTTTGAATGTATCCTTGTTTACTTAATCGGTGTCTATGATTGAGTAAAGATATTTCCTGTTTCTAAAGTGTCTTTTTTTAATTCCAGCAACACCCTCTGATCCTGTCAGTGAAGACCGAGAGCCGTCCAGGGCAATCGTCCAATAACCCCTACCTCGCGTTCCGGCGGCGCACGGAGAAAATGCAGACGAGAAAGAACAGGTGAGCTCCGGGCAGCAGGTAACCAGTCCTTGATAGCTATGACCTCCGAATCTGAACCCAGGTCTTCTCACCGATAGGTGTCTTTTTCTTTATTTGTGAATAGGTCTAGTCTATGTCTATGTAGCAGGTGCATAGTTAAGAAAGGCTTACATTGGATTTGAATTAGGAGACTATGTTTTTCAACAAATAATAACGAACGTTTGGCAGACCCAAAATAAAATAGACCTTTTTGTAATGCCACAAAGTAACATGGAAAAAATATCCAGACGCATTTGCTATAGATACTTTAACTACCTTTTCAATGTCGCTTAGAACTCTTGGTAAAATAGTTCATGAGCAGGGCACCAGTTTCGCTGTTGTACCTTACTGGCCAACCCAGCCTTCGTGTCAATTACTTTAAAAAAAAAGCCAAATACCAATATATTTCGATGTACGGTCACGGACTTTAATTAATGAACCACTATAGAACCTTGTCGTATAACACCAACGATTAATAATTTCTATCTTGTCGCTTGACGCTGTCATAATGACAAGGTTCTATGGTGGATCAACACTTAGAGTCCTTGATGGTACCTGTCGCGGGAGGGCCCCTCCTGACCCCCTGACCCTTCTCTAAACACACCCATAGCCCTAGGGAACCACAGTCACGGTCATTTTCTGGTTCTTGGTTGTCGTCACATTTAACCTGACTTACATCTTCACCACCCCAATACCTTTTTTCCAGAAAAAACGACGAGAGCTCGTACGAGAAGATGCTAAAGCTGCGCCGTGACTTAGCGCGGGCGCTGTCGCTGCTCGAGCTGGTGGCGCGGCGAGAGCGCGCCAAGCGCGACCTCCTGCGGCTCACCGCTGCCATTGCTGAGCGCCGGTACCGCGCAGGGGACTTCGCTGAGCCTGCCCCCAGGTACATCTACAACAACCTTCATCAGCATCATCAACAACAACCTGTAACTCTTTCTTCTTCGGACATAGGCCTCCTCGATCTCCTTTTACGTCTTCGGCCCGGTTCCCACTATGTCGGACCGGCAAATTTGCCGGATGCCGGTAAGGCTAGTGGCTTATGACGCTGTTCACACGGCATAATGTGAACAGCTTCATATAAATTGTACAGCCACTACCCTTACCGGCATCCGGCAAAATTGCCGGTCCGGCATAGTGGGAACCAGGCCTTCCTGTCCCGTGGTGGAGATAGGCAGACCATATTGCCCGAATTAACGTAGCCAGGTGGACTTGGAGAATGTTGGTGTGGAGGCCATGAGAATCAACACGATGCCCTGTAATGGACCTGTAAATAATAGTTTACGGGTGACTTGATAATGTACATGGCGTTTATATGAAGCCGAAGATGTCGGCTTTGGCCTGGACAAAACGTTTGGGAATATTTACGGCCCTGTTTGAATTATTATTTAAGCATGTAAATGTATATCACGAGTGAACACAGTGGCAGATAAAGTTATATGGTTTTTCCTCTGTTCGAGTTGTTTTTAATTATATCTGTAAATTAATTTAAAAAAAAAGAGTCCAGCGTTCCCACCATCTCCTTTTTGGTACACCTCTACTTCAGTACAGAGTTGAATCTTCATATTTCTACTTGCAGGCCGCAATACCCGGTAGTGTCCTTGGCAACGCCGAGCTTCCGTCGCGACGCGTACTCCGTGCAGCACTATCCCCCCCGCGCGCCGCCCACGCCCGTCGACCAGCCCCGGCAGGTCAGTCGCGTGGAACATACCACAATCAGAGGGCCCTGCCAAGATGTATTGCGCTAACTAACGTTTCTATTCGTTTCATTTTTAAACCAATCGCGTCACTGATAGATCACGTCACTTTTCGTATCACGTGATCGCCCAGTGACGCGATTGGTTTAAAAACGAAACGAATAGAAACGCTAGTAAGCGTAATGCATCTTGTCTAGCGCCTCAGGGATGGTGATATGTCCAAGATGCAAGCTAATTGTTGTGTTGTATTGGTTATCAGAATCACGTCACGTCCGACTTCAAATATTTGTGTTAAGTGTCCGTCCGTGTGTCATATGCCTATGGACTGAAAGGTTGAACAGAATTGAATGCGTTTTTTTTATTTACTTGTTGGTTCCTAGTTTAATTTCATAAAATTCTGTTTGACTAATAAAGAGAACAACTTTGAAATAGGTTCTTGTGAGGCCGATTGGCCAGTACTTTGAATTTTACAAGCTTTGAAACTAGTTCGCTCGAAATTTAGATGTCAGACAATCTATTGTGTCTAAGAGCCATTTTGAAGATGGAGTCGTAAGGTAGGAACGTAATACAGTGTTTGACTTCCTTAGTTTTGTCATAAGTCATAATAAGCAGATAATGGATGTGTGACAGTATGTGACAAAAGTTTGTCATGAGACTAGCTTTATGTCATGATTTGTCCAAAGCCTTTCTCATTTGATATCTTTATTAGGTGTGTGAAGCTCTATACATTTTTATATGATACAATTTTAACTGAATGTGCGACCTGTAAAGTTTATTCAATTGCTATAAAACTTGGTATACTATTTTCATATAATTTGGAATAGAAAGAAACTTCTGGAGAAACAATATTGAACTCTTTAGCTAGTTTCTATTCGTGCTAGCCGTTCGGATGTGATATGATAACCATTACTGCATGACTTTCGAAAGAGAATAGTTGAAATGACTTCATAGTTGACTATCCTACTTAACTATAAAGACGTTTACGCCATTCTTGTTCTAAAAAACAGACAACATTAATAAATAAATGTTACATATTAAAATTAAGTACCGACTTTATTTAATGTTGTCCCACTTATGTGGTATAGATGAACCTTTACATGCTACAAGTCTCGACATTATTTCAGTATTTCCTAGAATTGTTTATTAAGACTTCAAACTGACCAAAACTAAGGAGCATATGACTTAGTTTTGCAAAATCTTCAACTATCAACTGACTTAAATGACAAAAATTCTCTACTTAAAAACTTATCAACTCCAGTGTTAAACGAACAGACATGCCTGTGCTATTTCCCTAATGATGTTAGGGGTTATTCGATATGGCAACCGAAACTCGAAGCCTAGGCAGAAGAATAACAATCCGTATAGAAGCGAAACTCTAATGAATATCGTTTTCCTGTCAAGAGGAAATATGAGGTTCAATTCCACCTGCAAGAAAACTTGTGCGAGAAATGTCCCACTGTGTTGCCTGACAGTAACTTGCACATGTAAACCAGAGGGCTTATTGTCTAACGCACTCGCAATCGCAACTCGCTTCAAAGTAGAACAATTGTTTTCATTTTGTATGCAAACAAGCCTTCGATTTTCAAAATGAAAACGATCGTGATTAAGAGAACGTTAGACAATAAGCCCTCTGTACTAGGGAATGCAATTTTACCGGTTATTAACCGTTTTTGTATGAAAATAACCGGTTAATACTGGTTTTAACCGGTTATTTGCATTCCCTACTCTGTACTAGGCACTGTGAGAAGTTTCTCGCAGCAGTTTCTTGCTGGTGTACTCACGGTTTTAACTTGGGCAAAAAGACGGGATTACAATTCCGCCAAAAAACGTTGTTCAAAGACTCATTACAGTTTAACTAATGAGGCTTATTATAAGATTATAACAGTATAGGTTTTGATATATTTTTTCTCGGTGTTATTATACGCGGTTGACGTGTCTGGTAGCTCGCCTAGTAAAATAAATACAAATGCATGTTCTATTTAATGTTCTACACCAATATTAACACGTTGACTGAGCTCCTGAGACTGAGATCTTATGACAAAATTATCCTGTGAGCTTGGGATCACTATGTTGGTGACGTAGGATTATTACTTTACTTGATTTTTAGGGTTCCGTACCCAAAGGGTGAAAACGGGACCCTATTACTAAGACTCCACTGTCCGTCTGTCTATCTGTACCAGGCTGTATCTCATGAACCGTGATAGCTAGACAGTTGAAATTTTCACAGAAGATGTATTTCTGTTGCCGCTATAACAACAAAACAGAATAAAATAAATATTTAAGTGGGGCTCCCATACAACAAACGGTGTTTGTTTGCTGTTTTTTGCTCGATAATGGTACGGGAACCCTTCTTGCGGGAATCCGACTCGTACTTGGCCGGTTTTGGTTCTCAGTCAACGTGATAATCAAGTTCCTTAAAAAACGTACAGTAATTTGAATATTCTATTCAAAAATGTCAAGGGAATAAAGAATTCCTTACATTAATTTGATATCTTGCAATTAAATGCGTTGCCATCCATTTAAATAATGTAAGGATATTTTTCATCCCTGGATGTTTTTGATGTGTGTATTGGACACGTCTAACTTAATTCTCGCTAGATAAGAATAGAATTAGACGTTTTTAAATAAAGAAATCAACACATTTCTTAATGGGTCCTATACTCCATTTATTTAGGCATTTAACTAAATGTAAACAAACAAAACCACGTGATATAGTTCGTCAGCTAATAGAAGCAGGACAATGTGTCAAAGTTTGACAAAAATACACGTGTTTTGGTTTTTTTTAATTTGTCTAAATTAACACGTCGCTTCTATACGCATTATTATTGTTCTCGCTTCAACACTGAGCGCTGGTATTATGGAGAATCTTGGTTGTCTTGCAGCGGGAAAAGCGTCCGTACAAGAGACGGAAACACAGGCACCACGCCGCCGGCTCCGCGCAGGCGATGCGAGGTGAGTGCGTAGCGCTACTCTATGGTCCCGGGATGTTCGAGGCATTGTTGAAAACGATCGGATTAAAAAAAAACATTTTTATCAATATAGAAGTATATACTAAGTAATAGATACATTTTAATGTGTTTTGTTGATGCCTAGAAGCCTTTAGTTAGATTTAGAATTTATTAAACATTATTAATTCTTAAAAGAAAAGTACAGTAATGTGATTGGAGGGAAAAAATCTGTGAAAAATATTTTTGTGTTTTTGTAACGCTCTATTACTACTAAATAAGTAAATACCTACTCAGCATTAGACTTCGTTAGATAGCAGTATGAAGGGAATTAATCTTACTAATTTGGCGTTATATTAACAAAATCTTAGCCATTATTTGTTAGAACTGTAGTATAAGCATCTTGAGTAATTAAATTAAATCCACATTAAATTCTGTTTTTTTTTCTTGTCTTGTTAGGGTATTTTTTATCAATGAATATACTGTTCTTTTATCGACATGCTACATTTTTAATAGTGTCTCGAACAACCTCAAACTCCATTAAACTATGCACAGACGACGGCCATAGACAAGAGTTATTTACCGGACATTTTGATGCTTGTGTTTCGGTAGATTTGTCTATGGGTAGGGAGGCTCGATCCATGATTTCGAACAAACTTGGCTTATTTCATGCTATGATTGTTCGATGGTATGGTACATCATTCAGTTATATTTCTGTGGTAAAATATTGATGTTTTTTTTTACATTGAATATTTACTTCTTTTTATCAGTATTTATGGTCTCAATTGGTCTATGTCTATCGTCGATGAAACTGTGAAACCGCGTAAGTAACATTTTTAATAAGAAGCAAAATGTACTTAGTGTTTAAGTCAGTAAGGTGCATTTTGGTCCTTGATATATTTGTTAGTTATGCGGTTTAGCAGTAATACCGACGCTATATGATTTTCATTATGAATTTAAATCGTTGTTTTAAGTATAGGTTTTCTCTCCTACAGGTGATTCAGTTGTATTGATCAAGTCTTATTTTCAATTTCATGTACACTGTACAGTGGTGGCCACATAAAAAGGGAATGCTTGCATTTTTCCTATGCATCTACAAATAGGACACGTACGTTTTGATAACCAATAAAAAAGTTTATGACCAATTTTATAGTTAACTATCTATATAAGAGCCCCCCTCCCTTCTTAGTTAACTATAGTTAGCTAATAAACTGAGTTTAAAAATTGTGTGCAGTTAATCTCCGTTGAAAACAAATCTTTTATTTTAGGATTTGAAGGAAAAATCTTCGCCACTCAGGCGTTTCTACAAAGTTAACAAATTCTGTATGGACGCATTAGCGCCTTGTTTTTAAATCCCTGTAAAATGAAAGATCCGATTTCACTAGAGGCTTATTTTAAACATCACTTTAAACCTTACTTAGTTCATAATAATCATAATCTAAAGCTCATTGTAATTAGCAATAAAATTGATCGAATAATTTTTGATTCGTGGTCGAATTCGATAAATGATATTTGGCAATTAATTGTATGGGATAAATTCCAGCGATTCTTACTATTACGTGGCCAACACTTAGTTGAGTCATTCTATGTTTTTTGACTAACAAATTAATAAACTTATAAAACTTGTGTGACGTGATACATTTGGGTGTGGTGTTTAAAGTTCACTTCATGAAATGTGTCCAAGTTAACGGTTTTTTAACTTTCTTGGGACCAACTAAAACAGATACGAAAAAAATGTCAAGGACAAGAATGTTCCTTATTAAATTCTAAAAAGATTAGGTTATATGTATTTTTTTGATAGGCTCGATGGTTTTCAAGCTATAGCTACAGGTACCGGCCACTAATATATCACCTTTGTACTTACATCTCGTACGATTAGCGACGATTCCATGCAAATATGACTTACCAAATCATCAGCTAACGAACAACGATAAAAGCAATACAATTGGTCAATTAGTTCTTGATTGGTTGTCAATTTTAGTAAGTCATATTTGGATGGAGCGTACGAGATGTAAGTACAAAGGCGATATATTAGTGGCCGGTACCTGAAGCTATAGCTTGAAAACCGTCGAGCCTATCAAAAAAATACATATAACCTTTTCTTTTTAGAATTTAATAAGGAACATTTTTGTGCTTGACACTTTTTTCTTATCTATTATAGCTGTCCCAAGAATGTTAAAAAACCGTTAACGGGGACCCATTTCAGGGTTGGGGGGGGAGAGTAGTGACCTTTAAACACCACACCCAAATGTATCATATCACACAAGTTTTAAAACTTTATTAATTTGTTTGACTTTCCCATACATTGAATACACAGAATTACTCAGCTACACTGTACATATTTAGAATAAATTTGTTGCGTTTCTGTGTCGTGATTTATCTGAAAGATATCTTTAATATTCTTTACTTCTTTTAATTAAAACTACTTTGTGAGTAATATGGTCGTTGTGATTTTTACTAATTTTCTTCAAACCCGAGTATATTACTGTTCCTCGTATCGTTTCTACATTGCTTCAATTCTTGAAATTCAACAACGCCTTAAAAAAGATTTATCTGAAAGATATCTTTAATATTCTTTACTTCTTTTAATTAAAACTACTTTGTGAGTAATATGGTCGTTGTGATTTTTACTAATTTTCTTCAAACCCGAGTATATTACTGTTCCTCGTATCGTTTCTACATTGCTTCAATTCTTGAAATTCAACAACGCCTTAAAAAAAACTCAAATATTCGCTCTTTTGTGTGATTTTAGTTCATGATCATTTCAAAATGCATTCATTGTTATTGTATTTATAATATTGTTGATATTTAGGGTTGATTTCAATGCGTATTCTTTAATTTCGATACATAACATCTGATCTGGGCTTGAATTCGACATTACTCTCGGTGAAACAGAACACCGAACTATAGCGATATATGATTTTTGTGCTCCGGTGTGAGGGGATAAATCTACCAGTGAAATTACTAGCATAGAGGCATTTCATCTAAGTCCTCAGGGGTGGCAATAGATTTTGCAGTCTTTGTACGGCAGTGGACGTCTTCATGATCAGTAAAAGCAGCATGTTAAATTACACTCAAAAAAGAAATGTTGCTTCTTACAATAGCACAACAAGGCGTTAAACTCGAGCCGTTCTAAGTACCAATTTCACCAAGCTACGTTAAATTTAATCAATGTTAATTGACTGTAAAGAGGCTTCTAAACGGGCCATATTTTCACTGCAATATGTAGCCGGCAACTCTCTTACTCGTATGTTAGAGAAAGGCACCAATACTAGCCGGCCACATATTGCAGTGAAACAATGGCCCGTTTAGAAGCCCCTTTAGTTCATACATTTTGACAGCTGTTAACGCTCTAATCGTCTTTTAAGTGGTTAAATCGTAAGAGGTCTTGTTTGACAGCTATCAGTTTTGTAAAAAATTTGTGTTGGTTATATTTTGTACTGCGTTGACAGCTCTCAAATCAGGCCTGTTAGAACGGCACGAGTATAGAAACATCAATTAAGCTAAGCATCAGCTTTATTTTTAACTATTTTATTAGATTTGTGTCAACTAAGAAAACCTCTTAGTTGGCTTCTTTTTTGAGTGTACGTCGATAAACAAAACGCCACGTCCACGAATTAATGAGCATTCAATAGTTAAGGCAAGAATAATGTACGTCTCTTGGTGGTATTTAACTTCATGTTGAAGGCGAAATTATCTATCACTTTTTAATACTACTCTTAAGGTGTACTTACACGCATAACTTGTAACGGGAATTTATAGCGAGCTACAATAGTCTGACTCTAATTTTGTGCGATAGAGTGAGACGTCTGTACTGTTACATGTTCAAAAATTGGCCGTGTAACTGCATCTTAACACAAACAAAGCAAGTTTACGTAGACCCTAAAACAATTTACAAGTCCGCTTTTCAACGCCATTGACGGAAATATCCGCACCATTGGTTCAACGCCAATGGATATTTTCGTCATGATGGCCAGCGCACAATAGACCTGAGGGCCCTGCCAAGATGCACTACGCTAACTAGCGTTTCTATTCGTTTCGTTTTTAACCAATCCCGTCACTGGTATCACGTGACTTTTCGGATCACGTCTTCTACCATTGACGCGATTGGTTTAAACACGAAACGAATAGAAACGCTAGTTAGCGTAGTGCATCTTGGCAGGGCCCTCAGGGGCCTGTTTTATAAAGCTACAAATTACAATTTTACAGGTCTAAACTGGCAACACTGCCCAAATGGCTGGTCGTCATTGGTCGAGGTTGTGTCAAATGGAAACTTGTAACCCGTAAATCGTAATTTGTAGCTTTATAAAACAGGCCCCTGATATAAGGCAAGGTTGACATTCGATCTGATTTAAGCTGCCGTTGGCGCTTTAGCGCCTTTTGTATTTGACATAGCGTTAGTTAAACTAATGAGTGAGTGCCCGCGCGTGTTCCAGAGCCGGCGTTCAACAACAGCTCGTCGGAGGAGGAGGGCGCGCGCGCCGAGCCGGCCTCCCCGCCGGACGACGGCCCGTTCGCCTTCCGCCGGAAACCGGGCTGCTACTACGAGATGGTGAGCGGGGGTCAAGTCTGGGGATTGTGTGGTCAGAGTGATTTTAATATCACTAAATTCAAGAGGATTGTGAAGCTGAAACATACTATACCTAATGCGATAACGTTTCTCTTCCCTTAAACCTACCCTGATTTTAACGATTTTTGAATATGTTATAGATATTATCAAAAACTAGGTCTGTATGTTCTCCTTTCCAAGAATATAATTCTTGGATACAAATAAAAAAGACGGAAACCTACAAACCTAGTTTTTAACTAAATTTGTGTGAAAAAATCTTGACAGCTAGGTACGCAATTTAAGCGTCGATTCACAATCCTCTTAAGGCGGCTACTCACCATCAGTTTTCACTTTTATTTATAACTCTGCGTGTGTAGAAAAAACTGTTAATTTTCATCCTACACACGCTCAGTTTTAACTGACAGCTAACTGATTGTGACTAGCGGCTTTAAGTGACCAACTCACAGTCAATTTGGATTATTATAAGTGACATGGTAACAGTTGGAATGACAATATATAAATTGGCAACCATTACAATAAGCATCAGATTTTTGGATGCCAATTTCACTTCAACTAATGTCCGTCATTGTTGCCAGCGGAAAATAGACCTGAGTGTTTATGAGGCAAAGTTGATATTCAACTCTATTTTTAAGCTGTCATTTGCGTACTTACGCTTCTGTTGTATTTGACATAGCGCTGGAAAGGTAAAATACGAGTTTGTATTCAAGATATGTATGTATTATTTGCAGCCGACGACGACACTCTGTGGCGACCCTGTGGATCCGGATGACAAGGACGGCCTCTGCGAACATGAACTCGATCCACGGCACAGGTAATTCATTATGATAACTAAATTATTCTAGCCGCTGTTGATGCGAGATCTTTAAGACAATTCTCACAAACTATTCTGCCCTTCTAAGCTAATAAACAGTATCTCAGATTCAATTCTTAAAGTAGATTCAATCCTTTCTTTTTAAGTAATAAGGATGTGATCGTTGCGAAGGGGCCGCCACAGGCGTACTTCTTCGAATCACATCGAAGAAATACTGGAAAAAGGCACAATCTTAAGTACCCGAAACCGACGTGCATGCATGACTCGATGCATGAATGTGGAAGAAGCGAAATAGATTAGACAGGATCTTAGCAGGTGGAAAAAAGTGGTATCTGCCCCTCTGAGAAACAGGAGTGATTTAATGTAATGATGCAGAAGTTTTATTCGAGTTGCTGCTATTAATTTTTGCATTAGGGCAGTATTGTTGGCTGTATGTTTGTAACACGTGTGTTGTGTGTGCAGGTTCGCGCTCACGTCGCTCAGCTGGCCGGCGCGGCGCTGCGTGGGGTTCGCGCGGGCGCGGCGCACGCGCGGCGGGCGCCTGGCGCTGGACCGGCTCGCCACGCCGCTCGACGACCTGTGGCCGCGCCTGCCGCCGCCGCCCAGCCGCGCCGACACCATGGAGGAGGTCAGCACCGTTACACGAAATCCATCCATCCATTCCATCCATTTGAGCAGACTCAGGCCGAGCAGCCTCGACTCGAGGCAAGCGGCCTCAGTTTGAGGCTGCTCGCTCTGAGACAAAGGCTCGAGGCATGTTGTGGATCAGCTCAAGGCTAGTCGCCTCAGCTTGATCCGCGATGTGCGCAGTTTACACGCCCGTCTCCATCGAATGCACGGCTCGGACTGAGGCTCCTTTGAGCACGGCAAAACACCGACAAAATATGGCTCTGCTCGCGGCGACGAATTTGCCTCGTGTCGCGGCCTCGGAGCGAGGCAGCCGCTTGACCCGAGGCTGCCTCTAGTGGATACGCGGCGCAACACTACACACACATCCTAGACCACGCCTGTCACACCTCATACGTTTATACAAATACAAACCCTTTATTTCAGGCAACGAGACCCATATTTACAAATAACTTACATACATAATAAAAATTACTTAAAAAACTTACACATCAATTTACTTTCGCGGTGTCATCTAGCCGGCGGACACGGAATTGCCGAAAGACACCTCTAGGCCAGAATTCCTCATTTAAAAAGGTCGACAGGTACACGTACGGTCACGAGCGTTAATTTGGGACCCATTTCAAGAAAAATATGCTTGAAGTCGTCAATGTCATTAGAGATGTCAAGTCATTTGTAACTTTTAGGAAACTCAACGTTATTGTTGTAGAATGTCAGATTGACTTTGGACCTAAGGTGGGGGTACCTAATTAAATCTCGTTACTGTACCACAAAGGATTCAAAATTCAGCAAAGTTAAAATTATAAAACCAGTTTTATACCATTGTCTATTGTGTTGTTTATTTGCTAACACTCCAATTTCTCTCCCCAGGTCGACCTGGAAACAAAAGTGCACAGAACGCCCAAAGAAATAACGCGCGATTTCCACGCGAGCGGCAAATACCCTTGGCGACACGCGTTCAGAAAGCACCTCGCAGCCAACCCCGAGCTCTGGCTCAAGCAGGAGCCCGAGCTCAAACCCGACGTCGCGCTCAAAAACGAAGACGATATCAAGCCGGAGCCTATGGACGTACAAGACAGTGTTAAAAGTGATATTAGTGTAAGGACTATAGACAGTGCGGTGAGGAGCAACCTGCGCAGTGTGCTGAGGAAGCGCTCCTACAGCGGGTGTAGCGAGGCCGACAGCGACGAGAGCCTGCATCCGGTCGAACAGGAGTTCGAGAAGTTTATTGATGAAGTGAATAAGAAATGGTGAGGGTAGTTTCAGAAGGATCGTAGGGCTAGTTGACTATAATTATGTTCTAAATTTGACTATACGTGTTGATATTGGGAGCCCTTTATTTCCCATAACGTTTTTGGTCATAATGTCATTGTTGACATAATTATTAACAGTCATTTTTTTTTTATTTCGCTGTTAATGTAAACTTTTCAGAATTTCTGAAATATCTAACGTGTAGACAAGGCTAGGTTAGGTTAGGTTTAATTTATAAAAATCCTAAAAGGAACAGTTTCTTAAAAAAATACGTTATGACTTGCGATGATTATGACTAAAAATAATTATGGCAGACATTATAGACCCGTTGATATTATTAGTGATATGTAACAATTACGTAAAAATTTAGTTTTACTATACAATTTCCCATTACCGTTTTCTTCTATTTTTTTTTCTCAATTTTCGCTTGTAGAAACGTTACATACCTAATTAGCTCTTAAGAAGCTCGTGAACGTCATTAGAACACTCAGGTATCTACTAGCCTCGTGTTTTAAAGTCGCCACTCGTGTCGCAAAAGGTCTAATTATGCAACGGTTGCTTAATAACCATTAAGATGCACCATTTCTTACTATGACCTTTTTCCAGGTTACATTTCCGACCAAAAACGCCGCCGCCTTCGCCGCCCTACCTCGAAACCCCCTCCGACGACCAATTCCTCATAGCGCAAGACACCCCGATCTCCATAGAACTCTGCTCCGAGGCGCCCTCGGGAGCCCTGGACACCTTCACCACCTCGGACTTCACCCTCGGGGGCATCTACGGGGACCTCCTGCCCGAGCAAGACTCCGGGCACAGCTTGGACATCAGTGAAAACGATCTGTTGAACGATGACCTAACTCTAACCGAAGCACAAGTGGAAAGCATCCTGTCGGAAACCGATTTGAAGTCGCTAGCGGACGACAAGAAAGGACTGACGGATGATCTGCTAGAACAGTTAGTTAAAGAGGTGAGTTAATAGAATAGAATAGAATAGAATAGAATAACTTAATTTCAGGCTACAAGGCCCAAATACCTTACAATTTACGAATACCTTACAGACTAACATACATAATAATATAAATAATAATAATAAAGCCTTTATTATTTCCCATAAACCATTTTTACAGATATTTCTTAATAGCTAGTGTTAGTAAGTAGTGACTCTATGGTTATATATATATATATATATATATATATATATATTTTTTTTTTTCACATGTCTTAAGTTTTATAGGAATCCCTGTTTAGGGTATAGGCCTCCTCCAATTTCTTCCATTCTTTCCTATCTTCCGCTGTCTTCATCCAGTTTTTTCCTGCCACCGTTTTCAAATCGTCCGCCCATCGTATTTTGTGGTACAATATATAACATAATATTATCACAACTACTAATACACTTTCGCGGTGTCCGCTAGCCGGCGGCCACGAAAACGCCGAAAGATGACACCCCTCGGCCAGAATTCCTCTTTTAAAAAGGTCGACAGATGTGAACATGCACTGCACACACGCACACAACACTCTGAAGGATAATTTGCTCTTGTTACCCGATTGCGAGAAGCTAAAAGAACAAACTGTCAACAAAATCACGATTTTATGTGATAGATAGATAGATAGAAAACATGCAACTGGTTAGAATCGCAACTGGGGAAAAATGAAATAGAGTAAAATCAGGAATGGGGGAAAAAACGCGACTGGAAAATTTTGGGGAAAGGGTCTACTGCTCTTTTTAATTCTTTTGAATTATTACTAACCTGCAAGAAAATTGCTGCAAGAATTTTTCCACGGTGTTGCCTGAGAGTGCCTTATGTTATGATAATTTACTTTTGCTAGCTTGCAAGTTACTGTTAGACATTTCTCGCAGAAGTTTGCTTGCAGGTGGAAATGTGGCCTTGCATTTTAAAATTCCACCACATGACCATAAAATTGTGAGGTATAATGGGTGGACGACGGATGCAATATGGTGGCGAAAGCACAAGATGGATAAGACTTATTAAATATCGAGTACTATATTTATGTGTGAAAAGAAAGTTCTGAAGTATTATTTTACGAATACGCCCCTCTTACGTCTGTAGATGTGGAGAGATCATTTTCCCTGTATAAGTAAACAGTGAACTATAAAAGGAATGTACGGAAAACACCTAATTAAAAAAATATATATTTCCTCCAACAATAAAGTTCTATAACTTTTTACAGTGATGTTCTCTTTTTTTTAAATAAATTGTAGTCATATCCATATTACGGATATCGTTCGACATTATTTTGACGTAATTTGCATCCGTTTGCCCATTAGTGATGTATGTATGTTAAAAAACTGGCTAAAGTGCCCTCGCTGAATTGTTTCAGGTGGACGGGAAGGATCCTTTTTTATCGCAAGGCCAGAGTCAGACGGGGCGGAAAGACTCTGGCCGGACACGCGGCGCGGCGTTCGGCTGCTCGGTCGTGCACGTCACGGCTGACACCGAGCCTCTCTACATGGACAAGCTTCAAGTCAAGGTAGCCTCACCATGCCATGCCCTAGTGCTAATGCCGTTGATTTAAAACATTTAGACTCTATTGACATGCTAGCTAGATAGACTAGCTAGCGGTCCCGGGTCCAAATCCCGGTAAGGGCAGATATGTGTGTTGAGCGCGAGTATTTGTTTTTCAGTCTTGGAGATTTTTTATACATTTAAGTGTCTATATAAGTATGTTTATCGTTTAGTCCCTAGTACAAGTCTAGAGCTAGTTTGGGACATGTCAATATGTGTGAGATTGTCTCCTGATATTTATTTATTTGTTTATCACACTATTGCATCACATGACATTTCGTGGTATACTTGGGCATTTTAGCAGACCTTAACGAAGTCGACGGAGCTCCGCTCATGCGGAGCTCCTGCTTCTAGGTTGTTTTGGCCCTTCGGGCCCTCTGAAGAGCTAACATAACCTAAACCTACTATTGATTTTGTTCAGTTTACTCTCCGTAAATCACATAGGTGGACCACCAACAATGCCCTATTTTGAGATGTATTGAATAAAAAATCCACTCAACACATGAAATTGATACAGCGATGTCCTACATTGACATGTGGGCTTAGCATGCGAGGCGAGGAGAATACGTCAAACCTCGTCAAACACGATTTAGTGTCAAATATGTCTATTCCATATTCCAACGTCAGGGTATAAACATTTAAGGTTTTAAATAAAATTGTATTTTGTGTGAATTGAGTCCTTTTATTACTAAGCATCTTTAAGTGTGACGTTATGTCATATTTTCCTATTTTCATATGAATGACGTAAAATATGACAGTATAACTCGCGTAGCATACTAAGCCCCATGGTAATTTTTATTCTACATATTCATCGAGACGTCGGAAAAACTACTTATAATGATGTAGCCTTGTAGCCAATGTAATTAATTGTAGGCAATTACAGCAAATCCACTCTTCCCTTGTGGCAGGTCTCGAGCCCGGCCCCGCCGCCGAAGAAACAGGAGACGCCCAAGGAGACGGTGCCCGAGCCGCCGCGCGCGCCCGACCCGCCGCAGGTACACTAGCTAGATCACAGAACAGAAAAAAACAGTAGAAGTGTCAAGTGGGCGTGTAACGTGTGGCATAGTTATGCGGAGTTCCGCATAACCTACCATACTTTTGCCGCGATCGCTTATTTGGATATTTTGATATTTCGATATTTCTAGAATAGGAAATAAATCCAGAAGCATGCCTTATTGTGCTATTTTGGAGTGTAAAAACTATAGCGCACCAAAAACATTTTCCATGGTGGTGTGTTGTTTTTATGAGTTTGAGTATTGGCGACAGCAGGTCTGATACTAAGCGAAGCTCATGCCACTTCCACTGTTTTTTCTATTCCGTGAGCTAGATGCTCGGCGACGGACAGGGCAACGTCTTTCCATAGTAACTTTGGGCATGTTTTTCTCTTTTTTTGAGCATTTCTTTGGCACTATGAGTGACATCTCCAGAATTTAAAAAAGAAAAAAAGAAAAAATATTCTAATGTGTCCCAAAATATTTATATGGAAAGTTCGTTTTGTGTTACCGATATTCATAAGTTTTTGGTAACACAAAAGGAACTTTCCATACAAATATTTTGGGACACATTAGAATATTATTTAATTATTGCATAGTTAGACGTTTTCTACATACCTGCCATTTTTTTTTAATTCTGGGGATATAGTACTCATAGTGGCAATAAAAAAAGAGAAATGCTCTTTTAGCGGTACAAAAGCAAGTTTTCTTTGCGGATATCTTTAGTTTTGGTTCAATAAGTGCATCAACCTAATTTTATGTTTTTTGAAAGTGAAATAAGGTTATTTTTAGTAACATTTTGAAATATAAAAATTAGGTAGACGCACTAATAAAACAATTTATTTTATTTTATTTTGTACACCAATACAAAAAAAGAAAGACTTGCATAAAGATGGGTATGGAAAGACGATTGCCCTACCCATCGCCTGGAGTTTGACTCTCTTAAGTTTTTTTTTTGTTCTTTTTTCGAATAAACATTTTTCTTTCTTTCAACATTTTTCTGTTACTCGTACATATATTGCTTACTTTGCGGCCTCTACAACAATGTAGTATTTGTTGCCTTGTTATCCACAAAGATTGCGGTCTACGTAATTAAACAATTACCTAATAATTTTTATCATCCAGATAAAAGTGGAAAAGAAGAAGAAAGAGGACACCATCGAGGAGGTCCAACTGCCGGCCGGCGTGCAGCTTAAGACTGTTCAGACGAAGCACTCCCCGCTGAAGAAGCACATCATCAGCTGCAACGCGCGCCGCGCCGCGCACGACGCGCCGCAGCTGCTCACCGTCGCCGTCTCGGACAGCCTCAAGGTACGGAGTAGACGGGAGCCAGCTGAGAGAAGCTGACGAAGAAGCACATAGCCTGGCATAGTGTCTCGGATAGCCTTAAGTACCAGCAGTGACCCAAACCATGCTGGTGTTAAGGGGCTTCTAAACAGGCCATATTTTCACTGCAATATGTGGCCAGCAACTATTGGTGTCCCACTCTTACTAGTGTGTTAGAGAAAGACAGCAATAGTTGCCGGCCACATATTGCAGTGAAAATATGGCCCGTTTAGAAGCCCCTTTATTATAGAAAAAATTAAAATTAAAAATAATTAGTTGGCACGTAAACAACGCAACGTTACAAGCACAAATACTTTCTTAACATATTTTTTTTTATTAAGGCCAAATTGGCCTCCGCTCAGCTTTATGCTTCTGAATGTCTTTGATTCAAAGACGCTTTTCAGTGAGTGATTATAAAGTAGATAACGCCCGCGACTTCGTACGCGTAGAATTAGCGTCCCGGTACAGTAAAACACAACTGATATGGCTTACCGATGTACCTGCGCAGATGACGAATTTTCGAAGCGCGGGCACCAATCAGAATGATCCACGCGTTGCTCGTCTGTATTCTGTGCTATTATTGGTTATTAGTGACGCCATGTTGACGCGCGCCCGCGTGTCATTCAGTCGGCCGGGAGTGAGATGGAAAAAGTAGATGCAATTTAATTGGCACCTTATAACTATTACGTAAAGTCTGATCGTGGGTTTTAATCGTGCTTTCGGAAATCATCGGAATCGTTCGTGTCTGCGCCAACGAAGATTCACGACACGCTATATAAATTGTGTTCTACTGTACTCCCGCTATTTCTACCCGTTGGGAGTTAATTTTCCAAAAAAACATTTTGGAAATATTCCCTCCTTGCAAATCAGCTGTTTAGGCCGTGGGTTGTTCGTCAGTCCAAGGACCCAAGCTCGTGACGCAGTTCTACACCACTTCGATGTTGGTAATAGGACCCTAGAGCACTAAAGTAACCAATTGCCATGATGTACCAGGTGCGGCTGCAGAACCACCTGCTGTCGACGCAGGCCAGCGCCAGCAGCGGCGCCGCCGTGCTGGGGCTCGTGCAGAACGGGCCGTTCACCGCCGTCGCCTCGCAAGCCGGTCAGTTATAACGCTAGGGTGAACTTTAACATAACGTGATAGACATCATAATTCCACATGCCAGTAACTGGTATTTTAGAGGCCAGTAATTAGGTGCTTTACCCTATATTGTTGCACTGGATAAAATCTCTAGTATGGATGAAGATATTGCTGACAGATGTACGAATGGCATAATCAGTGAACTTCAAATGAATACAAAATTTTGTTCTTCTATCTATTGGTTTTTTCTCTTGGTTTGAAGTACACTTGTTCTTTTAGCGCTCCTCAGTAAAAAAAAACTAGTGCATTTAAGTCGGGTGAACGGGTTGGCCACAAAATATTGCCTGATCGCCCTATCCTGCCAGATAATTCTAGATCGAGAATCGCTCGTACTGTGCGAGCATTTTTTTTCTTAATCGTTAGACAATCTAGCAAGTGCCATACCATTTTGAAATCCACACTAAATACGCCTTATTTTGAAGCTATCCGCAAAATAAATTGGTACATATTTTTTTCCGTACAGTCATTTCAATTTGGGCAATTAATTAATTTTGAGTACATGGTTGGGATAAAAAGTAATGTTTAATTTAAAATTGAGGTAGTTATAGTTTAATTTTCAACTGTTATTTACAGAAGAGTTATTCAGGATTACATCACAAAAAAACAGCACTTGGAAGATCATCACAGGATGTCAATATTCTCGATTCTTGTTTGAGTCGCTATAATTTTTCAAGTATTTTACTTGATTTTTTTTTCTCGTTTCTATCACTGCTTGCTCTATCTCGCACTTTCGGCTTGACGTTGATTTTTGGGACATCCTGTATAAATAACGATAAAAATTGATAAAAAAACAATGCAATTTGAATAAAAATTGAAAAGTGAAAAACGCTAGCCAATCTAAGTTCCCGCACTGTACTCCGTACCAGTTATTGTTAATAATGAATGTTGTATGTATATTGGGCAGGCGTGTGCGCGACGGCGTCGACGTCGTCCCCGCGGCGCGCGGCGCCCGTGGTGCTGGCGCCGGCGCTGCACAAGCCGCTGCAGCTGGCGCCCGTGAGCCAGGCGCTCGCCGCGCACGCGCAGCACGCGCAGAACAAGGTCAAGGTGCTGCACGCGCACGCGCTCACGCAGCGCGTGCTGCACCGCCCCGGAGGTACGATAATACACTCGCATTCGACTCACCTACATTTTTAGGGAGTTCAACTGTACCTATTATATGCGTACGGTGACCGTCCGTCTGTCCTAACTTTAAAGAGCTGTATCTTTTGAACCTTTAAAGCGGATTGATTTTTTTTGGTTGATTTACTAACAAATAAAATAAAAAAGTGTAATAATAAGGGAAGTCCCCATACAAAAATGTTTTGTAATTGTTTGTGTGCAATAAAGAGTTTACATACATACATACAAAAACTTATTTTTTTTTGTATCGTAAAAACATTAAAACGTCAAATTGGTATGATTATAGTACAAATACTGAAGAAAAACCACAAGTATTAAAAATGGTCATGTGTGAGTTGGACTCGCGCTGATTCGATTCGAAATCTTACCTTCAAAAATATTATCTCGGCGGTTTGCGGCGGTATAGATAGAACCCTCGGGGCGTGAGTACGACTCGCACTTGACCGGTTTTTATTTCATTTTATAAAGAGGCCCTGTGTGGTTTTACATGTCTAGCAGCGTCTAGCTTACCCTTCATATGCCGGACGGATTTGCATAATTGCACCTGTCGTCTTCCAAATTGTCTTGTAAAATAATATGTACAATAAGTTGTTTTGTCGGCAGGCATCACGCAGCTGCCGGCCGTGGTGTCGCTGGCCACGCTGGACGCCAAGTCGACCAACACGGGCGCCATCCTGAAGGCGGCGCCGGGCGCCGTGGCGCAGTTCTTCGAGATCAAGGGCGGCCCGCTCGGCAAGGGCGCGCACCTCGTCAACGTGCTGCGCCAGCCCGCGCCCGGCAAGCCCGTGCCCAGGCTAGACCTCAACGACGCCAAGAAGCGGCAGGTCGTCGCCACCATCGATGGAAACGCTCTCAAAGGTACCCACTAATATGTGAAGCGTTACAGTAAAACCACTATAGTTTACGAAATATGATTTGGCCGTCAGTTATCTACTTTGCGATCTTTTTTTCTGCGTTTAGATTTACCGAACCTAACAATGGCCTTAACTTTTCCAACTGTGCTGTTTGTTACTATTACCTTTTTTTCTTCTCGCGTAGTACAATGTGCTACTAACGATATCGCCATCGGTAATCCAATGAGGTGCATTGTGTGATCGCAACGTTGACATTTCATTATGAAACTTTTCACAATGTTCTTTGTCGCACTGCAAATGAAGGGATTTAAAAAAAAGTTTACCGGTATATTATCTAAAGGCTAACAGCCATCTAGTTTATTTTTTCATACAGTTTTACTTTCCTGTTTAGGGTTCCGTACCTCAAAAGGAAACGAAACCCTTATAGGATCACTTTATTGTCCGTCTGTCCGTGTGTCAAGACCCTTTATCTCGGGAACCCGTAAAAGTTTCTAGTTCAAATTTAAACCATATACTCAAATCTACAGTCCCTTGAAGCTGTGAAAAAATCGAACTTCTACATTTACATAAAAAAAAGATACGGCCGTTTATGTCGCAAAAAACGTGTATTTCGACACTCTCGAGGGAATCAAAATGTATAGGGTATTTCCCATTGACCTAGAACTATGAAAATTGGCAAGTAACACCGTCTTTTACTACAAGTATAGGAAAAAATCTGAAATCTGTACATTTTTAGTTAAATCACAAAAAAAACAGGCTCTTTATGCAAGGAACGGCGGCTGTGCAAATTTTGAATTGAGTGTCATGTGCGGAACCCTCGCTGGGCGAGTCCGACTCGCCTTGTCCGGTTTTTTTAAAAATTTATATGCTTTTATTCTAAGCCATTCATCCAAGCAAAGAGATGACATGTTTAAATAAAGTAACAGGAGCGCAGCGGTAATTAGAGAGTGCGTAGCGCAATTTAGATCACAGGCGATGACGTAGCACGGTGTGGCAAACCGGCGGCTCCACACAACACAGCGCTGTAGGTTACTTTTAATGATGCATTCCTAGTATTTGACGTTGTAATTTTTGTTTTAACAATTTCTTTTTAGTAGTTTAATATTTTTTTATTACTTGTCTTTGTCTTGTTGTTTTGTTTTGTCTTTGAGCTCATAGAAAAAGTATTCAGCCATTTAGATGAGTGTCTCAATGGCTTCGCCTCATGTCATAAACTCGCACTCGCGTCTCAATCGCCCTTATTATGATACAGATGCATAAACTACTATTGTTTAATATTAACAAAAAGATTTTAGTGAAGATTACAGACGGCCAATTCAATTTAAATTTCACTATACCACTATACCAGCTAGTGATATTTTCAATTTGCTGCCTTTTTTGTGTTACTGGTCGGACTCTAAATAATGTGCGATGTGATCGTACACTAGTGTTTTAGTAGGAGTTAAACGATTATTTGTTCCTTCTCCCTCCTGTATTGATGATGAGCTGGTTCCCAGGCAACGTCGGGGGCGGGCGCGGCGCGCGCGTGTCGCTGTCGCTGGACGGGCGGCCGCTGGTGCGCGCGGCGCTGCCGGCCGTGCGCGGCGCCGCGCCGCACCTGGTGCGCCAGCAGATCCAGCTCAAGCATCGCCGCCACGACCCGCCCACCATCTCCATCGGTGACTACCACACCCCACACCCCACTCCCCACACCCCACACCACACACCCCACACCCAACACCCCACACCCCACACCCCACACCCCACACCCAACACCCCACACCCCACACCCCACACCACACACCCCACACCCCACACCCGAGCCCGGGACTCTTACACAACACACAACACTAAAGGCGGCCACATACATACGGGATTCCGTTTCGTAATTTCGATTCGTAATTCTGAAGGCAGCTAAGTGCGGCCACATACATTCGTGGTAGGGTCATACATTTTGTATGGATTACTTGCCTTCGGAATGCCGTATGTAGGTATGTGGCCGCCCTAAACGACGCCCATTACATCTTTCGAAAATCTTTTCTCAAAAAACCCCTAAGAAATATTATCTCCAATGTTCAAATCCCTAGTTTAGGCTGTGCGTTGTCTTTAAGTCATCGGTTAGTATAAGAAGATAGATGTACCTTCACTAATCACACAATAAACCACATATTTTATTTCCAACATTACACTGATAAATTTTAAATAAATTTACAGAATCTGGATAAGAACCTCCTTGACACAATTGTACCAAAAAAAATAGCGTAAAAGTCTATCCGTTTATTCGAGCATGACATTAGGGTAACCCCTTTAAAAGATTATCTGGCGCAGTCGGTAGGATACTGAAATACCAAAACAATTAGTCGAGACATCGGACGAATTTTAAGCAAATTGATATCCAACTTGAATGTCAATAATCTCCTATTGTTACTTGCAATTAAAATCAAAGACAGTTTTTTTTTTTTCAAATGAATTTCAATCCATCTTCGCATCATGCATCACGACGACGATGATCAGACTTTTTATTTTGTCAACTTCATGGGAGCTTTTTTAACGTCACCGATATGCCCTCACTCTGTTCACGTTGAACTCACTTTACCATTTGTTTGTTTGTGTCACAGCAGCTCCGACAAAAACGACGGCGATCCCGAGCTCAGTGGTGCACAACCTGCTGCACAAGAACGTGTCGCTCGCGCCGCGGCTGGCGCTGCCGCCGGCCAGCGTGCAGGCGCTCGCCTTCTCGCCCGCGCAGCTCAAGGCGCGCCAGGCGCGGCTCGTGCCGCCCGCCCCGGCGCCGCGCCCGTGAGTACATACATATACGACCAGCCAACAATCATCCGAGCAAACAACAAATCAAGCCACAAATGCCCTTTATCTACACTCATAATAAGTCCTCTATAATGCGTTCAGAACCCGTAGACAATGACCAGCATTACAAGATACAATTTTACAATGATATGTTTTCTTATCTGTAGCTGTAATGAAAAGTTAAAATTACTATACAACTTTTGATAAAGTAAAGTTGTTCAAATTTGGAACATCTTCCAAAACCAACACAACTCAAACAGGGGGCCAATTATAGTATCAATTAAACTTCGACTCGGTATATTTTAAGTAAAGTGTCGTACGCCATTTTGATTTCGAATGACATTAGAATAGGGACTCTGTTAGTTAGTCTATGATTTAAAAAAAAACCATATTCGTGATACAGGTTAGCTTTGCCGCCATTTGTTTCTTTTACCGCTTACTGAACGCATCTTAGAGTACTTATAATATGTGTGTAGATAAAGTAATGTATGCAACTGTACATAATTAGGCCTTAAAACATTCGTGTGATCTTATTATGAAACTCGCCTCCAGCTCGTTTGATAAAACCACACTCTTATTTTTAGGACCCTCTTTATGTATCAGTTACATAAAATACTATTGTGGTCATATGAGCCCGCAGACCACTTAGCCCGCGGGCTGAGTTGCCCACTTTGTTTTTTTTCGGATAACTAGGCCCGCTTTGAAATTAAGAGTGTCGACGGAGCTCCGCTACCGCGGAGCTCCTATTTCTGGGTGGTTTGGCCCTCCGGGCCTGCTGCAAAACATAACCTAAACCTACCTAAGTATTTAGGCGGGCTTATCTGACAGATTAAGTGAGTCAAGTCACCCATAGAAAAATTAATACGGTCAACTCAGCCCGCGGACTAAGTCGTCTGTGGGCTCATATGACCACAAATCCCACAAATGTTATCAGCATTTATTTAGAAAAATAAATGTTAAGGCGCGACTTGCGCGAAGCAGGAGATGTTAGGCAAGTTTTGATCGCTATGCGGATCGCTTACGCACGATTTCGTGGATTTATTTATTTAAGTCTATGTATAGCTCAGTAAAAAAAGAACTCGTTGTTCAGAGTGAAATTGGTTACATGATCCAATTTTTCTCCCATTGTTGGTAATGTTGTGATTGTTTCTTGAGAACAGTTATTTAAAATATTCGAACACGGAGTAACTCAATGGTGAGTGTATGAAGAGCCTTCAATAGATGGTCATGATAGATGAATGTAATAATGGTTGTTACGGCAGGTCCCCGGCGGAGGGCGCGGCGCCGGCGCCGGGCGGCAGCGCGCCGCGCGACGACGACGTGCGCCGCCGCGCGCCCGACACGCTGCCCATGGAGGTACGGGGGGGGGACAAGCACGAACACGCACACGTTTTAACACATACAGTGGTGGTCACATAATTAGAGACACTTGTTTTTTTCCCATACAATTGCCTACAAATATTACTTTTCAATTTTGACAACCAGCCAAAAAGTTCTTAATAAATTTTATCTTTAGTTACACTTATTGTTTACTAATAAACTAAAGTTTAAATGTATGTACAATTTATCTCTGTTGGAAACGAATCTTTCATTTTATAAGGATTTGAAAAAATGAATATTTGACGTTCATACAAAGTTGTAAAACTTAGTATGGACGCGTCAGCACTAAGTTTTTAAATCCTTATAAAATGTAAGGTCCATTTTTAACAGCAGTTCACTGTACATCAGTTTAAACCTTAGTTAATTATCTAAAATAAATAGTATTTAGCAATAAAATTGGTGGAGAATTTTTTGATTGGTGGTCAAAATTGAAAAGTCATATTTGTAGGCAGTTGTATAGGAAAAAAACAAGTCTAATTATGTGACCACCACTGTTTATAATCATAGATAGGGTTGCCTTTTACAGCTAGTCAATGATAGAATGGCGGGGCTGCGCCGAGAGATCTCATAGTTTTTACCAATCAATTTTATTCTTAGGATCATAATAGACTTCTTCAGTAAGTAACATGTCATTCAGTAAATTGGTAACACGTCGGTAATATAATATAATATGGAATGAATCTATACTAGCCCTTAAGACGAGACCATCATTGCGGAGAAGAAGCGCCGCAAGAAACTCCAGCAGGAAGTCATGTTTTCAATCATAAAATACAATAATACTTTTAAAAATAAAATATAATGTTACATCACACAATATAGATAATTATTATTTATTATTTTGCTACCAACGCAAAATAAAATCATTAATAGCATTGTCTTTGGGCGTCTGAAATAAGCTCGAAATTAACTAGCACCAATTAATTTCAATCTTATTTCTACCCATCCAAAGACGATGATAGGCAGTGAAAAATTATCTTCGCTGTACTTGGCTATTCGTATTTGCATGATTATAGGCCTTATACCATTACCCCCTTACTAATAAACGTTGAGTAACGGTGGTATAGCTATACAATGTTTTGAGCTTATCTTTCATTGTGACATTTGGATTTGACAGATAAGGACAAAACATTGTATAGCTATACCACCGTTACTCAACGTTTATTAGTAAGAGGGATATGGTATAGTGGTTTACACATGGTAGAGATTTACTGTCATTAGGTTCAAATGGAAAATCGTCCACTTGAAATTATACGTCAGTTCAGAAAAATGACCATTTGAAATACAACAAAAAGGAAAATTTTCCATCTTGAAAAACGTCTAAAATGGAATCATGTCCCATGGTAAAATTGTCCAATATGATATTGGTCGAAAAAAATATGTCCATTTGTATTTACGTACACTCAGAAATATGACCAATTGTAAATACGTCCTACCTGAAATTTGTAAAATTTATATTATATTTTATGGTCTTAATTCATATTACACTACATTCACTTGTGCGTATTTCATTTTGGTCATAATTTATAATGGACAAAATTCCATTGGGACTCAATTAATTTACAACGAAAATAAATTTGGTTGTAAATACTTTTCAGCACAACTACATTTTGACTAAATTCACTTTGGACACTATTACTTTTGACCCATTTTCAGAATGGTTATTTCACGTGGACGATTTTCCATTTGTACCTAATGACAGTAAATCATGGTAGAGTGTGGCAGGTAACGAAGAGTGTGTAATCCCGCAGGTCACGTGACCCCCGGCCGCCCCCCGCGCCGACGACGAGCGCCGCGAGCGCGCGCGGCCCGTGCTGGTGTTCTAGCAGAGGTCGCGGCCCGGTAGTGTTTCTCGCGAGACCTAGCCACGGCGAGGGTACACGGGCGTCGGTCGATCCAGGTTTACCAACACTTGCTTGTCTAGCTATTCTGTAACGATATAGACGCGAGAGAGGTTGCACTTTACGATAGAAACAATGATTTTTATGAAATAATCATAAGCGACCGTCATCTTACGTTAATTCTTTCTCGATGATAGTATCAGAGAACCGCAGCGTAACCGAACCGTGAAAACAATTTTATAATGAGCGTTGCCATGGTAATAACAGTTCTATAATAATTATTATAGCATTGTTATAATTTTCAGAAAATTTGTCGCAGTTTTGAATATTTTGAATAGATGCATCTACGGAATACACCATAGGATAGTGCAACTAAAGCTGAATAGTGCACGTTTGTGCGCAATATAAATAATTTTAAATAGTACGCGTTGTTTAAACCTGGAACAGAATTCCTAGTCACAGATGACCCGCAATGTAACCCGAGTTGTGTCGAGCTAGCTTTTATTTAAACAGGGTCTTATTAATTTCTGGTTTGCAGGAGTATGTCGTTGGGTAGACGCGTTGAAACTCCTTTAGCGATTTTTTTTTGGTGTAATAACCATTTTGTTTGTTTTGTTCGTATACTTGTAAATATGTTATTTGTGTAGAACATTCGCTCAGTAATATATTGTTGTTTTTTATATTTTAGTAAATCAATTTATTTATTGGATCTACGCGAGAAACACTAACGCGACTTCAAATTATGGGTAAAGACATCTTCAATATGTCTATGATACATATAGATATAAAAGGGGACGCTATATAATACCGAATTGATACAAACCTGGAGTTTTAATGGATTATTATAATCGATAGATTTCGGTTGAAGAAATCAACCCTTTAATAATGGGCACTGCTCTAACTTGACCTGCGTATAACCATACAATTATGTATTCAAAATAAAAACGGGAAAAATACAGTTAAAATAATTCGGCATTCTAAAGTGTCCCTAATACAGATATTTGTAAAATGCTGGTCTAGAGCACGTGTTAGGGAAGTCGCTCACATATTTAAGAGTCGAGACGGCAAGCGGAACGCCGCATCTGTTTCACAGGGCAGTATTTCCACGGGTTAAGGCGAGGGCACATTTTGGCATTTCATATCTTTCGTTTCCGTTTAATATATGTGAAGCTTATTCATTTGCGATTTCGCAGCGAGCGACTTCCCTAAATATTGAACAAGCCTTTTCTAATGTCTTGGCATTGATCGCTCCTGCTAGCATGCATGTTCGTCTCTATGTTCAATGTATTACAGCTCAAAGGCCATATATGAGCTATCTGAGCCCATGTCAAAATGTGACGAGTTCCAACCTGTGAAATACAGTTATTGGTCAAGTTTTGGTTCCCAGCTCATTCATTTGTTCGAATTTTCATAAATTCGAAATACATTTTTTTCTAAAACCGTCTAACTTTCTATTATTGTTATATTTGAATTTTCGGACAAACGAGTCGTTGGCAACGAAAATTCGATTTTGTGATTAGGGTACCCTAACCGAATTGAACTTGTCAAAATTTGACAGGTCCTTGGACCTAATTTGCAAGAGCTAACATTGGGTTTCAACCATGCGGCATACTTAAATGGATATGAGATAAACCGCTCCTTATGGTGATATTCATGTAACAGTTAACTAATTTTAAAACTGCGTGCAAGATATTCATTGAAAAACCTTTTAAATTGCCCTTATCATTTATTAAAACTGTTAATGACTATCACCAATAACATAATTGTTAATGTGCGTGCCAAACCATTACAAAACAAAAACTTAATTTAAATACAATTTAATAAACCAGAACTCTTTTCGTATTTTTAAAAACTAATCTTATTCATCGTCAGTTTGAATGAATATTTCAAAACTTATCATTCTAGACGTGGACAGAAAAATAATAACGAATGTACAGTACTCACTACTTCCTTAACGTTCTGCTGGTTATCTATATGGGTATATGCGCGTTTAAAAATATCTGGTAGCACTGCAGTTTGTCATGGTTTCTCACAAACATAAGGGGCGTAAAACAACGGACTTGACGAATACACGATAAAAGTAAGGTATGAAATTACAAGGAATTATTTTAAGCAAATAATCGATGTAGTATAATTTAGGTATTTATACGTTAATCGTTTGAGTTTAACGCTAAACTCTGAGGCGACTGTTTTGGTAACACTTGGGAATTTGCTTGCGGAGAAACTGAGGTGCTCTATTATCTTATATTGATGTGGTTTTGGCTTCGTTTAGCTTAGGGATATTGAGGACCGAATTCAAACGAGATGTAACGTCAAATAGACGTGTGTGATAACCAGGTTTTAATGTTACATTTAATTTCAAAGTATTGTCACTTGTGGAACTTTTGTTTTATCAATAACAGAACTTTGTTTTGAATTAAACTAATCTATGTTTTAGTCTCTGGTTTTTTTATTTCCTAGGCTAACGCATAATTAACACCGATAGCCTTTTTTTGGGCTAAACAATTATAAATCTGAAAGTGGCCTTTGTTATTATTTAATGTCATTACAAAATATTAATAGAACTGGTTTTATAGAAATTGGTTTATAATATTCTCCAATAATTTCAATAGTGATATTACTACACGGTCATGTCATCTAACAATTATCTAAAGTTTTAGAATTTAGAGCATCTACGTTTCTACCGTGCTAAACTCGATTAGAATACATAATAACCGTCATCGTTACACCGAATTAATTAAGATTTACTTCTAGCAGTGGGGACCAGGATCCCAAAAAAAAAACGCCATTGACAAGAAACATTGACTTAACGAGTTTTAAAACGCACATCGGCGTTCTTCGGTTATCTTCGGAGGAACTAAGTTTATTTGCAGTTTTAACAAACAGTCTAATATTTTTATTAAGACGAGGATCACCGAAGTGCGTCATTTTTAGCACTATATTGTGTTTTCTGCTAATCTAGTAGACAGGAGCCCGGGCTTGTGTTCAACATTGTCCTACCATATCGTTACCATTAACGATATGGCAGCTCTCTCACTTGACAGTTGGGTCGAGACAAAGTGGAATAAGCCCAGTATATTTATTTGACGGTTCATTATGTAAGTGGCTGTGACATATTTTATCCCCGAATAGAGCTCTAGCCAGTCGACACCATTGTTTATTTATTTAGTTCATTATTGTAAAGATATCTAAAACTCTACGGAGGGATGTTATTCAGACATAGTTGAATTTTAGTTTAAGGTATTTCTTATGTATTCTATTTTATGTTTATACGTGTCTTTTTAACTGAGCTTTTTTGTACTTTTTATTTCATAATATTGATTAAATCCTGATTTTAGAATTCTCAAAATTACCGTGTTATAAGTATATGTTTCGCTTTTCAAAATTAGTATTAAGTTCGATGGGGTTGAGGATGCCGATTTAAATTGTGTTTTAAATGAAGAATGATGCATCGAGATCGATTAATTATTTCAGTTTGTACGCCATCTTTACTACTTTAATATTTGTAATATGCAGTCGAGATGGCTTGTATACTGTAGGTACTTACCTAGCTAAATAATGTCAAAATTACCACATCCAAACTAACCTATCGATATTTTAATTATTATGTTTCCTTTCAATGCATCGTAATATTTCACTAGATTAATTTTGTATGTAAATATGTAGAAATATAATTTTGTTCGACTGGCACGAAGCTCTAATCCTTAGGCGTCGATTATATTTTAAATAAAATTGTATGAAAGTGTAAAATAACCGCATAAATGTATTATAGTTTTGTATATCCCGCTGGCCGGCATTATAGCAAATACTAAACGTTGTGGGCATATCTGTGTAATGTTATCAACTTGTCAAACTATTTCGTCTTTTTCTCACTGTGCTGGTTAGAAGGAGAGGCGATATGTAAAAGTCAAATTTGTGACCATTTTTATGTAACTATGGAGCGTTCCAAAATGAACCCTGCAATTTGTATAGACCTTAACTTTTCATCGTTTCGATGTTTCACAGAAATGACAGGTGTAGTTTTTGTAAGCACCGCTAAATATGAATCCAGGTTACTATATTTATTTCATTATTGATGTTCTAGTTTCACAACTAATTTTATTGAAATAAATGACAAAATTGCAATGAAAACTGGAGTTAGAGACATTGTTAATGTGTAGGAAACGTTTCTTATCTAAATGTTTAATTTAAAAGCTTGGTCGGAGTACTACGGGAGGCCTAGCCTGAGGCCGGAGCTGTATAATATAGGGAACGTGGGTACGAAATACACTTTACAAAATATATTTAACAGTCTTAATATATTTATGTGTCTATTAAAATAATCAAGCATCGTAAATACATATTAAAATTGTTCTAACTAACCAAACCTATAAAAAATTCTTGAAAATCTTCGCGGGCTTTTTTAAATGTATTTAAAATCCTCTAACTATTCTGAAATACATAAAGGTGACATTTAAAATCGGTTAAACAAAGTAGGATAATGGCACCAGTTTACGAACCCATTGTTGGACACTTGATTTCTTATTTAAAAGAAAAACATCTTTGAATTAATACTTAAGTGTCCGTTATTGGTGCCGCTCAGTTTTAAGTCTACCACTGCTGCCACTACCTTAGAGGAAAAACAATGCTCAATCAATACGTTGTTATGTATCAATTACTGTGCCCATTAATACAACTAAGGATCCATTATGTAAACAAAAAACCACGTGATATCTGCCCAGCCAATAGAAGCAGGACAATGTCACGTCATAGCTCGACAAAACAGTTCTGATTGGCTATTCAACAGAGTCACGTGATTCTGTTTGTTTATATTAAAGTACCTAATCAAATGACGTTTAAGTATAGCTGTTGTTTCCAAGTTGTACTAAATGGAGATAGAAGAGCTACATATAACTACATATAAAATTCGTTCTGTTAAAAAATTGACATTATGATACAGTTCTACATTTATTAATGTTAGATCTTTATAGTATCGATACTTCAGATGTTTAAACCAAATCTTAGCAGATTTAAGGACATTGACCTCTTAGACGAATATGAACTTTCAAGTCCTTCTTAGTTGAGTCAGTAAAAGGGCGTTATAGAAATTATATATCTGTCCTGTTTGCTGCTTGGCACTCGACTTATGTTCATATGTGTAGGTAGAATTTTGATGGTTGACAGTAGGCGCTCATAGGAGCGTCGTTCATTGACAAAGGATCGAGTATCGAAGGTTAAAATACGCTAAAAACTGCGTCAAAATCCCACAAAGTTAACACAAGGCGTTATTTGGTTCGTGGCCAAACGTGACGCAGTAGACGCGTCACTGCGTTACCGGTGCGTCAGACCAGTAGGGCTACATTTAAGGATGTGAACCACTGTAGGAATCTGTCGAAAGATGTGGAATTGTGTTATAGGAGCATTAGTTTACGTCGATCCTATTCATAATACCTACTACAGTTGTACACGTTCGCAAAATGCATGTCTAGCCCCACATGGAAGTCTCGGTGTCAATAATATTATGATACTATACTTCATTTGTGTTGTTAACTAAATGTAAACAAAACCACGTGACAGTTCGTCAGCCAATAGAAGCAGGACAATACGTCAAAGGTCGACAAAACGTTTCTGATTGGCTGTTTAAAGGTCACTTGGTTTGGTTTGTTGACATTTAGTTAAACGCTACAAGTTGAGTATAAATATCCCATAGTTAGTTCAACTAAAATTATATTCGAAACGATTTCCCAATCAACCTTATCATAAGTGCTCATTGATAATTTGTAACCTTTGTAATTCGTGTCGATTGATGTCTATAATTAAGGCATAAGCCTTCGTTTACTTTTAAATGTTGTTGAAAATGACAAGAAGTGAGACAAAAATAATGACTGAGTATTTTTGGAAATGTTTTCTATTCCGTTACCCGTTGCGCCTTGCCCGCCGGTCCCCGCGAGTCACTTCTCCGTAAACTTATTATATTGTATAATTGGTATTTAATAATTGTAGGGTCTTAGAATTGTGTCCACTAAATTATTAGACGTGTAGCGACACATTTAGGTAAACAATTTAACTCACAGCTACCCGAGCGACTAGTTCAGCCGCGGAACTGTAGTTTTGTTCGTCAGGTACTAAATCGAAAATTAATAAAAAATGTCCGTTCAAACTCACTTCTTATTAGTAATTTTGCAGAAAAAAAGCAAAAAAAAATGTTTAAAAATATCGTGATTATGTAATTTAATGTACTAAATTGGGGTTTAAAGTTAGCTATGCGAATATATCGAGTCGTGTCTACGCAATGTCCTGTTGTTTCAACGTATAAAAAATTCAGTGAGGCGTTTTTCATAACAGCCCGTTTCATAATGGCCTGCTAGGAAAAGCGCTCGCGACCAAAAAAATGTAACGGTTTTAACTGTCTATACATATATAATTAGTAAGTATCATATACTGTACAAAAGGCTGCAAATTTGGGAAAAAAATGTAAAAAAAATTGGCCTCATTTTTTTTGGGGCCGTTAACATACGCTTAGTAAAATGGATAGGAGATGTTGTACCTCATAAGTCTCTGGATTGTAGAGTAGGGGCGCCGCGCGGGTTCAGTTCCTGTATATATTAATTTTAACTGAGTTGTGTACAAGCCGCGCCGGCCGCCGATATTCAATAAAATGCTGTAAATTGTTTGTAAAAATAGTCATGTTCAGAATTTCAGTGTAGTTTTGTTGATTATTTTTTTTCAACCGGAAATTGCTGAATAAAGCGACGATTCTGTTTCATGTGGTTGTTTTATTTTTAGTTTAAGGTTTATTGTAATAAGTTTAACATATTTGTTGTCCGTGGATCGATCTAAATATGAACCTACTTTTTAATGCCCTTGGACAATCAGATGTTAAAAACCACAAGCGAACTGGAGTGACGCCGTTATTTAGTCAATCAAATATATAACTGCGCCATTCGAGATCTTCGTTAATTTTTGAATTTTTGACATGGCATTTTGCTCAAACTCAACGCCATGGCAAAATGAATGTCATCATCACTTACGCTAGAGACAGCCAAAATGTAATGTATGTGGTTTTGGCTTATTCGCAGTAGTTCTTTAGCAGCGCCTACCTTTTAGTATGAAGACAGTAGTCATATTTCGTTCATAAGGTACTGCAAAAATGTGTGCGTGCGTCGCTGAGGACATCAGGCTTCCTTCTGAAAGCTCTCCGCTGTCCGTCCGTCCGTCTGTCAGTCTTATGTATCTCATGAACTGTGAGCGGTAGACAGCCATGTGTATTTCTATTGCCGCTATAACAACAAACTATGAATAAAGAATTAAAGGGGAGACGGCGCTCATTATGTCCGAAATCATAATATTATTTTAACAATAATGGTATCTCGGTCTTCTTTCTGGAAGGGGCGGAGGCAGCATTGCAGTAAGTACTACGAGAAAAGAGAGGTAATTACAGTCGGATTTAAAGAGGGTTAAGTAAATATATTTTAATATTTGTGTACCTCTAAAAAAGACCTTTTAAAATAAGCCAATGAAACTTTTCTTGTCATCACAAATATAAACTTAAAACTGAACATCAAGTCGGCATGGCAATGACAAGGTTCTACATCTCATTTTTATTTGATGACTGTAGCATCGAGCATGTAGGTTACTTTTAGGCTGTCAAAGGGGACGGATGAATCCGTCGGTTACAGTGTATCCGTAGTGCGGATCGTCAATGTTGTAAAACGGTTAGACCCGTACCAATTATTCGGACCATTAAGTACTTAACTTTATACCAAGGTAAAGCCAATGGAATAGAGACAATCATTCTGCAATAACTAGGAACCAATAACTGGTAGTTTGGATACCATCAATTGCGTGTTTCATCTTACCTTTGTACAGATAGGTTCTTTCGAATACGTAACCTTTTGGCATTCTTCGTGCAATAACAGTCAAACAGCTATTCGAATGTGTAGGTTTCCTCACAAGTCACAATGTTTTTCCTTCACCGTAAGAGCATGGGATAGGTAATGTACTACGAAATCTCATTTTGTATTGAATTTGACGTTAAAAATTCAACTACCGTATAATAAACATTGGTTTGTTATTTGTGGTTCGTGCAATTACAGCCTTTGCTTCCCATACCTCCAAGTCCTAGCCCGTTACGTATGAAAGTCCTTTAACTGGTCACCCTGGTATACGGATATGAGCTCGGCCATCAAACCCTTGTTTTCTAGCCGGGAACACCCTTGTTTTCCAGCCGGGAACACCCTAAAATCTCGAATTATTTAATTCCGAATTTGAAATAACCGAATTTCATAATTCCGAATTTTTACAATACCGAAAAAATATAAGGCCGAATAATAAAATCTAGAATTTTATATTACCGAATATTAAAATCACGAAAACGTTTTTCCGAATATTATATTTACGAATGTTGACAATTCCGAATTTTCTTTTTACGAAAATTATAATTCCGAAAATTCACAAATCAGATCGATAATGAAAAGTTTGGAACTAACCACTTGAATTGAATTGAAGTCTACTTGAAACAAAAGTTAGGTGAGATGATGAGCGCATAACTAAATTAAGTCATCTTACCTCGATAGGTTAGGTTAGGTTAGAGTTGCATCAAGGCGCGAAGCGCCTCAGTTACTCGAAACAGGAGCTCCGCGAAGCGGAGCTCCGTCGACTTTGTCTGACATTTCTTACAGTTTTTGAGCATTAAGCATGTTAAACATTATACAATATGTTATCAGCGCTTATTTGAAATAAAAAAATTTAGAGAATTCGGGCTGCTAAAATTTCGGAATAATGAATATTCGAGATTCGGAATAGGAATAATCGGAATTGTGATATTCGGAAAAATATTTTTCGGAATTTTAATAATTCGGAAATGTGAACATTCGGAATTTTAAAAAATTGTGATTCTGATACTTCGTGAAACTAAAATTCGGAATTGTGATGATTCAGAAATTTCAAAATCGGAATTTTGAAATTCGTGTTTATCAAATTCGGAAAAAAATATTTCGAGATTATGTAGTATTTTGTTTACTTTTATTTAAAGTATCATAGTCCAGATTTTATCCTACTTAAATACTAAAACAAGAATAGATTTTCATTCCGAGGTTATATATAATACTAGCGACCCGCCCTCGCTTTGCTTCGGTTTATTTGAGTTTTCTGTAACACCCGTACAATAAACCAGCATTTATTATGCATATAAACCTTCCTCTTGAATTACTCTATTTATTAAAGAAAACCGCATCAAAATCCGTTGCGTTGTTTTAAAGATCTAAGCATACATAGGGACAGACAGACAGACAGCGGGAAACCACTTTGTTTTATACTATGTAGTGATAACGACTCTTATTATGAATATTATTACGAAGTGGTACCAATATATCTATCAAACTTACCCAGTTGAAAATTACGAATAAGAACTTGGGTACCTACTCACGGAACGTGATATTATTTTCTTGCTAATATTTCTGCGCAGGCACTGCTCACATTTCGTAGTGGTTTCAATACATTCCGTACCGTCCCGCCCGGTACTTTATACCGGGTGTACAATCCAAATGGGTCAGTATGGAGAAGTCGGAAACTATGAGAGATAGCGAGATCTGTTCTTAGGAACCATGACGTCGATTTTAGATTTACATTCAAACTATCCTTATCTTATTGGTGGGTTTTTCTTTCAATTATTTAAACAAGATTCCATTAGTGTTGTGCTTCTTGCGACTTGCAGAATTATTGATTTTGACCAGGTTCGATTCCCGGTTATGTATGAGTGTTAATCGCAACTACGTGATTGAAAGCAAATGATGATAATTTTGATTGATGGTCATTGAAGCAGGGCATTATTCATGGGGTGTCATTGATGTAGTTTCAATCGTCAGTTCAATGTTTTCGCTCTCGGTCATCAAAGAGATGACGTTTATGTTCGCACAGTGCTCGAAACGATTCAATGACCCGTTGAAATGGTCAATGACCATCAATCAAAATTATCATCATTTGCCTTCAATCAGTTAGTTACGATTGACAATCAGTCAATCACGTAGAATTGTCAATCGCAATCAGTATTGCCCAGTAGAATATAGAGGCCCCAATTCTCTCTAATGCACAATTATTAGACTCTTCTTTTGTTTGACGTGGCGTTGGAGGTGAACATGCAGAGTGCGATTTTGACTCAGATCAATTACGCAGCTTGAGACGATTGTGAACCGACGCTTTAAGGCTAGTTCGGAGTACATTTAGTAATTTAGTTTAGATTAGTCGAATAAATTTACGTTGTTCAGACACGAAAGTAAAATAATCGCTAAATTACTTACGTAATCCGAACTAGACTAACTCGCGTAGCTGGGTGTTGCCACTAAAACTAAAAATTAAAGGTAACTGTGTCAGTTTTGTGACGAAAATTAGCCAGAGATTGCGACCGTAAAAGTATAGCTACTGCCGCACTCAGAGACGTCAATTAAATTTAATGCTTGTTAAGTGACGTGTTGTCTTATTCTATTGCTGTAGCAAAGAAAGTGACAGCAGCCACTTTAATCAAGCATTAAATTAAATTGACGTCTCTGAGTGCGGCAGTAAACACTAATCTGCTTCGCAGGGGGTCACTTCGCTAGACAAGTCAAGGGGCTCTACTTTGAAATCAGTAATTCGAACTTCAGATCGCTTCCGTCACTTTCTTGCGAATTAGTGTCGCGTCGAGAGCAAAAGGGATAGCAATAGACGAAGTTCGAATTACGGATTTCAAAGTAGAGCCTAAGGTTTCTTATAGGAAAAGAAGTATTTCTTAGTGGGTTTTCAGAAAAGGGTAATTTGGACGCGGTTACAGGAATACTTACGATAGAGTTAAAATTCAATTAATTCCTACAATATTTAATGACAAATTTTAGATCGTAAATGTTCATGTAACCACGTCTATTCAATGAAAGTCAATTATATTTCAACCTTTTAATCGCAAAGGTTTCAAGTGAACAAAAATTTAATTACACCTTCATACTTACACGCGCCGTCGCCGCGCCGCGCGGCGCCCCGGGCCGACGATTTACAAGGGTAAGGTTATTCAGCTAGGGAAAGGAAATAACTTCACAACGGCAAGAAGCCGGTCGTTTCCAGAACATTAAAATGCTTCTTTTATTCTTGTATTCTAAGGTTATAGTTGACAATGATTCAGAAACTCGCTTGAGTGAGATGCCAGATGAGATACGGCTCTATTCTAATCGGTAAAACCTAATTGTGTCGACACATCAAAAGTGGCTAAATCCACTTTTCATTTTTTTGAGTTGTTAATGCACAGAAAAATATAACAGAAAATCATATATCTTTGTAAATTTTGAATAAAACTAATTTAAAGTTCATGTAATTTTTCAAACTTGGTTAAATCCATCTTGTCATTCAAAAGGCGTAATTGTCCCAAGATGGCTGTCAGTTTACTTCGAATATCCAGTACAATTATTTCAAACGTAGTTTAATCCATCACGTTTTTTCAAACTTGGCCAAATACGAGCCAGGTAAATCAAACCTGGTTAAATCCAAATTTAAAATCCATTTTTTGCGCAATATCCATCTTCTGCAATCAAAATTTAATGGCTTTTGATTTTTTAGGTAGTCCGTCATATTAAAATACTGTTCTAAGCATCCTAGTAATAAAATCAGGATCAGAAACGGTTTTTCACGATTATCTCAAAATAAAGTTCGATGGAGTTAGCCACGTTTGATATGTATCGACACAATTGTTTTTGCTATGTTACCGTAACGTTCACAATACGATGCCAAAAGCGTTTTACCAAATAGTACGGATAGTACCCCCCAAATGCAGTGAATAAGGGATTTGCCACACTTGGTGCGTTCTGCGGTCAGGTTAAGTATCTTGTATCTCTGTCATAATTTTGTAAACTGATAGAAACAAAAGATGCTTGATCGGACCGCAGACCGCATCCAGTGTGGCAAGTTCCTAAACATACATCGCTTTTGGTCGAAGCATATCGTATTCATCTTGCTTTCACCAGCTTTAGTCTCATTGTAAACAAATTGGGCAGAGGCCCTAGCCAAGATGCATTGCGCTAACTATCGTTTCTATTAGTTTATTTTTTAAACCAATCGCGTCACTGGTAGATGACGTGCTCTCTAAAATAACGAAACGAATAACACGTTCCACTGAGTTACGTGGGCATGCACTATTTTATACGCGCGTAACTAAGTGGAATAGGGACATGTTATTTTTTAAGTTATCAGAGAAAACATAAAAATCCGTCCAATTACGAAAGCAACAAGAAAATGAACTTTAAGACCAAATACGATATCGTATAGAGGTTGAAAATAAAATAACCTTGTCCGCATTTCGGGAAAAAAAATACAAGCGTTCCAGAAACACCAGAGGCATTTTAATGTTTTGAAATCAGCAGCTATAACAGACAACCGACAAACAGGAAGCTTAACATATAAATATTCTGACTTTTTGTATTTAATATTTTTTTATATCAAATCAATTATACTTTGTTCATCAATCACTCACTTCGTCATTTTTTTTTATTAATTACGATTTCTTTTCGATCATATTTACACCTAACTAACTTAATCGTCAAATTACAATTAAAATTCCAGACGCGAGTCTCGCTAACTTTTTAAAGCAACCACTTACTAGTCGTAGAAAAAATACATTAAAATTTCGTTTATTGGGCCAGCCAGGGTGAAAATATAATGGTCTGGACAGGCCCCGCGTACGACAAAATTCACTTATCTTGCTTCACTAAAATTAATCAAGGTTTTCGAATTACTAACAACTATACTAACATAACAACTTAAGGGCGTCCACTATATTACGGCTGTCAAGTCAACCCGCGCCCGGCCCGAGCGCTCCTGCACCGTACAGCGAGACACAACTAAGAAACTAAACTGGAGACCGTCTAACAATATTAATAAATAATTATAGACGACAAAATTTAGTTATTGCTGTTGCTGTATCAGGTACACAAATTTATAAAATTAGTTATGAACTGCAATAATATCCAAACGTCTCCACATTCGCAACAAACATATCTATATATTTATTAGTCGTGTCGCATTGTACCAAATTAAGTATTATGAAAACCCAAATTAACCTTTGTGCCGCAGGTCTTAAACAATAATAATGCTTAACTATTTACAAAACAGTCTGTTGGCCGAAAGCGAGTCGTGGAATACGAAATCAATTTTTTGCTATATTTTTTACTTTTTTTCTTCAGTATATCACGATTCGTTGACGGCGGTAAAAAAAAAACATATGCCAGATGTGTCGCCACAAAAACAATTCTCGGGATGCCTTAAATGTAAGTTTTTGTGACTGTAATATAATAATTGTATATTCACTGACATATATTTTTAATTATAAGCACCCGTATACCTTAGGGCAGAGGACGGCGTTGCGCCGCGTTAGTAAAGCACTAGGTCATTTTTGTTGGTTTGTTAAAAACTTTGCCAAACTAGAAATAATACAATTGAACTGCCAGACAAAACATATAAAAATACATGTAAGCTGGTACTAGTCAAAGCGACAATATAGAACACAACTCTAATAAAATTATATGCTTTATGCAGTACATTTACAAAACAAAAGTAAATTAAATGCAGAACATTATACTATCTATGCGTTATAAAAACGACATTATTTAGTAAGTTTCGAAGCCACCAACAAAAATGGCCGAGTGGAGATCTCCCTCACACCTTGGACGGTTTTGGCTCAAAACGACACGTTATATTTCAGTCTATATATGATATACCTTATATAAGCGACAAAATGTATTATTGCTTTTGAGTAGGTACTTGAGGAACTTACATACGACATTTATGACACTAGAAAAAGTATTTAATATGTCAATAGTGTATATGCTCACGATTACAATCAAAAACTGGCGTTCGATCAACCGCTGTGCTATTATTTAACTTATAATGATCGAAATTTCGTTTTTTTTCCCTCAAACCATCATAATTACATTGACTATCTATAATTCTATATCATATTTTCCGTGACTCGAAATATAACTTCTTCCCCCTACGACCACCATCTTTATATCAAGCAAGAAAGCTGTATCAAGAATCTATCTAGAAACTCAAGAGCATAACTTGTTTTTAACTTCACGATTGTTAGAATTATGACTCCCTGTAAATTCCACCTGGCAAAAATATATCCCAACATAGTACCAATATGGGTACTCATTTTCCTTTACCAACGAAATTCCGATCACTATTCTAACATGAATTCAAATTGAGCGGCAAAAGTATTAATTCAATCACCCAATCAACAACGACCCCTTAACCTAACCGAAATCAAACAACAAAACTGAACATCTTCAAAATACACATTCAAATATTATATCCTAACATTTATATGTATATACAATATCAAAGGCAAAAAGCTGTTAACATTGACGGGAAAATCAAACACAGTATTCTGTGAACCAGCTAAATTTTTTAGTCCTTTTCAACACTGTGTTTGATTTTCCGGTATTAAAATTGAGTGCGTCAACTAGTAATATGTATTTTTCTTCTGTGATAAGCTACTTATGACATTAAAAAGGCATTTTTTGGCTGTGACTATGTTAAAAAAAGTGCATTTCCAAACATCCCAGTATTTGAATCTTGTAACTTTACTTTTATTCACGTTGCTTTATTAACGATTATTTTCAAATTATAATGCGCGCCATTTTAAGTTATAGTTACAAGAACCAATCATATCACACGAATGTCGACCAATAGCGAGCGAGAAGCGACGCGATTGGCCGACGCTCGTCCAATGCCGTTCGCAAACCCGTATAACAGAAACGAGCCAAAACCGTCCGTTCCAAATTGAAAATTAAGTAGCTCCAGCACGCCTGTGTTCCGTTTCGCTTTCTTGGCTTTAAAACAGGTATTTATTAAAAAGTGATGTAAATTGACATTTAACAATCACCAAACAGTTATCGCAGATGGATACGTCTCAACTTACAGGAGCGATAGTTAAGCTATATCTACGATAAAACATAACCTTCGCCTCTGCATCATGAAAGAAAAACCCACCCACAAAAACCGTCAAAGACAATTACATCATTCCTTTTTCAAACTTATGTATGAAAAAATCTTCAATCGAAACGACCAATCGTCATTTAACGCGGCTGTTTAACAACCCAACAACCTGTAGCTCTCAAACACAGGCGTCTTAGAGGAGAAAAAAAAAACAATTGGCGTTGTTGCACCACTAGGCTAGTGAGGTCCGTAAGTTGTGGAGGAACGCCGACACACGAAGTCGGTCACGGCAGTCTGGCGTGACCGTTCCCGAGCGGCGGCTCGACCTGCAAACAGCGGCGTGGTGAGGGGGGCAGACCGTGTGTCGCCGTTCCTAGTGGGGCTGGGGGATTGCGTCACTTGGGGGAGCCGGGCAGTGCGGGGGGTTTAGCTACTCTATTGGCTGTAGCAGAAGGCCTCAATTCTAGGCGGTAAAAAACATGTCTTGGATGTGTTGGCGTATTTTAACTCGGCCGCCATTACTGTCAAGTAAATACGAGCTATCAATACGACAATAGATTGGATTTTTACCGGCTAGAATTTTGATCCTGTCCGCGTGATCTAGCGTTCACGATGAAAATTACCAGAATTGAAAAAATAATCGTGAAAATTGAATTTTTAATAAGCCAAATTTATTTCTATTATAGAAGTTTATGCTTTAGTTGGAGTGCTGCGATTTCAATTTATAAAAAATACACTTGCAAAACATTCGCGTTAGTTCGGCTCGAAGGACCAAAAGACCTAAAACGTTCCGTCATCACAAGTACAACGCAATCCCACCGCCATTTTTTTTTTATTTACACATTTACAGTTTGGATCGCTTTGTTCAATCAAAACTGCAACTCCCGCCACCAGGGTTTTTTTTAATCAAGCGGAAAGACCCAGCGATTATGTAGTGCAAGGTTGGCAACCGTTGAAGCGTTCCAAATTTAAAAATGTTTTTTAAATTTGTAACGGTCAGCCCCACAAGGTCACGATATACACAGGCTGCGCGTAAGCAGTTTAGCTGTTACATTTAAAAAATAATATAAATAAAAAAAATAAGTAAATCACACAATCGGCTGACAGTGTAACATTTCAACACATAAGTGCTAAAATTTCTGTCAAAAATAGAAATGAAAATGTTTACACGAAGCCGGTCAAAATGTCAATTATAATAAAATACTCAGTGACAAGACTGCACATTATTCAAATTTTGACGCTGACAAAAAAAAATTAAGACCCAATAATTATGTCAGAATAAAAATTCACTTTACCATCTTGTAAAAGAGCATCACACAGAAAAAATAAATATAACAGCCAAAAACACAGGTAGTTGAAAAAAGGGACATAAACAGTGACTTAACTAGGGGCAAATATGTTAGCGACATGTCATGCACACACAAGTTTTATAAAAATAATCAAACAATCAATATGTTTTTTAAATTAAAAATAATATTAACAAACATTTATGACGGTTACAGCAGCGTTGACTTTACAAAAAACGAAAGATACTTATTATATATAACCTAAAATCCGTTACATAGTTGAAATATACTTAGTAACATGTCCGGTGTGTAACATTTTCCATCTTTTGAAAGCACCAGGCAAACACATAAGAAAATTTTCGTTCTACGGACGCCTAAATGACAATGAGCTCCTCAAGGCAGCAAAACGACTTTTTTCATCAAAATTGGGAAAAAAATTAAATGGTGCTACGGACATTTAGAGTTAACAAAATATAATTTCCGATATGTCTCTACAAAAGTGTAAATGTCCGTTTTGTTACCAAGCAATGTATAGAATTTTGGTAACGAAATGGACATGTAACATCTTCTTGGACTCATCAGAAATTGTTTCTTTTTTTTTAATTGTTTCTTAATTCATATTTTCAAACTCCTGGGGATTGTAAAAGTTTCGTCCGTTGTGACGGTCGAAAGATTTGTTTTGTCGTTGCATGTAATAATAAATTGTAAGCTCACTAAAAATGTGTAACAATAAAAAAAATGGCTTAATATGATAATTGACACTTCAATGAACGTGTTCAAAATATTAACTTGTTTTATTCGTAAAAATTAGACGGAATTTAAATAAAAGGGTGATATTTAAAAGTACATACCGTCGGTGAACGCAGTTTGTTTAAATAATTTGTTTTTTATAAAAGCTCTCTGCATTATCAGTATTTATAGTAGTTTTTGCAGTATCAAAAATATTAATTGCGAGTTAATAACATGTACAAAACAGTATAATATCATTAACATATTGCATTATATACATATAAATCTGAAAATAAAATAATATATTAAATAAATAAATAGAAACAAATTAAAACTATAATATTCCAAATTTTATTTGATTTGAAGTTATTGCAGTTTACCGACGACGTGTGTCAAAATGGAGATAAAATATAAAAGAATATTGATCAAAATTACAGTTTTTAATAAATCTTTTTAACAAAAAGTAAAATTTTAGTAAGTCATTTACTTTATAATTCTTGTCTATATAATACCAACTAAACAGTACAATTAAATAACTACGTAATACTTAAAAAAAGTATAACTAAATGAAATTCGTAATGATAATCTCAATCAAACAATAAAACTATTATTTACAATTACACAACATAACACAAAAACACAAAAATACTTCTACTAAAAATAACTAAACATTTATTTAAGTACTCTTCATTTATAAAAAAATATATTTTAAATTAAACTTCAGTAAAATGGTAACAATTGATGGCACCAACTTTTATGATAATTAATTGTCATATATTGTAAACATTAAATATTGCTGAACTAAAATACCTACGTAAAACTAATAATTAAATTATGTAGGCAACATGCGTGAGGCAGTTTTTATACGTATTTGACATATGTCGATTTTCAAATTGAATCTTTAATAATATAATGATTATGGATTTTCACTAATACGTATACATGTCGGTTTTCTGTAAACACCCTGCTATGCCGATGAATATCTATTTAGTCATATATTGATATTGTTAAAGATAATAAAAAAATGTATAAAAATATTTCCGGCTTTTAACTTAGTTCAGCAATTGTTAAATATAAACAATAATATTTTTCCATACATTGATCCATCTTTACTATTTGTCCCGTTTCTCAGTGCCAAGTTCCCTTATTTCTGAATGGAATGAAGTATCGGAAGGGTTCAATTTTAGCAATAGTAGGGGATGAAAAATATTAGTAAATATGACCGTATTTCGGAAATGAATTTAATTTGTAAGGTGTATGTAAAAACTATTTCGATTATTAAAACATACGATTTCTATAAAACGTTTTATGCCCCCGGTTATTTTTGCCCGAGTTCTGTTATTTCCAATCTACAAACAGACGCGCTGCTACTGAATTTTAATATATTCATTAAATGCGCAATCATGCAACGATAAATTTAAGTGGTGAGGTCTTGTTGGATTGTAAACATGATATTATTATCAATAATTTAAATATATTTCTGAGATCAAGACATGTGACAGGTTCTAGAAATACCCTTAAAAAGATTTCCGCCAAGAGTGATAAAAACAATTAACTTTGTGGTTTATGGAATTCCTTGTGAAGATGATTGTATTGTAAAGGGAACTAACTTTATTCTAATTATAATACGGTATTTAATACAACTTCCAATCGTTAAATACAATAGTTGTTTCCGAATAGAGACTACCTCACAACCGAGCTACTGAGATGAGTTAATCTTGGAAAAATCTATTTTTTTTATATAAGTAGACTCACGTGTAAATTATTCACCTACATCCAACTAAGGTTAGGCTTAATTTAATTATTCACGTCAAAAACTAGACTAATTTTAAAAAGTGAATATTTATAAAAATACTATTTTTTCAACACGTTTAAAGCAACAACTTTTTTCTAGTTTCCGAAAGCTCTTTAAATACAACATTTATAAAGTTTATAGCAAAATACCGAAGCTGTGGCAAAAGGAACAATTTTAGAAACCCTGTTTCTTTACATTTTCAACTTTTTGAGCAAGCATTATTTACTTATTCTAAGTATATATGTTGTTTTATTAAAAAGCTATTATTAACTTTAAATTAAAGCTGAAATGGTAATGTTCAGAACGATAATGACAAGTTCTTAATGTAGGCAACCTAGCAAAACACTTTGAATACGAATATAACTTGTATAAAATGGTAAATATATAATATATTACTAGCATCATATGATGAAATACAATGGAATGATTTTAAAGTGATCTCTTAATATATATGTATAAGAATAAATCTAGTTTTATAAGTACACTTAGCGGCAAAAATAACCGCCCCCCGGTTTTTTTTATAAATAAGTGTTAACAAATGTTACTTCTTAAATTAGACAATAACGTCAAGAATACTGAACCAATTTGATTCATCTTGTTTTATTTTTCAGCTAAATAACCCAGGTTTAAAATAGCGTACAAATATTCTTCTTAATCGTCGTGCATTTTCCCAAAGAAATAACAAAGGATCCACAAATCACCCGTCCATAGTAAATAATTGCGTTTTGTTCGATGTCTTTCAAGTTTAGTGACTCTTGAGTGTAATTTTGAAAAGTACTGCTTTATTATTATTATTATTGGTACGCTATTTTGTACCTCGATTAATTTTCTGGAAAATAAAACAAGCTGATGTGAATTTGGTTCATTATTCTTGACGTTATTATCTGATTTAAGAGATTTATTTGATAACACCTGTATGAATAAAAGACTGGTGGGCGGTTATTTTTGCCGCTGAGTATATATAAGGAATGTTTAGATACATAAATTGTGATTATAATAGTACAGTTAAATAAATATGCATGCTTCCTCAAGTTTTTTAAGTATGTTGACACATGTCCTTATATTGGTCAAGTACGGGTTTGACAGGATATATTTAAAGAATGAGATGTTCTGTCAATACTACAATTTAACGTGACATTTATAGTTAGACAATTGACTAGGTAAATTTACGGAAACGATAGTAAAACAATTATTCCAATTACACGATAAAACCTTTACATTTAGATAATAGTTAAATACTTACGATTTTATGTATTTTAAAAAGCTGTTAATACTTCGTTCGCGCGAATGTACATACCTAGCAAATTGCCTAAGTTATCGGTGATGAAAAAATCATGCTGTATAACTTGAATCAATGTCAAATTCAAATTGGTAATGTTTAGTTCCGAAACTTTAAAATTGATACTTAATAATTATTAGAAGCTCTATACACAGCATCAAGTCCGCGCCCTATTTTTTTTAAATATATTAACTATAAAAAAATCTACAAGTATATATAATAAATATAATATGATTTCTTATATAATGCAATAGACATGTAGTAATAAATATGTGATGTTAAACTCCGATATTCTTATATATTAGTGAAGCCGAATAGCTATGTAAATAGACATTTTGCAATTTTACCCTGATTATGTTACACGCTACAAGGTACAGAATTATGTACAAAAATAAGTCGAAACTTTTATCTAGGCGAAACTTTAAAAAAACTGTATGATCTTGTTGATTTTAAAACGTATGTATATTTTATGTATGTATTAAATGGATTAAATTAACAAGAAAGCTCTTCAGAATACCCCTCCACCAGGGTTCCGAAAACGTGCTATTTTTATGGAATAATAAACCGGACATGTCCCCAAATCACACAGTCAGTTTTGTTACTAAGGTGGTAACAAAATGGACAACAAGGAAAAAGTGGGGAGATACATCAAGAATTGTTACTTTTTAAGGTTCCGTGCCTCAAAAGGAACACTTTGTTGTCCGTCTGTCTGTGTGTCAGGACCCTTTATCTCGGGAACGCGTGGAGGTATCGAGTTGAAATTAAATCACAAAAAAATCAGGGTCTTTATGGAACTGTGGCGGTGCAAATTTTGAATTGAGTTAACGTGTCATGTGCGGAACCCTCGGTGGGCGATTCCGACTCGCTTTGTCCGGTTTTTTTTCGTCCTGAAATGATTCACAGTCCACACATTCTTTTAAATGTGACCGAAAGAGTTTCTCGTTTTAGCTCCCAGATACCGATTTTACTGGTAGCACGCTAACCGTTGTTTTTTCGCACCTACTTTTTGTTTGTATGTGAATTTCACTATTTAATATACTTCAGAGTAGATGATATTACCATCTTAATATCGATTTTTATACAACATTACAGTTAAATATTGTTTTTTTCTATAAAATTCGTTCGCCTAGATTCCAGCGTCAACTTAAACAAGTAAATTCGATATGATTAAATACTTAGTTACATAAAAATATGTATTTCTTAACAATTAGCAGTCGCTTCTCGTCCGCACTACGGAGATCGACGCAGCATAATACTTGGAAAAAATACATCATTTCACAAATGGACTACAAATTATACAACTTTTATAAAAATAATTATTTTTCTTGCAATAATGCATACAAACCTTGTCCTGACAATTAAAAAAAAAACAGTCAAATCGGTCCGAGGCGTCCTTAAGTGATGTTCCGTCATGCATGTAGCAATTAAATTTTATATATGAATTTCTCAATATGTGTAATAAGTTGAGTGTTTTAATGTAAGAATATTTCAAAACTCTTTCATACTTGTAGTAATCTAGTTCGTTAAAATTATTTTTCTTGCAATAATGCATACAAACCTTGTCCTGACAATTAAAAAAAAAACAGTCAAATCGGTCCGAGGCGTCCTTAAGTGATGGTCCGTCATGCATGTAGCAATTAAATTTTATATATGAATTTCTCAATATGTGTAATAAGTTGAGTGTTTTAATGTAAGAATATTTCAAAACTCTTTCATACTTGTAGTAATCTAGTTCTTTTTTGTCAGAAAGTAGATAGATTATGGCTAACAAGTTACTTTCAAAATTTAAATCACGTTAACTCAGTTTACAACTTTGTAATATATTTTAGAAAATGGAATATTTGTAGTCTATTCAAGTCATAACAAGGTTTTTTGTTTTAAAAGCAGTCTTGAAGTCGATGATCATACTGTTTGTCTACATTCTCAATGTGTCAAATGTGTACGCAGTCGGGTAAAAAAGCTATTATGGCAGAAATTATCATAGCAATAGCACATACAAACCTTGGACAAAACATACTCTTTATAAGTTGTGCATACAAGTTATAAAGAGTGTGATGTAACCTTCATAAAGTTAGTTTGTAACTGGACAATTGCAGAATGATGTCCGAGCAGCATGTATTTTAATACTTGGTGAGCATATTAGTCGTTATGTAGAAGAATAATAATAATGCTGTATAGAAGTCTTTCGCTTTTCAGAGTAGGTTTTTCGCTGATAAAACTAATCATTACTAATGAAAACATTGCACTAAAACAAATCTTACTTTTTGTGACCGGCAGCAGAGATTTCTGAACTATTTAAATTGCTAATAGAATTGAGTCATTCCATATTTTTTGAGATCAAATCTTCATTGTTTTAAAAAGAGAACAACTTTCATGCAGTAATATTATTTTGCACGTTGCCAGTAATTTAAGTTTAAATTTAAGACTACGCCGAGCGCACAGTGGCGCCCTCATCACTATTATTGTGTTTTCTAATAAAATAAAGTATTTTCTTGAAATCGGACGATGCTTTTTTGTAGAGCAAGTAAAAACACAATTTATGGGATACGTAACAAACTTTGATAACAATTACCGTATGAGTAGTCACCTTAACGGGAAAAGGTGGCCACTTTTTTCCGTTAAGTTGATAACTCAAAGGTCAATTGTTATTAAACTATGTGATATGTCCTATAAGTTGTGTTTTCATTTGTAGTACAAAAATGCACCGTCCGATTTCAAGAAAATACTTTATTTTATTAGAAAACACAATAATAGTGATGAGGGCGCCACTGTGCGCTCGGCGTAGTCTTAACTGTTATTGCACAAATATATCGGAATATTAAATTTAACAAGTTAGAAATATAAAGCTCAAGATAAATATAAAAACAATGATAGAGACTTTAGAAATATAGAAATACGTATAAAATTTATTTGTGCAATATCCAGCCCCTGAATACTGTATCTAAAATACTGCAACAATAAACCAACAGGGCGATGCGTTTTTTCAACGTTTAACCGTTATTTCACGGATCTGTTAACAAACACTAACGTTAACAAGATTAAATTTGGCAGTATTATTGGAAGCTTAGTCGCCCTACTAAATCTTGTAAATATATTAAATATAATTTGTACAATTGAACAGACTGTAGTCAAGTTAAAAGCACTTATAAAAGTGTAGGTAAAGAGCGGCGTCACTCGGGCGGCGGCGGCGGCACGGCGGGCGGCGGCATGGCGGGCAGCGGCGGCTGCGGCGCGTACACGGAGCCCGGCGGCGGCCCGTAGTAGTAGTCCATGCCCATCGCCATGCCCATGCCGTAGTACAGCGGCGGCGGCGGCCGGACCACGTAGTACGGCAGGCGGGGCATGGGGCTCAGACAGGGGGGGGGGACGTGCCAGCCTACCTTGGGGTGCGGGGCGCCGTTCTGCCGCGCGAGCTTCGGCGGCGGGCCCGGCTCCGGCGCGCCGCTGCGCTTCCGCAGCGTGTCCAGCACCGACTTGGATATCTTCAGCTTCAGCTCCGAGGACTGCGGCGGCGGCGGCGGCGCGGCCAGCCGCTCCTTCGGGATCTTGATCTTCGGCAGCTTGTCGCGCGGGATCGTGATCTTGAACGTGCCGTCGGCCGGCGGCTCCGTCGGCAGCGGGGGCGCCGGCCCGGCCTCCTCCTTCTTCTTCTCCCGCCGCTCCTCCTTCTCCTTTTTATGTTTCCTCCTCTCCTCCTTCGACTTGTCGCGGTCTTTGTGTTTGTGTTTCTCCTTCTTTTTCTTTTCCTTTTTGTGTTTGTGCTCGGCGTGGTCGTCGCGGGGCGGCGCCGGCGCAGGCTCGGGCGCCGGCGGGGCGGGCGGCGGCACGGGCGGTTCCGCGGGCGCCGGCTCGCGCTTCACCTCGACCGCGGGCGACTTGCGCTCGGTCGCGACCGTGATAGGCGCCGGCTTCGCGAGACTCTCCTTTAACAAATTGGATACTAGCGTCGGGTCCGTTTCGATCCCGTTGACGGCGCGCGGCGGCGGCTCCGGCCGTCTCTGCTCGGCCGGTTTCGTTCTGATAGCGGTTCCCCGCTGAGAATCGCGAATGACGTTCTCGTAGCCGGGCGTCTCGTCTAACTTTTTGACGACGGGGACGAGTTCCGGTTCCGAGTTCGAATGGACGCGCTGCCTCTGTTTGGGGGCGGGCGCAGCGTCTCGCGCGGGCGGGGAGCTGAACGGAGACACTATCGCAGGGGCGCGCATCTCGCGCACGGCCGCGCTTGCGTCTGGACGTTTTTTATGCGGGCTCGGCTGGCGTTGCGCTTCAGGCGGCGCCGCGATCTGGTTGTGAGGCGGGTTGGCGGGCGGCGCGGGTCTCTGGTCGGGGCGGGCGCGGGGGGCGGGTTGCGGGCGGCGCGGCGCGGCAGCGGCGGCCGCGGGCGTCGTGGCGTTCTCCGGCGAGAAGAGGGAAGGCGGGCGGGTGCGCGGCGCGGCCGGCTCGGGCGGGGCGGGCGCGGGCGCGGAGGCGGCAGCGGGGGCGACAGCGGGCGCGGGCTGCGGCGGGCGGTGCGCGCGGTGGTCGTGCGGCTTGGGCGGCTTGGCCGCGGGCCAGGGCGCGGCGGGCGGCTTGGCGAGCGGCGCGGCGCGCGCGTGCGGCACGGGGCGCGCGCGGGCCTGCGCGGCGCGGCGCTCGCGCTCCTCGCGGTCGCGCTTCTCGCGGTAGACGGTGTAGTCGATCTTCTGCGGCGCGGGCGCGGCCGGCGCGGCGGTCGCCGGCACGTAGCTGCCCGCCACGGGCGCGCGGCGGCGCTCGCGCTCGTATTCTGCGAACAGATTGGCTCGGTTTGGTGCTAAATTCATAAAATCAACTTTGTTAGGGTACCTCCCATTTGTTCTATGGAACTGTGACATCATAGAACTGTTAACATTTTTCTTTCCCAGCAGTTCCATGGTAAAACTAATGAAACAAAAAATGTGCTATTTATTCTATTGTACTAGAAGCACCTCAAGTTTCCCATCAGACCCATGGAACTATGACGTCATAGAAATGTTGCGTTTTTTTTTTCTCAACAGTTCCATAGTACAACTGTACAAACAAATATTATTATTTTAGTTCCATAGAATAGTTACTCTTGACCTACATTTTTTTAAATACTTCTTATAATATTTTGTATTTAATTGTTCTCTAATCACATTAAATTAAGGTCTAAAGATCATTTAAGATTACAGTTTTAATTTTCAATTGAAATTTAGGTCAAGAGCAACTATTCTATAGAACTAAAAAATATTTTTTGTTTCAACAGTTCTACTATGGAAATGCTAGAAAAAATATATCGCAACAGTTCTATGACGTCACAGTTCCATGGGACTGATGGGAAACTTGAGATGCTTCTAGTTCTATAGAACAAATGGGAAGTACCCCTTTTTTACCGCAGTCTGGGGGCCCTAACATGGCTGCGTTTATCGCATGACAAAGTTTAGATAAGGCATCCGTCACCTTTTAACACGTAAATAAGTACGACAGTGACGGATGCTTTATCCACATTTGACACTCGATACAGACGCATTAACAGAAATGTTTCTAACCTCTAAGCCAATTTTAATGATATTAAAAACCACAAAACCGACACAGTTCCACTTTAACACGACCCACAGGTTGAATTTATAACAATTCAATCTTCTTTTTGCAAAATACATGTTTACACTTTTCATGGTTAATTTTGTCAAATGTTTATAAGCATTTGGTTGATTGATGTCTACATGTTTTTTTATAAATAATTCATATCATGTGATTATTTACATATAAGTGAATAAGTACATGTTTGAAACATCCCAAAATTAACGAAATCCGACCGCAGTCCTGACAAAAACCCTATAATCCAGACATATCAAAACAAATCCGGACGAATGAAAACCCTACCCACACACATGTCGTCAACCGAAACGCATCCCTACTGCTAACTTAACCCAAAGATCATCAGTACAACCAACTATTTCTCGCATCTCAATATAGACATACATACCTTTATCAAACGACTTGTCGAAGTCGTCGTTGGGGAGGGAGGCATGCTTCTTGTCGAACGGCGAGTTGGCGACGGACGAGGAGCCGCTGCCGTGCGCGGCGTTGGAGTGCGGGGAGCTGCCACCTGGAAGGACATTACATTAAATACTTATTCAGAATTAAAGAATGCAATTTAACCGGTTATTGACCGTTTTTGTACCGGTTAAAACCCAATATAACCGGTTATTTGCATTCCATATTCAGAATATTGCAATTGGAACAGCCTTAGGCCTGGTTCCCACTATGCCGGACCGGCAATTTTGCCGGATGCCGGTAAGGGTAGTGGCTGTACAATTTATATGAAGCTGTTCACATTATGCCGTATGAACAGCGTCATAAGCCACTAGCCTTACCGGCATCCGGCAAAATTGCCGGTCCGGCATAGTGGGAACCGGGCCTTACATTCCTTGTCAATGTCATGATTTTTTGAATTAACGCTCAAAAGGATATAAAGTTGCTCTTTATTAAGCTTATTAAATTAATATTTTGGAGATTTTGACACATTTTTTTTAATACTTCAAACAATAAAGTATGAGAATTGGAAAGTCAATTTCATTCACCAAACGCCATTTCTGATGCCGCCATATTGCAAACCAACCATTTTCTTTATTATTATTTTGTTATAGTTATTATTAAATATTTTTCGTATTTTCACACATTTCAATTGAGTTGTCAGTTGATCACCCAATCACTCGCATTGACATTGTTCATTCGCGTAACCATGGTTATAGCAATGCTATAACAATTATAAAAGAACTGTTAACACCATGGCAACGCTCATTATAGAACGTTTTCAAGCTTCGGTTACGCTATAGGTGGTATTATGATACCGTTAACTATATCAATATTAGCGGTTTATAGTACGCGAGTAGAAAAATAAAATGTATTGTGCCAAAAAACTCAGATTCAGAAAACTAGTAATCAAAGATTAAATTGCGAGAAATTGACTAATATTAAGCACAGACCAAACGATACTAAGACTGTTTAATGGCGTGAAAAAAGGAAACCAACACACAGGCCACCAGAACGTGGACTTTTGAGTCATGGAAACCTGCAAATATGTTTCCAACCCTGAGTACTAAGGAATGCCTGTTGAAGATGGGCAGAAACCGTCGACCTTAGACCTCACTCCGGCTCGATCCCTCGCAAGCAATAAGAGCAGGACAGTAGTACAGTACTCACTGGCGCTGTTCCGCTCCATCATCTTGCGCTTGAGCCGCGAGGGGCACTTGTCGAAGATGTGCAGGAACTCGGCCGTGAGCCGCTCCAGCAGCTCTGACGTCACGCTGCGGTCGACGTACGAGAACCAGTGCCGGCCTTCGTTGGACTGCGGGATCTGAGGAATATGCTTTATTGGACTACTGGCTACATTATCATAGCTATACACACATAGAAAATGTCTAAAGATTTCTCTACATCATTTTGATCCTTTGCAATGCAGTACATTATGGTTTTACCGAGAGGTATAGGGCCCTGGCGACTTTTAACGACGATTTAATACGATATTGATTATTAATAATTCGAATCAATAATCTAAATAACAACCCCCGGTTATCATCGATGATGCATACATATAAAACAAGCGTTAGTTGAATTTAAGCCACCCGTAAGCGAATCTACTCTATTTGACAGAATTGTTGCCCGCGTCTTTATCCGCGTAGAAAAATAAAATATACTTGTACTTATACTCAGTGATAACTGATAATATATATACTGGTGAAAGAGTTTTGAGTTTATTCATTACAAACAATAATACAAATCTTTTCTCTTTATAATTTTATTGTGCATGGGTATAATCAAACAGGTCTACTAAAATTTTAAATAAAAGGTTTATTAAAAAAATCTCGTTCTGATTTTTTGACGACAAGGGTGTCAACACTAGACTAGGGAGTCTAGTGTTTTCAGCCCAGAAAGACATTTGCTTTTATGTATTGCGTAAATGTAAGTAAAATGAAGGAGTGGGGCGCGTCTTCGTGGATTAAAAACACTATACAGCCCATTTGAATAAAGTCCCAAACGCACAGAGAGCGGAGAAGGGGCGTTGCGTAACCTTAGATTTAATGGACTGGGCAAGACTTTTTTAGGGTTTCATGCCAAAATACGCTTTATAATGTGTATGCTGTCTGTATATATATCTCAAATCCGGAACGGAATAAGTCACAGACCCAAAATTTAGATATTTTAGGGATGTTGACTCAAAACCGATAAATTAGAAATGCATTTAAAATATTTCCAGGGGAACCTATAACTAAAAAAACATCTGTCTTTTTCTAGAAATCAATAAGAACAGAAGAAATATATTTTTAGTATTGAAAATAACAAAATGGAGGGATATAGTTGAAATTTTTAGAGCATTTTTGTTTAGTCAATCATAAAAACTTAACTAGTTAATAATTTGCAATTTCTGCACATATTGTACCAAATACATTTAATATATGAACGACAAATACTAAAAATGACGATTTATATTGCAGTTTGTAAGCTATAAACAAACAGTATATACAAATTCCGCACAATTAAGATCTCTCATTTAAAAACAATTCTCTCTGGAGGACCGTCCATACTCATGGCACAACGCAACCCTCAGAGCGCGATTCCGACTAGCACTAGACCGGTAATACTATGAAATCTTACCGCACCTCTCTCTGTACATTTGCCGACAAAAACATTTAAACACAACAACATTTGGCTTTACGGCTAGCGAATGCTGAGTTGGGACCGTTTCGCAACAATTTCTCTGTCTTGTTATTTTTGTATCTACCTAATGTAATCTTGTATTGTTGTGAATAAATGTCTCTTTATCTTTATCTAAAAAATAAAAAAGCTTAAATACATACACAAATAAATAATTAAAAAAAAAACTAAAAACCACTAACACTCACCGCCCAATTGCTCCACTTGGACGCTAGGTGTATGCAGAAGCAGGCGACGACCGTGGGCCGGTACTGCAGGCACATGGTCGTCAGGTGGAGACTGTTGGACGCCATGAAGTAGGAGGTCTGGGCAAGGTCTTTGGGCGCTGGGGAGGGATAACATCTAGTTAGATAAATGAACAGATGTTGTATTATGTTTTGAGTGTGGAGGTTCAACTAACTTCAAAATAATAAGGCTACATGGAGGCAAAAAATAATGACCGCTATACTTTTGTCTGGAAGGTGCAGATCTACCCCGTTACTAATAAACGTTGAGTAACCGCGGTGTAGTTCTCATCTTATCAATCATCATAATCATCATAAACTCACGCCTTCATTCCCAGAGTGGGGAAGGCAGAGCCTCAGACTCACCAACAACTCCAAAAACTTGTTGATAATTCTGTGACCACATTTTGCACAACCAGGCTAAGATGTTATCCAGTGTATTAGTGACAGGTTGCAAACCCATCGCCTAACAGCACTACACAGCCTTTAGTCCCTTAGTCGTCTCTTACGACATCCACGGGAAGACATGGAGTGGCAACATTTTAAACCCGGCACCACACATCTCATCATATCTTAGTTTAGTTAATGGCTATCACTCCTGTTAAGGTGTATTTCGCCAATGTCGAGTTATTTATAGACACTCTCATGGACTTATTAGAGAATAAGTCCATGGATATCACAAGCGAGGACAATTGTTCGGTTAAAGATATTTTCTCTAATGGACTTAACACAAGCACATGGGGTTAGCTGCACGCGCTTCTGTCAAGACCATACATTAGTTCTTTTGTGGTGTAGTTAAACCACGCTTTGTCCTTATGTCATTGTGACATTTGAATTTGAAAGATTATGACAAAGCATGGTTTAGCTACACCACCGTTACTCAACGTTTATCAGTAAGGGGGTTAGTGTATATTCATACGACATAGTTCCTCGGAAAAGTTTGATTTCGTCTTGCTTTATTAACATGATTGTGAAGTGAATGAATCGTACAGCTGTCAAAAAAACTATACAAATTTAGTTCCAAGCGATAACGTTTCTCATCCACTAAATCGAATCAGATTTCCACAAATTTTGAATATACTGTAGTTACTATGAAAAACTAGATTTATATCTTTCCTTTTTTTAACCAAGAATAATTTTCTTGGAAAGGTAAACGTGAGACCTAGATTTTCATAATATCTACAACTTATTAAAAAATCGAAAAAGTAGAAATAGGTTTAAGGAGAGAAATGTTATCGCATTTTGTATTGAATTTTTTAGATTCACAATCCTCGCGCAGATACAAAATATTAAACAGATCAATAATGAATGAAAATCTTTTGTATCTGTGGTTAGTTTTGATTGGTTGGCATAATAAGCCACGTGATTTTGTTTGTTTGCATTTAGTTACCTTCTCAGACAAAGTATAGTAAAAGTAAACTTGCTCAGTAGTTAATGAAAAAAAAAAACAATTTTGAAGTTGTTTGAAAACCAAAAAAATAACACAAAAATTGTTTGATTGTAAAACAGCTATTCATAATCTAAATTAAAAAAGGAAACTAAATAGGGTATTTGTGCTTCATGAATGAATAAAACGAATATAAACGAAAACATCAAAGCAAGCTTTTAATGTGACTAAGATTGATTGGAGCGAAAAGTCTGATAAATTATGTAATTACTAATTATATATTTAATAAATTAACTGTCAAGAAAAACAATGTTAATAAAATAATTAAGAGTTCATGAATCCCTATTATGATATCACTACTCGGACAATGTAATTAAAAAAACTGAAACAAACATATAGGCATACGGAAATGCCGTCATAACAAAAGCTAAACTCTGTAATATATTAAAAATGGGTCTACCTTATTACCTATAAAATGAAAATACATACAGGTTCATAAGCTATGTTTTCTTTTCTGAAACCGTAATGTTTTCAGAATTGTTATAAAAACAAACCTAACCTAACCTAATGGGTTCTATAAGATGGTCTTTCAAAAAATCCTGAAATGTTTACGGTTTCAGAAAAAATATATATTATAGATTATGAACCATTATGTATTTTGAACTTTATAGATTTGATGGCGATGACTTTTGTGGGATTTATAGTTTTTATAAGACAAAACGATTATACATTTGGCTAAATATATTAAAAAGCTTACACAGCATAATTTTAATGCTGTTATTAAATTTTACCAAAATATTTTAATTTTAATCTGCAAACAGACCTGTAACTCCAAACTTATAAAATAAATAAAATGAAATGTGAATGAGATAGGGTGACCACACAAAATAAAACAAGTAATTGTTACATACCTATTGCGGGATCGCAAAATTGTTGATATACATTGCCTGTGCGGGTGTATTTTTTTCTTGGGCTCTTTTTGGGTTTTGTCCATTGCGGTAAAGTGGCCATTGACTTTTTAAATGCGCAATTTGATTGGTTTACATTTTTTTAACTCTACCTTAGGATATTTTTGAAAAAAATATTAACACAATTATTATTATTAAAAAACGTCAAAGTTTGATTGAAATCTCTTAGAAAACATGAAAGTGCAAAGAAAAAATTAGCAAACTACTTTAACTTTAACACCAAGTTAATTAACAAAAAAAAAACTCAAACCAAAAAGCTTCACATAATAAAACACAATTTCCGACCTTCTAACACTAGCGATGCTACCCAGAATTAGTTCTTTTATACATTTAAAATCAAATCATCTATCATTAAATTTTATGACCCAATCAAACAACGCGTCAGCCGGCCACTACCCCGGTCGGACGGCCACCCGTCTCCGGCTTGCCTCACCTTTGACAAGGTGACACGCGCGCACCACGTGCGTGTGGGGGTGGTCGATGGCCACATCGAACCCTAACGTCTGGAGCAATACGTTCTCGTTGAAGACCAGGTCTTGAGCCTGGAAATAATGGGGATGGTACAGTTGGGGATAGTGGGTCCTAAGCGTCCATTCCCAAAATACCAGATTTCAATATCAGATAAAATAAACGGTTCACTGCCAAACAAACACTTTCCCAAACTGATTCATTTCCCAACTGTTTCATTTGGGCAAATGCTTTTTTTTCTAAAGCTGTAAATATTTCAGGATTTTTTAAAAACTAACCTAACCTATAGGGTTCTAAACGAGGGATCCCTTTGAAACGCATAAACTTTTTACGCATAACGTATCTTTACGCATATTTTTTTTTCGCATAAACACCCTTTAGGCTGACATTTCAAAATTTAATAAACGTCTATTGTGTAGATTAGGTTAGGTTAGATTTTTAAAATAATTAAAATAAAACGTTTTCTATTGTAAAAACCGTTTTAGGTCAAACGATTTTATGCGTAAAGATACGTTATGCGTAAAAAAAAAATGCGATCCAATAGAGACCCTCTACACGATGCTCCTGAAATAAATCCTGAAACATTTACAGTTTTGGAAAAAAGCTTTCGCCCAAATGAAACAGTTGGGAAATGAATCAGTTTGGGAAACGTTGTTTGGCGAAATGAACGGACACCAAAATAAACAATATCTTTATTTGAATGTTGAGTTTTCGGATTCCACTTGATGTTATAAAATTCTGGTATTTCGGGAATGAACGCGGTTCATAATGGTGTTGTGAAGTTATGATGGCTATAAGTCATTATGGGTGATTCTAAATTACGAGTCTATAAGTCTTAAGAAATAAATCCACAAGCATTGCAAATTGTCTACAATTATATAGAACACTAGAGGACGCCCGCGACTTCTTACGCGTAGAATTAGTTCCCCGCTACTCCTCCATTTTTTCCCGTTGGGGGTCGATTTTCGGAAAATGCTTTCTTAGTGCTCACTTACATCATGAAAGGAACCCCTGTACCAAATTTCAAGTTTCTAGGTACAGTAGTTTCGGCTGTGCGTTGATACATCAGTCAGTCAGTTTAGCCTTTTATATATATATATATAAGAAGATGTAAACTTGGTCCATGAATGGTCTGTTAATGTTAACTTACTACAGTACTAACTAATGCGCGTTAGATACACGTACAGATAATGTCTAATCTAAATGCAATTCATCAATACGTGAATCGATAAAAATTACGAAACGTGCCTGCCGACACAGTTATGTCAAAGAGTGAGAAAGCGATAGAACACAATAGAACATTTTATTCGAACACAATGCAAGGGTACATATAGTAAGAGACGATTTGCACCGGGCTGCTTATTCGATCAAATGTATTTTATATCAAATTTGATACGCTAAATAATATGTAGCGAATAGGTTGTCTGAAAAAATTCAGTCCAGTACTTATATCATTAAAAAAAATATTAAAAATGAACTTTTTTTTTATATTGCAAATGCTTGTTTAATAGACAAATTACATACTAATCGAAAGTATGAAGCCTATAGAATATGCAAACGTTAGGTTTGGTGCAAATTATTAGTACCGCCTTACCTGTTTATACCTGCCTATCCAATAGTTTGACGGGAAAAAAAATAGTCAACCTAACGTTTGCCAGTTCTATAGCCTTCATACTTTCGATTGGTATGTAATTTGTCTATTAAACAAGCAATTGATTTTTTTAAGTCAAATTTAATTTTAAAAATTTTAATTAATTATATACTGGACTGAAATTTTTCAGGCAACCTATTCGCTACATATTATTTAGCGTATCAAATTTGATATAAAATACTTTTGATCGAATAAGCAGCCCGGTGCAAATCGTCTTCTATTCGGATCTTAGACCAATAGTAGAAAAAGATACAATGACATAACAAAACTAGTTCTATTACTTTTACCGTACTTCAACATTGACGTAAGCAATCCGTCAACGCTAGGCTAACGGTTTCCGGTCATAAATCATCAAAGGTGTCAATGCGTTGACAGTTACGTACATATGCAAATCTAGGACGCGACCTCTTTAAATTATATTGGTTTTTGCGTGAACTAAAAGTCATGACGTCATCTCCTTGAGTGTGGAAAGTTACTTAACTCTCTTTTGACATCTTTATAACGGTGAGTATCCACCAGCAAGGCTAGGAAAATTAAGTATTTATTTATTGCACAAAAAAAGTACAATTGGCGGACTTAATGCCATATGGCATTCTCTATCAGGCAACCAAATAATCATAAAGAAAGTAACAGTGTTACACAGAAAAAGAAAGACAGAAAACAGAGCAAAGAACCAATAGAAATTGGTGGATATTTTCCTCGCTCACCACTCTGCTACCACGCTCAGCTCTGATGGATATTCACCCTTAGAGCCTTTCTTCGAAGACATGGTGAGAAACAATAACAAGCAGCGGACCTATTAGGCTATTATGGACACGTTCATCGCTGTGGAAGGCCGCTTCCTGACTTGTCGGTATGCTTGCAGTAAAACACGGAATCAGTAAGGGTTGCTAGGTAACTAGTGGCATCTACCAATCAACGCGCAGCGTTTATGCCGACAGTAAGTTTTACTGCAAGTATACCGCCAAGTCAGGAAGCGGCCGAAACATCCTTAATCCACACTTATCCAGCGCGATAAAAGCGACCAATACGTTGTCAACTTTCAGTTGTGGAAATACCGCAAAAAGAAACAAGAAGTAGGATGAAATGTGGTCTTTACGTCGAGGGATTTTATGAACCCAGGTTGAAGGGCAATCAATTACCAAACTTTGTATGGCCATGGCTAACCATTTTATAACGTTTGCGTGGCATGAGCTTCGCTTAGTATCGTATCAGACCTGTTGTCGCCAATACTCAAACTATCATAAAAACAACACGCCACCATGGAAAATGTTTTTGGTGCGGCTATCATTTTACATTCCAAAATAGCACAATAAGGCATGCTTCTGGATTTATTTCCTATTTTAGAAATATCGAAATATTGAAATATCGAAATAAGCGATCGCGGCAAAAGTACGGTAGGTTATGCGGAACTCCCCATAACCGTGCTACACGTTACATGCACACTTGACACTTCTACTGTTTTTTCTGTTCTGCGAGTTAAATGAATAGTTTTAAAAATAAGGACTAAAATTTAGGAATTCGTAAATTTACCATCGCGTCACGAATATTAACTAATCTGCTATAAGACAAAATAATGGTATTACTGACAAAGGCAAGGCGAGGATTGAATCTGCTTCGTTTATTGAATTGAGATTGCAATAGCAGTAGGTATGTAAATTGTATAACTAATAAGTTACCATTTCTTAATTTTAGTTCTTAACTAAGTATGTTATTTTTTTTGAAAAGTACCTGTGTTTAAAGCAAATACTATTATTGCCTGGACTTAACATAAAAACTTTTGTACACCGTTCTGATCTTAACGTTTCCAAGCACACAAGCCAAGTGGCTGCCTTGCAGCGAACTCTTCAAAATTCAAAATTCTTTATTTCCTTAACCCTTCGAGTGGCAAGCAACCGTATAACGGCTGCTGTCAATTTATACTTCATGACTTTAACTCAAAATTCAAATTTAAACTAACTATAGTTTTCTTGCCGCTTGAAGTGTGTTTGTGTGTTTGTGCGCATGTGTGTCTCTTTTTAATGTTAATGACAATGTTGATGATGGAATGGTACTGACCTGTTCCGCGTACTGCTCGGGCAAAAGCGCGTTGACGCCTTCTCCGCGGTGGACGCACACGTGGGCCACTTTGATCACATACTCTAGCTTGCGGGGCTGCTCCTCCACCTGAAGATATAAGGGGCTTGATATCATAACAACATCTAGAGAACTGGGCCTCTATTCTAGGCTGTAAAAACCATATCGTCTTTGATCTGTTATGCTATTGTTTTCAACTCAGCCGCCATTACTGTCAAGTAAAAACGTTGACAATACGACAACAGGTCAAAGATCATATGATTTTCACCGCCTTGAAAAGAGGCCCTGTGTTCCAGTTTCTGACTATAATATCCAGGTCGATTTACGATGATCTTTGTGACAGTTCAAATTATAGTGGTGTTAGGACCTGTGCTCGTGTTCAATTTTATTACCAAGAGAAATCTCTCATTGGCATTCTGTCTTTTACCAGATTATGCCCAGAGGAAGGACATAATGGTACTTTTTACCTGCGATAAACGACTTCTTGACAGAGTCGCTGGCAACAGATAGTATTTGATATTTTTTGCAATTCAGATAATTAGAACCCTAACAATGAAGGGACTTAATACTTTAATACATTTTATCTCAGAATTCTATTTGGGAATATCTCTTCTATATAGGCAACTCTATAACCCGCTGCCAACCAGTGAAATTACTAGCATAGAGGCCTTCCATCAGTCCTCAGGGTAGGCAACACATTGGCAGTCTTGAGATTGCAGTCTATGGACCCCAATTACCTTGCCGGTGGCCTTTCTCTGCCATAAAACTATAAACTAAAATCTAATTCAAGACCAAAATCCTAACCTCAACGGGCGCACATTCGCTGTGATTACTGCATTTTGGTTAAGTGTAGGTATTTTTATCAATAAAATTAAGGGCCTGTTTCACAATCGTCAAGTAAAGCATATCTGACAAAAATTTAGCCCTTTCCCTTACTTACACTTGAAAATAGACAAGGAGAGGGCCAACTTTAACTGGCACATGAATTTACTTGTCGATTGTGAAACAGGCCCTTACCGTAATATTACCTACTGGTTACATCGAGAACTGTCAGATTTTGGTCTTGAAAAACAAATCGTGTAATCGTCGTACCTTTGCGGCAAGGAAGAGCGCCGCCGCAGCGATGGCATTCCGATGGAACTGCGTGAACGAGTGGAACGCGTAGAACCGGTGCATGTACACTATCGCCGTGTTGATGCATAATTGCGAGCTGTGGGCTGGCGTTAAGGAAATATCGCGGACAATGGACACTTAATTATAAGTTGTGACAAGGATAAACTTAGTGTTAATAAATACCTAACTTTTCTTAATAGTGAATATGCATGGATCTTTTTAAATCGCATTTCTCAACAAATTATGAACATACCGTAAGAGATCACCAACAGTCACAATAAAATTAAAATCGGCCATGAAATACGGATGATACAAGCATTTTAAACTGCTAATTAGACAGCGATGAGTTAGACAGAGAGATCCGATATGCACTGTGGCGTCATATCGGCCTTATAAACTCCATGTTAAATTATGTTTTGCTAGAAAGAGATAGGAACAGATCCTTGTTATCATGGTTATTTTTATAGCTATTCAAAAAAATATTATTCTAAACTGTTTGTTACATGAATTGGCTTTTATTGAAGCTGTGAAATTAGTCATGAATACGTCACAAATGTCTGGATGGAGTCGCGGGCAACAGCTAGTATGATATAAATTTAACACAAGTCGCGTTAGCTACTGAACGAAGCTACTGGTCCTGTGACTCCTTGGGTTGGATTCCCGGTATGAGAAAATATTTATGTGATGAACGCGGAACGCGAATTTATTTCCAGAGTCTTGGTAGCTATATTACAAGCTTAAAGCTTAGTTTGGGACTAGGTTCAAGTAGTGTGCTTTTTAAGCACCTAATTTAAAAAAAAACTAGGGAAAAAGGTGACAAAAACCTTATTCTATGACACTAATGAATGACTCACCATCCAAATATTCTTAGTAAAACCATGGCGCAATGAAAATTAAATATATTCACGACCGCCTGAACAAACATTTTGAATGTTAAAGTATTATTCACCTTACAATGGTATTATTGGTAAAGTAATTAAATCCCAAGGAGAATATAACCTCAATTACATTAAAATGTGGGACATGTGCTTCAATTCATTATCATCATGGTTTTCTTATCAACACAATACAATACACCCAAGACAGAAATAAAACATTTTGATTTTAAGGAAATTTACTGCCGCACTCAGAGACGTCATTTAAATTTAATGCTTGTTTAGTGACGCGTTGTCTTGTTCTATTGCTGTAGCAAATAAAGTGACAGCAGCAACTTTAATCACGCATTAAATATAATTGATGTCTCTGAGTGCGGTAGTTAGTTTTCAATTTTACTTATCTGAACTACCTACTAAATCGGCATGTACAGTACCTATTAATAAATTAGGGAAGTCTGCAAAAAAAAGATAAATCCATGGTATTAAATTAAATAGAACAATTATATAGGCCAACATTAAAACAATAACTATCCTTCATGACCTTACAGATTTTTTTTGCCATTAATATTATTTTTTGTCTAGTCTTTTGTTGATGATCTACTGGCTTCCAGTTTATAAGTTACTTATCGTCGGTGAAACTGCAAAACCTCGTAGGTAAGTAACATTTTTAATGTGGAGCAAAATGCACCTTTTTCCAAGGTATTAAGGTTCACTTTGCTCTATAATAAATTTGTTGGTTACTCGGTTTTGCAGTATCACGGACGTTATGCTAATTAATAATAAATAAATGAAATATCCTTAATACCTAATAGGAAAAATCACTTTTAATCAAATGTAATTTCCCTGTCCAGAACTTCCCTGAAACCAGATATAGGTACCAATAAAATGTACAAACCAGACCATTTTAACTGTCTAACTAAAGCAAATAAACCGAAAAGCTAAGTTTACGCAGACAACGTGAAACAATGACTCATATGTAAAAGTCAAGTGCAACTAAATTACCTAGCTATTATAGTGCATGAGTCATTGTGTGCATTCAATGTCAACCGTGATAAAAGTGGAATGGAATGTTATGCTTTTACTTGATTTAAAGCTATGGAATTGTGATTGTTTACTACTCTGACTTGATTTTACAAGGACTGTAGGTAGATATATTGACGATAGAAACTTTTTAAAAAGTTGTACAGTCGATTTGATGAATATGTGTGCACTTTAGTACCTTGTCTATTTAATGTCATGTTTAAACTGCCATATATTAATTGTCACAGCGATTAAACTGACATGGTACTAAAAAATAACATGCTTATAAAGTTCGTCGTCTTTGTTAATTATTTACTGAGAAAATAAATAAATTTCTGTTAAGGGATAAACAGCTTAAACTCCACATAGTCTTTTCTACATCACTGCTAATGCTATGTATGATGCTAATGACGACATTCCGACCGCTATCCAAAGCGAGCATAGCAAACACTGATAATAGTGATAATATTCAATATTTTTTTACTCAGTAATTAATTTAAAAAAAAATAGTATACTGGCAGTATTTTAATTTTGCTATGAAATAATTCTGGACCAAATAAAAGGTAGTCTAAGGGTCAACTCAGACCGAGACGCGACGCGACGCGACGCTGCGCGCACATGCGACTTAAAATATACTTTATTTACTACAAAAAAGTTACAATTGAAGGTGAATTAACCCTAATTTTGAATCTCTAAATTGTTACTGATTACATAACTTAATCTTAACAAATAATTGTGGTATAATATGAACAAGATTGCTTTTAAGAGTTCTAAATCAATGGAAATATACAGTTAAATATCACTTGCTTCAACATTTTACCTGCATATGAATGAAATTTGTTTGGATACAATGACATTGTGTACAGGTATGCACCCTCACTAAGCTTATAAAAACATACAACACAAAAGAAGTTGAACAATTTCAACGGCTTTAGAATTTGATACAGAAAGTTCTAACCTTTTTTTTAGCCACCTGTTGGTGATATTCTAGTAATTTGGGAGCATTGACCATGAGTTGAGAGAAAGTCAATCTCTTAGCAATTAGGAAGGAATATTCCTCTGGTACCGTAGGGGTGCACTAATATAGGACACTAGAGGACGCCCGCGACTTCGTACGCGTAGAATTCGTTTCCCGCTACTCCCCCCATTTCTTCCCGTTGGGGGTCGATTTTCGGAAAATCCTTTCTTAGTGCTCACTTACATCATGAAAGGAACCCCTGTACCAAATTTCAAGTTTCTAGGTACAGTAGTTTTGGGTGTGTGTTGATACATCAGTCAGTCAGGTTTGCCTTTTATATGTATAATAATAATAGATAGAAGATAGATAGATAGAAGAGTAGCTGGAAATGAATGCTGTTTTGCAGTTGCATTTGCTGTTGTTAAGGTTATCTGGAAGAGATTGGTAATCAGCAATAAGACAGCCTGTTGTTTAACCGGGTTTTTTTTTCAAGTGTTCTCTTTCTCTGTAATGTTTTGTATTTTGTACAATAAAGTATTTAGTTTTTATTGTTTTGATGCGGGCAGGGCATCCTCTACGTGTTAAAATAAGGTTTCTTATATCAGCAGTGAACTATTATACCTATTTGTTGATTTGTTTGTTCAATATTATCTAACGCAATTCATACAATTTAAAACCTCATGGTCACTTCTATGGAACTTTATCTATTAGCAGCAAAATTATTATTTCCTGAATTCTGTTATTTCTTATTTTAAAGATTTCAATGTCAATGTTACCACTATGTAAATGTAGTTCTAGAAACCTGGATCTCGTCCAAAAAGATAAATTAACACAAGTATTTCCTTATTCTTGCGCAATAATGTAATTCCTAATGACTTCATAAGTATTTATCAGTAATTCTATAATAAGTTTTATTTATACTAAGAACAAGTTTTTGATATATAGAACTTATTTAAAATCATAACTTAATTCTCAAATGTGTTACAGTCTCCATTGTATTTTCCATTATTGATTGTCTTAACTTAAATATGGGACAAAAAACCCTTCATAAGTATCTCATAGTTCATAGTATGCTTTGATTGTTTTAAAAATAATAAACAGAGGCCAGAATTTACGTGGCACTTTTCAATAACGCTAGTGACTTCTCGTTTATCGAATTTCATTAAACATAATAATATATTGATAAAATACAATACAGAAATAAAAACAAAATCTTTTGGTACCCTGTAGCTACCAAGAGAGCCAGTGTTCAAAACTTCTTGATTTCTGTCTCTTAATACTAAAACCATTTTGTTTTTTTTTTGCTATAGTTATGGGGTTTTGAGCGATAAGTAGAGGTAAAGCACTGCAGAAGTCAGAAATCAATATACTAATTATTTAATCAGTAACCAGTTCCCAAATATGGCTACCAACATCTAAGCTAGCTTTTTCAATTTAATGCTCAAAATTTGTGTAAGTGGTAATGTTTCTTTCTCTTATAAAAAAATGATCATCATAATTTTTTCCACATTTGGTTAACGTAAAATTTCTATTTTAAAGTTTTTTATATCGATATGTACCTAATTGATGGTTTATAAATGAGAAGTCTCTATGACAACTCAAAAATGCTACGAAAATTCTGGCCTGTGATAATAAGTTAGTTAAAGATAATAAAGTGAGCAACGACATAAAGGTGGATGCACCCGTAACATAGGTGTACGCTAGCACACTAAGATAAACACTAAATGCTTCACCGATTTTGAACATAACTAGTGATTCCCTCTTGGTCACGGTCAATAAAGCAAGCTAATCATAGCAAAGATTTCTTATGTTAGGAGAAAAACTCATGCCCCTTGCTTGGTTAATATATTAAAATATTTTTGAAAAAGGATTTAAAATTCAAGAAGGAACAAGCATAATGCAACTTGCAACAATTATTTTGAACTAAAATTACATTTAAAAAGCTAGTTTTCCTGTTTAAAGTCTTCAGTTGTTTATACATTGAAGCAGTTCTGGGAAACGGTGACTCATAATCACCTATTATTGTTGATTACAGCGAACGCGACGGAAAATAACATGCGATGCATACAAACATACATAAATACTAAAATGTATGAATGAAACTTCATCTAAAACAGACTAGGAACGACATTAGAAACATTATTTGTATTCAATTAGTAGATAAACGAAGAGAAAACTAAGTTTTATCTTATAGAAATTACGTGTTAATGTACTAGGCGCGCAGAGATAGCGAGGAGTCACGAGCGTATGCGTGATCGTAAAGCGCGAATTCTCTCCAAACAGTTGAATGTAATTTTAGGCGGCAGACAGGGTCGATCACCACGCAACGTCATCGGCGTCCAGACAGCTGTGCAGATCAGTGACCCACAAACTACACGCCACCGCGCGTGACCCTAACCTAAAACAACCTAATTTGACTATTACGGAGATAACTCATGACCCGATTTGAACAAAATCAGCTCTTACCTTGTGTTATTCGCTTGCCGCGAAACCCGAGCGTCGGGAAATCCCAACGTGCGAAGCGAAAGTACTCGAATGACGCGGTTCAAGAAAGCAAAATTTCGTCATAATTTTAACTTTCATACACCATCACTTTACACTATTTTCACGTCTCAAACTAGTGTGACTCGTTTTAATACATATTTCATTAATAAAAACACTGTTTTAGAGCGTGTAAAACGCATTTTGAACACATGACTCGACAAAACAACACAGAAATCACCACATAATAAAAAAGGATACACTTGAAGCCTCTGGCCCATATCCTGGATTAGATTTGCGGCCTGCTGCCGGTAAGCAAGTTCCTTATCTGCATCTAAACCGCATTTTCTGCTTGCTGAATTCTGTAGTTGATCTTTTGAAAAATACCATTTTTCTTGTCCGCCAGCCATTGAACGGATATTCCAATGACTGCGCGCGAGGAAGCACGACGGAAAGTTGCTCCCCGTCTATGTGCGTGAGTGGGAAAGGGACAGCGCTATTACAGCGGCGGCCGGATGCAGACCACGTTAACATTTGAGTGATTTAGACAATATTTTTAAAGCATTTTGAATTCCAATCACATATATCGTATACTGTGTGTAAATAAAAAAAATGTTAAGATTTTAGACACAAATAATAAAACTAAGAGAAAGAAAAAATAATTTCGTCACGTCTTGAAAATTTTAGACGGACGCCATTGCAAAACTTGTTAGTTAACGCAGTGAGATCTCCGGTGACAGAATGATGATCTGCAACAAGCACAGGTATGTTTCACTTTATCACTATGTTTAATATTGTAGTATAGCTTAAGCTCTTTCATTTGTGCATATTTTTATAATGGTTCATTCACTTTGAAAGGAAATTAGGCGACGTTAAAATTACAGACCTACGTACTCTGTCACACCGTGAAAATGGTCGGTCCACCACTGTTTACAACACACTTCATTATTTGTTATAAGGAAAAATGTTATTTTGTTACTTAAATGCTAGTTAATAATGTGTTAATTAGTTAATCTTTTTTAGAAACTATGTGGTATCTTTAAGATTTCTAACGGTTGCCTCAAATTTAATTAAGAATTAATGAGAATAAGACTTGACAACTTAATGCGGTGGAAGGTGAAATTTACGCGGTCTACGTGGTTTCAGATTCTAGAAAGAAAATAATGAAAAAACCAATTCATTCATACTTATGTAATTTGTTCTATTTTAGAGTAGTTAAATAGTACGCGTGGTTAAAGCAGTGCGATAGCTGTACGGGAAACGCATAACGCATTGAATTTAATTGTTTGATAAGAGTTTTCAACTTACAATGTTTTCGATAAAACAAGAAAACATGCATTATTTATATTCGCAGAATATTAGGATTAGAGGATGTAAGTACCTAAACAAATTTATATGTATTGTTATTAATTGTTTTATTAAGTTCTTCCAAACTCGTTAATTAATAGGACTATTGTACCTAGGTATCTAATCTTGATGCGTCATCTTTTTATTGTTATTTACGTGGGTAGGTAGGTACCTACCTAGTTATAAGACGTATGTACGGTTAGATCTTTCAAGCTACGCAATGGATTTTAATTCGTTTTTTATCTATAGATAGTGTGATTCAAGAGGATTTTTTTTGTGTATAAAAATATTTTGTTTATGTAGGTAGTTACTGGTGTTACAGAAAACTCATATAACAAAGCGAAGCGAGGGCGGGTCGCCCTACTTAATTATTTTAAGAAATACCTTCACCATTTTTTTCCTTTTATCACCGCAATAGATTAGTAATTTGCACCTAACTGAGTAGTAATTTATTGGGCAAGGCTCACAAGCGTTTGAACCACTCATCCCGTGTGTTACGAGAAACGCGCGAGACAAAAAAAAATTCAAAATTCAAAATATTTATTCAGTAAATTGGCCACATGAGGGCTCTTTTACACGTCGGTAATATGTAGTGAATCTACAAGCGCTTCGGACAAGACCATCATTGCGGAGAAGAATCGCCGCAAGAAACTCCAGCAGAAGGTCATTTTTTCCAATCATAAAATACAATAATACATCGACGCGAGATACATTGATGTTATTATAAAAGTCTTACAGTCCTTCTCGTATTTAAAGACGGCAGTGTATCTCGGCCTCGCGTCGACTCGCGCGAATGTGTGGACCTGGCATAACACGACCAATGACATTATCTTGCGAGGAATCCTGTTAGAACCTTGGGCTCTACTTTGAAATCAGAGGCTCCACTTTGAAATCCGTAATTCGAACTTCGTCGATTGCTATCCCTTTTGCTCTCGACGCGTCACCAATTCGCAAGAAAGTGATGGGGCGATCCGAAGTTCGAATTACTGATTTCAAAGTAGAGCCCCAGTAATTCGAACTTCGGATCGCCCCGTCACTTTCTTGCAAATTAGTGACGCGTCGAGAGCAAAAGGGATAGCAATAGACGAAGTTCGAATTACAGATTTCAAAGTAGAGCCTCTTTGCTTAACTTCGTACTTTCATTGAATGATCACCCAATTTCATCACTCTCCAGATCAAATTTTTCGTAACACCGTATGGGCGGTTCAAACGCTTGTGAGCCTTACTCACGGACTAATTAAGTACTAATCACTCTTAATTATAATTAACGTAAAATACCTACCTAATTAGTTTTAAGGGGCTTCTAAACGGGCCATGTTTTCACTGCAATATGTGGCCGGCAACTATTGGTGTCTTTCTCTAACATACGAGTAAGAGAGGGACACCAATAGTAAAATCGCCGGCCACATATAGCAATGAAAATCCCGTTTAGAAGCCCCTTTATGTAAGACTGTTGTACCTTCCATGTTCCCATGGTGACATCTCTTGAATCGCTTTTTAAAACTAGGAAATACCTATCCTCGGCTGATGGTACCAATGTTGGCCACTTAGCAGCCAGGCACCAATAATAGCTTAGACTTATGCATCGTGTTAATAGCGGTTTAAAAATTATGTATAATGAATTCTGGATTATCTGGCGGGTCGCTAGTTTACTACCTTACCTCCCAATATTAAAAAAAAAGTAAACAAAATAACCACGTGAGCATAGTTCGTCAGCCAGTAGTCTGGGGCTCTACTTTGAAATCAGTAATTCGAACTTCGGATCGCCCCGTCACTTTCTTGCAAATTAGTGACGTGTCGAGAGCAAAAGGGATAGCAATAGACGAAGTTCGAATTACGGATTTCAAAGTAGAGCCTCTGACCAGCGAATCGTGTCACTAGCATTTATTTTTTAATTCTTGATGTGGCAACAATTTTACGTATGAAACAAGCTGTCAAATTACGAGTACCTATCCAGTCGCTATGCATTTCGTGTTACCAGTGGCCTGTTTCACGAAGCTACAAGTTACAAATTACAAGCGGAAGTCTCTTTCTAACTCCTTCTGCTTGAAAGAGAGTTCCGCTTGTAATTTGTAACTTGTAGCTTCGTGAAATGGGCTGCAGGTAGTGATTATTTTGAATGTGCCGCCTTTTTTTTGTGACACGATTCGCTGGTCAGACTCTAAAATAGCGGTAATAAAAATTATTTATAATAAATTCTGGATTATCTAGCGGGTCGCTAGTTTACTACCTTACCTCTCAATATTAAAAAAAAAGTAAACAAAATAACCACGTGAGCATAGTTCGTCAGCCAGTAGAAGCAGAATGATACGAAAGTTGGACAAACCAGGGGCTCTACTTTGAAATCAGTAATTCGAACGTCAGATCGCCCCGTCACTTTCTTGCGAATTAGTGACGCATCGAGAGCAAAAGGGATAGCAATAGACGAAGTTCGAATTACGGATTTCAAATAGAGCCTCTGATTGGCTGTCTAACAGAATCACGTGGTTTGGTTTCTTTAAGGTGGCTCCATATTGTGGCATTTCGTCGCAACATGGTTCCGTGGCCGTGTCAGTAACGCGTGACCGGTTTTGTGGACGGTGTTTGTCATGTTACGACGTACTTACTGTCTGGATGTGACCCGCCGAGCGCATGATAACACTGTCCATTGGCGTAGCGTGGGTTTTCGCCGCCCGGGGCCGACTAGAAATTCACCGCCCGCTATTTTTAACCGACTTGAAAAAAACCAGGAGGTTCTCAATTGGTCGGGTTCTTTTTTATGATATTTCCCGATAATATAATAATATAATATTTCCCGTATGCCGCCCCCTTTTGTCTGCCGCCCGGGGCCATGGCCCCCCCCCACGCTTCGCCACTGACACTGTCGTCGAACGTGTCCGCATTCGCGTAAAGGGCCCCATACACGGTATGATTTGTTTGTAAAATTAAATGTATGTATCTATGTAAATTCTTGTATCATCCGTATTTCTTGGCAGATTTTAATTTTAATTTCACTTTTGGTGATCTCTTACGCTTTCATATTGTGTTAAGAAATGCGATTTAAAAATCCATGCGTATTCCATTTATCTAGTCTTGTCATATCGTTCCAGTTGAACCTGCCGCCATGTCGCAGCCACCCAGCAAGGTGATCCACCTGCCCAAGATCAGGATGCTGCGCGGAGGGCGCTCCAGCGGCATCCGCATCACAAATGTCAAGAGCATCAAACCTCCCGACCCTGAGGCCGTGAAGCAGATAGAGGAGAACAAGCTGAGGGCTCAGGTAAAAAAAAAACGGTCTAGTGAGAGTCGGACTTGCGCATGAAGGGTCCCGGACCGTGTAGTAGAACACAATTTATATGGCGTGTCGTGAATCTCCGTTCGCGCAGACACGAACAACAATTCCGATGATTTCCGAAAGCTCGATTAAAACCCACGATCAGACTTGTACGTAATAGTTATAAGGTGCAAATTAAATTGCATCTAGTTTTTCCATCTCACTCACAGCCGACTGAATGACACGCGGGCGCGCGTCAACATGGCGTCACTAGTAACCAATAATAGCACAGAATACAGACGCGCAACGCGTGGATCATGCTGATTGGTTCCCGCGCTTCGAAATTTTGTCATCTGCGCAGGTACATCGGTAAGCCATATCAGTTGTGTTTTACTGTACAGTATTTACCTACACTACTTAATTAAACTTTATTTATTTTATTTTTATTATTTGTCAATTATATGTATATTCTGACTATTTATTATGATTATGACCTATTATGTATTGATTTTCAATGATTATGACGTACCCCTATTTCTACGTTAAAATATCAAAATCCGGAACGCATATCATATCGTGATGTGAACAGTTGCGACTAAAATCACGTAATGGCTACCACAGACTGTCCACCAGAGCCACCAGAGACTCAGTCGGACTGACAGGCCGAGAGGGACGCAGCTATCTGTAAGAATGAGAGACGTATATAGCGTTCTCATTCTATCCAATAGCTGCGTCCCTCTCGGCCTCTCAGTCCGACTGAGTCTCTGGTGGCCATAATAGGTATCACGATCGCTATGTGAGTAACAAGAGTGACAAAGGAACGGGAACGACAGTCAGCGCGATGGAAATGTATCGCTTTTCCCCATCTCTACCTCTGTTAATCTATTGAGACGATTACATATTTATTTTTACAAATTCTACGGAGCGCGCGGGGCTACTAATTCTGGGCGGTTTACCCTTCGGGCATTTTAAGCTAGCAAATTGACTTAACCTAATGGGCATAGTATAAATGTAAAAGTAGTTCGTCAGTCGCCCTTTAGCAGTTTCCGTTCCCTATTGCCGCTCGGATGCTAGGGTTGCGTAAGTTGCGTGGATGCGCGTCGATTTTAAGCAATCAAATGAACTTGACCTAGTTTTTTTTGTGCGTAGTTAGCGAATAAAGTAGATATAGAATCCATCAACATCACTGTAGTTTTTTTAAAGGATTTTAGTAGATTTAGTAATTTCTTTTAGTAATAACTGAAGACTCATGGTTTTCAGCTGCAAAAGGAGATAGTGTCGAGATCCCGTACCTGTGCGAACAAGACCTATGAATGCTACCTGCCTGTCGTGACAGGTCGACAATTCTGCGCCAAGCATATTTTACAGGTACTATACTAACACTAAAGCTGCACATTTGTATCATTTTGCCGTATCGTATCTCCGTCGCGTAGCACCGACGCGTATCGCGTACCGTTAGAGCGGACGCAAAAAGATCGCGATCATGCTACGTGCCATATCTGATCGCTCGATCCATGCTACGCGTTTATTAAATACCCCACTCGCTCGCGATCGGATACGCGTATCAAGATCGGTAAATATGGTATCATGATACGTGATACACCGCGATCCACCTCGATTCGGTTTTTCCCCGATCATCAAAAGGGATACGACGTTATGATACGATACGCTGCTACACTATGGACGCATTGATTTTTTCACGCAACGATGCTAGTGATACGGTGTGCCCATACGTACGTCCATACTTAGGATACGCGTGCTCGATACGATACGCATGATCGTGATTGTCAAAATGATACATATGTGGCCGCAGCTTAATATACTAGCTGTTGTCCGCGACTCCGTCCGAGTAGAACTAGTTCATCGCTATTCCCTGCCATTAATTTTTTCTCCATAACAAATCTAACAAAAAGCAAGCTTTAAAAAACCCGACTGTTGCTAACGTAAACGTTATAAATCTACATGATCATTCAAAATGAAAAATGATGAATGAAACCTATAGATCATAGGCATCTATGCTAGCAATTTCACTAGCTTAGATGCCTCTATGCTAGTAATTTCATTAGCATAGAGGCATCTATGTTAGTAACTTCATTAGCATAGAGGCCTCTATGCTAGTAACTTCATTAGCATAGAGGCATTTATGCTAGTAATTTCACTAGAATCAATGCCTCTATGCTAGTAACTTCATTAGCATAGAGGCATTTATGCTAGTAATTTCATTAGCATAAATGCCTCTATGCTACTAATTTCACCGGTTGTCTTAATATTATACTTCTATCTCCATATTATATTTATTATTATACTAGAGGACGCCCGCAACTTTGTACGCGTAGAATTAGTTTCCCGCTACTCCCCCCATTTCTTCCCGTTGGGGGTAGATTTTCGGAAAATCCTTTCTTAGTGCTCACTTACATCATGAAAGGAACCCCTGTACCAAATTTCAAGTTTCTAGGTACAGTAGTTTCGGCTGTGCGTTGATATGTCAGTCAGTTGGTTTTGCCTTTTATATATATAGATTATTATATACCAAATTATATATAAAAGCATCCAAAACAGAAGTAAGTGCATGAAGACGTTGATGGATGTAGAGGAAGCGAAAGTTGTATGTTTAGACCGTTGCACCTGGCGTTCTATAGTCTCTGCCTACCCCATTGGGAGACAAGCGTGAAGGTATGTATGTATATATTATAGCAATGCATTTTGTCAATGAATAATGACAGTGATGGTGTTTCGTAATCAACCGACATCTCAATTTTTATATTATACTTGTCATAACTGTTTTAACAACAATTGAAATGTGTGAAAATACGAAAGACATTAAATTTATTATAACAAGAGCTTTAAACGAAATAATAATTAAGACAAGGTCAATAAAATTAATTGGTTCGTTTGTTTTGCAATATGACAATATGGCGGCACCACAAATGGCATTTGGTGAATAAAATTGACATTCCAATTATACTTGATTGTTCGAAGTATTTAAAAGATTAGAAATTAAAATTGCCATAGTATTAAATTAATAAACTTTAGACACTGCCAGAAACAACTAAACTAATTACGAAAAACTTGTTTCCTTGTTAAGCTTGTAGAAATAGTAAGGGTAAATCGACTATTACTGGCCACCCTCCGGTAACTGGCCACTTTGCAATAAATACGTGTAGTAAAGCAAGGGATATGCTGATATTTTTGCGATTAAACTAGAATACCTAGATCCTGAATGATTACCTGGAGTACTGTCCAAGTATCTTCAATAACAGCGTCAGTAAATAAATTTGATTGCTAGTAACTAACACCCGTATTCACAAGCGTCACTATGAGGTCTCACAGTACTCACAAACGCACAGGGTGGTTCTAATCGTCTCATAAACAAAAGGTCGGTCAAAAATGACCGATCACAAAGCTGTATTGAACGCAGCGCGTTTACTCAGTGAAGGATCTCTTTTAAGTATTGTTTCTGAATACGGGTGTAAATGGCCAGTTATTGACGATTTACCCTGTATATGCAACGGTACATAATTAGCTCTTAATGTACTCGTGCCTGTCATTACAGCGCTCGCTTCATTATGTACAAATTACATAAATAAATATTTTGTTTATCTGTATAATTTTGTATATTACAGGATCCGACGGCGCCGTACAGACAGTGCGTGTACACGAGCGGCAGCGGCTCGCGTTGCACGCTGCCCGCGCCGGCCGACAACCGCGACCAGAGAGACCCTGGGTAAGCGCGTTGTTCACACTGAAAGCATGTGATAAGTAGTGATCGGCCATCGGAAGCATTTTATGTCAATTTGATGACGAAATTATTACATGGACATGACTATGTAATTTCTTGCACATTTCTTTTACCTACTAATAATATATGTTTTTTGATTGAGTTACTATCAAGATTTTAACATTTCTATTACCTATGATATGATTATGAAGCACAGGCCACTTATAATTATCTATCGAACGAATGAGTTTACGTCAACTCATGTCTTGTACTTGTCTCATTGATGTTCCTATCTATCATTATTTTATACATCAAATCAATTGAACATTGGTAAAATATGCTTCGCGAATTTACCATTCGTAAATGGTTAAAGCATCAACCGGATCTGATAACAACATAATATCAGTATACAACTATGCACCTCTCACATCTGTTGATGTCGAACGGTCGTTCTCTTTATATAAATGGATCCTCAATGTTAAAAGGAATCGATTGAAAATATTAAACATGGAAAAAATTATGATTATTTACATTTTGAACCACACCGGCTTATCCATATTAGTCATTACTATTCATTACGTAGAACGTCAAAGTGACATAAAATGCTTCCGATGGCCGATCACTAATGATAAGAAGGAAATGTTTAGGCGAACGTTCCACGATCAGATCGGGGACGTATTAAAAAAGGGCCAGGTCAGGAGACTCAGAGTACCCTAAACCGACGCACGTGTATGAAGAGACTTATGAGCAGACCTAGGAATATACGGGGCAAAATTAAATGACAGCTAGGGATTGCCTATATCGATAATCTCAATTATCGATGCTTTTCCCATATACTAGTGACCGCTTCAAGTTTTGTTTGAAAAAATAAATTATTATTGAAAGTATGCAAATGAAACAACATAGCAACATAATTCTGGTTATTATTTATTTTAAAAAGATTTTTTAAACCTTTACTCAACTTCATCATATTTTTTTTCCTTATTGTGTATTTCAGAATGATTGTCCCATTTAATATTGTTAAAATAAACGATCAGAATTTGTTAGGAGTAAAAAAAATATGATGATGATGAGTGAACGTTAAAAAATCCTTTTAAAATATAGAATAACTAAAATTATGTTTGCTATTTGGTTCCATTTGCAAACTTTCAAAAAGAAAAAAAATACTAACAAAACTTGAAGCGATCACTAGTATATGGGAAAAGCATCGATACTTGAGTTTATCGATGTAGGAAATCCCTAGCTGTCATTTAATTTTGCCCCGTATATTCCTAGGTCTGCTTATGAGTGTGGAGGAAGCGAGGGAAGTTTGTCTGGATCGTAGCAAGTGGAAGGAAGTGGTCTCTGCCTACCCCTACGGGAAAGCGGCATAATTGTATGTATGTATGTTAAGAGTGTTTAGACGTTTAATTGAAAGACTAACGGATGAAATAATACATATCCAGCTACGGTTTAATTTCATCAGAATACCGCGTAGGGCGTTTCTAGATTCTCTTATTTATAAACATGCAATGACTAAAGTGTACACACAGCAACACACCTAACTAACCATTGGAGGCAGAGCAGAGAGAAAATATCAATGCTTGACAGGGATGTAGATAATTTTTTCATATTAAATATATTTACATCCCTTTCAAGCATTGACACTTATTCTCAGCTCCGTCTTTAATGGTCAGTTAAGTGTGTGGGCGACTGTACTTAAAATATGATTTGTACTTATCTCTCACTGTGACATTTCAATTTGACAGAAAGGGACAACGTATACTTTAGCATATACAGGGAAAAAACGAATGCCATATGGACGGCAACTACCTTAAATATTGGAAATAGCAAATTCTACGCAATGGAGACTAACTTTTATTTTTAAAATCATGAAATACCTACCGCATTTATCGGTTTTTGAAAATTCATTTGCCTTAACCGGGAATCGAACTGGTCAAATATGACAAAATAATAAAGAAGGGTTTTTTTACGGTCTTTATTTAATTTAAAGGTGTAATGTGTTGTAGATATAAATGATCACTACCAATGACCCTTTTGATCTGTATCATAAAACGGCTATTATGGCAACGGCTTCGGAACCCTACACTGAGAATGGTTCGACATGCTATTTCAATATGTAAGCACGTATTGTTACCATGTCGTTGTCCCCCAGCATGTGCTACAAGCACGCGCGCGCGGCGCTGCTGGCGCGCGCGCGCAGCTCGGCGCCGCCGCCGCCCGTCACCACCACCGAGACGCTGCTGCACCAGCTCAACCACTATATCAGGTAACTCAATGATTTTTTCTACTCGCGTACTATGACCGTTAATATTGATATCGTTACCGGTATCAAAATACCTCCTATAGCGTAAACGAAACGGGAAAACAATTCTATAAAGAACGTTGCCATGGTAATAACAGTTGTATAATAATTATTATAGCATTGTTACTACCACGGTTACAGTCATTCCGGATATCAGTCTTGGCGTTTAGTGAACACTTGACATTCTAATTTGTATAATAAACTGTTAAAAATATTTTAATACAAATTAAAATGACGTATAAAAAACAAAATTAATTTTGAGACTAATTATCTATTTAAAACTACATTTTTATTACCTTACTAAAAATAAATGGTTAATTCCATCGATTTGTCATTTGGTTACCATGGTTACGGTCAATATGGGCATTCCAACTTTTATGATAAATTGTCAGAACTGTTTAGTAACTATTAAAGTTTGCATGAAATTTGTTAACATCTAATATATAAAATTCTCGTGTCACAGTGTTTGTAACCAAACTCCTCTGAAACGGCTCGACCGATTCTTATGAAATTTTGTGTGTATATTCAGTAGGTCTGAGAATAGGACGTAAACTATATTTCATAAGGTTTATCACCCGGGCGACGCCGGGCGCGGACAGCTAGTTTAACAATAAAAATCACAAAGTATTAACGCCAATCGGAAGGTCGTAAAGTTACATTGTAGTTGTATTGTGTCTCCAGGCCGGAGCGCGTGCGCACGTCGTCGTGCGCGTCCTCGGTGTCGGTGGTGAGCGAGGGCGAGCCCGAGCCGGCCGCCGCGGACCCTGTCGACCCCTTCAGTGAGCACCTACTTATTTATTTGATCTTCGTTTTAATATTAGACGTTTTAATTTAGACGACGCGCTGGCCTAGTTGGGAGTGACCCTACCTACGAAGCTAGCGGTCCTGGGTTCAAATCCCGGTAAGGACAGATATTTGTGTGATGAGCGCGAATATTTGTTTCTGAGTCATGGATGTTTTCTATGTATTTAAGTATATATTTATCTATATAAGTATGTTTATCGTTGTCTAGTACCCATAGTACAAGCCTAGAGCTTAGTTTGGGACTAGGTCAATTGGTGTGAAATTGTCCCCTGATATTTATTTATTTATTTATTTATTTATTAATATATGTTGGTACAGGAAACCCTTCTATGGGTCTGCAATTCATATAACTGCCGCACTCAGAGATGTCAAATAAATTTAATTCTTGATTGAAGTAGCTGCTGTCACTTTCTTTGCTATAGCAATAGTATAAGACAAGACGTCACTAAACAAGCGTTAAATTTAATTGACGTCTCTGAGTGCGGCAGTTAGAACTATAAACTAACTTAAAATTGTGTCTCTCATCTATCATTGAGCACTCATAGCATAGCATACGGTGCTGCTATTGAACACTCTAAACAAATATATCATTGAGCACTCTCACCCTACTCACCATTATGCGCCCGTAGTGGTGTAAGTTGGTACAAGAAACTCTTCTATGACTCTGCAATTCTTGTAGACCTATAAACAAGCTTAAAATTGTATCTCTCATTACATATAACAATCATTGAACACTAGTAGCACACCCACCATTGAGCACTTTTACCCTACACACCATTGAGCACACGTAGCATACACATACTTATTATTGAGCACTAGTAGCTAGTCTGTCATGCTAGCTGTCTGGCTAGTGTCCTAAAAAAATCTAATTAGTTCATCATTAAATGATTACATTATGAAATAATGTTGAACACATGTCATATTTTTTATTTTGTCAATGGAACAAAAAATGACAAAGATTAAGTGCGTTGAAGTTTCGCGTGACGTCACGCCGTGGCACACTTTATACCGCGTTGTGACGTCATGAGCTCACTCCCGAACTTATTTGTCAATTTGGATTGATTTGAAAGAGAAAAAAATACGTGTTCAATATTTTTTGATAATCTTACTGACTGATTAATTAGAAATGTTATTTTTTTACCCAGGACACACCCCTATTAAACAATACAAGGTGTTACAAAAATACCCGTAAAGCCGAAAGGGGGTTAAATAGTGCCTTATAACAAGTTCATTTACAATATTTGAGAACCGTACTATCACCGTATGACTTACCTGCAAAAAAAATAAAACCATTATTGTTTTCATTGATGTGCAAACCCTATTTCAGTAAAATTAAAGAGTAAACCACGCAGAATGTTTATGTACATTTTTACCTAATTCGTGAAACGATCAAGAGACATACTAACAAAATGTACTGAATTCGATTAGATAGATATTACAAGTCGAGTTTTGGAGTCGTAATATTCTGAGTTAGAAAACATCGTAATTTTGGAAAAAACACGAAACAATTGTAGAGTATCGTTAAGAAGATTTGAAATTGACAACATAACGTTTTTTCCGTCTTGACGATTTTTGAAGCCAGAAGCATAATTACAGTATTGAACCTTTGTGGATGAAAACCAGAAAAACCCATTAAAGTTGAAAATAATTAAATTGGTAGGTCGGCCTCTCTGATAAATAATCTATGCTAACTCCGGTTCCCTCACATGACAGCTCACTAGGGTTGACAATATTTTTGGCTTTGATAATTTATTATATTTTTTACGGGGTATTTTGTAACACGTTGTATAAATGTAATATTCCAGAGCAAATCGACGCGACAGCTGTAAACGCAGCCTACTCCGCTGCCATAATGGAGTGCTGCAGCGCGAGCGACAGCGACGCCGACAGCGTGACGCTGGGCCCGGGCGGGGACGGCCGCGCCGGCCACGAGCCGCTCGACGACTACGAGGACGCGCCGCAGGAGGACGAGCCGCTCTGGTCAGGCATTATTAATAAATATAACATTTTTGTACTCGTCGATTATAATCTGTGTATTAAGATTTCACAGAGAATACTGCAACGTCACTCTTTTCATCGTTGCATAGTCTATGTTACTTCCGAAACAACCGAAATAACCATTTCGATACGCTCCAGACGATCGAAAAAAAATTGAATATACAACTTCGTATTTCAATAATATGTGTCCTTGTTTAAGGAGACTCGATCCGATACAAAATGGCTAATCTTTGGCGTTTCGGAACGTAGCAACGTCGCGTCATCTGTCAACATCTACTTAAA